>OX453323.1:10673894-11933143 GCA_949710035.1 Crambus lathoniellus | reverse complement strand
AAGCGCCGACGCCATTACACCGATCCATTTTCTTTTCGAGACACTCGCTCCATCGACGCGTCTCAGCTAATTTATAAATGGATATGACAGATACTCAAAAGAGGCTTACTACCAGAATTTAGTGGGGATTTTTATGACCCCTCGTAGCACCTACTGGTTCTTTAATGAGCTCTGCCTTACTCAGCGCCGTTTTACGACGCTGACATCCCTGTTTTGGGGTGATTTTCCTAACAGGCGGAAGCTATGTCGTCAGAATACTAAAACGCTCGAAGGTTTCACCTCGTAAATAGTGCGCCTTAATTTGCTGAGTATTTAACCTTAAGGAATTGAACTCGAATGGGAAGTGGGAAACTGAAGCTTGCATGTTAACGGTCGGTCGTAATTAGCGAGAAATTTTATTTTAGTAACACACGGGTACATGCTCCCAGTGCCGAATGAAACCCACACTGGTATCACAGCCAAGTTCGTTGAACCAGCATGATCGATACGCGGAAGGTCTCTACGTGAACTTTGTGCTATGCGAAACGCTGAAAATTTAATAAAGCCCGACCATTAGCTTTGATTCGTAAACATACTTTTCAGCACTTTCACAAATTTACTTGAATACCAGCTGTCACTAATGAGCCAATTGCGAGGGTAGTATTTCATTATGAAATTTCTCGAGATCGTTTACCGGGTCACGCGATTATTATCCTTTCTTTATGGTTCATTATGGTTATCGATTTATTTCGGGAATTAGCAACTGTTACACCTATTAGGAGTACATTGTCCTTGAGATCTAAAGTTAATCGTCAATTACTCTTTTTCGTTTAAAAGTCGATCGATCCAATCATAATCATCGCTACTCATTTTACGAACGATAAAACTGTAATTACTCGAGGAAATAAATTTTAACCTCTGGCTCTTAAGTCGCAAATCATTCTTAATGGTCTGAGAAATGTATTAGTATTGAAAGCATGCTTGCTATTCCTGAAATAAATTCCTTTCTAGTGCTCGAATGTTTCTGAAACAAGCTCCTATTTACTGAGTATAAAGACGCGGAGCGGGGCATAAATGCACAACCTTTTTAGACGAGGCTACACGACAAGAAATATTCAGGTCGATTACTCCGAGCGTGCGTCAACTGACTTTTATTCTTATGCTTAATGCAAGAAAGTGGATATTCGTTTGAAATTTGCTTTGATATTCTTTGCTGCTGATAGATCGCCCCTGTCAACTGTTTCGCCAAGAAGCGCCCGCGGCGCGCGAAAAATTATCTTACCCGTTTTCCCGGCGAAATAACGTCTTTATCTAGCGCAAAACGTGTTATTAGTCATCTACAAGCCGAGAATCTTTTTTAATTTAACGTAATCAAATGTGTCCTAGAGCGTTTTAAAACTTTTGATAGGCTGCCAAGTTCAATATTACATTGTGATCGGTACATTTGACGACTGACTTTAACAACAGGTGGAAGTAGCTATATTCATCAATGCTTGCTTCGGTTGGATTATGTTTAATTAATTTGTGATTGTCAGGCAACGTGCACAATTAAGTTGGAACTGTCTTACTATCTTTAGAAGTTTAACCTTCTTTTAATTCGTGATTAATTCAAATGTGATCGAGTCCAGTGCGTGATGGACTTTTATTCGTCTATAAAGTTAGCATCCATCGTAGTGATTGGCTGGAACAGAGCATCGCTGCCGCCATTGTCTTACTGGGCATCAATAAAATGTGAATTGCGTCACGTCTCGAATTATACAAGCCTTGGGCCGATTGTTAGTGGGATGAGTGAAATTTAATCTGGCTCGTCTGGTGTCAGTCATTATTTCTAAGTCACGTTTAGTGGCTTTGAATTCGCAATACCCAAGACCAGTAGTTCAAATAACTACTATATTTTGGAACTTTAGTTGTTCAGAATCTTTAGTTACTTTTGTTTACATCTCTTGTGCTGTTTCGTTTTAGAACGCTTTCAGAAGATGGGCTAGAAAACTTGCACAATTGTTTTAGCGTTCGCCAACTCTCCTTCCAGGTGTGTATGTATATTTTTTGCTAATGCTTTTGAAACCATAGGCCTAGTGCTGGTGCAGTTACCATGTTGAGTTTATAAATTGACAATTAGTTAATATTTGTCACCATTCAACCCTTCCTAACTTCCACAAATATTTCAAGATCAAAACTAGTCAAATCGGTCAAGCCGTTTCTTCTGAGTTTTAGCGAGATTAACGAACAGCAATTCATTTTTATATTATACAGATAATAGTAAACGTTGAATAGCAATAAATAAGTGATATGATCCCGTTAGTCATAATCATAATGTCTATAATCTCGTGTGCTGTTGTAGAACTTCGCTACTTCCTTATAATATATTCCACGGAACTTATGATTTACGCTTGGGATTTAGTTCGTAGTTGTCGTATTATTTTCCTGTTATCGTAGTAAAGGGAGGTGAGTCGTAAAATAGGTAAATTGATCAAATAGCTTTTTGTTTTGTCATAACTGGGTCTTATCGTATATTATTATGGCCATGACAGTGTTGGTAGAACTTTTTAGTCTCAAAAATAATGATTTTGTCCTATCTAATAAAAATTTTGGACAGTTTATTTGCTTCCACGATTAAATCTCTAGCACATTATGTATGGTCCTTTAAATACATATCTTGTAAACTTGTGAAAAACTAATCTGGCCTATTTAATATGGTTAATCATTTTACTGTAACGTACTGTACCCCTAGTGTAAGTTTTTATGTCAAGCAAACGCAAACTATTTCGATTCCGTATTTATGTCAATTTGTATGAAAACTATATAAGCGCGCTACTCGCCGCTAGAGGCGCTAATACAATTTTCATACAAATTGACATAAATACGGAATCGAAATAGTTTGCGTTTTTTGACATAAAAACTTACACTACGGGCACTGTACTATACTATATTGATATTTGTAATATATAATGACTGCATTTTTGAACATAGAGCTCAATTGTCGAGGTTAAGAGGTGAATTTTTATAAGTTCGAGTTTCTGATGATCGTTTTTAAAACGCCTCTTCTGTATTACGTACTAATAATCTGTATGATGTAACTTGCGACAATGCAATCTCAGAAACCGTAATCGTAGTTGTCGCTACACAGAAGTCGTAAACAAGAAAGTAGGCGACAGTTTCATTGTTACCATGTTTCAAACGTCACTTGCATTATTCCACTTTAGTTTTTGTTTCATGAGTCAGCTATGCTTTGTTACCATGGGATTTGAGTTTAACCATGTGAACTTTTGGATAACCATTTGGGATGTTTGGAAATATCATCATTTTATTGACACAACTATGACAATAAAATTGCAAAGATGAATGATCATCATTATACTGCTCTCATGGTATAATGCACTTGGAATCAAATGGTTGCTAAGCTGGAGGACCTAGAGGATCTAAGTCATCTTTTGATACAATTATTAACCTAGATATTTACCCCTTAATTACTTTTAGTTAAGCAAGGATCAAAGTTACAGTTAGTTTAAAGGTAACGCTGTCGGTTCCCTAAAAACAACGCCCGTGGAAAACCACTTCAGATTAATACCAGTCGGAATTTAACTCCACATATGATATGAGAAGAAAACCATATAGTCTATAGAGTTTTGCTGTGAGCATTGGCTGTTTCTCATCCAATAGAGTCGCAGTCGAAAAGCTATTTACAAGCATTGAATTCAAAACAGTAAAAAAGAGAAACATTTAAAAACCAGATTCTTTGACCTATGTAACTCAAGTCCATATAATGTGCTAGAACATCCAGCCATGGACTATTTCCCATTCAGTGTGACTTGCGTTGAAGGCTGCCGACAATCGCATTAGCTATCGAGGGTCGATGCAGCTATTTTTATGCCCATCTTTGTCTCCCTGCATTGTGTAACTTTATTCAATACTGGTGTTACATTTTACTGTTACATGGAACAGCGTAAAGTAACGCTTCACTGGTTTCTACTACTTCAGATACTTACAAGTTTTTGGAATTCTAATTATTTTTCCTTTTTTTGGAATTCGTCGAAGTCTAAGCATAATAGCACACACATAATCGGGGTTCAGTAAAGAAAAGTGTCTAACGTTAGACGAGTTAGTTCTACGTTGAAACTTAGATAATCTCTAATCTCGTTTTCCAAAATTCTTTCATTTGTTGGAAACTGGACAGTACAAAGTAGAACAGGATAAATCAGTTGAACCGCAAGAACGAGGATGATATTTTTATAGTAATACTAGATTCTCAGCGCTACATTCTAGCGTTTATATATTAAGAAGTTGCATTACTTTACCATTAACTGAATCACTAAAATGGTTAACCATTATTTAAAGAAACAATTTTTATCTCTCTCGGAACCTTTTCATCAGTTGGACTATCCTAACAAAATTTAATATTCACCTTTTCAAAATCCTTTATAACCCTTCTCAATGGTTCACCCTTTACATTATCTATGACGGAAACTTATCCTTACATCAATGTAGGTTATCTGTTCTTTGGTTTCGACCCAAAGTCCGGGCACGTTTCTGTTCCCTTATGCATATGACAGTAAAAATGAGTGACCTCTTTCCAAGAGATTCAGGGATCCGTTATGTTATTTTGTAGCTTCTTCTGTATTTTTTTCATCTATTTTATTTGTATCTTTATTCTTTTTAATGAAGACGTTAATTAGTTTTTTACGCTTGAGAAAAGAAGATTGTTTCTTTGTGAACCTGTGAAATAAATGTGTAGCTTCTTGTAGTATAAATTTCAGTGCTATAGGTGAGCGTCTCCATAGAATGTTCCAAGGTCAGATTGATCATTTAGCAGTTTAGTCATAAGAAAGTTCGTTGAAAACATTCTTATTATGGCTGAAACATTTTACTAGAACAAAAGAAACGCTATAGAATAGCAATAAATTGTTAACGCAGACGTTTGAAAATCAGAAAATTCGTTACCCGTTCCTGTAGGAATATCGGGATCAAATATAGCCTATGTTACTCAGGAAGAATGTAGCTTTCTAATAGTGAAAGAATTTTTAAAATCGGTCCAGTCGTTTTTGTGCTTATTAGTTACATACAAACAATTCGCTTTTTAATATTAGTATGGAAGTGTGGATAACAAATAAGAGAAAAAAAATTTCCGTGTTCTGTGGATAACAACGCCAATTAAGTGATTCTTCAAATCACGTAATTGCATTTGCAGTAATCAATACTTTCGATTCAAAAATAAAATCTTCAATTATATGACTCAGTTTTGCGACATAGTATTACACTTAATGACATCATCAACCGTAATTTGCGAACTTAATGTGGAAAGCATGCAAGTTGCTGATTTAATCAATAGGAAATGTTCCTGAAACATGGTTATTGATTGTTGAAATGAAGACGCCTTTTGAAAATGATTGCATTATTTCTTCAAAAAGAATATTAGAGTGTACTAAAAAAATGACGTATGAATATTGAAATATTACAGATGACGTCACCTAAGAAAAAGTAAATGTAAAAAATTGGAGAAAGATTAGATGGTATGATATAAGTTTTGTGAATTAAAATAATAAAAGGGTGTAAAATATGTGATAAAATTGATTGGTAGAACTAGAATAACATCCACGTGGACGATATCGTGAACGGCGGAAATATTAAAACTCAGGAATTCGTCATTGACATTT
This sequence comes from Crambus lathoniellus, assembly GCA_949710035.1. NCBI lineage: Eukaryota > Metazoa > Arthropoda > Insecta > Lepidoptera > Crambidae > Crambus > Crambus lathoniellus. Next base: position 11,927,513 of record OX453323.1, on the reverse strand, counting down.
ATACTTCATGACATGAGATATGCAATAAATGACATAATCATCTTATAATACGCCAATTTATATTACAAGCTAGTTGAAGATCTGTTTGTTTAAACGAGCTTATTTCGCACAATAAATTCAACAACTACTCAAAAAACGTAGTTTCGAGATATAGCGTTTCAAAGATTTAAAAAATCATATTTCCTGACTGTGAAATATTTACGGCCTGATTCTTATATCGTTAGAAAGCTACATTCTTCTACTTTGTATACTTCAAAAATAATGTGATTGGGACTCATAGGAATAATGAGCTATTTTTAGGACACCGTTTGGAGTTAATACTGTATTACCTATAATTTAAATAATATTTTTTACTTATGACCCTTTGCTAGTTCAAAAATATACTTTTTGTGTTTTGTCAAGGCATTAAATTAAAATAAAACTATGTTACATAATCATATTTTTATTTATTCACGTTTTGACAACAATATTAAGTCTAAAATAATTTCAAAAATAGGTGACTACCTTCTTGGAAATATTATATTCTCTGTCTGTATCTGTTTGTTTAGACGAGCTTATTTTGTATACTTCTTTTTGCATTTGTCATCCCAATTCATCAGGAAAGTTGAAGGCTGTTTATTCAACCTTTCTGTACGACCTATAGTTTACGTCTACGCGGGCGAAATAACATAGCGTTTTATTTTTACAATAATAAAATAAATAGATACAGAATACAGATACAATGATTGGATTCCGAAGTAGTAGCGGAATAAACTAAAATGTTCATTAAATGAGCGCGTATCTAAAGCAGAATCTAAACCAAATGCTAAGCTCTATTCCATAATAATATACAGGAATTCGCATAAATACTTTATGACATATGCAATAAATGACATAATCGAGACATAGTCATCTCCAGCACGCTAAATATACCACGGTCTGTCGTGGCGTCATCGCCCGGCTGTGACTCGCATACGAGAATGACGTACGGTGATGTCAATTCAAAATGTCTGCCGACTAATTTTTTAAAGTCCTTTCACGTAAGCGTCATCAGGAATCGTGATGAAGGGACCGTGGTCGACTTGGAATTCCAAAGTGTTGCTAAGGTAATGGTCTACTGTTCTGATATTTAAACGGTGCCCAAGAATCTCTTCAAAGAACTAACGACTTTTAACTGCCTCTGTGGTCTAGTGGTTCACATGACCGATTTCAGGCCCAGAGTTCCTGGGTGCGATTCCCAGTGGGGGTACATATTGTATTCGGTTTGGTTGGTGGTTGGACTTGTTCTTAGTCTGCCTGGGGCTAGCTACCACCATCTTATCTAAGTCTGACGCCGTAACAATGATGTTTTCAGCATTATTGTGTCCGGAAGTTAGAGATAAGATAGCCAGAGTTCCTCAGTGATCGAGGATTCCGGGAGTAGTGCAATTCCACCATCAGCCTTATCACCAAATAACATCAGGTGTGATGAAGGCTAAGTGCTACCCCGTCGCGTCGTGGATAAAAATAAAACTCTATAGTAGACACACAAATGTAACACTAATAATTATTGGTTATTTTTCCGTTTGAATAGGTATATATTATTCATCGACTATGCAAACACAAGCGATCCAGCTGTTGCTAACATACAATTTGCGGTTGCATGAAAATTGCAGGATTATTGGAAATGTATAATAGGTCTATTGTATCTGATATGATTGTTTATATTCAAATATAGCTCCAGCGAGCCGTGTCATTATGAATATTGGAACATGTTTTTACATAAATATGTAACAAACTAATAGTCTCGTCTAAATTAAGAGATGTGATATCAAGTATGCCAATAAAAGTCTTCGAAAATTTGGCTACGAAACGAAAAACGTATATTAATTTGTTGTAATTCTTAACTGCGGGTAACAAAGGATACCCAAAAACACCTTAATTTTATGAGAGTCGATAGATAGTGTATCATCAGAATAAGAAGAGCTTAATTTTTTTACAGAATAAGCGTTATTTTATAATTCACTATCAGACCAGCGCTGTTTTTGGTTGTATACATTACATATGACTCATACAATAATAATCATTTGCGTAATGTCAGTTAAATTGGCTGTATTAACACTTCCCTATCAGGACCAGCGTAGGCCATGCATTTACGTCAAACCTTCTTCCTGTTACGTCCATAGTGTTAATTGTTCTAATGCATACGAATTGGGACACTCTATTAAAAAATTTAGGTCCACTTTCAATATTAAGTCTAGATTAAAAAAATTGACATTCCTGTATGTGTTAAATTAGTTTTAGTTCAATCGAGATTTAGCAAATTTGCTGCAAGTGGACCTCAATCTCTAACTACTGGAAGTCTTATTGATTAATCTACTGTTGTTGCTATAAAATCTTTTACATCTCCATCATTGCTATTTCAATCAACGCTTCATATCGCTGTAAAATCAAAAATATTACACTCAAGGCCGCTAAAACGATAATCTCAAAGTTCCTTGGCCGCAGTTACATCAACTATCCGTATTCCGTATAGTGCGGGCGTATTAGCTCGAATAAAAGATAGGTCCCCATCGGACTAAGCAAATATACCAGTAATTTATGCCTCGCCGACCGTCTCGGCGCCGATTTTGTTACGGCCTCGTTTTTCGCCCTCGAATCAATTTCCACAATGACGTCACCCCGCCTCCCCTCGCCCTTCGACCCTGGCCTCTCTACCGTGCCAACATACCCCTTAGGATACGGCTATTTCCTCTCTTCACGACGCTGTCATTCTATTTCATCTTGTCTTCAAATCGGTCCTAATTTAGATCCTGATATCGTGTATACTTTAATAGGTAGGTACTTGATGTACCTTGATGATCTGATTTTTTGGTTGTATCTATCTATAGGGTTGGCTAGTGTTTTCTATGAACCTTGGTAATAGTCACCAGCTCATCATAAGTGGTGTAACTTTTAGGTGTACCATATGGCTGTTTGATCGCAACAATGCACCATTAGCCCGGCATTACCTAACGGAAACCCATAGCATAAACTGTATACCCCAAAACGCAACTAAACCGCTCGCAACAGAAACAAACCAGGCAACGGGTTATGATTGAACGCCAGGTATTTTCGTACACAATATTAATGCTGAGATTAAAATAAACCTTCGTCTAACGAAAGACGGACGAGCGGCTAACTCCGAAAGCTCTAAAACAAATAACCAATATGTTCTCAACATACCGTTCGCGAGGCCGTTTTTCAACCGCTACATCATTTTATTTACCGCGGTAACGGGTTAATGTGGACCGTACAGTAAACTGCAGGAAACAATAGAGCTATTTTAACCCTGTTTATACAAAGTAGATACAGCCGGCTCAGTATATTAGAGCCGACTCATTAACTGTTACGTAAGTCCGGTCTTTAGCAGTTTTACATTTCGCTCCATTTCTTTTTTCACACATCGACCGAGAATGTTTGATAACACTTCGTTATCACGAGACCGTAAAATTTTATCGCCAAATTCAGTTTGTTGACAAACAGATCATACGTGCCGTTGGCAACCCGCATAAATTTTGCAGCATAAGTAGCATAACACTGTGATGTCATCTAAGGCGATAGCCCTGAAGTCATTATATTGCATCGAGTCAGAACTTCTAATAGGCGTCTACGTGGCTAATTTTAATACAGCGCACACGTCGCTGTTGGAATTAGACAATTAATTTTTTGCTTTCCCGTAAATCGTTATTTTACAATTTTAGCCCATAGATCATTAGTCACATGATTTCTGATGTTCCCAGACACATAGAAACGAATTCCGAGACATGTTTTGCGACGTGCAGAAATAGAACGCAGCGGGTACTAAGCGTGTTCCCTGCTGTGTGACGTTCAGCTTTCATCCCGTTCCTTCTTACAAGCTGGACGTATGGCGCGCGCGTTCGTGCTCTCTCGGTTCATTGTTTTAAAACGAAGCTCTGGTAGCGTCGGACTGAAATAGGACGGGACTGTCGGCCGTCCGAAACAGACGGTTAACGCTATCGAAAGCCACCGCGAGGTCACTGTCGGAATATCACGACTAGTGGACATCGAACAGATTCGTGATTAACTTTTTTTCTGCAAAAAAACTTTGAGGCTATCGAATCGAATAACAAAAATATCATCAGTTTTCATTTCACTACCGATATAACTTATTTTTATTCCACGAATCTAATTATATGTATGGAACGCGTGATTGCTAACATTTATATCCGACCTTAAGTGTTCCCCGTAATTGCTGTTCCCTCATAATCCCTTGGGTAATCTCGTTCTCCGCCAAAGAAATGACTACGTTCTAGTAAAAGACATGTCCAATCCGCTTAACCTTGTCTAAGTCAATATCGTACTCAATGAGAGTTCCGCTTATATTATTTCCTGATGCAAAACCCTTTGGCTATTTTTAACACCTGTAATTTAATTTTAGATTGCTAAAACGGTGTCTTTTTCATTATTTTCACGTTTGTATATTTAATTAAGATAGAAATGGCACAAAAGGCTATATGTTTACCCCATGATTTAAGTCGGTCTTTATTACGTTATTGTTTGAAAATTCATTATGACTAAAAATAAAAAATAAACTGTACATAATGAATGTATTCATTGATAAATTTTACTCAAATGGTTTTGTCGATTTGTATTTTTTTACGTTTCAGAACCTTATCAAAGTCGTGATCTTAGGAATATCATCTGCACTATAAAAACTACATGTATGTTCATAACTAGAAAAGGTCAACCAGAACGAAAAGTAATAATTCAATGTAGTTTAGTATCGGAAGGTACATGTTTCATAGTTTATACGTGTTGCAGAGATTTGCAGCCACATTTATCACAGTTCTTATTCTAAGCAGGATTTCTTTCAACATTATCGTTTCCAAGTCTCCGCTCAAAATATTCGCATAAGCTTTTATTGCCGACAATCCGCCGGTGACCGCTTTCTCTACCTGGTTTATTTATAAGTTCGTTTGAAACGTTTTGTTTCTAGATAGCTACTCGGTGAGTGAGCTCACCTATTATTCCTTTCTTCTGCATTTTCTTTCCGTTTAATATTTTTTTTTTGATCCTTATATCACGAAATCTTCAATCTAGCAAAATACACGTTTAACGATTTCAAATAGTGAAACAGTCCGGTTTATATTTATCTTGTCACACTATTTAGTGTCTTCAAAATTTATTATCGTACAGTACCCCTAGTGTAAGTTTTTATGTCAAGCAAACGCAAACTATCGCGAGTACGTATTTATGTCAATTTGTATGAAAACTACATAAGCGCGCTACTCGCCGCTAGAGGCGCTGATACAGTTTTCATACAAATTGACATAAATACGGACTCGCGATAGTTTGCGTTTTTTGACATAAAAACTTACACTAGGGGTACCGATGTTGCTTGAAATCATACGTTTCGTTGCAGACTTTTATAATTTTAAACAGAAAACTTTGCCTGACAGACGAACGATACAAAAGAACGCGAGCAGCTGAAGCAAGTAATTGAAATAAAAACCAATTACAATTTCCATTAAGAAAATATTGCTTTTGACATTGATACGTAACGAGTTGAATCCAAATTGTATCAAAGGGGATTGCACTTACAAAGTTGGCGTGTACCACTTTTAAATTGTTCAACTTATTTCGTAATAAATAAAAGGCATCACAACAAGACGTTACCACACTAAAGTTCGTTCGAGCGTCATATTCGTGGATCTCGTGCGACCGTCTCGCTATCTTCTCCCGCCCTTTGGCAGTGGTCGCTGCCAGTACTCTGACCAGTCTACGTAGACCCCCAACAGTTCATTGGCATTCACTTGCCAAATAGTTATCGTCGAACGTCGAGGGGGGCGGGCGAGATCTCGGCTTATAGTCACAGTAAAGTTGGCACGAGTGCCCACAGTCTGCCTGCCTCGATTAATGTTTTGTTAGCGCATTTCTGTTGCTGTCCCTACCTGCTGCGCATACTATGTGTGTATCGACAAGTAATTATGCACTACCGATACATCATCTGGCGAATGGGGTGCCAAAGCGTACGAGCAGTTGTTCCTTTAATTAAACATCTCAGATATTTTGATGATTTGACAAATCGCTTACATTGCGGTTGTGTAACGAAGTGAGGTAGAAGCAAACGTGTTGGGAACTTCTTGTATAGTTGAATTTTCCCTTAACAGCTATTCCTTTACCACCTCACCCTAAAAATATGTACGAATTGAATATTACAAATTATTTGTCGTCCTTTCCTGCACGACTTCCTTTTTTGTCTCCACTATTACATGCAAACAAAAACTTTCTTAACAATTTCTCACCAGATAAGTTAACGCCAATCTTCATCGGCAACTTGGAGCTACCGCAACGCAACTCATTCAATTAGCAGGATCATCCAATTTGTTAACATTTTATTATCCGAATGTTTAGCGCGTGCTGAATGGCTATGACAGGCCGTTTAGGTCGCTTAGTTAATTACAGGGGGGGTATTAACCGCTCTGTGGCACGAATGACCTAATGGAAAGAGGTTAACTTAACACACGCTTACGATGCCTCTGATAAGATGGATCGCCTTACGAGCTATAAATGCTTTGCGGTACTGTCGGATATTCATTTGAAATTCTTTGCCAGAAATTAAATTGAATATAGTAGAATTGATCGTTAAGGACACGGAATGTCGACGTTCATAGCCACTCAAGTTAGAAATTGCTAGTGCTCATCATTCTTCTTTTTGCTGGAGATCTTCTTGTAGAATGTTCATGTAGGTGAATTGGATTTCTGGGACAAGATACGTATGTAATATAATGACGATTTGTATTAACAAATTCGGTGGAACACATTTTAAAAATGTTGTTAATTTCTATTTTCTTGTATTCTTTTCCACCGCTAATAATAAAAGTCTCGTGTAGCGTCAACGGTATGATATGCAAAATCAATCGATTGTAATGTTCGCTTACGCCAACGTACGCCATCAGTTTCTGGCTTTACCTCACAGATTCCAACAAACTCATCAGTCTTTCAGAGACAAGCGTCGGTAAACAACACGAGATCAGCTGTCCACGTGCCGTTTAAAAATAAACTCGATTCGCGGACACCAGCCCTTACATCACATTCCCGTCGAATTTCAACATTCTTCTTGACGACGTGACGTCAATGTCATGACGCCAAACTTTCAGACGCGTTACCAACTGGTCGAGAACAATTAGCCGCGTTTATATTCATGACGCTACCGTATTAAAACCTATTTTAATCAAGGTGGATTAACAACCGTTATTTATAGAGTAATAATATATCAATTTCTCTTTGCTCTAATTTTGTCTGCTATACAGATGGCTGTTGTTTGCTTCCGGAACGTGATTTAAGTGTTTTGTTATTTTTACGCTCACGATTTACGATATACGACAGACGCGCGTATCAAAGCGTATTTTTAAATTGAATCTAAGCTTATGTCATGATTAGATACATTGTAGAAGTTTAGGTAATCATCAGCAAGTAACTTATCAGATTTTAATACCATGTTGTGTTCTGGTAAAAGATGCCAAGACACAGCTGTTTTTTCTTTCTAATCCTTTCGTCTAAACTAAATTCTACACTGTGATTAAACCATGTAATTGCTTACATCAGCCAATTTAAAAGGTGCACTATCGGCGAGTAGATTTGTCTGTCGATGCACTAGCTAGATGATTGGAATTTCCGCATGCGGTCTGTGGTTATCCTTGCAGAAAACTAAGCCAGGATCAGGATAAACATTTCCAAAAATTTCGTGTAGGTAAAAAATCGGTGCACTACCTCGATTTACTGATATACCGTTCCGTAACGGTAATCTTTGCACAATACAGGTGTTATTGTTGATCGGAACCCCCGTCTCGTCTCGTTGATCGTCATAATTCTACGATAGGGTTTCCAGTCACCGCCCGGTTTGAATTAGCAAAACTGTAAAATGAATGCTTCCGAATTACTATTGGTACTCGTAACTTTTCTTCGGGGTCTGGTTGGTTTTACTGATGGCACTTGTAACCTTACCTAGATTTTCAGTTGGCGATTGTCTATTAGAGACATCTGCTTATAAAATTGATTCTTCATTTATATCTGCATATTATTAATTTCGAATGTATGGCATTTGATATAGAAATGTATTTTTTCGTGGCTCAGACCTCGTGTTTTTATTGTGCTGATCCAGTCATGCAATTTTAAATATTTAACTTGTCGATTTAATTAAATTAATGCTTAACGAAATTCATCATTATTATCAGGCATTTTAGCATCCTCGTTGTTCTTGTTGAGGAAACACTTGATGGTTGAGAACTTAAACGTGATTTCAACTGTAAAATTTCGGATCATGTTCCAAAAACCAGTCTAACATTTTTGTGGTGGTACCTACTACGTTTATCTAAAATTCTGAATTAATATATTCCACACGGGAAAACGGCTACACCCTTTTGATCGCACGTAATGTAGTTAAAATTCTGCACGTGGAGCTCAGATACGGAATAGCCACCCGGCAGTCGGGATTACCCCTTTCCTTGAATATTTCGTAAAGTCCATATTGATCTTTTTGCATTCAGGTAACTAAAAGGCAAGCTTTTATTATGTTAGCATGAAGATTTTCTTTAATAATTTGTTTTATTTGTTTACGCTTCAGCTTGTTTTATTCTGCTATTTTATGAAGAGGCTTTGAATATTATGATGTTTGGTTAAAGAGCAGTGAGGATAAATCGTTTGTTAGTTCGACTCAAATCATACAAATCATTAAACAAAATATTATCCATTATAAGTAAAGGATTTTCATATCGCTCTCCTTTCTTTCTTACAGTAAGATCCTGATAACAGATACATTCTGAATTCTGAAACGAGGTAACTTAACAACCTAGTTTCCAAATTCCCCAAAAAGGATTTAAAAAAGAAGTTCTTGCTCGAAGTTTTCCCCAGATTTTATCGATACAGCCTTATCGATATATCCCAGAGTCCGTAAGTGGTCCTACGGTTACGCAAGCCGGCACGTTTTACGATTCTGGCCTAAAATCGGATACGAGCCGGAACGCGGCCGCAACGTCGCCGTCGGTGTCGATACATGCCTCTCCGCTACGTTGTCGATCGTTACTTATGGAACGGAATAAGCTAGATTGTATCTTGTTTTTGTCGTTGAATTACACTTTTCTTTGTGATCTTATCATATTAGATCTTACATGTTTCTTAAATCTTACTTCGTGTTTAGTTTGTGCTAACATTGCTAGTGGGTTAATAGGTTTTCTTAATTTCAAAGTCATATTCGCCATATTAAATGGCCTTCAAGGTGTTGAAAAAGTAAAAAATAAACAGTCGATAAAAAGTTTGGTAGATCCCTATGTTAGTCCGTTCAAACAAACAGGTCAGTTCCTTGTGATATACCCACAGAACAAGAGAAAATCTTTCTATATTCTGTGTATATACCCATTAGTGTAGATTTGTCACTTGATAATCATTTGTCCGTTTTAATACATCCATAAGAAAGGCCTGTGCATCAGCAGTGGATACATAAAAGGCTGATGATGATGATATTGAGACACTTTCAAATTTAATTTAGTAGTCTCTCTAATACCACAGAATAAATACTCGTATCGTATATGGCATATGCTAATACGAAACGAGTTTCTTGCCGGTTCTTCTCGTTACAAGGTCTCCCGCCACCAGCGCCGTAGGATTTGCGTACCAATGCCAATGGCGTAGCTCCTTTGACGTTCACAAGTGCTTTATCAGCCTAGAATGAATAAAAGTTTGTCATTTTTAACCGATTTAAATAAAAAGGAAGTTCTCAGTTTGACCTGTATGTATGTTTGTCCGCGATTATCTCGCGTTTGGCTTAACCGATTTTGATGCGGTTTTCAGGAAAGTATTTGTTACATTTACTAGAAGGTTTTTGTATATTAACCGACTTCAAAAAAGGGGTTCTCAGTTTGACCCGTTGTCCGCGCGATGCGGTTTTGATCAGAAAAGTATTTGTTACATTTAGGTTTTGGTATTTTAACAGACTTCAAAAAAGGAGGTTTTGGAATTACAACCGACTTCAAAAAGGAGGTTCTCAGTTTGATCCGTATGTATAATTACTTTAATTTTCAATACTTTTGGTTTTTTTTTATCAAATCGAAAGTGACTTATAAATGTCGCATTTTTCAAATAAGTAGACCGCACACACCACACGTTAATATTTGGTGTAGTGTAACACCAACTCGGGCCTTTAGGTACCTCACCTCAATACAATTACGTAGGTACCTACTGTGGACCCGAACGCGGCAAAGGTCTTGATTTGAATAAACCCACGTTATAATGGAGGTGGGTGGTAGGGCTGCCACAACCACAACCCTTGGAAATAAACAAAGATTTAAATAAGTTTTTTAGTAAAAATTTCATTTTTATGTATTTGATTGAATCAGGCGTCACTTGGCGGAAGTCCCTAACCATTGTGAAAAATAAATATATGTAGCTTTCTTCCGCAAATAATCGCAAAACTTGCACCTTCACCGATCACACTACTCTACACGTGTTTCGCCCCAACCCGGAGCATCCTCAGGAGATGTTTGTCCGTATGCAATCCAGCACCGAATGATTTCATTTTTATGACAAGCTTTTTTGCTGACTGTACTTTAATATTGTATTGTCATCTAAGTGGGTCAAATTAAGCTTGCGAGATTCCCCCACTAACTAACCAACATGACAAGTTAATAAAAAGCTTGTAAAAAAGTAAGCATGATAGTGTTTTGTATATTGTCTCAATATGACACTATACTTCATTTGAAATTTTTACTGTATTGCTTCCGTTTTGCTTTATCAGCAATCTACCGGTGCAAATTCTTCTAGTGTTTAACGCGTGTACCTAACTGTATAAATAAACTTATTTGGTTCAAAAAAATAATAATTCTGAAAGAAGATTAGGTTAGGTAGGTATTTGTATTTTTTTAACAGCCAAGTGAAACTACTGTGTAATGGTTACATCAATACCTATTTCCTAAAGTTAATAAGTTAGTTATTTTATAAAGGTAAAAGTAAGAAATAAAAGTTTATTTATTAATCTTGAATATTTTGTCAAAAGACAATGACCATTTTTGTATGGCAGCTGGCGTCTTTTTTTTCTTGCGGCCGTCAACCAAACATTGAAATATAATTTGTTGGCAGCATTACAGACAATACTTGCAAAGGAAGTAAACCTGTAAACTCAGGCCGAACCGAGTGAGACTAGCTAGAACTTAACTTTGTTTTTCAGACTGTTTGTATGATTGACAAAGTTACATTTGCTGTTTTTAAAAATGTTCTATATACAGACAGATGGTTTAACTTGATTCTGCCTGAGTTTACAGCTTTACTGTCTTGGGAAATACTGTTTGTTATACTATCAAGAATTGATATTCAAACATTTTGTTAATGGCCGCGAGACAAAAAAAAGACGCCAATTTTAGGCAATGCCCTTTTGGCATCACTGGAATAATGAATACTTACATTAAAAGCCCACATTTTTTCATCCAAATTTTTAGACAACCCTAGCTATAGGCTAAGCTGCTAGTCTCGCACGTTTCGGAATCTCGACAGTTTTTACGCGAACCGTGAAAATTGAACCCTCCTTTCGGGTAATATGGGTTTTCCTCGCCGTCTTTACATTTTTACCACTTTCGTACGATTATGAGTCTATTTCTTGAAATTCGACTTCGACTCCAATCACATTGCTTTAGTTAGACGAATACTGTATGCAGCATACCACATGAAAATGTTTCCAATCTTCCAAAATAATAGGGGTGTTTTTTATTAATTAACTTAATTAATTACATTATATCGGTCTTAGGCTCAACACTCACTGCCGCAGAGTCAAATCGTCAATCTGAAATTTCACATAGCGAATTTACCCTTAACTCTACAAAGGATACGGCGCATAATAATATTTCCTCTGAGAAAAAACGTTTTTATTTTCTCAGAGGAAACATGTGAATTACGTTGTGTGAGTTGGCGACCACCACGCTTTGATATTTTGCTAATAAATTCAACATTTCTGTGATTTAAATCTCGAAAAAACAATCTACGAATTTAATACCTCAATTGCTCAGCGAGCAAGCATTTGCCCGAGTTGCAGAGGCTGTCGGTTCGATAACCGTACAATCGAACCGACAGCCTTATTCACAAACCCTTGGAAACCTTACCGACAGCGAAAAGTATTCACTGTCATTGTCGCTTACTTTATTTGTTTATATCATAAATATCCATACTAATATTATGAAATGTAAAAGTGTTTGTTTGTTTGTCCATCTTTTGAATTGAAATTGAAAACAATTAAAAATCTTCAAAACGGAGCAACGGATTGATTTTTTCTATGGGGAATGGGGACAGGATAGTTTGAAGATGACATAGACTTCTTCTTATTCGGGAAAAACGTCACATTCGGGAAAACGTAGTGTAGTCCACGCGCGCGAAGACGTGGGCGGAAGGCTAGACTAAAATAAATATGAATATCCAATTCATAAACTAAAGAGTTGTGTTAATAAGTCCGCCATAATGGTATTATTCCGCTTATCCGCTTACGGCGAAGAAGCTCCGTCCTCGTACCATTTATCGGTTGATGCTAAAGTAAACCTTTATTGGATTCAGAAAGATATACCATGGATATTGTAGTCAGCTTACCTAAAAACGTTTCTGATACAAATTATCATCGTCATCCTTTCCTTATAGCAGCCCAATCTTACTTATAAAGTAAGAAAACTTTAAAGTAAACATTTATTTATTGGATTCAGAAAGATATACCATCGATATTGTAGTCAGTCAGCTTACCTAAAAACGTTTCTGATACAATTCATCATGATCATCCTTTCCTTAGCCCAATCTTACTATAAAGTAAGAAAACCCTAAAGTAAACCTTTTTTGGATTCAGAAAGATATACCATGGATATTGTAGTCAGTCAGCTTACCTAAAAACGTGTCTGATACAATTCATCATGATCATCCTTTCCTTAGCCCACTCTTACTTATGAAGTAAGAAAACCTTAAAGTAAACATTTATTTATTGGATTCAGAAAGATATACCATCGATATTGTAGTCAGTCAGCCTACCTAAAAACGTTTCTGATACAAATCATCATCATCATCATCCTTTCCTTAGCCCAATCTTACTTATAAAGTAAGAAAACCTTAAAGTAAACCTTTATTGGATTCAGAAAGATATACCATGGATATTGTAGTCAGTCAGCTTACCTAAAAACGTTTCTGATACAAATCATCATCATCATCCTTTCCTTAGTCCAATCTTACTTATAAAGTAAGAAAACCTTAAAGTAAACATTTATTATATTCAGAAAGATATACCATAGCTGTTGTAAACAATCAGCTTACCTAAAAACGTTTCTCATACAAATCATCATCATTATCCTCTCCTTAGCCCAACTCTACTGGGGTCAGGGAAGTAGGTACTTCCTTCATTGGATTTTTCTGCAGTAGAGTTTGGCAGTCTTTTATGGCCAGCCGCCTGCCTGACATCAACCTTCCTTGGGAATGCTATTGTGATACAAATACTTGAGGTAAATTACTAAAGCAGTCAAGATTTGAACAAGTCAGAAATGAGAGATCGACCCTTCTTTTTACTGCAGAAAAAAGTTAAAAATAACAACGTAGAATAGAATATACTTTATTTGCTCCAAACACGGTATTTAAGGTCATTAGATATATAGTTTAGTAGAAACAACGTGTTTCGCTATAAAATGGCACACAAATACATATTATGAAACATTACATATTATTATAAAGAAAATATTATAATAAATTGTAGTACTAAAGTCTTAATAGTGGATAAATCTAAACAAAACACAAGATAGGTAATGATAATTTGTTTAAATTTTTACTTTTTTGCATTCACAATGCAATTTTTATTAGGTACTTACTGCAAAATGGAAAATGAAGTATTTAAAAAAAATCAACCCGTCTCCGTCGACCAGCTCCGATGGGACTCGAACCCACGACCTTTCGCTATCCGCGAATCATCAGAGAAGTCGCCCGGATAGCGAAATGTCGTGGGTTCGAGTCCCATCGGAGCTGATTGTTGTGAGACGGGTCGATTTTTTCTAAATACTTAATTTTCCATTTTTCAATGATAATATGTTTTAATGAATAGATATCTTGCATTAAAACATAAAACCCTTAAAACCATTTATTCACATTAATTAATTCAGTGATTTAGTAATAATAGTTCTTGATTACAATTTTTATAAACGGTAATGTCAGTTCTAAAAAAAAACAGTTTTTATTAAATAGGCCGATGCACGACGGTACAGATTTCAAGTTATAAAATCTCGGTTCATATTCAAGCAGTCTACTGAAAAACATAATTTTGCACATGGCAATGGTAGTAATAAAACTGGTTGCACTTATATAACAATCTTTGAATTGTTCTAACAGTTAATATTTCTCATGTTTGATGCGCTCATGCGCTTGCTGACCGTACCATGTATAGGTTTATTCCGAAATGTAACCAACCTTGGTTTAGTTTAATCGACTCTTATCTTATCAACCACAATCAGAGCCCCGAAAACAATCAAGAACTTCAATTTATCAATAAGTTGTAAGTGATTGATAAAAATAAAATAATTTTCCGATTTAATATCAATCTACGATAGTTTTATCTTTTGGACTCAAGGATTTTACTTAATCATCGGTACTTACAGTTACATTAATAGAGATTTGTTTTAGCGATAACGTTGCTGTTGCCGTTTTTAAAATAATTCCTTTATATAACATAATACTACATAATTAATACGATATCGCACTAAGTAACACTTTTTTTTTCTTTAGAGACATAAGGTTTCAAAAAAAGTCTTGTTCGCTGTTATATTGGCTTGCAAAAACTTTCGATCAATATGTTCCAAAGTTCATCATCATCAACCATTTCATATTCCCACTGCTGCCTGCCTAGCATGACCATCATTATATCACGCGATATGATATAGCACGTCATGCTGTCTTGCTTACACCTTAAGGGTTTATTACACTTGGCTAAATTCAGCATCTAATTAAGCATACATTGCTTGTTTTGATTGCATCACTTGCTACAAATGAGCTCAAGAAAAGCAATGTATGCTTAATTAGATGCTGAATTTAGCCAAGTGTAATAAGCCCTTTAGTGGGGTAAGCAAGACAGCCGGCCTAGCATGAGCGGCTTATAACACGCGATATGATATGGTACGGCATGCCGTCTTGCTTACACCAAATATTATTCTGTGCTTACACCTTAATAGGGTAAGCAAGACAACTTGCCGTACCATATTATATCGCGCGATAAAAGCCGCTCATGCTAGGCCCTCTGCATGACGTGATATATCATTCGCATGATAATAAAAGCCGCTCATGCTAGGCCGGCTTGGGCACAGGCCTTCCTTGTGGATGGCTTAGAGAACGTGTTCTACACTTATAGAACTGTAAATGATGCAATTTATACGCAACTAGCTTTCCGCCCGCGGCTTCGCCCGCGTGGACTACACGACGTTATCCCGCGGGAATGTGACATTTTTCCGGGATAAAAAGTAGCCTATGTTCCTCTCCAGGCTACAAAGTATCTGTGTTCCAAATTTCAGCCAAATCCGTTCAGCCGTTTTGGCGTGATTGAGTAACAAACATCCAAACATCTAAACTTTCACATTTATAATATTAGTAGGATTATTGATATAACTCAGTTTTAGAAATCATTCTGAACATGGAGGCACCCAGCGAAACTGAAGTCAGAATTGCTGGTAAAAAATATATTGAATATATATCTTAAATACACTATAATTATGTAGCAATTATTGAAGAAATTAAGCAAATATAAGCAAATTTGTAGCATTTTTTAAATATATGATAAGAACCCTTCCCCACAGGCAACCGGCCATTCTGACGGGAACTAAAAATCTAGGATAATCGAGTGGAAGTGTTTGTCACCGCAACATTCCTTACTTCAAAAAATGCCGTCTCATTTCTCGTTCGATGAATAGTTCCACGATCAGTAAAATCTTTCAACTTCTTCTCATTCGATCGATATTATCGATCGTTACTGTCGCCATGCGATTAATGTCTATTTTGAAATTAATAAGCACCTACTACTGATTTGGCACCACTTACCTAGCTGTTTGTAAAATCTTTTGATATCGAATCGTTTAATAGGTTTTGTTTGATTATTTCGTTAACAATCTAGCACATCTGTAGGCACCTTTAGAATTTGCATTAAACACTTTCATATTTATGTCACCTTCGTAAAACTATTATAATTTTGTGGTCCGGCCAACTCATACAGCACCCAGACATCTTATTCTTATAACACTCATTTGAAATCGTATTGTCGACTGGACACACGACTGAGCTGTTGTTGCGCTCAAATTGTTGCTAATTTTATCGTCTTTCGAAGTGTTGTAGATGACTTTGCTGTATTATTATTTTTGAATGTAAGGGGCTATGCATCTCCCGGTAGGAGAAGTAGTCACTGCGACCTGAAAGATCTATTGTGACTCGCCACCTGGTTAAAGTAACTCTTTTAGCCTGGAGGCTTCCAAGAAGTCTAGAATACTCCTAGCTTTTAGAGTTTTAATCTCCTCCGGGCGCATAATGTGTCGACCCAGATGGATACTGCGCTTGTGGATAAGGGGCCCGCAGTCACACAGAAGGTGCCTCGGCGTTTCCCTCTCCTGTTTACAGTAGCGGCAAACATCAGTGTCACTCAAGTTCATGTGAAATTGGTGCCTGTTTAGTTTGCAGTGGCCGGTTAAGGCTCGGACTATCGCACAGATGTTCGTCCTGCTAAGCTCCAGGAGTTCGGCAGTGACTTTGCTGTAAAATAAATATTTTAGAAGTTGTAAGCCAAAAACGTCCGAAAATTTCAAGATTTTCGAGCACCACAAGAGTGCACAGGTCTTTCGAGGTTGCAAATTTGGTTATAGGTACACTACAACTACAACATCCCAAAATATCAGGACCTGGCGATTTTTGCGACCTAACACCATTTTTATGTCTTTGGTGACTGGCCTATTAGTGGTGATCTGATTGACTTGCAACTTGCACGGTGAGCTACACCCTTGTTGCTGACAGCATCAGCAGTCGATCGAATGAAAAACATATTTTCCTATGTCCAACGAATAAGTAGGCACCATGCGAGCGGTCGAAATAAGACGACCGATTCAAAAATAGACCTTCAAGCATTGCTCGTCCTAGTTGTACTATTTTTCAAGCCTGACTAATACAAAAAAGTACTATTACATGAAAGATAAATATGATTTACACTTTTCTTTGCGAGCGTAAACATATCGGTTTGTTTGAAATGCTTTTGTCATCAGAAATTCGAGTCATAGTCTATTACGAGTATTTTGAGCTAAAACCGAATGTTTTACAAGTCATATGATGAATGATTCCAAGAATTTATATTTACTCGTAATGCTAGCTTTGATAAATGCTCACTTAACTGTTCTACAATTACTTTATACCTACCTAGTTACACTTTTTGTTCGTTTGTCGGTTAAGTATTATTTATATAAGTACTAACTATAATACCATAAAGAGGAAAGGTTTGTATGTATGTACCGAATAAACTTAAAAACTAGTGGACCGGTTTCAGAAATTATTTGACCATAAGAATGCTACATTATCCCTGATTAACAAGCTATATTTAACCCGATATTCCCACGGGAACGGGAACCACGCGGGTAAAACCGCGAGGATCCGCTAGTATATATAATAAAAATGACATGACGGAGTGGAAACAATGTCAACAGGCATAATGTATGTGTAGGAGAATATGTCAATGTCCTCATAATAAAGTCATTATTTTTATCATGCTCTGAAAATAATATCGATGGGGCTAGGGTTGCCAGCCTGCCTAGCATGACTAGTGATGTACGCCTGGGAATATTGCCACTGCCGGCAATTTTCCACTCCCAATGTGCCCGGGAAATTTCCGGGCACATTGGGAATATTGCCCAAAATTCCCAGTAGACTTTTGGTCGTTTTGTTAAATTATATAAATAAATAATGTATTTTTCTTCTGTGTCTTACAATTTTATCATTTGTTGATAATTATGGCAAGATTATTTTGTTTTGTTTTCTTAGTTTGGTGAATAAAAAAATAAACCATTTTATATCAAACTGTTTTTCATTTCATATGTGCTTACCTCTGATGTTGGTGGCTATTTATTACGTAATTCAATATAATCAAACAGTTTTAAAGTCTTATTTTAAATTGTCTTGCATGGTAAAATATTCATCTACAAAATGCTGCTTGGGAATATTGCTGGGAACTTTGGGACACTGCCGGCAACGCTGCCGGCAAAATTTCCAGTCCTTGGGGACGTGCCCGGGCACGGTACATCACTAAGCATGACCATCATTATATCACGCGATATGATATTATGATACGTCATGCTGTCTTGCTTAGGCTATTTTAATTTAAATATAGGCTCTTTATCATGCGTAAATAGTCAATAAAAGCCGCTCATGCTAGGCCGGCTGGTCTTAAAACAGAAAATCCGGACTGGCCAGCTAGCTTAGAATAATTTACGTATAGAAAGATAGTCTTCATACAAGCGCTCTGTCAAAAGTGAAGCACTAAACCGATTCACACCGGGAGTAGTGCGCTTCCACCTTCAGCCTTATCACCACTTAACATCACACACACACAGGTGTGATGAAGGCTAAGTGCTACCCCGTTGTGAATAAAATAGAAAAAAAAAAATTAACACTTTCGTTGCTTGCTTGCGCTCGGCGACACGCACACGTACTTGTAACTCCGAAGTGTTCATTGAAAACTCGGAGTTTGGAGCGGCGCGCGGTGCTTCAAAAAAATCGACGCAAAAAATTACTTTCTATACGTAATTATTCTAAACCAGCTAGTTTATCCGGACTTTTGGTTAAGGCGCTACTCGGAAAAAGTATGGACTTTTCGATGTAAAACTATAGGACGGTTAGAGTTGTTATAAATCTAGTAATAAGATATATATTTCTTCATACCTTTATCTAGAATCGTATAGTTTCAAAAACACGATTTTATGATTTTGGCTCCACACTTTTTCGAAAATATCTCTAAAAAATACGAAATATCAAGATTATTCTTAAATGGGGCTACATATACTATTGAAAATTGGTTTAATTAGTGGACACCAGTAATATTTAGGATCGTATAGAAGCATTTTTTGAAAATCGCTAAGTATAGTTTTTTAATACGAAGTGATTTTGTGTTTTTTTTGCGTAATCGGCAAAATCGGTTTCGCTCCCGCGCGCGTCGTTTTCTCATTGCTATCTCGCTTTAGCATAATTTTTCCGAGTATCGCCTTAAAAGGCCGTACGCGATAAAAAAACCAAAGTCAAAGTCAAATTTGTCTATTCAATTTAGATTGTTATTTACAATACTTGTGAATAGAAGTCGTAGAAGCTACGCCATCGGTTCGCAAACCATACAGCGGGAGACCTTGGAGAAGAACCGGCAAGGAACTCCAAGGGTTGTCTTTTTCTCTCTGTTTTATTTCGTACAGAGTCGTCAAATTGAAAAATGACCTTAACATGGTATGATTAAAGTCAGGATTTCATGCCTTAATTCTAAAAGAAAATCCATATTTTTGACTCACGACTCGCACTCGCTTGACTCTCGCCGCGCGTGCTGCGACCGGCGAGTTCGCGAGTTGGCCAAAAAGCCTTATTTGGCCGGACAAGTACCTATCCAAAAAGTCTGAACCTGTCCGGCTTTATCCGGACCGGACGCCTGGCAACCTTGGATACCATTTTAGTTCCATCACAATAATTGGGTATTTGACTGAAATTTTTTTATTTACTTAAAATGTTCATTTAACTAGTAGCAACACAACATAGGTATTTATTTTCAAATGTCTTGCATATTTTCAGCGATATAGAGCATCAAACTTACTAATTAGACAAGGAGAGCGCTATAGAAACGTGACGTCACGTTTCTATAGCGCCATTCTCTCGCCATATAAAATTTCGTTTTAGAAGAGATAGCTAGAGTCACAATTAAGTAGCTCATAATTCGCTTGTTAAAATATTAGATTGAATTTCTTTTTTCATATTTGTTATTCAATAATGTTATATTTTCGCATGCCATAATTAAATATCTGTAATGGCCCGAGCGGTTTGGCGTTGTATTGGTGTGGGATTGTCGTAATTGAGACACAGTTTACTGATACGAACTTATATTAACTGTTTATAGTCAACTGAGGATACAATTATGATATCTTAACTATTCCGAGTCCGAAGTAATACTAACTTACATTGGAAAGGAGGCAAGTATTTATACAAGTCCTGAGGGTTGATAATAGGATCGACCCTTGTTCTAGCACGCTTATTGTTAATGGTCGATAAGATCATAACAAATAATTAGTGGTCAAAACACATTAAGAGTCCTGAGAACAACAACATCATTAGATGTGTATACAATATTGGTTAAATGAAGGAACAAACAGATAATTCTAGAAAAATAGCGTTATCAATGAGGACTACGTGACTACGGGTCCGTTACACCTCCCTCCTTAAAATGGGAATAATTTTAACAAAATTATTCACATAAAATCTAAATATAAAACAATCAGTTCATAAAATCTAATTATAATAATTACAAAAGTATAAAATTTCAACTTAACACAAATTTATATAAAAATATTCATAAACGTAATGATAATAACTATTTAGTTTTAATTTGAGCGATTCTTGCGCTGCGCCTTAGTGGCTGAGTAGTTGTAGGTTCATTAGAGGTAGAGTTTGACATATCTTCTAATTCTACATCAGTGTTTACATTATCTACTCTGAAAGTTATACAGTTAGTTATTCGACTACAACAATTTCTAGACTCTTCTAAAGCTAAAATTCTATCTCTATTATTACAGAAAAATTTCCTTCTTATAAAATATTTTCCTATTCTATAGATTATATAAAATGCAATAAATTTAATTAGTGACAAAAATATAAAAATAAAATATGAATTGCTTTTTATTTTATTGAAAATAGTATCATTATTTAAATCATCTAATATAACATTTATTTTGTCAATTTTATGACTTGCTACATTTAGATCATCAAAATTCATATTAAATTTATTCAATGGAATAAATTCTATTTTATCTTTAATAGAATTATTCTTTAATTTGTTACAACAATCATCGTTAATAATATCAAAATCTGGAAGAAAGGATAAATGTTTCGACAAAAGATTTTCATTTGTTGAATGTAAAATAATATTAGGTGAATATAACTTATAATTCTTTCGTAACCTTAAAATACCAGTTGCTCTTAATTCAACATCAAAAGGTTCTTCATTTTTACAGGATATTGTCGAAATTATTTTGTTAGGTACTACAAACAACCAACTATTTTCATTATCAAGTCTATACCATTGTTCTTTTTCTATAAGACTGATTCTAGTATCACAAGATGAAGGTATCTTATTTTCAAGACTTGAGTATAATATTGTTTCACAGTTATCTTTAGCATAAATTGAATATAATGGTTTATCTAATTTACAAATATAGTTTTCATTATACAATTTCTTACAAGTTTCTAAATTTTCTAACGTAGTGTAATGAATTTTATTTTGAGATATTACAAAATATTTTTCTGACGGTAAAATAAATACATAAGTGTTATTTTGATTAAAAATAGGTACAGGTACTAAATTATAAACATCATAAAATTGTTGAAATATTAATGGGGTTTTAATTATAAAAACAATTCTTTCATTCATATAATACGAAACGATGTTAACTAAGGATAGCAGTTCGGAAGCATTATCAATATTTAATTCGAGAGGATACTGCGTATGTGCTGGAATATGAGATACTGTTTTCTTTAATTCATAAATATATTGTTCTGGAGTTATAATTATTGGATGAAGATTATTATTCTTGGCAAACAAAATAGCATCTATTATCATTGACATTTCGTTATTTACTTCAGTAGTTACTAAAGTTAGAAATGATAAATGTTCATCTAAATCTTGTTTTATTTCAAGATTGAATATCATATCAGTAGCATTTTTAGTATAGTTTGCTAGGTTTTCCAAATTTTTACTGAAAATATCTTCATTTTTCTTTAAATCAGTAATAGTATTATTAAAATTTTGAATAGTTGTCTTTATTATTTGAGACTGAGATTTTAATAACTTTATTAATTCATGCTCATTTTTATCGATATTGTTAATAGCATTATCATAGCGTTTTGCATCTTCTACATCTAATGTTCCAAATAACAACTTGAATAAACTTCCAACACCATCAATTACAGAACGTTTAGAACGATGATTAGCGGAATATCCAATCATTTCTTTTAGAACGATTTCCTGTCTTTTCAAATGAGGATAGAGCTGTTCCAAGACTAACATAGACGTTTGGCATAGTGAAAACTTGTTGAATGTGTTATGATTGCACAAATTTCTACTTTCAAACAAAGTGTTTTCAATTAGACTCAATTTTTTATGAAAACTTGAAGTATCAAGATAAGTTACGAGATTCCATTCGCTATCCAGATGATTTGCTTTTCCTACATGTTCGAAATAAATTCCACCTTTACTTATCGGAGTTATGTTGTAAAGTTCCCCTCGGCAAAACGATGCGAGAGTAAACCTGCAACAATAATATAAAACTACTTAATTATTTATTTGCTAATTTTAAACGATTTATATGTATTTTAACTTTCTTCCTTTTCACGAGAATGGTTACATTTACTGGTGAATTGATCTCTACGATCTCATAGGGTCCCTGAAACTGTGGAGAAAGTTTCTTAGATTGTCCCGGTTTACTATTTTCTACTGTAATATACACTTTATCACCTACATTATAACTCTCTGTCTTACATTTCTTATCATAATATTCTTTATTCTTATTTTTAGACGTTATTGAATTATCTCTAGCTAATTCTCTGGACTTTCTTAGTTTTAAAGTTAAATCAT
The DNA here is from genome assembly GCA_949710035.1 of Crambus lathoniellus. NCBI lineage: Eukaryota > Metazoa > Arthropoda > Insecta > Lepidoptera > Crambidae > Crambus > Crambus lathoniellus. The sequence goes on along the minus strand of OX453323.1, from coordinate 11,904,658 downwards.
CAATATAATCGTCATAAGAGTATTTAAATTCTGGTACTGAAGTGATTGACGAAGGTAAACTAGGTTTATTTCCAAATAATAATTCATGTGGTGTAAACTTTGTTGAAGTGTGGACAGCAGTATTATATGAAAACATTGCAAAATCTATCCACTGATCCCAATCATTTTGATCCGCTTGTATAAAATGTCTTAAATATTCTGCTAAGGTAGCATGACTACGTTCAAGACTACCATTTGTTTGTGGATGATAAGCTGTTGTAGTAAGTTGCTTTATTTTAAATAATTTCGAAACTTCTTTTAATAACTTTGATGTAAAATCTGCTCCTTGATCAGTAAGAATACTTTTAGGAATACCAAATTTACATACAAACTCCTTAACAAATTTGTCAGCAATCGTTTCTGCAGTATGATCAGGTAGAGCATAAGCTTGAGAGTATTTTGTCAAATCGTCTTGAAGTGTTAATATATATTTATTACCGTTCATAGTTAAAGGAAATGGGCCTACGATATCTAAGCTAACTCTTTCAAAAGCTTCATTTGCTGTCGTCGTGATTATCATAGGTTCCCTATGTTTCTTACGTACCAGTTTATTTTCTTGACATGATTCGCAACAAGCTATAAAATTTTTAATATCATTTTTCATATTATTCCATTTATAAATTCCTTTAATTCTTTTATATGTTTTATGAAAACCAGCATGACCTGCAATAGGACTACTATGCATTTCCTTCAGAATATCATTAATTTCATTTGGAGAAGGAGTTGTCAATGTATTATTATATATATTTAGCTTAATATTAGTTTTCCTAAAGATAAACCTTAACATCATTCTACATTTTTTATAATTCAAATTATCATATCTATCTCCTATCTTAGTAAGATGTAATTCATTCTCTTTATTTTCAATTAAATGTTCTTTGACATTACTCAACAAATTAAAATACGTTTCATAACTAGATCTATTCCAATAATTTTCTTTTGTACAAATATAATAAAACTTACAATCATCTTTTTGAAAAACTGCAAATTCATTAACGTTTATTTTATCCATCTTTTCTAAATGATCAAATTCATTCGTTAAATTCATTAAACCTTTATCATTTATTTGTTTATCGGCTGATATAGGTATTAAAATATTTCTGTACTTCTTATTTAATTCATCATTTATTTCATTTATATTATCATTTATAATAATAGACTTTTGAGTTGCTTCCAAAAATGATTTATAATTTTCATGTACAATCGGAGTTGTTTTTGTTACTACTTTTACTTCTGCATCAAGAGTTATTCTACTTAAAGCATCAGCATTAGTATTTAATTTACCAGGTTTATAAATAGGAGTGTATTCATATTCTTCAAGTAATAAACGCCATCTAAAAATTCTAGCACCTTCATTTTTTGAATTGAACAAATAAGTTAATGGTTGATGGTCTGTAATCATATTGAATTTACGGCCATATAAATAAGGACGAAAATGTTTGACACACCATATAATAGCAAGAAGCTCTTTTTCTGTTGTAGAATAATTTTGTTCAGCTTTATTTAATGTTCTACTTGCATAGGCAATTGGTAAATCTTGACCAATTGGTCCTTGTGATAAGATTCCTCCAATTGCGTAATTACTAGCATCTGTAGTAAGATTAAAAGGTTTACTAAAATCTGGATAAATTAATATTGGTGGTTCACAAAGTTTTTGTTTAATAGTTTCAAAAGCGTGTTGTTGAAGGCTTGTCCAAACAAAAGGAACATCTTTTTTCAATAATTTAGTTAAAGGTTGTGACAAACTACTGAAATCAGCGATAAATCTCCTATAATAACCGGCTAATCCTAAGAAAGCTTTTATATCTTTAATATTTTTTGGTACAGGATAATTTTCAATTGCTTTCACTTTATTTGGATCTGGCTTAACGCCGTTTTCTGTAATCAAATGACCTAAATACATTACTTCACGTTTTAAAAATTCACACTTATCGGGTTGCAACTTCAAGTTATTTATCGAAAATCTTTCAAATACTTCTTTTAATTTTTTATTATGATTCTCCAAATTATCCGCATGTACTACGACATCATCTAAATAAACAAAACAACGATTACCCTGAAGTCCTGTCAAAATATTATTCATCAAACGCTGGAACGTAGCAGGAGCGTTTTTCAAACCAAATGGCATTCTATTATACTCGAAGTGTCCCTGGGGCACTGTAAACGCTGTTTTAGGTGAGTCCTTTGGATGCATCTTGATTTGATGAAAGCCCGAAGCTAAATCAAGTGTGGTGAAATACTTAGAATGACCTAGTTGGTCTAGTATTTCAGTTATCTGAGGCAAGGGATATGAGTCCCCGATGCTGACCTCATTTAACTTCCTGTAATCTACTACTACTCTCCATTTTTTCTTACCGGATGCATCAGTTTTCTTAGGAACCACCCAAATAGGTGAGTTCCACGGACTATTCGAAGGTTTAATTACATCATCTTTTAACATCTTATCAATTTGTTTGTTAACCTCTTCTTTTAATGCTTCTGGGTACCTATAACTTTTTGTATTAATTGGAACTTCAGTTTTTGTATGAATTTCATGCATAACTACATCTGTAGAAGTTAATTTATCACCTTCTAAATGAAAGATATGATTATATTCTTTACATAACTCAATCAAGGATTTCTTTTCTTCAACATTCAAATGCTCAGTTCGAATACAACCTTCTAATTTTTTCAGTCTAGAACTACCATAATTCACATTTCCAAAATTATCAGTTACATTCTTATCTCTCAATCGCATAACTCTTTCATTCGATATAACAACATTAACGTCTTCTAAAGATACACGAGGGATAGGAAGTTTCACGTCGTTTTCAGTAGAATTGAGCACTGTCGTAATGCCAAAGCCATTTTTCACGGAGATTAGGCTAGGACACAAGAGTACTCCCGGTGCTAATTCTAAACGTGGTACTACCCCATGATGAATATTTTTATCGTCATTAACTATCTTAATAGGAATGACACTTTCAGTCCTCGCTTTGACTGTTACTGTTGATTCTGAACATGCTTCAGAACAACCTATATTTTTATCACAATTTTTCAAATTTTGTTCAATACTACCATGATCATTTTCTTCAATTAAACTTTCTTCAACAATCAAATTATCTTTCATAACTTCATCTTTCATAACTTCAATAATATTTACTCTATTCTCTTCAAACAAATAAAATATATTATTTCCCAACTTCAAAATTTTAGTTTCATAATCAATATTCCCTTTATAATTTTCTAATATATCACAGCCGATAATACCATTCACATCAATAGGAAAGTCATTGTTTACAATATGAAGTCTTAAATTCAAATCTTTCATAAAATTCAAATCAACATAACCTTTCGTACGCATAGGTTTATCAACCTTATCGATTCCCCGTAAGTCGGCTAAAATATCATGATGAATTTCAGCGTCCTTGGGTACTGAACTCTTTTTAATAAGACTTATCGTAGCTCCTGTATCTATAAGGAACTTTATTTTCTTGGAATCATCTTTCAATTGCAACGAAGCATAATAACAATTATTAATAGCACTAATGAGCCCTTCTATTAAATGATTACCCGTTGGTCGGCTCGTCCCTTCGGGATTTACTCGTTTTTTGGACCGTGATTCCCTTTATTGGCGTTATTCTGATGATAATGAGTATTACTTTTATTAAAAGAGTTTTTATTTTTTAAAGCATAGCATTCCTCTTTTAAATGACCTTTCTTTTTACAGTAATCATAGTCCTCATTGATAACGCTATTTTTCTAGAATTATCTGTTTGTTCCTTCATTTAACCAATATTGTATACACATCTAATGATGTTGTTGTTCTCAGGACTCTTAATGTGTTTTGACCACTAATTATTTGTTATGATCTTATCGACCATTAACAATAAGCGTGCTAGAACAAGGGTCGATCCTATTATCAACCCTCAGGACTTGTATAAATACTTGCCTCCTTTCCAATGTAAGTTAGTATTACTTCGGACTCGGAATAGTTAAGATATCATAATTGTATCCTCAGTTGACTATAAACAGTTAATATAAGTTCGTATCAGTAAACTGTGTCTCAATTACGACAATCCCACACCAATACAACGCCAAACCGCTCGGGCCATTACAAAAATTGGTGTCAGAAAAAGGGATTTGTTGAGATCAAATCGCGAGGTTCGCCGTTCACTCGTTCGCCGCGCAACGCGTTCATTCGTGCATCATCGGTTGTTTTACCAGAATCCAGAGCAAGACTAGTAGTTTCCTTCGCCTTCGCCGGGACTCGGACGACTATCGGGCAAGTGACCAGAACTGCAGTCTGCTGAACTGGTGCCGCTGAAGAACTTACTGTGAAGAGTCGTATATTCAACGGAACGTGGTGAAGTATCCGCCCAACCGTTTACGCCTTCATAACTGTCATGTCAACGGGATTCATCATCATACTGTGAGTACGCCGCTTCTTTACATCTTTCAAGAAGACCGTTTTAAAGGATATTTCCTGTACGGGAACGAGCTATCGTTCATCTTGTTCGTCGCAAGAAAGTGAAGGTTAAAGTGAAAGTGAATAGTTTGTAGAAAATTATCGTATATTTTTCGTGTATTTTAAAATGGCTCCAAATAATTCAGATACGACGACTCCTGAAAGCCACAATAGCTTTATCTCTCTCGAAATGGCTGAAAGGATGATAACTAAGTTTGATGGCAGTAAGGCTCGCATTCATGAATTTTTAGACAATTGTGATACTGTTAATAATTTAATTAATCCTCATTTAAAAAATATTTTGTTACAAATCATTATTACGAAAATTACAGACAACGCTAGATCCATGATTAGAAATCGAGACTTTCAGAATTGGGAAGATCTTAAAAATTATCTTTTAGATACTTACACTGAGAAACGAACCATAGGTCAATGGCAACTTGAGCTTAGCAGCTGTAGACAAGAACACAACGAGAACGTATTGGCATATGCGAATAAAGTCGAGAATTGTTATATTAAATTAATAAATAGTCTAGATTGTTCCAATCAAAGTGCAGAAGCTAGACAAGCTTGTGTAGATTTATTAAAAAATCAAGCACTTAGTGTTTTCATTACAGGCTTAAATAGAGATTTAAATTTAATTATCAAGGCACTTCAGCCAAAAACTCTTGAAGATGCCATCTCCATGGCAGTGCTTGAAGAACAACAACTTAAAAGTAAAAATGAGATTACTAAATTCCAAAACTTAAATTCATTCAATACTAGACATTGTTATAAATGTAATAAACCAGGCCATACGGTAGTAAACTGTCGTGTTAGATCATTTTCAGGGCCTAGTAATCAAATTTTTGTAATGGCCCGAGCGGTTTGGCGTTGTATTGGTGTGGGATTGTCGTAATTGAGACACAGTTTACTGATACGAACTTATATTAACTGTTTATAGTCAACTGAGGATACAATTATGATATCTTAACTATTCCGAGTCCGAAGTAATACTAACTTACATTGGAAAGGAGGCAAGTATTTATACAAGTCCTGAGGGTTGATAATAGGATCGACCCTTGTTCTAGCACGCTTATTGTTAATGGTCGATAAGATCATAACAAATAATTAGTGGTCAAAACACATTAAGAGTCCTGAGAACAACAACATCATTAGATGTGTATACAATATTGGTTAAATGAAGGAACAAACAGATAATTCTAGAAAAATAGCGTTATCAATGAGGACTACGTGACTACGGGTCCGTTACATATCTACATTTCAACAACAGTCAAACACCCAATTGTAATTTGGATCATGAGGTATTATTATTGCCGATATGCGTCCTGTAAACTTATCTCTTACTGATTGTAGTTTTTGGAACGGCCGTTATTCTCTACTTTATCGGCATTTACCATGCAATTTTGATCAGATTTTTTCTATAAAAATTCGATACCAAATACTAGGATTATTTTTCTTTCCTTATTCTTATATTTTACCATGTAACACGCTCACGTCTCACAATTCCTTATTTCAAAAGTTCACATAAAGACGTGCACTCACGAGCGAGGAATATCCGTCACATGCCAAGATAAAGAACCGGACATTTCCCACATAAAAATGGCGTGTGTATATGTTCCATTCCATTTCACGTTACGGCCCGCGACCTCGGGCTCGGTCAAGGACACGAGTTTAATATTAATTTGTCCGGTTGTACAATCTAGGAGTTCCTCGGTCGACTGTTTTACGGCCAAATTTGCTTGCTGGGATTATGGAGCCATATGCCCATGTGACTGTTGAAATGTAAATATTTGGAGACATTAAAAAATATGACATTTACGAATAACAAATGTGAAAAAAATAATTTCAATCTGTTTTATGACATCGAATTATATGCAGCTTAATTGTGGCTCTAGCCATCTCGTTAAAAACTAAATTTGCTATGGCGAAAGTACGAGGATATTGGCTTGTGTGTGACGTCAAAAGACAACAGCCCTTTCCTGTCTTCTGAAAATATGCAAGATTTTTAAAATATCTCTGTGAGTTGCTAATATTTAAAGAAAATAAAATAAAAAATTCAAAGACATGCCTATGCTCAGCAGTGGGTCCTGAAGGACTGAAAATAAAAAAAATTACCCTATTCTGACTGGCGTAACCGCTGACTTCTGCACGTCAGCGGTTACAATCGGTTAGAATGTTAGATCATGTGCAAACTAATATCGCTAAAAATTTATCGATTTCCTAAATATAAGTATGCTTGTATTGTCATATTATGTAGATACTCGTCATCGTCACCGATCGTGGGTGGGGGCATTATAAAACTGTAGCGCTTTATAAGTTGACACATCATTTGGTATATTTGGAAGTAATTACTTATTTGGCGCGTATTTGTTTTTGCGGTACTTAATAATATCACTGTGCTAGATATTGATCATTAAAATTGCTTGCGTCACTGACAGTGCCGTATAAGGCTTTTGTAAGCCAACCACGTTTGAAACCGACATTTTAATGCTATTTTTTATTTAATTTATTTGACACTACACTGAATTGGTGAACAATTAAAGTTAAGTACTTACCTTTATTTTCTTGTACTATTACTTACTTCGCTGACTCAGCGACCCAAATTAAACTGCATTTTGTTACTATTTATTTTTTATGGGTCATTTAACTAGTGACAGACTACTGTCACTGTCACTTTACTTAATCAGGCCCAAACTCTGACTGCTGACAATGACGAATATTTACAGCAAAAATAAATAGCTAAGTCAATTCTGAAGAGTCTTTCCCAAATTATGGTTTTTAACCATGCAGCAATGTAGCAATCGAGCTTCCTATGTAAGTATGCCTTTATCGTACTAATCATAATAAAATTATAAATGCGAAAGTTTGAATGTTTATTCTTACTCAATTACAGCGAAACAGCTGAACGGATCTGTATGAAATTAGGCAAGGAGATAGATTTATTTATTTATTTTATTTTATTAGTTGATAGGCAAGCGCTTGTTCGCTATCACGCCTGATGTTACACGTTGATGCGATCTACGATGAATCGCGCTTGCCTAGAAGGTACCGGTTCACTCGCGAATTGAAGACCCCAGATTGTACCTATCGGGAAATACAGACTCAGGCAAGGAGTTCCATTCCTTAGCGGTACGGATAATAAAATTAGAAGCAAAACGCTTCGTCCGTGTCCCAGGAATATCCACTATAAAACGGTGGCGCTGATTCGTACGTCTGGTTGTCCGTAGATAGAACGGGAACCCGCTGGTAAAACCACGATGCGTAGCTAGTTAGTTTAATTTAGATTAAATGATTAAATAATTATCTTTCTTGCCTATGAAGTTGGCAACACCATTGTTTAGTTAGACGTAACGTAACGTACTCGGCCCAACCCGACCCCTCCCGGAAATTGCCGACCGGTGTAAGATTACGCATAGCAATAAAACTTGTTTGCCCTACACCGCACACTAAATTATTTATCGCGCAAACATTTGCGATGATTGGCGCCAACGTTCGCCCGGAATTTGGATCGTGTGTGTGTCCTTTAATTTTATTTATTTATTCATCTTAACTTAGTCAAACAAGGCAAACAAACAAGTCAAACGAGACAGCTATTTGCTATTATTTAATTTTCTGTATTTTGCCTACTCCGTGTAACTTCAATTACAGCTGATAGTTGGTTTTAGTAGACATACAACTAATTACACGGATCGCGTGTAACTTGGATACATACGCCTTCGCGTAACATGATTTGTAAGGAATATGAATTAAGCTATAATTTCAATTCGCTGTCCAAACTTATTTAATTAAGATACTGTAAAAAAACACGACGGCCTTGTTTTACAATTTATGTTTAATTTTTTGGCTATTTTTATTTACCTACTTAAATTTATAATTTGTTAAGTAGGTAAGTAGTAAGAACGCAAAAACGATTTTTACCTTCAATCGCATTTTTCTCAAAACATTATGAAAGAAGTTACACGGAACCTCACTGGGCTGACAACGATTACAGATACACTGCAATTAAACTGACGACCGATTTGGCGCATGGGTAAGCTACCTGCCATCTGCTTCTGCTCCAGAGGTCTCGGGTTCGATTCCCGAACAAGACAAATATTTGTGTAATAATATTTAGGATCATATAGTTTCATTTATTTATTTATTACTAGCGGCCGCCCGCGGTTTCACCCGCGTGGTTCCCGTTCCCGTGGGAATATCGGGATAAAAAGTACATATAAACCTTCCTCTTGAATCACTCTATCTATTAAAAAAACGCATCAAAATCCGTTGCGTAGTTTCAAAGATTTAAGCATACAAAGGGACATAGGGACAGAGAAAGCGACTTTGTTTTATACTATGTAGTGATTATTTATATAGCCCCTTAATTGCCACCCATCCCGTGACCGACCATTGCTAAAGTTGATTTAGCGCGTGCTTACCACTGCGCCACACTGACCCTTCATCCGCCAACGTTCACCCGGACTTCGTATCGTGTCTGTGTGTTTAATATTATTACCTACGTTCAGAGTAATTTTATCACAGGTTCGTTCTCGTGTTCCCGCATCGATTTATAGACGATAAACCGCTTTTCATTATTGTTTTATACGTAAAGTGTACGCGAAAATAAATTCTGTTTATACTACGTTAAAAGTGTACAGAATAAAAATTTGATTTGTTTATGTGAATTTGTTAGTCGCCTGCAGTGGTCTGGTGTTTTTACAGCTTTTCAGATTAATGAGATGAGTTTCGTGATAATAAATGTACAGACAACGGCACTTAAAATTACCAGAACATATCGAATTAATTCTAAACAATTTCAACTTTTTCTTATCTTTCTAATCCTACTAATATTTATAAATGTTTGTTACTCAATCACGCCAAAACGGATGAACGGATTTGGCTGAAATTTGGGACACGGATACTTTGAAGCCTGGAGCGGAACAAAGGCTACTTTTTATGCCGAAAATTTTCACATTCCCGCGGGATAACGTCGTGTAGCCCACGCGGGCGAAGCCGCGGGCAAAACATCGTATTATTCACGCGAGCAAATCCGCACGCTGAAAGACAGTTTTTACAAACTGACGGAAACATTCCCCCAATTCAATTCAATTCACTTTATTTATTTACAAGAAACATGGTTACATAAAAGAGCTTAAATATAAGAAATGTCCATACACGTTTCGCCAATTAGGCATGTAAATGTCAAATAAAATTACATTATATAATAAAGTTAAAAGAATGCATAATTCTCACACAAATTAATGATTACACATTATATTATCAAATTATTATTATACTTAAGTACATTAAAACAAAATTACAAAATTAAAAAATTACAACATTATTAATATAATTATAAGTTCTTATGTCATGATCATTTTTTACCAGTTATATACTCATCAATAGAATAAAAACATTGTTCTTGAAGCCATAATTTAACTGACCTACAGAACCTTAGTGTTGGTAGAACCACTGCGGAATGCATACTTTACCACTGACACTTCGATAATATCGAGATCGAATGCGATTCCCTTTCCGAACGGTTGTGAATTCAGGCGGCTGATGTTGACTTAAATTGGTTTTATATTATTCTGTGGTTTTATTTTACTTAGTATACAAAGAAACTTATTATAAAAAAAAAACATTTAATTCAGACAAAGTCCATAGATCATAAAAATAAATTATAAATTACAAATCAAGTTAAAAATTAAATTAAATTTAAATTAATTAAGTTAAATTAAAAAAAAATGCACTTACATTATTATAATTAATTAAGATACCTGCGCCCCACCGGAACGCTTCTTCTTTATTTGTTATCGACAGAGCTGAAATAAATATACCTTATTGCCAATTCAAAAACAAATAGACAATTAAAAACTCTACACAGTAACAAGAATCATTTAACTATCGATTTAGAACCTCGCATGTTTGAAATGTCACGTTTAAACTAAGTATGCTGAACACATCTTCCTTCACGGACAATAATAAATTAACGTATTGAAAATCGTAAATAAAATCCCCAACAGTTGTGTGTGAGAGTTGCGTAATGCGCGCGCATATCATAGCTATGCCACAGATGCTATACTATAGGTGAGCTTAAGGCGCTACTCGGAAAAAGTATGGACTTTTTGATTTAAAACTATAGGACGGTTACAGTTGTTACAAATCTGGTAATAAGATATATATTTCTTCATACCTTTATCTAGAATCGTATAGTTTCATAAACTCGATTTTATGATATTGCCTCGACACTTTTTCTTTTCGAAAAGATCTCAAAAAAATACGAAAATTCAAGATTATTCTTAAATGGGGTTACTAACACTATTGGAAATTGGTTTAATTAGCGGACACCAATAATATCTAGGATCGTATAGAAGCATTTTAAAAACAATCGCTGTAATTTTTTACTACGAAGTGATTTTGTGTTTTTTTTGCCTAATCTGCAAAATCGGTCTCACTCCCGCGCGCGTCGTTTTCTCATTGCTATCTCGCTTCAGCATAATTTTTTCAAGTATCGCCTTAATGTAAAACAGTATGACTCATACTCACGTTACGGGGAGAATTTTCGCCAATTGATAGATAGCCTGATGATGCTATAGAGCAGTCTGTCGGACAGAATGTAAGGTTCGTATAATCAATTTGTTTGTCTGTAAAAAAAATACTATTCTACAAATATAAAAAATGTGAATGTTTGTTAGGACTTAGGATGGATGATTGTTACTCTTTTACGCAAAAACTACTGAACGGAATAAGATGAAACTTTACAGTAATATAGCTCATACACCACAATAACACATAGGCTGCTTTTAATCACAAAACTATGAAGTGATCTCTTTGGATCACGATTTAAGGTCTACATGAATCGAAGGTCTACCCACACGAACCACAACTACAACACGTGGGCGGGGCGCATTTTGTATTGGAAATGAATAGTAGTTCCAATTCACACGTACCATATTTTGCCGTCATTATCGACCGCGTGAGTGATACCAACCACAACGCAACCACCAGCGACGACGCGACGCGACGCGACGCGACGCTGCGAACCAGCGGTCGGCCACCTCGCATACGAGACTTAACCACATCTATACAAATAAATAAAATTTGAGTGTCTGTTTGTAATATTAAAATAACCGCTTTTTACTACATGCATATGATTATAATAGGTCTTTACCTATGAAATTGCCGTTTTGTATGGAGATTTCTGTAATTATTTTTTTTTCCATACTAACGTTTTTGTTATTATTTAACGACTAATATTATGTAAATTTACAAAATTTTACACACGTATTTATGGACATTTTAACTACTAAATGACACATTCGTTAAGAGAAAAATTTTTTTTTTCACTAAGTTACAACTAATAAAGTACGAAATTCTGGAAACAAAAATAGTCGTAACTTTCGGAATAAGTTTTTTCTATGTAAATAATCAAATATCGTGGTTATTAAATTATCAAAAGTTGCTCGATACGGTCTTAATGTAACGCAATATTAAAGAAATTATATATTTCTAATATTATAAAAGTTGTTAAGTTATATGTACAAAAGAAAAAAACGGCAATTTCATATGTAAAGACCTATTATATACGGTACATATACCAAAATAACACTTTTTACAATTTTTGTCTGTCTGTCTGTGTGTTTGTTCCGGCTAATCTCTGAAACGGCTGGACCGATTTTGATGGGACTTTCACTGGTAGGTAGCTGATGTAATAAGGAGTAACTTAGATACTTTTTTATCCCGATATTCCCATGGGAACGGAAACCACGCGGGTGAAACCGCGGGCGACCGCTAGTCACAACTATACTTACTAGCGACAACGACATTTTTCGCACAACCACAACGCAACTGCAAAAAGCTGCATCGACACTATTCACACGTAACCACATTTGTAGCTGCGATGTGGTGTGGTTGTGTTTCGTGTAGGTTACATTTAACTACTTACATTTAACCGAATTACACGAATTTGCGGGCATCCACTTGTACTTAATATTATAAATACGAAAATATATGTATTTTTAGTAAATTCATAAAAATGAAGTGTCGTTTGTTTCTCAAATGAATAATAAATCTTTTATTGCTAAATTAAACCTTTGTTTTCCTTCCGTCCGACTATTTACTCTATGCCCTGATAGAGATGTGTATGGGAGTATGCAAGATGGCCTTGCCTTGTGTTTGCGGTTAAATTAGATGTATTTACGACTACTGCCTATTTGACTTGTGTTGCTAAATGTTTATGCAACTTAAACTGCAGGTATTTGGTTGAAATTGCCAAAAATTGCTGTTCGGCTCGGCAGTTGTGATATTAACTACTATAAGTTAGTAAGTAGGTAATTAGTTTTTGTAAAAACTTCGTTTTTTGACAAGCTTTTTTGTTGACTGTAGGTAGGTACTTCAATATTGTATTGTCATCCAAACCAAACCTGAGGGGCAATTGCGTAAGGTAATCGTATTAATTTGACAGTTCATATCGTATTCAATTGGCTGCAATTTGTATGGAATGACATTTATTATGATACAATATGAACTGTCAAATGAATACGATTGACTTTACGCAATTCCATAGCTGTATGCAAAGTTTCAGCTCAATCGGACACTGGGGATGTGGGACAAATTTGGCCTACAAGATTTGATACAGAACAGAACATACACTGCAAGTTAAATAAAAGCTTAGTATTAATATTGTAAGGTAAAATTTGACGAGTACGAATATTTTTGTTTGAATCGTGTCGTGACCCAACAAAAGTTTATTTTCTTACAGATATTTCATTCAATTAAGTACCTAGGTCGAAATTTAAACTTACGTAATTGTTTAAAAAAATATTCCATATAGGTATTGATTTATGTTCCTTTACTATTTTATTATACGTTTAAATTTTAAATTAGTACTGTACCTGTTCATGCAAATACCTATATAGGAACGAAAGAGACTCGAATCCGCGATTTTAATTTTCCTTCCTTAACTACACTTCCCTAAAAAGCCTAACTATTCTTAAAATCTGGACATAACACAACAGCGCACGTACAAACTACTACGTAGCTACCGAAATAAGAAACGTGTGATCATTTCATAGCAATAAACCCTTTTTGCTGTAAGTGCTCCGAAGCGCGAAATAGCTTGCGCAACGATAAATAACAAGAAAACAAACTTATATAGTTTTTTCACGCCACGTCCGTAGCTTGTACGATAGAGAAACTGAGCGACCATTTTTGGGCGAAATTCGCTTGCACTCAATCTACGCGCGCTCTTAGGCGCTTTGCAAACGGAGCAACTATTGCAGCAACTGGCAACTATTGTTTGTGCGGTGTAGCATGGTGCCTATGACAGCTCATTCGTGGAAAGCAAAAAGTTCCTTATGCTATTGGTATAAAACTCAAGAAAAACAGCATTAGATATTTTGCTTTTGCTAGAAAATTAAACCCTATTCCTTGTGCAGAAGCTACATTACTACATACTTTGCACGAATGAGCTGTCATAGGCACCATGCTACACCGCACACACTACAGCTGTTTACATGTCAATGGAAATGAACACACGTAGCAACTCGAGTTGCGAGTTCGGTCATCGAGAACAGTTTTTCAGTTGCTGCAATCGATGACTAAGTTAGTTTGATGATTAGCGACTGTTGAATGTGTTCGGGTTCTAAGAGGTAATCAATTCAGCTATTAAAGTTGCTCACAGATTGTCATACAATTATGCGGCTAGAGTAAACTGGGCTGGGTAGGTACATATTTTGTTTTAGCAACTGGCATCTTTTGTAAAATTGAACTTGGTGCCTTTATAATTAGAGCGCAAGTAAATATCGTCCTAACGTGGCCAACCGGCCAAGCTTCTTTACTTTACACTTTCATCGTACGCAATAAGAGTCATTTTCCTACTGCAATTGCTAAGCTGTGCTTCTCACAGTACATAATACGGACGGGCTCTTGGAATCCGTTGAAAAATGTAGAGCTTTTGTTAAAGTAGTTTGAACCTCTGAGCTAATTTATGGTCTTTTAAGCTTAAATCCTGTTTCGTGCTTTTTTCTTTTATGGACTAGCGTTGGACTAGTTTTTCGAAATCCTCACAATATTGGTACTTGTTCCCCTTTATTAATAAATGTGGAGCAAAGTTACGCCTAGTTTTAAACTGATGCTGTCATTTTTATTCGCTAAGAAGAAGACAGAGACAACAACAGATTTACATCAGGTGTAACTTTACTTCAAGAGGGTTAAGGAAAAGTTAGGTATAGTTACTTAAATATTCTTATCTTTTAGACGCACAGTTTATTAGGAAGGCGTTAAAAAAAGCTAAGAGGCTACATTTCGGAGATTATTTTATGTTTTAATTTTTTTATGTAAATAGATTTAAGTACCTACCTATCAATGGAGGAACTTCTGAAGATGGCACTACAATTGTCTTTACGCTTCCATTTTTGTCTTTACCAAACCAAATAATAAAATATAAACCAAAATAAATGATACTTACCTTATAAAAGTAGAAAGCAGAAATATACAAGTGAGACATGTCTCACTAACTCACAATATTTTCTGTTTTCACAAAATTAAATTTTCTAAAAATAAATATCTGATCGTTGTTCTTTCAGTAGCACGCTTTCAAATAAAAATGAAATCTAATTTCCAACAACCTATCAGATACAAGGAAATCGCGAACACAAGCAAATTGGTCCTTTCGCGAGCTTTTCCGGTACGATGCGAAATTTATTTGGCAAATTACAGGAAACAATACGATACCAAACATCCAAGATTGAAGCAAGGGATTGGTTGCAAATCTTTTGTGCACACAAGTACGTTAGAAATCATACAATTTAGGTTTAAGGATAATATTATTGGACCATAAAATAATGAGTAGCAAATTCTTATCCTTATTACTAAGACTATTCAAACTTCAAGTGTAATTATGAGACTTAAGGTCATAGCCCACTTATACCGCACCGCTCCGACCCAACCAAACTATGAGCAGCCAAATATGGACTTAATATCGTTCACTGTAGATGCACTTTACAGTAACAATATACAATAGCAGACAGCGCGCGGTAAGCGAGCCTGCCGCAAGCTAAAGTGCGTCTACAGAGCACGACACGACATTAAGTCTATATTTGACTGCTCATACATTGGTTGGGTGGGAGCGGTGCGGTATAAATGGGCTATGACCTTTATACGTAAAATACCTTTATACGTCAAACTTCTTTCTCTGATCACGGATAGTCTCAAAGAGCCACATATCGTCGAGAAATGCTTTGATAAGTAAACCAACATCACACAATTAAAACTTCCAAAGGAAAAAGCAGTATTTCTTTACCACGACTAATATGTAGGTAACAAATAGTTAATTTTGATAATAGCTCCATCCATCGTACTTGTTTGAAAACTCTTCATACTACAGCCATATATTTTATGCGTTCCACGACGTTCTTTATCGTCGCTTCGTTCAAGCTCATCTATCATGAATGGAGCAGCGTATACCCCGTATAAACTTTATTATCTTCACCACCAAGTCACTTTGCCACTTAATTTCCATGTAAAACATACCTACAGTCAAGGTTGCAAAGTCCAATTTACCAAAGTTAAAATCTACTCGATCAGAAATAGACCCACTTCAAATATTAGTAGCGTCTATGGGGAAACTTCAAAGTATTCAACGTGTTTCGCTGTTTGTTTGTATTATTGAAACGGCTCTTTTCTTCCAGTGTCTTAGGCTGTGTTGTAAATCTGTTTGACTTTGTAAACGTTGACTTTCCAAAACAAACAGTTTTAGAAGCATTTTTGGCTCTCTGTTTAACCAACAATGTCACTTCATACGGATCACTGATACGGATGCATAAATTATGTGTCACATTAAATTGATCTAATGAAAGAAAATAGCCTAGAACCGCTGAAACAAAAAACTGTTCTGGGCTTAATTCTAACGTTCTAAATGTAAAGGATATACTTACGATCCGATATTACACATTCTAAAGTAGTTTCTCAAAATCGCCGATAACCGTAACGAAAGACTGTTATCGTCGGTTTAAGAATTGCAAGAATTGCATCTACGCAATTCTTGAACGCTACACATTTTCAATGAAATAGATTCAATGAGAACCTTAGCTCACACGATACTTTTAGCAAAGGATTAATCGATGTTGCAAAACTAGCGTTTTGCTCGTTTTGGTTTAACCGGTTAGTGCATCTGCCTTTAGCAGTTAAAGCTCAAATGCATTACGTAATAGTTCCATTGCAGCTTTAAGCTCTTAAAATGTGGGCGACGTCCCGTACTAAAACTAGACTGTTAAAGCTGTTAACTGTTCTCACATACACCCTTCTTATCCATCCACAAGGAAGTAGGTAGGTAGTAGCCAGTAGTGGAGACATAAAATAAACATGACATGTGTGTTCATCACACTCAAAATAATAACAGTTATGTCCCGCAGGCACAGAATAAATATTCGACAGAGATCACTTAGTACTAACGATCCTTACATACATATTTATATTACTTCCTCTACTCTCATTCATTTTGGTTCTCGCCGATTTCATGTACTTCTTTTCGTATCAACCGTTTGGGATACTGTGCCACTTGTACTGTCCATGTACTTTTGGCCTGGTCTTTCGGTAATGTGTCATCTAGAAATGTTTTGCCTTTTTTGTTTGCCTTGTTCTAATCTCTTTTGTCTTTGTCCTCAGGTCTTAGCGGTTCGAAAGCGGACCTGCAACACAGGCGCGAAGTGTTCGGTTCGAACCTTATCCCGCCCAAACCCCCCAAGACCTTCCTCACATTGGTCTGGGAGGCGTTGCAGGACGTCACTCTGATCATCCTCGAAGTGGCCGCCGTGGTCTCATTAGGATTGAGTTTCTACAAACCGCCGGAAGATCCTCTCGATTCTGGTGAGTTCTTACATTCTACATGAGCATATTATTCTGTGTCGTTGACAAAGATAATCAAAAGCAGAAGTAACCAAACGTCGGTCGATAAAGAATTATGCAGCCGCTCGTGACAGAGTTTATTAGAAGTCAGTCAACTGTCCGAAGTGAAAATTTGATGCGTAAACCAAATTTTCTTATAGCAACTGATGAATATTTCAGTAATCTGTATATAATTGTATTATAACTATCAACTGCATCTGTACAGTACATTATGAAATTTGTTTGAACATTAACACTTTCTTCTATCTATCTATCTATATATGTAAAGGTAAAACAGGTTCAAAGAATATATTGCTCCGCTACCCAGAGCGAAATATCGACATAACCGAAATTTTTATGGGAGTTCTCATTCTGAATTATTCAATCCTAGGCTTTTGATGTTGTTCTCTCTCGGCTCGTGTTTGCTGCTCACGTCCCGAGATCGATATCTAACCGAATTATGCTGGGTATAATTTTGTAAGCTTTTAGATATCTACCCAGAAATGTTATCCGGGATGAAAGTAACTAAATAATTACAAACTCATACCTAAACATTATCCCCCTTATTAGTCAACCTTGGAATAAGTTACACCTAGTGTAAATCTGATTTAGTCTTTGACTTCCTTATGGAATATGATATTGACAGCATCCGTTTTAAAACTGTGTAGTTTTTAATAGGGGTTTATTGGTTTAACATGGTAAGTAACTTAGATACAGCAGTTTAACATGAATAATTCAGAATGAAAGGCAGGTAGGTCACACTCGGCTTTAAATATTATCAGTGTAATAATTGTCAAGTGGTATCTATCATACTCATTGGCATTGCATCAAAAATTATTTTAAAATTGTCTAGCACATCATTGTTATTGTTGTTAAAGTGGTTAATAACATTAGATTCTGTAGATATGATATGCGCCATATTAGAGTGTAGATATTTTAAATATACAGTGTTATTTTCAACAAAGGGACGGCCGATAGCAATGGAATATATTTAATTAATGAGTGTATTTTCTCTTTTCTATTACGATATGGAATCATTAGACGATCCTGGTAAGATTATGTAAATAATAATAATTATGACACTTATGTTCGTTTTCCTAGTGTTGGTTGGTACTCAAGTTTAAAGACATACAATCGGCTGATTTGAAGTCAAAAAGTCTTTAAAATGTATTGCAACTAAATCGATTATGTAATGTCGTAGCTGTTTTAACTTGAAATATTAGTGTGTCTACACCATGATCATTCTTAGTAACTTCTGACCTATACTTTTTGATCATAGGGATCTGATGAAAACTTTCAAATGCTACGACAAAGACCATGGTGTTTCGACATATTTCTCTGTATATTGGTTTAGTTGCGCAGTAATCTTGAGTACAGTAGTATGCACCCCTAAACCCCTGACGTCCTATTATATCTGTTTCCTTATAGGTTAGTTTGTCCGTTTGCTTGTATGCTAAATGTCACCAATGTTTGATTGTTTTCAAAAATTGTGTATGTCTGTTTGGTAACATTTTTTTAAAGTGGTTATGTTGGTATCGTTGTAGGGAATATAGTTTGGACGTAAACGGACCGATTTCATTGGACTGGATAGATAACAATCATATATTAGGTGTTCGTATTCAGTGGGCCGGACACGCTGGCGTGTTATCGACCAGTTAGATCTATTGGTGTAACATTAAAATTAGATTAAGCACTTATATTTTTATAATCGCTCTGTTTTGATTTGACACGGTACATCTGCTTTATATTTTTAGACGCTTTCAACGAAGACTTTTGGCGCTTTCTTCTCATTTCAATGAGCTTTTAATCTAGCTTATAATCATTTCACATCTAATTAACCTGAAATCGTGTTACTTCACAGATTAGATTCATGGCGAGGCGGTAGCTGCCTGAGAGGGTTTAATTATAACTAAACCACTAAGGTCAGCTGCCGCCTCTAACGATTAACCAATTAATCTAGTTATACGGCTAACAATATTGCGACGTTTATATTCAACACACCATTATTCGGGAGTGTGCCATCCGATATCGCCACTTAAACTGCCATGTGATCTAGCTCGCTATCTTACTCGTGCTCGTATATCGAATGAGAACCATCAGCTTTTAGCTGCAAGTGCTAATTATTAGTCGAATTGATAATGTCTGTTAACCGAATAGCCAGTTCACATTGCCATTTAATGCGGTTATGAAACGGTTAAATGCCTTTTATACCCCAATTATTGCAACGTCGGCATTGCAAGCTAGCTATTATTTGAATCTTTATTGTGCATATACTCAGTGAACGCACTATACTGATATATTTCTTAACGTGTACACTAACTATCCTATCTGATATCAGTGCTTACAATTTTTCTAGAATTTGTATAATATTTTTATACATTTGAACTTTATAGTCTTCTAAAATGCATGCATGCTATTTATACTACATAGAAATGGCGTGGGAAATATTGATCATGCACTTACACCAACAAGTACTTTGTATTTTAGATAAATTTGTTAGTCTATCAATACGTTAAAAGTTTGAATACCATAGCTGTAACGTTTGAAATAACTATCATCTTACTACGTCAACAGATAAATATTTACGTATATTGATATGAAAATCGTATGTACACAAAAGCTTTGAGAGAATATTCGTATTGGTAAAACTAACAATGAAATGCGATGTTGCATTTGCAATCCAGTGGTTAGTTTTGAATATCCAAATCACATGAGTGAATCACGTTTTCTGGTTTTATGCTATTCATAACTGATACGCGGATCGGACTTTATAATTTGTGGATAGTCGTCGGTTTATATTTTTAGGTGAATCTGATGGTAGCCAGCTTTGATATCCATACGCTTTTGTTTATTTTGACGATGTCATTGTAGTTTCTCGTTAACTATACTTATTCGGTTTTTGATTGGCATTTGTATGTGTTTCAGCTCATATAGACGAAGAAGAAGGCCACTACCAATGGATCGAAGGTCTGGCGATCTTAATTTCCGTCATAGTCGTCGTTATAGTTACAGCGTTCAACGATTACACGAAAGAAAGGCAATTCAGGTGAGTTGTAGTTAGTAGATAGTTTTGGTACAAAACAATGTATGTGGTGGTTATGTGGTTTTATATTCCTTTTATTACTTTCGCAAGTTTACTCCTTATCTAACCAAAACGAAAGTCAATTCTCCAGCAGCTAGTTAAACTTGTTGATGTTGAATTAATTACCATATAATCCGTGATCGGATATTCGGATGCATTTTACCTAAAGTTGAGGTGTTAGCTGTTATGGAATTCACTTTTGTAACGAAATTTTTTAAATAAATATCTGATGCTAAAGACGTCGTTTCCACACCATGCTACTGATTAATTTTCTGGAATCCCGGGATTTATATTTTAAAAAACATGTTTTAAGAAGACGCTTCCATAATTTCCTAGCCAAATATTAACTTTAGGTATATGCATCCGATTATCCGATCTCTGCTTATAACGTAACGATCCTTATGGTTTGTTTACAATATTTTGAAAGTATAACAAATGTTACAGATCTAAAAATTGCCTAATGTTTGTAACACACGTTTTAATTAAGAGCTTCTGTTTCATTTGTATTAAAGTTATATATTGTTATCCACCACATAAGCTCATAGCCCACTTATACAGCACTGCTCCCACCCAATCAAATATACAATAGCAGACAGCGCGCGGTAAGCGAGCCTGCCGCAAGCTAAAGTGCATCTACAGAGCACGACATTAAGTCCATATTTGACTGCTCATACATTAGTGTTGGGTAGGAGCGGTGCGGTATAAGTGGGCTAAAGGTCATAGCCCACTTATACCGCACCGCTCCCACCCAACCAAAGTATGAACAGCCAAATATGGACTTAATGTCGTTCACTGTAGATGCATTTTACAGTAACAATATAATATAGCGGGCAGCGCGCGGTCCGCGAGCTTACCGCCGTCAGACTGCTCGGTAATTGACGCCTCGCTGACGCCGCGCGGTCCGCGCGCTGAGGGAATAGCAGTCGACGCGTGGACAGCTGGGAGTCTGCTAGCTGTCGCCGCGTGGACTGCTGGGTGCCTGCTAGCTGTCGCCTTCGTTTAGGGCGGTGTTGGGTGGGAGCGGTGCGGTATAAGTGGGCTATGACGCTTCACAAAACAGTTTCCAAATGTAGCTTTAATTCCTGATTCCAGAGGTCTACAAAACCGAATAGAAGGCGAGCACAAGTTCGCAGTGATGCGGGGCAACGAGGTGAAACAGATCCCCATAAGCGAGATCGTCGTAGGGGACATCCTGCAGATAAAATATGGTGACTTGCTGCCCGCTGATGGTATACTACTGCAGAGCAACGATCTTAAGGTTAGGGACCTATATATTGTTTTATTGAAAGAAAGGAAGAAAAAGCTTTTATTTTAGTATCACACGACACCAAAAAACAACAAGTTGACACAAAAATAACTACTTCTAACATACTCATATACCTACTTACAAAGTTAACTTACTTATTGAGTTCCTGGCTGCTCCCCGCGTGGTAGGAACCTACCCGTGAAAATATCGGGATAAAATATGGCATTTGTCACCCAGGAATAATGTAACTTTCTACTTGTGAAAGATTTTCAGAGTATGTTTAGTAGTTCTAGACTTACATGCAATCTTACTAACTTAACCTTTTTGTAATATAAGTTTGGATTTAAAATGATATTTAATATCATAATGTCATATGTTTTTGTAAGACAGAGAAATCCAAATTGATATCAATGCTAGACCTAGAAAAATAAGTTCTTGTTTAGTTATGGACTATGCAATATGCATGAAACTTGCAATCTTTTCAGACGTATGTCGTTACCAACTACAATTAATTAAAAAGTGTGAATAGTTTTTTTTTTTATCATGACAATCTCATTCTTATCCAATCGGATACTCGCTATATTTCGATATACCTACGAATCAATTATTTCGTTCCCTCGCTCAGTACCTATGTTATACCTTAAATTACATTTTCTTAGGGCTGTAATCCCAAAACCATTAATCACGCCCATGCTAACTACAAGGGTTGATTGCACAACACGACCTCGAACCCACGACCCGTCCCGGGCGATACATTTGTTCAAATCAATGAGGTAACAATCCGTAATTTACAACGCGGTCTAACTACATAGAGGTGTCTTTGATATATTCTAGAACTTAATAGATCAGGGTTTACAGTGTTAGGAATTCTTATTAATCTTACTAATATTATAAATGGGTAAGTTTGTGTGGATGTTTGTTTCCTACTATTTCATGCAAAAACTACCGAACAGATTTGGATGAAACTTTTCAAAAATATAGCTTACTAGCGGATCCTCGCGGTTTCACCCGTGTGGTACCCGTTCCCGTGGGAACATCGGGATAAATACAAATCTTTACTCTTAAGACAGATTTGATTGAAAAATGGAAAATGAAGTATTTAGAAATAATCGACCCGTCTCACAACCAGCTCCGATGGGACTCGAACCCACGACCTTTCGCTATCCGGGCGACTGCTCTAACCACTGAGCTACGGAGTCGTTAAGATTTGATTGTTTGTTTGAATTGAATATTCCGAAACTAGGTACTGCACCGGTTTAAAAAATTCTTTGACCATTAGAAAGCTTCATTCTTCCCGAGTGACATAAGCTATGTTTTATTCCGATATTCCCACGGGAACGGGTACCACGCGGGTAAAACCGCGAGGACCCGCTCATATTATGTAGGGTATTCTGCTGAACACAGTGATGACATCTGATACAACAACATAAAGAAGGAAAAGAAGAGCAGCTAGATAAATAAATTGGAATGAGCAATGAGGTACGGGTCGAGTGTCTGAAACTAATACAATTTGAAAGTGATGACTTAAGAGTTCTTAGAAATTCAGACTATTTTTGAGTTATGTTATGCATAGAAGTAAGTGCCGTGACCGTAAACTGTAAAGTAGGCACTAAACCATTCAATGAGCTGTTTGATCATAGGTACCTACTATTGTTGATTAATGTCGGCAATGATTAATTCAATTTGCATAGTTCAAAGACATAATCAGAGAACTGCTGAATCGAGGAAGCACTATCATACATTTTATGCATGACTTACTAGAAATCACAATAATTTGGTCGCAAATTTTGTATTTGCCCTAGCTAATAATCCATTCTTAGTGGCAAAAACAAACTATATTATAAAGAGATAAGATTTGATTTATTTGTATGTTTGTAATGTCAAAAATTACTAGACCGATTTTTAAAATTGTTTCACCAGTGGAAAGCCTGATTATTTCCGAGTGACATAGGCTATATTTTATCCCGATATCCCTATGGCTACGAGTACCACGCGGGTACAACAGCGGGAAGTCTTTATTCACCATAATAAAATTATAGAGAGAGGGGTATATGTAGTCATTCAATTCGTTAGAACCACCAAAGGGTCCCTGAGCATTAGTAAGAACATTTATTAATAAATATAAATAATAAAATTCATTTATCGACCAACTTGGATCAGTCATTACATTACAAAATCAAATTTATATCTTTCAATCAAGAAAAATTGCACGATCAAAAATTAAAACAATAAAATGTCATTTACAAACAAAACAATGAATTGTATGCCGTCCTGTTGTGTAAAAAAGCCTTATCTCCCAACCCTACAACAAATTGGGAGTTGCTTACACAACCTAACAGGGGCAATAAATATTGACGAGCACCATAATCTTCGACAGGTAGCAATAATTTCTATATTTGCCGCTTATCAGATTTGAGGATAGCACGTGCGTCACTGATAGCACGATAACGACTGATAGCAGAGTTATTGGGTTATCGAATGGCGACAGGTACGCCGGTAACAAGACACCCATTGCTAATTGAATTTTACGAGAACGTTTTTTTGTTTAGTTTATTATTTATAGGGGGGACGCCAGCGAAGCAGGACGGGTGATCAGTCCTAGGTGACCCTAGGTCGGGATCATTTCACGTATTTTTGTTTAGTTATGTTGAAACAGAAATAACGAGCTGATTCATAGAAACAAGTATAATATAATGGTTGTACCGTCTTATTGAAACTGAATTGCTCGCTTGCTTATAAAAGACTAGCGGCCGCCCGCGGTTTCACCCGCTTGGTTCCCGTTCCTGTGGGAATATCGGGATAAAAAGTATCTATCTCTGTTGCAAATTTCATCCAGATCCGTTCAGTAGTTTTTGCGTGAAAGTGTAACAAACATCCATACTCACAAACTTTCGCTTTTATAATAGTATTTAGATTTTCAGAGATTCAATGACTGCAATTAAAAGAACTAATAGTAATTTTGGTCTATTTGTCAATATTCAAAAAATAATTATAATAAATTAATTGATAAAGTAAACAGTAGTTAACAGCTAGTTTAATTAAACTCATATTTATTTGGAATATAGATTAAAATTACTTTTATTTTTTTGCATTCACAATGCAATTTTTATTATTGAAAATGAAGTAAGTACGTATTAGAAAAATTCGACGCTTCTTCAAATGACTCCGTAGCTTAGTGGTTAGAGCATTCGCCTGGATTGTGAAAGGTCGTGGTTTCAAGTCCCATCGGAGCTGGTAGTGAGACGGGTCGATTTTTTCTAATACTTAATTTTCAATGGAATAAAGTTGTCTTCTCCCAGACACCGTCAAAGTATTTCTAATCAAATGTACTTACGTATTATTATTATAGTCAATTTTATTTTTATTTTCTATTTTACTTCTTTACGGCTAGAGGTAGACTCATCTTTTTTATCGTATCACGTTTTATTGATATACGCGTAGATTGCATATATGATTTCTCGCATTTCAATTTCGTTTAAGACTGCTAGAATAATTTGAACTTTTTTTACTCAATAACCTTCAATAACACATTTTTTACTATGTGGATAGACTTGATAACAGCTGTCGTCGAAGGCTGATAATACAATCAGACTGCAGTATTTTTATCATTCAGCTTTTATCTTGTAAGAACTATTTGCTTAATTGTGGTACTGTTTCGAAATGTTTGCAATTGCTCAGACAGTACATTTTTACTGTCAACACTTTATGTACTTAACATGGGCTGACTGATTTTATGGCCCGTTGTTTACAGTAGTACCTACATATTTACTGAAAGACAATGTAGAATTACGTTATGTCTGCCGATATGTAATGCTTGGTAACAATGTAATTTATGTTTCTGCCGCTATTGGACCGGAGAAAACGACGTCTTTTACGAGAAATATATGTTTAACTAGTTCATTAGGGGATAAAATGTAAACGGAATTATTGTATTCAATGGAGTGTAGTCTAAAGTTAGACGCTAATGATGTTCTGTGTTAAATTGAAGCCGAGAAATGTGTGTCTGCCTACATTAAGAATGTACGTTGCAAGTGTTATCAGTGTTATCACCACTATAGTTTTACAACTTGCAATGTAATGAACTGCACAAATAATATAAGTAAAATATAGTCTAGAAAATACGAGAAGGAATTTCTACCCTCATCTGATATTTACTTCTAATGAAGTATTGATGCTAGATAATGTCTAAATTGATACAGCGCTCATGGTTTTTTTAATTTTTACTTTTTTGCATTCACAATGCAATTTAATGACTGAAAATGGAAAATGAAGTATTTTAGAAAAAATCGACCCGTCTCTCGTCGTGGGTTCGAGTCCCATCGGAGCTGGTTGTGAGACGGGTCGATTTTTTCTAAAATACTTCATTTTCCATTTTTCAAGAATGTTCAATAAAAAACAAATGTTCAATAAAAAACAACCGCCCGTTTTCTAACCTGAGCTATTACGACTTTGGAAATGATGCCGAAATTTGCCTTCGTATTATAAAGACATTGTAACAGTTTTTCGATCACGTCTTACGAATTTTCAATCTGAGGGTCACGTGTCCTGACGCTAGTTTAACATTTTTTTACCCATCACAAAAAATTCACAACGCCACTAAAGAAGTTTTCACTTCAAAAACCTAGGCCCGGCATTAACAACATGAGTGATTAAACACTGCATAGTGTACTCCGGTGTCGATAGTTTTACTGCCATCATGCGCAAAAGAGCGGTCTCGATGGCACAGAGGACGCGGGCCAGCCGAAACAGCCTCCTGGCCGTGGTCGCAGAACGGAATGATGGTCCCTTTTTAGGGCATTGGCAGTCACTGCACGGGCCAGTGCCCCCCTTTTTAAGATCTCTGTAAATTAATGGACCAAAAAAAGAAAAAAAAATCTTTTCGTGCTTTTTGTTTTTATTCTAACATAGTTTTAAGTTATACTAACACGACTCTGTATAAATAATTTATAATGGATCAAGTTATCTGAAATAAATGATTAATAATAATAATAGTGGTAATCGTCGAAATCGACGGCTAAGTAGGCACAGGGTATAATTAGGCAACCCATGTGCGATGTAACAATATACACAGTAACAGAGTACTAACAAGTATTATATCTGCCTACTAAAGGTCTGGGTGCCTACCATCAACTCTTATTGCGGATTTGCTTAGGACCTAAACTGATCTGCTTCGCTTATTCGTACCACGACTGCTTAATTGGGTATTTGACTGTTGTTGAAATGTAGATATTTATTTATGACATTTAGAAATACAACATTAGTGAATAACAAATGTGAAAAAAGAAATTCAAACTGTATTATAACAAGCGAATGCTCTATATCGCTGGAAATATGCAAGATATTTGAAAATTAATACCTATGTTGTGTTGCTATTGCTACTAATTAAATGAATATTTTAAGTCAATAAAAAAAATCAGTCAAATACCCAATTGCGATCGAGATTCTATTGCGTCAATGACAAGCGATTCAGCGACATTTCACTTATAACTCGGTCGAGCTAACATGACACCAGGTTATACCCGTCCCTCTCACTCTCCGGGCATGACAGAATCGAGTGAAAGAGACGGGTAGAAGAAATAAGAATACAAATCGTTCGTTCATTCACATTCAACATTTCATTTGCGATTCAGTTTTTAGAAGGTCATGGTACGAAATAAAGCAATTCATTTTAGGAACCTATTCTGGAACGCACCAGTTTTGAATTGCTTTCTTATAGTTAATGGTACGCACCCTGAAAGCGAGTTATGACGTTACGTGTGGCCGTCAGGCCTTAACAGTGTTGTTGGAGCCGTCGCGTTGATAGAAATAGAATAATGAATACGTTGAATTTATTGCTTAATTATACTATTGAATGTTTTCAGATCGACGAGTCTTCGCTGACGGGCGAGTCGGACCATGTCAAAAAGGGAGAAGCTTTTGATCCCATGGTGCTATCCGGTACTCACGTTATGGAAGGTTCGTATCTATACATCGTCATCATCATCATGCCAGCCAAACGACGCCCACTGCTGGGCATAGGCCTCCCACAAGGATCTCCACAACGATCGGTCCTGCGCTGCCCGCATCCAGCGGCGCACCGCGACCTTGACCAGATCGTCGGTCCACCTTGTAGGGGGCCTGCCCACGGAACGTCGTCCGGTACGCGGTCGCCATTTAACCTCTACGCCCCAACGGCCATCGGTTCTCCGCGATATGTGTCCCGCCCACTGCCACTTCAATGATGCAATCCTTCGAGCATATCTATACGTTTTAATAGAATAACATTAATATACTGTAGTGGCGAGGGGTCGAAATGGCGAAGGTAAGCTGGACTAATAATAGGGTATTTCTCTTTTGTTGAAATGTAGATATTTAATGATGAAGTTTCGATCAACAATAACACCTATGAAATTAAAAAACAATATTTAAGAATACCAAATATGAAAAGAAAAAAAATTCGAATCTGTTTTATAACAAGCGAATTATAAGCTGTTTAATTTTGACTATCCAGTTGAGTGCGATAGCTGCCTCTTTATAAAACGAAATTTTCTATGGGGAGACTATGAAACTACTGACTTGGTAACGTCACAAAAATAGTCGTTCTCTCCTTGTCTAATTAGAAACGTTGATGTCCTAAACTTGTTTTGTGTAGCTAAATAAGTCGTGAAACAAATTAAATAAATAAAAAAATATCAGTAAAATACATTGGTGACAATAATGAATGATCTTCGTAGTGGCTAGGTGGGGTGGGGATTTTAGGGATTTTTAAAAGGAATGCTGAGTCTTGTATGGATCCTTTGACACTGATAGACTGGCCAGATATTGCTAATTCATTAACCGCCACAAGAAAAAGAACATAAAAAAGATTTTTTTCGTTCATAATAATAAGATTCTCTTCTGTGTGATACAGGTTCAGGCAAGATGCTGGTGGCAGCGGTGGGCGTAAACTCCCAAGCTGGTATCATCTTCACACTCCTCGGCGCCGCCGTAGAGAAGCAGGACAAGGAAATCAAGCAGATGAAGAAAGGTCAGTGCATCATACTCGCAGTAGATACCTACACCCGGAACGCGTGGTGCCTTTCTGACAACTCTGTTAAATATTATATAATGAAAAGGTCATTATCACTTATCTTTTTCGTTTAAATGCCTTTTAAAGACGCTTTCAAGTTTGAATTTATGCAGATATGCGTCTGACGAACGTGCATATTGCGTCTGTATCGATACGAACGCGCGTAGCGGCGCGTTTAAACGACGCAGTGTGCATAGGCCGTAAGCAGTTCCGCCCATAAGCCGAAAATTATTTCAACGAGAATTTATTATAAAACATTCATGATTTTATTACAAAAAGCGGACAAAAGATAAGCTTAGTTTAGATCAGAAGCTATCACTTTCATTATCTAATAAAAATTAAAAAGAGACCGCATCAGTTTTAAATTAGGTCTTACTTTATTTAGACCATGTTTTGTAATTAAATCACACGTAAAACTCGCTGCGATTATTATCCGAGTTACAATGAAGTAGTATATAGACGAGTTGCCTTATCAATTATCTTTTGGTTACATCTTGATAAATTGAACATTACGTAAAAAAAATATTTCTTTTTAAATAAGTAATTATAGCATTATACAGAGTGTTTGTTTAAATATGGGATATACTTCAGGGGGTGAAAGTACCCATTAATACAAATAACTTTTCTATTCGATTCTCTTATATTATTTTTTCGCAATGTGGCACTTGATCCCATAGTAAAAGTTGATTGTATTGATGGATACTGTCACCCTCTGAAGTATGTCCCATCTTTAAACAAACATCCTGTATAATGTACAATCGATCAAGATGTAACAAAAAGATAGTAAGTATATCTGAAAACTGTTATATCTTAATAAAACTAAACGATTAGATAAGTGTTTTACTAGTTCCGAACGTAATTATTTTTATAAAAAAAACAAGGTTATCAAAAAGGCACCATATTAGAAACATCCAGCGAACAATAGTTAGCGTTGTCGCATACTTTGCTCATTTAGCCATAGATTCTAGGAATCAGCTTTACATATCGTGCGCTATACATATAATATAAACAGCTTACAAGTTGTTTAAATATCGACCTAAACACGTTTCCAACATGGTCGACATTTCCATTCAAGTAATATTAGCTTTAAAAAAAATATAATATAATCTTGAATGAGATATAGATGAGCTTCGCTGCAAGTAAAATGATAATGTTATTTATTGAAATTTATAAATAAAAACTATATGAGTGTGAGCATCCAAAATAAATAAAATTACTTTAGATAACGCTTCATGAACTAAAACAAAACGCTTATATGACACAGACTGCATTTGAGATTTTATATTATTTTTATGCATTTTCCTATACAGAGTGCATTTGTTTTAAACAGAGAAAAAGGTTGCGAATGTTACAATCTTACGTCGAAAATGGTATTTGACTGTTGTTGAAATGTAGATAGGTATTTAATTATGACATTCAGAAATATAACATGATTGAATAACAAATGTGAAAAAGACAATAATTAGCGAATTATGAGTTACCTTCTTAATTGTGACTCTTGCTATCTCTTTCTAAAACGAAATTTTCTATGGTAAGAGTATAGCGCTACCAGCATGTGACGTCACTGGCTGGTAGCGCTCTCCTTGTCTAATTAGAAAGTTTGATGCTCTATATCGCTGAAAATATGCAAGATATTTGAAAATATGTTGTGTTGCAAATATTTCAATAAACATTTCAAGTCAATAAAAAAAACAGTCATAGCGCGCCTTTGAGTGCGTTCTTATTTGCTCGTCAGTTTTTTACATTCCAACCGGTTATCAAGCGGAATTGTTGATCGAGGTTCGTGTAGCAAATGCTTTTAGGCTACTAAAGACTGTAAAAGGAACTCAAATCAGTCTTGATAGCAATCTTCATAAAGGATTACGATCCAAATTGATTGTATATGTAATTGATCGGACCAGTCATACCTACGATACTTATTTCCATTCCCATAATCGACTTAAGATCTTTGATTAGTCAGTGCCGCCTACTACATTACCTACTGATTTTACTCATTAATATTAAGCCAGTTTTGATAATTATTTTAAGTTTTTTGCATTCATAATGTAATTTTTATTATTGAAAATAAAGTTTCTTAAAATACTTCATTATCAATACTTTCAGTTTCGATAACTATCGTATCATGTCCATTTTTCATGTTTTTTTTAACAAATGAGTATTGAGTATATGTCTCTCGCACATTTCCCATAATGACAGAGTGAGATGGGTATGGTATGGGTAATGTCAAAGCCATCTTCTATATCACTCGTTGCAGTAGGAGCGCAAGCAGCCGAGATATAATAGCGGGCCATATGGGAAATAGGCGAGAGACATATACTCAGTACTCGTCTGTTTTTTTAACAAACGACGAACGAACGAATAGGTAGTCAAACTTATTCTTGTCTCTGTCCCACTCTGGTCCCATTAGAAACTCTGTGGATGCCGAGAGTTGATAAGATAAATATTATGATACGTCCGAACAGCGTTACTGTCGCTTAATTATCGGAAACTGTATGGCGGCCGTCGTTTAAATCTCGCTTTATCCTTTCGTGGTAAGAGGCACGCAGTTCATGATAAGTCCCTTTATTACACTACATATTTTGGATTCAAACTACGATTTTGATGCTCAATACTACTCAAATTGTTTTTTTATAAGTAAAACTTAAAAAACAAACTAAAAAAGCCTTACTAAATGAGCATAGTGCGACCCCTGCTTGTGCATACTTAGCGCTAGTGGTCCTGTGTATGCCCCCCCCCCCCCCCCAGGACACTGCACCCCCCCCCCCCCCCCCCCTTATTACTGTCCTAGGACGAAATTGGCAAAACTATACAATATTGAATCACTATACTATATTAGACTAACAAAGGGTATCTTTAAAATTAACCGTTTGACAGAAGGATTAAAGGTATATTCATTTTAATTTAAATACGTAACAATTTGAGTAATGTCTAAGTATATTTTATTTAACGCCACGCGTCTGGTTTTAAGAAATTTCCTTTTGATAGAATAAGCTTTTCACGATGCTTTTTAATACTTACCAAAAAGGCATCATGATGAGTTGTTGACGCTAACACAGGCGGCAACACCAACTTCAGTCAAAAATTAATTAGATTCTTTGTTAAAACAGTAGCATTTGCCAGTTTCGTCCGTTTATGAGATTATTTTATTTATTGATCATTTTTATGCCATGATTAAGTTATACAGGGTGTTAGGGACGCAGTTGCAATAACTTTAACCATGGCTTCAGACCATCATGCTGAACAACGCACAGCAAGAATTTTTGTCGGAAATGAAAAAATATTTGGACTCTACAAAATGTTCGGATTAGTAATTGCTAAATTTGTATCATAAGTCGTTCTTTTTTCATTTCCGACAAAAAATTCTTGCTGTGCGTTGTTCATCATGATGGTCTGAAGCCATGGTTAAAGTTATTGCAACGGCGTCCTTAACACCCTGTATTAACTTGAGGTTACGATGAGAATCTACCTTGTGTGTCTATTTGTTCATGTTTGACTAATACTGGCCTGGTCCCTGTCTTGCGAGCATGTCACGTACGAAAAACATCGATACGTGTTTTTTTTATTTTATTAGTAGAAATTAGATGTTATTGTTGTACCCTTCAATAAAAAAAATAATCTCCTTTTTATTCCCCTATAAAAAGCAAATAAAACGATACCCTTAAAGCAAACATTTGTAAATGCAATAAGTAGTCACGTTC
Source organism: Crambus lathoniellus (assembly GCA_949710035.1). Lineage (NCBI taxonomy): Eukaryota > Metazoa > Arthropoda > Insecta > Lepidoptera > Crambidae > Crambus > Crambus lathoniellus. The sequence goes on along the minus strand of OX453323.1, from coordinate 11,872,228 downwards.
AAGCACTTGCGATCATTAAAACTGTGCACCCATGAAAACAAAAATCATTGTTTCATATAACTCACGTCACAAGTGGTTGGACCGTGAAGTAATACCCCTTTAGATTTAGTGCCATCGAACATATAGTGTGATCCGTTCAATGACATCCAACTTTTTTTTTCTCCACCCTCGCCCCGGCCTGCTGCACGCCCCACCTACATGTCGCCGATGAAAATAAAAAACAATAAATAAAAACAACATTAAAAAACAACATACACATTGATACTGCATCGTGTAACTGTCGTCTTGACTGCATGATGTATAAAAACAATATATCATTGTCATAAATGTGTATGCCTGTTACTATTATTCGAAAATTCAATATCGAATACGAAAATTGATGAGAGTAGAGGCTAAAAAGCAGCAGAAGAAAGAATCCCAGCGCAAGAGTATCACGGGTGGTAAGTAGCATCCTTTGCTAAGCCCTGCTTCGTCTACCCTATGTACACTGAGGGCCAGATTTAAATATACGCCTTATTTATCTATGAATAATATATACGCTTCCGTTTTTGTAGCTTTGGGCTTTTTCGTTGAGGGTAAATAATATATATGTTATTCTGTCCTTTAGTGTACTGTTAACAATCAAATGTAAAAAAATAATGTTAAGTTCAGTAGAACATCACTAGTGTTTTGCAACGCAGTAGCATTTGACATTACTAAATACACTTTAAAACGTTATTAAATGACTAATATTTCAATTCCAGTTCAAATTAAAATATGGTATTAAATTAGTTATTGCATGATTGAGTCACTGTAGATAACTCTTCTAATTTAAGTAATTTGTATAATTAACAATGTTTTTTCCTTCTAATTTAAATTTAGATGTGTAGTCATTGTATTTGGGTAAATAATTAATTTTCAGTAATTGTCGATGTAATTTTTTTCTGAAATCACTTTGCAGTTTATATTTGCACCAATATATTTATTTATTGTAATAATTGGTTAGACAGTTAAATCGTCCCCAAGTTTTATCCCCTTTTGTTCGACATCGGTGTGATACGGTACGACTTTTAAAAGTTTTTGGTATTTTTTCAAGTATTTTAAGTTAACTTTTTCAAGATTAAAGTTTATTGTTGTTTTATATACTTTATCAATCGCATTTCGAATTTTCTCTTTAGTTTCAAGGACAGGTGTAGTTAACAGCCACTCCGTGATATTTATAGATCTCTTTATCAGATTCAGAATCAAATGAATCAGTATTCAACGGAAACCGTTTTAGCTTGTTTACTTACTCATATAAACGAAATTGTCGGAAATATTATACAGATAATTTCATAGTAAGTCTTTCTCAATTTTTAAGTTATTTAATACTTACCTAAGTCCTTAATACACTTACTAAATTAATATTAATGAAATTATCAGAAATATTCTACAGATAAATTGAATGATTTGCATTCAAAATTTTTAAGTAATATAACCCAAAGAGGCCGAAAAGGGCCAGAGAATTATATAGTAGATGCTGCCTTATTCTCGAAAAACGGGAAACGGGTACTTACTACATTTTTTGCCAATCACCTAGTATCCAAATAAAAATGTCGTGTCGTATCGTGTCGCACCGTGTCGTGCCGTACCCCCACTGAGCGCTTACGCAGGCGATGACGAGACGCTCGGCGCGGGCAACAGCCACGGCGCGGCCGCCAACCACGCGCCCGACAACCACGTGCCGCCCGCAGACAAGCCGGCGCCAGAGGCCTCGCACAAGAAGGAGAAGTCCGTGCTGCAAGCCAAGCTCACTAAACTAGCCATTCAGGTGAGTGTGACAACGGACGGGTAAACCAACCACGTGCCGCCCGCAGACAAGCCGGCGCCAGAGGCCTCGCACAAGAAGGAGAAGTCCGTGCTGCAAGCCAAGCTCACTAAACTAGCCATTCAGGTGAGTGTGACAACGGACGGGTAAACCAACCACGTGCCGCCCGCAGACAAGCCGGCGCCAGAGGCCTCGCACAAGAAGGAGAAGTCCGTGCTGCAAGCCAAGCTCACTAAACTAGCCATTCAGGTGAGTGTGACAACGGACGGGTAAACCAACCACGTGCCGCCCGCAGACAAGCCGGCGCCAGAGGCCTCGCACAAGAAGGAGAAGTCCGTGCTGCAAGCCAAGCTCACTAAACTAGCCATTCAGGTGAGTGCTGACAACGAATCAGGTAGACAGTTTACCTGCGGCCACATACATTTTGAATAGTGAGCGAAATGAAGAGACATTCGTAATGGTCTTCAAGATCGTCGGGTTTTTGGCGTGAGATAAAGGAGCGGCAACACCAGAGCGAGTGAGTGAGGAGCATAGTGTGGCTCTACCGTTACAAATCATATGCGACGTGAGTGCGTATACTGGTTTCAGGCTACCAGCTCCTGAAACCTGACACAAGAAGGAGAAGTCGATTCTGCAAACTAAGCTCACTAAATAAGCCATACAGGTGAATTATACTAGCAGGAAATTAGCCGTCTTCATAAACACTGGCTCTAGCATTTTAAGGAAGCAAATTTGAAGTACGCTAAAAAATATGTGACGATAGCTTTGTTAAATATGCACATCTAAAGTAAAAAAAGACAGAACTGTAAAATTTAAGGGTTTTCTACAAAATGTACCCATTTTCCGAGTCCATATTTTCAACCGTCATTCACATTAAAACCCAAAAATGTTGTTAAAACTTCTCTGCATTCCGTACATTAGACGGTCATGCAACAATCAGTCAATTCCATCACTCATGACTAGCTAACCAATCGGCACAGAGGAACTTCGGGCAGCGTTATGAATGGGTCATTTTGATTGGCTAAAAGAATTGTGACTGATAGCAAACTGACAGCAAAGCCTATCGTCTAAGGGGCATATTACACTATCATTTATGGGATCATTTATTGGATCATAGATCTATGAGTCAAAGATATTGGATAATGTAATATAGACATATGATTCATTTTTCGACTCAATATAATAGTCAATTAGATTGGATCAAATATATGATCGTTTAAATGATCAGAGATATTTGATAATGTAATATCCCCCTGGTGGACGCCTATCAGACAAAATCGTCTCCACTAATATTTGCCTTTCCCCACAGATTGGTTACGCCGGTTCCACGATAGCCGTCCTCACCGTGATCATCCTAGTGATAAACTTCTGCGTTCACACGTTCGTGATCGAGGAGAAGCCGTGGCGCGCCGTGTACGTCAACAACCTGGTGAAGCATCTCATCATCGGTGTCACCGTGCTCGTCGTCGCCGTTCCTGAAGGATTGCCTCTCGCCGTCACGCTCTCGCTCGCCTACTCCGTCAAGGTGAGAAGGAGATAGTTGTATCTGGTGAATAACGAGTTGTAGTTGTGTTATGTAAGTCACATACACGCCACGGTCTATCGGAGAGGTTTCCTGTCCAGTTTTGCCTGCGCAGGTCAACCAGGTTTAAAAAAGGCACAGTTATTTTCCCACACACGTTACAGTCTTACCTATTTGAACATATTTCCCTAAAATATTTTTACGATTTCTTCCGCAGAAAATGATGAAAGACAACAACTTGGTGCGTCATTTAGACGCGTGCGAGACGATGGGTAACGCCACTGCCATTTGTTCAGACAAGACTGGAACGCTCACTACCAACCGGATGACGGTTGTGCAATCGTACATATGCGAGAAACTATGCAAGGTAAGTCCACTGTACCTAAGATCGTGACAGAAAGACGGCATCTTTTAAAACCAATACTCCTAGCATGACCGCCCAAAACGTGATATAGGTATAGCGTTTTATCGACATTCAAACGTCAAAACGTCTTGTTGTTTGACAGTTAAACGGGATAAAGCGCTATATCATATCGCGTTTTATTGGTCATGCTAGGGGGGCAAGCCGACTTTCTAATCGATCGAAAAAAGCCATTTGTTTTTCTGTTGTTACGATGACAAACTGTATTAGTGTTTATTAATGAACCGTAATGAGTAATTTCTTTTATGAGAATAAATATCTTTTTAAATCTTATTTTAGGTAAGGCATTTTTCGGTAGTGATATTTGTTTTTTGCTATTTTCTTCCTATCGTTAAAATGTCTAGTATCATACTTGTCGAGCGTGTTCAGACCTACAGTTTGGAGGTGGAAAATGCACAGGAAATGTTGGTCAGCAAATTTAAAGCTTTTCTAGTTATTACAGATGAAGTGTCCAAGTTAAATGTGCAAAGATTTCTTTTTAAATGTTCATAAAGATTTTGTATATTTTTTTCTTCCCTAGGTTACGCCAAACTTCCGGGATATTCCAGCGGAAGTGGGGGAAACCATGGTAGAGGGGATGTGTTTAAACAGCGCTTTCACTTCCAGAATTATGGCAAGTGTCACTGATGTGTTTTTTATTGTTATTTTTTTTAAGGCTTGGAGTCTAACTGAAAAACCAATCAACTTTCAACTTCTTAACAGCACACTATTTATAACATTTGATAAAATAAAAATTGATCGATTAAGAAATCAACGTCATTCGATTGAGAAATAAATCATTTAATTACTGTGTAATATGTATTCGTTTTGTTCGCGACAGATTTGTAAAGTTTTATTGAATGCTGAGAAATCTCTCGTTAGTCTTTCAGTATAAATTTTTCATTTAAATAAAAGTTGATGGTGATTAACTAATTTTGAGAGGTCGCTAGGTATTTTTAAGAAGCCTTTTGTAAATATTTAATAGTAACATTCAAAATATAACATTTGAGAATAACAAAAGTAAACAAAAATAAAATGTTGATTAATAAGCAAGTAATAAGCTGCCGAGTTGTGAAAAACTTTGTCTCTAGAGCTATCTCTTTCTAAAACGAAATTTAATATAAATAATATAATATATATATGGCGGGAGTATGTCGCTAGTGTCTAGCGACACATGTGTCTAGTTCTGTCCTTGTCTAATAAGGAAGTTTGATGAGCTATATCTCCGAAAATATGTAAAATAGGAGCGTTTTACCTACCATTAAAACGCATATTGTGTCCGGAGCCTTATTCGAAGCCTAGGTAAACATATTTTGAGAAAGCCATTTCCGTTTCCGTTCGACATCAATTTTCCTATTGGTCAATCATACCAACGTGACGTCACTTCCGTAACGTCATCCTAAGTCACGTGATCCGAGTTCACCTTTTAGCAATGGCGGAAGATTTGTGTCATTGTAGTCTCAAAATCTGAAACACTTGACAACCATTAAGGATAAAATCTACACCAGGCAGGTCTTAAAGCTAGGCTTCGAATAAGGCTCCGGACACAATATGCGTTTTAATGGTAGGTAAAACGCTCCTATTGTGTCCTTTCGCCGTTATTCGAAGCCTAGGTAAACATATTTTGAGACCTTGTTTGTTATCGCCTGGTGAACGAGGACGCCAATGTGACATGTATCAGCAATTATGACATTAATCTTATACCTTTTGACAAATTCGACAGGTACTTGGAGTAGGTACTCGAATTAATTGTTTAACTTTATAACTCAACATCACAAATTAATACTGATATCAGAAACGTTATGCTATTACTATCAAACATTCAAGTATGTCATACAATAGTACGTAAGTACCTATATAATGAAAATATGAGCACGGATGACAGAATATGATTGAAATAAAATGTATAAGTGCTTATGCTCAATCAATCAAACCTTATTCATAAATATGTAAACTATGTTACATAAATCATTTACATATTCTTGAAATATTCAAAATCTGAAAAGAAACAAACATTACAATAACACAACTTGTGCTATCCCTTATATATTTTTGAAGCAAAAACATCTGAAAATCTTTTGGCTAAGTCTCTTCTGACATACCATCGATACGATATGATCTGAAAACACATAATAAAGAAAAATATAAATACAATTTAATAATTGTAAAAACTTTCGGCACAAGAAACCATAAGCACAAGACTCTTATCTTCCCTAACTGTAAAATCATGTTGCTTTAAATTATTATTTTACACTAGTGACACGCTAAACTCTCGAGCACTAGCATTGTTATGAAGCTGACGACTGTTTCTCAGTATATCCTTTACCGCTATAGGGAAATTATTATTCATAGGAAATTTACTAAAATAAATAATTTGGGGAATTTTAATATACTACCGTGTAGCCCCTATCTATGGCCAAGATGCCCAAGTCGCAATTCTTATGGTTCTGTAGGGTGCGTAGCATTAAGTCCACCTATGTACTGTAATTTGTGCATGAAGAATTAAATAAATAAATAAACATGTATTTTGTAAATACATGGTTATGTTACATACAAAACACTTCGATCAACTAAACATAATATTATACTTAAAATATCGAACCCACGACAATCAGTTCAACTGTTGAATCACTACACCAAATTCAAAGAGAAAACACATTATTTAAAGCTTTGTGCTAGAGAAGATGTCAACTATTGCTACGTTTGTGCAGTGCAAGATGTATTAAAGTTTGATTGCAAAAATTAACGTTAACATTATTCGAATAAATAGGATCGCAGATACATATAACATCCTAAACTACTTGTGCCGGCTTGTCTTACCGGTCTGACAAAAAGCGCGATCATGTATAAAAATCAAGTAAATTTCTGAAAGTAATGTAAGCACATGCCTTATTTTACAAGATCAAAACAAAAGTAGTTCGTATATTAACTTCTTTAAAGCATCTGCTATTTTGTAACAAATCTTATTTGCATACAAATCGAATTAATGTAACTCATTAAACTCTTTTAATTAAAAGATAAATTGCAAAAGATTTGCAAAATTTTGTCATAACTTTTACTATATCTATCAATCAATCAAATATTGATTTATTCACATAGACATATTATTATAATAAGCATGTAGGTCCTTAAGGATAAAAATTTGAATCGTCAATATTTTCCTAGCACCCATTCAAGACTTTTTTAACTGTAACTATACATATAAATATAATAATAACAACGAAAATGACTGGTAATGGCCGATAATGACAGTTTCACTTCATATATTTTACCGACACGGTCCCAAGTTGCATTGCAGGACACAATTTTTTATATAGACTGCCATTCTAAAGACGCGTTTCTCTTATTATTAATTACTATCGACTCAATTAAAAAACTCCGTTAATTACTGCCAATTTAGCTACACGGAACACCTTAAATGTTATATCCACTCTAGCAAAGAAACATAACTATACAAAATTAAAAAATGCCCATTGAGCCCACGGAGTGAGTTATGGCTCATTATACCCATCCATTTAGTAAAAATGGGTTAACCGGGCACATAAAATACCTTGGTAATAAATATAATAAATTCTAACATAATGAACTAAAAAAAAAAAAATTATTAAAACTCACCAAAGACATTGTTTATCAGAAACATAAGAGACATCTTTTCCTCATCAGAAAAACGAGCAACTTCTTTGAGTTGCCCTAATGCTAGCATGCATGCAAGGGCATAATTTTGCTATTGTACAAGACAGTGTTCTTGTGGAGCGACTGTCAATCTGAAAACTCGTAAATTATTATCAATGATCAGATCCACTAATTTTACATTTGTATGGGCCAGTGTCCTTGCGAAATCAATCTCAGAAACTCATTTTTACTTATTCTTCTCAAAAAATTCATAAATTATCCAATTATTCATTTTATGACAATGATTCATTAAAAGTTCATAAAAAGATGTCTTTGTAGACCCTGTCAATCTCCAAACTGCATTCATTCTAGCCTGGAAAGGCATAATTTTTCTATTGTTTAAGACAGTCAACAAGTACTTTTGATTGATTACATGAATAGGTAGTTTATATCATAATAACAAAAGGTTTTTCATTTTCAACATTACATACATTACATGAGTGCATGAGTTACATGACCACAGGAAAAATAATATCAGTAACGGTAATTAGGTACTATTGCCCGTTGCAGGTTGATCTGTATTACAGGCAACAAAATATGGTATATACCTAGTTTTGCCATTTTAAAAGACCGTGATCGTCAGAATTCGTCTCACGATATAAATCTACGGTGCCAGGGAGCTGCCTGCCATATTAACATGACGATGAGTAAGCATAAACAATGCCTGTATCAGATGACTTCACTCTTCTAGACGGCTAAAATAACTATTGCCTATATTAACGAACATAAATTTTCTAAAACGTAAATCTACTGTGGAATAATGTAAAGTAATACCTAATTTATTCGGTGTTCTCCATTAACATTTTCTTAATCTGAACTAAATTTAGGTATGAAACAGTCGAAAGGGCAGACCAGCTCAGCTCGTGCTGTTGCTTACAGCTATGTCAGACTGTCAGGCTCTTTCAGATACGCAAAACGCCAGACACGCATTATCAGAAATCGCAGAATGTCAGATACACGAAAAGTGAGAATCGCAATCCCAACTGGCTTTATAGCATAATTACTTTGACTGCAAAGCTTCTAGTCAGTAGGTACCTATTATTAATTGTTAAAATACTTAATTATTGCTATCACTGCCTGGTGCCCATAGGGAGCCACCGCGATATTTCAATCAATATATAAACTATTAGTGCCAAGCACAGCTTCCAGCGTGCCTAATACTAACGGGGCTTGTTCGCATATAAACATGAAAGGTGTGTGTAGTCGATATACCTATATCCCCCCCCCCCCCTTTTTACTTCCTCGACCGGAAGGAATAAAATATAAATATATAGCATATTTATTTGAATATACAGTTTTTACTTTCAATCATAATTATGGCATTGACGGCACTAATAATATCACGTAATCCAAAAACATAAAAAGATTCATATGCTTATTGTCAAAAACATTGCACCCTGATACTTGCGTAAGCAGGAAATGCTCCCCGTTACTTGCGTAAGCAGGTTGTTTTTTTTTTTTTTTTTTTTTTTTTTTTTAATATTTGTTACCAAAACTTAAAATCTGCGTTCAATATCATATTAAAAATCTCAAGGATAATGAAGCCAATTACGTATCCATTAATAAAACATTATCGAACCAATGGTAGGGGGGTTCGGGGGGGGCTGAGCACCCCGTCACAACAAAACTTCATAAAGTGACCACCAATGTGGTGGGTCACGTTAGATTAGAATTGTGACAAAAACAAGTCATCACTACGTTAGGTACGGTAGTACTTGTTTACATATATAAAATTCAATAGGTACCGCAGTACGCACATATAAAAAAAAAAAAACATTTAAGTAAGTTTTCAATATCAAATCATTTGCTCCATGTTACATTACACGACCCACATTAACACTCCCTAAAAGGGGCAAGGGTCAACTGTAGAAAGTATTAAGAATAAACTTTTGCATACAATTCACTAATTTTGCAAATACACTATTCACTTTAAAATATTATTTGCCTTGCGCTAGTTGGTTAGCTTATAAATATATAGGGACGCTTGTTCCCATTTATAATGCAGGTAGCACGCACATACAGACATGGGAGTAATAAAAGTATAAAAGTAATCACTCACTATGTGCCGGTGTAGATACATGATCAAAAACAAAACGTTGAAACAAAAGCAACTAACCAAAATTAGCGCTATACCACTCGACTATACCTACTGACATATTATTTTAGAACTGCAATGATACCATGATTACCATTAAAGAAAATGTCGGTACTTCAAAATGCTTTCGAAACAATAAATCACCACAAGAAGTCGGTACAAATTGTAAAATAGGATTTATAAACTAAACAAGAGAAAAGTGTGTCAAGGTCAAGCACGGGCGACGACGGGAGCCGAGACCCACTGTATACTTCCCGATCCTTTCAAAATCCCTAAATCACATTGTATCACTATTAAAAGGAAATCTATTTGAAATAAATGATTAAGATTATGATTTAATCTCTCTGCGCAGATCGCAAAAACTCTCTACTAACTATCACATGAACAGATTTTTCATGGTGAGAAAATATAAAATTTCTTACTTGCTTGTGGGTAAGAAAATAAAAAATCAAAACTTTCACTGACCTGGCGAGGTGTTAAATTACCTCAATTCCTGTGTGCCAATAAAGCTCATACTCCATCTCGTCGTCCTATATGCTTTGGATTCCACGATACTTTGAAATTAACAGGTGGACATCGAGCCCGACCCGCCATGTTTTCGCGCGCTCACTCACAGGCACGCTCTTTTAAAATTCGAATTTAAATTTTCGAATTCGAACAATTTTCATAAATAATAATATTACTTTATCCGAGAAAGTAAAATAAAAGAACCACTCGTACAAATTTTAAATTTCGAACGCTAACAGCGTTTATGATTAGATGTGAACGGTTGCGAAAAATGGACGCCAATGACACAAATCTTCCGCCATTGCTAAAAGGTGAACTCGGATCACGTGACTTAGGATGACGTTACGGAAGTGACGTCACGTTGGTATGATTGACCAATAGGAAAATTGATGTCGAACGGAAACGGAAAGGGCTTTCTCAAAATATGTTTACCTAGGCTTCGAATAACGGCGAAAGGACACAATATTTGAAAATAAATACCTGTATCGCGTTTCTGATATTTCTAAAAACATTTTAAACAAATAAAAAAATCAGTCCGATCCCCTATTGAAGATAGACAGGGATTAGACATTACACATTTCCTTTTTAAATAAAAATGTAATTTCCAACAGCCATCCCAAGACCCGGGCGGTCCAACAATGCAAGTGGGCAACAAGACAGAATGCGCCCTACTCGGCTTCGTGCTGGGTTTGGGCCAGAGCTACGACGCCATCCGGGAGCGGCACCCGGAGGAGTCCTTCACGCGGGTGTACACCTTCAACTCGGAGCGCAAGAGCATGTCCACTGTCATCCCTTATAAGGGGGGCTACCGGCTGTATACGAAGGGGGCTTCCGAAATGGTGCTTAAGAAGTGAGTTTGTGTCGTTTGTTACTGTTACTCTCGGAACAATTCTTCATGCGGGTGTACACATACAACTTCGTGCGCAAAAGCGTGTCTACGGTGTTCCTTTACAAGGGAGGTTACCAGCTGTATACTAAAAAGGCTTCCGAAATCGTGCTTAAGAAGTAAGTTTTTTTGTTTCTTACTTAAATGTAATCTTGAAACAGACATTCACGCGGGTACACATTTGTCCTCCAATTCCACGAAAAATTTAACGAATAATAGAAGAATTTTAGTCGATTTAGTGTCTGCCCCCCTAGACAAGTGACATTCTATTATCGAATTCGCCAGTCGAATAGAAAGAAGATGTATGGAATTGACATTAGCGATCGAAATGTCACGTGACCGCTAATGTCAATCCCATGCATTTTCTTTCTATTCGACTGGCGAATTCGATAATAGAATGTCACTTGTCTAGGGGGACAGTCGCTAAATCGACTAAAAGACTTTTATTATTCGTTAAATTTTTGTCCTTATTTCATGTTCTTATTATCCATCATAAAGCTGTAAGTTTTAATGTAAATGTGGAAAATAAAATAAAATAAAAAGACATTTTTATTATAATAGTCTATTAGGAAAAACAAATATTTTAGGGTTAAAACTTAGTTGTCCTTTCTCTTTGTTAATCGTCGACGTTTTGACCCAGATGCGCGTTCATCTACGGACACGAAGGGCGGATCGAAAAGTTCACGCGCGACATGCAGGAGCGACTGATGCGGCAAGTGATCGAGCCCATGGCCTGCGACGGGCTGCGGACGCTGTCCATCGCCTTCAGGGACTTCGTGCCCGGGAAGGCCGACATCAACCAGGTCAGCCAACGCAATTTCCTACCAGATGTGGACACTAGAATACTTCGCCAAAATCAAACATTAGGATTCAACAAAGAATTTTGATTGTAGGAGATTAACATCAAAATTTGTGATATCATTTTCTGATCACTGCCGCTATTACACTTGGCCAACCGGCGGACGTTTGAATACGAATTATATCTTTCTTCTTATTTATAAAAGATGATATTTGAAATGATAAATTCGAAATTAGCCAGTATTTCAAGCTCGAAATAATTTCGATTCTGAAAAAGCGAAACCGAATTACAAATGCTCATTTCATTTGTATTGTTTAATTGAATTTTAATTTTCTTTGTAAAAATATGGTTTGCTATCTAAAATAAATTCTATTATTATTATTATTATTTGATAATGTATAAAATTACTTGCGAACCTGATCGCGAGTTTTATTTGACCTGGTTTCCGAGACCTAAAGACAATCCCTGCTATATCGATGTCTTGTAACATAAAAAAACATACAGTCGAATTGAGAACCTCCTCCTTTTTTGAAGTAGGTTAAAAAGAGAAAACATAAGATTCTGTTCTAACAATCTGATTATTTTCCAGGTGCATATAGACCAAGAGCCGAACTGGGACGACGAAGACAACATTGTGAACAACCTAACGTGCCTCTGTGTAGTCGGTATCGAGGATCCAGTCAGACCCGAGGTAAATATACATGAAAATGCACTTAAAGTCGTACGAATAAAGTTCATATACAATAAGAAGAGCAGGAATTAAAATTTTATGTCATATTTATTCAAAAGTAATATTTCGAAACAGGCAAAAGTTATACTTACAAAATCTTTGTTGTATCAAAATAAGAATATTTTTTTTGATTCTATCTATTCGAAAAGCGATGATTGTGTAGCTTCATAACAGGGTCCAAAGCGATTAATTATTAACTTGTTATGACAAGAGGGTAACAATGAGATTTGAATTTTGAACATAAAGAAAGAAGCATTAAAGCATTGGATAAAAAAAAGCATTAAGTATTTATTATTTTGCTACACTGCAAATGTGTTAGAATAAGCTGTAAAGTAGCAGCCTTTGAGTACGTACTAGCGCTATGATGTACGTATGTGAACGCCAAAGAAAGCCTAAAAAAATTACAATAATAGGTAGTTTTTTTTCTAGGTAGTTTTAGTTTTCCTATTGATTTTCTTAAAGAGGGGCAAGTGCAAAAAGCAGAGTGTATTTTGAGGCCGAGTAGCCCCAAAATTATTTTCACCTCGGGCGACGTTGGTAGATTGAATCCGCTGCGTTCAGGATTCAAAAGAGCGCCATCGCCGTAAAAATATTATTTTGCTCCTTTGTAATAAATATAAATACATATTGAACATCATTCATTGTTCCAATACCGAAGTATAGTTAGCTTAAACACTAGTATTATGGAAATTAGCAACAACGACGGGTAGTACCACATACACCCAGACCCGAGAAAATATTGAAAAGTTCGTTTCCAACATTTACCCGACCGGGGATCGAACCCGGAACCTCTAGAGGTAGCGGCACCTTGAAAACCAGTGCGTACACCACTCGGCCACGAAGGTCGTCTGATACAATACGATGATACGTCGTAATACAATCTACTATTATTCATTTATCCACCTGTCCTTAGGTACCGGAAGCCATCCGCAAGTGCCAGAAGGCGGGCATCACCGTCCGCATGGTGACGGGCGACAACGTCAACACGGCGCGATCCATCGCCATCAAGTGCGGCATCATCAAGCCAACAGACGATTTCCTCATCCTCGAGGGCAAGGAGTTCAACAGGCGGATCCGGGACGCCAACGGAGAGGTAACCTGTACAAAAAAAAAACAAAAATTGGTTGAAAAATTTAGGTATTTAGGAAAAATAACCACGGGAGTGGCGGCAAATGTTAAAAGGAATCTCTAGACTTTTCACAAAAAAAAGGAATTTGACAAAAAGAATCGCATGGTGGAGGGGCGACAACGTGAACACGGCGCGATCCATCGCCATCAAGTACGGCATCATCAAGCCAACAGACGGTTTCCTCATCCTCGAGGGCAAGGAGTTCAACAGGCGGATCCGGGACGCCAACGGAGAGGTAACCTGTACAAAAAAAACAAAAATTTTGGTACCTATTAAGAAAAAAACCACGGGAGTGCCGGCAAAGTGAAAGGGCTTTCTAGACTTTTCACAAAAAAAAAGGAATTTGAAAAAAAAAACCACATGGTGGAGGGGCGACAACGTGAACACGGCGCGATCCATCGCCATCAAGTGCGGCATCATCAAGCCGACGGACGACTTCCTCATCCTAGAGGGCAAAGAGTTCAACAGGCTGATCCGGGACGCCAACGGAGAGGTAACTTGCAAAAAAAAAAAACAAAAATTGGTTGAAAAATTTAGAAGTGAAAAGGGCTCCCTAGACTTGTCAAAAAAAAAGGAATTTGACAAAAAAGAACCGCATGGTGGAGGGGCGACAACGTGAACACGGCGCGATCCATCGCCATCAAGTGCGGCATCATCAAGCCGACAGACCACTTCCTCATCCTAGAGGGCAAGGACTTCAACAGGTGGATCCGGGACGCCAACGGAGAGGTAACCTGGAAAAAAAAACAAAAATTGGTTGAAAAATTTAGGTATTTAGGAAAAAACCACGGGAGTGCCGGCAGAAGTGAAAGGGGCTACCTAGACTTTACACAAAAAAAAGGAATTTGACAAAAAAACCCCATGGTGGAGGGGCGACAACGTGTACACGGCGCGATCCATCATCATCAAGCAAACAGACGATTTCCTCATCCTCGAGGGCAAGGAGTTCAACAGGCGGATCCGGGACGCCAACAGAGAGGTAACTTGTACAAAAAAAAATACAAAAATTTGTTGAAAAATTGTAAATGAAGTAGGTATTTAGAAAAAAGCCACGGAAGTGCCGGCAGAAGTGAAAAGGGCTTTTTTTTCACAAAAAAAAGAGTGAGGGTAGTAATATCCTCACATTGATGAAATTAACACTGGCTATACAGCGCGTAAGAATTATTGGATAAATTGGACGCTTTTCGTAACGACTCCGTAGCTCAGAGGTTAGAGCAGTCGCCCGGATAGCGAAAGGTCGTGTGTTCGAGTCCCATCGGAGCTGGTTGTGAGACGGGTAGATTTTCTCTAAAATACTTCATTTTCAATTTTAGGGTAGGGTAGGGGTCAACTGTTGTTGAAAGAATTTGATATTTAATTGTGACATTCGGAAATATAACATTATTAGATACCAAATGTGGAAAAAGAAATTCAATCTGTAATAAAAGAAGCGAATTGTGAGCTACTTAATTGTGAGTAGCTATCTCTTTCTAAAACGAAATTTTTTTGTCGCGAGAGTATGGCGTTACAAGCCTGTGACGTCCCTGGCTTGTAGCGGTCTCCTTGTCTAATTAGAAAGTTTGATGCTCTGTATCTCTGAAAACATGCAAGATATTTGAAAATAAATACCTATGTTGTGTTGCAAATATTTCAATAAACATTTTAAGTCAATAAGATAAATTCAGTCAAATACCCTATTGTTGGTAATTTAATCCAATCTCCTTTCGCAGGTCCAACAACACCTACTAGACAAAGTGTGGCCAAAGCTCCGCGTGTTAGCGCGGTCGTCTCCAACAGATAAATACACGCTCGTCAAAGGAATGATTGAATCCAAAGCGTTCGATACTCGTGAGGTGGTGGCTGTGACGGGAGACGGAACGAACGACGGACCCGCGCTCAAGAAGGCCGATGTTGGCTTCGCTATGGTGAGTCTTATTGCTATTGTGCTAAGGTTCAAATCGTCACCAACAGATAAATACAAGGAATGATTGAATCCTAAGCGTTCGATACTCGTGAAATCGTGGCTGTAACGGGAGACGGAACGAACGACGGACCCGCGCTCAAGAAGGCCGATGTTGGCTTCGCTATGGTGAGTCTTATTGCTATTGTGCTAAGGTTCAAATCGTCACCAACAGATAAATACAAGGAATGATTGAATCCAAAGCGTTCGATACTCGTGAGGTGGTGGCTGTGACGGGAGACGGAACGAACGACGGACCCGCGCTCAAGAAGGCCGATGTTGGCTTCGCTATGGTGAGTCTTATTGCTATTGTGCTAAGGTTCAAATCGTCACCAACAGATAAATACAAGGAATGATTGAAACCTAAGCGTTCGATACTCGTGAAATCGTGGCTGTAACGGGAGACGGAACGAACGACGGACCCGCGCTCAAGAAGGCCGATGTTGGCTTCGCTATGGTGAGTCTTATTAGTAGCAGGTTAGGGTTTAAATTGTCCCCAACAGTCAAGTACACACTCGTCAAAGGAATGATTGAGTATAAGTTGCATTTACCAACATAGTTTAATATATCAGCTACTACCGAAGATAGTCGTCAAACAAGCATGACACAAGAATCAATTGTCGTGTAAGATGCAACATGTCCAGACAAATTTTTAGTCTCTTTATTGGGCTTAAACAAAAAATAACTGATTCACAAACCGTCGGAAACAGAATCCGATTCGAATTCTGTGCTTCGTCTTTGCCGATTCTATAGTGAGTGACAGAGACAGTGCATGAATTCCATTGTCGGGTGGGTCCATGGGTGGTTGGTGCGTTTGTCCGTTAATCAGGGGGCTCTGGTCTAAGTCATTAATCATGATCGTTTTCTTACAGTGTTTTGTCTTTTTAACATAGATATAGGTAGACGTTTGTGTATATTCAAGCGAGCTACTTCAGATTTCCTAATTAATTCCTGTTTTCTATTTAGGGTATTGCCGGCACGGACGTAGCGAAAGAAGCGTCCGACATCATCCTAACAGACGACAATTTCTCTTCAATCGTGAAGGCCGTCATGTGGGGCCGTAACGTGTACGACTCGATCGCCAAGTTCCTGCAGTTCCAGCTGACCGTCAACGTGGTCGCCGTCATCGTAGCCTTCATCGGAGCCTGCGCTATCCAGGACAGTCCACTCAAAGTAAGTCATTAGTCTATGACACTCCGGATTAATTGCGGTTTGTACTGGCGAAAGAATCTTTGAAATCGATTCAGTAATTCCAGAGATTACTTCACACGTACAAAACTTTACCTCTTTATAATTTAAGTGTAGATAGGCTAGAAGGAAACAGGAAACACCAGCTAGCGGCTAGCCTTTAAGGCGGAATCGAGCTTCTCTCAGAATTCTTATCCTCCTGAGGAATTGGCTATCACAACAATGCTGAAAACTTTGTTGTTACGGCTACTTCTCTTCGATCGTGAAGGCCGTATGTGGCCGCAACGTGTACGACTCGATTGCCAAGTTCCTGCAGTTCCAGCTGACCGTCAACGTGGTCGCCGTCATCGTAGCCTTCATCGGGGCCTGCGCCATTCAGGACAGTCCACTCAAAGTAAGTAATTAGACTATGACACTAAGGAATCACGCAGCTTTCTACTGGCAAAAGAATCTTTGAAATCGATTCAGTAATAGGGTATTTTACTGTTGTTGAAATGTAGATATTTAATGATGACGTTAAAAAATATTGCAATTAAGAATACCAAATGTGAAAAAATAATTTGAATCTGTTTTATAATAAAAGAATTATAGTCTGTTTGATTTTGACTATAGCTGTCTCTTTCTAAAACGAAATCTTCTATGGCGTGACTATGACGCTACTAACCCACTGACGTCACAAAGATAGCGTCCTGTCCTTGTCTAATTATAAAGTTTGAAGTCCTATATCTTTGAAAATATTCAAGATAATTCAAAATGAAAACTTGTTTTGTGTAGCTAATATTTCGAAAAACATTTTAAAGAAATAAAAAAAATCAGTAAAATACCGTATTCCAGAGATTACTCCACACGTACAAAACTTTACCTCTTTATAATTTAAGTGTAGATAGACTTGAAAGAAACACCAGCCTGCTAGCGGCTAGCCTAAGTCATACTTCATGTTAAGTATAATTAGGCTAAAGGCGAAATCGAGCTTCTCTCAGAATGCTTATCCACCTGAGGAACTTTCACAACAATGCTGAAAACATTGTTGTTATGGCTACTTCTAAGCCGTCATGTGGGGCCGCAACGTGTATGACTCGATCGCCAAGTTCCTGCAGTTCCAGCTGACCGTCAATGTTGTAGCCGTTATCGTAGCCTTCATCAGAGCCTGCGCCATTCAGGACAGTCCACTCAAAGTAAGTCACTTGCCTAAGTCATTTAGGAATGATGTAGCTTTCAACTGGTGAAAGAATCTTTGAAATCGATTCAGGAGTTCCAAAAATTACCTTAAACATACAAACTTTACGTCTTCGTCGTCATCCGAAACGTAGTCGCCACTCGAGAACTTTTCCGCCCCAACACCTATCGGTTATCCCGCTGTGTCCCACTTCAGCTAATCCTTCGAGCGATTGCGGTTGGTATTTTCTCCTGCTGAAATCGTAATTTCTGATTCGGTCGTGCAGGGAAAACCAAGCATCGCTCGCTGCTCGCTCGCTCTCTGAGTGACTCTGAGCCCTCTTAAATAAAGTAAACCATGAGAAAAGAGAGCGATGAATGCTCTCTTATAGTTTTATATCTCATGGTTTACTATGGCGATAAGGTATGACTTACGTAAAGCGATGATATGTTCAAGGTAATACAAATGGTACCTACGACTTTCGGTGCAAGCACACATACATTCTCATCTCCTTTCTCCAATATTACTTCCTTCGTCTAATCAATGAATAATATAACCGTCCGAAACCGAAAAACTTCGGGGGTATTTAGGGGCTTCCTACTTATAAATTTAAAACAAATCTAGCAATTCATCTATTCACACTTCTACGGGTTGGTCGAGAAGGTATTACTCTTTTATACGCTTCTGTAAATGTCGTTTTAACACAGAATGGTAAGTTGACAGTCAGAGATGGCAAAAAAATGTGACTTATATCAGGCCTGTTTCACTCCCCGTGTCGGCTCGAAAACGCGGCGGCAACGCCGGCGTTGTAAATCCATAGAAATTAGGTCCGCAAAAGAGCTAGAATATATGCGATAGAAAGAGATGCAACGACAACGAGTGGCCGTTCGTAATTTGCCTGCGCCGTACAAGCTGAATTCTACTTTATTGCGTTATAGTTAGAGTTGCTATTTATTTAAATGACTTAGCGGAGTGAGCTATCTGTTACATAGTAACTATTTAGTAATCTGTGCTTATGTTGTTTTTAAATTAATCGATTAAATTAACCTGATCTTTCGTACGTTTACAGGCAGTCCAAATGTTATGGGTGAACCTGATCATGGACACGTTAGCCTCACTGGCGCTGGCCACGGAAATGCCGACGCCCGACCTCCTTCTGCGGAAGCCCTACGGCCGAACCAAGGCGCTCATATCGCGGACCATGATGAAGAACATCTTGGGCCAAGCCCTGTATCAGCTGTTCATCATCTTCTCATTGCTGTTTGTCGGTGAGTGTATTGCTAATTTTCATCTATAAATGTGTAAAAGTTACTACAACGTTACGGAAGCCCTACGGCCGCACCAAGGCGCTCATATCGCGGACCATGGTGAAGAACATTTTGAGCCAGGCCCTGTATCAGCTGTTCATCATCTTCTCATTGCTGTTTGTCGGTGAGTGTATTGCTAAAGGACGATGTGACAAAACATCCCCCCAAAACCCATTTCTGACCAACAGATTTGAAATGTATCTCATGTGAAAGATATTTTTAGAATTTTTTTTGATTAATATAGTGATAACTTTTTACTATAGCGTGATCCCTCAAATGTTTGGGAATTCTGGGAAAATATTATTTTAATATTATTATTTTGAGGAGCCCGTGGCGCAGTGGATAGCGCGCTCGGCCTGCGATCGTTGAGGTTAAGCAACGTTCGCAATGGTCGGTCACGGGATGGGTGACCAAAAACTTTTCATCTCGAGCTCCTCCGTGCTTCGGAAGGCACGTTAAGCCGTTGGTCCCGGCTGCACTTGCAGTCGTTAATACCCACCAATCCGCACTGAGCCCGCGTGGTGGGTCATGGCTCATTCTCCTTATTCATCCATAAGGAAGGCCAGTGCCCCAGCAGTGGGGACATTAAACGGCTGATGATGATGATGATGATGATTATTATTTATTACAAAAGTAATACCTACGTTAATCAAAAATTCTTTGATTTTGACATTGAATATAGCTATTAATCTCTTTATAGATACGTATGAAATTGTCGACACACATAAAAGGTATGTTGGAAAGGGGGGACGGGTCCCATACAAATTTGCCTATTTACCCTAATGAGTCACACCAACACATCAAAATATGACTATAAAATTACTGCATTTAATGCGCGTACTCGTGCAAGTACTAATAGTTTTTGTTTCATCGAAATCTGGCCAGGATTTCCAAAGAAACAGCGTTGTAAAGTTTCACCAGCTTTTGAAAATTTGCTTTCCTTGCGCGCTATTGCGATGACGTCATGTCGCACTGACATCTCCGTTTGCGGCTGTTGCGGGTGATTTCCGTCTAACTGTACCTACATACAGTTCGTCTGTGCGCAATCTTCGCGCAACTCGTGCGTTTTTGACGCTAGTTACAGTACACTTTCTTCGTTCTAAGGTTATGGTAAATGATTAGTATTCAATTTCGACCGCGCGCAGGCGCACTCTAAAACTGTCACCTACTGTCGATACCGAAAGACATTTATCCCACAAACTTATCTGACCCAGTGGTGGAGGCGCCACTAGCAGTATAAAATTATCGAAATGGCTGTCAGTTTTTAGGGTGCATATTTAACTACCAAGTCAGTTAAGGTTGTAAGTACATTTTGTTTTGACGGTTGCTATATGTATTGACAGAATCCCGCCCGCCATTACGAAAGTTGATTTAATTTATTATTCACGAAAATAAAACATTATTTGAAGGTGTTTTTTCACATGGGCTCAATACAAAATTTCTTAAATATTTCATTGATCGACTATAAGAAAAATAAATAAATTTATTACGAAACCGTGAGAGCGCAACTATATAGCCAAAGTATTCTATGTAGTTATACGGAAGTGCGACGTGACGTCACACGTTAATGCCATTGGTTCACCCAAATTTTCCTCGGAGGCCGTACTTTGACGTTTAATATCTCAGTCATTTTTGAAGATAGGAAAAAAATAAAAACAGATTCTTTTTTCTCGAGTTACATATTTTTTGGATATGCTGATAACAAAAATCATTGGTGTGACTCATTACCCTTTCTCCTATACTCTGTTCGCCGAGAGTCGATAAAGTCAGGGTTTCTCAACTCATTACTAATTGCGGTCTGCTATTTAAAAAGAGAAAATGGCCAAATGGTGTCCGGTGCCCCTTTGGGCCGCGGTAAACAACGACTGTAACACTTACCAATTGTACCTGGTAGGTGGCGCTACCGGGTCAGCTAGTAAACAGTAAAATGTATTTTTTACTTTTTTGCATTCACAATGCAATTTTTATTATTGAAAAATTGAAAATGAAGTATTTAGAAAATATCGACCCGTCTCACAACCAGCTCCGATGGGACTCGAACCCTTGACCTTTCCCTATCCGGGCGACTGTTCTAACCACTGAGCTACGGAGTCGTTACGAGAAGCGTCGAATTTATCCAATACTTCTCACGCGCTGTATTAGCCAGCGTTAATTTCATCAAAAGCGAAAGGTCGTGGGTTCGAGTCCCATCGGAGCTGGTTGTGAGACGGATAGATTTCTAAATTCTAAATACTTCATTTTCAATTTTTCAAACAGTAAATTGTAAATACTCTATTGCAGTCTCAATAAACCTCTGGAACCCTCTACAAGATTTAACAAAATTTCGGGTAGACAACTTCCTTCTTGGGACAACTGTTAGGATTCTTTTTGTGATAAAATCCCTTAGTTTCTTTCTTTTTTGCCTCATTTATGCTGGGGCTTCACCTGCGTGACGCCTAACGGCGTTAATAACGGCATGCGCGTCTTAGCGCGCTATTTGTATCAAATTAGTGCGCTAAAACTCGGCTACACCTGCGTATTATATCAAATAGCGCGCTAATTAATGGCATTAGACGCAGGTGAAGCCCGGGCATTAGATTATAAGATATTGTGTTATTTGGTTTCTAACTTGAGGTTTCAAACCCTTAACAGAGCAATTTTTTTAAGGAATATAATAAACCAACCGAATAAAAATTACTAAATTTACCGACTAAATTACTTGGTTTGGTTGCGGAAAAATAGGTTTAGGTTAGGTTAGATTGGAGACTGGCCCGATTTCACCAATGATATTTAAACGCGATAAACGCTAAACGTGTTTAAAACGTATTTCTGTCTCTGACACATTCAAACAGATGACAGAGACAGAACTATGTATTAAACACGTTTAGCGTTAATCACGTTTAAATATCAATGGTCAGTCATTCACCCTAAGTCGCTCACTTAGTATTTTAGTCGGTAAAAAAATATTTTAGGTGATCGGTTAATTACTACCCATTTTTTATTTTAAACAATGAACTTATCTCCTTAGGTGATCGTATCCTCAACATCCCGTCCGGTCGCGGGCAGCAGCTCGGCAAGGAACCAACGCAACACTTCACGATGATTTTCAACACTTTCGTCATGATGACGCTATTCAACGAGATCAATGCGCGCAAAATCCACGGCCAGAGAAATGTGTTCCAAGGACTATTCACTAATCCTATATTCTACTCTATATGGATCGGGACGGCGCTCTCACAGGTTAGTATCATAGGTCCAGTCAGCGTCAAATTGATATAAGCGTCTAGAGTAGTCAAAATCATCTGTAAAACATAAAACCAATTTGATCTACGCAGTTCGAATTATCATACTGTTGTAAGCGCGCAAAGTATTCAAAATATCTTAGCACTCATTGTTTCATATTTATATGAGCAGTCTAGAGTGTTCAAAATTATCTAAGCAAACAAAGCTCTCAAAATATCTGTGCATAATGTACAACACCATATTGCACAGATAACTTGTTATCAAATGTTGATCTTCAAATGTTCGTCATAATGTCGCTCTTCAACAAATCCACGGCCAGAGAAATGTGTTCCAATGACTGTTCACTAATCCTATATTCTACTTTATATGGATCGGGACGGCGCTCTCTCAGGTTAGTATCATAGGTTCATAGGTATTGTTTCCTTATCAAACGTTGCATCTTCAAATGTTCGTCATTGTGTCGCTCTTCAACGAAATCCACGGCCAGAGATATGTGTTCCAAGGACTGTTTACTAATCCTATATTCTACTCTAAATGGATCGGGACGGCGCTCTCACAGGTTAGTATCATAGGTCCATAGGTATTTTACGACTTTCTATTACAAATTGTTTTAATAAGTTGAAACTTTGAACGTATTTTGATCTAAGTAATTTTTATTATTGGATTTTTAATTTTTCATATTTTTAATTTGTTATACGGCATCTACAGTGGCGGTCACATAATTAAAGACACCAGTCGATTTTCATACAAACAAGGTAACTTTGAAGCCTTGGTTCTCCGCCAGGTATTGACCTAGCTGTGATCAGATGATGGCCATCTAGGGAGTGAATGGAGGAGATTCAGATCGCTATACACACCGATCAGGTCAGCGTTCTAGATATATAAAAATCGGACTTTCCAGTTTCTGGAATTCCATACAATTTTATGCAAATTTTGCGGATTTTTTAAACATATCCTTATATCTTTTAGATTGCTGATCAGATCAGTTGGGTGTGTATAGCGATCTGAATGTCCTCCATTCACTTCCTAGATAGCCATTATCAGATCACAGCTAGGTCAATCCTTGGCGGAGAACCAAGGCTTTAAAGTTACATCGTTTGTATGAAAATCGACTGGTGTCTCTAATTATCTGACCGCCACTGTATGTAGTGCTACATACAGGTGATCTGTGGTGCTGACCAATGAAGTATGTCGTAAAAGTCAAATTGTCATTGTCTTTGTCATTGAAGTAGCCAATCACATATCTTAATATAATACTTCAAATTTGTTTGTCTTTGGCTTCAAAATCATACTGTGTAAATCGTATATTTCCCCCATAGGACTGTCATAGCCTAGTTATACAAGCTTTGTAAACTTATTCGAAAACTAGAGGATCCTCGCGGTTTCACCCGCGTGGTACCCGTTCCCGTGGGAATATCGGGATAAAATATAGCCCATGTCACTCAGGAAGAATGTAGCTTTCTAAAGATGGTGAAAGAATTTTCTAAATCGTTCCAGCAGTTTCGCAGCCTATTCGATGCAAACAAACAAACAATCAAATCTTTCCTCTTTATAATATTTATTATGAATGCGACAGACAGTCTTCTATGTAGAGGTTGCCTGAACGCAGAGGAAACTGCCGCCCACGTGTTCCTGGAGTGCGTAGGTTTGGCCGCACAACGAACAGAAATCCTCACAGAGGTGAGGTCGCTCCTAGAAGCCTGTGAACGCCCCAGGAGGCTTCTGCGCTTCTGGAAGGAGCTAGGATGGCTCGACTAACCATGTTCACGCATAACGGACCAAATATGAGTCTAAATGCGGAAAAGTGTCAATACCAAATACCAAATTCCTCTTTATAATATTAGTATAGGTAAACAACTTACTTACTTACGTGTCCGGTGTTACGTACATCTCTCGTTCCTTCCCACCGCCTAAAATTGTGACATTGAATTAGAACAAAATATTTGTCACAAGCATCCATGTAGCTTGCTACATGCAGATGATCTGTGTCTAATACCGTGTCCGTTTCCCAGGTGGTAATCATCCAGTACGGCGGCATGGCGTTCAGTACGGCGGGGCTGACGTTAGAGCAGTGGTTGTGGTGTTTGTTCTTCGGGGCCGGCACGCTCGTGTGGGGGCAACTCGTCACCTCCGTGCCCACGCGAAAGATACCCAAGAACCTCACGTGAGTATAATTAATAAAACTAGGCAAAATTAATGAGTCTTCTAAGAAATAAGTATTTCAAGAGCATTATGGGCTACGATCTATGCTATATAAAGTCACTGTGCTGCCACTGCCACATATAAAAAAAAGAAAAAGAAAGTCTTTCCGCCAATATGGCGAAGTCTTTATTTTTTCTTTTTTGCAATATTGTTATTTATTTTCCTCACACTCGAAGTAGAAAGCAGAGTGTATAACTCTTATATAAAACCCATTTTAACCTCGAATTGACTATCCGCCCGAGCCTAACGTCTCGGGTAAAATGGTACGTTTTATGCACTTGTTGTACAATTTACTATTAATTATGTACAAAATTGAAGAAACAGAATGAAATAACAAGTTTATTTAACGAAGTTTAATTGCGTGTGTGACTGTTTACCTGATGACCTTTGTCTTAGAGCCGGATAAATAGACGAAGATTTTACTTTATGCACTAGAGCATAAAAAGCGATTTTATGCAGCCTATACCGAACATAAGCACGAACTTTACGAGCATGAGAAGTGAAAAACCCATTTTACCCTCAACGTGGCTATATACACGTCTCAGGTTATATGGCTCGTTTTATGCTCTTGTTGTACAATCTACTTTTTCTTTTGAAATGCGTGGGCATTGTAAACCCGCCTCTACCGGCTCACGTTTAAAGTCCATACTCCCGTGGCAGGTGGGGCCGCGGGCAGCCGGAGCACGACGCGATGCAGCCGGGCCCGGACTACGACTCGGACCTGGACAAGAAGCCGCGCGCCGGCCAGATCCTGTGGATCCGGGGCCTTACCCGCCTGCAGACGCAGGTAACCCCCGCGCTCCGAAGGGAATGGGACGGGCTCTTACGCAATAATCACGTTGGCGAAGCTTATCATAAACGTACACTTTTAAACTTTCGCGTTGCATTTTATACTATTAAGAAAACAGGTATTAAACGCGTATTAAGGTATAAAACACCCTCCCCCTTATTGCAAAACGTGGACTAAAGTTAGACCTGGTTTAAAAATGAAGCTACTAATTCTGTCTTTCATTTGGAAAATGAAAGTGACAGCAACAGTTTAGTACCAGTTTTAAACCAAGACTATTTTAGTCCACGTTTTGTAATAAGGGGGCCTATGTTTAGTTTAAACGCGATTAATACCTGTTT
This sequence comes from Crambus lathoniellus, assembly GCA_949710035.1. Classification (NCBI taxonomy): domain Eukaryota; kingdom Metazoa; phylum Arthropoda; class Insecta; order Lepidoptera; family Crambidae; genus Crambus; species Crambus lathoniellus. Next base: position 11,846,560 of record OX453323.1, on the reverse strand, counting down.
ACTTACATCATATACAACCTGTTAATGCAATCACCGAAAAGCCAATACACCCCAACAGATTTATTTTATATTAAATATAATTACATTGAAAAAAATTAAACTTTTTTATCCACAACGGGGTAGCACTTAGCCTTGATAACACCTGATGATAAGTGGTGATAAGGCTGAAGGTGAAAGCGCACTACTCCCGGAATCCTCAATCACTGAGGAACAGAGTAAAAATAATTTATAATATACGGTTACAGTCTCTCTTAACTGAATAGTGCCAATTGACGAAACAGATCATCATCTTTTGTAAAGTAAATACTAAAGTAAAACATTAAAAAGTACTAACTACTAACTCGCAGACAAACCAATTGTTAGGTTTTGCGAGGTATTGTCAAATAGATTTTGTAATTCCTTTTTGTTAAATAATTAAGTAATAATAAAAAAAACATAAGTACCAATATGATTTTCTTGAAAAAACGAGTTCATAGGTTTAAAATTTTCAATTTCATAGCGATTATTTATCGAAACTAAACCACGGTTAGAATTTCTTGTTTTTCTCGAAATATACCTGTCTGTTGAATCATGCATGATGCTGATATTAGTTATTGACACGAAATAGTATAAATACCAAACAGTTTTTCAGAGATTTATTCATTATTATAAAAATATATTATAAAAATTCAACATCTATAAAGTTCTGTGAAAGTAAGAACTAATAATTAATTACCGCAATAACATTAACCTTCAGTTTAAATAGGTACTCCACACTTAAAATATTTACAAGTTTGAACAAAAATAAAATTTCTGTGCAACATTCGTATAAAAATAGCATTTTTATTATGTAAAACTGACACAATATAAGTAGTATTATAAGTTTCGCCGACTGAAAATTATTGCTAAAGAGCCCTTAGCTACAATATTTAGAAAAACATAGATGGATAAATTTTCACTACAGCTCACATTGAAAAAAAAAATACTTTTGTTTAAAATTTATTCATCTAAACTGGGATTTATACGTAGTACGTCTAGAAAAAGCCTGTTTTAGCATTTCTAAAGTGTTAAAAGGGTAAGGTGCGCTTTCTAAATGTTAAACAGGTTGGGTTAAAGCTATTTCATTTTTAACGTTAATTATATTTAAAAAAATATATAATTTATCGTTAATTGTGGAATCGTGTGGGAGCTTAATGGGACTTTAACTGTGTATTTTACTGTTAATTAACGATATTTGGATCGTTAAATAACGGAATGGGATAATGTTTATTATTGTGAAGAAAAGTCGGAACTAAGTTCATACATAATATTTTCAAATAAAGTAATAAATTTTAACGACTTTTCTTTGCAGCTTATGTTGACAACTGTAGCAACGCTATTATTGCCCATAACTGGCAAGAGTGCGTTTTGACAGCTGTCAACATTTATAGCATAGTTTACATCATGACAGACTGATTAATCGTGATGATATTCTATGATATACTTATGGGATACAGTATCTCTTTGTTACTGTAGAGGCTTCAATTTCAGTTTTACAAAAGCCTGTTACCGTAACAATTTGTTATTACTAATAATAATAAAATTTAATATAAAAAGTTACAAAATAAAAAGCAAATTAGGAGTGGCAGAATACGTTCGTGCTTACGAATGAGGGATAAGTTTTGAGTTTACAGCTAAGTTATAAAAGTATACTCAGCAAAACCAACAGATCGACACTTCGGATACCTTGGGCATCCCGACGCTAAGTTATCGAGTATATTGTCCATTTATATATTATACTTTTTACTATTTTTGCATACAAAACGAATAACCACAATTTTTCAATACTATGCATCCATTTCCAGATAATTATTCGCCATAGAACAGTATAGATTACGCTAATTCATTTTATATTACACATGTTTTGATTTGTCCGTTCGGTAAGCCGGCTCACTCGAACTTCTAAAATGATAATAATACACAAATAATCTTCGATAATAAATTCAAACTTTCGATATTACGTTATAGTTTATCATTTTTATTTATTTCCATTTTTTATTTTTGAATTTCGATTTCGTTTTTCATTTTTACGCCTTCATTTTCGTTTCACTCTCCTATTACTTCTGTTCTGATTCGTCATTTATTTTAATACCTACACAGAGAAACACTTTACAAAGTAATCGTAGATAACGCTATATTATTTTGGCCCATACTTAAAGTAGATCAAAATTGTTCGGTCACTAATTTTGCTGGCAAAGTTTTCATTCAAAATTATTCCAAAAGATTTTTTTAATTATAAAATTGGCTACCGAGCAAAAAACTAGTATTTATTTTCCAAAGTACTGTTTAATTATTTTTCTCTATAATAGTAGCCTGGTTTCATGACATCTTCTCGACTCGTGTTTTAGTTAAATCTTTACACTCGGACTTCGATACTGTCTTATTATATACACTACATATGTTTATGTATGTTTATATATGTTTATATATGTGTCATGAGATCGGGAGCCGTAGCCGCGGCCGGCATGCACCGAGGCCCCTCGCGCTTCCCGGTTTGACTTGATTTTGTTAATTTCTAATACCTAAGTTGACTGTACGCCCCACCTTTATTGGCATGCTCTATTACGTAGGCTGTGACGATGTTACTTATCCCTCGTATATCCCTCAAACAGTTACTATGACTTCCCTGATAGATATAGTATCACTGAACATAAACCACAACGCGGTATGAATATGACTGTCTCTGTCTCTTATCTATCTTTTTTTTACTCTAAGTCATACTGACTGTTTGATTTCTACTTCTTTTTGTTTACTTGTCTGTTTTTTATTTTTTTTAGTTTTTAAGAATAGTTTTTTTTTGCTTGTGAAACGCCAACCCGTTACCCCGCTAATGTTCCAAGCAACCCAGCTGTTTGTTTTAAAGCCGTTGGTATGACGAAAACCCGAAAGGCTCGGCCGCACGGCGCAAAACTAACAAGCGTTACCGATATCAATGCAAGCAGTAACGTTGACGTATACAAACTTTTTACATTGCAAATTTGATTTGTTTTTTTTTTTATAAAGCTTAATTTAAAATTTAGAAAAACCGTTTGTTTAGTTACTGCTGTTGAAAGGAACGTTTATTTGAGTGTGGAGTGGATTTTTCTTTAAAAATTATAAAGAGAAACTTGTACAGAGCGTAGTCAATGCGAGAGCATGCCGAGTGCTCGCGATACTAACAAAGTAACCGTAACCGGTCGAACCTCTTCCCTTTGCCGTTGTGTTGTCTGTGTTTTGTTTTTGTTTTATTTTGTTTTGTTTTTTTGTTTTGTTTGTGAATGTTGTCCCTTAGTGGCGTGACACGTCGGGGTGGTGTCAGTCAACGGTGTCGCAACCGGGCGGCGGTGGGTCGTCAGTAGATTAGTTGCCTTGCCTTGCTGTTGACAGAGCCTCACTGTGTTATTTTGCGTTTTGTTAGGCTTGATGTAGTGTCCTTATGTTATGTATGTAGCGTTAATTAGGTGAAGCGGTCTAATGGTAAGTAAAGTATGTAGTTCCGATATCAGAGTGTTTACTTATTTTTTATTAAAAAAAATATAAAAGAAATTTTTAACCGATTTTAGTGAACCTGTTTAGCTTTCTAACGTTGTTTTACAGTTGTATCGTGGAAATATAAATTAATTGTGCGTAGTTCGAGCGTTATTTATATTCCGATTAGATATTCCAATTCCAATTAGATTTTAATCGTAGATTTGAGTAAAGAGTGAGAGATAATTTTTAACTTTATAATTCCATGATAGACTGTTCTTAAAATTACTAAAAACAAGTGAATCGTTCCTCCTTGGCTCCTAAATGTTTTAATAAGATTGACATGGCATGGTAGTAACTCTAGTAGTAAGTCTTACCGTCGTGCGTCGCGATCTGGTTTACCGAGATAATGTAATAAAAAGTAAGTGGCATCTTAAGTGTTTCGTGAAGATTCCTGATGATAGTACCCTCGCCCTTCCAAGCATTCGTAGGCCCCGGCGTTGTGTAGGGTAGCATAGAGGTTGTACCAGGGTAGCAAGGCCTCGACTCGACCCCATATTCTTTTTCCTTATATTTTTTTTAAATATTTTTTTTTCGTTCATTTAGTTGTATTTGTGTTTTCGGTTCGCACTCTTCCGAGTCATATTCGTATCACGTGACACTGGCAAATGCCGCCACACACGCATCAAGCGACACGAGTACACACGATTCTGTTCTTTATTTTGTTTCCTTTAAGGGTCTTTTTTGCGTGTTGGCCTGTCTGGCCGGGACAGATGTGGGACGCCGGGCATCACTATTCTCTATTTCCTTTTTTTTGTATATTTTTTGAATACTGCAAGTAATTAAAAGTTGTTTAAGGGTTCTAAAACCAAAACTTAAAGCCCTTATTCACTATTTAAACGTAGTTTTAATATATTAAATAACACTATCAAACACGATAAGACTTTATCTGTGCTTAGGGTCTAGTTTAAAGGGTTATGGGACACTTTTAGGCCTGGTTAGGTACATTTTGGGCCTAGTTAAGGGTTATAAACAGTGGGCCCCTAATTGTCATGTAGGACCGAGTTAATAGGGTAAATATTAATACTTTTTTTATTTCAGTACATTTTGGGCCTAGTAAAGTATCTTACAATTACAAACAAAAGGGCCCACCGGCCCTGAACTTTCCTGTATCTGTAGTTTAACATTTTTAGGTCCTTACAAAAACATTTGGGTCTAGTCAAAGCACTTTTAGGTACTCATCTTTACATTTTGGGTCTAGTTAAAACATTTTTTGGTTTACATCAGCACATTTTGGGCCTCGTTAATTCACTTTTAGGTACTTATCGATTTATCGTTCAAATTGGTATTTTTGGGCCTAGTTAAAAAGTTAAAAACGATGAGCCCAGTCTGTTCTGTATTTTGTAGTAAACACTAAGGTCCTTATCACTACATTGTGGGCCTAGTTAAAACACTTTTAGGTTTGTATTGGTATTTTTGGGCCTAGTTAAAGACGGTGGGCCCTGTCTGTCCTGTGGCTGTAGTAAACACTTTCAAGGGTCCTTATCACTACATTGTGGGCCAAGTTAGAACACTTTAGGTCCTTATTGATACATTTTGGGCCTAGTAAAACACTTTTAGGTTTGTATTGGTATTTTTGAGCCTAGTTAAAACACTTTTAGTTTCTATCGTTATTTCGGGCCTAGTTAATAGTTACAAACGAAAGGCCCTGTCTGTCATGTGTCAGTAGTAAACACTTTCAAGGTCCTTATCGATGGATTTTGGGTCTAGTAAAACACTTTATGGTTTATATTGGTATTTTTGGGCCTAGTTAAAACACTTTTAGGTTTGCATTTGTATTTTTGGGCCTAGTTAAAACACTTTTAAGTTTTTATCGTTACTTTGGGCCTAGTAAAGAGTTACGAACGGATGGCCCTGTCTGTCCTGTGTCAGTAGTAAACACTTTAAAGGTCCTTATCGATAGATCTTGGGCCTAGTGAAACACTTTAAGGTTTATATTGGTATTTTTGGGCCTAGTTAAAACACTTTTCTGTTTTTATCGTTATTTTGGGCCTGGTTAAGAGTAACGAACGGTGGGCCCTGTCTGTCCTGTGTCTGTAGTAAAGCTAGGGCTGGTACGTAGGACGGTGTCGATTGGGGCGCCGAGCCGCGCGTCGTTGAGCGATGTTGTTGGCAGCCGCGGCCGGTGATGGAGACCGAGGTGTAGCCGCCGCAGCAACGCCCGGACGCTCACGGTACCCGCACCCAGCCTGTACACACACTGTAGGCCATGATCGCAATTTTATTTAAAAAAAGTACAAAAAAAAATATTATTGAAAAAAAATACTTACTTATAAGTACTTACATATTTTTATTGAATTTTATTAAAAAAAAACTTTTTTTATAGGATTTTTTTTTTATGTCAACCTGGTTGATAAAAACAGGGCTGGCACTGTCCCTTAATTCACGACCCGTCGGAAACGTAATCGGCAGGCTGATTATGTAACTTATTAGCAATCGATTGCTTGTCAAAAGGCAATGCCTAAAATTGGCGACTTTTTTTTTGTCTCGCGGCCATCAACACAATGTTTGAACATCAATTCTTGATAGTATAAAAAACAATATTTGCCAAGACAGTATAGCTGTAAACTCAGACAGAACCAAGTTAGAACCGTTCGTCCGTACATGGAAATTTTTATAAACCGCAAATGTATCTTTGTCATTCATACAAACACTATGAAAAACATAGTTAAGTTCTAGCTAGTCTCACTCGGTTCGGACTGAGTTTACAGGTATACTTCCTTTGTAAATATTGTCTAGTGCTGCCAACAAATTATATTTCAATGTTTGGTTGATGGCCGCAAGAAAAAAAAAAGACGCCAGCTGCCATCCAAAAATGGTCATTGTCCTTTGATTGCAATGACAGTTAGATTGCTGTCTTAGTGAGAATCAATGTGACAACTGTCTTACTAAAGCAGCAATGCTAATGCAATTGCTGTCAGTTTTGATTGCTAAGTGGTTGCTAATAACTTACATAATCAGCCTGCGGATTTGAATTCTGTGCTTGGCCTTTGTCTCTTCATTAGTGAGTGACAGAGACAGTGCTTACGTTCCGTTGTCGAGAGCGTTTCCGATGGTTCGTCAATCAGGGGGCATGTTGTCGAAAAGCGTGTACGCACGAACGAACACCTAATAGGTATATTGGTGAACACGTACATCGATCACTGAACATTTGGTTCGTACGTGTGGACGTTAATTAGCAAAGCAAAAACAAACACTACCTACCTATATATATGACAAGTATATTGGAAATTGTATCACAATGAAAAGTTCTGACGAATAAAGTGTTTTAATATTCGTTAGTGGTACACACGAGGGAACAAAGTGTTCGATGTTTGTGTTCAACATGTTTTCTTCGTCCGTTCTGATACCATTGAAACATTTAACAGTCAACCAGTTTCATCACTAGAGTCAGACCTGGTACTGGGCATATTATCTCAAGAGTTGTCACAAAAGTTCCAACAATAAGAATAATCGAAGTGGCGACTGGCCGAAGCTAGTTTGCCGTAACATAACACATGTAACTTGTTCGATGTGAGCATTGACTGTATGGAGTCACTAAGGCCCCGCCTACTTCAATCAATGTGTCAAGCTCGCCGCGAATGTTACACTTGTGTTACGATAATACGCTGAGGTTAGTCGCCGCCCAAGAATTCTCTTATTAGACAGGACTGAAACTGGACATGTTGGCTTAGGTTGCGTGGTCGCAAACCTTTAAAATGAATAATGTAACAGTCAATCCCATTTTGTTACAACAAATTTTCGATCAATTTGTAAGTCAGTACCCGAAATGTTAAAATTCAAAATCATACAACAACAAAATCACAGTAGCTAAACTTTTCTACTTATTCTAATTTACACAATTTAAAAGCATTTCCATAAAGAAGGAACTTTTGTGCACAGCAAGATGAAATCACTCAGTTTTTAAAACGACAACAGTGATATAAAATTGTAAATATTGACCTTAAATTGGTTTAAAAAAAAGTATTGCGGACATGGCCTCAAGTGCGTAGACCCCTCGCCACCACCCTAGACCCCTTAGCCACACCCTAGGCCGGCCGTAGACCCGCGTGCGGGGGCCGGAAACGCTCATTTGTTCTCACTGTTTTCTAGAACCTACCTCGTTTGACTTCTGTTTTGTTTCACACTTCCGTTGTAGCCAGTCGAGTCTTTCTTTTAGATCGGGTGGCCGATCGTTTTTCGTTCTCTCCCCCCCTTTTTACTTTATGATTTGCGTCCACGGACACGGATAACGTTGTGTCGCCGCGTCGCGCATCGGCAACGCTCGGTCTAGCCTCTGAATACGGAAGATCCACTTCACGCGCGCGCGTGCGGACGGGCCGGTGCAGGAGTTATTGTTGTTTTTAGCTGCGGGTCGTTCGCGCGTTCAAGAGTAACCTGGAAGACTTGGAGGAACGGCTGTCGACCCGCTCGGCGGCGGGGCTGCGGTCGCGCCTGCGGGCGCCGCCCGACATCGCCTACATCGACGACGACGCACCGCAAACCGCGCCCGCCCGCACAGAAACCACCATCTTTTAACTTGAACCCGGGGACTTGCGCGCGAGTTCACGGCGCCGCTTAAGTCTTAAGCTTTAGATGGATGTTTATATCGAATTGAACCCCTCCCTCTTTTTTTTATTTATTAATTGTTTAAGCTTTACTTTTCCAGTTAGTGCCTCGAACGACGGACTGGTTTTCCACTCAAATACGCATTAACGCTTTATTACTTGGAGACTCAAGTTTGTACTTTATTGCGTTTTTTCACCTGCGCGTTAGCCGTTCCCGTGGGAATATCTGATCTTATGTCACACTGGAAAAATGTAACATTCTACTGGTGAAAGAATGTTAAAAAAATCGATCCATTACTTTGTTAATTTACCCACTACAAATACAAAACGATTTTTTTTCATATTATTTTCTTAGTATAAGTTAAAGACCTTATTCCCTAAGTAATAAAGATAAATTTCGTGTACAGTCGGTGTCATATAGTGGGTAGCAGTCAAGATCACCAAATACTTGGAAACATCCAAAATGGTCATTAACAATGACTCGGCCAAAGCGATCCAATTGGTCAGGCCACCCAGCGTGTTCAAATATAGGTACTATTGGTGACTGAAAAATAACAAGTCAGGTCAAATTTAATCATATGTCATGATAATTTATTTCTTACGTCATTTATAGTAACATATTTTATGACCCGAGATTAAATCTTATGTCTTATGTATTGTAGAATAATGCTCAGTTTTCCAATGTGTCCCACTCATACTTTTGAATACTTTGGGTGCTGCATTACCAGTGGCAGTGTTGCTCGGTCGGGATGGACTTTACCAATAAGACATTTGCGAGCTTTAGTTATTTTGAATACTGTGAATGGCTTGAACAATTTGATCGCTTAGACTGAGTCGTTGTTAATAGCCATTTTGGATGTCCAAGTATTTGGTGATCTTGACTGCTACCTACTATATGACGCTGACTGTACATGAGCGGAGAAAAAACCCGTCGTTTTAGGCTGTTAGTATAGTGATGTAGCGGTGAGCTCGCGCGTCCGCCCCGCGGGCGTCGCCGCGTCCGTACTTAACGCCGCGACCTCGGTCTCTTAGTACGTAAGTTTTGACTAGTAGGTAGGCGCTCGGTCTGATGACGTTCCGATGTTAACGTTCCCTAGAACGGTGTTTAATATTTTAATAGTTGACTCGGTCCCGGGACCCGTACGTAGGCCGCTCGCCGCGCAATCTCCTCGCGTATCTAGAGCGGTTTGTGTAGGTAGCTCGAGTGAACGACTCCGTTTATAAAACTTATTGTAACTTTTTAAATAATTAGTACTTTTCAACTTTTTCTAATGAGAATTAAGAGAGATACTTTTTAAAAACTTTTCGACTCTCACTAGCTTTTTGTGTAAGTAGTATGTTACGAGACATTTTATTGTAAATTTATCTCGAATACTTTTACTGGGCAGCTTGTGTGTTTTGTTTCATAGTAAATTTTGGGACCACTTTTAACCCGTTTCTAACTTTACTACGATTATATCGATCATTGTGACGTTTCGAATGAATATTCTATGATGTCTTTATATAGATCAAAATATATTTATGTAACATAATGTGTGTACCGCCTAAAGTTTAGTATGAATGAGACACCTCACGCTTACTGAGATCAGAGGGAGCTACTAAGATGTATTATTAATACTATCCTGGTTTGCGAATGTTATCGGGGAAATATTTACATTGAATAAATTTTGAAGCAAAAAGCTGAGTATTTTCTTTGGCCAGTATTGTTGGCCGATGAGTTTAGCCGCATCGCTCTATTTCAGATGTTGACGGTAAGTGTGGTAGTGTCGCTAGGAGCCGCCGAGACGCCGGCGTGAGGGTACGATGACTCGGTAGAGCATGGATAATGCACGTTGCGCCTATCGCCGCACACGAACAGACCTTTAGTCTGAGACTGACGGCTTAGTAGACTCGATACGATACGTTGCCACCCCGCAAGGTGAGCGAGCCGCCATCTTGTTTCCCGTCGAAACAAAATGGCCGCTGCGTAGTTTTTAAGTCGAGTATAAACTTGTATAATGTACATCTTTTTTTTGGTACAAATTGTTGTTTACAATGTTGATTTTATTTTGTGCTTCGCATTTATAGAGTGATCATGCTTAAGTTACAGTGTTATGCATGTATACAAGTGTCTGTGAGTATGCACAATTTGTATATTATTTCTTTTTTATTATTTTAGAACTAGATGTTTGGTAGTGATTCTCATAACAGATATGATTTTTTTTTTAGTAATTAGTTGTAGTATACTTTTCTGTTTATATCGGAGTCTCAGTGAAGGGTTTTATTACCGAATTTTGATTTTATCTTTTTCTTATTTTTTCATAATAAATAATAATCTCGAAATAATAACTTACCAAACTTCTAACACAGTAGTATGTAAGCAGTTTAAAATATAAGTTTAATAAAATCGAAATATATACATAATCTCCACAATTACACCAAAATTAGTAAAATAAGAAACTCATATTTTATATGAAAATATTAATAAAAAAGGTTCTTAATTTTTGTTTAATTTTGTTAATCATTAACTCGGTTGTGTATGTACTTATTTAATAGCTTGGTTTCGTAATTTATTTTTGATTTTATTATGTAACAATTTTAATGTTAAAAAATACATACTTAACCGGCACCATAAAATCCATCTTAATATTTAAAACTCATCTTAATAAAAGTATTTATTTAAAGGATACGGATATTTCATTTATTTACCTCGGCGTCAATGACTAGGTAACCAATTGCAACCAATTGTAACCAATTGCAAGTTTAAGCGCGGAGTAGCTCACATACCGGATGGTTTTTTTTTCATATTTTTCTGCGTAGTAGTAGCTTCCGACACGAATTTTAATTCCTATTCTTTTTTACATAGTAAATGCTACTGGATGCCCTCGTTTGCCCCGACCCAGCTAGTGTGAATGCCCCCTATACTTAGTTAAAGATAGGCACTTATTATTACTAACGAAACTGCTTTTCTAAAACTCCTTTAGTCTTTACAGCTCTTCACCTTCTTGTAGTTCTGAGATTCTAAAGCCAAATGTATTTCTAATTTCTTTTGACTGACAAAAAATAAGATACAATCGCCTACAAAAGTGTTGTAGTTCAAATATATTTACTGTAAAAAAAAACAAGATACAATCGTCAAGAAAAGTGTTAAAAAGTTTGGTTTTGGAATGCCACTAGTTGTCGATGCGATTGGCAATAAAGCAGTTTTGTTACCGTAGCGCGGGCGGCTGACTGACACGTCCGTGGTGTTGTTTGCAGCAAAAGGCGGACATATTGGCCGGTCGCAGAATATTTGTCAATAATTATTTGGCGGAGCACCGAAGGATCAGCGTGCAATCTGGCGGCAGCTCCCTGCCTGCACTCAGCCCCGTATCGCATCAGAGCGATGAATAAAAAAAACATTCCCCAACAAAAAAAAAATACCTGACTAAATCCCCCCAAAAACACCAAGTAATACATTTTGGATATATCACCCCAAAACTATCATTGTACAAAACCACCAAAATTTATTACAAATAAATACCTGAAATAAAGCTACTGCCATTTAAACTATATTATAAATATATAATATACAAAATATGATATTCTAAAATTAATTGCTGTGGATTCTTAAAATGGTTAAACAAAGCATTTTTTAAATTTCTCGTTATAATTATATGTAAATGCGATACTATAGTAAGAATCGATTAATGTTCACTAAAATATTAGACTAAGAGAAATATTAGAATATTCGCAAAATATATGAAATAGATTTATATGTAACTATGGTGCACCATTACTTAGATGGTCTATTAGATTTCTAGCGAACCTAATCGTTTTATGATAAATATGATAAAACGAGATTTTTCTGAACAATTTATTTTTAATAAAATATATTCTCAGAATATTACTTTGTGTAAATACATACTTAACTTAAATACTCTCATCGTTTTAATATTAATATATACTTAAATAAACTTTAATATGTTATACTTAAATCTAAAAATATAATACGATATAATATTGATCCATGTGCCATTTTTATATAAAACTAACTCACAATTTGTGCTACTCAAGTGCTTTTATAAACGTTTTAAACTAGAATGATATTTAAATTTGCTTGTTATTTGTTTATTGTTTTATTTTTGTATGGAAAAAGAATGCGTTTTTAGATATTGTGTGTCCTGATGACATGATCATGTTTTAATGTTTAGAATATTTTATTATTAATAGTGAGCTGGATGTGAGTATTTTTATATTGTTTTTGTAGTTGGTCCTAGGTATGTGTCAACCACGGTTACTTACACGATTGCTACGCTGAAATTTTAATCTTATATGTTTTCTTTAACAATTTTATTTTGATAGAAACGATATAGCAATATTAGTAGCTGCTCGCAAACATCGAATGCCATTGAAATTGTAGCAATAATACACGTTTTAAAATAATATACTATAAAACACTGGATGCATGCGAGGTGGAAAATAAATAAATACTGAAAATGCGATACCTAGATACTATTCTATCGACTATACTCTAGTGTTTTGACAATGGTGGAGAGTAATTAACTGAAATAATCAACTTTTGATGACGTAAGAAGCAGTTAAGGACACATATGAACGTCATTTTGGCGCCTCGTGTTTTGAGGGAAAAAAGTGACCAAACACTTGTGCCTTTAACTGTATTTCTCTTGATATTTGACAATGGTGCTGTTTCCAAATGATATATCAATCACATAGTACAATAATTTATAAGAATCATGCCATTATTAAAACACCCCCTATCACTCTGCTACACTTCACACCACTCCCTACCTTCTGGTCTTCCAAACTTTCTCTTCTACTCATTTCTATTTTTTTTCTTATTTTATTTCTCTTTTTACAAGGTATCGGATCTCAAGCAAATTTAACTATCCGTCGAATATGTTCTGTGGAAAATTAGTAATCTTATATTGTACGTTAAGAACATACAAACATAGTGTAAAACTGATTCCTAAAAAGCGTTAAATGCACATCGTGTAGTGAAAACCTTTAAATCATTGCCTGCTACATGAGTGTTAAAATTTAGATATAGTTTATATATAAAAATATATATTTAAAATTAATTAATTAAAAAATCATGTCTTAACATTAGTTGTAAAAAAACAATGATTTTTGGAAAATCTAATAATTACGCTTATAGTGGTAATCACACGCCTCATAGTGAGTTGAGAGTCACTTTAAAGTTAAACAATAGCTAAGCATGATTTCCTGCTATACCTACCTAAAACTGATACTGTCTGTTAACTCATCACTTCTAACGCTTGTCTCTTATTAAAGTTTAGTAATAAAGTATCTATACTCCAAAGTAAATTTCATTTCACCCAACTATGCCACGTGGCGGAGAACTACGTTGATAAGGTAACTTGCCTCGGAATGTTGTGTCGATGTGGTCCCAAGCGCGCAGCCCGCGGCGGGCGGCGCGTGGGCCTGTATGTCGTACGGTCTAGATGGATGTTAGTGGCTTGGCGCTTACACGCTCATTTTGTTGTAGAACCTAGGTATCACGTAGAGCTCGACTTTGTATCAGTGCACACACAGTCCGAAACCTACTCACTGCGTATGCACTGACCGTTCGTTCTTGTACAAACGCTGTATCTATAGCCATGCAAGGTTGTTAGCTGCACCGAATCGAGGGATCATGAGTGAGGAGATAAACAAAACTCATTAGTTTAAGAACTCATGTGTGTTAAACTTATAAGTCATGTTATTGCTTGTGTAAATATAGTTAGAATGTAGCTTTTAGATGAATTTAGAGATGAAATCATCGATAGATCTGGTATGTGAGCGACGACGTCGATACAGTAAATGTGCTTCACTAGATCGATTAGTTCGCATGGAGACTACAACCGAACAGCCACTCAGTGCCGTTCCCAACAGCCCACACACACTCACACAAACATAAACACGAGAAAATAACTGTCAAAGTTTCGTGGAGACGCAACGATATATGTTCAATGTTGAAATAATGTATTTTGTTCATTTCGTTAAGTTACTTATTTTTATGTTGACGATTATTCAAACTAAACGGAGCCCTGGATGGAAATTTTATTATATTTATAAAAAATACATGTAAAATAGTTTTTAAGTGCACACCCCATGAATGTGCTTCTTAAGGTAATATCTTAGGATGAGCCCTGCGTTACTTTGTGTTCCTACTCTGTATTATATTTTGTTTATCTTCTTTCTACAATCTGTTCATCGCTTTCGAGGCACTGCTTCGTCAGTCCCTGAAGATATTTCCGTACCTTCTAATATATATCTTTTTATGAAATTAGTTTCACTTGTTGCAGTGTCGAACACTATTCTGAAAACACTTAAGAATAAAATACATTTTATTTTTTGTGATATTTAAATGAAGTGTTTTTATTTAAGTGTATTTATTTTTTGTTTTCATTTATTTATGTTTACTATTTAGCTTTTTTGTTACTGAGAATTGTGTTCGACCTAGCACTGCCGCTCTACGTATCTATGTGAACCTTTTCCGCGATGGCCGCTTACGGCGCGCCGTCCTCTTCTCGTGTCGTGACTCTTTACTTCATGTTCTCGTTTTTATTTTCTTTTCCATGATACCCATTGCACCCGGAAGGTCATAGGTGGCGAGTTACAAGAACGCTTGATTCCGGTGCCGTACAGCAAGACATCTACCGATCAAGCTGTAAGATTTGACACAATATATGCCGGAAGCCTGCTGTTTCACTCACACGTCTCGTCTATCTTTTTGTTGGACTTTTTTGTTTTTATACGTTCCACTATTAATACTGTACTTACTATCTACCTACAACTTTGTCCGTTCTCAACTATTATCCCATTGGCCTGTTCTCTTATGCTGACCTTTTAGTTTTACATTCATTTTAACCGTAAATTAAATTATTTTAAATGTATCTTTAAAGTGTTTATTAAAAAAAATGGTTTTAATGAAACGTTATGTGTTAAAATGTTTTAAAATTAATTAGGTCAGTGTTAAATGCATGCTTTTATTTATCATCCATTTGCATGTACCCTGACGCATGCGCTGTGTTACCATAAGAGTTTTTGAGTCTTTGTTTTGATTTTTGAGACAGATTTTTATGAATAATTGTCAAATCAACTTCATTCGGTTTTTGTTATCACCGTTTTAAAGTTTGGAACTTAAAAACTAATAGTTTTGCAGCGTTGAACTGAAGTTGATCGTTTGGTTGATATTTGTCTGCTCCTGGGATTTTCATTGTACATTGGCGCATTGTGTATAACGTTCATGTGGAATTACATGTAATTTGTAAACCAGTCATCACAAAATCTGCTTGTAAAATCGTCTGTGGCGCAAACCAGAAAGTATGATAAAACTTAGGTCTCTAGAAGGTAGCTTTATTTTATTTTGGCCTCATGTATCATGGCATCATAGTTTCGTATTATATTTTGCCTCACATTACGCACTGATTCGATTCGTGGGGACCAACTGCTATAACATGGATTAGTCTCAGTAGCATCACGAACCAGGGATTCGTATTGGACTCGCTTTTGGAATCATTTCAATAATAATAATTAGAAGCATTTGACGCAAGAATAGCTTTTAGATTTTTATACATATTTTTCTCTATTACTAGGCTAGTGGATATGCTTAAGGGTTAGGATCGATTCGGGTCGAGCTCGCGAGGCGAGCCGAGCGTTCGATGTTGCTTCGTTCATGTGCATAGTCTGTGTACCATACGGCATAGAGCTTGTCGCGTAGCCACATAGAGGAGGTGAATGTCCAAATGCAGTCACAGACGACGCATGTGCACGGCCGCGGACTGTATTCAGAGGCGACGAGCGACCCGATCACTGCATGGCATGGCCCGTGCGACTCCGCGGCACAGCCCCTACATCTGTGACTGGAATTTTGAATTACCTAATCGCTTTCTCGCCTGTTTCTTATGGCTCGGTGTGCTTTATGTTTCCAATGATGTATTTAATACATTGTCCGTCGCCGACCGCCACCGGCGGCGACGCAGCAAACGCGTCGCTCTTACTCACTAATGTTTCCGATATCACTGTCTTAGTATCTTTGTAATATATTATGAGTATATCTATAAATTCTTCTTCTGTAATATTTTCCAATTTAGTGAATTACTTTTTATATATACATATAGCGTTTTGAGTATCCCCTTTTTTATATAAGTAAATTTTGGTCCTTCGAGCATATTTTTTAGTAGGTCTACTCGGAACATGGAAAGGCGAATTGCTTATCGTATTTCGTGCGTTTAAATGCGCAGTACGATTTGTGAGTAAAGACGCTGGCTCGGAGCGGTGATACGCTGCGAGCGAGGGTTTCCTTACCATTTTCCGAGTGGAGAGTAAAGTGTTAGAGTGAGAGCGACGCGGGCGTGCTGGCGAGGCCGGTGGTGCAGCTAACGTGTGCGTGGCGCAGATCCGCGTGGTGAACGCGTTCCGGCAGGGGCTGGACTCGCGCGGCTCGCTGGCGGACGCGGCGCTGGCCGAGGCGCTGCGCAAGCAGACGGCGCTGTCCAAGCGGTTCTCGCACTCGTCGAGCATCGAGTACGCGGACAACGCACGCGACGCGCTCGCGCCGCACGACCTCGACGTGGAGCGGCTGTCCAGCCACAGCCACACGGAGACCGCCGTGTAACGCCCCCGCCCCCGCCCCCCCACACATGCAATAATTTAGCGATTAACAGTATTAAGGGCCGCACGGACACACTCGAACCGTTCTGCCATCGCTCTGACTATATTATGACGCTAAAGATCGTGTATAGAATCATATTTTTGATGTAACGAGGATGATCGAGTTTCGTATTTGATTTCGACGCGTCCGGCTGGGGCACCGCCGCCTCCACCGGTGCATCTGAGCATGAGTTAAATTGTTAACTAGTGTGTTTAATTATTCGATTGTTTTGAAAATATTTTATTATTATACGCGCGTCGTACCGCGCGCGTCTGTTGAACAAATAAAAAAAATATTGTCTAATTATTAATTTTAGATTTAAGCGCAAGGATGAGCGAATGGGCGTGTGTTTTTTGAAAAAAAATAAAATTTTCGCATACCATCGTGTCATCTCTTACACGGAATGAAATGTTTTATATTGCTTTTGTCGAAGACACGTGGGAGCGCTTGGGGAGGGGGCCGCGCGGCGCCGCGTCTCATCTTTTGTATAAAGTTATTTCATTTGTAGCGCAGATCATCGTTTGTACGTACGCCGAGTGATATACGGCGCGCGGCCTCCCACCCACGCACACTACTATACCTAAACTAAATTATTGAAGTATTACTTAAGGTGTTTGTTATAAATTTCAATAACTTTTTTTTTGTTTTTACGACCTTTTCCCCTAAATCTAAGTATACATTTAAGTCATATCTCGAAGCGTAGAGGCATCAACTGAAAAGTTTCTATACAAGAACCGTTAAACTGCATTCTTGTGTAAAAACCGAGGTAGTCCACTTTAAACATCTTCAAAATGTTTAAAATAGAAATATTGTATAGCTGAAGGTATTTATTTGTAATGCTAGTCTCTTATGAAAACAAAATACTAATTATTCAATTATTATAATGTACTTATTGATTATTGATAAATACTTCAAGTTTATTAAACAAGATATAGTCTACGGTGTAACGAATTGATTTTGGAATTTTTTCTCTTTGAGCAATAGCGAGCAAGGGGACGCGCGCACCGCTGTGGTGCGCGTGTTCGCGAGCGTGCGTGCGTACACGAGCACGTGCGTGCGTACACGAGCATTCGCGCCGTCACGCGGCGCGCGCGCCCCGGCACCGACATAGGCGAGGTAGGATCGCAGCAGTGGCATTTTCAACTTATAACGTAAGACATGTACTTTATCGATTTAGTGACGAGTTGAAACCAGAGTCGCACCAGAGCGGCGCACCGCTCGCCGCCCACTTGTTTTTAGTAATAAATTGAATCAAAACGATCTAGCGAATCGGCAATGTTCAATTTTGTATAGAACGTTTCATAGTAGCGGTATTGAGAAGTTGTTACGTTTTTTTTTGTGAGGCCCGTTCGGCGCGGCCGCTTCGGACGGGTGGCGCGACAACTATTAAAACTATTAAACAATCTTGTAAGTAATTAAGTATTAGCTTCGAATCAATAAAGCCTTTTTAAAAAATTAGTTAAAAAATGAAACTATTGAAACTTCACATGTTTAAATAAAATAATAATTAGTTATGATTTCAGTGAATAGAGGTCATGGTATCGTTTTGTGTATATTACTATATTTTTTTTTGTTTCGTTGATATTCGTTACCACGAGTTCCCCAATGAAAGACATAAATTAGGAGTCTATACTGTAATGTAGCGTCGCTCAGCGCGACCGTACAGTGCCACAATCTTTTCTGTTCCGGTGACAGCGGCGCGGCGCTATGAACTTTCTTTTTTTTAGTAGCAATTTAACCGGCCCTGACTTCTAAGACCATGAAGCTCGACTTAATACTGAGGTAACTGGAGAGTGTAGTACGAACAATTTTTTGTCTACCACAAATTACACAGTGGCTGTCTTCCGTCTCACCTACACTTTAAAAAAATACGTATGGTCATATGAGACAGCTGACAGCCACTACCTGCCACTACATACATAAATGTCAAATTTGCTGGCGACACTTTTTTATTCAGGGTGAGAGCTCCAGTTACCTCAGAGTATTAAGTCAAACTTCATGTCTAAGACCTTCAGCCGCCAGCAGCGCTATGGTTGGTCATCAACTTGACAGCAAAATGACATTTAAAAAAACACGTCAGTTTCACATTTTGGCCACCGGAACAGAAAAGATTGTGGCACCGTATCTAACAATAAATTGTTTTGACACGACAGTCTGCCACTAACCATTTTAGGTGATAAGTCCCATTGTTGTATTTTTCGTCTCACAATAAATGAAATCTATTTTATTGTTTTTAAACTGTAGTTTTATTTATTATATTACTATCAGGCTGAGGAGTTGGAGATTATGAATAAAAGAGAAACTAACCTAGGGGGCTACCGGCTAAAAATATGGATATTGACATGGGCTTCATTTGACATTTGGATCCCATATTATGTTCATATAATGGGCATAATATGGTCTTCAAATGTCAAATGAAGACCATGCTCATAGCCGGTAGCCCCCTAATATACGACATAAAAATGGTAAGTACCTACAAAATTTAAGAATAAAATTGACGAAACGTACAATAATTGAAGGGTACAGGGGCAAAACAAGGAATGTCACAAAACAGATTTTTGCGTAATTTACATTTTAATGTAAGTATATTTGTGAACATTGGTCAAAAGTTTATTTGTATTTACAGCCGATCTTTGTAAAGTAAACTTAGGTTCCTATCAGCAAATTAATAAAAAATAATTATGCAAGACCAAAATAAAAAATAAATAAAATAAAAAACAAAAAACCTGTTTTTGTGACATTTTTTGTTTTGCCCCTGTACCCTTCAATTATTTAATCTACACTCCATTCAGCGAAGGAAAAGATATTTTAGTACAGAAATAATCTTGTTACGTTTCTTTATCTAAGAAATGCATTTAAAATAAGAACGATGTATTTTTACGTACATTATCCATTTTACAATATGAAAACATGGATTTACTTTAAATAAATAGGGTGTTTCATGTTTTTATTATCGCATTTTATATTAAAAGACACGTCAATATTGTTTTCATCCCATCGATTCGAAAAGCGATAATTGTTTATCTAATAACAGGGTTCAAAACGATTCATTGTTTACCTGCTATGACAAGAGGGTATAAATGAGATTTGAATTTTGAACAGCTTTATAACAGGGTCCAAAACGATGAGATTTGAATTTAGAACATAAATTAAAGAAGCATTGGTTGGAGAGTAGCAAAGGGTGTGCAGTACTTTAAAAAATTCAACTGATTTTGTATGGGGCCGGGACTTTTTTCGGGACCGAGAAATTTTCAAAAACGGAATTTTATAAAATTGAGAATATCTCGTAAACGGTTAGTCGTAGCTAAAATCTAACAAAATTTTCAACCCCCCTACGGCAACTCCGGAGATACTTATAAGAAATCTGATGGACATATATTTTTTTTATTTAAACTTTTTTTTATTTCAATACTCAAATTTTTTTTCTTGCCCGACTAGCGCTATGATGTATCCGAACGACAAAGAAAGGTAGGTAGTTTGAGTTGTCTTTACTGCTTTTCTTATAGAGGGGGATGAAAAGCAGAGTGTATTACTCGGCCGCAAAATTATTTTCACCTCGGGCGGCGTATATTGAATCCCTCGCTGCGTTCAGGATTCTACTTTAGAATCCCTCACTGCGATCGAGATTCTACTCTAGAATCCTTCACTGCGCTCTGGATTCAAAATAGCGCCCTCGCCGTAAATATATTATTTTGCTCCCTTGTAATACAATCTACTATTAGGTAAAACCGTAAGAAACACTAAGCCCTGTAGCCAGCAATGGGGTAATTTCATTTAATGATGATGTAAGTCATACTAAATTAATGGTGGCTCTTTTTAAAGTAACTTGCCCGTTTGATCTTTTCACGTATGGTTTATATCCATATTAGTCAATATCGGCTAGAACTTGGAATGCAAGAATAAGGAGGAGTAATAGAAACTACAAAGTAAAAAAAAAATAGCTAATTAAACTCTTCTTATTTGTATTAGATTGAATCGGGCAACAGTTGGCGGAATAAAAAAAATTTTTTTGCTTCTCATTTCACCTTTGACCGGATAACTTTCCAACTATGCACCGAAAAACTAAATGCTGGCCATAGGGTTGTAGACTATTTAAGAAGAGAATTTAATGCTCTACAACCCTATGGCCAGCATTGTTTTTCGGTGCATCGTTGAAAAGTTATCCGGTCAAAAGGCGAAATGAAGCAAAAATATTTTTTCCAAAATAACTGACTTTCAAGAGCAGATATCTCGAATACTATACAAGATATCGAAAAACTTGACTGAATAAAACTTGTAACAAATCAGCTTTAATTTTGCATATAGTGGGCATGTCAATAGGACGCAAGGTTTCTGAGATATAATCCAAAAACCGAAAAATGTGATCTTTAAACCCCCGCCCCCCAGGCTTAGTCGTGGGCCACACTGGAACACGTACTATTCCCTCCGCCGGACGCGCCAGTGTGGCCCCTCCCGTCTGTCTCAATATATTTGTTTTTCCCGCTAAACGCGGACGCAAGACGCGCCGCTCCAGTGTGACCCACGACTTGGCGACTGCGGGGGGCGGGACTTTTGATATGTTCACCTCCTAACTAGTCTAAACAAAATTACGAAGTCAAAAATTGAGTTGCAAGCATTTGCTTCACTGTGCTATGAAAGTACTAAGTCTGTAAATACTCAACTTCGAAAATAGACTTCGGTAACGGTACGTATGTACCTACGATTAATGGTTGCATTTACCAGAACTAATCGCTGACTAATCGATTACAAATAATCTGCTGAACGCACACAAAAATGCGATGACTGACAGCGATTTACAGCAATCGGACGCCATTTTTTCCATCGCATTTGATTTTCGATGAGAAGCAGCGATTAGTTGCAAGTAGCTGTCAAACGTAGTGATTTTGTGTTTGTTGCTGTCATTCGTCATGTCAAAACCAGAAAAACGCTAAAGCGCGTTCAGCAGAATCTATCGAAAATAGTAATCAGACAAGTAATCGATGACTTAGCGATTAGTCAGCGATTAGTTCTGGTAAATGCAACCAATGACTCTCATTCTTTAAGTGTTCAAACAATAGAGGATCGGACTGTTATTGATATGTAAATATTTAAAAGTAACATTCAAAATATAAAATTGTAGAACAACAAAAGTGAAAAAAATACAAACTGTTCATTAACAAGCAAGTTCAATGCGTGCCACGAAAGATGAGACCAGGGGCCCGTTTCACAAAAGCTTGTAACTTGTAATACAAGCGGATGTCACTTTTAGACAGCTTTTGTTAGAAAGGGACTTCCACTTGTTTTATAAGCTACAAGCTTTTGAGAAACGGGCCCCTGGGACACCACTGATTTGACTTGCGCAGTCGACGATTTCTTATCTTTACCTATAAGGAATAAAGGGATCCTTTAATAACGGACCCTGCACAGGCAAGATGCAACCTTTGGCGTAGAAAAATAACTCCACCGACGCCGTATGTTCCACTTTCCGAGAGTCTCCCTCCTGGACATGGATTGTCTTGGCCGATATGAAAGTCTTTAAATAGGCTTGGGACTCAGGTCGGCCGGAGCAAATACAACATATTCCGATGGGGACTCTCGGATGGCTCTAATATGGGTTGTATTTGACACTCAAACGATGTCCCATCTTATATCGTGCCCCGCATGCCCTGAAACCTGCACGCGGGAGGATTTAATGCGTGCCACGGATAGTGCTGTAAACGTGGCCAAATTCTGGGCCGCAACAATATAGTGTTTGCCATCGAAACGCTAAGAAGAAGAAGACCTATAAGAAATCGCTACTGCGCAGGTCGAACCACGTGATCCGTCAGGTCCCATCTTTCATGGCGCGGATTGTAATGAGCTGCTGAATACGGTATTTTACTGATTTTTTTTTATTTCTTTAAAATGTTTTTCGAAATATTAGCTACACAAAACAAGTTTTCATTTTGAATTATCTTGAATATTTTTAAAGATATAGGACTTCAAACATTATAATTAGACAATGACAGGACGCTATCTTAGTGACGTCAGTGGGTTAGTAGCGTCATAGTCACGCCATAGAAGATTTCGTTTTAGAAAGAGACAGCTATAGTCAAAATCAAACAGACTATAATTCTTTTATAATAAAACAGATTCAAATTATTTTTTCACATTTGGTATTCTTAATTGCAATATTTTTTAACGTCATCATTAAATATCTACATTTCAACAACAGTAAAATACCCTATTGTGACAAACTGTGGCTCTAGCTATCTCTTTCTAGAACGAAATTTTATATGGCAGGAGTATGTCGCTACTAACATCTGCCGGCCTAGCATGAGCGGCTTATAACGCGCGATATGATATGGTACGGCAAGTTGTCTTGCTTACCTCACTAAGGTGTAAGCAAGACGGCATGCCGTACCGTATCATATCGCGCGTTATAAGCCGCTCATGCTAGGCCGGCTGACGTCACATGTATCTAGCGCTAACCTTATCTAATAAGGAAGTTTGATGATAAGGAAGTTTGATATCTCCGAAAGTATGTAAAATATTTAAAAATCAATACCTGTGTCGTGTTTCTGATATTTCTAAAAACATTTTAAACAATTTAAAAAAAATCAGTCCGATCCCCTATTATTTTAAAATACACTTTTTTAAATGAAGGAGAAAAGTCTCAAAAACATTTTTAACTGAAAAAAATCTTTATTTACATAATGTATTAAACGTTAACTTAAAGTATCATAAGATAATACTTGAGAAAATTATCGAATGTCACAATAAAATTATTGAGTGAATAATAATTTATCGAATGTCACAATTATTAAGTGAATAATAATTATCGAATGTCACAATTATTATTGAGAGAGTAATAATTATCGAATGTGAATACCCTACTGAAAGGAGATCATGCCGGGCGGTGGCTCTGGCGGCATGAACGAAGGTAACGACATTGCTGCATCTGAAATCAAACAAACAATAAAAATATGTTGTTTTTGCAATTTGCTGCATTAACATTTTTTTTCACAATACACATTGAAAATAAATAATAAAAAAATAAATAAATAACTTCTTACATTCACACCAATTATCTAAGCCCATTTTAATTTCATTACGAAACTGTACTGTATCATGGAAAACTTGATAACGGATAAATATATACTTAAATACTTTTTGTTTGTAAATACATATTTAATATACATAGGAAACACCCAGACCAAGACAAATAGACATGTTCATGCACACAAATATTGGTCTTGTTCGGGAATCGAACCCGAGACCACTGGCGCAGAAGGTGGGTAGCCTACCCCTGCGCCAAATCGGTCGTCAAATGTAATATTAGAAAAAAATCGACCCGTTTCCTATGTGCGGAGGCTCACAGCGTAAGTATTAGAGAATAATCCGTAGCTCGGGCGGTCAGTGTATGCTCGCAGAGTATTCGTCGGAGAGCCCCATCGGAGCTGGTTGTGAAACGGGTCGATTTTTTTCTAAAATACTTTATTTTCAATTTTTTGCTAATAAAAATTGCATTTGCGTGAATGCAAAATAAGTAAAAATTTAAATAAAAAGTATTCTGCTCTTAGTTGACGTGTGTGCCGATAGCGTTGGTAAGCACATACGTTTTTTCATCGTTTTCTCGTATAAATTCTCCGATAATAGTGATTACAACAATGCAGCATCACATTTTAAGATGGAGATGGTCGTTTGTAATACGCCACTGATGCCAAACAAAAAGTACTAGATACTTTTGATGCGCGTACGATACCGGTATCGATTACCTTTATTGCGATACTACTCATGAGTATAGTATCGATACTTACAAGATGGTGGAGGAATGTATGCGATGGTACGGCCATGTAATGAGACCATGAAGCTCGACTTAATACTCTGAGGTAACTGGAGTTCTCACCCTGAATAAAAAAGTGTACCCAGCAAATTTGACATTTATGTATGTAGTGGCTGTCAGTTGTCTCATATGACCATACGTATTTTTTTAAAGTGTAGGTGAGACGGAAGACAGCCACTGTGTAATTTTTGGTGACAAAAAAGTGTTAGTACTGCACTCTCCAGTTCTGCACCTCAGTATTAAGTCGAGCTTCATGAATGAGACTCGCCGAAAGTGACATCCGTTACCAAGGGTTCAATGGGGCCGACTGTCAAAACGGCGCTAGCGTAACTTGTTCCTAAAGTAAGCTTGTTTTCTATGGGACTAATCTAATTACGCAATATTATTAATAATGACGATTTGTTGTGTTCCAAGATGTCGCGAAATAGAAACTCGTAAGTTTCCCAAAGATGAAAAAGTTTGTAGACAGTGGATAAAAGCAATACGTCGCGGGAAATTTCAACCAACACCTTCCTCTAAAACGATTCTGAATTGAGCAGTATATACACCAGTAAGATTACTTTTGTCATATAACTACACTTTACCAGTACCTTTTTGTTTTATTTAGGGCCTGTTTCACAATAGCCCGAGAGCCAAACTAATTCGCTCTAAGGAGACCCAACAATAATTCTTTATTAGTAATTTCTTCACTTAGAAAATTAGATTATCTAGTTTTATAAATAATTCATTAGTAATCCACCAATATTTATGACAGCGACATTAAAAAAAAACAAATACAAAGCTTTAAAAAATCTATAAAAATTGGGCAAAAATGGTATAAGTATTATTCACTTTACATTTCAATACATTTATTAATTATCTTTCGTAAAAGTATATAATCCCCCTATATTTGTAAATGAAAAACAAATAAGAATACCGTTTTTAGATCAATGGCGTTGTCAAATCATTGGCCTGTCTGTGACATAGCAATTTGTGATAAAATAACAGAATTGAAGCCCAGGTCAAACTGATAACCTCCTTTCTTTTGAAGTCGGGTAAACAAGACTACACTGACCTTGTTTATGTTGTCTTGTGGCGGTGCGCGGCGGCGGGGCGTGGTGACTACACTGACGTTGTTTATGTTGTCTTGTGGCGGTGCGCGGCGGCGGGGCGTGGTGACTACACATACCTTGTTTATGTTGTCTTGTGGCGGTGCGCGGCGGCGGGGCGTGGTGACTACACATACCTTGTTTATGTTGTCTTGTGGCGGTGCGCGGCGGCGGGGCGTGGTGACTACACATACCTTGTTTATGTTGTCTTGTGGCGGTGCGCGGCGGCGGGGCGTGGTGACTACACATACCTTGTTTATGTTGTCTTGTGGCGGTGCGCGGCGGCGGGGCGTGGTGACTACACATACCTTGTTTATGTTGTCTTGTGGCGGTGCGCGGCGGCGGGGCGTGGTGACTACACATACCTTGTTTATGTTGTCTTGTGGCGGTGCGCGGCGGCGGGGCGTGGTGACTACACATACCTTGTTTATGTTGTCTTGTGGCGGTGCGCGGCGGCGGGGCGTGGTGACTACACATACCTTGTTTATGTTGTCTTGTGGCGGTGCGCGGCGGCGGGGCGTGGTGACTACACATACCTTGTTTATGTTGTCTTGTGGCGGTGCGCGGCGGCGGGGCGCGCAGCAGGTGCAGCGGCGGCGGCGCGGCGGCGGGCGGCGGCGGCGGCGAGCGCGGCGGCGGCGGCGGCGGCAGCGCGTCCCACAGCGGGACGTGGTCCGGGTGCGTGGCCGGGCAGGGCCACGCGCACCCGTAGCGGCGGGACTTCTTCTTCTGCAATAACATGCATTATTTAAAACAATCGTTCAAAACAAATAGCGTAGGCAATGAAGCAAGTGGACTCCCACAGTAATTCCTCAGTCAGAAAAAATTTACAGCATGATAAAAAATCAATAAATTAAAAGTATTGTATAAATTTCCAAAAAATAATAGAAGATTAGGTATGTTTTAATGAAAGTCTTATTTCATTGATAACTTTTTAGGAAAAATGCTCCGTCTAAACTTTCTTCACTGGACATATTTATGTAACGTAAAAAAACAATATATGAAATATCAAAAAAAAACCCAGCAGAAACACCAAATTTTTATAAAATAATTGGTGTGATTTGGACCAGAAAATGTCTCTGTCGAACTTTTTTACGGAATTATACCATTTTGCCAAGCGTACTTATGTTTGAAAAAAGTTTTGGATTTTTATCAAGTATCACATACTGGTATAAATAACTCATTTGGTAAAATAAATCTGGTTGTACCACAGATAATATAATACTATATGTACTGAGAAATTACTCGGTTCGGTTCAATATAAACAAATTTGTATATTTATTAGAATTAAATACCTAACTACAATGTGGGTTTGTTTTGGAAATTAATATAAACGTTTATGACTCCTACTCTTTTAAAAGCCAGCAAAGTTTAATCGACTGAGGAATTAATGTATAGGTCTCCATACAAAGAATTGGTTCATTACCTACACTATTTGTACTATAAGTGCCCGTGGCGCAGGCGTTTGCGCGCTTGATCTGGGATCGTTGAAGTTAAGGGGAGTTAGGTCAGCGAAAAATCACTATGAATTCAACGAACTCGAAACTAAAAATCGTAAGCGAAATTCACACTTATCAAAAAGTTAATTAATCTAAAACAGTCACGATATAGATGTTTGTGATTTTATATTAAATATTATTGTAAAACACGGTCGTTATGTGCATTTATATTTAATTTTAGAGGTAACTTCAGGTTTTTTTTCTATCAAGCAAAATTTTTTCAATCGTGTTTTCGAAACAGTCCTACCATCACATACGTTCTATAATACATAATATTGGAAATATCAATGCGAAAAATCTTCAATGTTTCAAATGACAGCTAATAGAAAATAGGCAATTTTGGCGCGGTCACAGGATGGGTGACAAAATTTTTTTTATTATCTCGAGCTCCTTTGCTCCTAAATATTATTTTCTTTCTTTCTTTCTTCGTCTTTCTCAAAACTTCCTGCCTTCAAATGTCGTTTTTAAAAAGGCCAGTAAAATCTAAAAATTATTAATATCGAGCAAAAAACGGCAAAATAATCACGTTTGTGGTATGGTATGGGAACCCCCCTTAAATATTTATTTTATTCTGTGTTTAGGCCACAGAAATAAATCATCAGTGAAAATTTCAACTGTCTTGCTATCACTGTTCATGAGATACAGCCTGGTGACAGACACAGACAGACAGACGGACAGCAGATCCCTGGTAATACGATCTCGTTTTCACCCTTTGGGTACGGAACCCTAAAAATCAAACAATAAACATAAACTTACCCTTTTGAGTGGCGGTTCCTCGGTATCCGAATCCTGGCCGGGTTTGTACCCATCCGCGAAGCTCACACGCTTCCCGGTACGCGGGTCGCTGAGTGCCAAAGATTTACTACAAAAAACAAACACTCACTATTTATCTATACTGTAACACGATGTATTACACAAATATATTTAGTTCTCCAAAATACAACTAGATGGCACTGTTAGTTCATGTTCCTGTAGTTTCCGCTTTATGGGAAGTTGCGTGTTGTGCCAAGTTCAGGCTAATTGCTGAGTTCGGGGCCTCGCGTATTATAAAATTATAATAGTCCGCCCATTGGTATTTATTGTAGGAAATCATCATAAATCCTCATCATAGTTACACAAACTGTGGCTATACAAACGTGCTCACTTTAGCGGCTCATAGATGGATTTATTGATTTGATTTATTTATTATTTAATTATTTTTTAAATTAAGTAAGTTGTATGTATATGTAATGTAGTACCAAAGCTAAATATTATATTATAAAACAAAATATTAAAGGTGAACGCACCCTCATCCGAACACGTCAAAGGAGCCGAACGAAACGAATGCGAATTTTAGAATTCTTTATATGAAATCCTATGAAACCCCGCACTCCCGACGAAGTAGAATCGTCCGAATATTCAACGCAGTTTTCATACTGAGTTCAAAAAATCTATTCGGTCGGCGGGATCGCCGCGGACAAGTGTGCGTTCACCTTAAATGCTACAATAAGATCAGAATAGTTACTAACGTGACGAGAATCCCCTTCTCAGGCGGCTCTCTGTCCACCACATTGTCTTCTGTGTCTTTGGCCGCATCTCCTAAAGCTATAGAAACAGTTTCTTTTTTAATAAGCAGTAAGTATTAATATTGTAAAAAGAAAAGATTTGATTGTATGTTTGTTTGTAATGGGTAAGCGCAAAAACTATACTCAAACCGATTTTAAAAATAATTTTACCATTAGAAAGGTCATTTTCCCTAAGCGCCACTTGAAGCTACAAAGGTAGCTGAAGCGCGCGACAGACAATTTTAACGCATTGTCGCACAACCACAACGCAACTGCAAAAAGCTGCATCGACACTATTCACGTCAAATGTTTGATAGCTAATTTGTATGGGAAAAGAAAAGTATGGTTTTTACTACTTTACACGCAATTTTTGTTTTTTTTTTCTCCATAAAAATGCCCGATTTGGTCCAGCCGTTCTTCAGTTTTACGCTTAGCACCATTCATTTTTATTTATATAGTTATAATAGATTTCATATACAAGTCCCTTGACGCACGCGGTTGATCCTATCTTGTAGTTAACTGATAGAAGGCGTGGTCTGCTTGGCTGCCTGTCCATCTCCTGTGGAGTCCTCAGCAGAAACCGTTTTTATTTGTAAGTATTTGATTGAATCAGGCGTCACTTGGCGGAAGTCCCTAACCATAGATTAATTTAAAAGAGTTTACATAGCAGTCTCCTGTAGAACAACTAGAACAAGGTTGATCCTTTCATCAAGGCTGCCGATAGATGGGGCTTGCTTAACCCCCTGTCCGTCCACTGTGGGCAGAGTTGCCAACCGTCAGGCGGGACGTCCCGTTTCCACGGCTCAAATAATACGTCCCGCAACACATGTGTGCGGGACGCTAATTGTCCCGCTTTATGGTAAAGCCAGTCCGGTTAGACAAAACTTTTATTAGAATCAAATTACGACTATCGTGCGGAGCGAGAGCGATGCGCGAGTAGAACGAACGGTGTGATCATCACTGCCGTTGACATTTACAATGATCAAACAAACGAAAAGTTCAAATGAAAAAACACCTATTTATGAGGCTTGGCTGTTAATGGGAGTTGGCAACTCTAACTGTGGGGTCTTGCGCAGAGGCAGGGGGCGTCCCAAAACTGTCACTTATTTAGTAGAAATTGAATAGAATCCTCATACCAATCCTACTAATATTATAAATGTGAACGTATTTTGTTGGGATACGTAAATGTTGGGATGTATGGATGTTTGCTGCTCAATCATTCCAAAACGATTTGGCTGAAATTTGGGACACAGATACTTTGTAGTCTGGAAAGGAACATAGACTACTTTTTATCCCGGAAAAATATCACATCTCCGCGGGATAACGTCGTGTAGTCCACACGGGCGAAGCCGCGGGCGGAAAACTTATAAAACACGGTTAATCTTTTCATCAAGGGAACCGATAGATGGAGCTTGCTTAACCCCCATCCGGCCCCACTAGAGTCCCTCGCAGAGGCAGGGAGCGTCTCCCCAAAACCGTCACTATATTTAGTAGAAATTTAATAGAATCCACATACCAGTCTCCTGTAGAACGCGATTGATCCTCTCATCCAAGGTACTAAGAGAAGGAAGGATCTGCTTAACCCCCTGTGCGTCCCTTGTGGGGTCCACAGAGGCGGGGGGCGTCTCCCCGAAACAGTCGCCGTATTGAAGCCGGTCCGACGCGCCATAGGTCACTTGGTAGGCTTCGTCGTAACTAGAAATGGTTGTGTGATTTAGATATTGTTGTCAAATGTTAAGTTTGATTGATTACATTCATATTTATGGCATATTTTGCAATAAATATGAACTTGCTTTTGGGAAATGTAATGTAACTTTCTGGAAATCTTTTTAGGTTTACATAAATATTAGGTGTAATCAGTGATGTACAAGCAGACAACCACCGAACGAAGTAACAGCAGTTGCTATATACTGTTGTATACAACGTGGAGACGACAAAGCCATTTAATTAAGATTATAAATGTTTAATTTGTCAGTTGCTGTGCCCGAACAGGGTTCATGTTTTTGGTACTGGCCATTTATTTTAAGAACTTTGTTAGAACATGTTTTTGCAATAGAACTTTTAAACTTGAAACAATGCGACAATAACTGTCGCAGACGGGCCACACGCGACAGAACAGACACAACTTAAGATCGGTTTGGTGGATATAGGCGCAAGAGAGAGATAGGTATTTTGAGTACAAAATAACAATTTTACTCTTCACAATAATATTTAAGAAAGAAACCTAAACGGTTTCTTTCTTAAATATAAGGCACTCACGAAACGCAGTAAATAAATTCACCAAGCCATATTACTCAAACAACTTACCCGATAGAGGTATTCGAAGTATCGTGCCTGTTGGCCAGACTCTGTATCTTGTAGACGACAGGGTACTGTTCGGTGTGCGCGGGGGCGGCCACAGGGATAGCAGGTTCGATGCTCGGCCCGCCTGTTAGAACTATGTTCACTTCGCCGGGTTTCAAGCCTACGAGCAATGAGAAATAGTTTTAAGATATTTCAACTATGTACAGTCTATAAGACGAGAGTGAGACAAGTGAGCCTTTACTAAACTGTAATTTTTTCCAAATTGATCTTGAACTCAACGTGTACAGTCGCCAACAGACACAACGGGCAACGTCCACAAATATTTCAGAGTAGCATTAAATTTTAGTAAATTCGGAACACTTAACGAGGTATAAATATCAGATAGCATAGAGCGTCAAATGTATCGATATGAGCAACGAGAATACGTTCCATTACTTTCTGAGTAAATAGTTTATTCTTCAAGTTGTTCTTCAAAAGTAAGTCTTGTTTAGATGATTGGAACAAAATAGACATAGTTCAAATATCAAATTGTTTGGGCTCTATTTGGACTACACGATGCTATCCCGCGGGAATGTGATATTTTTCCGGGATAAAAAAATAGCCTATGTTCCTCTCCAGACTACAAAGTATGTATCCGTGTCCTAAATTTCAGCAAAATCCGTTCAGCTGTTTTAGCGTGATTGAGCAACAAACAATCAAACATCTAAACTTTCACATTTATAATATTAGTAGTAAGTAGGATTAGTGACAATGTTTTTCAACGTCGCGTCGTTTCAGTTCTGACCAATGAAGTATGTCGTATAAGTTATTGTCATTGAAGTAGCCAATCATGTGTCTGGTGTACGTCTCTCGCTCCCCTTCCCACCGCCAAAAATTGTGACATTGAATTTAGAACAAAATATTCGTCATACGGCATCTATGTAGCTACATAAAGGTGATCTGTGGCTTGACCGAATTGATCCGTGGAGGACACTAAGGAGTAATGTTGCTAAGTGTTCACTCATTGACTCACCCTACCGCTGCGGTCTCGTAGCGGAGGCGGTGGCGGGAGCTAAAGCGGTGGCGGGCGCGGAGTTGTCACGACGGACTACAGTCTAGATTGATCCGTGGGTGACACTTGGGGTAATGTATCTAAGTATTCACTCATTGACTCACCCCACCGCGACGGTCTCGTAGCAGAGGCGGTGGCGGGAGCTGAAGCGGTGGCGGGCGCGGAGTTGTCACGACGGACTACAGTCTAGATTGATTCGTGGGTGCCACTTGGGAGAAGTATTCACTCATTGACTCACCCCACCGCGACGGTCTCGTAGCAGAGGCGGTGGCAGGAGCTGAAGCGGTAGAGGGCGCGGGGTTGTCACGACGGACTACAGTCTAGATTGATTCGTGGGTGACACTTGGGAGTAATGTATCTAAGTATTCACTCATTGACTCGTAGCAGAGGCGGTGGCGGGAGCTGAAGCGGTGGCGGGAGAGGAGTTGTCACGACGGACTACAGTCTAGAATCTAGACTAGATTGATTCGTGGGTGACACTTGGGAGTTGGGAGTAATGTACCTAAGTATTCACTCATTGACTCACCCCACCGCGCCGGTCTCGTAGCAGAGGCGGTGGCGGGAGCTGAAGCGGTGGCGGGCGCGGCGCTGTCACGACGGACTACAGTCTAGATTGATTCGTGGGTGACACTTGGGAGTTCGGAGTAAAGTACCTAAGTATTCACTCATTGACTCACCCCACCGCGACGGTCTCGTAGCAGAGGCGTTGGCGGGAGCTAAAGCGGTAGCGGGCGCGGAGCTGTCACGACGGACTACAGTCTAGAGTCTAGATTGATTCGTGGGTGACACTTGGGAGTAATTTACCTAAGTATTCACTCATTGACTCACCCCACCGCGCCGGTCTCGTAGCAGAGGCGGTGGCGGGAGCTGAAGCGGTGGCGGGCGCGGGGTTGTCACGACGGACTACAGTCTAGATTGATTCGTGGGTTGGGCGTAATGTACTGTAAGGTATGTTTATAGTCGGTGTACAGCCGATGGATATGAATGTATGCTGCAACACTATTTGTAGGTAATCCTTTTTTGGTGATTGTCTTAATTGAAACCAGTGACTAGAACGAATTTATGAAT
This sequence comes from Crambus lathoniellus, assembly GCA_949710035.1. NCBI lineage: Eukaryota > Metazoa > Arthropoda > Insecta > Lepidoptera > Crambidae > Crambus > Crambus lathoniellus. Next base: position 11,813,492 of record OX453323.1, on the reverse strand, counting down.
AAAACGGTGTTCTGTCTGGTTTGACACATTCCCGTGTAGGCGACCGTAGAGCGACGAGTGATCCCTAGACGATAGGCTGGCTATGCTAGCCGATGTGTAGGAAATAGTTATTTTAAATAAATAGTCAAGTCAGTGTATTTCTAGTCTTTATTTTACGTCCAAGTTAGAGCAGGAAAGGGCAGAAATGCTATAGTACCTAAGTTTTCACTCATTGACTCACCCCACCGCGACGGTCGTATGGCAGAGGCGGTGGCGGGAGCGGAAGCGGTGGCGGGCGCGGGGTTGTCGGCAGGTCGCCAGTCGCACTTGATCTCGCCGCGACGACGACGGACTACGGTCTCTATGGGCCGAGCTTGACTGGATTGATCCGTGGATGACACCTGAGAGTAATGTTGTATATTCTCGGTTATACATACAAAAACATGGAAGCTTGAAATCTACACTAATCTATACTTATTTTGTAAAGAGGAAGGATTTAATTTTTGCTTGTTTGTAATGTATGAGGAAAATCTTTTATTACTGAAAAATGGAAAATGAAGTATTTAGAAAAAATCGACCCGTCTCACAATCAGCTCCGATGGGATCCGATGGATCAGTCCCATCGGAGCCGATTGTGAGACGGGTCAATTTTTTCTAAATACTTCATTTTCCATTTTTCAGTAATAAAAATTGCATTGTGAATGAAAAAAAATAAAAATTAAAATAACTTAAAATCTTTTATTCTTTATTCATTACCAGAAAATGCGCTAAGTAGGTTTCAGTCTTCGATCAACAATAGTACTAGATGAAGGCTCACGATCTAAATCAAAACTTTCTATGGCACCTCTAAACGGAGAAAAAAGGTTAATAATGTTCCGATCTTATGTCATAAATGACAGGAACTACTTATAAATATACGCTCAAGTGGGCGTATATCGCTTGACCATGTTTGTCACTCCAACTATGTATGTGTTATTGTTGATCGAAGGTTTCAGTGCATAAAAAAATAGCAAAAACAGAACAAACCTGATTAGCAACGTCGCTCTGATACGCCATGGCCATCTGCTCATACATCTCATAATTTTCCTGCTCATAGCTATCCACAAACTTGTCATCACTGTCCTCTATTCCTTTGCCATAGAGCTCACTTTGGCTTGCACTCACATCTATATAACTGTAACTTGGTATCTGTGATGGTACTTCGACGCAAGGAGTTTGTGTTTCTACAAAAGAAGTTTGTAGTTCTACACAAGGAGTTTGACTTTGCATTTCAACCCAAGGAGTTTTTACAACCTTGTCTTCTATAATCTTAACGCAAGGAGTTTTTACAACCTTGTCTTCTATAATCTTAACGCGAGGAGTTTTTACAACCTTGTGTTCTATAATGTTAACGCAAGGAGGTTTTACAACCTTGTCCTCTATAATCTTAACGCAAGGAGTTTTTACAACCTTGTCTTCTATAATCTTAACGCAAGGAGTTTTTAGAACCTTGTCTTCTATAATGTTAACGCAAGGAGTTTTTACAATCTTTTCTTCTGTAATCTTAACGCAAGGAGTTTTTACAATCTTTTCTTCTGTAATCTTTACGCAAGGAGTTTTTACAATCTTTTCTTCTATAATATTAACGCAAGGAGTTTTTACAACCTTTTCTTCTATAATCTTAACGCAAGGAGTTTTTACAACCTTTTCTTCTATAATATTAACGCAAGGAGTTTTTACAACCTTTTCTTCTATAATCTTAACGCAAGGAGATTTTACAACCTTTTCTTCTATAATCTGTGGTGGCGGTTCCGGTATATTTTGCGTTTTTATTTCTGCCGGCAATGGGATATTCGAGTCAGCTGTGAAATGTATTGTTCCTTGCTCTTGAAGCTGAGATATGGTATTTGGATGGGCTGTTTTCGTTTCATCTGGTAAAGGTATTTGAGATTCTTCTGGTATTAGTATTTCTGGAGATAGTGGTTCAGGTGAAAGAGATATTTTGGCCTGAAATGAAAAGACTTTTATGAAAGACGTGTTTTTAAATGAACCAAAGGAACAATACTTACAGATAAAGTTTTGTGATTGTAAGTTTATTATTATTATTATTTTTGCAAATACATTTTAAACTAGAAGATGTCATATGTTAGGAACGACATTTTTTTAATTGACTATAAGGTTAATACGTGACTGCTATAATTATGTTAAACGTAGTTCAGTCACCAGCATATCAAGTTTAATGGGTGCGCTGCGAAGATTTGTTTCTAAAGTAAGAGTCGCTTCTTAAGTATTTGCATTCAAAAGTTTGACACAATAAATGAGTTTGGAAGAAAATTCGAATTTCAGAATGTACCTTATTGTCAACGTCTATATCTTTCTTTTCCACTGATTCTGGGACATCAGTAGTTCTCTGTTCAGTATACGTCTCAGTTGCAGGCTTTTCGACAGATTTTTCCACAACAGTCACCGGTTCTTTCACAATCTCTTCTTTTTCTTGCTTGATATGAATATTATTTCCAACGAAATCATTCTGTAACTCTTTAACATTAATGATTTCTCTCTCTTTTGTCGTATTCTTCTGTCTTCTAGGAGAAAAGTCATTCATATGCTGGTTCTTCTCATCATCTGTTAGTCTCTCTGTTTTAATGTTCTTCAGAATATTGACGTCAAACAAGTCTTCGCTTTGGGTAGACTCGCTGGATTCTTTGCGTTTCTTCTTCTTATCTTTTTTCTTCTTTTTTAATAGCAGTCCCTTCTTTTTAATCTTCTTTCTTTGCTCTTCTAGCTCGGAGTCTGTGCTGCTACTGCTGTCGCTTGATGAGGAGCTGCTTGATGACACAGGTTTTGCTTTTTTCTTCTTTTGTGTCTTCTTTGCTTTCATTTGGGTTTTCTTCTTCAATTTCTTCTCTTTTTTCTTGTCTGTAAGAACAAAATAATTCTATATTGTTATTGTTTCCGTTAATACATAATTTATATCGTGTAAAAATGAAAATGCAAATGAAGGTGAATTATTTATCGAATCGAATTAAATCCAATAAATATTGCACCTTCATAATCTTAATTAGCTATAAGAATGCAAATAGTAATTTAACAACAATATTTTTAGGTACCTTTCTCGTCCTTATCAATATCGACGGTAATCTTCTCTATTTTCCTCTTTTTCTTCTGCTTCTCCTTCAGCTTTTTCTTAATTTTCTTGCTTACGCGACGTTTCTTAGCCATTTTCATCTTAGATTTTTTCAAACCCTACAATAATTTAAAAACTTACAAATTTTAGGGAGTTAATTTCAGTTAGTGTATGATACGTTGAGATAGTTTTTATTTAAATAACAGTGGTCTCATTGTGATGTTCAGCTTCTATGACAATGATTCTGTGGATATCAATTAAATAAAAATCCACAAACAGAACAGAACAAAGTTAAAAGTGGGTGAAGCACACGTGGAAAACCCTTTGCTCAAAACAGCAAACCCTCCGTACATTTAACTTTAGTACGATTTTGAATTTCATCCGGTTGTCATGGCAACTAGTTTGATTTTTATTATATGCTTCATTCAGTACAAAATGGTTGAAATGCTCTTTAAAACATCTTGTATTGAAAGCTATTGCTGTATGGAAGTGCTAGAATTTCGCAATTAAAATTACATGTTCTCTAGTTTGTATCTAAAAAAAATAACCCACCTTCTTTTTAATTTTCTTTTTCTTCTTGGAATCTTTTTCGCTGTCTGAATCAGAGGAAGAAGTAGAATGCTTGCGTTTACGAATCTTCTCCTTTTCCGTTTTTATTTTTTTACTAAAAATAATTAAAATTATTGATTACTACTACAATGCTATTTTTATTTCACAATTATATTGAAATACTAGAACTTGGAAGACAGGTCAATTTGTTCTAGACATCATCATCATCAGGACAACATGAAACATATAATACGAATCTCAGACCCGTCATTTGCTAGAGAAAAAGCGCGGGTATGCGACCGCCTCGTCGATTCCGCCGTATGCTATAGCCTTCCCGCTCTCTTTCTCGCTCTAGTTATTGACGGTTTGGTGTGACAGAAAAGGATAGCAGCATAGGAAAGTGCTGTTCTGTCAGATATAGTCCAACCCGTATCGTCTACTGCTGGACAAAGGCTTCTCCAAGTACAAGCCATCGAGCGTCATCCGCGATTGCTCTCATCCAAATCTTGCCATGCGAAAGATCGTCGCTCCACCTAGTCCGAGGGAATCCTACACTATTGTCTGTAAAATATAGCTTGATTAAAATGACAGCTCATTCGTGCAAAGCAATAAGTCCTTTATCTACACTCATGTTATAATATTCGAATTATGAACTCATGCCTGATCGTATATTGATACACTTTAAGCCATAGTCAACTTTAAAAAATAAAACTGCTGTATCCGGGTGTTGCATAATGACCATTATGAAACACCCGGATACAGCTGTCACTCATTATAAAACACTTATATTTCTTAATTTTACAGTCTCCATGGCAACCGTAGGATTTACCGGCCCTGACTTCCAACTCTTTTAAGCCCTTCTTTAGCCGGCAACAATCAGAAACTTTTTAAAATTAGAATTTTGAATTTAGAAGGAATAGATCGTATAGACTCCTATGAGTGGGGTTTGCACCAATTCACATTTTATAATTAATATTGATTTGCTTTATTTTTGAAATATATAATAAATGTAATGAGTGTAGATAAAGTAGTGTATGAGACTGCACATAACTCGGTATTATGCGACAGTCACATAAACTACTATTATGCTATTGGAATGAAGCTCAAGAAAAACTGCATTAGAAATTTTTTTAATGTAGCTTATGCTAGAAAATTAGACCCTATTCCTTGTGCAGAAGCAATGTTTTGCTTTGCACGAATGAGCTGTCATTTTAATTAGGGTTGTAATTAACTGATCACCAAACTAACCTAACCTAACCCACAAAAATACTAACTTAGCATCTAAAATACTGAAATGGACGCAAAGTGGTGGACTTTGCGTCCATTTCAGTATTTTAGATGCTTACTTATTTTTTTTTTTGTGGCTCAATTAATTATTTCTCTTTTAATTAAGCTATATTTTACAGTCAGTACGTCTGCCGATACGCGGTCTCCTCTCAAAAACTCGTATATTTTTTTCTAGTATTTCAATATAATAGGGTATTTTACTGTTGTTTAAATGTAGATATTTAATGATGACGTTAAAAAATATTGCAATTCAGAATACCAAATGTGAAAAAATAATTTGAATCTGTTTTATAATAAAAGAATTATAGTCTGTTTGATTTTGACTATAGCTGTCTCTTTCTAAAACGAAATATTCTATGGCGTGACTATGACGCTACTAACTCACTGACGTCACAAAGATAGCATCCTGTCCTTGTCTAATTATAAAGTTTGAAGTCCTAAATCTTTGAAAATATTCAAGATAATTCAAAATAAAAACTTGTCTTGTGTAGCTAATATATCGAAAAAAAATTTAAAGAAATAAAAAAAAATCAGTAAAATACCGTATTGTAAAAACGATTTAGCTTTTATTTAAGAATATTGTGTGTCACGTCGATTAATAATGTTCATATGGGAAATAATTGTAAGTGATCTTAGCAACATATGAGGCATATTTTTATTTCTCTCGATTGCAACCACTCCCCTACTTACTTTCTTTCTATTTCAACACCTATTGTTACAAAATATCATAACAATTTTAACTTTTCTTTCAAAAAACATTTAAATGTCTAAGACATAAGAATGTGTGTCACTCATAAGGAAATTAATAAAATCGCAATGAAAACAGTTTCACATGCACACATACAGGTAAGCACAAAGGTTTATAAGCAATATTAAAGGACTAAGTGCAAATGTTTCTAGTCAAACAAAACAGCCTCTTTGAACAAAGTACCATTTGTCCGTCGCGTCGAGTGGTGGGGAGCTGAACCGAAACAGTTCCTCAGTAACTGTACTCTGCGGGTTATCCTCCGTCCTTGGAAGCAGCGTGAAAAAAGGCCTTATGTAGAAAAGAATAGGGTTACACGCCAATTTGAACATTTCCCCAAGTACACATACACAATATTGTCGTTCTTTAACGCGTTTGAGATTAACCATGTATCTATTCTGTTTTATTTTCTATTGTTTTTGTATATTTACCGAATGTTTGAAATTGTATGTGTTTATAAGGGTTGCCACACACATATTCGGGTCGGCATTAAGGTCATAGCATACTTATACAACTCGTACACGGATCGTAAACGTATCAACTCGAGCAGTTCAGTATTCTTTGTATGAAACCCCCTACTGCAACGCACACTAATCGGAATCGTAACGTAATCGCCTCGCCTCGGGACCAGCTCATGAACCGCTTTGCGGGTCGGTCAACTTGCCATCCCCGCGCTTGAGGCTAGTCGTCCACGCGCTTACGTCTCTCCGTACCCGAGCTTACGGCTCTACGCTCATTGGTCTGAAAATTACGTGCCATACACATGAAGAAACAAAAGAAGAATTCCGAGATTTGATCCCATGTCCAACTTTTTTCGATATGGCACCACTGCGGCGAGCCGAGCCGTACACCGTAGCCGAGTCATTGTACCGACGCTGATCCGGTTTGGTTACGTGCTTACGTTAGGTTGATGCCTGGTAGACGGCGAGGCGAAAGTTGATACGGTGTCGATCCCTTTCCGAGTTGATAAGTCTTCTGTGACCTGTAATCGGCAAAGCCCGACGGTAGGCACAGGCCGATTAAAGGCGAACGAGTGAGTAGTTGTTTCGGGTCGGCTTTGGTGTTCGACAGTCGTCCGACTCGACCTGTCGACCCAAAAATGTGGGTAGCAAGCCTTACTAGCAAATAAACGATCGATCAATCAGATTCATCACTATTGCAACCGAGGATTATAGGTCCTTTCTTACCAAGAGGAAAATTGTTCTCTTCATCAAAATGTTTGAACGAAAAGAAGAAAGATTGAGTTTCTCCTCAGCTCTTTTATAATAGTAAAGATAGAATTTTATGCTCTCTATTTATGGTCATACATTTGCAGATTTATAATTAGAAATATGGTCTGTCAATATTTTAAGAATTCAATCAGACCGCAGAGAAACAAGTACTTATTATAAAATGAGCTGCATAAATTCTGTTCAACCATCACAACCCAAAAAATTGCTTGACTAAAAGTTTATAGCCAAAAATCCATAGTCAGTCTATTACACTGCAATATAAGGATTGTTAATAATAAAAACACTCACGTTTTTTCCACCCCTTCTTCCAAATCCGACTCCTGACTCCACCCTTCACTGCTAAGCTTCATCTTCTTCGCCTTCTTCTTATCTTCTGCGTCCTTCTCTCCATCTTCTGTCTTCTTCTTCTTCCTGTTCTCCTTTCCGACCGACTTGTCCGGTGTTGTACTCCTTGTTTCAGATTTTGGTTCAGCTACATCTGGCCACACCGATTCTATGAACCTGATGAGTAAATGAGTAAATGAGTTACTTTTATTGTTGTCACATACTTATTGTATACTAGTGGCTCTCCGCGGTTTCACCTGGGTGGTACCCGTTCCCGTGGAAATATCGGGATCAAATAACCTACGTTACTCAGGAAGAATGTAGCTTTCTAACAGTGAAAGAATTTAAAAAATCGGTCCAGTAGTTTTTAAATTTATCGTTACAAACAAAAAACAATAATAAAAATCTTTTCTCTTTATAATATCAGTACTTACTGATTTATGATTTTGAAGTTTTTTCAACAATACTGTCAAAAATTTAAAGTACTTACTTACTTAGTACTATTTTTATTAGTACAAATATTTCTGGTGATGAATGTGTCAATTTATATAAACAACTTTGATCATGGGTCGAGCCACGAAATTGTGAAAAAAACATGTGTTCCATAGAAAAGTACAACATATTCGACCAAAATGTATGGAACAGCAGTTTTGTTTTGCGATTTTATATCTAAAGCACGGTCGCGGAGCACGAAGAATCCCGTACAATGAGCTGTTACTAGCTGTCCCTGTCGCCATAGTAAAACCAAATAAGTACGCTGACTCAAGCCCCGAGCGAGCGATAATAGCCTAAGCCTAGTGGAGCGCGTCGGCTCCAGTCGGTGCTCCAGTTGTTTCGATCAGAGGACACTATATAGGTGTCATAGCTCTGGTACTCCCGGTCTAGGCACTCGTCCTGCCGCAGCGGCGTGGTGGAGCGCGGCGGCTCGTCGTTCTCCCAGTCGGTGCTCAAGCTGTTTCGATCAGAGGACACTGTATAGTTGAATGAATTCACGCACCAACATGAATGGAGCTCACTGGAAACATGCAGGCAGGCGAAAATGGCACTACCGCGCCTGGACGCCCGTTTGTCCAGAGCTCTCATTAAGCTAAGTAGATCACAGTTACGCCTGGTGACGGGTGCTATAACAGGACATGGAAATTTCAACAGACACCTTTTCAATTTAGGTATCACCAACAGCCCCCTATGCAGGGGTTGCATGAGGGCCGAAGGAACAGCTGCTCACGTCGGCTCGCCGGGAAGCGTCCACTTGTCGGTCTCCGACGTGAAGGCGCTGGGTGGCTTTCCTGGCAGAGCTGGGCTGGCTGGAGTGATCCGGCTGCACACCCTCCACACGCAAAATAGGCGCGATAAGACGTCGAGTTGCGGAAAACGCCCGTACCGATTGATGGCCCGTTTAGATACTCGCCGAGTACAGACGAATAGGCACGAATACGAGTATGTAAACAACTTATTCGGATATGTTCGGTAATCGCCACGAATACTCGTTCGTTCTCCGTGCGGTGTCGGTTTTTTGACGCGGATCAAAGGATTACTCGTCTCTACTCGTGCGCGGTGTTAACATATTCGTTACTGTTCAGTTGACTCGTGAACTTTGTCGCAGGCAGCGGTCGTTTCAAGCAATTAGCAATTGATTGGACAAACGAAAATATTTTAAAATTTATAGAACTTTATCAAGGAGAACCCGTAATATGGGATTTTTTCCTTTTTTCTTTTGTAAGTCTATACAAATTAATTAGACACAACGCCGTAGCAGCAAGTCGCACGTCGTCCATGTTGAAAAGTTCTATGTTTACTGAATATAGACGATTATCTAAACGGGTCTTTCGTGGTGCTATTCGTGCACGAATTGTTCGGCGAGAAATTCGCCGGATTATTCAGCCGAGTATCTAAACGTTGCATGAAAAAGAAGAAGAAGAAGAATAGGTGTCATACCTCTGGTACTCCCGGTCCAGGCACTCGTCCTCGCGCAGCGGCGTGGTGGAGCGCGGCGGCTCGTCGGTCTCCCAGTCGGTGCTCCAGTTGTTACGATCAGAGGGCACTACATAGGTGTCATACCTCTGGTACTCCCGGTCCAGGCACTCGTCCTCCCGCAGCGGCGTGGTGGAGCGCGGCGGCTCGTCGGTCTCCCAGTCGGTGCTCCAGTTGTTACGATCAGAGGGCACTACATAGGTGTCATACCTCTGGTACTCCCGGTCCAGGCACTCGTCCTCCCGCAGCGGCGTGGTGGAGCGCGGCGGCTCGTCGGTCTCCCAGTCGGTGCTCCAGTTGTTACGATCAGAGGGCACTACATAGGTGTCATACCTCTGGTACTCCCGGTCCAGGCACTCGTCCTCCCGCAGCGGCGTGGTGGAGCGCGGCGGCTCGTCGGTCTCCCAGTCGGTGCTCCAGTTGTTACGATCAGAGGGCACTACATAGGTGTCATACCTCTGGTACTCCCGGTCCAGGCACTCGTCCTCCCGCAGCGGCGTGGTGGAGCGCGGCGGCTCGTCGGTCTCCCAGTCGGTGCTCCAGTTGTTACGATCAGAGGGCACTACATAGGTGTCATACCTCTGGTACTCCCGGTCCAGGCACTCGTCCTCCCGCAGCGGCGTGGTGGAGCGCGGCGGCTCGTCGGTCTCCCAGTCGGTGCTGAGGTTGGGCGCGCTGGTGGCGCCCCCCACGCAGCCCACGCGCGGGTACCACGCGCGGGACGCGGCGTAAAACGCGTCCGGGATCCTGGGGAATGGACCAATATGTTAAAAGTCAAAAAGTTAAGTTAAAGTATGTTAAAATTTTTGTGATTTGTTTTGTAACTTTCTTTTTTATATAAAATTTGTTTCTTGTGTTTATGTAACTAAAACTTTATTTCAATGCTGTGCACAATAGTTATCGGCTCCAAACTTACATTATATAAAGGGTTTTTCAATAAGGGCGGGTAGATGTTGAAATGAAATTAAACAAGCTGTGTGTGAGGTACTAACGTATTTTTTATTTTACATGATAGATCCACGTGTGCCATTACTTCTGGAACACAAAATCGTTTAAATGTCCGCCACGGCTTCTTACGGTGGCACAAATCCGAGAGGTCCAATTTTCAACCACTCTGCCGCATAACTCCGGCTGAATTTGCGCGATGGCGTGGGTTATGTTTGCTTTAAGAGCATTGGTCGATTGCGGCTTGTTGGCATAGACCTGCGACTTCAGGAATCCCCACAAGAAAAAGTCTAGCGGGGTTAAATCGCACGATCTTGGTAGAGAATTCACGTCACCTCTGCGAGAATACTCTGCATTCAAATCGTTCATGCTGAATGTGCATGGTGGCGTCCGCTGTGTGGCACGTAGCGCCGTCCTATTGAAACAACTTGTCGTCTACGTCCATATCGTTCAATTTGGGCCAAAAAAATTTGCCCACCAAACGTTGGAGAGTCGACTGTGAAAGGCCACCGCGTCTGCCGTAAAATGGGCGTAGCGCGCGCAACTTTTGCACTTATGAACACTCATTTTGATAATAAAATTTTATAACTCATTAGGACGAGCTGCTGAATCGTGTAACTTGCCATGATGATTTGGCATAAGTAACTCAATAATAAACAACAGATTTGACAGAGGCCAACAAAACTAAATAGCCACAACAGACCGCCAACATCTACCCGTACCAATTGAAAAACCATTTATATATGCAACATTATAATTATGTAACATACTTGGTTTGTGAACTGTTATTGTGTCATAAATAAATAAAAATAATAAAATAAATAAAGTCAAAAGTCAAAAGTTCTTTATTTAAAAAGATTTGCAAAATGATAGTAGTTTAAAGCAGGCCTATTTCACTCCCCGTGTCGGCTCGAAAACGCGGCGGCAACGCCGGCGTTGTAAATCCATAGAAATTAGGTCCGCAAAAGAGCTAGAATATATGCGATAGAAAGAGATGCAACGACAACGAGTGGCCGTTCGTAATTTGCCTGCGCCGTAGAAGATGAATTTTACTTTATTGCGTTATAGTTAGAATTGCTATTTATTTAAATGACTTAGCGGAGTAAACTATCTGTTACATAGTAACTATTTAGTAATCTGTGGTTTAAGTGACTGTTCCATAATGCGAGGTATTAAAACACAAGGCTCGTTTTTTAATAGTATCCCACGAGTGTTTTAATACCGAGTTATGTGCAGTCTCATACACTACTTTATCTACACTCATTACATTTATTATATTATTTCAAAAATAAAGCAAAACAATATTATATCCTACGGTTGCCATGGAGACAGTAAAATTAAAAAACATAAGTATACTATATAATGAGATTAATGAGTGACAGCTGTATCCAGTTGTATCATAATAACCATTATGATGCAATTTTATTTTTTAATGTTGACTATGGCATAATAAAGTGTATCATTATACGTTCAGGCATGAGTTCATAATTCGAATATTATAACATGAGTGTAGATAAAGAGTATAATGAACTCACTGGTCGCATCCGTAGACGCGGTCGACGAGCGACATCTTGCACATCTCCAGCTCTTCGTACACCACGGATCGGTCCATCACACAGTCGCACGCCTTAGGGTTGGTGGTATACCATAATCTCGGGGCTGTGTGGGTCTCCCTGTAACAGAAATTTGTCAAAAAAACTATATTAACGTCTCCCTGAAACAGAAATTAGACAAACAATTATGTTAACGTCTCCATGTAACAGAAATTAGCCAAAAAGTTATATTAACGTCTCCATGTAACAGAAATTTGACAAAAAATTATGTTAACATCTCCATGTAACAGAAATTAGCCAAAAAGTTATATTAACGTCTCCATGTAACAGAAATTAGCCAAACAGTTATATTAACGTCTCCATGTAACAGAAATTAGCCAAAAATTATATTAACGTCTCCAAGTAACAGAAATTAGCCATAAAGATATATTAACGTCTCTCTGGAACTGATTATTAGCCAAAAATTAATATCAACACTATGGTAACAGCTCTAATAACGTACTACGAAACTGTAATATTTAAAAACTAGGCCTTACAAAAATAAAAAATAAAATAAATTAAAAAAATATTTATTCACTTAGACATAATAAATATGTACATAAGAATCGTCAACATTTTCCTACCGCCCATTCAAGACTTTTTTAACTGACAAGACGACAGGGTAGCTTTGACCTAAATCCGAAAGCAGGTTAGGTCCAGCCATAAACCGATAGATAATTTTAGGAATGAAGATGGTAGAACATTAATATCCAGAGGAACTAATTCCGGAGGAAGTTTTCTACTCGGAAACGTAAACTCCGAAACTTTGTTTTACCCGTCCCTCTCACTCACTCTCCTTGTCATGATAGAATCGAGTGAAATGGGCGGGGCGAACGAAGTTTCGGAGTGCGGTCCCATAGGGCCTACTCCACGCTAAATCCGAAACTTCGCTATACCCGTCCCTCTCACTTCCCAGACGTGACAGAATCGAGTGAAATGGGCGGGGCGAACAAAGTTTGGATTTCCGTTTCGGAGTACGGTCTCACAAGGCCTACTCCGAAACGCTAAATCCTAAACATCGTTGTACTAGTCCATTTCATTCCCCAGACGTGACAGAATCGAGTGAAAGGGGCGGGGCGAACGAAGCTTCGGAGTACGGGCCCATAGGGCCTACTCCGAAACGCTAAATCCGAAACTTCGCTATATCCGTCCCTCTCACTTCCCAGACGTGACAGAATCGAGTGAAAGAGGCGGGCTGAACGAAGTTTCGGAGTACGGTCTTAGAATGCCTACTCCGAAACATCGTTTTACTCGCAGCTCTCACTTTCCAGACGTGACAGAATCGAGTGAAAGGGGCGGGACGAACGAAGCTTCGGAGTACAGGCCCATAAGGCCTACTCCGAAACGCTAAATCCGAAACTTCGCTATACCCGTCCCTCTCACTTCCCAGACGTGACAGAATCGGGTGAAAGGGGCGGGACGAACGAAGTTTCGGAGTACGGGCCCATAGGGCCTACTCCGAAACGCTAAATCCGAAACTTCGCTATACCCGTCCTTCTCACTTCCCAGACGTGACAGAATCGAGTGAAAGGGGCGGGACGAACGAAGTTTCGGATTTGCATTTCGGAGTATGGAACGGTTTGATCTGTTTGACCTCACGGACTAGATTATACAGTATGTAAACGATCGAAAGGCAAACCTTAAAACTGGTAGGTGTATAAAACGGGTATAATACAATGGCACCCTTTTTAAATACAATTTAATTTAGTTTTATTTTTCAATTTTAGTAAATGAAATTATTTACCTCTTTATCATCAGTCGGTTAATGATTTTAGTAACATCCTGTGATTAACAGTACCTAATCCTCTCTGATATTTTGTCAAAATGCCATAGACAACGCGTTGTCTAAAACGAACATAAAACGAAAAACTTCTTTTACAGAACAGCAAAAAGAGAAAAATCCTTTTTTCTGTTCTGTATTTATGACTGAAGAGATTTGTTAGAGAAGTAAAACTTCAAAGAGAGTAAAAGTAAAGAGTGATGTTTCAGACCTGTCAATTGATTGCAATCTGAAACAGGTCAGAAGTGTTTTTACCATGTTTTTACCTATTTTCTTTGTTCAATGTGTTTTACTGTGTTCAGTTTAGTTTAGTTAAACCGGTTCACAAAATTATTTCGTTGCTTGAACTACCGCGATAGGACTCGTTAGTGTTTAGTGTGATTTGCTGTTTCAGAAAAGACTTGTTTAAAAATTGAAAAACCTTTGGTTATGTATGTTTTATTTGTTATTTTCTTCCTAATAAAGTAAGGTGCAGTGTTATCCTGTGTTTCTTTGACGACATATCGAACTACACCGTATTTAACATACTGAATTATTGATGTCGATGTGAGTGAGATTGTAAACAAAGTTATACAGGGAGTTACATTTTTACTAACTTATTATTTATTTTTAACGCTGTCTATAAAAAGTTTCCAAATTTCAGTAAGTTCGGTTCCAAATTCATCTTTCTCTTCTTAACATTATCGGGTTTTATTATTTGCCTTTCGATCGTTTACATACTGTATTATGTAAAGTCCATTCGCTTAGATAGTGTCGCCCTTTTATCGCGCCGCCTTGGCACATGCCGCTTCTCTTCAAAGGATGCCGCCGCATAAATAAAAGAAGCCGCGTGCGGCGTACATCCGCAAATGGAATTGGATTTTGGGATTCGACATTTATTAAGTTAATATTATCTTAAATAATCTATGTTTATTATAAATACAGATTGTAACGACGGTTGTGACTTGTAACAGTTCGAGTGATGATGAGTAATCATAATAATCATATAAAAAATTAACAATTATTATTATTATTTGTAAATCACTTAATTAACTTCCTTTTATATAAAAATATCCAAATTTTCAATAAAATTGACTTTGGTACCCAACTTGAGTGTATTATTTTATATCTGCATTTTATAGCAAGAGCCACAATGCCGTGTGGGTGTACCGACACTATCTAACCAAACGGACTTTACATAGTATTTAAAACCTAAAGGGGTAACACATAAAGTAATGCAAATGTATAACACTTACTTGTAACATTTATTCTTGTCATGTCTAAACAACAGCGGCTGACATATCTTCAGGACGAAGCTCCAAGTCTCCAAAGAGTCAACCGTACTCCGCGACATCTTCCGTTCCAGCGCACTATCCAAGTCTTTCTCCTCAGAAGACCTGAAGCTGATCGACTGGCGACTTTCAGGCCTATGCCCACTGTCTTTAGGTTTATAATCCGATTTGTAGCTCTCCGTAGATTTGTATCCACTCTCTGTAGATTTGTATCCACTCTCCGTAGACCTATACCCGTCGGAATAGTGACTTTGTTGACTCGATTGTAAATCCCTCATTCTATCATCCAACTCGGGCGTAACAGAACCCTGACTTGCATCCATTTTAAACTCATCATCGTCTTCTTTAGGAGAATCATATTCAACTAAACCTACCCTTGTAGTATTGTCTTGACTTGTATCATCACTCATGTTTTCCTGTTTAATCTCATTGATTACAGACTCTAAGAAGTTATCGTCATTAGCGTCAATAATATCTTTAGACATATCTTGGTCGTAGTCAAAGAGTTTCAAGTCGATTGGCGAGTCATATATACTATCTTTCTTCGACTGCGACTTAGGAAACTTTCCCATAGAACACTCTTCATCAAACACATCTAAAGCATCGTCTTCTTCGTTCGGATCAATGTCGAATTTGAAAGCATCAATCACAGGCTTCAGTTTCGCCATCTTAGGTTTGTTGACAGGACTATCAGTAGACTTGCCATCTTTCTTTTTAAGATTATCCCTTGATATGTCCACTTGTTCTTTTGGTTTTTCTTTCTCTGGAGGTTTAATGGTTTTGTCTACTTGCGGACTTGAAGCAATTTTATCTTCGTTATCTAAAGACCAGCTATCACAGACTACATACTCGCTCAAAATAACGTCAGTTTCTTTACGGCTTTTTTTAGGTTCATCTTTCTTCAATTCTTCTTTTTCCTTTGGTTTGATTCTTTCCGTTTCATCTCTCAGCTTATATTTCTCCGTTTCTTCTCTATGTTTATATTTCTCCGTTTCTTCTCTGTGTTTGTCTTTTTCTCTTTCATCCCTTATGTCGTGCTTTTCGTAGTCAGAGAGTTTCTTATCATACCTCTTATCACTCTTTCTTCTTTCTGACCTATCATATTCCTCTTTTCTGATGTCGCTTCTGATATTGGGGAGATATTCCTCTTTTCTGATGTCGCTTCTGATATTGGGGAGATATTCTTCTTTTCTGATGTCGCTTCTGATATTGGGGAGATATTCTTCTTCCCTCTTTTCCTTTTCATACACGAACAATTCATCTTTTTTACGTTGAAAAGGATTATCATAATCGGGCAAAAGCTTTTGGTAATCAAATTTGAATTCCTTCCCCGCGGCTCTCGCTTTTTTCGCTTCACGTATTAATTCGTCTACTTTAGACGGATCTGGAATTCAATATGTTTTATTTACAAGTGAATCGTTAGTGAGATGTCTTGTTAATAGGACTTTTAATGGTATAGTAAGTTACGTTCTAAATAATAATAAAGGGGTTCGAAGATTTTCGTTCGCAGCTTGGCTTAGGCTAAAGATAAGCCTAGGAAGATTTTGGCTTAGTGCCCCGGCGCCATTTGGATTTTTTTTTTTCAAAATAGCGGCGCACGGCGAACCCTGCATAGATCGATTAGGGATATTTATGCAAACAAAAAAATATATGATCGATCACTATAGTCCTAAAGTGTCACGTTACATAATTCATAATTACTTTTTTGTATAAAGTCATTTGCAAAAAAAGATCAATGGTAACTAAATTAAAAAAGTTTTTTGCAGGTAACTCTGAAACGTGACGCTTTAGGGTTATAGTGATAGTATATTTTTTTGTTTGCATAAATATCCCTAATCGATCTTTGTAGCTTTTATCGTGCACCGCTATTTAATAAAAAAAACAAAATGGCGGCGGGGCTCTTAGTCAAAATCAACGAACACCATTGAACACCATCACATACATTGTTCCAAAAACCTTAGTAACTTGAGCACTAGTGTTATGGAAATTGGAAACAATGGTGATTAACACATTACGATATATTATATCGTAACAACGTAGTTACTAAGTACATCTAACTAACAACTATCTACATCTTAAAATACTTAGAAATAAAATAAGTTACTTTATATTCTAACACCCTTACTTATAATTAAATGGAATTCTAGTTACATTGTGTATTTTGTAAAAGGAAATACCTGTGACTTTCAAGTTAGACTTAACAAAGTACTGTAAGTATTACGACTACCTTGACATAATGTGTAAAGGTTACGTGGTTGCTGACCGTACCCTAAATCAGACATAATAATCATCAAATCTAACTACGTTTTTTTCACAACTGTGTAGCACTCAGCCAGCCTTCATCACTCCTGATGTTAAGTGGTAATAAGGCTGAAGGTGAAAGCGCACTCCCGGAATCCTCAATCACTGAGGAACAGGCTATCTTATATCTAACTGCCGGAACACAATATGTAATATTAATCTACAATAATATTGGTACTTACCTAATTTAATAAAATGTAGTTTCCTTGTTTTAGATATTTTTTGAGATAATAGTGTATACAGTGCCACAATCTTTTCTGTTCCGGTGGTCAAAATGTGAAACTAATGTGTTTTTTTTTTGTCATTTTGATGTCAAGTTGATGTCCAACCATAGCGCTGCTGTCGGCTGAAGATCTTAGAAGTCGGGGCCGCTTAATTTCCTACAAAAAAATAAAAACGTACATAGCGCCGCTGTCACCGGAACAGAAAAGATTGTGGCACTGTAGTGTCTATACTGGTTGATGGTAATGTCATTCCATTTATGTCGTTCAAATAACACGTTAACCTTTTTCAGTTAGAATGCGCGCCAGATAAGTCCGCGTGCGATTAAAATCGTATACGATTTTTTTAAGTATCATACCTTAAACAAAAAAATGTTCTGTAAATAGCGCAAAAATTCAGAAACGTCCCAATAGCGCGCAGAATAATCTCGCACGGACTCTACTATTGATGTGTTTAGAGATAAATCCATCGAAAATTGTTGGCAATATCTGTGACCAACACGTGTTGACAACACAAAAAAAGTTGACAGATTTTGCTCAGTGGAGACTCGCCAGCCGAAATTGTTGACAACTTTTGCCACCAACAAGTTTTTATTTTGTTTTACCAACTTTTGGTTTGTGCAGTCTTCATTTTACACTAGCTTCTATTCATCAACAAATATAGACAATTTAATTATAGTATATACCTGCTACTTACTTTAAACATAATAATAAAAAGAAACTAAGTACCTACTTAAAAAGCATAACTACAATCTAACCACCATAGGACTTACGAGTCTTCATTCGCTTGTTTTTTAGTTGGATTTTGCGTTTGCGCAGCTCTTTTGCGCGTTTTCTATTGGCACCTGATACTTGCTTCTGCTTTTCTGAGCGAACCACGCGGAAACTGCGTGCTTTGTATAAACCAATTGAAGCAAACAAAATGGTAAAATAATAGTAAAACTATGCAAATAAAAGTAAAATATTCAATGTAGAATAAGTTACGCAAATAAAAATTAAATTAAATTTTAAAGTATCCTATTACGTCTTAGTATTTTATAGAAATATTAAATATATATTTAAATTTAAATAGAAATAGAATATTTAAATTAGATAGATTAGCCTAAATAAATCTAAACATGTTTTTATTGATAGGTTAAAACAAAAATGTAGTCAATTAAAATAAATTTAAAAATGTTGAAAGTTAAACATGTCAATGATTTATTACAGATATTGAACTCAGCTGCTTTGGCATTCTTTAACACGTTCACTGCCCATATAACAAAAAGCCATAATTTCATTGGGGGGGGGGGGCCTTAATATATATTTTTCATTATTCGTAAATACGATTGTACTGGCCCCGCCCACTTCTTGAAAGCTCAATCGCTTTCTTTGACGCGAATATGGCGGCCGCATGCCTGTACGCACGCAGTCAGCGGCCCGAAAAATAGAAAGTTATATTCAAATACCACGCGATATTGACGGGCAGTGAACGTGTTAACACATTCCAAAAACAAAAGAAACTCGTCCAACGAAAGGAAAACAAGGCTGTTCGACAAGGCTACTGCTGCAGCAGTGAGGACAAAAATAATATTAATGAAACATACAAACAAACATTTACTTTACCCCCTATTCCAAAGTATAATGGTGCCGTTCACTTTCATATTTCAAATTTTTCAAATGAAAGTGACAGCACCAGTTTAGTACCAGTTTTAAACCAGGACTATTTTAGTCCACGTTTTGGAATAAGGGGGTTAATTTTCAGTTATGTTACTTTTAATGAATACAGAACCATTCAGAATGAATAAGAGTCTACAACGGTACGGTCTACAATATCTGACCCGATGGTGGTGGCGCCACTAGCAACACAATGACTGAAACAGCTAAAAGCTGTAAAAAAAGCTTTTTCACTTCTCATGCTCGTAAAGTTCGTGTTTATGTTGGGTATAGGCTGCATAAAATCGCTTTTTATGCTCTAGTGCATAAAGTAAAATCTTCGTCTAAATCTCAGACTCTAAGGTCCGGTTGCTCGAAGCTTGGTTAGGGTTAAATTATGGTTAAAGTAAAATTAACCGGCGGTCAAATTTAAAAAGCGTTGTTGAAGCAGCGGTTACTTTAACGAGCAGTCAAATTACAGATTTAACGGCGGTCAAAATAACCGACAGGGTGGGGGTGGTTTAAATTTTGCCATTAGTAATTAAGGGAAGGTTAATAAAATAGTACAGACAACACTTTTAACCCTAAAATAACCAATGTATTTTTTCTTTTACCGATGTCAAAATTGACATCAGTTAAATTTTAACTTTTGTCAAATTTGACAAAAGTTAAATGTACGAGCAACCGGACCTAAGACGAAGGTCGTCAGGTAAATAGTCACACACGCAATTAAACTTCGTTAAATAAACTTGTTATTTCACTCTGTTTTTTCAATTTTGTACATAATCCATGTTAAATTACTAAATTAAATAAAACTAGGCAAAATTAATGAGTTTTTGTAAGAAATAAGTATTGCAAGAGCATTATGGACTACGATCTATGCTAAAGTCACTGTGCTGCCATTGCTACGTATAAAAAAAAGAAAAAGAAAGTCTTCCCGCCAATATGGCGAAGTCTTACTTTTTCTTTTTTGCAATATTTTTATTTATTTTCCTCACACTCGAAGTGAAAAGCAGAGTGTATAACTCGTACAAAAAACCCATTTTACCCTCGAATTGACTATCTATGGATATATACGTCTCGGGTAAAATGGTACGTTTTATGCACTTGTTGTACAATCTACTATTTTTTAGTTCCAAATCTGACCACCGGGTTCGATCAGTAAACCTTTTAAAAATCGAAGCATACATATTCTTATTATAAATAAAAGTGTGGTAAAAACAGCGACTTACCTAAAAAGGACTTGATAGGAGGCATAGCTTTAGTGGGCATCGCCTTCTCACTGGTGGAGCTCGGGCAAATGAGACCCAGCGGTATGCCCAGGTCTACCAGCTCCATCTTACGCTTCATGTCCTCAATCTCACATAGCGTCCGCTTCTGCAATGCTGTGTATGAGCCTGGAACAATAGTAAAACATTTTTTTTTATATCTATCAGACGAAATCAGTATTCATCTAAAGGACTGCCTACACATATCAGGGCCGTGATCCGTTAGGAGGCTATCTGCCAATAGAAGAGTCCAGGCACTCAAGCTCCGCCGCTAGTGATTGGCGAATAGCCTCCTGACGGATCACGGCCCGGGCACGGCCCTGATATGTGTAGGCAGCTCTTTACTAAGGCTATCATTTGATCAGCTCCAATATAACAAAGTCATTTGATCAGCATCTAGAGGTCAGCAAAAATAACTACAAATCCCACCTAGAAGTTAATTATACTGAAAGTTTTTTCTATAACATTGTCGCATTGAATTAATGATAATAAATAAAATTAATGCGGCAAATAAAGACAAATTAATTTATTAAAAACAATGTATCAAAAAAAAAATAGTATGTTAAATCTGAGTATCTAGATTATAAGGTAGGTTTTAGGTTGCCTAGGTCATAATGAGTAAACTATCCAGGGCCCGGAATACCGCACTCTCCTAGGTCTCGCAGGTACGGCGACGCGGCGCAACGATCCAGGTCTAGCTTAGGTCTTCAACAGGCAGGTCTCCTCAGACTTTAGGATAGGCGTGCGGAGCTAGCAATCTCCTTACTCCCAAGGGTGATTAACCGCCTCTGTGGTCTAGTGGTTCACACCACCGATTTCAGACCAAGAGGTCCCGGGTTCGATTCCCAGTGGGGGTACATATTGTATTCGGTTTGGTTGGTGGTAGGACTTGTTCTTAGTCCGCCTGGCTAGCTACCACCATCTTATCTAAGTCTGACGCCATAACAATGATGTTTTCAGCATTATTGTGTTCCGGCAGTTAGAGATAAGATAGCCAGTTCCTCAGTGATTGAGGATTCCGGGAGTAGTGCGCTTCCATCTTTAGCCTTATCACCACTTAACATCAGGTGTGATGAAGGCTAAGTGCTACCCCGTTGTGGATAAAAAAAAAACAATATTTCCTTTACAATGTTTATGTTACGCTCAGATAAAGGAATCGAAATGAGCGAGAAAACACCTCGCAGCGCTGAGGTGCCTGTGGTCATTGTAAAATATCCACAGCGCGAAATTCGTGTTATGGCTCTAAAAAAACGCTCACGACGCGTTATCATCATCATCATTTCAGCCATACGACGCCCACTGCTGGGCATAGGCCTCCCCCAAGGATCTCCACAACGATCGGTCCTGCACTGCCCGCATCCAGCGGCTAGCACGACGCGTTATGGCACGGAGGAATTGCCTTGCCATGCCAGCTGCCTCTTTTGCCGAAGGTATCAGTGAAATATAACTTTTTCAATTATCTATTGGCTTTCAATTAAAAGAAAACAGATGATAAGAAAATAATTGACTTATTTTTCTACTTTTGTACTATTGTTAAGAAGCTATCATAGTGTGAAAATGAAAAACATTATTTAATTTTAGGCTAATACAGCATTTGTGAACGTCAAAGAAGCTAAGCCATCGATTCAGGAGCCCTACGGCGGGAGACCTTGTAACGAGAAAAACTGGCAAGTAACTCATCAAGGGTCAAGGGTTATTTTTTCCGTCTTATTTAACATGGAGTCATCAAATGGAAAAGTAACTTAATAAAAATAATAATACGTAAGGCCAAATACCTTGCACATTCCTCCTGTATGACCCTGGCTTGGGTGGCTTTGGTGGTTTCTTTTCAGCATCAACATCTTTGTCAGGTTTGGGTGTTGTCTTAACGCTGCTGAGTTTCCCAATGAGCACTGTCGCACCTGGAGATATTAACACATTACATTACAACAGTGAAACATGATATAACAGCAGTAACTATGGTAGTTTCCACAATGTCTGTGGTCTTGTGGTATACAGTACACCACAGGTATCTGACCTAGAGGTGTCATCCCGGCTTTGATTCCCAGTGGGAGTTCATGTTGTATTTGGTTTGGTTGGTGGTACAACTTGTTTTCAGTTCGCCTGGTGAGCTTCCATTGTCTTACCTAAGTCAGATTACTAAATAGTTACTATGTAACATACATCATTTAAATAAATAGCAACTCTAACTATAACGCAATAAAGTAGAATTCAGCTTGTACGGCGCAAATTACGAACGGCCACACCACTCCACATGTTGCATCTCTTTCTGTCGCATATAATAATAATAACAAATAAGTAATACAATTATTTCTTTACAATTTACAAGTTAAAATGAATAACCTTGGCAATAAAGTATCATCTATAACTAACTACTTATCAAATTTTATTCTTAATGACTTGCTACTGTAACCATAGAAAAATACATTCAGTTGTTTCATAGTCCAGTTCATTTAGCACATTTAAAATAATAGTGTAGGCAATGAACAGATTCTTTGTATGGAGACCCATACACTAATTTCTCAGTCGATGAAACTTTGCTAAGTTATAAAATAGCATGAGCCATAAACCTTTAAATGATTATCCAAAACAAAAACTCACACGCAAGTTAGGTATTTATACATAAATATAAAAATCTGTTTATATATTGAACCGAGTAATTTCTCAGTCCAAATTTATTTTACCAAATGAGTTATTTATACTTGTATGTGATACTTGATGAAAATCCAAAACTTTTTTCAAACATGAGTATGCTTGGCAAAATGGTATAATTCCGTTAAAAAGTTTGGCAGAGACATTTTCATTCCAAGTCACCCCATTTTGTTTTATTAAAATTTGGTGTTTCTGCTGGGATATTTTTTTGGATATTTCATATTATTG
This sequence comes from Crambus lathoniellus, assembly GCA_949710035.1. Taxonomy (NCBI): domain Eukaryota; kingdom Metazoa; phylum Arthropoda; class Insecta; order Lepidoptera; family Crambidae; genus Crambus; species Crambus lathoniellus. The sequence goes on along the minus strand of OX453323.1, from coordinate 11,790,406 downwards.
TTTTTATATGTTACATGAATATGTCCGGTTAAGAAAGTTTAGACGGAGCAAAAAAGATATCAATGAAATAAGACTTTCATTAAAAAATACCTAATCTTCTATTATTATTATTTTTTGGAAATTTATACCATACTTTTATTTTATGATACTTTATCATGATGTAAAGTTTTTTCTGACTGAGGAATTACTGTGAGGTCAACTAGCTTCATTGACTACACTATAATGTTTTTAAACATTTTGTTGTTAATATTTCTACTTTTCTAACATCATGGTTAAACTTATTATAAAGCATAGGAGTTTAATAGTCATATATTTTCATTGCAAATACGGTTCTACATCTTGGCAGTGGCACCTTACATGTCCGTTTTTCAGGCAGGTCTATGTAGGGATCAGTGTAACGGTGGTACTTTGGCAGAGACTGGCAAATGAATAACTTTCTGACTGAGCTGCATTCACTGCCTTTATAAGTTTAACAAATAATATACACTCAGCGGCACGGAATTTAACCCAAACTTTGTTTTTGAGTTTACACAAACTAGAACTTATATTTTTTAAACTTCCGTTTCGGTTTCAAACCTTATTTAATGCTGGCTGTTTTTAGGCAGTATCATGGAAAAAAAAAATGCAAGCTGTCAATGCCAGTTTCAAAACTTTCGGCGGGAAACGGTTTCCCGGAAAATTATTGCTAAGTACTGGTAAGTTTAATTTTAGTTAAATTAAATTTAATGCTAATAGCGTGGGTTTAATTGATTTTTTTTTGTTTTGAATTGAATTTTTATCATTTTTAGAATTACAATATGTCGCTTACTCCTGCACAAGTTGCTCAAGCTGTCGCTTTAATCGACGAGGGCCTGACTCAGCGCCAAGTGGCCGCAAGATTAAATGTTTCACGTTCCAACTTGAAATATGCCGTAAAACGATACCGCGAGACTGGCCTGTACACAAGGAGACCAGGCAGTGGTGGGGTAAGATGCACATCTGCCCGCGATGACCGTTTTGTCGTGTTGCAAGTACAGCGAAATCGCTTCCTCACTGCTGTTGAGATGAGGCAGAGTCTGCAAATGGTTCGAAATGTAAACGTCAGTGAGCGCACGATTAGAAGAAGGTTAGAGGAAGTCGATTTACATGCTTGTAGGCCAGCCCGAGCTCCAAAGCTCGAGAGGTATCATCGAGTAGCACGCCTTCGGTTTGCACGAGAGCACGCTAACTGGAGTTTGGAGGACTTGGGCAAAGTTTTGTTTACGGACGAAAGTAGAGTGGCTTTGAGAGCTCCAGATGGTCGAGAGCGCGTGTATAGGAGACGTGGCGAACGGTTTCTCCCAATAACTACCCGACAGACAGAAAGTTTTCATGGAGGCTCGGTTATGGTATGGGGTGGCATAAGTGCCGACGCTCGTACAGAGTTGGTTATTGTGGAAGGACGAGAAAATGCAGCACGTTACATCGAAGAGATTCTTCAAGAACACGTTGTGCCATACGTGGACTTCATCGGAGCCGATTTTTTTTTACTAATGCACGATAATGCTCGTGCACACACTGCACAGAGCGTGGAAAACTACCTTGCAGAAGTTGGCATTCGCAAACTACAGTGGCCAGCTCGAAGCCCGGACATGTACCCAATAGAACATGTCTGGGACATGCTAAAACGTAGGGTCAAAGCTAGCCCCAACCCACCACAGAACCTTCATGGACTAAAATTAGCATTGGTAGCTGCTTGGGATGAAATCCCACAAATGGAGATTAAAAACATAATCCACAGCATGCCAGAACGCATGCAGGCAGTTATTAGAGCAAGAGGTGGTAATACACGATATTAATTTCTGTCTGGCTCTTTTTTATTTAATTTTTAATGTTTGATTTAAAATTATAGCAAAATATTTAATGTATGATTTTTATTGAATACCCAATCGAACCATGATTTTGTCATGAAAATAAGCTTTGATACCAAAAAAAAGACTACTTAAATCAAAGAATAACGGTAGAAATGAAAACTCATAAAAAAAGAAAAAATATGTTATGTAAATTTTGATTAAATCGAAAAATAAAGTTTGGGTTAAATTCCGTGCCGCTAAGTGTAAAAGTATAAGAGAAGCAATACCTCCAATGAGCGTTCCAGATGACCCAGGCAAGCCAACAGTAAAAACAAATTATTAGCAACATATTTATTAGGGTGGTAAATGGTAATCCACTTATCTTATATATAAAAATGAATCGCAAAATGTGTTGGTAAGCGCATAACTCAACAACGCCTGGACCAATTTGGCCAATTTTTTTTTTAAATGTTCGTGGAAGTCCAAGGAAGGTTTTAACGGTAAGAAAATAGGGGAGGGGGGAAATAATAAGTAGGGGTAGAGTAGAAGTAGGGTAGGGTAAATTAAAACTACAAACAAAGGGCTCTGGTGGCGAGGGGATGCCCCCAAGGAGGTGTGCTCTCTCCACTTCTGTGGAACCTGGTGGTAGACGACCTGATATCACATCTAAACTCTAACTACTTCTATACTATAGGATATGCGGACGACATTACCATATTAACCATAGGTAACCAGGCCGGCATAACCTGTAACACCATGCAAGCAGCCCTGAAAAAGGTTGAAGAATGGTGCCAACGACAAGACCTGACCGTCAACCCCACGAAGACGGAAATGGTAATGTTCACGAACAAGCGCCTGGTAGGCGATTTCCGTCTGCCGAAGCTGTTTGGAACTACACTACAACTATCTAACGAGGTAAAGTACCTAGGCATAATCCTAGACAGCAAACTAAACTGGAACAGCCACTTGGAGTATAAAACGCAGTCGGCCAGCGTCATACTATGGCAGTGCCGGAAGATGATTGGCAAACGCTGGGGTCTAGCACCCAAACTATTCCTCTGGCTATACAACACGATCATAAAACCCCTGGTAAGCTATGGATCTGTAGTATGGTGGCCAAAGGCCGCTCAAACCACTGGCGCAAAAAAACTACAGGGACTACGTCAGGCCTGCTGCGCTCTCACAGGTTGCATGAGCACAGCCCCCACAGCGGCTCTAGAGGTAATGCTGAACCTAACACCACTGCATCTCCACATTCAACAGGAGGCAGCCAAAACAGCTCTAAGACTAAAACAACTGGGATCTCTAAAATTCGAAAGGGTAAAACATCTCAGTGTATTACTGAAGGACTGGCTAAACGACCCTCTTATCGAAGCAGTATGCGACAAGGTCAAGCCAACCTTCATTTTCGACAAAAAATACAGAATACACCTGATAGACGACATCAGCTCAGGAAAAACACACAAGGCTCTCCTCATTTACACTGACGGCTCCAAGACCTCATCGGGCACAGGGTCGGGTGTCTTCTCAGAGGACCTCAACATACAAATTGCATCCCCCTTAGGCTCATACAACACGGTCTTTCAGGCCGAGTGCATGGGCATAATAATGGCGGCTCGGGCAATCGAAACAAGAGAGGTAAAAGACCGCGACATCTTAATTCTCTCCCGACAGTAAATCCGTCCTACAAGCTCTCCAGGGAAGTCGCATCACATCGAGCCTTTTACTTGAGTGTCACCACGCCTTAAATACAGTAGGTGCACTTAATACTATTACTATCCAATGGATCAAAGGTCACAGCGGATCACGTGGAAACGATGCAGCCGACGAACTGGCCAGACGCGCATCCGGCTCTACGCCTGTTGGCCCAGAGCCGATCGCGCCCATCCCGACGAGCTGGTATGCAAATAAGATCCGTGAACGCACTACAGAATTACACCAACAGAACTGGAGCTCGCTGGATTCGTGCAGACAGGCGAAGCTCGCACTGCCGCGCGTGTTCGCGCGTTTATCCAGGGCCCTGATACAACTGTGCAGACCCCAACTTCGCCTGGTAACAGGTGCCATTACTGGTCATGGACAATTTAACAGACATCTTTTTAATTTAGGTGTCACCGACAGTCCCCTATGCAGAGGATGCATGGAGGAAGAAGAAACAGCTGCCCACGTACTGCTGGAATGCAGGGGGGTGGCCCCCTACCGGGCGAGGTACCTTGGCTCGCCGGGCAGCGTCCAGGAAGCGATCACTAATGTGAAAGCTCTTGGAGCGTTCCTGGCTGAGCTGGGCTGGCTGGAGTGATCTGGCCGCGCACCCTCCGGACACAAAATAGGCGCAATAGACGTCGAGTTGCGGAAACCGCCCGTATTGTTAAGAAGAAGAGGGTAGGAAAAAGGTAGGGTAGGGTAGGGTAGGGTAGGGTAGGGGTAGGGTAGGGTAGGGGTAGAGTACGGGTAGGGTAGGTTGGAGAAGGGGGTAGGGCCACGAGAATGAAGTCGCGCTGGTCAGCTAGTCATATATAATATCTTTGTCCAATGTGCCAAGCGACACTGTTGCCTATAGTACATTTGATCAAAGAAATTGGACAACTTTATTAATGAAACCATTCATGAAGTCGTCCAATTTCTTTGATCAAATGTATATTGGACAAAGATTTTTGATAAGTGGAATACTACCCTTAGGTATGTGTATATTACTCAATAATATCAGAGATGGGGTAAGTAGACAAAGGTGTAATGAACAAAAAGTTTTTCGAAAATGTATCTGCTCATACCACATTTGCAAGTCTGAAATGTTTGTCAGATAAAAACATAAGTACTAGGTACCTTTTGTAAATTGTTGATGATATGATGATGATGATGATGATATTAGTTTGGTAATGGACACGTTTTCAAAGTGAAACTGGGTAAAATTAACAATGTAACGTCGGAGATTCTTGTTAGTGATCATAAAAACATATCTTTTATCTTTCCAATCTTTAAGTAGGTATGTAGTCCTTGCATGTCATAATGTTAATAGCAGTATAAATGTATGGGTAAATTTTTATTTTAGATTTTATCAATGGTTGGATATTCCTAGTTCCTACCTCCATCTGATTGCAAAGTAAAAATAAAAAGAAACCTTAAATAATACATACTGCCAGTGTTGACCGGTTTTGGTACAGAAACAGCTGTAATTGTAGATTTCTTCTGAATGGAGAATGCTCGCAGCTTTTTCTTGGCATTTTGAATGCCGATTCCTGTGGATTTGCTGGACCCAGGACTGGAGGTAGGTGTTGTCACTAAGTTCCGCTTGGCAATGGAAATATTTGTCTATGAACAAAAATCAAATTGATGGTAATAAACCTGATACAAATTGCTTCTTAGATAATGTCATTCCTTAGAGCAGTAATTTCTATAATTCAATTAAGTTGTAACACAACGCAAGTCAAGTTGATAAGACTCTTTGAGTAGAGTAAATGTTTAAAGTCATTACATAAAGAATACAGACCTATAATTTCATAGATAAACCTCAACAAGGCTGGACGGAACATTTATAAATAAATTGTAGTACAATAATTATGTCAGCCGAACGACGCCCACTGCTGGGCATAGGCCTCCCCCAAGGATCTCCACAACGATCGGTCCTGCGCTGCCCGCATCCAGCGGCTTCCCGCGATCTTGACCAGATCGTCGGTCCACCTTGTAAGGGGCAATAATTATAATAAAGAACTGATTATTCTTACTTTTCTTACTTTATCATATTCAGAAGGTGTGAGACCCGGCGGGATGAGATCTTCCGAGTCTTGCGAATCAGTGCCCAGTGATGCATCCATTTTAAATTATAATTGCTTTTAACTAGCACATCAATTAAACTTATACTAAAACCAGATATTACATTAGCATTAGCACAAACAAAATTATTTACGCTTTCTTCACAAAATCACAAAATATCAATGAATGATCAGTGTTGCCATGCCAGTATCACAAATTATATAGACTACAGTAGTAGTAGTAGTAGTAAAAAAGTTCGTCCTTTTTGGACAGGCGAAGACATCAAGCCATACTGCCAATTCTTGAGTATTATGTATGTTATTATAGTTTCTTATGTTTTCATTAGAATGTAGGTGTGTTACATTCTAATGCTTCTTGGAGTATTTGGCGTCAAGTATGTCGAGTCGGTCTTCTCGGTAATTCTTGCTGAGGTAGTCACCACTACAATAAAACACTCGGCATCACGTTACCGAGATAGCGCATATTTTAATCATTCCACACATCGTCCAGTTGCGTAAACACTTGGGGCACAAAGTACACCTATCTTGAGTCACAAAGTCCACTATGAAACAAATTGCGATTAATTAAAATATCCACTTAACCTAACCCGCCAAGATGGCGCCAAAAACTCCTATATAGACTACAGTCGTCACAAAATAAGATGCCCGTTTTGACACATGCTAAAGTGACGTGATTAGGCATGTAACCATACGAGTCTGTGATTGATTCTTGCGATTAATCGATTAAGGTTCTGAGTAACTAATCGATTATAGTAGGTTTTCAACTTATGTGGATTAAAAATAAAGTTATTATTATAAAATGTTAAACTTACTATGTAGGTACTTATACTTTTAATAAACATATTATTAAAGTACAAATTGACCTTTTATGTTATATAAACTTGAATCGAATCCACTTAAATTGCATAATTTATATAAGATCGAACGCGCACTTGTGATTTTAAATCGGGCGATAGTTTGGTCGTTCTCGGATTCAGTATAGAGTTATATGGCAGTGGCAAGGTAATCGTTAGTGCGCTTAAACTATCGACCGATCAAACTATCGAAAATGACTGGCCGATAGTTGTAGATCAAACTATCGCACAACTATCGGCCAGACAGTTACTACAACTATAGTTATAGTTACAGTTATACAACTATCGGACAACTATCGGCCTGTGCATGAAGGACTAAGTGAGCGCGCGCCCGGATTCAACTAAACTATCGACCATCTATCGGTCGACTAAAAATCACAAGTGCTCGCAGATTCTCACAACCAAACTATCGGCTGACAGTTTGATCACGATCGTCTTACGATTCCGACTAAACTATCGTCGACTAAAAATCACTAGTGCGCGTTGGCTCTAAAATTGCAAGTATTTTAACTACAGCTCACAGCATAGACATGGTCATAGAGTAGCTACATTACTTATTATAGCGGCCTGTACACGTTGGCCCAACCATTGGCAAATTTGTCGTATATTAACACTTTTGAAAGAACCTTTAAACGTCTTGTTCGTTCAAAAGTGTCAATGTGCGATGTATTGGCCAGTGGTTGGACCAACGTGTACTGGGGGTCTACCGGCTAAAAATATGAAGTTCAGATCCATATTTCTGATTTCAAGCCCAGACCCATAATATGGGCTTCAATTGGAGCTACCGGCTAACTGTTTTTCCGGATATGGATTTCGCGAGTGAATGATAGTCGCGTCTTGTTGCATCATATCAAATAAATACCAATATTTAACAAAATATTATTATTTCTCTGCATTTTTTACTCTTATTATTTATATTTTAAATGACAACGGACAAAGTCGATAAAAACAATTAATTTAGTTCTTCATAGTATTAAAAACAAGTATTCCTAAAATAAATAATGTACGTATCAATTAATAACCAAACGCAAATGACAAGCCTTTCTACAGTATTCCACTTATGAAATATCTTTGTCCAATATGCATTTCATCAAAGAATTTATCAATGAAACCATTCGAAGTTGTCCTCGTCCAATTTCTTGGATCAAATATTTGATAAGTGGAATACCACCCTTAACTTTACTTTTTGAATTAAGTAAATAACACAAAATTAATAAAATATAACGAAAAAGGCATATCTTTGAGGGTCAACTATGGTTTCTCTTCGATTTGTGTGCGCTAATTACGTGAACAATTTGACAAATGACCCCGTCATGGCAAAATTTTGTAGAAGTTATTGTTTGGTTGGGTATTTTGTGGTTAATGTTCTTCATTTCCTCTTATGATACTACCCGTAAGGCTCATTATCAGAGCAAGTTTGCAGATATTTATCAAGATTTAAAGAAAAGCAGACCGAATGTTCCTTATAAGTTTAATATTGACATGATGGAATGGACGGCTACTCCAAGACAAGAACATTGTTTATAAGATGATAATTACAGAGAAAATCATTCAACAGAACCTTTAAAAGATAAACAGTACAAAGTATACCGTAATAATGTCTTAAAATATGTGTTGTGAACTTGTGACAGTAACAACTTGGTTAATAAATGCATGATGATACCATTTTGCAGTTCTTTATTTCTGGTTGTTAATTTCTTGTACTTACCTACTTATACCTTTGTGTTTACATAAATTATTAGTATATTGTGACAAATTCAGACTAAACAAAGCCAATATTCTCAATTAAGAAGTGCCACAACACAACCCTTCCAGAATTGAAAATAAGCAATGTTTAGTTTCTTGAATTCATATTTTTAACACTTATTTATGTAACATAGGTAGGTACTTATTTTTATCATTATCTTTATTTTATATAAATTTGCTATGAAAGAGAAATAAAATTACTATCATTTATGAGGATGATTAAATAGTTAGACCTGTAAATACATAAGTTATTTATTTCTTCAGCGGCCAAATGTTATTTTATTTTCTATGATTTTTCAGTTTAGCACATTTTATGTTTTCAGTTGCTAACTTAAATATAAATAAGTGGGTTTTTGACATTACAATATAACAGCAATTAAGAAAATTAACAAATTGTCTATCAACTCATAATTTTATTTGGAAAATATGAGCTTTAAGCGCTGTCTCCTAGAGTTGCACACAAAAGACAGGTATAGATGTGCATTGTAGCTATGCTATATTGTACTTAGTAAGTACAACATAGCATAGCATATTATGTAGTTGTACTACTTACTACAAAATACTTTTACAAAATAGCGCATAACGTGGATTAGGTACTTTGAATAGAAATTGCTAAATAAATAGGTTAATAATATGGATTATTTATTCAGTAAATCTAAAATAATTGCATCGTCCCGAAACGAAAAACAGACAAACTAGAGTTAGTCTGTTAAGTATAGAGTATCTAACAAATGATAACAGATGGGAGCTTTTATTGAAATTTATAACTTAAACTTCTATCGATTAGGTTAAAAATAAAAATTTATTTGTTCGACAGAAATGATTAAAAATAAGCAATGATTAAACTGTTCAAATAAAATAAAATTCCTTTATTTCAGACCATTTCTTTGCTTACTGACTATTTTAGTACAAAATCACAATATTAAAATTAAAATTGAAAAAGTAAATTAAAATATGCTACTTATGTTAACATAAAGTTTCACCTAGCAAAATATGGAGAGACTAACTTCTCTCCACTCTCCTCAGAATGCCTTTGAAAAAAGAAGCCAGATGCACTGCAGAAACGTGGAAGCGCCAACAAGGATTTAAAGATGTTACTGTATAACACACGCAGGGCATGTAGGAAAGCTGGATAAAGTTTGACCACAGACTACTGGTATAAAAATTTTGACAATAGGCTTTAAATAAAGTAAAATTTACTTCTACTGTACACCAAGCAAACCTGTGTCTCACCATGTTACCACTGACCAACAAAGCCCTGCATCCCTATCCATCTATATCAGAATAAATTGTCATACAGAGTTTCAGTTACTATATGCCCAAGGTATTTAAACTGACTTACACGGCCCAAAGGAATCCTGTTCAAAAGTAACAGGGGCACATTTTCAAGTCTCTCAATGTTACCCCTGAAGATCATGAATTCACTCTATTTCTCGTTGTACCTTAGGCCGTGCTTTCATATATAGTCCTCGCAGGAGCTTTTTGGGCCACCCAGCGATAGGCAGAGCAGCACAGCACCATGTCATCAGCATAACTGATATTATTCACACAGACATTATCTATATAACAACCAAGTGTGCTGCTCAGCCCAGCGATGAGCTTGTCCATATATACATATATAAGAGTGAAGTCAGCCCATCCTGTCTAACACCACATAAACTCTTCAGAGCATGTATTTCCCCACTTTACCACATTTTTCTGATTACCATACCAATGTGCCAGTAGGTACATTTATAACCTCAGCCAACGAGAAACATCTTTAAGTTTTGTCCAAAGGTCCAAAGCTTATCATAACTTCATAACACACAAGATCAAATGCTTTGCTGAGGTCTTAAAACATGCATTTATAGGAAGGAGTTAGCTTTATAACATAATAAATAACAGAGAACTTTAACACAGCTCAATATCACTTGTAAAATAATATGTCAATCAAATGCACTTTCCGTAGACAATATCCACAAAAAAGTCGCTATTGATAATATCACACAACACAATTACTCCAAGGAGGATAATAAGTATTATCTAGCACTTCAGCACACTTCAGCCAGAATGGTGGCTAGGCTAGGCTAGTGATTTGGTTTAATTTTTGTGTTTCGGATAAAAATCCTCAAAGCAGTAAAAACAAAATATATAACCGTACCTACATAAAATAAAACTTTCCTATTTTTGATTTACATAGTATCTTCATTACTTTAGTTAAATGCCTAATTTTTATCAAAAGTAGGTCAACAATTTATCTTTAAAGTTATGTAAATTCCGATAACGAAACAAGAAACGAAAATTTGAATTTCGCGGGTAAAATTCCATTACATGACTTCGAGAGAAAGGAACAGCGAAATAGCAATTTGTGTTTGTCTCTTTCGCTCCATCTTTTCGCTCTGCTTTTAAACTCTCTTCTGCTAAAGTTCAACGTTTTACAAGTGCTAGGGGTATATTTACTATAAATGAAGTTGATTACACTCAAAAGTAGCAAGTTACTTCACACAAATTGAGAAATTAAACTTTTCCATGAATCTTCCGATACCAAAATACTCGCCTGCTTCATTTGACATAACGATATGAATCTGGGTTTCGAGTTTTTACTTTTTAATTTTTACAAAATACCGATTCTGGGCTTCAACTGTCAAAAATGTATAGAGAATTTTCTTCGTCATTCACTCTTTTTCTGACATATGGGTATGGGAAGAAATATGAAGTCCATGGAATTAGGCGGTACCGCCAAGTTCAGATTATGGGCTTCAAATGTCAAATAAAGCCCATATCCATATCCAGATTTTTTAGGCGGTAGACCCCCAGGTGGCCTATCACAAGCTCTAATAGCAGTTATTTTTAAGTTGAGAGAGTGAGACGCTGCTATACGGCGTGTAAAGCGGCGTCTCTGTCTCTCAACTTAAAAATAACTGCTATTAGAGCTTGTGGTAGGCCACCAGGTCGCTTATGGTGAACGCATGCTTGTCCGATGCGAACGCTTCGAACAAGCCGAACAAACCGTGTTTTTAGAAATCTCTGGAAAGGTGAACGTGACGATTCGACATGGTGAGGTGTGCAAATTTGTCTAAAACTCTTTACATTAAAGTAAAGAATTTTAATTTTTTTTTCATTCGGTTCATTCGAAACGTTCTCCTTGGATAAGTTTTGTCTAGAAACCGTTTTATCGAAATCATTGTTGCCAATTGTAGTAGCCAGCGTTGCCAACCTGGGGGGCTACCGCGTAACTTTATGGATATGAACTTCATACGTTTTTGGGAACTTTAAGTCAATTTTATAAAGAAAATAGCCGCTATCAGTTCCTTGTTTTGTGACGTCCGGTATAACGATAACTAGCTAGCAACGTTCAACAGAACAAAGCAGCAAAAATCTATCAGAATAAGGAATTTAAATGACAGTTGAAGCCCATACCCATATCCAGATTTCTTAGCCGGTAGCCCCCCTGTGTTGTCAGAATTACCGTAAGATGCACCCCTAAATTACCGTACAATTACCGTACAAGATGGTTGTATGAAAAGTCGCTTTACACCCCCTCAAGTTACCTCAGTATGTAGTCTAAACTTTTTGTTTAGAACCAAGGAATTTATAAATAAATAAATATTTACTTATAAATTCCTTGCTTAGATAGAACATAGATTTTTGACAGCTTTGTGTAACAACCGTTTTGACAGATTGGTCGTGGTGTACCAAGAGGTGTCGTTTTGCCGCGATAGATGGCTATTGTGTTTCTTTTTTTTATTCTGTGGAAAAGTAGTAAAGTTTAGAGAGCTCTGAGTACTGAATCCTATGGAGATGGCATACCTACGAAAAATTGAAGCATATGGCCCCAGTACAGGTTGGCCGACCATGGTCGGCGACCATGACCGGCGATCATTTAGTGATAGTGTTCACACGATCGCCGGTTTCATTCTGCTTTGGACTGGCCGTGAGGATGGATGTGTATACAATGACGGCTTATGCAATTTACATTTACAGCGCTTTTAATTTGTTGCGAGAATGATTCTATATTAATAGAGTCTGGATCTTGTATAATATGTCTAGATAAATGTAATTATGCATTAAAGTAATAATATACATATTTATCATAACACCCAGACACAGAAAAAACAAATACTTACATCATATCAATACTTCTTGGGCGGGGATTGAACCCAGTATAATATTAATAATGTATTAATAACGTTTTATTCATTTTATTTTTATTTACTTAATTTTAGCTATCAAAACAGAATACTCCTATACATCTTGTGAATTTAAGTGTATTTATTATCATTTGAATAAAAAATATATTACATCAAATTTAAACAACATCAAGGATGATTTTGACAATGTAATATGCTCCACAAAATGGCCTGATTGCGAAAAAAACAATAAATCTAAAATATCCTACACGTCAGTCAACGCAGAAATATTATGAACGTCATTTCGTGTGTACCTTACTCCTTCTGGCTTATGAGCTGTAAAATCCTTCAGTGACGGATAAACCATTTCTTAGTTTAGTATTCACAACAAACGTAACGCAAGAGTTTATGAATTATTGACGTTTGAACAAGGGCCACACGACCTGACGCTTCAGATTATGGATGCTGAAAATAACAAAAACTAGCTAACGAAAGTCCAGTTTCACTCCCTGGCTGCTCAGTGACGCAAAAATAAATAAGATTTAACACACAAACATCATTCAAAACAGAATAGATCTCTTATAATCGTTGTTCAAACAAGGGCCACACGAAACTGTGTGTACCAGATTTAATTTGTCAAAATATCGATAATCATACCATTTGGAGCCAAATAAAGCAGTCTAGCAGCGTCACGTTTGATATGTGACAGCATACAACACTTCAAATCCGTTCGCATAACAACACATCAATAGATATAGCAAAAACAATATTTTTACCCGTCAGACTGTGTGGCCCTTATTTAAAACCGTCACATTACGTGAATTTAGCGTTACGAATGTTGTAAAGCACTTAATAGTCAAGGGAATTTCCGTCACTGAGGATCTAGCTTTACCTGGGACCAATCACTGCAGTACTTACGATGCAATTCAAGTTTAAAATTAGTATGAAAATAAGCTAGGGTGACCACGAAGTAATTTTTTGAGGACATCGTATTGAAGTTTACTGAGAATGTATGTAGCTTACCTATTGTAGCATTAGGATTTTAAGCAAATAAAACTACAGTAAATTGTTCAACAATTTATGATTTAGGTAAATATTAACGCTAAAGTGTGACACATTAAAAAAAGTTATGTTGTTATTTTAATTTTTAGTTTTTTGCATTCACAATGAAATTTTTATTATTGAAAAATGGAAAATGAAGTATTTGTATTGATAAATAATGATTGAAATATTTTATAGAATAAAGAACGACTCCGTAGCTCAGTGGTTAGAGCAGTCGCCCGGAAAACGAAAGGTCGTGGGTTCAAGTCCCATTGGAGCTGGTTGTGAGACGGGTAGATTTTTTCTAAATACTTCATTTTCCATTTTTAGGGTTCCGTAGTCAACAAGGAACCCTTATAGTTTCGCCATGTCCGTCTGTCCGTCCGTCTGACCCCAGTCTAGCTCATAGACTCTTAATACTAGAAAGCTGTAATTTGGCATGAATATACATATTTATCACGCCAACAAAGTGGTAAAGTAAAATTTTGAAAAATATTTTTTTTTATGTTACCTCCCCTGCACGTGAAGTGGGTATGTAATTTTTTTTTCTTGTCTACCCCTTAATGTGGGATGTTGTTGAATAGCAATTTCAAAAACGTTGTGGGTACGTAAAGACAGTTTTTTGATTGAGGCATCTGTTTGTGAATTATTAAGCTTTAAATTGCAAAATTTTGTTTGAGTCAAGTTTCCCCCCCTCTACCAGCCAAATGGTTGTTTCTGGAAACGTGAAAAATTTCACGATAGTAGTACATATGACAAAGTTAAAAGGAAAACTATCACAGCTAAGTAGGCTTTACAAGTTTTTGAGATATAACACATTTTCAAAAACCGCAAATATAACTTTGCCATTCATACGAATACTATGAAAAACAAAGTTATTTTTTTCTAGCATAGAATGACAGTGGTATTTTTGCTAGGTGTATGTAATCGGTACGTTAAGTAGGTACGGAACCCTTTATGAGCGAGTCCGACTCGCACTTGGCCGATTTTTCATGTTATTTTGTGTGAAATATGTCAATAATGTCAAAGATATAACAGTTCAATCACAATATGTACAAATGATTTATTGAAAATCAGACTAGTACTATAGGTACCAACTAGGTATTCTAAAATATCGATACTTACTATAAATTAACTGTATCGGTATGGTACTGACTGATATTAAAATATCGGTATATTAACCAGTATGTCATCAGTAAACCTTATGCAATTATATTTGTGTAAAAGAAATCAGAAAGTAGTTGTTAATAACATCGCATCTGCTGGAGCCCCCATTAATATGGGCGTCCCCAAGGTTCAATATTGGGCCCTTTATTATTTTTGATTTACGTAAATGAGCCACCTTGCTACGCGAATAATTTGTGTAAGACAGTGACAGTGCTATTTGCCGATGATACCTCATTAATTTTCAAAATTGATAGAGGTAATAATTGTTCTGACGACGTAAATAGTGCTCTTTCTAAAGTTGCTCATTGGTTCAACATTAATAATATGGCCTTAAATTCTAAGAAAACTAAATGTGTTAAATTTTCCTTACCTAATCTAAGGGAGGTTGATTTGGATATTATGTTAAACGCAGACGTAGTCGAGTTAATTGAAAGCACTAAATTTCTTGGTGTTACATTAGACTCACGACTTTAATGGGATCCACATATTAAAGCCTTGTTGAGTAGACTCATTTCTGCAGCTTTTGCAGTAAAAAAATAAGGCAATTAACTGATATTGAAACGGCAACACTAGTATACTTTAGCTATTTTCATAGAGTAATGTCCTATGGCCTTTTGTTGTGGAGTTCAGCAGCTAATGCTGGAAATATCTTTATACTCCAAAAGAGAGCTGTTCGCGCCATATACAATCTTCGGCAAAGAGATTCTTTAAGAGACTTGTTTAAGGAAATTGATATATTAACCTTGGCAGGACAATACATTTATGAAAACTTAGTGTATGTAAGAAAGCATCTTAATTCATTTGTAAAGAAAAGTGATGTCCATAATTTAAATACAAGAAATAAGAATAAACTTGCTGTTCCAAGATTTAGACTAGAAAAAACTAGAGGCTCGTTTTTGGGGAAAGGCATAACCTTTTTGAATAAAGTTCCACAAGATGTAATTTAATTGCCTTTGCATGAATTTAAAAAACATGTTAAAAAGACTCTCATCAGCAAAGGTTATTATGAAGTCAAAGATAATCTGAAAGACCACAATGCTTGGTAATTAAATGTACCTAAACCTATAACTTTACATTTGTTTAAAAGGATAATATTCTAATACTTGGGTATGAGAAAATTTTCCACTTAAGTGTTATTTAATAATATTGTATAATAATATGTGCTTTACGCTATAAGCAATTATTGTAATAAGTAACTATATGATTTTTTTGTAAATGTCGTTACCTGAGAAACGCTGGCAAGTTTATTGCGCCCGTTCTTCTTGTCAGTTAAAAAGTCTTGAATGGGTAGTAGGAAAATATTGACGATTTATAAGTACATGCTTATTATGTCTATGTGAATAAATAAATATTTGATTTGATTTGATAAAATAATATTGCGAATTTTATACGTATTTTAGTGAATCTATGGTGGGGACATGGCTGGTGTGTATAATAATTTCATTTGTTGCGTTATTGGTGGGATAGAAGAGTTGGTATAACCCTTACTAATATACTACTTACTACTATCCTAATAATCCTACTATTAATATTATAAATGTGAAAGTTTAGATGTTTGGATGTTTGTATGTTTGTTAGTCAAACACGCCAAAACGGCTGAACGGATTTGGCTGAAATTTGAAACATAGATACTTTGTAGCCTAGAGAGGAACATAGGCTACTTTTTATTCCGTAAAAATATAACATTCCCGCGGGATAAAGTCGTCTATACCACGCGGGCAAAGCCGCGGGCGGAAAGCTAGTGTACTATAAATTAGGTTGTTGTGTGGCCCATGGATCAGGCTAAACTTCTGACGTAAATATAGCCTAATTTGCGATAAATGGGCATATCTCGAATAATCTGGCCACACTGGACGCACTTCGGGAGAATCGGGCAAACGGTTAAAACAACGTCCGTGCGAGCACATAGCTGGAGAGGAACATAGGCAACTTTTTATCCCGGAAAAGTATCACATTCCCGCGGGATAACGTCGTGTAGTCCACGCGGGCGAAGCCGCGGGCGGAAAGCTAGTTAATATTATAAATGTGAAAGTTTAGATGTTTGGATGTTTGTTACTCAATCACGCCAAAACGGCTAAACGGATTTGGCTGAAATTTGGGATATAGATACTTTGTAACCTGGAAAGGAACATAGGCTACATTTTATCCTGAAAAAATCTCACATTTCCGCGGGATAACGTCATCTATACCACGCGGGCGGAGCCGCGGGCGGAAAGCTAGTGTACTATAAATTATGTTGTTGTGTGGCCCATGGATCAGGCCTAAAGCTTCTGGCGTAAATATAGCCTAATTTGCGATAAATGGGCATATCTCGAATAATCTGGCCACCTTGGACGCACATCGGGAGAATCGGGCAAACGGTAAAAATGACGTCCGTGCAAACACATAGCTGAGTAGTCATGTGACGTTACAAAGGAAAAAGTTCTTATTCTCGTGGATTGTCACATAATTATGTTCCATGCTTCGAGCGTTAAAAAAAAACGTGCGATAGAACTTCAAAAAAGTTTACGTGCAAACGATCCCTGCTGGCCTAGCACGAGCGGCTTACCCCACTAAGGTGTAAGCAAGACAGCATGACGGGCTATATCATATCGCGTGATATAATGATGGTCATGCTAGGCAGGCTGGCTTGTTGAAAAAATATCGATATATTGATATTTTTAAATCGATATATCCATATTTTTAGCTGATAAATTATTTTGATCCGATATAATACAAAACCTACAAAATAAGTCACACCAACACATCAAAATATCACTATAAAAATTACTGCATTTAATGCGCGTACTCGTGCAAGTAATAACAGTTTTTGTTTCATCGAAATCTGGCT
This sequence comes from Crambus lathoniellus, assembly GCA_949710035.1. Classification (NCBI taxonomy): domain Eukaryota; kingdom Metazoa; phylum Arthropoda; class Insecta; order Lepidoptera; family Crambidae; genus Crambus; species Crambus lathoniellus. Next base: position 11,773,078 of record OX453323.1, on the reverse strand, counting down.
ACGATTTCCAAAGTTACAGCGTTGTAAAGTTTCACCAGCTTTTGTAAATTTGCTTTCCTTGCGCGCTATTGCGATGACGTCATGTCGCACTGACATCTCCGATTGCAGCTGTTGCGGGTGATTTCCGTCCAACTGTACCTACATAGAGTCTGTCCGTGCGCAATCTGTGCGCAACTGGTGCGTTTTTGGCGCTAGTTACAGGTAATTTTAATCGTTCTAAGGTTATGGTAATTGATTAGTATTCGATTTCGACCGCGCGTAGGCGCAATCTAAAACTGTCACCTACTGTCGATACCAAAAGACATTTATCCCACAAACTTATCTGACCCTGTGGTGGAGGTGCCACTAGCAGTACAAAATTATCGAAATGGCTGTCAGTTTTTAGGGTGCATATTTGACCACCAAGTCAGTTAAGGTTGTTAGTACATTTTGTTTTGACGGTTGCTATATGTATTGACAGAATACCGCCCGCCATTATGAAAGTTGATTTAATTTATGATTCATGAAAATAAAACATGTATTTGAAGGTTGTTTTTTCACATAGGCACAATACAAACTTTTTAAACATGTCATTGATCGACTAAAAGAAAATAAATAAATTTATTGCGAAACCGTGAGAGCGCAACTATATAGCCAAACGATTCTATGTAGGTATATGGAAGCGCCAACTCTCAATTGCGATGTGACGTCACACGGTACTGCCATTGGTTCACCCGAATTTTCCACGGAGGCCGTACTTTAACGTTTAATAATAATATCTCAGTCATTTTTGAAGATAGGAAAAAATAAAATCAGATTCTTTTTTCTCGAGTTACATATTTTTTAGATATGCTGATAACAACAATCATTGGTGTGACTCATTATATCCAACTAGCATACGCCCGCGACTTCGTCTGCGTGGAAAGTTTTTTGCTGTACGTGCAATTGCGTCAGGTAATCGTATTAATTTGACAGTTAATATCGTATTCAATCGGCTGCATTGTATGGAATGACATTTATTATGATACAATATGAACTTTCAAATGAATACGATTGACTTTACGCAATTCCATTCCGCAGTTCAGTAGTTAAGATGTAAAGGAGTAACAAACAAAAAAACGGATATTCACAGTTATAATATTAGTAAGGATATGGATTATTTTTATTTGGTTTCAAGGTGCCGCTATCTCTAGAGGTCCCGGGCTCGATCCCCGGTCGGGTAAATGTTGAAAACGAACTTTTCAATATTTCCTCGGGTCTGGGTGTATGTGGTAATACCCGTCGTTGTTTCCAATTTCCATAATACTAGTGCTCAAGCTACTATACCTTGGTATTGGAACAATGTATGTGATGGTGTCCAATATTTATTTATTTATATCTAGGTAACTTTAGTCGCTAGAATGCAAAGCTGTGAAACTAACTAACTAACAGGACAATTATAGGCTTTTTGTCCATGAATGTACGTACATTGTTGTCACCCTGTTTTAAAAATCTCATACAAATTTTATCAAGGATTGCATCGTAACTACTGCAGTGATTGGTTCCAGGTAAAGCTAGATCCTCAGTGACGGAAATTCTTTTGACTATTTAGTGCTTTACAACATTCGTAACGCCAAATTTACGTAATGTGACGGTTTTAAATAAGGGCCACACAGTCTGACGGGTCGAAATATTGTTTTTGCTTTTTCTATTGATGTGTTGTAATGCGAACGGATTTGAAGTGTTGTATGCTGTCACATATCAAACGTGACGCTGCTAGACTATTTTATTTGGCTCCAAATGGTATGGTTATCGATATTTTGACAAATTAAATCTGGTACACACAGTTTCGTGTGGCCCTTGTTTGAACAACGATTATAAGAGATCTATTCTGTTTTGAATGATGTTTGTGTGTTAAATCTTATTTATTTTTGCGTCACTGAGCAGCCAGGGAGTGAAACTGGACTTTCGTTAGCTAGTTTTTGTTATTTTCAGCATCCATAATCTGAAGCGTCAGGTCGTGTGGCCCTTGTTCAAACGTCAATAATTCATAAACTCTTGCGTTACGTTTGTTCTGAATACTAAAATAAGAAATGGTTTATCCGTCACTGAAGGATTTTACAGCTCATAAGCCAGAAGGAGTAAGGTACTGTTATAGATAGAATATGTACCCATACTAGCTATCCACGCATCCTCACCTTGCACACTCAGCACTCCTTCACCATAGCCTGTACTCCCACGCATCCTAACTCCAGTCGCACCTCAGTCTCGATCCATCCTCCTTACGAGTCGGCTGTCTTATCATAATTAAAATCGCATCTTTTTTTAAAAACCAATTCCTGTCGAGGCTCCTAATATATGGTGGCAGCGTGAAAGGATTCAGTAAAGAATCCCCGGTACGTCTTCGAATTCCAAATCAATCCCGGGCAAGTGTATATGTGCCCCGGTACTTCTTCGAATTCTAAATCAATCCCGGGCAAGTGTATATGTGTCCCCGGTACGACTCCTATTTCTAAACCGCAAACGCGCAAGTGTGTGTGCGAGTGTAAGTGCCAACTCCACTGTGCAAAGTGTTATTGCACCGAGTTACGGCCCGGCCCCTGTGTATCCAGTGTTCGAGGTGAAGTTCCAGAAAGGCCCACTGCTGCGTGCTTTTGGTTCTGCAGCCGGCCTTCACAAAATATCCACCGGTTGCGATTGGCAACCCTAACTCTGCGACGCGACGAATCAACAGCGGCTTATCGACACACCGAGACGCGTCGCCCACGCTCCAGTTACGAGAAATGCAGCTCATCCTTATCGCGATATCCACGTCAATGTAAGTGACTTATTATATTGGTCATTGCTAATTCCCAATCTTATTATACAACTTATTCCCCGTGACTTACACCAACTTAGATTTGTTTTACTTTTACTTAAATTCAATTCTATTTTACCAAAATGGCAAATGATAGACCTAATAGCCCAAAATTTGACCGACCTGAAATTGCGGTCACTGATACAGAAGAAGACAGTCAAAACCAATGTCCTCCCCCTCAAGGAATGTCTACCAGATCCACTTCAAAAAGGAGAATAGCAACACCAAAGTCAGAAATCGAACTTTCCACACTTTTAAAATTCATAAAACCATATGATGGTTGTAGAGAAAAGCTCAACTCGTTTTTAGTTAACTGCAACAATGCATATGATTTGGCTTCCGACTCCCAAAAAGACACACTCTTTAAATATATTCTCTGTCAATTAGAGGGCAAGGCGGAGACCGCCTGCTCCATCAAAGAATTCACCAATTGGTTACAACTCAAAGAATTTCTCAAAACCCAATTTAGCGAGAGGAAGCATTATGCCCATCTACTCACAGATTTACAAGAATGCAAACAGCAACCTAATGAGCCTGTTAGTCAGTATGCTTTAAGAGTCGAGACATGTCTATCCGAGTTACTTTCCGAGATATCCATTTCACATGGGCATAAAAGTAGGGAAATGTTAGGAAGATCGGCCGCGATGGAGGAATTAGCCCTTCATCATTTCCAAATGGGGCTGAAACCCCACATTTCCAATATTGTTCGATGTAAATCAGCCAGATCCTTGAACGATGCCATAAACATAGCAATATCTGAGGAAAGAATCCAACAAGCGTTATCCAAGCATAACCCGAGCCAGTCCAGCAATCAATACTCGCGTCAAGATAGACCTTATTCGTCAAGACCTAATGGTCAATTTGTCCGTCGTAACCAAGGTCAACAATCCTTCCCTAACCAATCAAATTTCAGACCGAACTTCAACCCTAATCGATCGTATACAAATAACCCTCCTACAACTCCTTTCTGCAGATACTGCAAAACTCCTGGTCACGTCCTAGAGCAATGTCGCAAGAGAGAATTCAATAACAACCGATTCAAAAACCTTGACCAAAACCAGGCAAGGGTTTCTATGCCTCAACGTATGCATTTCATATCTGACGATACTAATGATGACGATTATCCAACTAACCCTGTCGAGGGTTATGATACCTGCGACTCCAACCCAAAAAACGAATAATCGTCTCGTCCCAGTGTCGTGCGGGACCTCGCGATTCAAAAACCGACGCGATAAAATCAATTCCTAAATCCAATTCCCCGCAAGTATCGCTACATGATCACTTGCCAAAATCCACTGTATCCGTGCAGCAACTCAATAAAGTTGACCTGCCAAAATCCACTGTATCCGTGCAGCAACTCAATAAAGTTGACCTGCCAAAATCCACTGTATCCGTGCAGCAACTCAATAAAGTTGACCTGCCAAAATCCACTGTATCCGAACAGCAACCCAATAAAGTTGACCTTCCAAATCGCGCAAAATCCAAAGTTTTCGAAATAACTAATAATCCTACGAAAACATTATTACCTCATGTCCTCGTGAAATCATCTGTATCCGATATTCCATTGTCCTTGTTAGTCGACTCAGGATCCTCTGTAAGCCTACTAAAATATTCAAGCATAGAAAAACATCCTAAACTCATTAAAGAATCTATTCAGTTAAAAGGTATAGACCCGGCTGAAGAGACAATTTGCACCAGGGGTCACTTTCAATTAAAACTACAATTTTCTAAATCCAAATTGTCCCATTCATTCCACGTTATTGACGCAATTCACTTACCATATGATGGCATAATTGGTTCCGACATGCTTAACGCACATAATTGCAGTATAAACTATAACGACAATCTTCTTCACCTGGGCAACGCAATAGAAAAACTATATTTCCATGATCCCGCTTACATAATTCCAGCTAGAACCGAAACAATTATTGAGTGCTCTGTTTCAAACCCAGAAATAAAAGAAGGGTTAATTCTTGATCAAAAACTTTCAGAAAAACTACTAATCGCAAACTGTCTAGTGCGAGTTAAAAGAAATAATAGAATAAATATATCAATTTTAAATACTTCTGATACACCAGCTACTATAAAATCAAATCTCAATCTCAAACTTGACCTCTTTGATCCTTCAAAATTCAATGAAGAAGCGCAACCTTCGTTTCCAATCAATCACATAAATATTTCGAACGATAGTGTTAAACGAACGAGAGAAGTATTAAAACAGCTCCGCACTTCGCACCTCAATGAAGAAGAAAAGGATGCTCTCTTACAACTTTGTTCTGATTTTTCCGATATTTTCCATTTACCTGGAGAAAGTTTAACACATACTAACGCTTTCAAACATGAAATCAAAACCACAACAGATGTCCCAATCCATACAAAATCCTATAGATTTCCTGAAATTCATAAAACCGAAGTCCACAAACAAATGAATAAGATGTTAGAACAAAATATCATAGAGCCCTCTGATTCCCCTTGGTCATCCCCAATTTGGGTAGTACCGAAGAAACTAGATGCTTCTAATATCCAAAAATGGCGCGTAGTGATAGACTACCGCAAGTTGAATGATATTACCATCGGTGACACGTACCCCATTCCACAAATTACTGAAATCTTAGACCAACTTGGCAACAGTAAGTACTTTTCCACTCTAGACCTAGCTTCTGGATTCCATCAGATAGAGTTAAACGAAGCTGATAAACCCAAAACAGCCTTCACCGTCCCTGAAGGGCATTTCCAATTCACAAGAATGCCATTTGGGCTCAAAAATGCCCCTGCATCTTTTCAGCGTCTCATGAACTCTGTCCTATCGGGCCTTCAAGGTATTCGATGCTTCGTATATTTGGACGATGTGGTTTCGTACGGCCATGATTTGCAAGGCTGCATCAGCAATTTAACAGCAATTTTCCGGAGAATTCGTCAGTATAAATTAAAACTGCAACCAGACAAATGTGAGTTCTTACGACGAGAAGTCTGCTATCTAGGGCACGTAATTACCGAACAAGGTGTAAAACCTAACCCCGAAAAAGTTAAAGCCGTGGCAGAATTTCCAACTCCAAAGACCCCTAAGGATATCAAATCGTTTCTTGGGCTTGTCTCATACTACCGCCGCTTTATCCCAGATTTTTCAAAGACAGCCAAAGCCCTTACCAGCCTCCTTAAAAAGGACACGCCATTCAATTGGGAAAACCAGCAACAACTTGCTTTTGATACACTAAAACATAAATTAACTACAGCTCCTCTACTAATTTATCCCGATTTCTCAAAACCCTTTATACTGACTTGTGATGCTTCAAACTACGCTGTAGGTGCTGTACTTTCCCAAGGGATCATCGGCAGAGACCAACCAGTAGCTTTCGCCTCGCGTACTCTCAATAAAAGTGAATCCCATTACAGCACCACTGAAAAAGAGTTGCTATCTATCCTGTATGGCTGCAAAACCTTCCGTCCTTATCTGTATGGGCATAAATTCCTCATCGTTACCGATCATAGACCTTTGAAATGGTTATTCAACCATAAGGATCCCAGCAGTAAACTTCAAAGATGGAGGTTGAAACTAGAAGAATTTGATTACGAGATAGTTTACCGTAAAGGCAAACTAAACTCTGCCGCTGACGCTCTTTCTAGATATCCAGTAAATCCTATATATCCAACAAAAAGAGACTCCCTAAATCCTAACGCGAACACTTACCCTGACGAAGAACTTCCACTGCAAACATCACCGCCTGAAAGCACACCTAACGAAACAAATGACAATTTACCAAACATCCCCGAGAATCAAGATCCTGTTGTCACATCCAACGACTCTCCGGCCTTCAGCCCCATAACCTTAGAAGATCTCGAAATCCGCATTCCTTCTAGTCTCCTCGGGTCAAATAGCAACTTACCCTCTATCCCACTTCTAGAAGATGACGATCTATCCCTCACTGCATACAGCCCTGAAAGGGTATCTGAACCTCAACCTTCAACTAGCTCCCAGAACCTTGATCAACCTCCTCCTGTAGCTCGTATAACTCCATCTCCAACATCTGAAATCATACCTGTTCCTGGTGCTCCCCACACTGAAACTTCGTCTCCAACACCTGAAAATGTACCTGTTTCCGATGAAACCTACAATAAATTTCTAAAATCACCTACAAAATCATATGACACACAAATTATAGAACATAATGAAAATCTTCTCAAAAGCTCACAGAAATTAATAATAGTACCTACTTCCATAGACATGGACGAGTCCATGCCATACATACAAGAAATTTTAAATAACTCTCCAGAAACCGACCGGAACGAATTTCTGAAAGAAGAAAGAACATTGTATACCTTCTTAGCTCTAACAATTGAAAATAAAACTTACCTGTTCTTATTTATTAAGGTACACCATTTTGATGATTGCTCATACCCAGATATATTCAAATCTTTGAAATATGCTCGAGACGAGATAATGATGTCATATCCTACTGTAAATGAGATCAGTACATCAGATTTTAAAAACCCCTTCGATAGACACTCTTTTGTCAAAATTTATAATATGTTTAATTATTTATTCAATGGAACTAATATACTTGTACACATTTATCATAATGACATTATATATCCTTCATTGAGCGAAATTCCAAAAATCCTGAAAGAAAACCATGACCTTCCCATTGCCGGACACCTAGGGACCGTCAGAATGTTAAACCGTATAAAAGAAAGATTTTATTGGAAGAATATGCGTAGTGATATTGAAACCTATATAAAAAAATGTACATCGTGTCAAACTAACAAAGCTTTGCGTAAGGTCAATAGAGCACCTATGATAATAACGTCCACTTCAACAGCTCCATTCGAGAGACTTTCTATCGACATAGTAGGCCCTTTGCCAGAATCTGGCACAGCCAAACTTAAATATATCCTGACCATGCAAGACGACCTCACAAAATTTTCATTAGCCTACCCGATTCGCAGTATTACTGCTGAGGAATGTTCTGAATGTCTGCTTCATTTTATTTCATTGTTTGGAATACCAAAATATATACTTACCGATCAGGGCACCAATTTTACAGCTGAAGTGTTCAAGAAAACATGTGAACTTTTAAAGACTAAACAACTTTGGTCCACGCCCTATCATCCCCAGACGCAGGGTGCTCTGGAAAGATCACATTCCACTCTCAAAGAATTCTTGAAACACTACGTCAATGAAGATCAGAATAATTGGCCCCGATATGTTTATACAGCCATGCTAGCATACAATACTGCTGTACACTCCACTACTCACTACTCACCTTACGAATTACTATTCGGATATAAACCTCATATTCCAGACTCAATTTACAATGACAATTCTAACACTACGTATCCCGAATATGTCAAAATGTTACAACACCGAATGAAATACACTCGAGATAGAGCCATAGAATATATCCAAAAATCCAAGTTTAATTCAAAAAATTATTATGATTCTCATACTCGTGCTGTGACATATAAAGTTGGCGATTACGTCCTATTAAAAAACCATGTCAGACAACGTAAAGCCTTATCCCCATTGTGGAAAGGTCCATACAAAATCGTAAAAGTTCATGGTAATCATACGTTGTCTTTATTAATAAATAGACGACATGTACGACATCATTTCGATGAAGTCAAACACGTAGAGGCGTCACAGTTGCCTCCTACAAGCTAAGAATTTTATTTTAACTTTAGCATTTGAGTATGTGTTAGTTAGTTACGATAGTTAGGTCTAACATAGATTTTATGTCCTTACCGCTATTATATTAGATGTTTCTGCGTTATACCTTTTATGACGCTTAGAATGTAATATACTTAAAGTTTAACATTTTGTTTTTTTTATATACTTATATATTATATATATAAAATATATATATTTATATAAGTTACATTTTACGTTACGTTACTCTCACATAATGAAATATAATAATGGTTTATATACAAAATACCTCTTTCTCTTACAGTATACTGGCTCAAGGTCATCCGGATTTTGTCCGGGAAATCAGCTCGAGTTCCGGTATATACTTTGACCCGATTGGTGAACTCAAAATTCGCGTAAGCCACTTAGACATAGTAACCCCAATAGACATCTCGTACATTGAACCCCACATTAAAAACATTAACTCAATATTAGGTACATTGCGTCTAGTATGCAATCAAATAAATATTGAAACGGCGAACAATTTAGAATGCAATAATATACTACAACCATTAACTGTTCGATATCATGACATAGTTGCAGAGTATTCCTCCATCTCTCATTTAGTAGACAGAAGGTTCAGGCGAGGGGCATGGATAGGTGGTATTGGCTCTCTTTCTAAAACTATATTCGGAACTCTGGATGAAGATGACGGTATCAAATATGATAACGCCATCCAAGATATGCAAAGTAATGAAAAAAGGTTAGCCTCATTAATGAAACAAAATATTTTAATAACGACTTCGACTTTATCTAAATTTAATGAAACTTTACACATCATTAAATTAAATGAAGCTAGCCTTAACCAAGCTATCGACGATTTTACATTAAAGTTAAAAAATTTAACTATTATTTCCAATGAGCTTATTGTGAAGTCAAACATTAATTCCATTCTGAACAGCTTAGAAGCATCATTATTAACTCTATCGTTTCGACTAGAAGACATAACTAACGCTATTATACTTAGTAGCCAAAACATCCTGCACCCGGCCGTGTTATCTCCCAGACAGTTATACCAAGAAATCGTCGATAACTATAGATATTTACCCGTAGACTTTAAGTTACCTGTAAGCTTAGCGTTAAATAATATTCATACATTGATGAATGTATCTAGAATAGTTTGTTATAGTGTAAGCAATAAGATTGTATTCATTCTGAGAATACCTTTAGTGTCCTCGAAAGAGTTCGACCTTTTCCATAGTATAGCTTTACTTACTCCACACGATAATTTGAAACCAAATTCTTTCTCCTATATAATACCTAGCAATAAATATATAGCAATGACCAAGGATAAGTCAGAATATTGTAACCTAAACTCGTTAAACGAATGCATAGCGATAAACTCCCGCGCATACGTTTGTGACGTCATGACAGTTTTTCCCACTAGTGCAAACCCAAGTTGTGAAAGTGAATTAATTACAAATGTGATCAAAGTGTTACCAGTGCAGTGCAAAACCGATTTTGTTCACGGACATATAGATTTGTGGGAACCGCTACACAATAATAATTGGATTTATGTACAATCTCAAAGTAACAAATTATATATCGAATGTCCACATCAAAGAAATGTCGAAATAAATATTATTGGTACAGGAATATTGTCTATCCCTAAAAACTGTATATCTTATTGTAAAAGCACCAAGTTAATACCTAGATATGATAATGTCAAAATCAACACAACTGTAATTTACTCCGATTTCAATATAATAAATGACTCTTGCTGCAATTTAGATAAGTTCAAAACAGTTATGAGTAACGAGCCCCCTCTTAAATTACAAAACTTTAATCTCGATATTTTTACCTTAGAAACTAAATCAAAATTAAAATCATTATCCAGCCAAGCAGATTCAATTATCGAACAGCACCAAATTTTAAAATACGGGACTCATTACTCAGTTCTGCTTATTATTGTAATATGTGTAATTTCTGGATTCTGTATTTTTAAGATGTTTTTATGTATTAAATCGCACAGCCGTCTTACCTACCTCCTCCCTAGATCCACTCCAGCCGTTCCAATAGACCTTCCCTCTGATCCTACTCCAGCTTCTGAACCAGCTATCCCTATGAAGGTCATAAAACATAGCCCCGAAATAGAAAACCTCCCATCTCCTAGTATCCGTAGGAATCTATAATATATATACATATGAATATATATTTATAAATAAATAACAAATAAATAAATATTTATATACCATAATAATCTTACCTTTTCTCCGTTACTCTCTTCCTAAACATCGAAATTTTAACCCCGATGTTTAGTCTAACCCCGGGAGGTGTTATAGATAGAATATGTACCCATACTAGCTATCCACGCATCCTCACCTTGCACACTCAGCACTCCTTCACCATAGCCTGTACTCCCACGCATCCTAACTCCAGTCGCACCTCAGTCTCGATCCATCCTCCTTACGAGTCGGCTGTCTTATCATAATTAAAATCGCATCTTTTTTTAAAAACCAATTCCTGTCGAGGCTCCTAATATTAGGCTCCTAATACAGCCGACTCGTAAGGAGGATGGATCGAGACTGAGGTGCGACTGGAGTTAGGATGCGTGGGAGTACAGGCTATGGTGAAGGAGTGCTGAGTGTGCAAGGTGAGGATGCGTGGATAGCTAGTATGGGTACATATTCTATCTATAACACCTCCCGGGGTTAGACTAAACATCGGGGTTAAAATTTCGATGTTTAGGAAGAGAGTAACGGAGAAAAGGTAAGATTATTATGGTATATAAATATTTATTTATTTGTTATTTATTTATAAATATATATTCATATGTATATATATTATAGATTCCTACGGATACTAGGAGATGGGAGGTTTTCTATTTCGGGGCTATGTTTTATGACCTTCATAGGGATAGCTGGTTCAGAAGCTGGAGTAGGATCAGAGGGAAGGTCTATTGGAACGGCTGGAGTGGATCTAGGGAGGAGGTAGGTAAGACGGCTGTGCGATTTAATACATAAAAACATCTTAAAAATACAGAATCCAGAAATTACACATATTACAATAATAAGCAGAACTGAGTAATGAGTCCCGTATTTTAAAATTTGGTGCTGTTCGATAATTGAATCTGCTTGGCTGGATAATGATTTTAATTTTGATTTAGTTTCTAAGGTAAAAATATCGAGATTAAAGTTTTGTAATTTAAGAGGGGGCTCGTTACTCATAACTGTTTTGAACTTATCTAAATTGCAGCAAGAGTCATTTATTATATTGAAATCGGAGTAAATTACAGTTGTGTTGATTTTGACATTATCATATCTAGGTATTAACTTGGTGCTTTTACAATAAGATATACAGTTTTTAGGGATAGACAATATTCCTGTACCAATAATATTTATTTCGACATTTCTTTGATGTGGACATTCGATATATAATTTGTTACTTTGAGATTGTACATAAATCCAATTATTATTGTGTAGCGGTTCCCACAAATCTATATGTCCGTGAACAAAATCGGTTTTGCACTGCACTGGTAACACTTTGATGTTGACGAAATGACGTTCATGAAATATTCAGATGAACTGAATGATCGGCCAACGTGTGAACGCTGTTTGTGGCCTGCGACAAACTCCCTTTGAATCGTGCACGAAAAACCGACACGGGACGGATCGCCGGCGATCATTGCTCACAGTCACCAATCACACGCAAACCGGCCCTGTACACGATGGCCCAACATGGTCGCCGACCATGATCGGCCATCGTGTACTGGGGGCAATACACACACACACAAGCACACATATTGAGAAACCAAAATGGCGCCTTTCCGTAGTGCTGCCCTATTTGTACATCGATATATTTATTGATGAAGTTAGAGATTAAGTATTTTTGTGACTACCTACCTATATTACCCTATATTTTATAAAAGCAGTTTCGTAATCACCTCGATAATTTAAAACGGAATTATAGTGTATAATTATATACCTAGTTTTTTGAAAAATAAAACTTAATAATGTGCTTAAATTATACCTACATTTGCACATAATTAAGTTCTTTATGACAATGACACAATGTGTATGTGTTTGTGCATGTACGCACACAATCATTGGCCCGACCGCGCGCGTGAGACGCAACAACTGTAAAGCCCCCAGTACAGGATGGCCGATCATGTTGGCCGACCATGATGGGCCATCGTGTACAGGGGCGGTTTGCGTGTGATTGCCATCTGCGAGTAACGCAAACTGGCCCTGTACACGATGGCCCATCATGGTCGGCCAACATGATCGGCCATCCTGTACTGGGGGCTTAGCCCCTCAGTACAGGATGGCCAATCATGTTGGCCGACGATGGCCAACATGGTCGGCCAACTTGATCGGCCATCCTGTACTGGGGGCTTATTGCTTGTTAAGTACATAATGTATCAAAAATTCAAACGCAGATACAGATTAAAAATAAGGTCCTGTAGTTTATTTACAAACTAACCTTAGTAAAATATAGTTCCTGTTGCAGTAGTAGTAGATAAAAGACCAACCTACTATATTTTACTGAGGTTATAGTTTGTAAATAAACTCTACACGACCTTAGTTTCAATCTGTACGATTGTAGATACATTAATACTTAGCGAGCAATAAATTTGATTGAGGGCGCCCCACTTGTCGGCTCTACTCGCCTTTACTTAGAAACTGCAATTTTATGATCAAATTTTTTATGTTTTCCGAGTCACGCGTCTATACACATGCGAGACCTCCATAGAATTCCAGATCAAAGGTCGCGAGAACCAGTTTAAGTAAAAAAAGGTAATGAAATAAAACAAAAAGCTCCATATTGTAAAAACCTATTATGTTTATACAACAAGGATTGGTTTTTTTTACATAACACACATTACAATATAAATCACAAAGGAGAATGCCTACTAGGTACCTACCTACCATAGAAAAAAAGAAATGTCTCAAAAAAAAACAAGCATTATTAAGTAATAAAATAATAAACAGTTTGAATCGAGATCTTTACTAGCAAGCATATTTTTTATATATTTAGAATATAGCGAAGCGACATCTAGTGGTAAAAAATATACTTACTTTTAATGTGCTAGAATGAATGTATGTTCGACAACAACTTTACAGCAAAATGACATTTAAAAAAACACGTTATATATAAGTATCCAGTTTTTGGCAACCGGAACAGAAAACGTTGTCGCACTATAATTTCGATTTTGCCAGTGGCCTAATTAACGTCTTTTTCAAAACTTAAACTGTCGTTGACGTTTGAAACTGTTCTTCAAAATGAAAAGAGCACATAAAAATAGTTTTCGTACGAGTCTTTAAATTTTCCTTTCGCATTGTTCCAGCCATATTTTTCTTTTTTTGTTATTTTTAGGCAACCTAAAACAATAAAAACAGTTTAAAATTAATACACTCAATTTACACTTGAAATTTGAAAACATCGATAATTCGATAAGAAAAATGCTATAAGGGCAACTCTAGCGCAAAACAAACAGATTTATATTTTCTTGAAATACACCAACAAAACTCACCAAAATAAGTATTAAGCTACATTTGGTATGAATTCTAAGTAAACTATTCACAGGAAAACCAAAACACAAGGCATTTATTGTATTGTTTTGGTGTTTTTGCAAAATAAATAGTACGTACCGGTGTAATGTAATGTTTGGACGATTTTCACTTTTGATGCCACAAACTACCACACTGCAATTAGACATGTTTCTTGTTGCTTTCTCTCACTTATTAATACCTTTTATTCACATGAAAGTCTCAAATTAAAAGACTTTTAGCACAAAACACTGCAAATACAACTCGCGTTGACAGCTCACATACCGAGAAACCTAAATGGCGACCGGCTTCAATCATGCATTACGATGACGTCACGTTTCAATGTTGCCAAAAAATAGGTCGAATAAATTGCTGTCTCTTTTTACATGAAGTATTGGAGGTAAGATAAAACGAGATGGCTACAGGTTTATGAGTACAATGTCGATTTAGCTCATATTTGTATAACCGTTAGTTCATATAGATCAATATGCCATCTCCATGGGATTCGTACTCAGAGTTAGAGAGTATTCTAGTTTAGAGTTTATAAACACAAATAGAAAAAACGTACAAATCTATCAATGAAGGGTTAACATAAATATTAGTGCAAAATGATTTAATAATCAAATTTAAAAAAACCATGTAATAATTCCTATAGAGAATATAATTTTTGTGAAGCACTGGCTGAAAACAGAAATAATAATAAAAAGAAGAAAAGATAATAATCTCAATATTATGTCAAATTAATGCAAATTAATGTCACTTGTCAATCTCGAATTTTATGCAAAAATTAGCTGCTAAAATAATATATTTTTGTAAAAGCAGTGCTATATAATGTTGAAAACATTGTGAGGCAAGTGTGTGTTGGTAAATTCGTGTAATAATTAAGTACATGATAGTGATATACATAATACTGATGAAGATGATTTATAATCACAAAGTCTGGAAGTTGCACAGACCTAAAGTACGTTTATTAATTCGGTGCAAAAAATAAATAATGTCACTTTAACATTTGACTTTGGCAACAGGGTGTCGTAAACCTTTTTCTTCATGTCGCTTTTAAACCAAATTTATTGTGAGGTTTTGGTTTTACAGATTTTGTTAAAATCTTCTTATAAAAACTATATCCTGGGGTAAAGCTCATAAAATAATGCAAAATGGGTTAGATAGTAATAGTACAGACACAATAGTAAGAAATAACACCGGTTCAAACTTAACAATAAACAAAAACAATGACAGAAACAAGAAGAAATCTACAAAATAATGTAAAAGAAGCACTGTACGCGAAGCAGATAGGAGCCCACGTAAAGTAAACAAAATACAAATCAAAATCAATCAAATAATCACACACATGTTAAAGTAGGTTTGTCACCCCTGCGTCACAAATATTTTGTGCCTGCGTGTTGCCAGTACGTGAAAAAAATATCCATCTAACATCCCTTCGATAAATTATTTTGTTGTTTACGTAAGAGTAATTTCCATTTTTTTTACTTTTATTAAAAAAGTTAAACAAATATCTATCCAGTCAAAGCATGTTTTGAATTAACGGCAATGTCGTTCACAAATAAAGAATTTTACAGAATGTGAATATAGAGTTTTAATATGGTAATACTGTTTTCTTTTTTTTTTGCACCGAATTAAAAAACGTACTTTAGGTGTTATTATTATTGTTGATCGAAGGTTGCAAAGAAGATATCAAAAGACGAGCTGCCATAACCTAACCTTTGAAAAGCTAACGAAGATAAATATATGGAAAGATCGCCGCACAGAGATGGGCAAATGCCCGGTTAAAATCCGGCATTTTGAAAATGCCCAGGTTAAATCCCATTTATGCCCATTTCTGCCCGAAAAGTTGGGCAGAAACTGTATAATAAATCAGTAATAACAGTTAACCAATATTATGAAATTTTACATGATTTACAAACTCATTACTTAAATAATGCTAAGTAATATTAGAGTACGTATTTATTTTTTGATTTTTAACCCCCGACGCAGCGCAAAGAGGGGTATTATAAGTTTGAGGCCTTTGTCTGTCTGTCTGTACTGTACGTATATTCGTAGTGCCTAAACGGATCAGGCGATTTTATTGCGGTTTTTTTTAATTGAAAGCTATATTAAACGAGATGGTTCTTAGCCATGTTTGAAGAAAATCCATCCGGCCATTTATGGAGATGGTCAACTGCCTGCCAAAACGGAAAAAGATACAGACGTGGTGCTTTGACTTAAATAATGTACACCCTGGGCAAATTTTGGTGCAATAAAAAAAACAAAATAGTGGCAAAAAAATGGCCGCCAGAAATTAAGTTGCTCCGATTTGGCTGAAATTAGCGATTAAAATGTGTTTTTTTTATTTTATGTGTTATTTAAAAAGGATGAAATAAAAATAAAATAAAATAAATAAAAACCCCCGACACAAAAAAAAACTCAAGAAAATAAATTTTCTCTCGGTCGGGGCACAAAATGAGAGAGAGATTATTAAAATTTTATAAACAACTAGCTGTTGTCCGCGGCTTTACCTGCGTGGTCAAAGGAAGGTAGTTAATAATATCAATGCCTTAAAAAATGCATGGCACATTTCTGGTGCAAGGACATAGAAGTAACAATTCAAAATTTAAAAACAAATACCAAGTGGAACCCTCGCTAACGCTTGCCGTATACAAAGTGTACGTAGGTACACTGACATTATGTATGGATTTTATATTTAGGTACAATAATTATTGAGTTCAAATCATGTTTAAAACACTGTGGGGAATGGCGCAACGATTACGACATTTATCATAGTGGAAGAGGGTCTTTCCGAGGTAAAAAGAAACCTGGATCATACTCCACCTTTCTACCACCTCAAAAAGTAGCGCAAAAATCCGCAGCACCGTTTCCATAGTAAAAGACCACGTCTCACTTCCATAGGTCATTTCTGGCAAGACACACTGGGCAAAGACTTTCGTCTTGAGACATCGAGGTATTTCGGACGCAACTGTAGCGACATCTGGACGACGACGCACACAACACAGACGGCTACCACAAGACGGCAACCACAGCACACTCACGGCAACAAGACTCTGCTAAATGCCGACAGATGGCGCTACCTAACACTACCGCAACCACCTCTACGCGCGCCTACCAGTATATATGGAGCTACTACATCGCGCAAGCATAATAAATCCATCAAGTTTGTATATATACAACTTTCATCCATCTTCAACTAGGACAGTGGTCCCCGGGCTAACACTACCCTAGCCCGGAAAGGATTGACATACAATCAGTCTTCCTTTAATAGTTGCATTATCCTTCATGTGGCTAAACAACTATATGCCGGAGCTTCCCAAACGGTGCCCATTCAAGCTGGATTTGACGAGAGATCTCTTTCTCAAAGTTGGACTTGGACTCCTAGGTAAACATAGCGGTAAAAAAACTTTGAGTGTAATGTTCCCAACATTAACTGGAGCGGGGGTCTACCGGCTAAAAATATGAAGTTCAGATCCATATTTCTGGTTTCAAGCCCAGACCCATAATATGGGCTTCAATTGGAGCTACCGGCTAACTGTTTTTCCGGATCTGCAATTTCGCGAGTGAATGATAGTCGCGTCTTGTTGCATCATTTCAAATAAATACCAATATTTAACAAAATATTATTATTTCTCTGCATTTTTTACTCTTATTATTTATATTTTAAATGACAACGGACAAAGTCGATAAAAACAATTAATTTAGTTCTTCATAGTATTAAAAACAAGTATTCCTAAAATAAATAATGTACGTATCAATTAATAACCAAACGCAAATGACAAGCCTTTCTACAGTATTCCACTTATGAAAGATCTTGGTCCAATATGCATTTGATCAAAGAATTTATCAATGAAACCATTCGAAGTTGTCCTCGTCCAATTTCTTGGATCAAATATTTGATAAGTGGAATACCACCCTTAACTTTACTTTTTGAAATATGTAAATAACACAAAATTAATAAAATATAACGAAAAAGGCATATCTTTGATGGTCAACTATGGTTTCTCTTCGATTTGTGTGCGCTAATTACGTGAACAATTTGACAAATGACCCCGTCATGGCCATTGAGTTAAAAGAATAGAGGAGACATCTCAACTAGAATCTTTGCAACACGAGTTGAGTCCACGTGGACTCAACTCGTTTAGTCTGTGGCAAGCGATAGACGCAACAACACGTGTGTGTACTCTGTTCTATTTTATTTAAAAATGCCGATATGTGGGTTGAGGTACTGTTTAAATAACTCAAAAAATACTAATAAAGCCCAAGGAATTACTTTTCACTAGTAAGTACTCACTAAAGTATCTAATAACATGCTACTGAGTAATTATTTCATTAGGTCGCCGAAAAATTAAGCGACGGCCATATTTCGATAGAGTCATAGATTAACAAAATTGGTTATTTTGCGTTGCAGAAGTGACAGTTTAAACGTTTTAGGTGATTACTTGGGTTCAGGCATAGTAAAACAATATAAGTACGTTGACTGCCTGGACAGGCACCCCAAACGGTTTGTATGTGAGCGTGCCCGTACGTATGCGTCGTCATGCGTCGTCGCACGCACACACTGACAAAATTTATCGGTGATAACGGGGCGACAGTCATGCGTGGCAGCGCCCGCCGCCCGCCGCCCGCGCGGCGCCGCCGCCGCCGCCGGCCGGTCGCCGGCGACCGCGCATAATATATATTATTAAGGTAAAACTGTCCGTGCCCACCACACGCACGCTCCGTGCCGCTGCGCTGCCTCCCTCTAATAATTTTGTATTTGTATTTGTAATAATTCGTGCGTGTACCTACGCTAAAAATTCGAGTAGAAGTAAAAAATATTGTAGTGTATACGGATGTCTCAGTAGCGGGTTGTCTAATCCAGAACTATCTTTCTTCGCATTACCTAGCGAACAAGAACGGTGAGTACAATCTACCTACTATAATTATCATATGTAGATACGTACATAATATTTTGTATAGCTGCTTACCTACCTAAATAGTTCTGCTTCCGATTTCGTTGACCAGATACCAATTTGTAATTTAATTTTCAAATAGAAAGAAAGAAGAAAGAAAAACATTTATAATAACAAATTATTGTAACTTGTAATCCTATGTGTAGGTAGGTATGTGATTAGATTAATAAACTGGGAGCATAATATAAATTTTTAACCGCCTCTGCGGTCTAGTGATTCACACCACCGATTTCAGACCCAGAGGCCCCGGGTTCGATTCGCAGTGGGTGTAGGTACATATTGTATTCGGTTTTTGACAACCGATTTGGCGCAGGGGTAGGCTACCCATCTTCTGCGCCAGTGGTCTCGGGTTCGATTCCCGAACAAGACAAATATTTGTGTGCATGAACATGTCTATTTGTCTTGGTCTTGGTGTTGTTGTAAAGCCACGTTTTAATTTATCCTATTTCGACCGTAATTTTTCAAACCACTAAACAGATAACATAACATGACGTACCTAGGTAATGAAAAATTTTAGTCAGCCCCTGGTCTATGTACAAAAATAATTAAAAATCTTTGTATTATAGATTCCTGACGCCCGCGATTGACTATGCATTTTTGACGATTGAATAAACTCTAAGCGACAGCCCTACGTGTTTAGCCTATTATCACTCGCTCAGGGCTCCAGTCCGCTTACTTATATTGTTTTACTATGGTTCAGGTTTTGATGGAAGTTTGATGTTTTTTTGTTATTGAACATTTGAACATTGAACTTACATTTATACTGCAAGTTAAATAAACGCATGTAAAATAATTAATAGTATTCATGTATTTAAACGTATATAAGTACCGAAAATAAACTCGATTAGTAAGTATTTCTCTCACGATGTCAATGTTTAATCTTAAAAAAATAATTAATAAAATAAAATATGAATTCTCATAAAATGTTGTAGGCAGAAAACACGCACAAAAGCTATGTCTGTTCTGCAATGTTTGATCTATGTCTGGTTGCACTACTATTGGTTGCCGCTTTCTGCACGGGCGCTTTCGATTGGTCGCGAGGCTAACTCTTAGCTTAGCAAAAATACTACAAGATTTTTGTTTGGGATAGCTTCTCTAGTAGGTACGTTAGTACATTATAACTCAATGGTCATGGCAAAATTTTGTAGAAGTTATTGTTTGAGTCATTTTGTGGTTAATGTTCTTCATTTCCTCTTATGATACTACCCGTAAGGCTCATTATCAGAGCAAGGTTGCAGATATTTATCAAGATTTAAAGAAAAGCAGACCGAATGTTCCTTATAAGTTTAATATTGACATGATGGAATGGACGGCTACTCCAAGACAAGAACATTGTTAATAAGATGATAATTACAGAGAAAATCATTCAACAGAACCTTTAAAAGATAAACAGTACAAAGTATACCGTAATAATGTCTTAAAATATGTGTTGTGAACTTGTGACAATAACAACTTGGTTAATAAATGCATGATGATACCATTTTGATAGTTCTTTATTTCTGGTTGTTAATTTCTTGTACTTACCTACTTATACCTTTGTGTTTACATAAATTATTAGTATATTGTGACAAATTCAGACTAAACAAAGCCAATATTCTCAATTAAGAAGTGCCACAACACAACCCTTCCAGAATTGAAAATAAGCAATGTTTAGTTTCTTGAATTCATATTTTTAACACTTATTTATGTAACATAGGTAGGTACTTATTTTTATCATTATCTTTATTTTATATAAATTTGCTATGAAAGAGAAATAAAATTACTATCATTTATGAGGATGATTAAATAGTTAGACCTGTAAATACATAAGTTATTTATTTCTTCAGCGGCCAAATGTTATTTTATTTTCTATGATTTTTCAGTTTAGCACATTTTATGTTTTCAGTTGCTAACTTAAATATAAATAAGTAGGTTTTTGACATTACAATTTAACAGCAATTAAGAAAATTAACAAATTGTCTATCAACTCATTATTTTATTTGGAGAATATGAGCTTTAAGCGCTGTCTCCTAGAGTTGCACACAAAAGACAGGTATAGATGTGCATTGTAGCTATGCTATATTGTAGGTACTTAGTAAGTACAACATAGCATAGCATATTAGGTATGTAGTTGTACTACTTACTACAAAATACTTTTACAAAATAGCACAAAACGTGGATTAGGTACTTTGAATAGAAATTGCTAAATAAATAGGTTAATAATATGGATTATTTATTCAGTAATTCTGAAATAATTGCATCGTCCCGAAACGAAAAACAGACAAACTAGAGTTAGTCTGTTAAGTATAGAGTATCTAACAAATGATAACAGATGGGAGCTTTTATTGAAATTTATAACTTAAACTTCTATTGATTAGGTTAAAAATAAAAAATTATTTGTTCGACAGAAATGATTAAAAATAAGCAATGATTAAACTGTTCAAATAAAATAAAATTCCCTTATTTCAGACCATTTCTTTGCTTACTGACTATTTTAGTACAAAATCACAATATTAAAATTAAAATAGGCTACTTATGTTAACATAAAGTTTCACCTAGCAAAATATGGAGAGACTAACTTCTCTCCACTCTCCTCAGAATGCCTTTGAAATAAGAAGCCAGATGCACTGCAGAAACGTGGAAGGGCCATGTAGTGTATAACACACGCAGGGCATTGTAGGAAAGCTGGATAAAGTTTGACCACAGACTACTGGTATAAAAATTTTGACAATAGGCTTTAAATAAAGTAAAATTTACTTCTACTGTACACCAAGCAAACCTGTGTCTCACCATGTTACCACTGACCAACAAAGCCCTGCATCCCTATCCATCTATATCAGAATAAATTGTCATACAGAGTTTCAGTTACTATATGCCCAAGGTATTTAAACTGACTTACACGGCCCAAAGGAATCCTGTTCAAAAGTAACAGGGGCACATTTTCAAGTCTCTTAATGTTACCCCTGAAGATCATGAATTCACTCTATTTCTCGTTGTACCTTAGGCCGTGCTTCCATATTATATAGTCCTCGCAGGAGCTTTTTGGGCCACCCAGCGATAGGCAGAGCAGCACAGCACCATGTCATCAGCATAACTGATATTATTCACACAGACATTATCTATATAACAACCATGTGTGCTGCTCAGCCCAGCGATGAGCTTGTCCATATATACATATATAAGAGCGAAGTCAGCCCATCCTGTCTAACACCACATAAACTCTTCAGAGCATGTATTTCCCCACTTTACCACATTTTTCTGATTACCATACCAATGTGCCAGTAGGTACATTTATAACCTCAGCCAACGAGAAACATCTTTAAGTTTTGTCCAAAGGTCCAAAGCTTATCATAACTTCATAACACACAAGATCAAATGCTTTGCTGAGGTCTTAAAACATGCATTTATAGGAAGGAGTTAGCTTTATAACATAATAAATAACAGAGAACTTTAACACAGCTCAATATCACTTGTAAAATAATATGTCAAACCCGTATATATATATTAGTCTATGATGTCAATCAAATGCACTTTCCGTAGACAATATCCACAAAAAAGTCGCTATTGATAATATCACACAACACAATTACTCCAAGGAGGATAATAAGTATTGTCTAGCACTTCAGCACACTTCAGCCAGAATGGTGGCTAGGCTAGGCTAGTGATTTGGTTTAATTTTTGTGTTTCGGATAAAAATCCTCAAAGCAGTAAAAACAAAATATATAACCGTACCTACATAAAATAAAACTTTCCTATTTTTGATTTACATAGTATCTTCATTACTTTAATTAAATGCCTAATTTTTATCAAAAGTACGTCAACAATTTATCTTTAAAGTTATGTAAATTCCGATAACGAAACAAGAAACGAAAATTTGAATTTCGCGGGTAAAATTCCATTACATGACTTCGAGAGAAAGGAACAGCGAAATAGCAATTTGTGTTTGTCTCTTTCGCTCCATCTTTTCGCTCTGCTTTTAAACTCTCTTCTGCTTGAACTTTAGTTCAACGTTTTACAAGTGCTAGGGGTATATTTACTATAAATGAAGTTGATTACACTCAAAAGTAGCAAGTTATTTCCAAAGATATTATAATATAACAAGATTGCGCACTCATGAGTTACAGCCGAGCCGAGCGAGATAGGCCTATTATGGTGTGCGTCCCTCTCTAATGAGAGAGACGTGAGTGACTACACGATTTGGTTTTTTCGAGGACAATTTATAGTTAACCAGACTTGGCTCACGTAGGATTCGAACATCACGCTTCCCAGGGAGCTCTTGTAGCTAAAAGAAACATACATTTAAACATCCGAACTCACTTTCTATTTATAATATTAGTTAAGATGAGGACTCCGCGAGGCAAAGCATTTGCACCACTTATGAGGCAATAATGTGACAATCGATACATACACATATGCTTTATAAGCATACTTACTTTTGAACCGACTTCAAAAAAGGAGGTTGTCAGTTTGACCTGTATGTAATTATATGAAATGTATGTCTGTATTTCTGATAGGCGTATTTTGCTAAAATGGATAGAAATAAAAAGTCCACGTACAGTAATAAAAATCTGTTTATTAGTTAGACTATACATTGCTAAACAAAATTTTCTTGCGGATCTTTTGACGCATGGAGGCTTTGTGTCCAATTAATTTTAAAGATTCGTTTTTTGCGTACCTACTTTTTTAACCTTAAATTAAGATACAGATGTTATAATACAGTAATAAGTTTTGTTTCATGCCTATTTTCTGATAAAGTTCTTCTTCTTTTTCTTCTTCCGCTGAGTATTGTGTAATTTTTTCAGATATGAGGTTAAGCCAACCTTTTTTAATTTCTTCATCTTTAGGAAATCTGCAACAATGAAAATTAATGTTTGGGTTAAGTAAGAAAGTAAATTCCAGTCTATAGACTAAAAACGAAATGGACACCCTACTATACGCAAGAATAAAAGTTTGGCTAAATACTTACCTACCTATGAAAAGATACACCGCTCCGTTTAAATGATTCGCTTTTGCATCCTTTCACACATCAAGTGAGAACCATTTTTATTGATTTAAACGTAATTTTAAAATGATAATTAAGATCCACACACTAACTTTACACACATAAATTAATTTGCCGACGCCATATTGATGATGTTTTTATTTTTATTAAAATTGTCCAGACGCAAAGTGTTGCATATTTATTATAATTAAAACTACCATAACACCGACTCTTACATTAAAAAAATAGTTTTTCAAGGTTTTAAATAATACAAATGATATGGACTTTTTTATTATCAGCTTAACATTCCTTTTAATTAATTAATACTTTGAAAATTCTCGAGAACAGGAAATATGAATTTGAATTAAGTTCTACTACAACCAAAAATATTTAATGGTGGCAGCCCAGTAGACAGGGATGCAATCCTATTTAGGAGCCTCTCGCTCGGCTCGTTTTTCTTTTTATCGAAATGTCATACGAAAATAAACCATATTGTAACTGCATAGAATCGAATTGACATTGCTTTTATTTTCATAGTGCACAATCTTGTTATATTATAATATCTTTGGTTATTTCACACAAATTGAGAAATTAAACTTTTCCATGAATCTTCCGATACCAAAATACTCGCCTGCTTCATTTGACATAACGATATGAATCTGGGTTTCGAGTTTTTACTTTTTAATTTTTACAAAATACCGATTCTGGGCTTCAACTGTCAAAAATGTATAGAGAATTTTCTTCGTCATTCACTCTTTTTCTGACATATGGGTATGGGAAGAAATATGAAGTCCATGGAATTAGGCGGTACCGCCAAGTTCAGATTATGAGCTTCAAATGTCAAATAAAGCCCATATCCATATCCAGATTTTTTAGGCGGTAGACCCCCGTGCAGGTTAAGGGGTATTAACCAATCCAAATGTAACGGGGTCTACCGCCTAAAAAATCTGGATATGGATATGGGCTTTATTTGACATTTGAAGCCCATAATCTGAACTTGGCGGTACCGACTAATTCCATGGACTTCATATTTCTTCCCATACCCATATGTCAGAAAAAGAGTGAATGACGAAGAAAATTCTCTATACATTTTTGACAGTTGAAGCCCAGAATCGGTATTTTGTAAAAATTAAAAAGTAAAAACTCGAAACCCAGATTCATATCGTTATGTCAAATGAAGCAGGCGAGTATTTTGTTATCGGAAGATTCATGGAAAAGTTTAATTTCTCAATTTGTGTGAAATAACTTGCTATTTTTGAGTGTAATCAACTTCATTTATAGTAAATATACCCCTAGCACTTGTAAAACGTTGAACTTTAGCAGAAGAGAGTTTAAAAGCGGAGCGAAAAGATGGAGCGAAAGAGACAAACACAAATTGCTATTTCGCTGTTCCTTTCTCTCGAAGTCATGTAATGGAATTTTACCCGCGAAATTCAAATTTTCGTTTCTTGTTTCGTTATCGCAATTTACATAACTTTAAAGATAAATTGTTGACCTACTTTTGATAAAAATTAGGCATTTAATTAAAGTAATGAAGATACTATGTAAATCAAAAATAGGAAAGTTTTATTTTATGTAGGTACGGTTATATATTTTGTTTTTACTGCTTTGAGGATTTTTATCCGAAACACAAAAATTAAACCAAATACCTAGCCTAGCCTAGCCTAGCCTCTATATAATTTGTGGCCACCATTCTGGCTGAAGTGTGCTGAAGTGCTAGATAATACTTATTATCCTCCTTGGAGTAATAATTGTGTTCTGTGATATTATCAATAGCCACTTTTTTGTGGTATTGTCTACGGAAAGTGCTATTGATTGACATATTATTTTACAAGTGATATTGAGCTGTGTTAAATTTCTCTGTTATTTATTTAGTTATAAAGCTAACTCCTTCCTATAAATGCATGTTTTGAGACCTCAGCAAAGCATTTGATCTTGTGTGTTATGAAGTTATGATAAGCTTTGGACCTTTGGACAAAACTTAAAGTTAAAGATGTTTCTCGTTGGCTGAGGTTATAAATGTACTGGCACATTGGTATGGTAATCAGAAAAATGTGGTAAAGTGGGGAAATACATGCTCTGAAGAGTTTATGTGGTGTTAGACAGGATGGGCTGACTTCGCTCTTATATATGTATATATGGACAAGCTCATCGCTGGGCTGAGCAGCACACATGTTTGTTTTATAGATAATGTCTGTGTGAATAATATCAGTTATGCTGATGATATGGTGCTGTGCTGCTCAGCCTATTGCTGGGTGGCCCCAAAAAGCTCCTGCGAGGACTATATATGGAAGCACGGCCTAAGGTACAACGAGAAATAGAGTGAATTCATGATCTTCAGGGGTAACATTAAGAAGCTTGAAAATGTGCCCCTGTTACTTTTGAACAGAGTTCCTTTGGGCCGTGTAAGTCAGTTTAAATACCTTGGGCATATAGTAACTGAAACTCTGTATGACAATTTATTCTGATATAGATGGATAGGGATGCAGGGCTTTGTTGGTCAGTGGTAACATGGTGAGACACAGGTTTGCTTGGTGTACAGTAGAAGTAAATTTTACTTTATTTAAAGCCTATTGTCAAAATTTTTATACCAGTAGTCTGTGGTCAAACTTTATCCAGCTTTCCTACAATGCCCTGCGTGTGTTATACACTAACATCTTTAAATCCTTGTTGGCGCTTCCACGTTTCTGCAGTGCATCTGGCTTCTTATTTCAAAGGCATTCTGAGGAGAGTGGAGAGAAATTAGTCTCTCCATATTTTGCTAGGTGAAACTTTATGTTAACATAAGTAGCCTATTTTAATTTACTTTTTCAATTTTAATTTTAATATTGTGATATTGTACTAAAATAGTCAGTAAGCAAAGAAATGGTCTGAAATAAAGGAATTTTATTTTATTTGAACAGTTTAATCATTGCTTATTTTTAATCATTTCTGTCGAACAAATATCTTTTTATTTTTAACCTAATCGATAGAAGTTTAAGTTATAAATTTCAATAAAAGCTCCCATCTGTTATCATTTGTTAGATACTCTATACTTAACAGACTAACTCTAGTTTGTCTGTTTTTCGTTTCGGGACGATGCAATTATTTCAGAATTACTGAATAAATAAACCATATTATTAACCTATTTATTTAGCAATTTCTATTCAAAGTACCTAATCCACGTTATGTGCTATTTTGTAGAAAGTAGTACAACTACATAATATGCTATGCTATGTTGTACTTACTAAGTACAATATAGCATAGCTACAATGCACATCTATACCTGTCTATTGTGTGCAACTCTTTATGAGACAGCGCTTAAAGCTCATATTTTCCAAATAAAATTATGAGTTGATAGACAATTTGTTAATTTTCTTAATTGCTGTTAAATTGTAATGTCAAAAACCCACTTATTTATATTTAAGTTAGCAACTGAAAAAATAAGATGTGCTAAACTGAAAAATCATAGAAAATAAAATAACATTTGGCTGCTGAAGAAATAAATAACTTATGTATTTACAGGTCTAACTATTTAATCATCCTCATAAATGAAATTATTTTTATTTCTCTTTCATAGCAAATGTATATAAAATAAAGATAATGATAAAAATAAGTACCTACCTATGTTACATAAATAAGTGTTAGAAATATGAATTCAAGAAACTAAACATTGCTTATTTTCAATTCTGGAAGGGTTGTGTTGTGGCACTTCTTAATTGAGAATATTGGCTTTGTTTAGTCTGAATTTGTCACAATATACTAATAATTTATACACAAAAAAAAACACAAAGGTATAAGTAGGTAAGTACAAGAAATTAACAACCAGAAATAAAGAACTGCAAAATGGTATAAGTTGTTATTGTCACAAGTTCACAACACATATTTTAAGACATTATTACGGTATACTTTGTACTGTTTATCTTTTAAAGGTTCTGTTGAATGATTTTCTCTGTAATTATCATCTTATAAACAATGTTCTTGTCTTGGAGTAGCCGTCCATTCCATCATGTCAATATTAAACTTATAAGGAACATTCGGTCTGCTTTTCTTTAAATCTTGATAAATATCTGCAACCTTGCTCTGATAATGAGCCTTACGGGTAGTATCATAAGAGGAAATGAAGAACATTAACCACAAAATGACCCAAACATTAACTTCTACAAAATTTTGCCATGACGGGGTCATTTGTCAAATTGTTCACGTAATTAGCGCACACAAATCGAAGAGAAACCATAGTTGACCCTCAAAGATATGCCTTTTTCGTTATATTTTATTAATTTTGTGTTATTTACATATTTCAAAAAGTAAAGTTAAGGGTGGTATTCTACTTATCAAATATTTGATCCAAGAAATTGGACGAGGACAACTTCGAATGGTTTCATTGATAAATTCTTTGATCAAATGCATATTGGACTAAAATCTTTCATAAGTGGAATACAGTGGAAAGGCTTGTCATTTGCGTTTGGTTATTAATTGATACGTACATTATTTATTCTAGGAATACTTGTTTTTAATACTATGAAGAACTAAATTAATTGTTTTTATCGACTTTGTCTGTTGTCATTTAAAATATAAATAATAAGAGTAAAAAATGCAGAGAAATAATAATATTTTGTTAAATATTGGTATTTATTTGATATGATGCAACAAGACGCGACTATCATTCACTCGCGAAATCCAGATCCGGAAAAACAGTTAGCCGGTAGCTCCAATTGAAGCCCATATTATGGGTCTGGGCTTGAAATCAGTAATATGGATCTGAACTTCATATTTTTAGCCGGTAGACCCCCAGAACCATCGGCGTGTTTTCCGAAGTTCCATATATTTTTGAACAGCCATCCTGTGATACAATAGACCATTGCGAAAGTCACATAACCTCAGCGATCGCAGACCAAGCACGCTACCCTATTGCTCTATTTACCAAATTTCGTGAAAGTCAGATCAGTGGTTTACTCATGAGAAGGTAACGATACCTAAACAAAAAGACAGGTGCTACTTTCAAATGAATAATATTCGGACATTCTCCTAACTCTTGAACTACCAAAATGCAAAAACTCAAGTCAATACTTTGCCACTAGTACGTTTGTGTGTGTGTTTTAATGTAGAATAGGTCCTATGCCAGCTCAATCGTGCAAAGCAAAAAGTTCTTTATGCTATTGGAATAAAATTCAATAAAATCAGTTTTATGCATTTTTTTATGCAGTTTATGCTAGAAAATTAGAACTTATTCCTTGGTAAGAAACAACATTTTACTTTGCACGAAAATGAGCTGTCATAATATAATACATCCGGGATTTTTTTTTCCATTTTTTTTTAAGTTCTATACACTTGACCTAATCACTACTTGCTCGTTCTCCGGTATAATAAAACACCTCCTTATATATTTAATTGCATTGTCATCGGAACTAAAGGTGAATTCCAAATTTCAGCTCAATCAGACATTGGAAAGTGGGTCAAATTTAGCTCGCAAGATTTGACCCGAACGGACATACATGCATACATACATACATACACTACAAGTTAAATAAAAGCTTGTAAAAACATAACAGGCGAGCGAGCACACTAAGCTGAGCGGGGCGGCCCGAGCCACCCGTAAACTTTTTGAATTTCATCAGACAAATGGGAAATAAAATTTAAGTAAAGATTTTAACAGGTGGGCACGCAAAGCTAAGCGGCGCGGCCCGAGCCACCATAGTAAACTCTTTGAATTTAATTAGACAACTGGGAATAAGTTACCTATATTTAAAGATCATAACAAGCGCGCACCCAACCGCCCTGGTAAACATTTTTGAATTTCTTCAGACAAATAAGAAATAAAATATAGTTAGATCATAACAGGTGGCACCTAATGCTGAGTGGGGAGGCTCGAGCCGCACTGGTTAACTTTTTGAATTTCATCAGACAAATTAGAAATAAAATATAGGTAAAGATCATAACAGGCGGCACCAAAAAACTTTTTGAATTTAATCAGACAAATGAGAAATATAATAAAGGTAATTAGATCTTAACAGGCGGGAACCCAAAGCTGAGGGGGAGGCCCGAGCCACCCTTGTCTTGTAAGCTTTTTAAAGGAGATGTACCTAAATCCCATACAAGCGTGGTACTGACTCATTAACCAAAGCGAATCTTTTTCTCAGAGGAAGAAAAAAAAATGTTGTATTTAATTATATGACTAAAATATTTTTGTGCTAGTGATGCTAGTGATGTGCCGAGTCGCTGTTTTAATGGGTTGAGTCAAGTCGATTCAAGTCGGCTTATACGGTGTTCGAATCATGACTTGAATCCGCGATTCGAGTCAAGAACTCGAGTCTAGGCTAGTCTAGTTCAGCCACTGAACTCTCAGGGCCTAAACTGCGTCACGCGGACGCCCGCGCGGTTCCATACATAAGTGCTCCGTCGCGGGGGGCGGGCCCCGCGCACAGATCACTATATATGTAGCAAGCTACAGATACGACAAAAGTAAAAACTAGTTTCATTAGCTTGCCGCGAAGCGCTAGTGTCGCCTGTTAATCTGTGGCATGCATGGCAGCGCGAGTAGGTACTAGTGTTGGGAAAACACTGGAAGGGTACGTCCATATCGACACTAGTGTTGTGCCATATTATCGATAGAAAGAACTTGCTTTCCATTAGGTACATTAAGATTATTTTTTTCAAAAATTGGTCGGACCATGACTCGCTACTTTGCGTTTTAGACAATACAAAATAAAAGAACTTTAAACTAACGCAGTGAGGTAACGCATAGTCATAGTCCGGCCAAATTAAGTTTAGGTCATGGAAAAAATAAATTTATTTATTAAATTACCACTTTATTAATTGTACACATACAGACAGAACATACATAAATGTAAACATTAACAAAACAGTTGCACAAAAGGGGCGGTCTTATCGCTTATCAGCGATTTCTTCCAGACAACCCTTAAGTGACAAAGCTTGTAGAAGAAACAGAAAGAAATAATAAATGGACATACTTAGCCAAAAAATTGTTTTATATTTCAAAAATAGGGTGGCAACTAAAGAAGGGGCATGAAGGGCGGGCAATCGCAGTAGTTCGCGCGCTCAGCCGGCCGGTGATTGTTGATGTTAAGCAACTTTCGCAATGGTGGGACACCGCATGGGTGACCAAACATTTCTCCTTCCCGAGCTCCTTCGTCACGCAAGGTTAAGAGCCATTTCGCACTTTGCAATTGTCTCGCTCGCACAATAAACATTTTTAAAGATTGTGGAAAACACATTGTGTTTTTCAGAAAAGCGTTTCATTATATCCCTACAACGCAATAAGGTTATACATTATTAAACATATTTCAACATTGTCAATACTGCAATAATAATAGATCTATGAGCTTAAAGTTTTCGAAAATTTTCTTCCTAATTCTAACCAATACTCAATTTATTATATGAATAAAATAACTTATACAAAATATCCGTAACATTGCGTTGTAGTGACATAATGAAACACTTTTCTAAAAAACACAATGTGTTTTCCACAATCTACGAAAATGAGACAACTGCCAAATGGCTCTAATTGCGAAATGGCTCTTAAGCCACGTCGAGCCGTTGGTCCCGGTTGTATTTGCAGTCGTCAAAACCAACCAATCCGCATTGCGCATTGGGCCCGCGTTGTGCGTCATGCATGGCACATTCTCCTTTCCCATCCTTAGGGAAAGCTGATGATGAAGGGTTAAGATACCTTAAGCGTTGCAGCTACGTGAAAACATTCTTGAAACAATCTATAAATTTTTGAGAAATTTTGAACTGCATTCAGATTTTGAAAAAATTAAATATGGTAGGCAGGAAAATGGTCAGTTTTGTTATGGCGCAATCATATAGCTACAACGGGAAAGGTACAGTCGAAGAACTTCCCAGTAGACCAGCAGAGATTTTTAAAAAGCATTCTTTTAGGAGACAATTCTGTAAAAGATAAAGATAAGAATTATAAATTTCATCAAACATCAGGTTAAGCAAAGGTCAACATGTATAGTCTGATGTGCCGCCGTGTGTACCTACTATATTATTAGTTTACTAGAGGTATAGAAGAGTAACAGAATTCCTAAATAAAGTAAGGAGATAAGGTAATAAATACATAACTAAGAATGAGTCTGTTTAACATGACAAAGTATGTAAAGTTATTTAATTGTGATTGTTTGTTTGAATCGAATAGGCTCTGAAACTACTGGACCGCTTTAGAAAATTCTTTGACCATTAGAAAGCTACATTCTTCCCGAGTGACATAGGCTATATTTTACCCCGATATTCCCACGGAAAGGGGTACCATGCGGGTGAAACCGCGAGGAACCGCTAGTCATGTATAAAATAGAAATATAACTTATTTAATTTAGTAATACAAATATGGTTATACCTTTTTGTTTGGAATCAATTATAGGCCTCTGTATAGGATCGATAGATTACTAGAATCCCATGAATTGCTCTCTTTATATCCAGATAGAATATTAGATGTCAACAGACTAGAATCAGATGTTGAAGGGAAGTCTGAAAATGTAAGAAGATTATTAAGATATGGCTTTTTTATTGCTATATGCTTGCTTTTCCAAAGAAAAAAGGGCCAATTCCCATATTCACCTAAATCTTTATTGAAAATAATTATCAATAAAACAACCAATGGCTTTCTACATACATGTTATGAAAATGATTAACAAAGTTGCACAATTCTATAAATCGCTATCACACTCACTAAACTTTTAAAGGAATTGTGATAGGTTTTAAAAATAGACAATTAGGGGCAGACTAGACCAACTAGTGAGGTGGAAAAATAAGCACTCTTCAAAAAAAATTGGTATTTAATATACTATTGGTTAAATTTAGAATAGAATTTAAATATTTATATTATGAAATTGTTTACCTCTTGGACGCAGAATATAGTAAGACTCTGAGGGCATAGCAAGTTTATCTTTATGTTTATTAACTTTCATGAAAGATATGCTCTTCGTTAAGATTTAAGTCTGAAAAGATATTAATACATTTAATAATAATAGAAGAACAATTGCACAATCTGCACGAAGCAACTTTAGAGTGGACTAAAAGTTTGGGGCGACCTATACCAGCACTTACCAGTGACCAACGGCACATCATAAGAAATCTCATTTTTTTAAAAGAGACATGGAAGTGCATCGAAAATTTTTCTCTCGAAATGTGAGTGGCAATCAGTTTTGTTCAAAAGTTGGTCTTCTGTTATCATCAGCAATGACGAATTCTGGGGTACCAAATATGACATCCACAGCTTTCTGAGGTCCTTATCTCTAGGAAATCGTTAAAGGCAATGAGTTTCACTGGTTGTTGATTTGCAGTCAGTGACACAACACTTCCGACGGACGCCCCATAGTTAGTCCAAAACCCAGATGCTGGTAATAGGTTATAATGAAGCTAGCGTCTTTCCTCAATCAAGGGAGGGTGCATCAAATGTTTACAATTTATTTTCATAATAAACAAGCGTCTTTAGTCTTTAGTAAAGAGTAAAGACTCATTACTCAACCAAAAGGTTGGGTTGGGGCACAAATTATATAGACTAGTATTGGGGGCCGAGGGCGTAATGCTCTATGGCGTAATGTACAAAGATGTCAACAAACACCAAACTCAGTGTTGCCAGGGCAGATTTTTGAATTACCCTGGGCTTGGTCTCAATTTACCCTAAATTCTGGATAATTTTGAATAAAATACCCTAAATATAATTTCCTTCGTGTTTTTTTTTCTCTACAAATAAAATAACAATAAATATGTTTTATTATTTATTATTATTGACACACAACAATTAAAGTATCTTCTGCAGACGCTGCATGCCTGCATCACTATCTTTTTTGTCATACACGTTATCAATCGATCAAATGCTAGAGCGCAGAATATAACCAAAAACAATGCTTCAAATGCCTCTGCCTAACATCAAATTGATAACTGCATAAGAAAACCAGACTTACCTTTTAAATTTGGATCATACTCCCATTCCCATTCCTTACAGTATTTTTGTGCATATTTTTTCACACCTGAACTAGATGAAGACGACGCCATTTTTCGCAAATAAATAACCTATATTTATCTTTCTCTCTTTAAGTAAATTGATTGATTGAAACAGATTGATTGAATGAACAAAATAAGAAAGAGTCAGAGCGACCAATACGTTCATGGGCGCGAGGCCAAAGTGAGAGTTATGGTCAGCAAATCCATAAAATGTTTTGACTACAAAGCTATTACCCCAAAAACCACCCCAGCCGGCCTAGCATGAGCGGCTTATAACGCACGATATGATATGGTACGGCAAGTTGTCTTGCTTACCCCACTAAGGTGTAAGCAAGACGGCATGCCGTACCATATCATATCGCGCGTTATAAGCCGCTCATGCTAGGCCGGCAGGTAAATAAATTACTCTAAAAAATACCCTAGACAATTTTATACCCTGAAAATTACCCTGCCGCATCGTTTTTACACTAAATCTAGGGTAAATTACCCTAAGTTGGCATCAGTGACCAAACTAAAGCGTCTTGATTCGACCTGGTCCAGTCGACCAAACGGGAGGGCGCAAATTATTTGTGGGATTCACTCACAATCTCAAATAAATTAACACAAAACACTCCCGTGTAAAAAGAGGTTATGTCGGTTATGTTCACAAATTATATAGAGGTTATGTTATGACGTTTATTCTTTTGAAATTGACAACCAAAACAAAATGGCGGCACCCTGGCAAACATGGCGACGATCACATGAACACTAGCGCTTCGCGGCAAGACTTAGAACTAAGTGTCAAGGGCCTGGCCCCGCGCCCGCGCCTTGTGGCCCGTTTGGGCGTTTGTGCACTACCACTGAATTTTACCGATCCGGAAAAAAACGGATGCTTGTATTTAATTAATTACTAATATAAATGATTAATTGTTAAAATACAAGCATCCGATTTTTTCCGGATCGGTAAAATTCAGTGGTAGTGCACAAACGCCCTTTCCCCGCGACGCGACGGTCGCCCGCGCGGGGCGCGTGCCCGCGACGGGGCCCTCCAGCGGTAGCACGGTAGCACGCACCGGCTTGTTCAGTCAATAGCGCTATGTGATGCGGTTCCACGAAGCCCGCGCGCGTATCCACAGACGGAGACTCGCGACGTGTGCACGTCGCGGGCGCCCGCTTTACTCAGTTTAGGCCCTCAAGCCCCCAGTACAGGGTGGCCGATTTTGTTGGCCGACCATGATGGACCATGGATAGGCCATCGTGTACAGGATCAGGGGGGCTACCGCGTAACTTTATGGGTATGAACTTCATACGTTTTTGGGAACTTTAAGTCAATGTTCTAAACAAAATAGCCGCTATCAGGGGCCCGATTCTCAGGCATTCGAGTTTTTTCAGTGTGGTAATAAGCGATTTTCTGAGAGGCCATTTAAAAAAAAAAAGCTTCCAATTGCTTCACTAGATGGCGTTGAATAAGTCTGTACATGTCTATGATATATTTTGGTATGAAACATATTTAAATTAATTACTTTTTAAAAACCCAAAGGAAACTAATAATATATTAAATAAGTACTACTGTGAGGAACAGAAACGAAATAGGTAAATTTAAAGACTTAGGTAAATAAATAACATCTGTCTGACGTTCCGTTTTACGTAAAAAAGTCGCGTCAAAGTAAAATTTATAACGTTCCGGTGGCCTACCACAAGCTCTTATAGCAGTTATTTTTAAGTTGAAAGAGTGTGAGACGCCGCTATACGGCGTGTAGAGCGGCGTCTCACTCTCTCAACTTAAAAAGAACTGCTATAAGAGCTTGTGGTAGGCCACCCGTTCCTTCTAACTGCATAGGTGGGACAGCGCCATCTATCATAATCATAATCATAATCATAATCATTTATTGCAGAAAATATGGCACAACAAGATGTCAACATAGTAGTAATAAGTCCACATATTTTACCATTAGCGGCATGCAATTTCATATTTGAATTCAAAATAATGAGAATACAATTAATTTAGGACATCAAAAAATCAAATTAAATGTCATTAATTACAGAATTATAAAATATTAGAACAATACAATACAAATTAAATATGTCATTAATTATAGAATAATAAAAAAATTGAAAGAAATTATTTTAAAATCATGTCATTTACATTATAAAAGTTTTTATCTTTA
This sequence comes from Crambus lathoniellus, assembly GCA_949710035.1. Classification (NCBI taxonomy): domain Eukaryota; kingdom Metazoa; phylum Arthropoda; class Insecta; order Lepidoptera; family Crambidae; genus Crambus; species Crambus lathoniellus. The sequence continues at coordinate 11,737,078 of OX453323.1, read as the reverse complement.
AGCCATGTCAATAACTTGGATTTAAATAAATTGGTAGGTGAATTTTTAACGTCATTTGGAATAGCATTATAAACTTTTACACACATACAATTACACTGTTTTAAGTACAACGTCAATTTGGGCATACTGTTGTATATTAGTTTGTGAGGATTTCTTACATTTCTACATTTATCATTTCTAGTTTTAAAAAGTTCTAAATTATTTTTTACAAATATAGCCACCTCGAGTATATATATACATGGAAGAGGCAGTATTCCCAGTGACTTGAATAAAGGCTTGCAAGTCTCACGAGGTGATGAGCCACAGATTGCCCGTACACACTTCTTTTGAGCCCGAAATAATTTACATACGTCTGATGAGTTCCCCCAAACTATAATTGCATATCTTAGCAGAGACGCGACATAGCCATAGTATGCGGCGAGAGTTGTCGACAGCGCAGAGGTTTCTCTTAACCGGTTGAGAACATATACGTATCGGTTTAACTTATTCCTTATTTTATCTATATGCTGCTTCCAATTGAAATTGTCATCTATTAAAACGCCCAAAAATTTTGTGTCTTTTACTTCATCAATTTTAAAGTCATTATATTTAATATTTAAATTTAATTTCGTTTGTCTATTACTACCAAATTGTATAAAATTGGTCTTTTGAAGATTCACTGTCAAATTGTTAAAACTTAGCCATTTTATTACTTTGTCAATTGTATTGTTAATATCACTTTCATAATAATCAAGAGAATTTTTATATGGTATCATCACGGATACGTCATCTGCAAACAATACACATTTATGAGTGGTAACATCAGGGAGGTCATTTATGTAAAGTAGAAATAGTAACGGACCTAATACACTTCCCTGAGGTACTCCACATGTATTTACAATAAAATCGGATCGATGTGATGTTACTACCGAAGCTTCGTTCAAGTTATCAATTTCAACCACTTGTTTTCTATTACTCAGGTAGGATTTTAGCCAGTCTAGAGTTGCACCTCGTATTCCTAAGTTGTGTAGCTTGAGAAGTAGCAATTTATGGGAAACGAAATCAAATGCACGCGTCATATCAAAAAATACCACAGTTGTTGGTGTTTTAGCATTCACATTTTCAGCTATATCTCGTATTAAATTAAAAATTGCTAATGTTGTTGATTTTTTACTCTGAAAACCAAACTGCTCTGATCTCAATATATTAAATTTTGAAATGAAACTTATTAATCTTTTTTTCATCGCCAGCTCAAAAATTTTTGATAACACTGGTAACAGAGTAATTGATCGATAATTTTCCATTGCACTTCGCTTACCCTTTTTAAAAAGCGGTTTTATTATCGATATTTTTAGGAGATCTGGAAAGACACCAATCTCTAAGGAAATGTTTACTAAGTGTGTAATAGGAACTGTAAGTTCCTCAACACAATATTTAATAATTTTGGTGCTAATTTCATCGTACCCTGTAACATTTGTATTATTAAGTGACTTTATTATCGCCCTTACTTCGTCGGTACTTAATGGCTCCAAGAAAATGCTATTTGCAACAAATTTATTATTTGTATTTTTAAATACGTTCCCTGTATTTTTTGTTGAATCTGTGTAAAATGTATTAAATTTATTTGCTATTTGAGTTGGGTCAGAAATATTTTTACCGTCAATAGTTATTTCATTTATAAATTCCTTATGTTTAATATTGTTTGATTCATTTTTAATAATTTTCCATGTCGTTTTACATATATTTTTTGAATTAATTATTAAATTATCATTATGTATTTTTTGTGAGACTTTTAAACATTTACGCAATATTTTAGAATATGATCTGTAATTATTTTTTGAAGTAGTAGTTTTTGAAGCGTAATACTTAAATCGTAATCGTCTCTTCGTTTTACAACTCTGAATTATACCTTTTGTGATCCACTTAGGCTTATTATATTTATTTGATATTTTCTTTTTTCTAAGTGGAAAACACAATTTATATAGTGAGGATAAATCACTGTGGAACATAGCCATAGCTGAGTTTATGTCCGTTTCACTGAGTAATTCCTTGAAAGTTATCTAGTGACTGAGCCATGAAGTTTGACTTAATACTCTGAGGTAACTGGAGCTCTCACCCTGAATAAAAAAGTGTCGCCAGCAAATTTGACATTTATGTATGTAGTGGCTGTCAGCTGTCTCATATGACCATACGTATTTTTTTAAAGTGTAGGTGAGACGGAAGACAGCCACTGTGTTATTTGTGGTATTCAAAAAATTGTTCGTACTGCACTCTCCAGTTACCTCAGTATTAAGTCGAACTTCATGGACTGAGCTTTCGGAAAATCGCCCATTCGTATGTCGAACATTTTGTTTGTGGTTTCTATTGAAAAGTTAGAACGTTTCAAACAAACTAAGCTGTCCCACATGTCAACAAATTCATTTTGACAGCTATGTTCGTATACGAACATCTATTGGTTTGTACCACTCGTAGCGTTCGACTGGTTTTCGATCGAACTTTTTCGATTGTGAAATTCTGACAATACAAAAACTGTGTTATATTTGAATTTCGAGCTTATTAATGTGAGATAGTAACGATTGCCTGAGAATCGGCCCCCAGTTCCTTGTTTTGTGACGTCGGGTATAACGATAACTAGCTAGCAACGTTCAACAGAACCAAGCAGCAAAAATCTATCAAGAGTAAGCCCCCAGTACAGGATGGCCGATCATGTTGGCCGACCATGATGGGCCATCGTGTACAGGGCCGGTTTGCGTGTGATTGCCGCCTGCGAGCAACGCAAACCACCCCTGTACACGATGGCCCATCATGGTCGGCCAACATGATCGGCCAGCCTGTACTGGGGGCTTAAGAAATTCAAATGACAGTTGAAGCCCATACCCATATTTCTTAGCCGGTAGCCCCCCTGGGGCTGTACTGTGGGATTCAAGCAGAAGTTGGCCTTCGTGATGTTTATACTCTGTCACGTCGAACCCCGCGGTGACAGTGTGGTGCATACGAGACAGGTATACAGTCGTAGTCGGGTCGGTGATTCTTCCGAGCTCGATTATCGCAGTCAAGTCCAGCGTTCTCGAACAAATAAATTAGTATTCGAGTATGAGAGTCCAAATCAGGAATTGAGTCAATCCGTACCGGCACTTCACTATGCAGGACTGACATGACAAATGTCAAACAAAAGAGAAGGAACGTCATTTTGACAATGACAGTACAAAAATGATAGAATTACGATAATCACATACTATATCCACAGTTTAAGCAATCTTTCTATACAGTTGGACGACGCCCTTGAAGTTGGGCGATGCCGACGCCTGTATAGGTATTTACGTAAGTACGTAAGGGTTGTCACTTTAAAATGTGACGGTGGACCTTTTACGACCCCGGGTGGGTACATTGGTATTGCGATATTAAATTAATAAATAATTTAATAATGCAAATGCAATGTCAAAATTATTAAAAAATTCAAGATGGCGGCCGACTTTTTTGTTTGTAGGCTGATTTCGATGAAACTCGGTTTTTGGTACTATTTTGACAAGAAAACAGCAACGCAATGTTAAAAAAATTAAAATCCAAGATGGCGGTCAACTTTTTAGTTTGTGGGCCAATTTCGATAAAACTCGATTTATGGTCCTATTTTGACAAGAAAACAGCAACGCAATGTTAAAAATATAAAGAAATCCAAGATGGAGGCCAACTTTTTTGTTTGTAAGCCGATTTGTTTCTGGTACTATTTTGACAAGAAAACAGCAACGCAGTGTTAAAAATATTAAAAAATCCAAGATGGCGGCCAACTTTTCTTTTGTAAGCCGATTTTGATAAAACTTAGTTTTTGGTACTATTTTGACAAGAAAACAACAACACAATGTTAAAAGTATTAAAAGATCCAAAATGGCGGCCAACTTTTTTGTTTGCAGGCTGATTTCGATGAAAGTCAGTTTCTGGTACTATTTTGACAAGAAAACAGCAACACAATGTGTTCAGTACACCCCCGCCTAGATCCGGGGAATGGCATAGCGCAGTGGAAGCTAGTATTACTAGTATAGACTCCGGACAAAACTTGGTTTCAGCCGGGATGTAACTGAACAATTGGACTGCGATACACAGCGACTTAATGTTAAGTGAGGTGAATTTTACATACGGTCTGTGCTGTCGAAAGGCTCCTGGGCAGCGTGGGGAGAGGGGGGGCGCCCCCTGGTAGCTCCGTCTTCTTCTGCAGACCTTACCAATTCGTCACCTTACTCACAACACAATAACAGCGTTCCCAAGACACTGGGCGCTTCAGCAATACACAACGACACACGCGGGGGAGCTTGTTTATTAATATATATTTTCCCGACAACAACGCGTGTGATGGCACTCTTTATTTCAAAACTCCGCGACCGGCCCGATCGTCACGATGGCGTCAAAATCTTGGTCGTACAACACGGGATCGACAGGATAATTCAGGATTCAATTCAAACTCGATATGCCAGGCATATTCAACGCGAGCGGTTTTTAACAATTCAGCAAAATTAATCCGACATTTTCTTACAAGAATTCCAATCAAGTGAGAACTGTCAACTTCAAGTGACAGCTAAATGTCAATTTGACGTGACATTAGAGATGCGTTCAGGAATGTCGATCTTTTCCGAACATCCCCCCGCCCCGGACCGTTAAGAACGGTACGTCAATCTACGGGTAATCGGGAGAGCCCACTAACTGCTCTCTTCAAAACCGAATCTCGAACCAAAACCTCAGCAAAACGAGGAACTCCGTCAGTTCCGGGGTAGAGTTTAACAATGCGCCCCCTTCGCCAACATAGGGGCGGCAGGTTAGCATCCTTAATCAACACGAGGTCGCCAGTCTGGGGTGGGGTGGTTTTATCTGTCCACTTCACGCGCTGTTGTAGGATATGCAAATACTCCATCGACCAACGTGCCCAGAAGTTTTGGGACATCTGTTTCAAAAGTTGGTATCGCGACAAACGATGGGATCCTACATCCTGAATCGGATATTCAGGCAAAGCCAAAAGGGGCTGTCCGATCAAGAAATGACCTGGGGTCAACGCTTCCAGGTCATTCGGGTCCGAAGACAACGGGCACAAGGGTCGCGAGTTGAGGACGGCCTCAATTTTACAAAATACCGTATCAAGTTCCTCAAACGTGAGAATAGTTTCTCCAATCACGCGACGCAAGTGTGTCTTGGCAGCCTTTACACAAGCTTCAAAAATTCCTCCCCAGGTCGGACAAGCTGGAGGGCTAAACTTCCAGATTATACCACGCCGGGAGAGGGTGGTTCCAATGTCTATTTTATTATCAACAAAAAACTTAACTACTTCCTTAAGATAATTACACGTTCCCTTATAATTAGTACCACAATCGGAACGTATCAATGTCGGCAGTCCTCTACGGGAAACAAATCTGCTCAAGGCGGCGACAAAGGCTTCGGTAGACAATTCCGAGACAATTTCCAAATGGACAGCCTTGGTGGACAAACACACAAACACGCACAAGTACGCCTTATAGGTTTTAGCATTACGCAGTCTCGAAGCCTTTACAGTAAAGGGACCGGCGAAGTCGGTGGCGACTCCGGCAAAAGCTCTACATTCCGTGACGCGATCAGCAGGCAAATCACCCATCTGGGGCTGCATGGTCGCGGCCTTCAATCGATAACAAGGCAGGCAACGGAAAACCACAGTGCGAATGGCTCGACGAGCAGACAAAATCCAAAATTCACGCTGCAAAATGGCCAACAAAGCATTACAGCCAGCATGTTGTGCATTCACATGGCGATCTGTTATTATCAGTTGAGTCAAATGTCCGGCTTTAGGTAACAAAAGGGGGTGACGAGCTCCATACGGCAGGTTCGCATTTCGAAGTCTTCCGCCGACTCGCAAAAGCCCACTCTCGTCCAGGAAGGGATTCAATCACGATACCGCGCCCTTCAACTTGCGACGGCCTAAACGCAAAATTTCAATCTCGGACTCAAAACTATCAGCTTGTACTCTCCGGACCCAAAACAAGAGCGCGTCCCTACGCTCGTCCGGAGTGAGAACCGACGAATCACGCCTCGCGCGTGGGTTTCTGCAATTGTACACAAAACGTCTGATCCAAGCGGTAACACCAAGCAGCTTCTGTAAGGAGCTGTACCGATCCAACAACAAATCCTTTTCCCCGGCGGGGTTAGTCTCCAGGACGCATGCCCGCATATCAGGAACGGCTACGTTCGACAACGCTGGAGAGGGCGGCCACTCCGACTCAGGCCGCATCAACCACTGTGGGCCCCACCAGAGGGGGTGGTTAATTAGGGTTGGGGCTACACAACCCCGAGACGCACAATCCGCGGGATTCATGGTTCCCGGCACGTGTCTCCAAATCAACTCGATGTCGGAATTACAAATCTGCGACACTCGATTGGCCACAAACACGTCCAAGGTGTGCGCCGGAGCCTTCAACCAACAAAGGACGACCTGACTGTCCGTCCAAGCATAAACCTCTTGTATCTTAATAGATCGACCTAATGTGAGCCATACGTGGTTCAACAAACGCATTAGGAGGGCAGCTCCACACAATTCCAACCTCGGGATCGTATGACGAGTCCGAAGGGGAGCGACTTTGCTTTTCGCTATCACCAGATGCACAGCAACAACTCCGTCAACAGTAACGGTGCGGAGGTACACGGCCGCAGCAAATCCACGTTCGGAGGCATCGGAAAAGCCGTGAAGAGTAACTCTACAATTTTCAGAAGGGAGGAATAGCCTCGGCAAATGCACTTCATTAATCTCGGGGAGGGATGAAACGAAGCTCGACCAATCTCGGAGTAACTCGTCCGAGAGGGGTTCATCCCACGACACACCCGAAGCCCATAACCGTTGCAAGAAACACTTGGCCATAAACAGCACGGGGCAAATCCACCCATTGGGGTCAAAGGTACGTGCGACAGTAGACAATACTAAACGCTTGGTCCAGACTTTCGGTGGTCGTAAATCCACACAATAAGTGAACGTGTCAGAGACCGGTTTGTACTGTACGCCAAGGACGGTCACCACATGGGGATTATCAACATTTTCGAATAGGTGGGGGTCCTGCTGGTGCTCTTCGGGCAAACCTACCAGTACATCAGGCGAGTTGGATATCCATTTCCTCAACTCGTAACCTCCCGACTTCAAAAGGACGGTGAGTTCGTCTCTCAGGACAATCGCCTCTGAGACAGATGAGGCGCCCGTGCAAATGCCATCCACATAGACGTCACTGGCCAAAATGGCGGAGGCGCGAGGGTATCTCAAGCGCTCCTTCTCGGCCAACTCCAACAAAGAACGAATCGCAACAAACGGGCTCGAAGCCAAACCGTACGTATTCGTATTCAATTCATAAATCAACAAGGGGTCCAACCAATGAATTCAACATACTTCTGGCGGAAGACCGGATCCTTGCTCATGCGACGCTCCATCGCCACTAGCCTACGTTCCGCTAGCGGTCGGGATTCGCCCAGAGGAGGTCGGCCGGCACGAAAGGGGAGACGGGTGATCAAACGACCAGAGCGGAGGCGACCAGTGTTATTCTGGTAATACAACTCGCATTCATCCGCTACTGGGTCGACCCGCGGGGCTGGTGGAGGTTCCTCAACCTCCCAAAACTTCTGCACCACTTCGGAGAGAGACACATTAAAAACAAGACCGCGATCCTCATCAAGGGAATCCAAAACGCGGCGAGCAGGGCCCATCACAACTGTACCGAGTGTCGTCGGCAGAGCTACCAAGCCATCTGGCTGCAAAACTCGCTTCCCCGTCAACAAAACTCGCCCCAGGACATCGGCTCCAAGGAGAGCATCAATCGGACCTGGGCGGAAGAAATTTGGATCGGCGAGTGGGGAATCAGACACCAAAGACAACATACTCGGCCCCAAGTCAACTGAAGGTTGACGGCCAACAACTGTGTCCAACACAATCGCCGAGGTCTTAATGCCCGGCGTGGACTTATTACGTGATGTAAATGTGAAGTCAACATGCCCTAACAACCCGGGGACTTTCACATCGCCAACACCTCTCACGCCTTCCGTGTGGGGGTGCACCTTGAGGCCCAACCGCCTAACTAACCAAGATGACACAACACACCCCTGAGCACCGGAATCCAACAAGGCGCGAACTTCCACAAGGTCGCCATTCAATCCCCTGACAAGCACAGAGGCCGTGGGCAACAAAACGGTCTCTGGAGGGGTGGCTACAATCGACCGTAAACACGTTGATTGCTAGTATGTGGGGTCCCCAGACGTCCCCCCATGGTAAGGGGGTCGCTCATAGCGATCCAGTGGGTCCCATTCTCCCACATACTGCCTACGTCCAATTCGCCCGGTATCAGGCGGGTTATATCTCCCGGCCCCTTGAAGACGGGGCGTGCGCCGCTCCAAACGCGGGTATTCGGCGAGCGGCGGCGAGAATCGGTGCCTAGCATCCACCGTGTACGTCGCCCCATAGTCGCGGGGGCACGGTGACCGATTTTCAGAAGGGGGGTCCCGGGGACCCCCGGCTGTGCGAGGCTCAACACGTTGCGGGGGGCTTCTACGACCTCCCGCATCGCTCGCAAAATCGAACCCCCTAGTTGGGGACCGATTTCCCAGGGGGGGGTCCGTGGGACCCCCGCCCGTGCGAGGCTCAAAACGTCGCGGGGGGCCTCTACGACCTCCGGCAACGCTCGCATAACTCATCCCCATCCTTGGGGATCGGTTTCCCATGGGGGGGTCCCTGGGACCCCCGCCCGTTTGAGGCTCCAAACGTGGCGGAGAGCGTCTGGGGCCACTCTGGTGGCCACTAGAACTGCTGCGGGATGCAAACACCGCGGGGGGTCCGAGACCCCCACCCATACGAGGTGATCCTGCAGCGACGCGCTGCGGCGCTCCGCCGCCCTCTGGGCTGTTCATGCAGAGGAACGGGGAATGAATGAATGTTCGGGGATGGTGGTTGCCCTTACAAAAGCGGCATGGGTGCGCTTGGGTACATTCGCGCTGCATGTGCAGGCCCAAGCACGAGTAGCACCATGTCCGTTGTCGCGCGATCGCTCGACGGCCTTGGACGCGCTGGTCGAGGAACTTATCACAACGGGTCGTGCTGTGACCCGGTTCCCGACAGTACAAGCAGCGGGCGGTCTCCTGGACGGCGGCATAGCGGCCGGGCGCGCGAGGGGCCATACGCCCCCTACGGGGGGGTCCGGTGGGGGACCTACTCTGTGGCACAGGTCGTTCGGGTCCTATAGGACCGGCCAGAGAGGAATTATCTGCCAGTCTACTCTCTCCTTCCAGGAACGTCAAGAGGTCCGAGAAGGGTGGCAGATAAGTCGCACTATCCCCACCATACTGCTGCTCAAAACGGACCTTAACAGAGTCCGGCAACTTTCCCAGGACAATGTACAGTAACAAAAACGACCACTGCTCCACTGGGAGTTTTAAGTTTTTTAATGCGTTGTAGGCAACCAACAGCGGATTCAACAAAGCCACTCTCAAGTGCATCACGCTGGCAACGCGGGGTAAATTCAAAATGGCGGCAACATGGTTGTCCGCCAGACGTCGTACGTTCTGGTACCGACGGGCAATCAAATCCCTAGCAATAGGGTAGTTTTCATCCGAGGGGGCCAAATGTTGAACCGATTCAAGGGCCTCCCCTTCCAACACGGATAACAAGTACGCTAACTTCTGGCCCTGGGTCAAATCATCCCGGGCATGTACCAGACTATCAAAAATATTAATAAAGCCCTCCCAGTCCTCTAGACGACCAGCAAAACGCCTTAAGTCTAAGGGGGCCAATCTAGCAAAGAGAGGGGGCATACTCTTAGATGTGACCGGGGACGGGCTCGGTTCATTCTCTCTTGCCACTTGCAAAGGTCGAGCCACCTGGGTAATTCTGTCCGCAAAATCATAACACTGGTCCACATCCAAACCGACTTCTTGTCGCATTTCCACCTCGGCCTCAACAGTCCTTTCCAAAAATAAGGCATACTGTTCATCAACAACAGCCAAACGTATGGGCAGATCTACGTATCTGTTCAACAAGGCCTCCGTCCTATCCGGTCGATCCAACAATGCCACCGCAGAAGCTAACCACCGTAACTCAGAACGTATTTTGGCTTTAGCAGAGGAGGCCGTCATTGTAACGTCACAAATTTATCAACAAAAACAACAAATTCACAATATTCACTATAACACAAAATCTCCAATATTTGGAGGTTATTAATAACCACAAAATTCCAATATTACAACAACAAAGTATTTATAATGACACAAACTCTTAAATATTTGGAGGTTATCAGAAAACAACAAAACTCACTGACTATTGAAATTCACTTCATTGAAATTCACTCAAAATCACTGACTATTGAAATTCACTTGGATATCAACATACAACAAGATGATTTTAATTATTTCAAAGCACAAGTTTCAATAAGTTTCAATGTGTAAACAATGTCTTAAATCATTTAAGTTTCACTAAGTATTGAGTGCAAACTTATTAGCTAACCTTTTATTAGCTATTATTTAGCAACAACTTGTCAATATTCACAACTCAAGTTTGCTAACAAACTAAATAATAATTATTATGAACAAAGAAAGGCATCTGTTTACATTTTGGAACTTCAATACATGACAATTAATTACAAGACATGGAACCAACAACAAAAGGAATGCCCTTTACTTTTCAAATGCAAGTTAATTACCATTTACAAGTACAAATTAATCTAGTCCGGACCAGATAAATTAAAAAAAAAAAATAAAATAAAATAAAATAAAATAAATTTTGGTCATCAAAACGGCACTGATTAATGGACAAAGTCTTGGCGTGGGCCTCTCAGGCCTTCAAACTACGCTCTTGCTACCAAGAAATGTTCAGTACACCCCCGCCTAGATCCGGGGAATGGCCTAGCGCAGTGGAAGCTGGTATTACTAGTATAGACTCCGGACAAAACTTGGTTTCAGCCGGGATGTAACTGAACAATTGGACTGCGATACACAGCGACTTAATGTTAAGTAAGGTGAATTTTACATACGGTCTGTGCTGTCGAAAGGCTCCTGGGCAGCGTGGGGAGAGGGGGGGCGCCCCCTGGTAGCTCCGTCTTCTTCTGCAGACCTTACCAATTCGTCACCTTACTCACAACACAATAACAGCGTTCCCAAGACACTGGGCGCTTCAGCAATACACAACGACACACGCGGGGGAGCTTGTTTATTAATATATATTTTCCCGACAACAACGCGTGTGATGGCACTCTTTATTTCAAAACTCCGCGACCGGCCCGATCGTCACGATGGCGTCAAAATCTTGGTCGTACAACACGGGATCGACAGGATAATTCAGGATTCAATTCAAACTCGATATGCCAGGCATATTCAACGCGAGCGGTTTTTAACAATTCAGCAAAATTAATCCGACATTTTCTTACAAGAATTCCAATCAAGTGAGAACTGTCAACTTCAAGTGACAGCTAAATGTCAATTTGACGTGACATTAGAGATGCGTTCAGGAATGTCGATCTTTTCCGAACACAATGTTAAAAATATTAAAAATCCAAGATGGCGGCCAACTTTTTTGTTTGTGAGCCGATTTTGATGAAACTTGGTTTTTAGTACAACTTTGACAAGAAAACAACAACACAATGTCAAAAAATAAAAAAAAACCAAGATGGCGGCCAACTTTTTTTTTGTAAGCCGATTTTGATGAAACTTAGTTTCTTGTACTATTTTGACAAGAAAACAGCAACGCAATGTTAAAAGTATAAAAAAATCCAAGATGGCGGCCAACTTTTTTGATTGCAGGCCGATTTTAATGAAACTCAGTTTCTGGTACTATTTTGACAAGAAAACAGCAACGCAATGTTAAAAGTATAAAAAAATCCAAGATGGCGGCCAACTTTTTTTTTGTAAGCCGATTTTGATGAAACTTAGTTTCTTGTACTATTTTGACAAGAGAACAGCAACGCAATGTTAAAAGTATAAAAAAACCCAAGATGGCGGCCAAGTTTTTTGTTTGCACACCGATTTTAATGAAACTCAGTTTCTGGTACTATTTTGACAAGAAAACAGCAACGCAATGTTAAAAGTATTAAAAAATCCAAGATGGCGGCCAACTTTTTTGTTTGTGAGCTGATTTTGATGAAACTTGGTTTTTAGTACAATTTTGACAAGAAAACAACAACACAATGTCAAAAATAAAAATAAAAAACAAGATAGCGGCCAACTTTTTTTTTGTAAGCCGATTTCGATGAAACTTAGTTTCTGGTACTATTTTGACAAGAAAACAGCAACGCAATGTTAAAAGTATTAAAAAATCCAAGATGGCGGCCAACTTTTTTGTTTGCAGGCCGATTTCAATGAAACTCAGTTTCTGGTTCTATTTTGACAAGAAAACAGCAACGCAATGTTAAAAATATAAAAATTCTAGAGGGCAGCAAAAATTTTTGTTTGCTGGCCGATTTCGATGAAATTCAGTTCCTGGTACTATTTTGACAAGAAAACAGCAACGAAATGTTAAACATATTAAAAATCCAAGATGGCGGCCGACTTTTTTGTTTTTGAAAAAACTCGGGTTTTTGTACTATTTTGACAAGAAAACCGTTCTTAACACAATGTAAAAAAATACAAATGGTCAAGATGGTGGACGTTTTTTTGGTTTTGTTTCTCTCTTTTCGCTTATTAAAATGTAACAGGTTTTTATTTGAAAGCTTGAGACAGAGTCAAGTATCATCATCATCATCGTGTCGAGTAAAAGATTTAATAAATTATTAATTTGCTTTAACACAAGCACAGTAAATTACGACGTAAGATTCTTTGTATTTTACTGTGTTTTTGACAGCTGTTAACCCTATTTAAAAATAAAAAAATAAGTAAATAAAATAATAACTGATATTAAGTTACAGAGTTTGAAAATAATGATTGTGACATGGGATGATTTTGATATATAGACGAAGGCGCCTTAAAGGTTAAGAAATATAAATCGGCTTATTTCCAATCTGAATATTTTTCTTTAGCAAAACTTCAACCCATTCAAACGTCAGGCAGGAGTAGGTCAAATTTACCTTGCAAAATTTCATGGCAGACAGACAGACAGATACAATTATAAGAGAAACTAAATAAAACATGTAATATATTTTATTTTGATACTTTTAAAATGCTAACCACAATTATTTATTTTACTTATTTTATTTCGCAATACACCAAAATGTACCTGCCACATTTTAATTTTTTTACAACCCTTCCGTAGTTACGGAAATACCTATACAGACGTTGGTATCGCCTAACTTCAAGGGCGTTGGCCTACTATATAAAAAATTGGTTATACTGTGGTAATTGTAACATAACATAAATGTTACAATTACCACAGTATAATCATTTTTTTTTATTATATAATTTATATATATAATTTAGCGTTGCTGTTGCCTTGTCAAAATAGTACCAAAAATCGAGTTTTATCCAAATCGGCCTGCAAACAAAAAAGTTGGCTGCCATCTTGGATTTTTATATTTTTAACATTGCGTTGCTGTTTTCTGGTCAAAATAGAACCACAAACTAGGTTTCATTGAAATAGGCTTGCAAACAAAAAAGTCGGCCGCTGTATAGGACTTGCTTTTGGAATTAATAGAAACTTTCGTGTTGTAGTAAATATTATATTTTTGCTTTTGTGACAACAATTGTATTTGAATGAAAATTGAAAAATATAATGTCATCATGACACACATTTAAAAAAGTAGTAGTAATGAGAGCGCTTCAGCAAGGAGGCGCCAACATGCCGGCCCCCTTGAAGGCATCGGCTTCAATCGACGCCGAGAGGCACCATCTTCGAGACCGGGCGCCTGCAGGAGCCTGCGCCGGTGAACACGTCGACCACTCGCACAACGCCGTCGAGCCCTGGGTGCAGCGCACACACGCGGCCCATTAGCCATTTGAGAGGGGCCGTGGAGTCTTCCTTAATCACCACTAAGTCGCCAATGTTGATTGGTGTTGCTCTGGTAGTCCACTTGGAGCGTTGTTGCAGTTGCGATAGATACTCTTTGCTCCATCTTCGCCAAAATAGCTGTCGCAGTTGCTCGATCCTTTCATATCGTTGCCGTGCGTTACCCGCTGAGTCAGTTGGCTCCGGTAGTGCGGTCAGCGGACGACCAATTAGAAAGTGACTAGGAGTCAATGGTAGAATGTCGTTTGGTGATGATGATAATGGCGTCAGTGGACGTGAATTTAGAATGGCTTCGATTTGATAAAGTGTGGTAGTCAACTCCTCAAAAGTGAGATGAGCTGAACCAAGAACTCGTTTGAGATGATGTTTTGTGGATTTTACACTTGATTCCCACAAAGCGCCGAAGTTAGGACTTTTTGGTGGTATAAAATGAAATTGAACCCCATCATTTGCAAAATTATCACTTAATTTGGGTTTGATGTCATTCCAACCCCCTACAAAATTGGTACCGTTATCACAATGAATGTGAGACGGTTTTCCTCGACGGGCAATAAATCGCTTGAGTGCCAAAATGAACGTGGCACTAGTCATATCAGACGCTAACTCTAAATGAATCGCCTTGGTCGCGAAGCATACAAACACACATATGTATGCCTTTTATATGTTTCGCACCTCGACCTTTCTTACTGTTTATAACAATTGGACCAGCGTAGTCAATTCCAGTCACCGTGAAAAGAGCTGAAGCTTCGATTCTGGAAGGCGGTAAGTCTCCCATAATTGGACAATTCACACGAGCTGCTAATTTGATACAAACGACGCACTTATGAACTACAGATCTTGCTATATTTCTTCTACTTATTGGCCAGTATCGTTGACGTACCTCTGCTAATAACAGTTGAGGTCCTGCATGCATCAGTCGACGGTGCTGGTCTTCAAATATCTTAATCGTGAGAGTATCGTGTTTCGGTAGAATTATAGGATGCTTAACGTCATAGGCTACTTTAGATTGCGATAGCCTTCCTTGAATGCGTAGCAAACTCTTTGAACAGAGAAAAGGCAATAGCTTGAAAAACGTATTTCTCGGCAAAGATCCTTTCTGTTTAGACCTTAGCACATGAATCTCCTTTGAAAAGTGTTTTGCTTGTACACTCTTGATTAGCACTGTAAGTGCAGAGTCTAGCTCATCACAAGATAGTGTTTCGTAATTACGCTGAACTGCATCAGATGTTCTGGCATTGCTAGTAAATCGCAAAACATAAGCCATTACTCGTTTGGCCTTAATCAATGTTGAACATCGATCGAGTATTGTTTCGGCAACAGAGTCTTGAGATTCACAGACCACGTTTGAAATTATCCGTTGTTCAGGCAACTCAACAGGATTGATGCACTCGTGAGTAGGCCATTTATGTTCCTCTAGTAACAGAAACGATGGACCTTGCCACCATAGCTGATGATTTTGTAGCGCGTCGGCCCTTATACCTCGAGAGAGGACGTCGGCCGGGTTTGCTTCACTAGCAACATATCTCCAAGTATGAGGAGCAGTAGCTTCTTGAATCTTTGACACTCGATTTCGTACAAACGTTTTCAAGTTGTTTGGTTGGGTTCGTAACCAACCATGAACGATCGATGAGTCACACCAGAAACCAAATCTGTCGATCTTGAGTCTCAGAGAACCTTGTATTTTTTGACACAACTTAGATGCTGTCAATGCGCCACAAAGTTCTAGTCTTGGCAAAGTTGTAGACTTCAATGGCGCTACCTTTGCCTTCGCGCAAAGTATATGAGAGTGGACTGTATCATTGGCATCTATTGATCTGACATACGCACACGAACCATAAGCCAATTCAGAAGCATCGCAAAATATGTGAATTTCGACCTTACATGGCGAACCTTGCGATACAAATCTCGGAATAGCTATGGTATTGAGATGGCTTAATGTATTTACTATTTCATTCCAATCGTTTGTGATTTCACTGGGAACCTGGTCATCCCAGTCCAATTTCCATTGCCATAGCTTTTGCAATAGAACCTTCGTTTGAATGACAATTGGCGAGACCAATCCCAAAGGATCAAACACTTGCGCACTAGTAGCAAGAATTGTCCTCTTAGTGACAACATCAGATATCGACACTGCTATTTTGTAACCCAGTGTGTCGGTCTGACTATTCCACAACAAACCTAATGTCTTGGAGACAGGAGACTCATTAAATGTGTATTTACAATCAGCAGCTATTTTTGCATTGGACAGATTTTTGAGAACAGTCACGTTGTTCGACCTCCACTTTTTGAGTTCGAAGCATCCAGATAGCAGTTGGCTGCTGACTTCTTCACATATTCTGGTTGCTTCTTCTTCAGAATCAGCGCCAGAAAGCAGATCATCGACATAGAAATCGTGCTCAATAACAGTGCCAATCGATCGATCTTCACACTCGTCAGCAAGTTGCTTCAAGCATCTGATTGCAAGATATGGAGCTGAAGATGTGCCATATGTGACAGTATTTAGCTGGAAGATGGTGTATCGATCACTCTTGTTGTCACGCCAGATGATCCGTTGCAGTGGTCTCTGCTCATCACGCACCATGACCTGTCGGTACATTTTGGCAATGTCAGCAGAAATAACTATTGTATGTTGTCTGAATCTGAGCAGAATTGCCAAAATGTCATCTTGCACAACAGGCCCGACAAGTTGAATATCATTGAATGATATTCCATTAGACGTCTTGGCTGAAGCATCGAAGACCACCCTTAGCTTAGTTGTCAAGCTGGCTTCTCTGATTACTGCGTGATGTGGAAGATAGTAAGCAGTTTCCGTCTTGTTGTCTATTGCCACCTGTGACATATGGCCCATGCTTTCATATTCATCCAAGAACTCCTTGTAGGCAACAAACAGTTTGGGATTCAAATGTAGTTTCCTTTCCAAGGACAGGAACCTTCTTTCGGCTATTTGGAAAGAATCCCCAAGTGCGCTTGCCTCTTGTTTCAACGGCACTTGTACGAGAAATCTTCCGTCTGTCAAGCGCTCAGTTGTTTCCTTGAAGATTTTTTCGCAAATGTGCTCTTCTTCGGACCATGGCTTGACTTCCGAAACCTCTTCCAGTTCCCAAAACTTTGTTAACTGCTCTTGGATGTCTATGGTAGATGCAAAATAGCACCTTAACTTTGATGAAGCTGGAACACTTCCAGAGACTACCCACCCCAATTTGGTCTCTTGTAGAGTCGGCTGATTCTTTCCTAGGTGGATGCGCTTTGTTTCTATTAGGTTCCAAAAAATATCGGCACCTAACAGAAGGTCAATATCACCAGGAGTTGCGAATTCGGGATCAGCTAAATCCAAATCGGTGGGAATCTGAAATCCTTGAAGGTTCATCTTATATGCGGGTAAAGGCTTTGTTATGTACGGGATTACATAACAGTCAATTGCTGCGCGATACTCGTCATGGATGGATTGCAGTTGCAGCACGCACTTGTTTGCGATCGATGAAGGGCGATTGTTTAATCCGACCACCGTCGTCTTTACAGCCACCATGTCAGGCTGTAGGATCTTCGCCAGCTTTTCGGTGACGAAACATGATGTGCTTCCACAATCCAGAAAACACCGAACGTTGTGCGCGTTGCCATCCTTGTCAAATAACTTGACGCACGCCGTTGACAGTAGCACTTGATGAGTAGTTCTTGCTGTGGTAGTTACTAATTTGGAGTTCTCTATCTGTTCTTTAGGAGAGTTATCTTCGTCCTTTGCGTGCAGTAACGATTTGTGCCTCTTGTTACAAACTCTACAACTTGAATGTCTGCAATTGTTGACATTGTGTCCAACTCGAAGACAATTCTGACAGATCTTTAGCTTAGTAACTATTTCCTGTCCTTTAGTTATCGGTTCCTTGAGGAAGTCGACGCAATGATAGATTGTGTGGTCACCCTTGCATACCACACACTTCCACGGAGACTCGGAACCTTTGTTGACAGTCAAGAGCCCGCGATTGACATGAGGCTTCGATGGAGAAGGCTGCGGCTTGGTCTTGTTGTGCCCTTCCAAACTCTCCAACATATCAGCTCGTTGCTTGAGAAACTTATTGAGAGCATGATAATCGACCTTATCGAGAGAGCCGCGATGTTTTTCCCACTCCTTCAAGGTGCTGGAATCAAGCTTAGTTGTCATCACATAGATTAATAGTGTATCCCAACCTTCAGTTGCCTCTCCTAGTGCCTTGAGCGAATGAAGGTTCTTGTTGAAGATGTCAACTAAATCACGTAAATCCTTTGACGTCTCACGTGGCTGTTTTGCGTCGAACAGAGTTTTAACATAATTGTTGACAAGCAACCTGTTGTTGTCAAAACGTTCAAGTAAAATATCCCAAGCGATGGGATAATTACTCGTAGTCAGCTCAAGTGAGCTTATCAAGCTTGACGCGCTACCTTCCAAACTAGCTCGTAAATAATGAAATTTACTAATAGCATCTAGATCTTTATTGTTGTGCACCAACGAACAGAAGGTGTCCCTAAACTCGAGCCAATTTTGAAAGTTCCCGTCAAACTTGGAAAGAGATATTGTAGGCAGCTTTATTTTATACGGTCTAACTTTAGGAGAACCGCTGTGCTGAACGTCCGTGCCGTCTTTGTCACCCGGATTGCACTTCACCACAGACTGGAACTGACTACCAAGGGAGCCTGACCGCGCGCGCTTGGGCAGAGCCACGAGAGCCCGAGCCCTAACCATTGCGTTGATAAATTTAGTTTCAAAAGATTCGCGATCGATATATTGCTCGTCGGGGTTTTCACATAAACACTCGATTTGTAATTGAATTTCATCGTATTCAAGTGATAACGTTTCCATTTTTGATATGCGGAACTCAATTTCGTCCCTCTCCGCATCGGACAATAATGTGTCTGAGGGATACTTAGAAATATGCTTTTCAAATATAGTTAACCGTGCCTTAATAGAACCACGTTTTCTTTTTAATAGCTCTAATGAAGACGAATCGTTTGATATTTTAGAGTTCGTTTCCATTATTGCGAAAACAAATCACGGCACAATCACAATCCAAAAATGAAAAAATGAAAATAAATTTACGTATCGTGCGAAAATAAAAGTTACGTAGTATAGCCGGGACAAAATAATAACTTCGGAATGAATGTAAAATGGAATGGACTCACTTTCTATTGGCCGTCAACAAACCACACCGCAGAGTTTCACTGACCAGCTGGCGCTTTGGACCAGCAAACATTTGGTGATCGAGGACTCTCGTTGTAGATATAGTCTGACAGCTGCAGAATACGATTCTTTTGCTAGTTTCGTATTTATCGTAGGTCCATACGGGTCTTAGGACCAAAAAAGATGTATAGGACTTGCTTTTGGAATTAATAGAAACTTTCGTGTTGTAGTAAATATTATATTTTTGCTTTTGTGACAACAATTGTATTTGAATGAAAATTGAAAAATATAATGTCATCATGACACACATTTAAAAAAGTAGTAGTAATGAGAGCGCTTCAGCAAGGAGGCGCCAACAGCCGCCATCTTGGATTTTTAATATATTTAACATTGCGTTGCTGTTTTCTTGTCAAAATAGAACCAGAAACTGAGTTTCATTGAAATCGGCCTGCAAACAAAAAAGTTGGCCGCCATCTTGGATTTTTATATTTTTAACATTGCGTTGCTGTTTTCTGGTCAAAATAGAACCACAAACTGAGTTTCATTGAAATCGGCCTGCAAGCAAAAAAGTCGGCCGCCATCTTGGATTTTTAATATATTTAACATTTCGTTGCTGTTTTCTTGTTAAAATAGTACCAGAAACTGAATTTCATCGAAATCGGCCTGCTAACAAAAAATTTGGCCGCCATCTTGAATTTTTATATTTTTAACATTGCGGTGCTGTTCTCTTGTCAAAATAGAACCAGAAACTGAGTTTTATTGAAATCGGCCTGCAAACAAAAAAGTTGGCCGCCATCTTGGATTTTTTAATACTTTTAACATTGTGTTGTTGTTTTCTTGTCAAAATAGTACCAGAAACTGAGTTTTATCGAAATCGGCCTGCTAACAAAAAAGTTGGCCGCCATCTTGGATTTTTTAATACTTTTAACATTGTGTTGTTGTTTTCTTGTCAAAATAGTACCAGAAACTAAGTTTCATCAAAATCGGCTTACAAAAAAAAGTTGGCCGCCATCTTGGTTTATTTTTATTTTTGACATTGCGTTGTTGTTTTCTTGTCAAAATTGTACTAAAACCCAAGTTTTATCAAAATCGGCTCACAAACAAAAAAGTTGGCCGCCATCTTGGATTTTTAATATTTTTAACATTGCGTTGCTGTTTTCTTGTCAAAATAATACCAGAAACTGAGTTTCATCGAAATCGGCCTGCTAACAAAAAAGTTGGCCGCCATCTTGGATTTTTTTATACTTTTAACATTGTGTTGTTGTTGTCTTGTCAAAATTGTACTAAAAACCAAGTTTAATCAAAATCGGCTCACAAACAAAAAAGTTGGCCGCCATCTTGGATTTTTTAATACTTTTAACATTGTGTTGTTGTTTTCTTGTCAAAATTGTACTAAAAACCAAGTTTCATCAAAATTGGCTCACAAACAAAAAACTTGGCCGCCATCTTGGATTTTTAATATTTTTAACATTGCGTTGCTGTTTTCTTGTCAAAATAGTACCAGAAACTGAGTTTTATCGAAATCGGCCTGCTAACAAAAAAGTTGGCCGCCATCTTGGATTTTTTAATACTTTTAACATTGTGTTGTTGTTTTCTTGTCAAAATAGTACCAGAAACTAAGTTTCATCAAAATCGGCTTACAAAAAAAAAGTTGGCCGCCATCTTGGTTTATTTTTATTTTTGACATTGCGTTGTTGTTTTCTTGTCAAAATTGTACTAAAAACCAAGTTTCATCAAAATCGGCTCACAAACAAAAAAGTTGGCCGCCATCTTGGATTTTTAATATTTTTAACATTGCGTTGCTGTTTTCTTGTCAAAATAGTACCAGAAACTGAGTTTCATCGAAATCGGCCTGCTAACAAAAAAGTTGGCCGCCATCTTGGATTTTTTTATACTTTTAACATTGCGTTGTTGTTTTCGTGTCAAAATAGTACCAGAAACTAAATTTCATCAAAATCGGCTTACAAAAAAAAAGTTGGCCGTTATCTTGTTTTTTTTTTATTTTTGACATTGTGTTGTTGTTTTCTTGTCAAAATTGTACCAAAAACCAAGTTTCATCAAAGCCGGCCCGCAAACAAAAAAGTTGGCCGCCATCTTGGATTTTGGAAATTGCCTTTTTTTAATAAGCGAGATGAAGATTTGCACGCACTCACACTACATGTCGTATGCACCATAATATTAATTTAAAAAATAAATTATAACGATAAAGACGTGATAGCCCTGGAAGACTTGTCCCGAGTTACTATGAACGGCGTTGTATGTAACTCGGGACAACCACTCCCCCGTCTCACCCCGCAAGCCCCGCACGATTGACCTGTCTAGACGTCTCCGTCGGCCTACTGTATGAAAAGTTGCTTATTCTGTGCTATATCTATGGATAATCACAGAGGAGTGAAAGAGATAGAATATCGGAGTAATATTGTACCGCTTTGATGTTTCGGGTTACGCAGGTTTTACATCGATGTGATAAAATATTTTTTATGAAAATGCAGTCAGAAAAAAAACATTTTTTGTTCTGGTTACGTTATTTTTAAAGTCTTTTACGGAAAACATACTTTGTACGCTGGTTAAAGTTCAAGTACCATATCTAAACATCTCCTTTCATCAGACAAATTAAAAATAAAATATAGATAAAGATCATAACAGACAAACAATCCAATTAGGTAAATCCAACTTCGAGAAAGAGATCTCTCGGCGAAAATATCGCTTGTTCTAAGATTGTCGGCGAATCCTCCGTCGGTAGAAAGTATCGTTGTCGTCGTATCGGTGAAACATTCTGTAGCTGAATAAGACTGTCGTTGAAATTGACATATGTGAAAGGTTCTGTCGGCGAAATGACCGTAGGTAAAATAGTCTGTCGGAAAATTGGACTTAAACATGGACTTAAATGAATCGTCCTGTCGACGAACAGTCCATGTCCATCGGCGAATCGGTATTCGGAGAACGGTTGGCGAACTCTCCAAAGAGCATTCAATTGATCACTTCACGTCTCTGAGTAAATCGTACTCAGAGCTTCACGTCCGCGCCGCTACGTGTCACTGTGACACTTATTTAAACCTATTTTACCAATAATTAGCAAAAAGAATAACCGATATTATAGATAAAGATAAGATAAAAATATTCTTTATTCACTTAGACATAATAAATATGTACTTATGAATCGTCAATATTTTCCTACTTTATTATTGCATATGCAGTATATTTGGTTGTCTAAATACGACTAAAAACTGTGCATACACGTTCTTTAAATTTCCAAACGATATTGAAAGGTAAGTTATGTAAAACAGGAGGTCTACCGGCTAAAAATATGAAGTTCATATCCATATTACTGATTTCAAGCCCATACCCATATCAAGGACTGAGATTGGAGCTACCGGCTAACTGTTTTTTCGGATCTGCAGGCGTAGCATGACAAACCCGAGAAGAGTTTTGTCTACCTCGAAAGTCTATAATGGGCGATTTTCTGAAAGCTCAGTCACTAGATGGCGCTGTCCCACCTATGCAGTTAGAAGGAACGGAACGTTATAAATTTTACTTTGACGCGACTTTTTTACGTAAAACGGAACGTCAGACAGATGTTATTTATTTACCTAAATCTTTAAATTTACCTACAGTCGTCACAAATTAAGATGCCCGTTTTGACACATGGTAATGACCCTAGAATGTAACTTGTTACGAAAACAACAAAATCAAATATATGCCGATTACTTAACAAAGGTGTATGAAAATAATATGTTACATTTTTTAACGCATCATAAATTAAGGCAAAGTGTATTCCGCGTATTATTTTTGCGTTTATTCTAAAGTAAACGCAGATTCGATCAACTACGAAACGTCTCGAAAAACAGTTACGTTCTCAGTCTTTATTTTTTTAAATACTAGTGTTGTAACCGTTGCGTGCAGGATTTCTCCAGCTTCATTCAATTTTATTGAAATAATCGTTATAACCACATAATAGATTAATTTGTAAAATTGATCTTTTTTGTGTGAAAACTAGATTGGCGCTTAAAGCATTAGTGAAATTATGAATTGGCAACAATGATTTCGATAAAACGGTTTCTAGGCAAACGCAAACTTATCCAAGAAGAACGTTTCGAATGAACCGAATGAAAAAAAAATCTTTAAATAAAACCTAGAAAACCTTGCACACCTCACCATGTCGAATCGTCACGTTCACCTTTCCAGAGATTTCTTAAAACACGTTTTGTTCGGCTTGTTCGAAGCGTTCGCATCGGACAAGCGTGCGTTCACCATAAGCGGCCTGTACACGTTGGTCCAACCACTGGCCAATACATCGTATATTGACACTTTTGAACGAACAAGACGTTTAAAAAGGTTCTTTCAAAAGTGTTAATATACCTACGACGTATTGGCCAATGGTTGGGCCAACGTGTACAGGCCGCTATAATAAGTAATGTAGCTACTCTATCTATGACCATGTCTATGCTGTAAGCTGTAGTTAAAATACTTGCACTTTTAGACCCAACGCGCACTTGTGAATTTTAGTCGACTCGACTGATAGTTTAGTCGGAATCGTAAGACGATCGTGATCAAACTGTCGGCCGATAGTTTGGTTTTGAGAACCTGCGAGCACGTCGAGCAGTCGACCGATAGTTGGTCGATAGTTTAGTTGAATCCGGGCGCGCGCTCACATAGTCCTTCATGCACAGGCCGATAGTTGTCCGATAGTTGAATAACTGTAACTATATATAGTTGTAGTAACTATTGGCCAGTCATTTTCAATAGTTACTTAGATACTGAATGCGCAGTCTACCGATAGTTGGGCGATAGTTTAGTTGAATGCAATGCGCGCGCTCACATAGTCCTTCATGCACATTACTGCCCGGCAGATAGTTGTGCGATAGTTTGATCGTACAACTATCGGCCAGTCATTTTCGATAGTTTGATCGGTCGATAGTTTAAGCGCACTGACGATTTCCACTGGCATATAACTCTAAACTGAATCCGAGAACGACTAAACTATCGCCCGATTAAAAATCACAAGTTCGCTCTTATATAAATTATAAAATTTAAATGGATTCGATTTAAGTTTATATAACATAAAAGGTCAATTTGTACTTTAATAATATGTTTATTAAAAGTATAAGTAGGTACCTATATAGTAAGTTTAACATTTTATAATAATAACTTTAGTGTTAATCCACATAAGTTGCAAACCTACTATAATCGATTAGTTACTCAGAACCTTAATCGATTAATCGCGAGAATCGATCACAGACTCGTATGGTTACATGCCTAATCACGTCAATTTAGCATGTGTCAAAACGGGCATCTTATTTTGTGACGACTGTAGTTCGTTTCTGTTCCTCACAGTAGTACTTATTTTATATATTATAAGTTTCCTTTGGGTTGTTAAAAAGTAATTAATTTAAATATGTTTCATACCAAAATATACCATAGACATGTACATACTTATTCAACGCCATCTAGTGAAGCAATTGGAAGCTTTTTTTTTTTAAATGGCCTCTCAGAAAATCGCTCATTGACAGCCGAACAAATTAACCAAAGGATGGAGGGCCATAGCTAGAAACAGCTTGAGACCTATCAGAGGATTCAGTT
This sequence comes from Crambus lathoniellus, assembly GCA_949710035.1. Taxonomy (NCBI): domain Eukaryota; kingdom Metazoa; phylum Arthropoda; class Insecta; order Lepidoptera; family Crambidae; genus Crambus; species Crambus lathoniellus. The sequence goes on along the minus strand of OX453323.1, from coordinate 11,712,467 downwards.
AAAAAATAGCTGATTCCTAAGCAAAACTCCATGTAATTTCTAATAGTCAATTAAAACTGCTATGACCAAATGACTCAGGCCCTCAGTTCATCAATTGTCAAAAATTTGCTATCACCTGTCAAAGTAATATTGATTGTTAATAATTTTTGACTCTCTTCTGCTAAAGTTCAACGTTTTACAAGTGCTAGGGGTATCTTTACTATAAAAGTAGTTGATTACACTCAAAAGTAGCAAGTAATTCACACAAATTGAGAAATTAAACTTTTCCATGAACCTTCCGATACCAAAATACTCGCCTGCTTCATTTGACATAACGATATGAATATGGGTTTCGAGTTTTTACTTTTTAATTTTTACAAAATACCGATTCTGGGCTTCAACTGTCAAAAATGTATAGAGAATTTTCTTCGTCATTCACTCTTCTGACATATGGGTATGGGAAGAAATATGAAGTCCATGGAATGGGCGATTTTCTGAAAGCTGTCACTAGATGGCGCTGTCCCACCTATGCAGTGAGCGATTTTCTGAGAGGCCATTTAAAAAAAAAAAAGCTTCCAATTGCTTCACTAGATGGCGTTGAATAAGTATGTACATGTCTATGGTATATTTTGGTATGAAACAAATTTAAATTAATTACTTTTTAAAAACCCAAAGGAAACTAATAATATATTAAATAAGTACTACTGTGAGGAACAGAAACGAAATAGGTAAATTTAAAGATTTAGGTAAATAAATAACATCTGTCTGACGTTCCGTTTTACGTAAAAAAGTCGCGTCAAGGTAAAATTTATAACGTTCCGTTCCTTCTAACTGCATAGGTGGGACAGCGCCATCTAGTGACTGAGCTTTCAGAAAATCGCCCGTTAGAAGGAACGGAACGTTATAAATTTTACTTTGACGCGACTTTTTTACGTAAAACGGAACGTCAGACAGATGTTATTTATTTACCTAAATCTTTAAATTTACCTAGTTCGTTTCTGTTCCTCACAGTAGTACTTATTTAATATATTATTAGTTTCCTTTGGGGTTTTAAAAAGTTATTAATTTAAATATGTTTCATACCTAAATATACCATAGACATGTACATAGTTATTCAACGCCATCTAGTGAAGCAATTGGAAGCTTTTTTTTTTAAATGGCCTCAGAAAATTGCCGGTACCGCCAAGTTCAGATTATGGGCTTCAAATGTCAAATTAAGCCCATGCCCATATCCAGATTTTTTAGCCTGTAGACCCCCAGTTTTCTTTTGTTGGTAGGTGAACTAGCCGCTTTGATAACGACGATCAACCTTATGGCCCCAGTACAGGATGGCCGATCATGGTCGGCGACCACGACCAATACATCGTACATTGACACTTTTGAAAGAACCTTTTTAAACTTGTTCGTTCAAAAGTGTCAATGTACGATGTATTGATCATGGTCGCCGACCATGATCGGCCATCGTGTACTGGGGGCAATACACATTCATCTTATCGTTCGCTGGTAAAACGCCAGTATTTGGGTACTATGGTTTATTTTAATTTTTAGTTCTTTTGCATTCACAATGCAGTTTTTATTACTAAATATGGAAAATGGAAATGGAAAAGTGGGTTCGAGTCCCATCGGGCTTCACATTTTGGCCACCGGAACAGCAAAGTTTGTGGCACTGTGCATTATGGTTATATGGTTACTTTAAGGTCATCACAGACGGTGCAGATACTATAATATTTTATCTTAACATAGAATATCGCTCGCCATACAATTCAATGGACCATCACACACGCCGAAGATAACATATATTTTCATATTAAGTATCTTAAGATGCTATGCGATACGGCAAAATATATATTTCGTATGTTAAGATACGGAAATATATATTTTGCATGTTAAGATACTATCTTAACATACGAAATATATATTTTGGATACGAAAAGATGTGTATACAGGTTGTCCCGTTTTCGGTGCTGGGCATAGAGAGAACTAGCGGCCCGCCCCGGCTTCGCTCGGGTGGACATTTATTTTTTAAACATTTTGGGATAAATACGAAAAAGCCAAAACATTTGTAACGATGCCGTTTCGTTCCAGTCATTATGGATGGTTAGAAACTCCATAATGGCTGGAAAGTTTAATAGTTTTACGTACTGGCCATCAATTTTATGCTGTACCACTGGTCTTTCGTAATTCAAATTCAAATTCTTCGCTCCACGTGCCCTATTCAGCATTTTGATTCAGTCCTACCAGAACAATGAAGCTGAACAGAGCTCGCGTGCGAGCTAGTGTACCAAAAATTTATAAGTGAAATGTAATAACTATTAAATAGCCAATTAATTAATTATAGTAACAGTTGCTATTCTTCATTTTCTTTCATATTTCTAATTTACAATATTTGATAAAACAACTCTCCAAGTGCTGAAACAATCTTTTATTCTCTACATCTTCTAATTGAATACTATGCGGTGACTTCCGACGTTCCGGCTAGTGTACCGCTGGCCGACGAGGGGGTCCCGTAACACATTCATAATAAACGAAGAGTAAGTTTACACCTAGTTTAATCAAAAAATTTGCTAAGAAATAATGACGCTTTGAAACGTCAAACGTAAGGAGTAGGTACCTACCTAATGATGATAGTAAGATTTTCTATCCAAACTTATCTAGAGTTCGAATTAGCTATAGCAATTTTTATATCAAATTCCAGTCAGAATCATCTTCTGATGAACTGTCCAATAAGTCTAATAGCAAATCCGAATTGCTCATTTTTGATCACCCTGTATAAGATGGTTTACAGAATATTCGTCCGCTACCTAGGACGGATATCAAGAGAGTGAAAAGATTCCAAAATATATCGTATCTTAACCGTGTGTGATAGTTTAAGATGCTATAATATTTTATCTTACGATATCTTAAGATAAAATATTATAGCATCTTCACCGTTTGTGACGCGCTTTAAGCTTTGGTTACTTTTACTATGGTATGGTGGTTCCTCAGTTTGGGCGTTCCCGTCTGTCTGTCCCTTTATATTATGCTTAAATCTTTAAAACTACAAAACAGATTTTCATGCGGTTTTTAACCGACTTCTAAATCAAAAAGGAGGAGGTTCTCTATTCGTCTGTATGTATGTTTTTTTTTTTTTTTTTGTGTATGTCCACCGATTACTCGAAGACGGATGAACGGATTGAAATGGTTCAAACGTTATTACATCAGGTTGGTTTCCAAGTTGGTCCCATTTTTTGAAATTTTGAAATCGGTTCAGTAGTTTTCAGGAAATCTTGAAAATACTGTCGTTTTCGTTACCACTTTATGTGAATTTAATACGTATCTTTAGGCATAACTCCTTTGTTTATAAACCGATTTAGATGATTCTTGTTTTGTTAAAAAGGGGATACCTCAAGGTATTTTAACCGACTTCGAAAAAGGAGGTTTTGAGTTTGATCACATACCTATTTACCAGAAAACACGCAAATTGCCTGCACGATGCACTAAAAAGAGTGAAATAAAAATTATTTTTATAAAAAAATAAAACCGCCTTCTAAAAAACCACATCAAAAAAGTAAGAAATAATTCCTCACCAAATAAATAACGTAAGTACTTTGAAGTCGGGCGGGTTTTAACAAAAACAACAAAAAATTGTACATGTTTCACGCCCGACTTCAAAGTACTTACGTTATTTATTTGGTGAGGAATTATTTCTTACTTTTTTGATGTGGTTTTTTAGAAGGCGGTTTTATTTTTTTATAAAAATAGTTTTTTCACTAATAGGTAGCGTGGTTCTTCAGGAAGGTTTTAATATATAATTTATGAAAGTTTTGTGTAAATTGGTAGAAATATCAAGCCGCCCGGGAGCTTTCAGCAAAAACGCTGCCTAATCCTTTCGAGGTTTAAAAAAATAATGCATGTTGGGATATTCCTCTTCTATAGATCTACAAAAACGTCCGCGATAGCATATGTCTATCTTTTAAGGATAGCATATTATAGCCATATTATCTCTTAAATTTTACCGATCCGGCGGCGGTCCGTTTTTTTACGGACCGATATGGCAGCTATGAAAAACATATGTGCGCTTGTGCACAACACTGAATTTTACCGTCCGTCATTTTACTTTTCCCCATTCCGGACCGTTTTTTTCCGTTCCGAGATGACGGCAATGAAAAACATATGTGCGTTTGTGCACTACACTGAATTTTACCGTCCGGAAAAAACGGATGGTTGTATTTTAATCATATATCACTACATAGTATAAAACAAAGTCGCTTCCCGTCTGTCTGTCCCTATATATGCTTAAATCTCTAAAACTACGAAACAGATTTTTATGCGGTTTTCACTAATAGGTAGCGTGGTTCTTCAGGAAGGTTTTAATATATAATTTATGAAAGTTTTATGTAAATTGGTAGAAATATAACGACAATTCTCGAAAGTGCCGGCAAACGGCAAGCCGCCCGGGAGCTTTCAGCAAAAACGCTGCCTAATCCTTTCGAGGTTTAAAAAAATAATGCATGTTGGGATATTTCTCTTCTATAGATCTACAAAAAAGTCCGCGATAGCATATGTCTATTTTTTAAGGATAGCATATTATAGCCATTATTATCTCTTAAAAAATGGTTACGAACAATGCGGTAATTTGGAAAGCTATTTAAACGGATACAGTATTAACCCTTATCAATCTAAACACGTTAGTTGCTTTAAGCATTCCATGCACATTATTTTACTCTTTTACACCATATAATTTAAATGAATATCTTAGGTTAGGAGTTAACGCAAATAAATGAACGCACGCCAAAATAAATTAAAGCGCCTTTCTCGTTTGACGACCGATTTGGCGCAGGAGTAGGCTACTATCCTTCTACTACAGTGGTCTCGGGTTCGATTCCCGAACAAGACAAATATTTGTGTGCATGAACATGTCTATTTGTCTTGATCTGGGTGTTAACTATGTATAATGTGTATGTATTTACAAACAAAAAGAATTTAAGTACTTATATATTTATCCGTTATCAAGTTTTCAATGATACAGTTTCTTAATGAAATTAAAATGGGCTTAGATAATTGGTGTGAATAATGTAAGAAGTTATTTATTAAGCTATTGCATAGCTTTTATCGCGGGCTTTGAGCGCGGCGACCGAACCAAGAAATTCCGTAACGAAAAAACCTAACACCCTAGGAGGTTAACAAAACATTGTTTATCTCTTTTTGACAATAGGGGTTTACATATATTTTGTCTCTTACTAACATTGTTTTGGTAAATAGAGATAAATATACAAAAAACCTGTTGTTAAAAAGAGATAAACGTATTTTCTCTTTTTGATTACATGTGTTTATTTTTATATAGGTCAAATTCGAATACTAATTGGCAATAAACGATATTCTATTCTATTCTATTCTAATCTTTTCCATAAGTTTTTGAACAAAAAATGTACTGTAACTAGCGCCTAAAACGTGAAGCACTGGCTGAAACAGAAATAATAATAAAAAGAAGAAAAAGCAGTAATCACAAAATTATGTCAAATTAATGTCACTTGTCAATCTCGGATTTTTATGAAAAAGTATGGAAAAAGTTAGCTGCTAAAATAATATATTTTTGTAAAAGCAGTGCGATAATATGTTGAAAACATTGTTAAGGCAAGAGTGTGTTGGTGAATCCGTGTAATAATTAAGTACCTACAAATAGTGACACATATTAACTGATGACGATCATTTGAAGTCACAAATTCTGGAAATTGCACAGACCTAGGTGTTATTGTTGATCTCAAAAGACGAGCTGGCCTAACCTAACCAGATCAGCCTTTGAAAAGCTAACGAAGATAATAATATGGAAAGATCGCCGCATAATCAATAACACCAAGGTTCGATACACGAAAGCTTACTATTTCCTATCTTCTTATATGGAGCTGAAACATGGACGCTCCAACAAAAGTACCACAAGTAGATTGAGATGTGGTGTATGATGATCAAACGGACTGCTCGTCACACAAATGTTTCCACTAAAAAGGAGCTTCGGATTAAACAAAGGCTTTCGACGATTGTGCAAGTGCGAATTCTATGAATGTTTGGACTTATCATCCATAATGCAAGCTCCTTGGAACGATTCGATTGAAGAAACAAGGAAAAGTCAATGTTTTCGCGGCTGATAACCCACAAGATGATCAAGTCCTTATCAAGTCCACAACCAGGTGTGCCCTTACAGAATGCACACGCAGTGCCACAAATAGAGAGATATAGAGGAGCATCGCCGCAAAAGCCGCTACCAACTTAGCGGACCATGACCACAACCACTCCGTCAACCTTAGTCTTAGAAAGAAGATGTATATAATAAATACAAACATATATAATTATATATAAGTACAATAGGTAATAAAAATCCAAATCAAAACTGGGTGTTTTATTTTTATCGCCAACTTCTTAAAATCAGTAGAACTACGATGACTGTCTTTTCGCTAACTCAAATGAAAGTGGAAATTACATCCACTTTTCATTTGAGCTAGCGAATAGGGCCATAGGGCCAGCTGGCAGCTGGGTGGCTTTAGTACAGGCTATTTTGATGACACCAATTTACAGAGAGCAGCACTGTCGACAAGATGGCGGACATTCAAAAATTCGACTTTTCATAAAAATTTAGCAACTAATCGGGACATTTTGTATGGAGAGTCGAAATATTTTTTTCATTTCCTGATAGCCTGAAGCCATGTTTAAAGTTTTTGCAACGGTGCCCCTAACACCTTGTATACCTATATATATTCACTAGCTGACCCGGCAAACGTTGCTTTGCCATATAAATTACTAGCTTTCCGCCCGCGGCTTCGCCCGCGTGGACTACACCACGTTATCCCGCGGGAATTATATAATTTGCCGGGATAAAAAGACACCTTGATCCTCTCCAAGCTATAAAGTATATGTGTCCCAAGTTTCAGCCAAATCCTTTCAACCGTTTTTGCGTGATTGAGTAACAAACATCCAAACATCTAAACTTTCACATTTATACTATTAGTACGACAGAGTACTTCGTATCACCATTATTAGACAGATGAAAATAAATAATCACGAAGTGAGTAAAATACATAGATTTACGTGACAGATAAGTCTGCGCGCATGTGCGTCTGGGGCTAGTTACAGTACATTTTTTTGTTCTAATCTTATGGAAAAGATTAGTACCTATTCGATTTGGACCGCGCGCAGACGCGGAGGCGGCCATGGAATAAATGACAGTTTGGTATCGTACGACAGTCAAAACTATTATCCATACAAAATTACCATTTTTATTTTATAATTTTCCGTAATAAAAAGTAGCCTCTGTTTATCTTCAGCTTCCAAACTATCCCCATACCGAAAATCTCGTCGATCCGTTGCTCCGTTTTGACGTGAAAGACGGACAACAAACAAACACACTTTCACGATTATAATATTAGTATGGAGTATGGATAAATGTTCATCGCACGAAATTCGATGATCAAGCTCTTAATATCGTTCTTTTTGTTCATATTTTTTTGAATGAATAATTGTTTTGGTGTGTAATTACACTATTTACTTATGCAATAGCTTTACCGCGGCAGTCCCCGAGTGCCACACGTGTTTTTTTATTATTATTATTATCATTTCTCACCAATAACACGTAATATATCTAGCACCTAAAATATGGTTTTTGATATTTTTGTTTGTCTGTCTGTCTGTTGTCCGTGTTTCACGCAATTAATTAATTGTGATTTCGGTAAAATGACCCTGTCAGTTACCTTTCACTCATAAGAGGATGAACCCAGAATTCTTTCTGTCTTCTACGTCTTCGTACATTAAGCAATAGGTACCTTTCACTCATAAGAGGATGAACCCAAAATTCTTTCTGTCTTCTACGTCTTCGTACATTAAGCAATAAGGCAAGTAATCCTCTCGTTTAAAACGCGTCCGTAGAGTGTAGTTTCAAAGAGATCACTGCGCTGCCCCGGCCAGTAAAAAACCGGACAAGTGCACAAGCCAATCATCCGTGTTTTTCATGCCACGCCGGTCCGTAAAAAAACGGACGGGTATTACCCGTGGCCCCACCGTTTTTCCCCACTGGTGGGTCTACAGTTAATTTTTTTTCCCCGTAGACCCACTGCAATAGAGTTTTAAATTATGTTTTTCAATGTGTCAGTTTCCGTGGGACCACGGGTAATAGCCTCAGGTAATTTCTTTCCCCGTAGACCCACTACACTAAACATATGCCAAATATGCATAATATTTTTATCCTTTTTTGACTGTAGTCCCACCGCAACGCCCCACTTGAACTTGACATAAAATTTAATAAAAGCAAAAATATAAAAACTTACTTTATTGAATAAAATATAAGTTCTCCTTACCTCAAAGAAAAAATAAAAAGTAAAAGATTAAAATTTTTACTTTTTTGCATTCACAGTGCAAGTTTTATTATTGAAAAATGGAAAATGAAGTATTTAGAAAAAATCGACCCGTCTCACAACCAGCTCTGTCTCAAAACCAGCTCTGTAGGGCTAGCACAACTTAGCGCGACTCTTTGTCACGCTCCTTCCAACCAATCAGAACGTCGCTTTAAGTCACGCGCACTATCTACGAGTTAGTCGAAAGTGCCCGCGACTTACAGTTGCAGTCGGGAATAATTCCGAATCTTTCCCGTGGAATACTTACGAAATATTCCGTAGTATTACGAAACATTCGGAATATTTCGATCGTCGAAAAATACGGGAGTAGGTAACGATAAAAAGGCAGCAATCGGTAAAAAAAGCAGTAGTAAGCAGTTGACACTTATTTTGAAACACCTTCCTAACTAGAAAAAAGTCAATCATAGTAAAAGTAAGTATCTTACTATCTAGGTAGGTACCTCTTAAATAAAATTTCTGTAGATTTTTTAAGTGTTGAAGAAAGTAGGTACCTCCCTACGTACGGTAGGTACGTATTATTTTAGCAAATTTTTAATGTTCTTGAACTGCTTGAAACTGATGAAAACATATTTTTAATCTATGATATTAAGGTAAGCTGATGAGAATCGGCTTGTACCTATGTACCCTTCGCTACGCCACTGCTAGAGTGCTCGTCAGATAAGTCTGCGCGCGGTAAAAATCGAATACTAATCTTTTCTATAACATTAGAACAAAAAAATGCACTGTAACTAGCGCCAAAAACGCGCCAGGCACGTGCAGAGTTATCTGACACACACTCTAGGTAGGTACAAACCTTGGCACCGAGAAGCCGTCTTCTTTTTGATGCAGCTTTCACTGTCATTTAGAAAATTTAATTCCAACGGTTTATAAATACATACAAAACATTCTAATTACTTACGTATTTATGTACTTTATAGAGAAAATTACATGTTTTTTGGTGAAGCCGTAAAAAATGGATTTTTCGAGCGCTTACATTGCGAACGCTGAACCTTATGAGATTCATCAAAATAATTTACTACGGAATTGTATATCATTAAAAGGCCAACAAAAAAGTCAGCAACAGCGTCATATGTCTATCTCCTAAGGTTGACTCACAGTAACCATTTTTATCTTTAAGTAATTTAAAAATATTACTTTATTTGCAAAGCTAATTTCTCCTATAATCGTTATTAATCCTTATCCAAATAAGTTACCTTGGGCATTTAATGTAGGTAAATCAAAATTGTCCTTTACCCTATATCATTTAAATTAATACTTTATAAGTTATCACATTTAAAATTACTGTAACTGTCGAAACACCAACAAATGTTAAAACGAAGCCGAGCCGGATCGCTAGTACATAATAAAGTAATAACAAGAATAAAAATTAGTTTTAGTGCTATGCTAACAGTACTTACCTACTTTTGTTGTTAATTTCGCCTTACATAGCTAAGGAATAAAATAAACATTCAAATTTTACTTACGCTAAATAACAACCAATTTAACATCAATCCATCACTGAGCAAATAAGTAGGTACTTCGTTTTTAAAGAAACAACGTTTACTTTATAAATTTTAATCGTAAATCGAAATATTGCGAATTATTCCGAAACATTATGAATCTTTCTCGGCGGGGACGGGGCGCGGGCGAAAACTTCTCCGGGGGGCCCCCCGGAGAAGTTTTCGCCCGCCACTCCCCGCCCCGCTGCGCGCCCCGCCCGCCGCGCCGAGCGCCACTAGACTAGAATTTATTCTGGCTCACTCATCTGTCTGTGGCGCCCGCCGCGGCTTGTGGCCGCGGCGCGCACGAGTTGTTCGTTTGTTCGTCCGTTCGCCTCGGTCGGTCGGGTCGGACAGGCGGGACTCGGGCATAAGATATTTTCTAGCAAGATTGACCTAAGATAAAAAGAATTGTCAATATTTTTAATCAAATCTATTTTGAAAAATTCTGATGGAAAGAAACTTTCTGAAAAGGATTCCGTAATTATTCCGAATCTTTCAGAAGTTTTGCAACTGCCGCGACTCTTTCTCACTCGAGTCGCGAGCAAGTTGTGCTAGACCTACTGAGTTGGTTGTGAGACGGGATGATTTTTTCTAAATATTTCATTTTCCATTTTTCAAAGTAAAATATTATAATTAAAATATATATAAAATTATTATTATTATTCATACTTTTCCAAACATAAAAGCAGTGGGACCACGGTTAAAGTCAGTTTTGTTTCAATTCCCCGTAGTCCCACTGTAAAGCAGTGGGTCTACGGGGAATAAAAATTACCTATGAACCCACCAGTGGGTCATAGCGGTGGGGCCACGGGTAATACCCGCGGACCGCCGCGCCGGATCGCTAAAATTCAGTGTAGTGCACAAACGCCCTTATTGTTCTGAGGGTGGTTCCCTTCCCATAGAGAAAAGTAATACACTAGATAGAAGTGGTTCCTCAATCCCACAATTTGTGATTTGTCATTCATTAAGCCCCCAGTACAGGTTGGCCGACCATGGTCGGCGACCATGATCAATACATCGTACATTGACACTTTTGAACGAACAAGTTTAAAAAGGTTCTTTCAAAAGTGTCAATGTACGATGTATTGGTCATGGTCGCCGACCATGATCGGCCATCGTGTACTGGGGGCACAGATCAAGGTGATCTGTGACTGGGGGCTTTACATGGTCATTATTAATTACCTCAACATTACTACAATTCTTTCATTTTCATTGTTTGGTTGTTGTGTTTGTAAAACAATACATTAAGTAAGTATTTAATTTATATAATTTGTACTTGTGTTTAATTGTTTATAAGTATAAATAAATAGCTCTGAGTTTGGTTGCTTTCTGAACCTGGCTGAATCAACGGCTAGATAAAACATAAGGTATACATTTAGTTTTGTAATAATAATATGTAGGTAGGTAGGTACTTACTACGGGCAACAGCGTCGCTTAATTAATCAGTAACAAAATTCGTGTGCGCGCGTATCGCCCCTGCACGAACTAAAAGTATGTTCATATTATGTTGTTGTGTCGGGCGCGGCCCGCGCGGCGTGGTGGTGTAAATAATTTGTGGGTGTAAGCGTAAGCCATTTTATTAACCAATTAGTGGTTATGCGACGCTGTTGCCCATCATGTTACCTCTAGGTTCAATCGAACGAAGCAGAATTGGCAAAGCTAAATTAGCGTCGCCGCATACGAGCCATCTGCCACAAACGCCGTCACGTGAAGCTAAAAAGCAGCTGCATACAAAGGTGTAGGTAGCTGAAGCGCGCGACAGACGGACACTAGGTAGTGTGTGATCGGTCGGTAGGTAAGCAAGTACCTAGCAGATTAAATACTTGCGGTCAGTGGCCGCCCATTTGCTGCGGCCACAAGTAGCGTGTGGCGACGATTTGTAGCATTGTAGGATTGGAACCACCGACGACGCGGACGTCCGCCACCGAGTGCGGCTAGTTTCATCATCATATCAGCCAAACGACGCCCACTGCTGGACATAGGCCTCCCCCAAAGGATCTCCACATCGATCGACTAGTTTAAGTACTTACATAAGTAGGTACCTATATAAAATAAAAATGTATGAAAATCCACAATGGGGTAGCACTTAGCCTTCATCACACCTGATGATAAGTGGTGATAAGGCTGAAGGTGGAAGCGCACTACTCCTGGAATCCTCAATCACTGAGGAACTGGCTATCTTATCCCTAACTGCCGGAACGCAATATGCTGAATAACAAAACACACAATAATATTGTTATGGCGTCAGACTTGGATAAGATGGTGGTAATTATTAAGTAATTTATGTGGTAAGGAAGGGTACCTGTGTAAACAACATTATCAACTAACATCATAGTTTCAATACTTTTCTTCTTTACAGAATGGAAGTGGAAAATCTCAGTCTAAAGGGGAATACACTGCAGGCTACATTTAGTGGTGAGGCAAAAAAACCCAAAGCATTTGACACACTAACAAGCTCTGAACACATAATTAGTGGAGCTGCAGTATTTCAGGTCAAAATTAACATTACAAAGTCTGAATTCAGAAGCGGCGGATTTCTGCATCTGAACACATCAATACTCATCAAATTTTTTAAACTTCATCAAGATGACGATCTGACTTATACCATAAAGTTAACGAGCAAGGTCCTGAAAATAGTAAACAAAGATTTCATTAGTGATGATGGGACATTGCATGTAATATATGATGAGGGTGTATCTGTTACAAAGTTTGATGTAACTGTGCACTTGGATATAGTGCCAAGCGCTAGTCCCTTTGCAATGATTCACGAAGACACTGAGCTGGCAGACTTTGAGTTGGGAGGCGAGGATGGGTCTGTATCTGTGCACCGTGCAGTGCTGGCTGCTACTAGTCCAGTATTAGGACGTATGCTGGCTGGAACGTGGCGTGAGGCTGCACAGGGTCGTGTTGATGTGCCAGGAACATCGAAAGTCACGTTGCAGAATCTTAAAGACTATATTTATTTGCACACATTACCCGATAATGGTCTAGAACAGTTACTGCTATTAGCATCATGCTATATGATAAAAGATTTAGAGCTAAAATGTACTTTTAAATTAGTTAGCAGCTTAACTGCTGAAAATGCGTTCGACTTGATGGAGTTTGCTGCAAAACACAAAATTACAAGGCTTTTTCTTACTTCACTTGAAATCGTCAAACATGGACAAGTGGAACTTGATGAAATACGTGATCATTTACTTGGTAACAAATGAAGATTTGAGTTCCCATATTTACCAGACATATAACTAGTCTTATCTGGGGGGCTACCGGCTAAGAAATATGGATATGGGTATGGGCTTCAACATCTTGATAGATTTTTGCTTCTTTGTTCTTTTGGACGTTGCTAGCTAGTTATCGTTATACCCGACGTCACAAAACAAGGAACTGATAGCGGCTATTTTCTTTATAAAATTGACTTAAAGTTCCCAAAAACGTATGAAGTTCATACCCATAAAGTTACGCGGTAGCCCCCCTGCTCTCTATTGTGATTGTGACACTGTCTTCATTGTAAATAGACATTGATGTTAAGCTATGATAGAATTCTGAAGATTTTTGACTAATTTTTATGTAAATTTGATGGAATGAACCTAAGAGGTTGTTTGTGAGAGGTCAGCTAGGTGTGTCCGTTACGCTGGCAGGAAAGTAGCTTCTAGAGGGAAGCGAGTTTGATGAATAGTTAGTGCGCAATTTGCTGTAAATGTGCGCCAAATAAAAAATTTGTGGGCCTAATACTTTTGGAATAAAACGGAAAAAACGAATTCTGCTGGAGTAACGGTGCTCCAGCAGGAAGATTCTAAACTAATGATCGGAGAGAAATAAAAAATATGTGGGAGGGTAGCTTAGATTCTAGCAGGAATGTTCGCCAAATATGAAATTTGTGGGTCTTACAGTTTTTCTGCTTGATTTTCTGCTGGCGTAACGTTTTGCCGAGTCCCAGATCTCGGGAACTACTGGATGTGCGATCTTACAGTAAAGGCATATAAGTAGCGCCTCATTTGTGCTGTATGCACATACAGAAAATATTTCAAAAATATTCACAGATTTGAAGTATTCAGTCATTTTCAGAAATCAAAAACAAAATTCTAGCGCCTAAACTACCACACAAATCTAGATACCAAAAACGGTGTTCTATTCTTCTTGCTATTTCTAATGAGCGATTTTCTGAAAGCTCAACCACTAGATGGCGCTGTCCCACCTATGCAGTTAGAAGGAACGGAACGTTATAAATTTTACTTTGACGCGACTTTTTTACGTAAAACGGAACGTCAGACAGATGTTATTTATTTACCTAAATCTTTAAATTTACCTATTTCGTTTCCGTTCCTCACAGTAGTACTTATTTAATACTAGCTTTCCGCCCGCGGCTTCGCCCGCGTGGACTACACGACGTTATCCCGCCGGAATTTGATACTTTTCCGGGATAAAAAGTAGCCTATGTTCCTCTCCAGGCTACAAAGTATCTATGCCTCAAATTTCAGCCAAATCCGTTCAGCCGTTTTGGCGTGATTGAGTAACAAACATCCAAACATCCAAACATCCAAACATCCAAACATCTAAACTTTCACATTTATAATATTAGTAGGATATTATTAGTTTCCTTTGGGTTGTTAAAAAGTAATTAATTTAAATATGTTTCATACCAAAATATACCATAGACATGTACATACTTATTCAACGCCATCTAGTGAAGCAATTGGAAGCTATTTTTTTTTTAAATGGCCTCTCAGAAAATCGCTCATTACCATAAAAAGTTTGAAAATCCCACAGTTACGCGTTTTTGAATAATACCCACATGAAGGTGAGACAGACAATGTCATGACTTTGACGGTCAGCAGGATAAAGATATCAGAGATTATTTAGATCCTAGCCCAATAAATAATTAGTGCTGTTACTAAAGTACATGTTCTGAAAATTTCAGCATCAAATATTTCTTAAAGTAAATATTCATTAAAATCCAAAACAACTGTCAGTATTCTGATTAACTGACCAAATTCGATAGCCCACGAAAAAGCGACGCGCTCATACATATTAGAGACCTCCTTAACTTTTTTGCCGATCAGGTGTGTACACGTCACGTCTGTGTACACTTAAGTAAAAAAGTGATTTGACTGAGTACTTTTATTTAATTTTTAATGACGAATGAAACTTTTTGTTTTGTATTTTTACTTGCGTTGAAAGAATTTTAACATTATTTAAGTAAAAAAATAAAATAAAGGTTGTTTTGTAATTTTATTTCGGTTTTTTTCTCCAACATAGGTACCTATCTAATGTCCAATGTGATTAAATTGACAAAAGACAGTGATCTCACATGAATAAATATTCCACCAGAATCCAAGCTGCCTTAATATGCGGCCCGCTGTCGGTACACCCACACATAGCGCGGCGATGGGCGCGTGACCTCTCACCGACGGGTTCACCGACGCGCCGCCCGCCGGGGTTAAGAACTGGTTTGCACCCCGGCTCAGTTGCGGTATAAGTGACAGGGCTGCACCGCACGTCGCGCGCATTAGACGAGCGAGATTGAGATTTTGTTGACGAATTGGGGTTTTTAATTTTTTTATCATCCCGGATATTTACATAACATAATCACTGTTTAATATGATGTATTTTTATACTAAGCAATTGTTGTATTAGTAACGATATGTTTTTTTTTTTGTAAATGTCGTTACCTAACTAAGAAACGCTGGCAAGTTTCTTGCGCCCATTCTTCTTGTCAGTTAAAAAAGTCTTGAATGGGTGGTAGGAAAATATTGACGATTCATAAGTACATATTTATTATGTCTAAGTGAATAAAGAATATTTTTATCTTTATCTTATCTATCTTAATTTTAGGGATTATTCTACTCATGAAAAAACAACTTTTATTGTGGGATTAACAGTGAATTCGCGAAAAAAAACAGCTGTTCCATTCATTTTGATTAAATATTTTTGCACTTTTGTATAGAACAGCTGATTTTTTTATCGTGATTTCAGTCTTGGTCCCAAATATTTGATGCTAAAATTTTCAGAACATGTACTTTAGTAACAGCACTAATTATTTATTGGGCTAGGATCTAAATAATCTCTGATATCTTTATCCTGCTGACCGTCAAAGTCATGACATTGTCTGTCTCACCTAGGGCATGCAACCGGGTTTTCCCGGTTCTCGAAAACCCGGGATAACCCGGAAGTTCGGCTAGAACCGGTTCTAAAGAATGGGAACCGGGTTTAACCGGGTTTTATGTGATAAGAAATGAGACGTGATAATATTTCAGTTCCAGATAAAACACGACTAATTAAGCATAATATTTACCCTCCGTAAACTTAATTCACCTAGGCGAATTAAGTATACTATTCGTAAACTTTAATTAAAATTACTTTTTTTTAAGTAACTTTATTCACCTTATTCTCCTAGGTGCATTAAGTATAGTCATTTAAAAACCTTAATAAATATTTTAGAGGAAGCATAGCATAATAGCTAGCACTATATTAACTTTCACTAATAATAAAACCAGTTAATGTTACAGTTACAGAGCGATACTCACTCCAACCAAACCACATATTTGATAATAAAATGACTATTGATAAAAACATTGGTAGCCTTTGCAGTTCAGATATATCTGCTAGTTATGTATGGTGGTGTCATCTGCATACCCGAAAGTATTGTTCACCAGCAGGACATTAATATGCAGAAGGAACAGTGTCGCAGACAAGACAGATCCTTGCGGAACATCTTCATCAATGGCTTTTGGGTCGGTTGATTGACCGTCCACCACAACTGGGATTAGGCGATTATGGAGGGAGGCAGCAATCCAAGTGCAAAGGCTATCAGCGATACCGTATGAGGGAAGCTTACTTATAAGGCTGCCAGACCTTACCAATGGATTTGGATATGTCGAGCGATACGGCAAGGGATACGCCATGTTTCTCCATCGCTTCACTCCAAAGATGGGTGGCATACACAAGAAGAGCTCCAGTTGACCGACCACGGCGAAAACCAAAATTTGCGGTCTTTGAGGAGGTCGTTTTCTTCGAGGAGACGGCCCAAGAGACATGGCCCACAGACTACGGTTGTGACTGAAATTGGCCTGTATTTGAAAGGGTCGGCACAGGTGCCCTTTTTGGGCACATGCAAGCTTCCACGTTTTGCAAGTTTCCACGATTGGGGTACTAGTCGAGTGGGGTACAGGCGAAATAATACAGGAGCCAGTTCAAGTGCACAATTGCGCAGAACAATTGCTGGGATCCCATCGGGACCCCTATAGCTTTGTTCGCATCTAGAGTACGGAGAGCTTTGAGTACCTCTTTGTTGCGTATCTGTATATCTCCTCTATGGACGAGGACTCATAGGTGAAACTTTGTTACCGACATCAAGGTGCCAATTTTCTACAAAGAGAGAGACACACAAGTTTGTTATCTCAGTCGCAGTATGAGTAAGCAATCTATCAGGTTTCAGCAGAGGTGGAAAAGAAGGGCGATAGAATCTAATTCGGCAGCTTTGGCTAGAAACCAAAACTCTCTACTTCCAGATGGGTGGGAAGTAAGTTTATTAGCTTCAATGCGGCCGATGTGGTCAAAACGTGCCCTGCGCAACATTCGTTTACTAGACTTGGCGACTTGGTTATATTAGCTTTCTTCAGAGTGTGAGTTTCCGGCGATTTGCGCGCTCGAGCATCAGCCCAAGCTAAAATGCTAAATCCTTCTGCACTTCGGCGCTACGAGAGTCAGCATTGAACCAGGGGCTAGCGTTACCACTCGAGGGAACATCGGAGTATGGGATTTAATATTTCATACCCCAATGTATGATCTCGGTTACAGCGTCAGCGCATCTCGACGGTTACTCTGAAGAAAAGCAGCATTGCCACTAAGGAAAAGATGCAAAGAACTGACGCATCATCACGTATTCACGTCATTTCAATCTGCCGAATTCCCTCTAATGTATTTTAATTTGAGAAGTAAATAAATTTAGATGGTACCCGGTTCTGACTCGGCTAAAACCCGGGTTTTAAAAATAAGGAACCAGAACCGGTTTTGCATGCCCTAGTCTCACCTTCATGTGGGTATTATTAAAAAACGCGTAACTGTGGGATTTTCAAACTTTTTATGGTAATTAGAAATAGCAAGAAGAATAGAACACCGTTTTTGGTATCTATATTTGTGTGGTAGTTTAGGCGCTAGAATTTTGTTTTTGATTTCTGAAAATGACTGATTACTTCAAATCGGTGAATGTTTTTGAAATGTTTTCTGTATGTGCATACAGCACAAATGAGGCGCTACTTATATGCCTTTACTGTAAGATCGCACATCCAGTAGTTCCCGAGATCTGGGACTCGGCAAAACGTTACGCCAGCAGAAAATCAAATATCGCCAAAACTGTAAGGCCCACAAATTTCATATTTGGCGCACATTCCTGCTAGAATCTAAGCTACCCGCCCACATATTTTTTATTCCTCTCCGATCATTAGTTTAGAATCTTCCTGCTGGAGCACCGTTACTCCAGCAGAATTCGTTTTTTCCGTTTTATTCCAAAAGTATTAGGCCCACAATTTTTTTATTTGGCGCACATTTACAGCAAATTGCGCACTAACTATTCATCAAACTCGCTTCCCTCTAGAAGCTACTTTCCTGCCAGCGTAACGGACACCAGATAGGTAGGTAAGTGTAGTGTTGCGGCGGCGTCCGGAATAGTCCGGATAAAGTCGGACAGGGGCAGGCTTTTATGATGCCTTTCTTTACGCTTTTCGATACGTTTCTTCCCGTCCGGCTTTTCACATCAACCTAATCACCTTGAGAGTCGCACCTCGGAAGCTCGAATCGCCATCGCGAGCGATCGGGCAAGGGATGCGATTGCATAAGGTAATACTTAGTATTAATTTGACAGTTGATATCGTATTCAATCGGCTGCAATTTGTATGGAATGACCTATATTATGATACAATATGTACCTACTGTCAAATAAATACGATTGACTTTACGCAATCGCTTATCTGGTTTAACATACAACATTTGTCATAGGTACTTATTAATACTAAGGGCCCTGGCCCACGTCCGATAATCGGTGGCCGATTTGTGGCCGATTTTGTCTGATCTCCCTTTCTATTATGTGAGTGCGAAAGGGAGATCAGACAAAATCGGCCGCAAATCGGCCACCGATTATCGGACGTGGGCGAGAGCCCTAAGATACAAACTCCTTAATAATTTAGTATATCCGGCCTAACTGGCTGGTCTGCTGCTATTAGGTTTGGGACGACCTGGCATACCTAGCCAAGGGTCCCTTAGTATAACTAGCGCGGATAAAGGAACTATCTCTATAAATGGCGGACCCGGACGGTCCCAAGCTATAAAAATTATTGGTCAATACGGTGCTTTTTGGTAAGTACTTTAAAATTATTGTAGTATTTTTTTAATACCTAATGGTTTTGTTTAAATAATCCCGCCGCCCGAGATATTTTTTAATTCTCGGTGAAAGTTCATTAATACGAGATGTAAGTAGGTAGGTATGTACTGAATAAAATAAATAGTCGCTACCAGCACTCTATACAATTTTATATTCAAAATTAATAATATATTATTTGGCTGCCACTTGACCTTTTTTGCTGATGCTACTCTAAGTACAGGCTGCCATTTTCATATTGTTTCTTTATCCGCGCGGCCTAATAAGGCCCGTAATAGCCACTACACATGCTCCTATCCGACCGCCGCCCGATGTGTAGATGCTATAAATAAAGAACGACACTCAAGTGGAGATCTCTTCTCAAGTATAGTTATCAAGGGAAGCATTGCTTCCCTTTCTAACTATACTTTAGAAGAGATCTCCACTTGAGTGTTGTTCTATAAAGGTCACCATATACGGTGCGATAGATCGTTACGATATCGTTCACGATATCGCATCGAACTTGCCACACACACGAAACGATTGGTCGTTACGATCAATCGATATATACGACGCATCGTTTATGTTCGATCGTTTACGACCATCGTAAACGATATCTAGACATACACTGTCGATTAGTGTCGTTTCGATCGGTCTGAAGCGACGGATCGTACAGATCAATCGTACCGTACATGGGGCCCTTAGTACCCCTTTAGGCGCATTTGGTCCAATTCGCAATTGGTCCAATGTTCAACAAAATTTCCAATTCGCAATTGGTCTAATTCGCAGTTGGTCCAATTCGCAGTTGGGCCAAAATGGATAATGTTTCCCAAGTTATAGAATGGAATCTATAACGTGGTAAAAAGTGTACATCTATACATATATTATATTATATCTTTGTTGTTGATCGTTGATTTTTTGTGAAAGTTCATAACCAATAATTATTTGTAGAAGCTTGAAACACAAGTTATGATAGTATACATATAAGTATGAATAATACAGTACAATATGTGCTTAGATATGTGTAATATGATTATGAATAAATACAGTACAATATGTACATAAATATGTTATTTTGTTTATAATTTTGGAAATACGCTTTATATTGGACCAATCGGGAATTGGACCAAACGCGAATTGGGACAACTGCGAATTGGACAACTGCCAATTGGATCAAACGCGAATTGTACCAACTGCGAATTGGGACAAACGCGAATTGGACTAACCGAGAATAATGTGAATTGGACCAATCGCGAATTGGACCAAATGCGCCTAAAGGACTCTTTGTTGTAATGTAAATGGACGATGATGTTAAATCTATACTTAACATGATAAGTCCAAGCTATAACATATAAATAAATCTAAAGATTTTTTTACAAATTTTATATAATTTTGTTGGAATGTAAGTCAAACTTAGGTTAGGTAAGTGTCACTGTCTATTTTTCACTTTATTCCTAAATGGACGATGATGTGATTGTTTTTTCATCCGTGTCAGATAACTTGCGCGACTGATGAGTTTTTTTCGCTAGTTACAGTACACTTTTATGTTCTAAGATTATGGTAGATTAGTATTCGATATCGACCGCGCGCAACTTATCTGGCTCGCAATCTAACATATAAGTTTTAACATTAATTTTTTTAATATTTTTTATATAGGTACCTAATTTTGTTGGAATGTATCTAGGTTAGGTAAGTGTCACAGTCCAATTATACAGGGTGGAATCATAGTATAAATAAGTTTATGAGTGGAATATATCTGAAGGGAAAGTACTCTAAATAATGGAGATAAAAAATTTCCCTCAAAGGAAATATCCCATTCAAATAAAAAACAACAGAAACAATAAAAAACATCTTGCATTAGGAGTTGTAGATGTTGTGAATTTTTAAGTAAAAGCTGTTTTGTAAACCATGAATGCAATTTAGTTTCATTTAAAAAATAAATTACCTAATGTTTCCTTTGAGTGCAATTTGCTATCTCAATTATTTCGAGTACTTTCTCTTATGTAGGGCTAGCACAAGTTGAGCGCGACTCGAGTGAGAAAGAGTCGCGGGCACTTTCAACCAATCAGATCGCTCGTAGATAGCGGGCGTGACTTAAGGCGACGTGCTGATTGGGTGAAAGGAGCGCGACAAAGAGTCGCGCTAAGTTGTGCTAGACCTACAGGTATAATGAACAAGTTCCACCCTGTATATAAAATTTGATTAATGAAAAGACCATGCTTAATTAACTTGCCACGTGCATTCCTACTCATTATATTATAATATAACTCTAATGTTCCTACTAGTGTTATTGTTTCTTTCCTATTATGATTATCATTTCATGCTTGTTTGCACATATGCAGAAATAAATAATGTTATTCAAAACTGTGTTTAATTCATTTCGTTAAATTCTAGGCGGTGCCGGTGTTGCGGTTTTAAATAAATCGAATCTATCTAACGCCCTGCGCCGACGAGGGACTTCCGTCCGCCGGACTAACTAAAAAGTAATAATTTTTGCCAAGAACGCAATACATAGGTACGATACGACGATTATTTCATTCGTAAAGATCTAGCAAGGTGGCAGGAGAAGCTATCGGCAGAACAATCTTAGTTTACGTTGCATTCGCAGCAAATGTTTCCACTTTTAGGAGAGTCCCTCATATGTAGTTTTTATGTTATTTTTGGGGACAAAACGGTAGGGGTGACGAGTGGGGTTTTTTTTGTGAAAAATTCCCACTCGTCCGTCACCGGCGCGGGGAAAAACTTAGGGGTGACGAGCGGGAATGACCGATCTGCGCAGGGCGTAAGTATAATAATATACAAATATTATAAAGAGGACTTTTTTATTTTGGTTTGTTTGTAATGGATAAGGCTTCGAAAGGGATAAAGTCAAACTAGATAAAGTCACTCTTGAAACGATTTTAAATTTCTTTGAAAGCTACATTGAGGCCGAGTGACATCCATACTAATATTATAAAAGCGAAAGTGTGTTTGTTTGTTTGTCCGTCTATCACGTCAAAACAGAGCAACGAGATTTTTGATATGGGGATAGTTTTGGGGCTGGAGTGATATAGGCTACTTTTTATCCCGGAAAAACATCCCGCGGGCTAACGTCTCGTGTTGTGCGCACACGGGCGAAGCCGCTGGTGGAAGGGTAAATATTTTATTCCGATATTCCCACGGGAACGGGTGCCTCGCAGATAAAACCGCGCGTACAAATTTTCAGAATTCGTCCTAAAGGGGACGAAAAGATATAAGCGATTTTAATGGTCCATGCCAAAGCAAACCTTCATTATGGCACGGACAGGCTATATTTATGGAACCATATCACATAACCAGCCCCCCTAGCATGACCATTATTACGTCGATAAACGATATCTTCTCTTATCGCAACGAGTTATTTATCGAATTTGCGAGCATGAACAGCATCGATATACGATATGATAAAAGTTATTATGTGCTATGCTATGATAGTGATAAATCGTGTGGTATGCTAAACCAATGTTGCTAAGTTAGAAAAAAAAAATATCATTCATCATTCACTCTTTTTTTTTTTCTTTTTTTACATTTTTCAGTTATAGTTGCTCTAGCTCCGAACACAAATATTGTACCATTTCTATAGAATTTTTATAATTTCTTAGAAATTCGTTGTCCGGGAGCTCGAACGCATTTGTTAACATTTGGACGAAAGTCCTCTCCTCTTTCCTTCGTCTTTTTAGGATTTCCGTACCAAAATGGTAAAAAGAAACCCTTTTGGTGAGACTCAGTCTGTTTGTCAAAACTGGACATCTCGAGAACTACTCATGCTATCAACTTGAAATTTGGAATAGTTTTAGATGACGTTTGCTCAACTATTTTGCAAATAAGAGAGAAATAAAAATTGTTATATTCTTTTGCAACATTGTGCAATTGTGATGGAAACTGACCTTAGTCATACCATGTTAAGGTCATTTTTCAATTTGATGACTCTGTATGAAATAAAACAGGGAGAAAAAAACAACCCTTGCCACCTTATTACAAAACGTGGACTATAAAAGTCCTGGTTTAAAACTGGTACTAAACTGGTGCTGTCACTTTCATTTTCCAAATGAAAGACAGAATTAGCATCAATTTTAAACCAAGTCTTAACTTTAGTCCACGTTTTGTAATAAAGGGGTTGGAGTTTCTTGCCGGTTCTACTCCAAGGTCTCCCGCTGTAGGGTTTGCGAACCGATGGCGTAGCTTCTATGACGTTCACAAGTATTGTAAATAATAAACTAAATTGAATAAACAAATTTGAATCTTGAACAGAGACTGAAAGGGGGTCTTAAAAATTGGAAGTGGGGCGACTAAGACATATGGGTTATCATATGAAAGAGCGCTGCTTGCACATTCTTAAACATTTTTTCTTTTTTCTTAAGCCACATAGTTTTCGACTTATGATGAAAAATAAAATAAAATATACCATCCCCCCCCCCCCCCTTATCTCCCAACTTTGCATAGAGAAAAATCTGATATTATTTTATGTGATAGAAGCCTTACGAAAGGCCTCCTAGACATTGTTGCTGCAACTGAAATTATATGTTTTTCATGACACTTTTAGGAATTAAATTTACACAAGCAATAGAGAAACATTTCAAATTGGTATTCTTTCCTTTATTCTATTTAAATAAACTGAAAATAGGTGTTATTCTTATGAAATAATGGCCCGATATATGTATCGCGTACTGTAATGGTTGTCGATAAATTTGGTCTTTTTGGTGGTCATGTTCGCTCTATCCTTTATCATATCATATCTTATCGAGGTAATGTCACCGCTATGGTCATGCTCGTTAATTCGATAAAAAATCAATATGGCGGCTTTATCGCTCGATAAATCGCTTTATCATATCCTGTTTTGTTGGTCATGCTAGGGGGGCAGGATCTGATTATTAAAACATTTTGTCCCTTTTTTTATGGAACCTGCAATGCCTAGAATCAAAACGAAATGGGTGATTTTGGTCCATGCCAAAATTAACCTACATCTTGGCGCGGGCTTTTGAACCAAGTCACCTAGAGAAAATCTGCTTATTGGAAACGATTCGTGTACATTTGTCTCAATTTGTCCCAAAGCCACAGAATTCGTCCCCCTTTGGTTTAGGTGTAATTCAGTTTTTTTTAATATAAGTACAGTCACGTATAAAAGCGTACATTAAAAATAAATTAAAACTATTCCGTTCCGTAATACGCAGTGTTCCGATTGTAAAACATCAAGCGTCCGATCTTGCGGCTCTTTGCGAAAGCTACATCCTTTTGCACGAACTTTTCGTAGATTGAGGAAAGCTCGAACAGTCCCTTTAGGCGCATTTGGTTGGTCCAATGTTCAAAAAAATTTCCTATTCGCACTAAGTCCAATTCGCAATTGGTCAAATTCTCAATTTGCCCAATTCGCAGTTCGTCCAATTCGCAGTTTGTCCAATTCGCAGTTGGTCCAATTCACGGTTAGGCCAAGATGGATAATGTTTCCCAAGTTATAGAACGGAATCTATAACGTGGCTAAGGTCCCGCCCAGTAGGTAAAAAGTGTATATTTATATAATATATTATAATTATCTATCATATGTTTTATCAAATATGCATGGTTATATTTCTTTCTACCTTATCACAATTCACTTTATATTGGACCAATCGCGAATTGGACCAACCGCGAATTGGACCAACTGCGAATTGGCCCAACTGCGAATTGGACCACGTGCAAATTGGACCAACCGCGAATAATGTGAATTGGACCAATCGCGAATTGGGCCAAATGCGCCTAAAGGGAACAGTCTCTGTGAACATTAAGTTTTACAATCGGAACACTGCGCATTACGGAACGGAATAATGTTTTAAGGAGGGCTTGTAAGGGCGTTTTCACTCGAATAACGACACGATTTTACTGTATAGGTACAAAGATTCAAGTAGGTACCTAGCTAACCCATTGAACGAAGAAAAGTTTCATACAGCTTTAACACTTTTATTCCCCCAATCCCCACTCCACTATGCACTTCACTCCCCACTCCAAATAGTAATAATTTCGAAAGAAGAGCAATATATAACATTGGAATTCAACTTCATACATGACCTCTATCGAAATTATTTTGTACGCGACTATACAAGTTTTTGATATAGTCTAGGAGCCCAGGATCAAAATACCTCTAAGAAAACATTTTTGTTTTAAGACTTAATTATAAAAAAATAAAACCGCCTTCAAAAACAATGCCGTCAAAAAGTAAGAAATAATCCCTCTAATACTGAATTCACACCAAATAACGTAGGTAAGTACTTTGAAGTCGGGCGTGAAACATGTATAATTTTTGTTGTTTTTGTGTAATTAATCAATTAAGTAAGAAAATACAATTTGGGTGTGAACAAAAAATGGAAAACTGGTGATTTTGTTCATGTTAGTCTTTTAGAATGCTTTCATTGAGGAATAAAAAATCTCTTGTCAAAGTCGATTTATTTCGAATATTCTATATCAAATTGTTTCTTATAACAGTAGTGGCACTCCGAGTGATATTTAATCGTGATAGAAAAAACGTCGTAATGTGCAGAATATTGTTCTTACGTCAGGGATTACTTGCATATCATAATCTAAATGGTATCCATAGAATTAATTATAACGTGCCATTTTTGTCTAATAATAAAATTATAAACGACCAAAACACAACTTTAGATATTTCTCACTAACGCACACCAGTATACCAAAAATGCCAATACTATTATTTAAAAATAAATTTCTTAAAGGTGCAATTAATGTGACCCAAACCTTATTTTGCTTAGACTAATTATTAGGAAGTGATTCTTTTTACCCATGAAACTGCAAAACTTACCCTTAGAAACATAGGTCGAAATAGAGGTATTCCTCATGGAATAGTTTAGGGGCGCTTAAAAATGGGTGCGCTATAAGTACCTACTTAATACCTCGAAATATAATCATCTTTGTTCGTCGTCCCATACCACAGATTACTAAATAGTTACTAAGCCCATACTACTTATAGGTTTTTTTTATATATTTTGACTTATGTTTCTACGGGAAAGTTTTGCAGTTTCATCGGTAAAATAAAATCACGACACCCTGTATAAAGGATAACCAACACGTCTTATTAATAGTGGTAAGTATTTTGGTTTTTTTAACAGATAATATACGAAAGCTCTTTTACAAAATATTTATTAGAATTACATACATACAATTGATAACAATCGTAGACTTTACTGTATTTCAATGAAATATTAGATAGTTTGTATATTTGTAATAGATAAACTCAAAGTTCACCATTAGAAAGCTGCTTTCTTCCTTTCTATGGCTAGGCTTTATTTTCATCCCTATATTCCCACGAGAATGGATACCACTAGGGGAATACAGCGTGGAACTTCTAGTCTATACTAATATTATAAAGAGGAAAGATTTGATTGTTTGTTTGTTTGCATCAAATAGGCTCCGAAACTACTGGACCGATTTAAAAAATTCTTGGACCATTAGCAAGCTACATTCTTCCAGAGTGACATAGGTTATATTTTATGCCGATATTCCCACGAGAACGGAAACCACGCGGGTAATACAGCGTGGAACCTCTTGTATATACTAAATAATACTAATATTATAAAGAGGAAAGATTTGATTGTTTGTTTGCATCGAATAGGCTCCGAATCCGAAACTCCTGGACCGATTTAAAAAATTCTTGGACCATTAGAGAGCTACGTTCTTCCCGAGTGACATAGGTTATATTTTATCCCGATATTCCCACGAGAACGGAAACCACGCGGGTAATACAGCGTGGAACCTCTAATCTATACTAAATAATACTAATATTATAAAGAGGAAAGATTTGATTGTTTGTTTGTTTGCATCGAGTAGGCTCCGAAACTACTGGACCGATTTAAAAAATTCTTGGACCATTAGAAAGCTACATTCGTCCCGAGTGACATAGGCTATATTTTTTCGCGATATTCCCACGGGAACGGGTACCACGCGGGTGAAACCGCGAGGATCCGCTAGTAATAAAACAAATATCTTCAATCGGTGTACTTGTACACTGTCGTCTCTCCGTTCTGTGTCATCTCTATCATGAGTTCCGTGAGGTCATCACTTAATTTCACGTGCATCAGCGGCTGGGTGGGTCCTGAAATAGTAATCAACTTCGTAATATTCTATAGTAATATATTTCAATGTTGTATACTTTTATGATTTAATGTGGTCTGTTGTTTGCTATTTTGTTCCATACTTATGTGGTAATTTTAGTTGTATAATTGTGTATAAAATAGGTATAGTGTAGTAATCGTTATGTATTTAGTTTATAATTATTTATTTGTTTTTTACCGTGATGTCACAACTGGACTCGGCAGAATACCAGTGCAAACACTGAGCTGAGGCCGGTTTTGACATCACATAACACCTGCATTATCTTTGGTGTTTTTTCTTTTATCATTCTTAATAAAAAAAATTCATCCCATCGATTCGAAAAGCGATGATTGTTTATATAATAACAGGGCCCAAAACGATTCATTTATTACCTGTTATGACAAGTGGGTAAAAATGAGATTTGAATTTTGAACAGCTTCATAACAGGGTCCAAAACGATGAGATTTGAATTTAGAACATAATTTAAGACGCATTGGTTGGAGTGTAGCAAAGGGTGTGCAGTACTTAAAAAAAAAACTGACTTTTTTCGGGACCGGGAAATTTTCAAAACAGGAATTTTATAAAATTGATAATATCTCGTAAACGGTGAGTCGTAGCTAAAATCTAACTAACATTTTAACTCCTCTACGGTAACCCCGGAAATACTTTTAGGGAATCCGATGGACATATATATTTTTTTTTCTTTTTTTTATTTCAAATTTCGATTTTTTATTCTTGCCCGACGAGGGCTATGCTGTATCCGAAGTCCGAACGCCAAAGAAAGGTAGGTAGTTTGAGTTGTCTTTATTGCTTTTCTTATAGAGGGGGATGAAAAGCAGCGTGTATTTAAATTATTTTCACCTCGGGCGGCGTATATTGAATCCCTCGCTGCGTTCAGGATTCTACTTTAGAATCCCTCGCTGCGCTCGAGATTCTACTCTAGAATCCTTCACCGCGCTCTGGATTCAAAATAGCGCCCTCCCTCGCCGTAAATATATTATTTTGCTCCCTTTTAATACAATCTACTATTGTAATTGTGTAAGTGTAATGTGTTGTCAAAATAAATGCTAAACTATTCTATTCTATAAGAACTACAGGATGTTTGTTTAAAAATGGGACATACTTCAGGGGGTGAAACTACTCATCAATACAAACAACTTTTACTATGGGACCAAGTGCGGTATCGCGAAAAAAAAATCCGGCTGTTTCATACCAAATCGGCCAAAATGTATGGAACAGCAGATTTTTTTTTGCATTATGGCACTTGGTCCCAATAGTAAAAATTTATTGTATTAATGGGTACTAACAACCCATTAAGTATGTCCCATCTTTAAACAAACATCCTGTATAATGAATAATGATACAAACAATGAAGGGTACAGGGGCAAAACAAGAAATGTCACATACAGGTTTTTTTTGTCTTGCATAATTATTTTGTATTAATTTACTGATAGGAACCTAAGTTTACTTTACAAAGATCGGTTGTAAATACAAATAAACTTGACAAATGTTCACAAATATACTTACCTACATTAAAATGTAAATTACACAAAAATCTGTTTTGTGACATTCCTTGTTTTGCCCCTGTACCCTTCTGTAGAAAACATAGTCTATCATGAATCGGCCATAATACTATGTGATTAACCAAGTTCAAAGAGAAGAGCAATGAACATTCCAAGGTAACAAAACAACAGGGTCTAAAAAAACCCAACTAAATTTACCAGTCTCAATTCCACTCCTTTTGACTGTAGCAATTCTGTTCCTTAAATCTTTACTTGAATTTTCACTTTTCGTCTCTTCGTTCAAGGTCATGAGTTCCGTGAGGTCATCACTTAATTTCACGTGCATCAGGGGCTGGGTGAATTCTGAAATAGTAATCAACTTTTATGAGAACTATAATTAATGAAAGAAACAACATGACTGTTGATAAGTATAGGAGCGGGACACAAGAGAAAGGACCGGTGGCTCGTAATACACTGTTTATGGTGGTTCGTTGAGCTCAGTAGCGCCACCAATGCAAATAAATCATTTACGATTTATCAAGGGCTTAGAATAAAAGTTTCGGTTATTTCGCGCAAATAAAAGAGTAAAATGTAATTTTTTATAGTAATTTTTTCAGGGCCTCAAATATGAGCAAGTTATGGATGTCGATATTGCTAAATGTGGCCACTTTTGGCACTATTCAGATTCACGACTTATTGCGTAAGTTTGAGTTCTTAAAAGTATATTTATAAAATGAATTTTACTCTTTTATTTGCGTAAAATAACCGAAACTTTTGATGTAAGCCTTTAATAAAGTGTAATTGATTTATTTCCATTGGTGGCGCTACTGAGCTCAACGAACCACCTTAATCGCAGACGCGACATAGGGGGCGGGGACGCAGCCACGCATCATGCATAACTAGGTTTCTATATCTAACAACTGTAGAAAGCGTTAGAGTTAAACTTTTGAATCTGAAGTTGTCTAAAACAAGAGGCAGCACCAATTTTAACTTTGTTTCAATAAAGTTGATATTTTTTTACCATAAAATTGAAATAGAAATAGAAATAGAAATAGAAATAGTCTTTATTTGCTAATACTGGGTTTACAAGTTGTTTATGAATTGTTTCTAGTGTACCATACAGTATTTGCCTTTAATATGTAGGCATGCAAAATATTTATTAATAAAATTAAAAATGTCATATAATGTTCTTTTATGCAATTTAAAAAATAGACACATTGAATAAGAAAATCGAGTTACACATGTCACAGTACAATGTCTATTCTTGTGGACGCATTAATCAAATGTCAAAAAATATATTAAATAATATTATCAAGAATGTCATTTTTCATATGGTAAAAAAATATATAGTAGAATAAAAATAAAGAATCAGATTCACACCAGTTAGACAAAACATAAAGTTATTTGGTATTACATTTTTAACAAGTTTTATACTCTAAATACTCATTAATCGAGTAGAAACACTGTTCTGTAAGCCAAGAGAGCAAATATTTCTTAAAAATATTTTTCTCTGTGGGTAGGTCTCTCAAATTTTGCGGTAACTTATTATAAATTTTTATCGCCATGCAGTAAACATTTTGTTTGAAGAAGGTTAAGTTGCATTTTGGTACACATAACTTATTTTGTCTACATTTACGTGCATTTGCATTTCTCTGATGATGAGTGATAAAAAGTTCGGGATATCGCTTTACAAAAAGACATAACTCAGCGATATACATACACGGCAGTGTTAATATATTATATTGTTTGAACCATGGTTGACAGGATTCCCAGCTTTGTATACCGGCGAGTGCTCTTATACAACGTTTTTGGGCTTTGAATGCCCTTTCAGAATCGACACTATTACCCCAAATTATCAGGCCATAGCGGAGCACAGAGGAGACATAACCATGGTATGCTTGCAATGCACTTTGAAGTGATGCAACTCTTTTGATTCTATTCAAGGCAAAGACAAATTTATTAATTTTTTTGCATACATTTTCAATTTGATTTTTCCAACTTAAGTTTTCGTCAATGATAATACCTAAAAATGGTGTAGAGTTTACTATGTCAACGTTTTCATTTTGATGCTTGATGTCAAGATTTAATTTTTTAGCTTTATATGTACGAAATTGTATGGCCTTACTTTTATTAATGTTTATTTGCAAATTATTTCTATTCATCCAATCGTGAATGTCATTTATAGTATTATTTATGTCAGTTTCTAGCATGTCAATATTTTTGTTTTTGAATAATAAAGTACAATCGTCAGCAAATAAAAAGCAATCATTATTTGTTACCTCGGGCAAGTCATTAATGTAAATAATGAACAATAGCGGACCTAATATGCTCCCTTGTGGAACGCCATTTTTTATATGTCGAAAGTTAGATCTAGCCCTGATTTTTGTATTATTTTCTACTCTTTCTGTCTCTGTACATTGTTGACGATTTTCCAGATAACTTGAAAGCCAACTATTTGCTTTTCCTCTCAGACCATAATCAAAAGCTTTATTTAAAAGAATACTGTGTTTCACATTGTCAAACGCTTTTGACATATCAAGAAAAAGAGCTACGTTAGGCACTCCATCATTTACAGTTTCAGATATTTTTTTAATAAGAGTAAAACATGCTAGTGTCGTTGATTTACCTTCTTGAAACCCAAATTGTTCGTGTTTTATTATATTATGTTGTTGTATAAATGACAACATAATTTTAGCAAAGACCTTTTCAAATATCTTTGAAAATACAGAGTTGAGTGTAATTGGTCTATAATTGTTTATATCACACTCATCCCCTTTTTTAAGTAGTAGATTTACGTATAATAGCATTTTAAATGGAGTATAATATAAAAAAGGTCTCTGCATACGCGACGTGTTTTTTTTTCTCCGCCTAGCTCGCCATCGATGCCGCTGGCTGCCAGCGCCTGATACTTGACATCGGACCGGTCCGGCAGCTGCTAGACGTCGGCAAAGCTAATACCAGCGCATAGACACTACACCTTGTCTACTTAAGGAACGGTTGCGATCTGTTTCCAAAACTAATAAAAATTATTTTTGTAGCTACGCATACCGTGGGTAAAAATATTAATATATTATTTGTAGGAAACGGATCACGGTATCGGTGGATACAACTCGCCGTGATCAGTGGCCAATTCAATCTGATACCGTGATCCGTGGCTACAGACCCCGCCTAGCTCGCCTGATACTTGACATCGGGCCGGTCCGGCAACTGGTTGACGACGGGTCGCCGGCGCATAGAGACTGCCCCTTATAATAAGATAAGGTCTTTATCTCTACTATAGGAACGGTTGCGGTCCCGTACCTCCGTCTAGCTCGCCATCGATGCCGCCGGCTGCCGGCGCCAGTTACTTGACATCGGGCCGGTCCGGCAGCTGCTAGACGTCGGCGAAGGCTAATGCCAGCGCATAGAGACTGCACCTTGTCTATTATAGGAACTATTGCGGTCCCATACCTCTATCTAGCTCGCCATCGATGCCGCTGGCTGTCGGCGCATGATACTTGACATCGAGCCGATCCGGCAACTGGTTGACGACGGGTCCCCGGCGCATAGAGACTGCCCCTTATAATAAGATAAGGTCTTTATCTCTACTATAGGAACGGTTGCGGTCCCGTACCTCCGTCTAGTTCGCCATCGATGCCGCCGGCTGCCGGCGCTAGATACTTGACATCGGGCCGGTCCGGCAGCTGCTAGACGGCGGCGAAGGCTAATGCCAGCGCATAGAGACTGCACCTTGTCTATTATACAAACGGTTGCGGTCCCATACCTCCGCCTAGCTCGCCATCTATGCCGCTGGCTGCCGGCGCGAGATATTTGACATCGGGCCGGTCCGGCAGTTGGTTGACGTCTGCAAAGGCTAACTCCGGCGCCGGCTGTGCGAAGGTCCCTACAGTCTGTATTACAGGGAGTGTCTGCTTCTTCGCTGATGAACCTGAGAATAAAAAGTATTATTTTTGAACTTTTTGCTTCAGTTTCTTGTAGCATCTAGACTTTAATAATCGGAGAAAATGTTGTCTGTGATAATTATAAATGTAGCAGTTAAAACTTTTACTAAACAATTCAGTGTACGTTCGCCAGCACGTCCGCGTCGGGTTACTACAAAATGTCAAAATTTATTAATTGAAACTGAACTCTAACGGTTGGACATAAGGTTGAATTCATAGTTTGTAGTAACCAGTAGGGCTAGCACAACTTAGCGCGACTCTTTGTCACGCTCCTTCCAACCAATCAGAACGTCGCTTTAAGTCACGCGCACCATCTACGAGCGATCTGATTAGTCGAAAGTGCCCGCGACCCTTTCTCACTCGAGTCGCGCGCAAGTTGTGCTTGACCTACTGACGTGCTGGCGACTACAGTCGCCTTTAGGTACACCTAAAGGAATAACGTCCGAATACTCGAACGCTACTTAATTTCACTCTGTCGCTTTAAATGTCAAGGGTATGAAAGAGACGGCATGATGTTTGAGCCGCTCCCAAAGCTGAGTAGCGTTTAAGTATTCGGGCGTTAGTTACTCAAAACATTAATTTAATTAAGTGTTTTGGAAAGTAGTTATGTACTTGCCACTGGCTTGTACCACTGTACTTGATCAATGTAAATCGGCCATAATGCTCTTTGTTTAGCTAACATCAAAGAGAACAGCAATGAAAAATCCAAAGTAACGAATAACAAGGTCTAAAAACCAACTCAATTTACCAGTCTCAATTCCACTCCTTTTGACTGCAGCACTTCTGGTCCTTAAATCTTTACTTGGTTGTTTACTGTTATCACTATTCGTCTCTTCGCTCAAAGTCAGAATTCTTTCGACCTCCTTCCTCAAAGTCGCCTTCACATCCTCTGAGAGGTCAACACCACTGTCGTACTGTTTGACGTATTTGGTGATTGGTTCATCATCACTGCTATCCCCAGATTCGTCTGAAGATTGGGTGCAATCTGGCTTCACATGTTGGGATTTGAAGAAGTCCCGCCACTTCTGTATCATATCATCAGCAATTTTCTGGTGAAGACAGAGTTTTATCACAGAATATATAATAGTACCAAGGTACAAAAGGCGCACTCTGCAAACTCATTCAAATAAAAATAAATCTTTCTGCATAAAAATAAAGTCCAATTCCGGTCGCTTGCCTACTGTTATAATAACCTAAATTTCGCGCATGCAAGCAAAAATATATCAAACAGCTACGCGCGAGAGTTTATATTTCTATGAGTCTCAAACAGGTCGCTCGCTGGTTAGGGATGCGAGCGACTTGCGAGTTCGGTTTTATTGTTTCTATTGTTCTTTCTTTTAATTAGGCACCCGTAAACACAACAGTATCTTTTATACGGATTATAAGAACATTTAGTAGTCATTGTTCGGTGCACAAAAATCACAGAAATGATCGATCGTTTTACGCGCAACGTGGAGCGTACGAGCCGAGAGCGGCATCCTTCTGCCATATGCCTGCCCGGCAGGTGCGCCAGCCGAACGTATCTAAACTGCGGAGTGACACCCCCCCTGGTTTATAGAGTAAGGTTACGCTCAGTTTGAACGCGTATTCGTACGAGTTTTACTTACTCGTGCGAACATGAATGAATGGTCTAACTAATCTAAACTTTACAAGTGTAATGGGTGCGCGCATACTTGGTGCTAGTAAAGTCGGAAACGGAAACACACTTTTGTGTTGTGTTTGACGCGCCACAGGCATAAATCTGAAACGCAAAAACGAAACTTTGTTATAGACGTCCCTCTCACTCTCCATGATAGAATCGAGTGAAAGGGGCAGGGCTAACCGAAGTTTCGGATTTGCATTTCAGAGTACGGTCCCTGTTTCATACACTTGTATGGACACGACAGAGATAAAGAGATATACGCGCCGCACTGCATTACTGTATTTCTAACCATCTCGTACGCATGCGTACGTCAATTCGTTTACGTTTACGTATTCGCATCCAAAGTGATCGTAGTCGTAAAGATGCTATGTATGTATGTGCGGTATTATAATGTATGAGGATAAGAATACTAAGCTAAGGGACAGTAGTTTTCCTGGCACATGTGCTATTGTACTTAATAGAGTAGGAATTCAACACCAAATGGCTAAAAAGTATTTTGTGAATATTTTTTTTGTCTAGGTATTGTTTTGTCTAGGTTTTACTTTGTAAAAATCATTTAAAATCATTTCAGAGCAAATCTATACTAATATAATAAAAAGGAAAGATTTGATTGTTTGTTTGCATCAAATAGGCTCCTTGAAGCCATAGTATTATATGATATTTGCCAAAATAGGTACGACTGCATTAATATAGCAAATAAAATAAGTTATTTAGTGCCTTTGAGATCGCAAATGAGATCGTCGCGAAAAAAAAAACTGTTTGCTACTCCTAAATGCCGTACGAATGCAGGTAAACGATCTCCAATGTACCGCTTAGTGAATATGTACAACAATATGTTGAATGATATCGACATATTTTCTGAAAAAAGAAATAAGTTTAAAGCTATGTTATTAAAAATAAAAATTTAATGATTTTAATATATATTATGCGCAAATATTCATCATAAACAGTTTCCCCATTAGCAGATAAATTTATGTAACATAAAAAAAGTAATGAATCTCAACATTATAGTTATATTATAAGTAATTTGTGGCTTACGGTGTTGGTTTTGCAATTATGATATAATTTTAGTAATAGTGTTAGCTTATATTTATTGTAAAACTGTTTGTTTGCCCAAATAAACTAAAAAAAAAAAACGAAACTGCTGGACCGATTTAAAAAATCCTTCACCAGAGTTACATAGGCTATATTTTATCCCGATACTAGCTGACCCATGGCGACTTCGTTCCCGTGGCCCTACCCGCTACTCCACCCTACCCTACCCGTACTCTACCCCTACCCTACCCTACCCTACCTTTACCCAACCCTACTTCTACTCTACCCCTACTTACCCCTCCTTCCCCTATTTTCTCACCGTTAAAACCATCCTTGGACTTCCACGAACATTTCAAGACCAAAATTAGCCAAATCGGTCCAGCCGTTCACGCGTGATGGCGTGACCAAGGGAAATAGGGATTAATTTTTATATAATAGATTACGCAGATGCTGTCTATGGCCCGCGTTTGCTGGGTAGAACGAAGCGGCTCATTCAACGGGTGCAGAACGCTTGCGCTCGATTTTGTTTCTCCATACCTGCTAGAGCTCACGTCACGCCATTCTTAAATGATCATCTCATCCTAAGAATGAAGTCGAGGCAAAAGCTGCACCTGGGATGCTTACTTTTCGGGGTGGTAAAGTATCAGGAGCCGCCATACTTATATGATAAGCTTGGCAGGTTTGGAAGGCAGTGTGAAAGAAGGCAGTGCTCGAAGCAGTTGGCTACGCCTGCGCATAGTTCGGTATCGTTTAGAGGCGCCTTCCGTTATGCAGCCTCTAAAATATGGAATAATATCCCGCCGCCCATGAAACAGATTACTTAAATTTTCACTTTTAAAAAACACATGAAACGTTATCTTCTTGATGCGCAGCGTGATGTAGAACCGTACAACTTCAGCTTTTCTTTTATTTAGGCTAATTTGGTTTTGTGGTTGGTCCCTATGAATAATTCTTGTTTGTTTTTTTTGTTTCATAACTTTATGAGAGAACTGTTTTTGAAAATTGTGTTTGAAAATAAATAATATTGTTTTTATTTAATTTACTTATTCTACTTAAGTATTTTATTTAATTTAAGTACTTATATTTTATTTATTTTTATATATATAAATAAGTAAATAATATTTGGAAGTTATGTTTATTTATTTATGATTACTAAAATAAAAGTGTGTCCTAATACTACTCCGGACGTTCAGCTGTCAAAAAAAACATAATAATAAGGTGCAAATTGAAAATCAGCGTCAGGTCTCACTAACCTGACATCATGCTGAATTGGTTTCCCAGTTTGACGCAGCCAGCCGTGAGATCTGTCTATTATTTTTTTAAGTTAAGTTCTAAAAATCGTATTTTCTCATGTGCTTGTGTCAATAAAAATAAATTTTCTGCCTTTCTTTCTTCTTTCTATATTCCCACGGGAACAGGTACCACGCGGTTAAAACCGCGAGTATCCGCTAGTAGTTTACTAAAGTGAGCATGAGCATGTTTTTATGAAAATTGCACTTTGGCAATGTTTTGGTTCAGGTGAGTGTATTTTAAATTAGAGATAAAGAGAAATTACAAATTACACAGAATACGAATAAAAAAAGACAGACAAGGCACAGCTGTGTCAGGTCTATTTCACTGCCCGTGACGGCTCGAAAACGCGGCGGCAACGCCGGCGTTGTAAATCCATAGAAATTAGGTCCGCAAAAGAGCTAGAATATATGCGATAGAAAGAGATGCAACGACAACGAGTGGCCGTTCGTAATTTGCCTGCGCCGTACAAGCTGAATTCTACTTTATTGCGTTATAGTTAGAGTTGCTATTTATTTAAATGACTTAGCGGAGTGAACTATCTGTTACATAGTAACTATTTAGTAGCTGTGGCTGTGTTTTAACCAACTAGGCCCCCACCTGAACAAACTGTTGCAGCAGAAAAAAAGTAGATAAGTACCTATACTGTTTTTTTAAATGTTTTTTTTGTTAATGTTTTTATTTTGTAAATGACGATACCTACCCAAGAAACACTGGCAAGTTTATTGCACCTGTTCTTGTCAGTTAAAAAAGTCTTGAATGGGCGGTAGGAAAATGTTGACGATGCATAAGTACTTACATATTTAGGTATTATGTTATGTCTAAATGAATTAATAATTTTTCATTTTCATTATTATAAGCTGCTATCCTGGAGTAAGTTATTGTAAATTAGATTACTGATAACTTACAAATTTCAAAGGCCTGGGTATTCTCAGCATGTAATGATGCGGATGTGTTTCCATCATCTCACATCTTGGACAGAGGTCGTAGTCAACGCAGGTGACACATTTGTAGCGAAAGCCGAGAATTTCATTGTTGCAACTGTTGCACACTATGTCATGGTGTTGAACAGGTTTGTCAGGGGATTCATCTGAAAAATTGTAATGTTGTATAGGAAGAGTTGCAGGCATGGATCCAATCTTAGCTTATTTCACGTGGTGAAATGGTAATTTAAAGAAATCACGGGTTACTTGCAGGGCTGGTGGTTCTTTTACTGGCAATGTGAAGGCAAAAAAAAATATAATCGAAATTGTCATGGTATTCATTGTATTGTGCTCAAGCTCGGATCCAGCGGAGGTGGCAATTTTAGCCTCAGGGGAGGGGAGCAATTTTAGCAAATTTCACCAGGTTGAGCTTCCAAAAAGTTAGTAAGTCTCGACTTACATTTTACTTGCCCCCCTGCTATTGCTATTATTTCTGCAGCTAAAAATAATCATCATTCATCATCATCATCATGTCAGCCGAACGACGCCCACGGCTGGGCATAGGCCTCCCCAAGGATTGGTCCTGCGCTGCCCGCATCCAGCAGCTTCCCGCGACCTTGACCAGATCATCGGTCCACCTTGTAGGGGGCCTGCCCACGGAATGTCGTCCGGTACGCCGTCGCCATTCGAGAACCTTTCCGCCCCACCAGCCATCGGTTCTCCACCCTATATGTCCCGCCCACTGCCACTTCAATGATGCAATCCTTCGAGCGTTGTCAGTTGTTTTAGTTCTCCTGCGGATCTCATCATTTCTGATTCGATCGAGCAGGGAAATACCAAGCATTGCTCTCCATTGCTCGCTGGGTGACTTTGTGTCTTCTTATGAGACCCATAGTAAGGGACCATGTCTCACTTTCATAGGTCATTACTTATTACATAAGACATGTCTAAATGACACAGGCGTTCCTAGTGATGATGATGTTCTAAGTAGGTAGGGCTAATCAGTACTTACCTTCTATTTTTGAACCTGGTAAGCATAGTGTAGGTATAGCGTGAGGACTCAAGGTTCTGTTTCTTATGCAAGACGGTGCAAAATGTCTTGAACAGAACCTGTATGTTGACTTGGAATTTAACTTGTCTAAAAGGTCGTCACGGCCTCCAGCAAGCAACCATTCCCATTGGCTGTAAATAGAGCAAAAACACACATAAAATTAATGAAATTATGGTTTGGTTTATTCATTTCTAAACTAGGGGTGGTATTCTACTTATCAAATATTTGATGAAAGAAATTGGACAAGGACGTATTTATGAATGGTTTCATTGATAAATTCTTTCATCAAATGTATATTGGACAAAGATCTTATCTAAGTGGAATACCACCCTTACCTTACCCATGTTTTTGCATATAAATTATAATTATAATATAATTAGAGGTTTGCACCGGAGCGAGTTTTCGAGAACCGATTGAAATCTCCGGTGATTGGGCAATCTCCGGTGAAAAACCGGAGAATCACCGGAGATTTTTGTTTTTTTTTACATACATATTTAATTAATTTACTTATATATGTTTCTACGTATTATACGTTCGTACGTATATATATTACTACGTAATAATATACAATATATTAACATTAAACAGCATTAACAGCAGCTCAATGTTTATAAACATAAAAAATCCAAGATGGCGGCCAACTTTTTAGTTTTTGGGCCAAGTTTGATGAAACTCGGTTTTTGGTACTATTTTGACCAGAAAACAGCTACGCGATGTTAAAAATATAAAAAATTCAACATGGCGGCCAACTTTTTAGTTTTTGGGCCAATATTGATGAAACTCTGTTTTTGGTACTATTTTGACTAGAAAACAGCAACGCAATGTTAAAAATACTAAAAAGTCCAAGATGGCGGCCGACTTTTTTGTTTGTGGGCTGATTTCGATGAAACTTGGTTTTTGGTACTATTTTGACCAGAAAACAGCTACGCGATGTTAAAAATATAAAAAACCCAAGATGGCGGCCAACTTTTTTGTTAGTGGTCTCATTTTAATGAAACTTGGTTTTTGGTACTATTTTGACAAGAAAACAGCAACGCAATGTTAAAAATACTAAAAAATCCAAGATGGCGGCCAACTTTTTTGTTTTTGGGCCAAGTTTGATGAAACTCGGTTTTTGGTACTATTTTGACTAGAAAACAGCAACGCAATGTTAAAAATACTAAAAAGTCCAAGATGGCGGCCGACTTTTTTGTTTGTGGGCTGATTTCGATGAAACTTGGTTTTTGGTACTATTTTGACCAGAAAACAGCTACGCGATGTTAAAAATATAAAAAATCCAAGATGGCGGCCAACTTTATTGTTAGTGGTCTGATTTTAATGAAACTTGGTTTTTGTTACTGTTTTGACAAGAAAACAGCAACGCAATGTTAAAATCATTTAAAATCCAAGATGGCGGCCAACTTTTTAGTTTTTGGGCCAAGTTTGATGAAACTCGGTTTTTGGTACTATTTTGACTAGAAAACAGCTACGCGATGTTAAAAATATAAAAAATCCAACATGGCGGCCAACTTTTTAGTTTTTGGGCCAATATTGATAAAACTCTGTTTTTGGTACTGTTTTGACTACAAAACAGCAACGCAATGTCAAAAATACTAAGAAGTCCAAGATGGCGGCCGACTTTTTTGTTTCTGGGCTGATTTCGATGAAACTTGGTTTTTGGTACTGTTTTGACAAGAAAACAGCAACGCAACGATTAAAAATATAAAAAATCCAAGATGGCAGCCAACTTTTTAGTTTTTGGGTCAATTTTGATGAAACTATGTTTTTGGTACTATTTTGTCAAGAAAACACCAACGCAATGTTAAAATTGTCAAATTGAAACTAAATAAAAGCTTGTAAAATAAAATATATTTAGATAATGCCCTTGCCCCTAATGTGCCACCCCTAAAAAAATATTTTATTTTATTTCACAATACCTTCGGGGTCGTAAAAGATCCACCTTCTCATTTTAAATTTGTGACAATCTCTCCGTACTTACGTAAATACATATACAGGAGTCGGTTTCGCTCAACTTCAAGGGCGTCGGCCTACTGTATGGAAAAGTTGCTGTTTTCTTGTCAAACTAGTACCAAAAACCTTGTTTCATCAAAATCGTGCTTAGTACACCCAAAACCCTTTACATGACACCAATATCACAAAATTAAAAAAAGTGGACAGTCGCCGTATTGAGTTCATAAAATAATATCAAAATCGTGCTTAGCACACCCAAAAACCCCTTACATGACACCAATATCACAAAATAAAAAAAGTGGTTGGCTGCCATTTTGAATCCCAAAAATCACATCAAAATCGTGCTTAGCACACCCAAAAACCCGTTACGTGACACCAATATCACAAAATAAAAAAAAGTGGTCGGCTGCCATTTTGCAGTCCATCAAATTTTTTCAAAAAAATTAAACAGCCTTCAAACAAAAACTGCCGACAAAAACTCACTTCCCAAAAAAACGTAAAAATAATAAATAAATTGAACCATTCCATTCAAAGGACTAAATAGTGGGAGTGGGACTTTATCTAATTAATCTTGGAACTTACTGATCTGATTGAAGTCGGTGCCAAGCCATTACCTACCTATTGTTTTGTATTTCACACCACTACGCGCATGAGATATTTTGTATTTATTGTTTCACTAAATATTTTGTTCTTGTTACTTTCGGCTTGACACCGACTTCAATCAGTTCAGTAAGTTCCAAGATTAATTAGATAAAGTCCCACCATTTAGTCCTATGAATGGAATGATTCAATATATTTTTTATTTTTACGTTTTTTGGGAAGTGAGTTTTTGTCAGCAGTTTTTGTTTGAAGGCGGTTTTTTTTTTATTTGTTTATTTTTCCATTTTTTGTGTAAGAAATCTAATAAGCAAGCGTCGCACTATGTGCAACGTTTAAAACTGTAGCCCATATCTAAATTAGAACATTAAGACAAGCACCAACCTCCAACTTTTAACTGTTATGCAGTTGCCCTTCCACCATCAGCTTACCTAAATAACTTAAAAGAATACAACTAAAGGTCTTTTCGTGCATATTGTACTTCTTCTTCTTCGTGTCAATGGCAAGCGTAAATCAGATGAAGTTGGCCCAGAACTGTGCCACTCTTACGGCGTTATCCGTAGCCAACATGAGGTCCTCTCGCGTGCAGGAGTATGGGCATGCAGAGCAATTAGTCAGGTGGGCCATGGTCTGTGGGGTGAAACCACACCTGCACGCTAGGTCTGTGTTACTGCAAGAGAAGCCCCACCTGGACCGGTTGTCGTTACTTCGACCAACTTGGGTATTGTACTTAAAAATATGCTCTAACTCCTAAGCGTTGAGAAGTTTTATCTTCCATCATCAGCTCACCTAAATTACCTGAGAGAATACAACTAAAAATCTTAACGTATCAACGATATTTAAAGAATTATCCTCTAAATCCTAACCATTGAGGAGTTGTACCTTCCATCACCAGCTCACCAGCATGAGATGATGACTACCAGATGCAAATATTTAAAAAACTTTATAAAATCCATAAAACACGTAACCTACGTATAAAATTTGCGGGTTTCCTCGATTTCCCCTGGATTCCACCATCAGATCCTAACTTGGTAACATTGTGACCACCTCAGGAGTTTACTCTTTCGAATAAAAAAAGAATCATTGAAATTGGTCAATAGTTCGCGGAGATATTGACTAGTAAAGCAGGAACTACCAGACGAAAACGTGTTTTTTCAGGATTGTGAAAAAACTAATGAACTGACTACTTTATTTTTTTATGGGACACCACACATACACTATTTTCTTTCAGATAAAAGAAGAATTATTAAAATTGGTTAACAACTGGCGAAGTTATGGTAAAACATACATAAAAAAACAGTCGACTTGAGAACCTCCTCCTTTTTTTGAAGTCGGCTAAAAATCATTCCCTCCCTCGTCCCGCGTCGTCGCTTCGCGTCCGTTAATGATAAAATAATTGTTGTTAAATCTGTCTTTCATTTGTGTAAATTTTATTAGATAAAAAAATAAGATGCGCCGATCACCGGAGATCAATCGGTTAATTACCGATTGATTCAATCGAGTACTTTCACCGGTGAATCACCGGTTATTCTCCGGTAGTCGCTGCTCCGGTGCAAACCTCTAAATATAATCGCAGCGTTCTTCCGCTGGGGTATGGTATGCAGAGATCACTTTTTATCTTCAATTTATTTATTTTCCTTTATCAATTTGGCGGCGAGAGTTTTATGTAACAATCTCCAATAAGAAAAACTACTAAAAGCTACTAAAAACTATTTAAAAACAGGGACTTACCGGTGTAGCTCCTTCGGCAAACAATAAAAAGTTAAATGACTGCTCAACTTGCTATTTCTACCACAATGCTGGACACAACAGTAATTCACCATTTTATTTTATTATCTTAACCAAAAAAAGGCTTGTTGGCTTGCTCGTTTGTTTACAAAATCCACAACAAAAACCACAAAAACACGAAAATGAGAAATCAAAATCAAATCAAACAAGAAATTACAAACAATATGACATTTACTTTTTTTTATTGTGATATTTGTGATAGAAGAAGCAAATGAATATACAGTATAGTGCCAATTTTTTAACATTTTAATAAATATGAAAAACCGAATTCGATGAATTTAAGTTCTTATCACAAAATAAATAATGTTTTATTTATGATAATGTAGCGCAATATAAATAATTAACAAGCAGCAACTGGGGGGCTACCGGCTAAGAAATATGGATATGGGTATGGGTTTCAACTGTCATTTGAATTCCTTATTTTGATAGATTTTTGCTGCTTTGTTCTGTTGAACGTTGCTAGCTAGTTATCGTTATACCCGACCTCACAAAACAAGGAACTGATAGCGGCTACTTTCTTTATAAAATTGACTTAAAGTTCCCAAAAACGTATGAAGTTCATACCCATAAAGTTACGCGGTAGCCCCCCAGCTGCCCTAACTTTTAGCGCCATCTAGTGTCGAGTAGCATTTTCCGATTTTATAAGCCTGGAATGCCCTCGAAAAATCGAGACAAACCTTCGAGCAACGCGGGCCTTTTCCGGGACGGAAGACCCGCGTTGCTCGAAGAGACAAACGAAACCCTACTTTCGTTTTTGAATAGTGATAGCACGTGATAGTGTGACCCGGGGGGCTACCAGCTAAAAAATATGGGCATGGGTATGGCCTTCAACTGTCATTTGAATTCCTTATTTTGATAGATTTTTGCTGCTTTGTTCTGTTGATCGTTGCTAGCTAGCTATCGTTGTACCCGATATCACAAAACTATTTAGGAACTGATAGAGGCTATATTTTTTATAAAATTGACTTGAAGTTCCAAAAAACGTATGAAGTTATTTATGGGCACATCACATATCCATAAAGTTACGCGGAA
The DNA here is from genome assembly GCA_949710035.1 of Crambus lathoniellus. NCBI lineage: Eukaryota > Metazoa > Arthropoda > Insecta > Lepidoptera > Crambidae > Crambus > Crambus lathoniellus. Next base: position 11,668,429 of record OX453323.1, on the reverse strand, counting down.
GCCTCCCAGCACAGCAAGTTAACCATGAACCGCAAAGAATTTACAAATGAATCGGCATTGGGGTGGTTTGACGGTGATCTATTATATACACAACACAATGTTGTTTAGTATTTCCAGCCAAGCGTACCTATCTCTTTTATGTTATGTTATGTTTTAACGTAAACGACAACTCCATCGTTCTGACTAAGCAGTATTTAGTAGAGTACGAACAATAGTCACAACACTAGTTAGAACAGCCCCCCGATTCACGAACGTCGTTAACGCTCCCGACACAGCGGAATGCATGCCCTATTTCTGTCACTCATTATAAAATAGACAAAGACAAAGCACAGATTTCGAATCCGATTCCGTTTCCTATGGTTCGTGAACGCCATATAACAATAACGCTGAAAACATCATTGTTATGGCGTCAGACTTAGATAAGATGGTGGTCTAGCCAGGCGGACTAACAAAAAGTCCTACCACCAACCATGCCGAATACAATATTATATACATACATATACCCCCACTGGGAATCGAACCCGGGACCTCTTGGTCTGAAATCGGTGCCGCGGTAGTGTGAACCACTAGACCACAGTGGCGGTTTACAAGTAAGTAGTTACATATGAAAAGATTTTGAGAGTGAAGGATATGAACTGTGCAAGGTAAATAATGTTTCATAATAAGTAATTATTATTTTTTTATTTACTAAACTTTTGTACAAAATACATAATGTAATATACAAGGCGGACTTAATACTAAAAGTATTCTCTGCCAGTATAAATTATGTAGGTTAAGTATCTCTATAGTTATTGAAATCACACCTAGTTCCATGCCTAGTTCATATTTTGGTCCTACGAGCCTTCGAGTGAATGAAGTATTTGTTTGTCTGATTTCTTAACGTAATCATTATCATCATTTTACATCTTACATTGCACAGTTTCTATGTAAAAAATTAACTACTACTAATACATTGAGTTTTAATGAAGGTACCTACTAGGTAAAATACTAATAAATTTTGATCACCTATCGCGCGTTTGTGCACTACCTACTTACACTGAATTTTACCGATCCGGAAAAAAACGAATGCTTGTATTTTGATAATTAATCATTGCCATGGCAACTTCTGTCTGCCGGTCATAATATTATCTTGCTTCATTCATAACATTATACCTACCTACATACATCATGACATGACATGACATACAATGCAAGTAACGCAATCGACTTCAGCAGTGCATTGAACTGCAAATTGTATACGAGCTGAATATAGATCGGCGGCAGACATGGGCAACATGGGTGTGGCTTTCCCGAGTCTAGAAATCTAGCTAGACTGAAACGTTTGATTGCAATTTGCAAAAGAAAAACAAAAAATGAAAATGGAAATGGTTCTTTGCCAATATCGATGTTCGTTGAAATTTTACTACTAAATATTTTAAAGCAAAATTATAAATTACTAGTGGCCGCGGTTTTACCCGTGTCGTACCCGTTCCTGTGGGAATATCGGGATCCAATATAGCCCAATGTTCTCAGCTATATCGTAGCTTTATAATAGAGAAAGAATTTTTAAAATCGATCCAGTAGCTTTTGAGTTTATTCGTTACAAACAAAAATTCAAATATTTTCACTATAATATTAGTAAGTACCTACTTATGAATACCTAGTAGAAAAAAAAACCAATAAACCCCCGAGTATTTAAGAAGGATTCGAATCCACTACACAGTGAAGCAGTGGGTAGACCGAAAGTTAAGTTAATCGTTCGGTAATTAAATAAAATAAATTATCTATTTAGTAATCTCTGCGGTTCGATATTCACGACCTCCATGGCCGAGTGGTATACGCACCGGTTTTTAATCTCTATCTCGCTGTCCCGGGTTCGATTCCCGATCGGGTAAATATTGAAAACGAACTTTTCAATATTTCCTCGGATCTGGGTGTGTGTGGTAATACTTAGTCGTTTTCCATAACCCTAGGGCTCAAGTTACTAAAGTTTGGTATTGGAAGTACGTTTATTAATTCGGTGCAAAAAAAAAATATGTCACTTTCACATTTGACTTTGGCAACAGGGTGTCGTAAACCTTTTTTCACCTCTCTAGCTCGAAAAGGGCCCTTTTGGTGCCTAAAAACTCGCAGCAAAATCGATTTTTGCTGCGAGCGTGAGGCAAAGTGCTTTTTTAATTTCTTACACCAACTTTTGAAATAATTAAGAAAAAAGAAATAGAGTGACAAGGATGAGACTTTTAAAATTAATATGAGCAAAAAGGATAGATAGATAGCTTTATGTCGATGGACATGAAATATAAAGCTTAAAAAATAAATACACGGATACCTAAGATTCGAAATAAAGAGTAAGTACCTATGGACGAAATGAGGTCGCATGCATGATATAAATATTTAAATAAGAAGAATTAATGAAATCTAATAACAAATTAGATAAATACGATAAATGTTGCATTCAATGTTGTTACAAGCTTTTTATTAACTTGCCATGTATGTTAGTTAGTGGGGGACAAATCTTGCAAGCTTAATTTGACCCACTTCCCAGTGTCCGATGGAGCTGAAATTTTGTATACAGGTTTGGTTCAGATGACAATACAATATTAAAGTACAGTCAGCAAAAAAGCTTGTCATAAAAATGAATTTTTTACGAATAAGTAACCTATTTTTGTATACCTGTATTACTTTTCTCGCTGGTAGAGGTGAAAAGTTGTATGTTTAACGCGAGAGCAAATTTTTCTGATGTCTCGTGCCTTTAAATCACTCACTGTGCTCAGTAGTCTATATTTGAATCACTCGCTACGCTCGTGATTCGATTTTAGACTACTTCGCTAGTTCGTGATTTAAATTCAGCACTCGCAGCGAAAAATGATTTTGCTCTCTTGTATAACAAATAACTATTCTTCATGTCTCTTTTAAACCAAATTTATTGTGAGGTTTTGGTTTTACAGATTTTGTTAAAATCTACTTATAAAAACTATATCCTGGGGTAAAGCGCATAAAATAATGCAAAATGGGTTAGATAGTAATACTACAGACACAATAGTAACAAGTAACAACGGTTCAAACTTAACAATAAACAAAAACAATAACAGAAACAAGAAGAAATCTACAAAATAATGTAAAAGAAGCACTGTACGCGAGGCAGATAGGAGCCCACGTAAAGTAAACAAAATACAAATCAAAATCAATCAAATAATCACACACATGTTAAAGTAGGTTTGTCACCCCTGCGTCACAAATATTTTGTGACTGCGTGTTGCTAGTACGTGAAAAAAATATCTATCTAACATCCCTTCGAAAAATTATTTTGTTGTTTACGTAAGTGTAATTTCCATTTTTTTACTTTTATTAATAATGTTAAACAAATATCTATCCAGTCAAAGCATGTTTTGAATTAACGGCAATGTCGTTCACAAATAAAGAATTCTACCGAATATGAATATAGAGTTTTAATATGGGAATACTGTTTTCTTTTTTTTTTGCACCGCATTAAAAAACGTACTTTTTTTTTAGATGCAATAAAAGGAATATTAATTATGAATGTAGGGCAGAGGTACCCTTTGTGGCCACTTTAAGGATTTTTTGACTTTTAAGCACTAAGTACTAAATGGTCTTAGGTATTTAAGAGACAAATTATATCTTAAATTATAGATAATTTATCTACCTCTAAAGGTAAAATTTTCAAAATTTAAAGATTAAAATAGTTTTCTGTATATAACACAAAATGTACCGGTTTTGGCCACTTATTGATAGTTAAACTTTTGTAAATATAGCGAAAAATCAAAACCAAACCTAGGTTAAATTAATATATTCTAATGCGTTAGAAACCAATCAATTGCAAAAAAACAATTTAATTGTAAAAAACAAAGGTTTATAAAGTACTAGCCTTCCGCCCGCGGCTTCGCCCGCGTGTACTACACGACGTTATCCCGCGGGAAGGTAATATTTTTCAGGAATAAAAAGTAGCCTATGTCCTTTCTCAGGCTCTAGACTATCTCTGTACCAAAATTCATTCAAATTGGTTCAGTAGTTTAGGTGTGATTGTGTAACACACAGACAGACAGAGACGCATTTATAATATAAAAATAATATAATAAGTAATAAGTATAAGTAAGGATTTCATCCCAAACAAATTTCTTAAAATGTTCATACAAAACATTTTTTAAAACAGAAAACGGGATTTATTGAAAAAAAATCGTATGACTTATGGAATTCTAACGGTTGTTATTATTACCTTAAAATACCTTATTTTAATTGCCTTTAGCAAAAATAGCGATAAGTTGTTTAGAAAACTTGTAGAGCAAAAAGTGGCCAAAACCGGTAGGTACAGTGGCCATTACCGGTACTTCTGCCCTATCTATACCGGGTGGGGCCTGAAACACGATCAAAAATTTTAAGGGGTCAATGTACCTACTCATGCATACAAACAACTTTTACTATGGTACCAACATTGAAAATGCGAAAAAAATCAGCTGTTCCATAGAAAATTTTAAATCGAATAGATCAAAATGTATGGAACAGCTGATTTTTTTTTCGCGATTTCAATGTTGGTACCATAGTAAAAGTTGTTTGTATGCATGAGTACATTGACCCCTTAAAATTTTTGATCGTGTTTCCAGCCCCACCCGGTATATGTGATGGTGATGGTGTCCAATATTTATTATAAGTATTTAGGACTTAGGCTTCCTACTTTTTTGATTAATTTAAAGAAAAGCTTAGTAGCATTATATATTAAAAAAACATTGTGAATCAAAAAACTCTAATCATACGTCTATAGGTATTGTAATTATCATCACAGATAATATAATAAGTACCTACTATTGTTATCATCAATCATCATGTTTAATTAATGTTTAGATTTTATGATCTTTATAATCACACCAATTATCTAAGCCCATATATGATCGAAGAAGCCCATAATAGTAAATTTCATTAAGAAACTGTGTAATGTATAGGTACTTACTTAAAATACTTTTTTGTAAATATATATAAGTAAGTAAGTAGAAAACACCCAGACCAAGAATCAAGATACATTGAGTTATAATGCAAGATATACAAATAATTGACTTGCACGGGAATTTAACCCGGGATCTCTGGTGCAGTCTGCAGAAGACAGCTCTCCATCCATACTTACCTCTGTCTACCAAATCGGCCGTCTGTTATTTGTCACATAAGTAGGTATTCCTGAAATGCAACTTTATCCGGTCTCTTTTTAAACATTCTATTGTTTGTGGGTTTTAAACAATTTCTGTTGCACATACCTACTTATATACCTAGGTATTATAACTATGCAGAAAACTACGAAAAACCTTTACAATTGGAAATATTCTTCCTTATTTTATAGGTATACATAATACGGTACTTTGAACAAATTAACCTAGCTACTTCAGTCTCTGTTTATCTAATTGTTTATAGAAGTTCTGAACTACCGAAGTTGAAAGGAACTAGAAAACCGAATTACCTAAGTACCTACCTACCTTGGTAAATAGATCATAAACAAACAAAATTTCGCCAAAAATATAAAATTCTAGAATGATAAGATAAGCAAACTATTAATTCTACAAAACACATTGCAAAACACTTACAAAACATTATCAGTTATTATTAATTTCTTTATTTACTTACTACGCCCGCCGCACCGGCCGGCATAAGTATACACAAGCCGTATCTATAGAAACATTTCAGTTTATTTTGTAAGTAGCCTTTCGTGTCTGTTCGAGAACACGCTAGAATATTCATTTTACCTGTGCGCGGCTGGGCGCCCGATCAATACAATACAACAGCTGACTATCCCTTCAACGAAAATACCCACTCACACATTCAAACTTAACCTACCACACAAACATGAAACTACGCAACCGAGAACTCTCGTACATGCAAGATATTTCGAGAATGCTCCACCCAACGCTAGATGTCGTGCGCGCCCGTATATAAAAGCGCACCGGCCGGCGAATCAACATGATATTTCGGAACAAGCTAAGCGAAAGCAACTCAGCTCTTCAACTGCAAACGCAGCGATTTTTCGACGACTTCATCAGTTTCATTACTCAAGCGATAAATACAAGAGGAAAATGTCTCTGCTACCTTTCATCATGGGTTACGAACATCCTCACCGCCTGATCGACCAGGATTTCGGACTGGCGTTGACTCCGGACGACCTGTTGACGGCTGCTGTGGCCCCGATGCTGTCCCGCGACTACTACCGGCCTTGGCGCCAGCTCACTGCCGCCGCCAGAGACGTGGGCTCCACCATCAAGTCCGACAAAGACAAATTCCAAGTAAACCTGGACGTCCAGCACTTCGCACCGGAGGAAATCTCAGTGAAAACGGCCGATGGCTACGTGGTTATCGAAGGGAAGCACGAGGAGAAGAAGGATGAGCATGGCTACATTTCTCGGCAGTTCTCACGTCGCTACGCGCTCCCTGAAGGATGCAAACCTGAAACTGTGGAATCTCGATTGTCATCTGACGGCGTGTTGACTATCGTCGCTCCCAGAGTGGCTCCAGCGCTGAAGAACGAGAGAAGCATTCCCATTTCCCAAACTGGACCCGTCAGGAAGGAGATCAAGGACCAGACCTCGCAGGCGAACGGAACCCAAAAGTAAACAACCACCTCAGCTGTGATAGTTTGATAGTCATGCTTTGCATGTTTCTCTGTGTGCTATGTGTAAATCATTTCTTTTGTAATATAAGACTGATATAAGTTTAAATAAATAATCTTTTCTAGTATATTTTAGTTGTTTAATTTTTTATATAACTATACCCGCTACCACTATTCATACGAAGAGATTTTGCTAGGGTAGGTGTACAAACTTTAATAATATTGTTTAAAATAAAATGAACAGCTTTTAACTTGCTAAGTGTAAAGTAAATTTATAACATACTAGCTGACCCAGCGCGACTTCGTTCCCGTGGCCCTACCCCCTACTCCACCCTACCCTACCCCTACCCTACCCCTACCCTACCCTACCCCTACCCTACCCTACCCCTACTATACCCCTACCCTACCCCTACCCCTACCCTACCCCTACCCTACCCTACCCCTACCCTACCCCTACCCTACCCCTACCCTACCCCTACCCTACCCCTACCCTACCCCTACCCCTACCCTACCCTACCCCTACTCTACCCCTACCCTACCCCTACCCCTACCCTACCCTACCCCTACTCTACCCCTACCCTACTTCTACTCTACCCCTACTTACCCCTCCTTCCCCTATTTTCTCACCGCTAAAACCTTCCTTGGACTTCCACGAACATTTCAAGACCAAAATTAGCCAAATCGGTCCAGCCGTTCACGCGTGATGTCGTGACCAAGGGAAATAGGGATTCATTTTTATATATATAGATTAAAAGTTTGATTGAAAGTATCAGTTGGGTTACATTTGAATTTCTAAAAACAAAGGGAAAAGAATAGAAGTTACAGCCTAAATCGGAAATGTATTCCCAGCCTGGAGCTGACATTAGCCAACTAGCGCCGTCAATTGATTTCTTTTTATTTCTTATTTAGATATCGGTCTAGATCTTGTGATTAACGTCTAATCTATACTAATATTATAAAGAGGAAAGATTGGATTGTTTTTTTTTGTTTCTTGCATCGAATAGGCTCCGAAACTACTGGACCGATTTAAAAAAAAAAACACCATTAGAAAGCTACATTCTTCCTGAGTGACATAGGCTATATTTTATCCCGATATTCCCACGGGAACGGGTACTACGCGGGTGAAACCGCGAGGAACCGCTAGTATTTATTAAAATAACTTTACTCCATCCTACTTCCTATGTGAAAGTTTAAGATGTTTGAATGTTTATTTTTTACTCAATCAAGGCAAAACAGCTGAACGGATTTGGCTGAAATTTGGGACACAGATAGGTACTTTGTAGCCTGGAGAGGAGATATAGGCTACTTTTTACTCCGGAAAAATATCACACTCCCGCGGGATAACATCGTATAGTCCACGCGGGCGAAGCCGCGGACGGAAAGCTAGTTATTTATAAAAAAAAAATGCGTTCAATAGAATCAAAACTGGCCACTTAAAACAAAAACCTGTTTTAAAACGGTCTGATCTTACAAAAAAGGTCAGCAGAACCATAGCAGAGCAGAGTTGACCGTTTAGTTGGATTGGATATTAATGCCCAATGGGCTTGTGCTTTGCTTATAGTCACAAATAAAAAGCAATTAAAAAAAATTCAACCTTAATTCTAAAAGTAGTCACATGTCAACTGAAAAGGAACAATAATATGTTTAAATTACCCACCCTTTTAGGGTTCCGTAGCTGAATGGCAAAAAACGGAACCCTTATAGATTCGTCATGTCTATCTGTCTGTCTGTTCGTCCATCCGTATGTCACGGCAATTTTTACACTTAAAAACTTGGTAGGTAGAAGTATTCTGTAAACCGCTTTACAATTTTCATATAAAAAAATTAAGGGGTGGAGGGCTCATTATACAGGGCGTCCCAAAATTAACTCACATGGAGGGAAAGTACCTTAAATACTGAAGATATAAAATTTTACTGAAAGGAGACTTCATTTTTATTTTAAAAAGAAAACGAACTGCATTCACCGAATTTTGAATAATCACTTGTCTGAACTGGGAATCGAACCCGCTGAATGTAAAAAAAATATTTCTCTAATTTAATTGTACCGATCGAAAGACTCGATTATACCTAAGCATTTCTTCTAAATAACATAGCATCTTAAATAAAAGGAAGACTACGAAATTTAACATTTAATGTTGAATAACAAGTTTGTGCAGCGTTATGAATAGCCTTTTCTGTGACTGTCGTGCTCAATACAGACTTTAACATTTCAATGTAGGTATTACTAATGAGTGAAGATTGGAGCAATTACACCTAATTCCCTAATGTTTGATAATGTGATAAGTAACACCACCTTGATTGGTTTTAAAAAGTTTGAATAATTTCGTGCGGGCTCGGTTTGGACATGCTATTATTAAAAATAATTTGAATGCAGTTCTATTGTTATTTAAATAAAAATAAAGTCCTATTTCAATAAAACTTTCTATCTACAGTATTTGGTGTGGTCTATGCCACCATGTGACATAGTCATTGGAAGCCCTGGGGGCGTCCCACGACTATGCCATATGTTGGAATAGACCGCACCAAAGTAACTATTCAAACATTTTTAAACCAATCGAGCTGGTATGTTACTTAACACATTATAACTTTATCAAACACTTTATGATAATTGCTCCAATCTTCACTCATTAGTAATACATTGAAATTTTAAAGTTTTGACCACGACAGTCACAGGAAAGGCTATCCATAACGCTGCACAAACTTGTTATTCAACATTAAATGTTAAATTTCGTAGACTTCCTTTTATTTAAGATGCTATGTTATTAAGAAAAAATGATAAGGTATGATCGAGCCTTTCGATCGGTACAATTAAATTAGAGAAATATATTTTTTTTACATTCGGCGGGTTCGATTCCCAGTTCAGACAGTTGATTACTTAAAATTCTTTGAATGCAGTTTGTTTTCTTTTTAAAATAAAAATGAAGTCTCCTTTCAGTAAAATTTTATATCTTCAGTATTTAAGGTACTTTCCCTCCATGTGAGTTAATTTTGGGACGCCCTGTATATGGTACTGAGACAATTTTTTTTTTCATCAAACCTATTCGTGAGAGGTGTCTATAGATAGATCGATAAAAATATAGTTTAATCACTTTTTCTCATACCTAGTCAATAAATTGGTAAAAATGTGCTTGTGAAAGATGTTGTAAAAAAAGATGTTATTTGTTCCATTTCAGTTGACAGGTGTAGTGTAAGTAGATACTTCTTTTTGAAGTCTATTTAATTTTTTGAATTTCATTTTCTTTCATTTTTAGTGTAGTACTTAGATAGGCATATTTTTACCACACTTTTATTAGCTTCACTTGTAACTAAGTCACAATGTAAGAAAATCTTGGAATTCAATTTTAACCTACTTCTCATTGTCGCATTGATTTGAAACTTTGCAAGTCTATATGAATCCGATGACAATACAATAATTTGCTACCATCGAGCTGATCTGATGATGGAGTCAAGAGGTGGGCAATAGAACTCATAAATGGCTGCTAGGAAACCCCTCGACTTTAGGCTCATTTGTTTTGTTTTGATGAGACCTATTCGCTACACTTGATGGTGAGGATCTGATGATGGAGCAGGGAGGAAGCCAGTGGCACTTCTTAATGACCACTAGGAAACCCCTCGAGTATGGGCTCCGTTGTTTCGTTCTGATTAGACTTATTCGCTACACTTGGTGGTGATGGACTGATGATGGATGAGCAGGGAGGAAGCCAGTGGCACTCCTTAATAGCCAACAGGAAACACCTCGAGTTTGGGCTCATTTGTTTCGTTCTGATGAGACCTTTTCGCTAAAATGAGTGGTGAGGGTCTGATGATGGAGCAGCAAAGAAGCCAGTGACACTCCTGAATGACCAATAGGAAACCCCTCGAGTTTGGGCTCATTTGTTTCGTTTTGATAAGACCTATTCGTTACACTTGGTGGCGAGTGTCTGATGATGGAGCAGGGAGGAAGTAAGGGTTCAGCTCGCGCATCCGGTAACTTATAGACTCCACTTGAATTTGTAAAACTAAATACATACAATCACGCCTTTGAGTTATAATGTTTACGTGGTGGGCAGACACATGAATGGACTGTGAAATCCATTACCATCCATCCATGGCTTGCCATTTATTAAACTAAAAAGTAAAAATAAATATGTAGTTTAAGAAACTAAAACAACACACTTCTATAGGAACAGACTAGAAAGTACAAAATAACCGTCTATTCAGTAACTGAAATTAAAAAGCGTGGTGCGCCCTTTGCAAAGCATGCATTTCAAGTAAGTACTTAATATTGACAACGCGCACCACCTTTTTAATTTCAGTTACTGAATAGACGGTTATTTTGTACTTTCTAGTCTGTTCCTATAGAAGTGTGTTGTTATAGTTTTTTAAACTACTTACATATTTATTTATTGCATATAAGTATTTAGAAACAAACTGTCCCACACAAAAATTTACAAATAACATTTTACAAAAAAGACCTATAAAACTTCCTAAACGATTTCTTCATTTTGTAAGTACCATAAGATACCCATATCATATCTCAAAAACTACTAAACTGATTTTGATGAAACTTGAACTGTTCCCTAAGTTGGCGTACACCTAATATATATCAAAAATAAACACCTCGATATGACTTCTAAAATAGTTTCCGATATATTCGTAGAGAAACATACATTGTCATACACTTACATAAATAAAATAATACATACTTACCTACAGGTCAAACTGACAACCTCCATTTTTGAAGTCGGTTAATTAAAAATATCTAGATTTTTTATATTATTTTTATGCACTCACAATGCAATTTTGTAAGTAAGTAAGTATAGGAAAAATGTGTGACAGTAAAAAAAAACACGTTTTTTACTATCACACATTTTTCCTATACTTACCTACTTAAAAATATCTAGTTATACCTACCTAGGTAGTTAAGATTGGACCTATCCAATCCACTAGGTACCTACCATCATTTGATTGTATTTTCATCATAAATAAATAAAATAAAAAATACAATCATAACAATCTTAAATAGAAGTTTTTTTTTGTATCCTTGAGCTTGTGTACTGTTACTATTGTTTTGTTACTCGACAGCTCATAGATAAACAGTTGAACTGCAATAACAGCTTTTATTACGTAGGGCATAAAGGTGGTCTAGTCTGATGTGCCGCCGTGTGTACTTACCTATTTGGGATACCTCTATCAATGCTTTAAATTTTAGTTATAATTATTTAGTTTATTATAATAATATTTAGGTTATTCATGTTTTTCAACTTTACTTAATTAGACTTTTATAAAATTATACTTAGTGATAATTTGACAACATTTTACAGACTATAAATGAACAGCTACTTTGCACAACATTATACTTAGGTACTTACACACGTTAGTTGATGTTTATAAATTTTCTGTAATATTTTTTTTTAAATTTACTTATGTGAAATTCTGAAAAATTGTGAAAATATTGTGCTTTTATATCTATATTCTAGTATTAGTTTGCGGGGTGATGTTATGTATTCAAAATATAAAACAAAATGTTATAATTAAAAAAAAACTTTTATTTTAGGCCTCAGTAAGGCCTCAGTCTTATAACATTGTGACTTAAGGCGCTACTCGGAAAAATATGGACTTTTTGATTTAAAACTATAGGACGGTTACAGTTGTTACAAATCTGGTAATAAGATATATATTTCTTCATACCTTTATCTAGAATCGTATAGTTTCAAAAACACGATTTTATGATTTTGCCTCGACACTTTTTCTTTTTGAAAAGACCTCTAAAAATACGAAAAGAGAAGATTATTCTTAAATGGGGAAATTCTTACTTACACCATTGGAAATTGGCTTAATTAGTGGACACCAATAATATTGAGGATCGTATAGAAGCATTTTTTTTAAATCGCTGTAGTTTTTTAATACGAAGTGATTTTGTGTTTTTTTGCCTAATCTGCAAAATCGGTCTCGCTCCCGCGCGCGTCGTTTTCTCATTGCTATCTCGCTTCAGCACATTTTTTCCGAGTATCGCCTTAACTAGGAACTATGCAAATAAATGCCGAGTATTATTTATTAACCGGTGCACTTTTCACTTTTGGCCGTACACGCTCCTTGCTCCTCTGTCGTTTCTGCAGCCTCCTTGCGAACAGGCCCAGTCTTCGTGATGGGCACTACCCTTTTACCTTTATCATCTACCACCTTCCTCGGAGCAGTAATTGTAAGGATACCGTCACTAGAAAGCTCAGATACGATATTCTCCGACTCAGCACCTTTCGGCAGTGAGTATCTCCTCACGAACTGTCTCGAAACATACCCGTGTTCATCTTCCTTCTCCTCGTGCTTAGCTTCAACTACCACGTACCCGTCAGCAGTCTTCACACTTATCTCTTCGGGCGTAAAGTGCTGTACGTCTAAGTTGATCTGGAATTTTTCCTTATCCGTCTTAATGGTTGAACCAAGGTCCTTCGCCAGTGCTGCCATGTGCCTCCAGGGTCGGAAATAGTCGTGGACCATCCAAGGTGTCATCATGGAGGTCAGGAAGTCGTCAGGTGTCAAAGCCATTCCGAACGCCTGGTCCACAAGTTTATCTCGTTTCCCGGGGCAGGAGTCTTCACCGGCCGCTCTTCTCGTGCCAATGCCGAAGAAAATTATTGCCAAGGTGAGGCAATACGAGAATCCTCCGAATGCTTTCATTTTCGCGTGTTTGTATTGAAACTTCGAATAAAACACTAGATTTTACTCTTTGTAGCGCTTGTTGTGTATTGAAATGCAGTGCGCGCGTTGAACCAGTTTATATACCCGGCCGACATCTAGCGGCGAGTAGAAAGTTCTCGAGTGCATCGAGCAACTTCGAGTTACGTGTTCCACTTCCATTGCAACGAAGCGAACGAAGCCCATTATCAACTTTATCGCTATCACGTCCTTTCTGCGACTTTTTAAATAAAGTTGTTTGTTGTATTTGATACAAGTTGTTAATGCACAGAATGTTAATGTTTGAACTTCTGAGCCATTTCTGAGCATATAAAAGATAAAATACAGACTTAAGACTGTAAATTATTTACTTAGATAAATAATTCAAATTATAAAATTGACTTTGAATATATTAATTTAAACTGTTCTAATTAATACCCTATTTGAATGGTACGGGTTTTATAAACTTTGACTCGACATTAGAACAGAAATTTTAACAAAATATTATTCACTAGGTAATCCTAAACAGACAATTTTGCGTAGGCTGCGTTTTTGGCTTCCATATACAAAAATTATGGTAATGCTTATCTATCCTATGCTTACCCATTTAGTACATTATAACTCAATGTGCTTACCTAATGATTTTAATAAATTTCAATACATATTCACTTGTTTTCGAAAATTTCTGTAAGCATCTAGCACGTAGTTTTCAGGAGAGGATAGAAATTAAATAAGTTAAACGATTTAGATTAAAAAATAAAAGTAATTCAGAGAATATTTTTATTTCATTACACCTACATTATTTTTAATTTTTTTCAGAAGTGACATCTATTGTCGAGTAGACAACATGCAAATAAGTTAAGGAATAGTTTGGTTAACTACCTGCAATGAGGGAATAAAAGAAAGTCGGCATCGGCATTAGTTTTTTACGAAGACCATCCTGGGGGGTTTTGCATAGTATTATTTTTGTAATTGTATACGATTCATAATTAGAATATTCTAGGCTTTTCGTTTGTACCGGGTCCCATGAACAATGCGAGTTTTCTCGTAACATTGAACTCGGAATATTCATGCCACGGCCTACATTCGTTTTCTAGAAAAAGTAAGTACTTAGGTACTTATCGGTTTTAATACTGGTAGTACCACGGGCAATAAACGGTTTTAAGGTAAGTTATATTAATTTTTGCAATTCTTACGCAAAGCGTTGATAACACACAATATTGCGTATTGATTGCTTTCTATTCTCTTTCGTTCGACAAAATAATTAGTGATAACCTAAATAAGTACCACCTAAGGCACAGCTAAAGGGCCCTCGTCCTAGATCGGATCTCGGATCGGCTGTCTGATGTTCGAGACCTCCATCAGCCACACACAAGACCGATCATTGCCTGTCGGCAATAGTCGAAAACATTGAGATAAAAGAATAGAGGAGACATCTCAACTAGAATCTTTGCAACACGAGTTGAGCCTTCCCGACCCGTGGTTCACCTGACAAGTTCACCTGGGTGGACTACGGAGACTTGTTCTGACCCTTGGTACACCTAAGAGGTGTACCAGGGGCACCGCTATAAATTGTATTATCCGTAGTTCACTCGAGAGGTGGTCTATTGCTACTTTGAAAATAGTATGACCCTTGGTACACCTCAAAGGTGTACCATGGACACTACTATAAACTTTATTATCCATTGGTCTAAAAGTATACCACTGAGCAACAGGGGCAAATACAAGAGGGGGGGCAATAGGGGTGCTTGCCCTCCCCCCTCCCCTCCTGGCACAAAATTTTACATAATACAAAATTAAGCTAAGATCCCCCCCCCCCCGAAACAAATTTGCCCCGCCACATTTGGTACGGGGGGGGGGGGATTGCAAACTTCGTTCAAAGTTCTAGCACCTTGCTCAAAGTCAACATGAAACTGTCAAGGATTGAAATGGGGTAAGTAATTTTGATTAAAAAAAAATTAATTTGTTTAAAAATAGAACGGCCTTAAAAAAAAGCCATCAAAAAGTAAATACCTACCTCTAATATTGTATTTTTTGATGGCATTTTTTTTTGAAGGCGGTTCTTTTATTTAACAATTTTTTTTTTATTTCACTCTTTTCAGTGCATATGTAGTTCATCACGACGAGGTGACCCGGTGGAGGGTGGACTACGGATCTTAGTAAGTATCCGTGGTCCATCCAGGTGGACCACGGGTCCACGTCGGTATCCGTAGCTCACCCGGGTGAACCACGGGTCTGCGTCAGTGTCCGTAATCCACTCAGGTGTACCAAGGGTCAGAACAAGTGCCCGTAGTCCACCCAGGTGAACTTGTCAGGTGGACCACGGGTCGGGAACGGAGTTGAGTCCACGTGGACTCAACTTGTTTAGTCTGTGGCAAGCGATAGACGCAACAACACGTGTGTGTACTCTGTTCTATTTTATTTAAAAATGCCGATATGTGGGTTGAGGTACTGTTTAAATAACTCAAAAAATACTAATAAAGCCCAAGGAATTACTTTTCACTAGTAAGTACTCACTAAAGTATCTAATAACATGCTACTGAGTAATTATTTCATTAGGTCGCCGAAAAATTAAGCGACGGCCATATTTCGATAGAGTCATAGATTAACAAAATTGGTTATTTGGTGGTGCAGAAGTGACAGTTTAAACGTTTTAGGTACTAGGTTTTAGGTGATTACTTGGGTTCAGGTTTTGATGGAAGTTTGATGTTTTTTTGTTATTGAAAATTTGAACATTGAACTTACATTTATACTGCAAGTTAAATAAACGCATGTAAAATAATTAATAGTATTCATGTATTTAAACGTATATAAGTACCAAAAATAAACTCGATTAGTACCTAAGTATTTCTCTCACGATATCAATGTTTAATCTTAAAAAAATAATTAATTAAATAAAATATGAATTCTCATAAAATGTTGTGGGCAGAAAACACGCACAAAAGCTATGTCTGTTCTGCAATGTTTGATCTATGTCTGTTGCACTACTATTGGTTGCCGCTTTCTGCACGGGCGCTTTCGATTGGTCGCGAGGCTAACTCTTAGCTTAGCAAAAATACTACAAGATTTTTATTTGGGATAGCTTCTCTAGTACGTTAGTACATTATAACTCAATGGTCGAAAATCGGATTTGAGGTCACACATTAGCAGTCGATAGGCGTCAGTTTTAGTATTAGTCGGTTTCTGTCCGGCTGATAACTGTTCGTAGAGCCCGTGGTGCAGTGGATAGCGCGCTTGGCCTGCGATAGTTGAGGTTAAGCAACGTTCGCAATGGTCGGTCACGGGATGGGTGACCAAAAACTTTTCATCTCGAGCTCCTCCGTGCTTCGGAAGGCACGTTAAGCCGTTGGTCCCGGCTGCACTTGCAGTCGTTAATACCCACCAATCCGCACTGAGCCCGCGTGGTGGGTCATGGCTCATTCTCCTTATTCATCCATAAGGAAGGCCAGTGCCCCAGCAGTGGGGACATTAAATAGCTGATGATGATGATGATAACTGTCGACATTGGTCCGCGCCACCCAGCGGCCACACACTATGCCAGCGCATTAGTCGTTTCAAATTCAAAGAAGTATATCAATCTATAGATCCTTTACGAAGTTTACGAAATTTCATATTTTTCTTCTTACGACACGGGCGTTTTCAGCAACTCGACGTCTTATTGCGTTTATTTTGCGTGAGGAGGGTGTAAAAAAAAACCTTAAACGAACTTTAAATTTTCATTAAAAACATTAAAAGTTAGTGTACTTAAACTTTCACATTTATAATAAACTAAAATCGTTAAAGTCCATGCTAGTTGGCGCTGCCGTCGTGCACCCAGTAAATACTTTGATTGATAAATAAGACTCCGATGTATTTTCTAAATAGTGGTATATTTTCAAAAATATTGTATTACACGACCTGCATTATCTATTTACAAAGATAAAAAAAAACATATTAAAATTAAATTCTCAGTTTCACAACTGTCAAGCGTACATACAGAAAAATTAAATAGACACAGGGGGCCAGTATATAGTTGTGCTTACGAATAATATTTACAAAACAATTACAAAATAAAACGCTTCCATTTTCAAGTTTCTTAACTTTTATCACTTTTTTGGAAATAATAAATCTTGCGTAAACTAGTATAAATTTTATTTTGTAACATGCGCACGTCTACCAATATTAAAAGTAAAATTGTTCAAATAAATTCACAACGCTGTTTTTCAAGCTGAAAATATAATACTATCAATTATTTATTTTATCATAATTCTACGTAAAAATTCCCATTCCTTTTGATTTCATCAAACATCTACAACACATGTTACAAAACACAATTCATAAAACACATAAGTGATAAAAAATACATGAGTAGGTACAATTACATTTAGGTACTATTTCATTTCAAGTTTTTATATGTAAGTAATTACAAAAAGCGTAAACTCTACTACATAATGTAAGCATTTGGATTTATGTCAGTTAGATTTCAAGGCAACAGTAAATTAATTTTAGATTTAATTTAGGCCTTTGTAAACGGGTTGTTTGATCATGATACTAACCTAACCTAGTCCACAAAAATACTAAGGGCGACTTTCATCACTGATACTTAGGGCGACTTTCATCACTGATATTTAAACGTGATTAACGCTAAACGTGTTTAAAACGTATTTCTGTCCCTGTCACATTCAAACAGATGACAGAGACAGTACTATGTATTAAACACGTTTAGCGTTAATCACGTTTAAATATCAGTGATGAAAGTCGCCCTTAAACGTGATTAACGCTAAACGTGTTTAATACATAATACTGTCTCTGTCATCTGTTTGAATGTGACAGGGACAGAAATACGTTTTAAACACGTTTAGCGTTAATCGCGTTTAAATATCATTGGTGAAATCGGGCCTTAGTTAGCACCTAAAAATACTGAAATGGACACTTATAGTGCATTTCAGTATTTAAGGTGCTTACTTAGTATAGTTTGTGTCTCAATAATTATCTTTGTTAACTACTAAAAGGTTAGTTCGAGACTGGCTTTCAGACTATTTTGTACAATACCCACTGCTGGGCATAGGCCATCCAAGAGGATATATCAATAAGACGTTCAGTCGTACATTGATCACATTCAGTGACTTAATTTACCAGCACTCTTATTAACAAACATTCGGAAACGTTCCCGGCAATCCGATTCCGTTGTCGAGTGGCTGTGAATCAGAGTGCTGATAAACCGTTATCCTTGCACTATCGAAAGCGCGTAAAGCTTTAAGAGCATTGTATGTGTTAAGCTCTAAAGGAATCGCTCATTGAGCGAAAAAACTGCTCACAACGCGTTGTGGTCTATGTAAAATATCTACATCGCGAATTTTGCGTTATGGCGTTTACTCGCAAAAACTGCAAATGAATTAATAAACAACTCGAACTCGACTGATGTTTAAATGCGCCATTGTACCCAACCCAAGCCGAGAAGATACCTGCCCGTCGCAATAAGGTTACACCAACTAATGCACAGAACGCGTCATGGCAATTCTTCAGTCAAAACGCGTTGTGGTCACCGGACAGTCACGACATGAATTTCGCGATGTGGTCCACGCTATAACCGTTTTTACAGGGGACATAACACGATATGCGCGATGTGGATATTTTACAGTGACTACAACGCTTCGTGAGCTCAAATAGCGATTTCTTTCTTTGAGCGTAAGCTATGCATTATAAGAGCGGACTTCGTAAAGCAACTATTAAAGCTTGATGTGATACAGATTTTTATTTATAAAGAGTAAAAGTTTGTAGCTTGTAATCTCTGGAACTTCTGAACCGATTTTTCTTTTCATTACAGCTACATTATTCCATAGGCTATATATTTTTATCCCGGTATTCCCACGAGAAGGGGAATTACGTCGGGAAATCGCGCGGCACAGCTAGTTTAATATAAACAATTAAACACAATTAGTTAGTCCACCTGTCTTGAAATCGAACCGCATAAAATGAGCTATTCTAAGTGTCGCGACACATCTGCGGAACGTACGCGGCAAACGTTCGGGTGAATACGCTCGCAGTGTTTTTGAACTCCCCTATGATGACACTTAAGCCGAAATTACGTCGCTTGAAAAAACGTCAGTCGCTAAACTTTCGGCGCCGCGCGCCGTACGTTCAGCAGGTGTGTCCGTACCCTAAGCTCATACTGAAGATCGTTATGGAGCATACAGGCAACAGGATAAAATATAAATACACCTATAAACTCCAAATTATAAGTCGCAAACATCAAATGCAGACGATATCAAATATTTGGAGGTAGTGAAAATAACCCATACACACTTAAAACATTTAAAAATACCTTTCTAACAAGCAGGCCTACTCCAATTCAGCGAAACACTAAACTTCGTTATACCCGTCCCACTCACTCTCGCGTGATAGAACGGCGTGGCTAACAAAGTTTCGTTTTTCTTTGAATTAGAGTAGGGCTTCAGTCTTCAAATGGGTAACAACTACAAACGGATATCATTTATCTAAAGTTTGGATAAAATAAAAGAGTTTACAGTTCAGATTCTAAACTCTAAACTCTGGTGTATTTTATAGTACAGTCAGCGTCAAATTGATTTAAGCGTCTAGAGTAGTCAAAAAGATCTGAAAAACATAAACGCAATTTGATCTAAGCAGTTCGAATCATCATATTGTTGTAAGCGTGCAAGGTGTTGCAAACACCTTGTGAGATTACAACAATAAGATGATTCGAACTGCCATAAACTACCATAAACTTATCTGACCGTTTGATTTTGGAACTAAAATTATATTTCATACTGCTGTCCATTTTGACAGCTAATTTTGTATTACGAGTGGCTCCGTCACAACACGTGTTAAGTTTGTGGCAGTCTATACGATGCTATTATTACTTTAGTTGGGCATTATCTGGGCGAAATCACTGACTCCAAATAGGTGATGCTGTCGGTACAAAATGGTGAGTAGTGTAGGTACCAAAATTGTGCGGAGCGAAATAAGCATCTAGTTTTTCGGCTTCTTGAGTTGTTCAAAATAGTCGGGTTATTGGATGCAAAAGTTACATTACTTGAATGATTGAAATCAATGGCATTTACTTTCATTTGACAATATTTGTACCATCTCTGGGCGTCTTTACTTCATTTACTACCAAAAAAACGTTCATAAAACTATAGGAGATCATTTTAACAATTAAAACATCATTCTTTTGAAATATATACTGAAACTATAACCTTGTTCCGCTTCGCACAAATTAAAATATTTGTTTATAAATAACTTACTATCTATATTTGTTTAATAAAAAGTCGTAACATCCCTACATTTTATATCGTTACAAAAAGCTAAATAAAAACTCATGATCAGTCGCACCCGAGACTTGCACGCGTCCGACAAACAATATATTATTTTTAATCACAGAACAGAAGAAAGAGGTTAGTATAGAAGAAGTCACGCATTTTGTACCTGTTTTAGGAACCGAAAACAAACTATACTCTGTTCGCCGAGAGTTGATACATATTATGATACGTCTACGAACCGTTTCTGTAGCTAAATTATCGCAAACTGTATGGCGGCCGTCGGTTATCTCTCGCTTTCGCCGTGTTACGTGGTAAGAGGACCGCAGTTGTTATTAAACGCAGCCCGAACGGGCGCGTGAACGTGGCGGCCATTTTGCTATTTTCTCTTTTTAAATAATTAGCGGGCCGAAACTAGTAATGAGTTAAGAGCCATTTCTCACTTTGCAATCGTCTCGCTCGCACAATAAACATATCTAAAGATTAGATTTTGAACAGCCTCTGTGGTCTAGTGGTTCATAACACCGATTTCAGACCCAGAGGTCCCGGGTTCGATTCCCAGTGGGGGGTACATATTGTATTCAGTTTGGTTGGTGGTAGGACTTGTTCTTAGTCCGTCTGGCTAGCTACCACCATCTTATCTAAGTCTAACGCCATAACAATGATGTTTTCAGCATTATTGTGTTCCGGCAGTTAGAGTTAAGATAGCCAGTTCCTCAGTGATTGAGGATCCCGGGAGTAGTGCGCTTCCACCTTCAGCCTTATCACCACTTATCATCAGGTGTGATGAAGGCGTAGTGCTACCCCGTTGTGGATAAAAAAATGGCTCTTAAGATTTAAGAAACCCTGACTTTTTCAACTCTCGGCGAATAGAGTATAGATATAGGGTATAGAGGGTTTTGCCACTCGGTATGAAGCGCGCACAAATATCCTTTCAAGATCGTGCCGAGTTATATCTGGAAATGAGCGAGAGACATTTTATACACACACATGTTTTTCTACGCTTGCCCCACTCGCAAATTCTTTCTAGCGTCTTTCTAGAGTTTTGTGTATTTAACCAAGTTGAACACAACGTCAGAGATCGAAGGGAGGCGGTAAAATGTTTGTGTGCATTTTAAATAACTATAGCTCTAATTAATTATACTTTTGTTAGTCTTTCTAGGAACGATATGAAACATCTTTGGTTCAACTAATCTTCATTCTTGTGGTGTATTTACCGTCACTTGTACTTGTACAAGGGGACTGTGAGAATTTCTACATCTACAGCCATAAAAAATAAAAGGACTGTCTTTACGTTACCTTTTCACATTTTTCAATTTCTATTATGTTATTCGGGGACGAAAGGTAGAAATTGTGGGTTTCTTATATGAATAATATGACCAGGGGCCGATTGTCTACATCAACTTAACATCTATAGCGATCGCTTCAAGTATGACATCCATAACTTGTCGCCGAAGGCAGTTGCAAAATATATTTGTATTACTGCAGCAATGGATATAAGTACAACATCTTTTAAACTAAAAGCAATCGCTATAGATATTCGTTTTAGACCATCAACAGGCAGGTAACGCCCGATCCAATCTATTAATTTCGATAAATTTGGTGATATCAATGTTTGTATAAAAAAATTATAATTTCTCAGTTTTTTATTTCGGGTCAAGTCTAATCCTGCTACAGTCCTCGCGGACGAAATCGAGACTGAAATATATTATGCAAGATTTAAGAGATGAAGCTATTATATACTATATCTTTCTTTAAACAGGCCTAATTTTTATTTATTATTTCCAATGAAATCAAATGCATATGGAAAAACTAAAAATAAGAATTTATGTGACTATGCATGTGACACGAATACCACAGGCCGATTGTACTTTATAACATGGGATCGACGTGCAAGTCCCTATATTCCTTCTCAATAGAATTTGTCAAAAGGAGAAACAATCTCTGTACAAGGTCTCCTGCCGTAGGATTTGCGATCCGATGGCGTAGCTTCATTGACGTTCATACGTGTTGTTAAACAAACCTAAATCTCTTGCCGGTTCTTCTCGTTACAAGGCCTCCCGCCGTAGGATTTGCGAACCGATAGCGTAGCTTCATTGACGTTCACATGTGCTGTATCAGCCTAAAATGAATAAATAATTTTGAATTTTGAATTTTAAATTGAATTAACGATATTGAATATTGAATATTGTACATATACTATATGTCGTAAACTAATATTGAAATATTCAATCAATTTATTTATAGGTACGTATACGACCGTGTATAAGATAATGTGTAAATTTTGTGGTCGACATTATTGAAGAGGTATGACGCTTTACCGAGGCTAAGGTAATAAAAGAGATGTGACTTGTTCGGTGTCAAGATGTATATTGAGATAATAATATTGAGTACAATTAAAGATACATTATCTTAGTAAGCGATCTTATTCTAGATTGCTGAGAATGCTACGCGTGTGTTCCAATTTTCTGTAAATGCGCGATAATGCAAACATCTTGTTTGTGTAATATGTTGCAATCATACTTCATCTCCCCTGAAAAAGTGGAAGGATCATCCCCTCCCTGCAAAAAGGAACAGACTCGTAACATTGACTTTAACGAACTTAACCAAAATTTAATTACTTAAGTAAAATAAGTAAACAAAATTTAAACATTATCAACATAGCAAAGTTAAAACTATTTCATTTATTAAATCGTACTAATACAAAAACGTTTTACAATATAAACAATATACCTAATTAAAATTGTATCTAATTAAAATGGTATCGAATTGAAATGGTATTGAATTAAAACGGAAGCTTCACATTTTACACTTAATCATAACAATAACAAAGTGTTAAGTAACATGGTATGTAATTAAGTACCTATACTTATAATTACGTATCAAATAAAATAGTTATTTATTGAATGGTTTGGTATTATTCTTATGCACAATTATAGCTTTATTTTCTTTTAAAATTTCTACATTAGACGTCATATCTCTTAAAACTTTATAAGGGCCATTGTAAATACTATCTAATTTATTTCCTACTTGGTTCTTTAATAATAACAAATCGCCTAACTGATAGGTAACATTATTGCTAGTTTTATCATACAATAATTTTCTTTTCTCTTTAGATTGTATCAAGTTACGTCGTGCGTCGGATTGCGCTTGTTGTAAACGATACTTAAGTTCTCGGGGATAACTGTCATAGTTATATAAGGGGTCGATTTCTGATTGTAAATTATTTGGAAGGTTACAAATTTTTCCAAAAACTAATTCGAAAGGCGTATATTTAGTTTCACTATGCACTGTGGTATTAAAAGAAAAACACCAATATGGAATCCAGGTGCTCCAGTTATGTTTATAATTATTACACTGGATTCTCAGAAAAGCTCCTAGGGTTTTATGAGTATTTTCTAAAGCGCCTACAGTTTCGTGATGGTACGCCGTAGAATTTAATTTTTTAATATGTAATAGAGAACATGTTTCGGACATCACTGATGACATGAATTCGGTTCCCTGGTCAGTCAATATTTCTCTAGGAATACCATAACGTAAAATGAAATTATTGGTAAAAGATTGAGCAACTGTGACCGAGTCTTTACTAGGTAATGGATACGCTTCAACGAATTTGGTTAAATCGCATTGTAATGTCAATACATATTTATTATTATAGTCATCAACATCGAGTGGACCCATTATATCCAAACTAATTCTTTCGAATGATGAGTGGGCTGTTGATGTTATGGTTAAGGGCTGCTTAATATGTTTATTACTATGCTTATGATATTGACATTGATGGCAATTTTTAACAAAAAGTTTTACATCATTACTCAAACCTGGCCAAAAATAATATTGCTTAATGTTGTTCATCATTCTATTAACTCCTGCGTGTCCGCTGGTAGGTAATAGATGGAAATCATTTAGTATTACTCTTTTTTGTTCACTATCATATATTCTTAATATATTTTTTGTTATGAGAAAGCGCGGGGTAACAGAGTTAATTCTTTTTGTTGCTTGTACAAGACTTTTGATTTTACTCTCGTTACATTTTTCTTTAATAATAAGTACCTCATGTATGCCTATTTTTTGACATAATGACTCTAAGTCCCTCGCTAACACCTCTGGGGTAGATGACGATCGGGTACTCAGATATATCGCTGATTGCGAAGGTACGTAAACGTAACAACTTGCATTAGAAATAATGCTATCTTTAGACTTTGAATAATTGTCAAACTTTAATTGATTAAAACTTAATTCAGTTACGTCATCGGGTTTCTTGAGAAGTTCTACCGCAATAGGTTGATCAGGCCTAGTGCTGGTGGAGCTCTCTGAAGAAGAATCAGTGGGGGTTTTTAATTTTTTACTTTGTGCTCTAGTTAAAACTGATACTGTGTTTTGATGTAATGATTTTAAAGTAGAAGATGTAATAGGTATGCGACTCAATGCGTCTGCAGCTGCATTGTTTCGTCCTGGAACATACTCTATTTCAAAATCATACTCCTCTAGGAATAATCGGAATTTAGTAAGTCTGCTTGTTGGGTCTTTCAAGTTAAATAAATAAATTAACGGTTTGTGGTCTGTTATAATTTTAAATTTACGTCCATATAAATAAGGGCGAAAATGTCTCACAGACCAAACAATTGCTAAAAGTTCTAATTCTATGATGGGATATCTCGTCTCGGCGGGTTTCAGGTTTCTACTCGCATACGCGACTACTTGACCGTTCATGTTAGATAAAACAGATCCTAAACCTGTCTTACAAGCATCTGTTTGTAGCCGAAAGATGTTACTTTCTGAAAAATCTGGATAAGATAAAATAGGGGGTTGAATTAATGCTGATTTTAATTTTTCAAATGCCGTTTGACACTCTGATGACCATAGAAACTGTACATTCTTTTTTCTTAATTGATTTAAAGGATAAACAATGTTTGCAAAGTTCGGTATGAATCGTCTGTAGTAATTTGCAAACGCGACAAAACGATTGACATCGTCGCAGTTCATCGGCACTGGATAGTTTTGCATGGTTGCAATTTTACTTTCATCTGGTAAAATTCCATCAGAAGTTATTTTGTGTCCTAGATATATTATTTCGTTTCGCAAAAATTCACACTTCATAGGATTTAATTTTAAGTTAACTTTTCTAAATCTCTCTAGTATACTAATTAAGTTTTTATTGTGGTTTTCTATAGATTTCCCGAAAATTACGCAATCATCTAAATAAATAAAAGCCTTTTTATAATTTAAGCCTGACATTGCAATAGTCATAAGACGTGAAAATACACTCGCAGATGTCCGGAGACCCATGGGACAGCGTTTCATCTGAAAAATTTTATCACCAGCAGTGAAAGCTGTGTACTTTCGTGAATCTTCGCTTAAAGATAACTGATAATAGCTTTGCGAAAGGTCTAATTTTGAAAAATAAATGTTATTTGCAAGCGAATCTAAGATATCAGTTATATTAGGCAAAGGGAATTTGTCGTCCTCAATACGATTATTTAACTGCCTGTAATCTATAACTAATCGCCATTGTTTCTCGTTTGACCTATCTGTTTTTTTCGGTACAAGCAAGACGGGACTAGACCACTCTGACGTAGCCTCTTCTATAATATCATTTTCGAGCATAATATCTATCTGTTTCTGAACTTCCTTCCTTAGTGCGAACGGTAATCTATGTGGCTTGACATAAACTGGCGAGACATTAGGTTTTAAAGTTATATTATGGGTCATTAGGTTTGTACAAGAGAGTTTGTCGCCTGGCAGATGAAAAACATCTGCGTACTTAGCGCAAATACTCTCAATACTTCGTTTTTCTTCTAAATTCAGTTCAGGTAAATTTAATAATCCTAATAATGTTTTTACACGATCGACAGAAACCTCCTCTTTTTCAAAATTACAGACTTCAAAATCATTCAATGAAAAAGTCTCTAAATCGGTAAGATCTAGATCAACTTCTTTCTCAGTGGTGTTTAATATCCTTACTGGCATGCGACCATTACAAGGTTTCGCTATTATACTTCCTATAAAAACTCCTTTCTGTATCTCTTTAGATAAACAAACACAATCGTCGCCTAACGATGTAGGTATATATTTTATTACCTCACATCGTGGCGGTATCAAATGTCTATAGTGACTCAATATAGGTATAGACACATAATTACTATCTTTAGTTAAAAGCAAAGTATTTTCTTTATAGTTAATTATAGCTTGATAGCGTTTCAAAAAATTATCACCTAAAATACCATTTGCAGAACAAGACATATTTTTAAACACATACATTTTTTCTCTAAAAACTAACCCATTATAAGACAAATCTAAGTAAATATATCCTTCAGATACTAGTTTACCGCTAACACCTTTTATAACTAACTTCTCAAATGTAATTAAATTCAATAACTTCGGATAATCGCATAACCATTCGTATTTTAAAACACAAAGGCTTGCTCCGCTATCGACTAAAAGATCGATATTGCTATTACTTACGTTAAAAGTTACGGTACTACTATTATTGTAGTTTAAAACATAATTTTCAGTAGGAACGAAAAAAATCTAAATTATTATCGTTCTGGGGCTCAGAACGCGCTTGTGACTCACTATTGGTCGATTGCTCGTGGCTAGCGTACTGCACACGTTGAAAAGGCACAGCTGAGCGCGGCGGGCGCGGGCTCGGCCGACCGCGGTCACGTGAACGTGATTGTGTTCCTTGCGCGGCGCGGGAGTCTCGCGACATGTACTTACCTTGTTGTGGTCTCGTGTTTCCGGCAGCGTACCTATTGTTTGCGCTAAATCTATTATAGTAACTATATTTATTAGAATAATTACTTGGCTGACGCGGATAATTAGTAGGTGTGCGTGAGAAATTACGAGTATGAAACTTTTTAATGTTCATAACTTCCTCGTGTCTGGTAGACATTGACTGCTCGTCTAGGGCAGTTCTTATAGCCTCTGGTAAAGAATCAAAGTGACGTGATGCTATGATAGTACTAAGCTTTTGATTCACTAATCCATCTGAAAAGCGCTTGATTGCAACCTTTTCATTAATGGGACGCAATACTTCAAACTTAGTAGCGTCGTCATCCGCTTGTGCTATGGTTAAATTCACAAAAAGTTGTTCTAGTTCCGAGCCGAATGACTCGATCGACCTATGACCTTGACGACAGTTTTGTAATTTGTGTTGGATAGCAACAGCAGATTTTTTCTGAATCAAATGCGTATTCATATCTCTAATTAAATCTTTAATAGTTGGATAACTACTTTTTAAACGTAATTTTGCGCTAGGAGAGAGCCTAGTTTTAATCACAAAATCAATAAGTAACCCATGAGTAGCATCGCTGATCATTGAACTATATAATTGTATACCATCAATTAGAGATTTAGTGACGTGTTCTTGACCTGTCATCGTTGGTAAAAGTGCAATGGCTGTCTTCAAGTCAAATTTATCTTTTTCTGCCATTTTTGAAATACTACTAACACTTAAAGTCTCTAAAGAAATAATTTTGTCATAAATGATCTGAATGTCATTTGCTATTTTATTAATTAAAGTTATATCTTTAGTTGATACCTCCGATTTTTCAACTAAATTATGTACTTGAGCTAAAATATACTCTAATTTCGCGTATTCAAGTTTCGCTTCATTAAATTTCGTAAAACCTAACTCTTTTTGACGTCTATCTGGTCCTAGTTTTACTAAATTATCTTTAATATACAATAGTTTCTTATGCAATTCATTTAAATCGGAAATAATAAATGACATTATCTAATAAGAAAAAAAAGTAATCCTACATATTATTTAAAACGTTTAGGTATAAAATAACTTACGACTTACGGTGGCATTATAGCGCGCGAATAAAATAATTACGTCTCTGCACGATGAGTAGGTATGTGGTGACCGGCGTGGCGTGTGGGGGCTGGGGCTGCGGGCTGGGGGTTTTCTCATGCTCCTTGAGTGTGTAGGATCTTCAGACTTCTAAGATGGGTTCCTGGACCGCTTGAAACAGCTAACTGAAGATCGGGCTGGGATTTCCCTTGCCCCTCGTACAATGGGCCGGGTTTCTACCCTGGACACCTCCTGGTCTACGTTGATGGTTGAGTCGACGTCGTTGCCAGTTCCACGGAAGATATTGTGTTTCTTAGAACTGCGCTGTTGAATTCTCTACGGAGTCGGTTGACAATTCGGTCCCAAATTTTCCGGATGCAGGCGTAAATGATGAGTATAACGATGAGAAGCAGTATGACGGATAGTAAAATTTCTGTTGTAGTGAGCTGGCTTGAAGTTTTCTGCGTTGCTTGGGCGTCGCCGCTGGCGGTTTGTGCGATGATAACTTCTTCTTTACTTTGTGGTGCTCCCATATTATTGTTTTGTCTTCCCAAGTAATGCGATGAACAGAAGTGTAGAGCCAAATAGCACCGCAACGAAGACTGCTGCTAGTATGGTGTTGAAAATTTTGCTTTGCTGCTCCATGTAGTAATGATTTTCCCGCAAAAATTTATAAGTTCGGTTGGCAAAGGGTCGCCATGAAGAGGTATGACGCTTTACCGAGGCTAAGGTAATAAAAGAGATGTGACTTGTTCGGTGTCAAGATGTATATTGAGATAATAATATTGAGTACAATTAAAGATACATTATCTTAGTAAGCGATCTTATTCTAGATTGCTGAGAATGCTACGCGTGTGTTCCAATTTTCTGTAAATGCGCGATAATGCAAACATCTTGTTTGTGTAATATGTTGCAATCATACTTCATTATTAATCACAGAGACCAAGTATATTTGCATACCTATTTGACAATTTCTATTGAAATTCAGATTATAACCACGCCACTCTCGCGGCTCCACATATCCTCATAAAGTTCTGTTACTAACTATATGGTATTTGTTTTGATGAACAAATTTAGGTCTCAATTCAAACTATTTCAGGTCATATTTTGATTTTCTGCTATTCGTATTAATTAAGCTTGGTTTAAGATGGCCATAGTTTGAGATGTTTTTAAGTAAAAAAGTAGTGACAAAATGTAATCAAAACGAACACCATACTATTCCGTCGTTATTTGTCATATCATCATGCGCTCTCGCTCATCATCAACAAAGTGTATATTTTATTAGCTCATACAAAATCTAGTTACATAGCTTAACCTAAATATAAATACATATACGGTAGACAGTCGTATATAGGCAAGACAATATCTTGCGTTACATTTAATACGAAAGAAAACAATAATAGTAAATACATCAAAAATGACGCCGTAAGGGCCGGTGCACACTGAGACTCCCTTCATTTTCAGTTTTCTTTTCATTTAATATAAAAAGGCTTATTTACAAAGTACATAATAATTCTCATTTTAACATTACATTGCAGTATGCACGCACCTTCGTTAAAAAATTGTGCTAATATTGGGGTATTTTTTCATTTGTTTGGCCTTACATTTATAAAAAAAGGCCTTTTTAAAAAACCTCTTGGTTTAATACCGAAATGTTAGTCTTATACAATGACTTGATAAAACATAACCATAACCTAAATTGGATACAAATGCATATTAATATGGCCTCTTTCGTTATCAAAATAAATATTATGTAGAATATTTCAAAATTTAATTAACTTTTATCTCATGATATTTTTATCATCTAACCTCTCTTTGGACACGATTTCATTTTGGTAAATGGATACCAAAACTATTATACGATTAAATTAATAATAATTATAAAAATCTAACATTATAGATTAATGAGACAGATCTATCCTACGGTAAAATGTCATAATGTTCTTGAAGACTGTAGTACAAAACTAGACCAATATTGACCTTTCTGCTAGACAGATTTTTAATTTTTTATTGATTACTTTTCATAAAGCTTTAGCGATTTCTGGCAATATAAACCAGCCCATATCTAGTCATACTACGAGGCAACGTATAAGCAACGCGGATTTATTAACCTATCTAGAGTCTAGACTAACGTTAGAAAACTTATGATTCAGACGCACTTATTTGTACATGTAATTATACAAAATAATCAACAAGACATAAGGTAATAGGAGAATATAAAAATAAAAAAAATGCGAAAGCAAAACGTATCGAAAAATTAAAAGCACCTAAGAATAATGTAAGAATTTAAGTTTTAGATTTCTATGTAAGCGTTGGGGGTAGAAAATCTCTGATTTCTAGAGTTATTTATATGTTTGAGCCGTTTATTGCTACTGTGCAAAGGTCGAGTCAAAAGCATCTCTATGTAACACATCTATTTTTGACAAGTCTTACAACAGTATGTACTTATGAATACTGATATAGTCAAGTACACTATTAAAAATTGAAAATCTACCTTGATTTTGTTCAGACATTGCTAAAATTATGAGTCTCTGGTATTTGAGTAAATAAATTTTATTATTTATGTAATATTAAAACACAGAAGCTAGGATAACTGTTTGACTGATAAATATATTTTTGATTTTGGTGATTTTGGATGAGAAAGTGGTTTCCGAATAATATCTTCGTCTTCTTCTATATTTTCACGATTCAACGAAAATGACACTTGAAAAAGTATTATCAGCTTTTACTTAATTAATAATATGGCTGATGCATTACATTTTCATTGATACCTTGATATTCACCTTATTGAAGTCCAATTTTACTAATTAATTTTGCAACTACAAATCTTTGAGCACAGCGTTTAATGAAACGCTAGAAAAAGAGCAGTTTTACCTACTGATTAATCTTAAATTTCTTCAAGACACATCAATCTACACATCAAAATACTTGTAAACACGGACTGTACTGCTATGTATGTGATTATTTCATTAATCTTACATCTATGTACTTTTGATATATTTTTCGAAACCATGATTTACACCCTATTACTTAACGAGTAGAGACTATTTTCGAATAAGCTTTCAATACAGGTCCAAGAGGACGAAATACAACCGATTTCATTATTTTAACGACAACTCATTAACTCAAAAACCGTTTTCATCCAGTTCTTTTCACTTATCCAGTCCAAAGTCAAAAAGAACATACATACCAAAAAGTGATTGAGACTCTTCGAACAAAACTCGTTCATAAGACTATAACATTGACTTTTCCATAGTCTTGCTATATTGTATAGCTTCGTGATGAAGACATAATGTCCATGTGATGTCAAGTGTGAGAGCTACGCACGATCAGTTTAACTGTCTTCGAGCAAATTGTGAAGCTCCGCGTAGTTCAGAATGGCACGATGTAGGAATTCATATTGTAACTGCAAACAAATAATATGTGTTAGTATAATCTTCAATGAAAAGACACGTTTAGGGCGTGGTCACGAAAATGCGCGGTGAGCGGCGGCGGGAAGTGGTTTGCGCATTCATTACGCGCTAGCGACAGACGTCTACTTAAATAACTCGATGTAAGGAATCAACTGAAGTGCAATTCGCTTGCCACCGCCGCGGCATGTTCGTGGCCAGTCCCTTAAGAGCCCCATAGGCCCCATGATAATAGATTTTTGTATGTAAAACTGAGTGTGGCCGATTGTGGCTAACTGACAGGCCGTTGCCTGCTGACGGAATGATGGTCTGTGGGCCCCTTTAGAG
This sequence comes from Crambus lathoniellus, assembly GCA_949710035.1. Taxonomy (NCBI): domain Eukaryota; kingdom Metazoa; phylum Arthropoda; class Insecta; order Lepidoptera; family Crambidae; genus Crambus; species Crambus lathoniellus. The sequence goes on along the minus strand of OX453323.1, from coordinate 11,636,404 downwards.
TGTTCGCGCACATGTGCATTCCAAACAGTTTGTCGCTAGATGTAAAAAAGTTAGGCTTTAGTTAATTCAAAGGATTTAGTTGTAGTTTCTTAAGAGCCATTTCGCACTTTGCAATTGTCTCGCTCGCACAATGAACATTTTTAAAGATTGTTTAAAACACATTGTGTTTTTTAGAAAAGTGTTTCATTATGTCCCTACAATGCAATTAGTTATACATTATTAAACATATTTCAACATTGTCAATACTGCAATAATACTAGATCTACGAGCTCAAAGTTTTCAAAAATTGACTTCCTAGATCTAACCAATACTCAATTGAATGAATAAAATAACTTATACAAAATATCCGTAACATTGCATTGTAGGGACATAATGAAACACTTTTCTAAAAAACACAATGTGTTTTCCACAATCTATGAAAATGTTGCATTGTGCGAGCGAGACAACTGCCAAATGGCTGTAATTGCGAAATGGCTCTTAAACTTTTTTTTTATTGTTCTGTATGCGCCTAAGCATATCATTCAGCCAGGTGCCTTTTTTGGCGAGTCCTTATCAAACATTAAATTTAAAAAAAGGTTCTCTATGGCTTACCAAAGACTATAAAGAACCTTCGATGTAATCGATGATGAAATGGATTTTACTTTAGAACTTTTTTTTATTAGAGCTTGAATAGTATTTTTCAGCGCGAGTTCAAGATAATAGTCAAAATCGTTAAGAGGCTGTCATGAGCCAACTAGCGCCGCCAATCGATTTTATCTTATTTTCTTCTAAATTAGCCCAATTTATAAAAAAGGAATCAGACAACGTCTTGTGAATAACGTCTTTTATTTATTGAATAACTTTACACAATTTGAAAAGCATTCAAACAGTTTTAAAACGGGATTTTGTTAAAAGTGGCTACTTTTGGTTCAAACCAGTTTTTAGAATTTTGTTTTTCAATAAATATTAGTCGTCATTCACAATATTCACGTTAGGTAAGGTGAGGGTAGTAATATCTTCACATTGATGAAATTAACGCTGGCTAACAGCGCGTAAGGCGTATTGGATAAATTCGACGCTTCTCGTAACGACACCGTAGTTCAAGAGGTAAGGGCAGTCGCCCGGATAGCGATAGGTCGTGGGTTCGAGTCCCATCGGAGCTGGTTGTGAAACGATTTTTTCTAAAATATTTCATTTTCAAATTTTTAAAAAACCTAAAGTTAATTAGGTTTTATGATTGCATTTTATATTATAAGACACGTCAGGATTGTTTACAGTGCCACAATCTTTTCTGTTCCGGTGGCCAAAATGTGAAACTAACGTGTTTTTTTTAATGTCACTTGATGTCAAGTTGATGTCCAACCATAGCGCTGCTGGCGGCTGAAGGTCTTAGAAGTCGGGTCCTGTCAGGCCTGCCTCACTTCCATACAAGCGGCGCAAAATCCCCGAGATATTTACCTACTATTCTGGAAAACAACCTAATTTCAACCTTTTGCATTGCGTATAGCGTTCATAGTACAATAACTGTCTGCCGTCTCGCTTCAATCTGCTAGGGCTGTCAGAGGTACTACTTTATCTGTGAAAGTAATACACGCAAAGCAAGACAGATGGCGACACATGCTGATGCGTGCGCTGCGTGTGCGACAAGTCGAGCGAGTGCCAGCCTATTGAGACTAGTCCGGTGACCGGACGCTTGCGTTTATCATACCTAAACTCGTGAGTGAAATTTCTGTACCGGAAGGTACTAATATATATTCTGTGGTCCTGTTAAATTGCTACAAAAAATAGAAAAACCTACATAGCGCCGTTGTCAATGTCACCGGAACAGAAAAGATTGTGGTACGGTACTGTAGGTAAAATCTTTTGCTCCACTGAATAGACAGTAAGTATGTTGACTGATGTGATGTGATGTGACTCACAAATGTGTCGATGGTCCGCGCGCGCTGCGATCGCACTTTGCGCGCGACACTGTTGACGTCGACGCGTCGCTCCACGCGCAGCTGACAGATCAGGATACATAGCGCAACGAATAACGCCGATCGTTCCGTGCCCAAGCTGGAAGAAAGAAATATAGATGAGTCCGCTTGTCTATTGGAATCGCAAACACAAACACACCCCTTGATTGTGTAACTCCAATACCTCCACAGATAACCACCAACAGATACCGCGTTTAGGGCATCTGACCTTCGCCAAGCATCTATGATTTATCACTAATACGTGACAACGCTTCTCGTTTAAGTGATGACCAATGACGTATGTCGTAAAAGTTATTGTCATTGATATTGAAGTAGCCAATGACGTTGAGATTTTAAATTATTTTTATGCATTCACAATGCAATTTTTGTAAGTATAGAAAAAAAGTTGGTCAGAGCATCGGGCCGGATTCCCGGAGGCGCGGGTTCGAATCCCGCCTGAAAGCTACTTATACTTATAGGGCTCGTGGTTTTTTACTATCACATTTATTCTATACTTACAAAAATTGCATTGTGAATGCATAAAAATAATTTAAAATCTCAATTTAATGGCTGTTTCATCTTAATCGACTGTTAAACATTTGTAAAAATGTTTCTTTCGGATGCGAGGGTTTCCTCACATTGATGAAACAACGCTGGCCTACAGCGTAACAAGTGATAGCAAAATTCGACGAGTCGTGTAAGCCTTTCGGTAGCTTAGTTGGTCAGAGCATCGGGCCGGATTCCCGGAGGCGCGGGTTCGAATCCCGCCTGAAAGCTACTTATAGGGCTCGTGGTTTTTTACTATCACATTTTTTCTATAGCCAATGACGTGTCCAGTGCTACGTCTCTCAAAATCAAGGAATTTATAATACAACAGGAAGGTGCACTGCTGCTAAAAAACGGTCCTAATGAGATAGTAAGAACGAGGTCAGTTTATCTCACTCCATTCCATTACGGCAGCCACGAACATGTGCGACGGGCGGCGGGCGGCGACGAGCGAATTGCGAACTTGACACAACGAAGACGGAAAACGTCATACGGCTTGTAATGTTGCCAATTTAACATTCTGAAATCTATCATTCAAATTCTTTTCTAGGATAAGCCATAAAAAACTTATACGACCTAATACATTTTGTTCGGAAAAGATCGACGTTTCTGAACGCATCTCTAATGTCACGTCAAATTGACATTAGCTGTCACTTGAAGTTGACAGTCTGACTTGATTGGAATTCTTGTAAAAAAAATGTCGGATTAATTTTGCTGAATTGTTAAAAACCGCTCGCGTTGAATATGCCTGGCATATCGAGCCTGAATTGAATCTTAAATTATCGATTTGATCCCGTTTTGTACGACCAAGATTTTGACGCCATCTTGACGAGTGGCCGGTCGCGGTGCTTTGAAAGATAACCTTCCACCACGCGTTGTTGTCGGGACAATATATCTTAATAAGCAAGCCCCGCGTGTGTTATTGTGTATTGTCGGGACGCCCAGTGTTTTGGGACCCTGTGTGGTGTTTGTTTTGTGAGTAAGGTGCCGAATTGGTAAGGTCTGCAGAAGAAGGAGGAACATCAGATGGGGGCGCGCCCCCTTATACCACTTCTGCCCCGGAGACCTTCGACACCACGGACCCGTATGTAAAATTCACCTTACTTCACATTAAGTCGCTGTGTATCGCAGTTCAATTGTTCAGTTACATCCCGGCTGAAACCAAGTCTTGTCCGGAGTCTATACTAGTGATACCTACGCTTCCACTGCGCTATGCCATTCCGCGGATCTAGGCAGGGGTGTACTGAACATTTCTTGGCAGCAGAGCGTAGTTTGAAGGCCTGAGAGGCCCACGCCAAAACTTTGTCTATTAATCAGTGCCGTTTTGATGACCATCTGGTCCGGACTGGATTAATTTGTACTTGTAAATGGTAATTAACTTGCATTTGAAAAGTAAAGGGCATTCCTTTGTTATTGGTTCCATGTCTTGTAATTAATTGTCATGTATTGAAGTTCCAAAATGTAAACAGATGCCTTTCTTTGTTCATAATAATTATTATTTAGTTTTGTTAGCAAAGAACAATGGCCACTGTCCATACATTTGAAATCCTGTCAATGATTTGGCGTGTATAATTCCTCTTGATATCAAAATGTAATCGCTATATAAAACTGTTTATGGGTCTGAAGTCAGATTTTTCATTAAAGGCCAAGGAAGTCTAAAAACAACACTTAAAGTTTTGAGGTTAGAAATCTCATTTATGTTTAAGACGGCTTTTGACGTGACGCTGTCATGTCCATAGCATGTAAAAACTAAAGGCAATACTACGTATTTGCTAGTTCACTTAAAAAGACAGCATAAAGAATTAAAGAGGCTTTATAATAATATGGTATTGGTTGGTATGGGTAACCAATTAATTGTTATAGTTTAAAAACAATACTACATTTGAACTACGAGTTACTATTTATAAAAAAAAATGCATAACGATATTTTCAATACTGATACAAAGGCATACGATATAATATATTGTATATCGATACGATCAGTTGCGATTAGGGTTACCATTTAGTAATTTGAAAAGTCCTGACAAAAAGCCGGACAGTTAAAAAAAAGTCCGGACATTTTAGTCACAAAATGCAAACATTAGGTACTTACTTACCCACCCACTTAGTAACAGTGATATTCTCGCTCGGGGCTATTTTAACATGAGCGTTTTGCTACATGAGCGAGGATTTAATAAAGATGAAAGACTGATTTGTTTCGATATGATTTTACTCATATTCCATCTAAAGCAAAAAAATCCGGACAAATTAAAAAGCCGGACAAAGTCCGGACAAACGTCTATTAATCGTTCCGGACATGTCCGGACTAATCCGGACGTATGGTAACCCTAGTTGCGATACATTACGATCACAGAACACAATTACTCCATTACGATACGATGTATCGATACAAAGCAATATGACACCTGTCAGATCAACAATACGTCCCGTTTTAGGTAGCATAGTTGTTGAGTTTAGTCGTTCAGAAAATAAATGATAAGATATTGTGTTAGTAAGTCTTCAAAAAATGTTAAATGTATTTCATGTAATGGTGATGCTTCCTAGAATTAATATGAAATCATTGTTTGAAGCAGAAGTTATAAGCATCACATTATCGAATAAAGATCAAAAGTGTAACGGAACACCATCGGAACACTTTGACCTTTAGAGTGCGTTCATAATCCTTAACTTTGTCACTATTTTATGAAGAAAACACAATTATGTATTTTTCGTTGTTGGCCTTGAATGGGAACATAAATAGCATGGTTCGATTTGTTGATTTTTTAGCTATTTTATCCAATAGCATTTATTATTATACAATTTAAAAAATATCAGGGCTATAATGGCCATTGTTCTTTGAGTTGTGAATATTGACAAGTTGTTGCTAAATAATAGCTAATAAAAAGTTGTCCTAAAAAGGCTTGGGTACTTAATAAGTTTGCACTCAATACTTAGTGAAACTTAAATGATTTAAGACATTATTTACACATTGAAACTTATTGAAACTTGTGCTTTGAAATAATTAAAATCAACTTGTTGTATGTTGATATCCAAGTGAATTTCAATAGTCAGTGATTTGTTTGAACTGAATAACCTTCGACTTATAAAGCCAAAGTTAGTTTGTGTCTAAGTTATAACCTCTTGAGAGTTAGAGTTATAATTACATACTTGAGTTTTGTTGTTTTCTGATAACCTCCAAATATTTAAGAGTTTGTGTCATTATAAATACTTTGTTGTTGTAATATTGGAATTTTGTGGTTATTAATAACCTCCAAATATTGGAGATTTTGTGTTATAGTGAATATTTTGAATTTGTTGTTTTTGTTGATAAATTTGTGACGTTACAATGACGGCCTCCTCTGCTAAAGCCAAAATACGTTCTGAGTTACGGTGGTTAGCTTCTGCGGTTGCATTGTTGGATCGACCGGATAGGACGGAGGCCTTGTTGAACAGATACGTAGATCTGCCCATACGTTTGGCTGTTGTTGATGAACAGTATGCCTTATTTTTGGAAAAGACTGTTGAGGCCGATGTGGAAATGCGACAAGAAGTCGGTTTGGATGTGGACCAGTGTTATGATTTTGCGGACAGAATTACCCAGGTGGCTCGACCTTTGCAAGTGGCAAGAGAGAATGAACCGAGCCCGTCCCCGGTCACATCTAAGAGTATGCCCCCTCTATTTGCTAGATTGGCCCCCTTAGATTTAAGGCGTTTTGCTGGTCGTCTAGAGGACTGGGAGGGCTTTATTAATATTTTTGATAGTCTCGTACATGCCCGGGACGATTTGACCCAGGGCCAGAACTTGGCTTACTTGTTATCCGTGTTGGAAGGGGAGGCCCTTGAACCGGTTCAACATTTGGCCCCCTCGGATGAAAACTACCCTATTGCTAGGGATTTGATTGCCCGTCGGTACCAGAACGTACGACGTCTGGCGGACAACCATGTTGCCGCCATTTTGAATTTACCCCGCGTTGCCAGCGTGATGCACTTGAGAGTGGCTTTGTTGAATCCGCTGTTGGTTGCCTACAACGCATTAAAAAACTTAAAACTCCCAGTGGAGCAGTGGTCGTTTTTGTTACTGCACATTGTCCTGGGAAAGTTGCCGGACTCTGTTAAGGTCCGTTTTGAGCAGCAGTATGGTGGGGATAGTGCGACTTATCTGCCACCCTTCTCGGACCTCTTGACGTTCCTGGAAGGAGAGAGTAGACTGGCAGATAATTCCTCTCTGGCCGGTCCTATGGGACCCGAACGACCTGTGCCACAGAGTAGATCCCCCACCGGACCCCCCCGTAGGGGGCGTATGGCCCCTCGCGCGCCCGGCCGCTATGCCGCCGTCCAGGAGACCGCCCGCTGCTTGTACTGTCGGGAACCGGGTCACAGCACGACCCGTTGTGATAAGTTCCTCGACCAGCGCGTCCAAGGCCGTCGAGCGATCGCGCGACAACGGACATGGTGCTACTCGTGCTTGGGCCTGCACATGCAGCGCGAATGTACCCAAGCGCACCCATGCCGCTTTTGTAAGGGCAACCACCATCCCCTCCTCTGCATGAACAGCCCAGAGGGCGGCGGAGCGCCGCAGCGCGTCGCTGCAGGATCACCTCGTATGGGTGGGGGTCTCGGACCCCCCGCGGTGTTTGCATCCCGCAGCAGTTCTAGTGGCCACCAGAGTGGCCCCAGATGCTCTCCGCCACGTTTGGAGCCTCAAACGGGCGGGGGTCCCAGGGACCCCCCCATGGGAAACCGATCCCCAAGGATGGGGATGAGTTATGCGAGCGTTGCCGGAGGTCGTAGAGGCCCCCCGCGACGTTTTGACCCTCGCACGGGCGGGGGTCCCACGGACCCCCCCATGGGAAATCGGTCCCCAACTAGGGGGTTCGATTTTGCGAGCGTTGCTGGAGGTCGTAGAAGCCCCCCGCAACGTGTTGAGCCTCGCACAGCCGGGGGTCCCCGGGACCCCCCTTCTGAAAATCGGTCACCGTGCCCCCGCGACTATGGGGCGACGTACACGGTGGGTGCTAGGCACCGATTCTCGCCGCCGCTCGCCGAATACCCGCGTTTGGAGCGGCGCACGGAGGGGTATTCGAGCCTAAAAGCTGGCCAAAAATATTTTATGTCTCTAAATGGTCCTATAGGTGTCAATCATTACAAATTTAACGTATTATCATTTATTTCGTCACGCATCTATACTAATATTATAAAGAGGAAAGATTTGATTGTTTGTTTGTTTGTTTGCATCGAATAGGCTCCGAAACTACTGGACCGATTTAGAAAATTCTTTCACCATTAGAAAGCTACATTCTTCCCGAGTGACATAGGCTATATTTTATCCCGATATTCCCACGGGAACGGGTACCACACGGATGAAACCGCAAGGATCCGCTAATCATAAATAAAACCAGAATTTAAACCATAATTAAAATTTATAAATATATCGTTTATTGAACTTCGTCGTAAATATTTAATTCCGTGTCAGTTTCTGAATCAGAATCAATACTTGGCGTTTCGGCGGGTAATAATAAGTTTAAGGTTTCTTTATGGAACGGTTTGGAGGGTTTTTTTCGTGGTTTTCTCATACCAGTTATGAGAGGGTCTGACGTCAGTAGCAGTCTGTTTATAACATCCAGGTTACAAGCTTCTCGAGAAAATTTTCATAAGATTTAGAATAATTTAGCCTGTAATCCATAAAATGTTTGGAGGGTTTTTTTCGTGGTTTTCTCATACCAGTTATGAGAGGGTCTGACGTCAGTAGCAGTCTGTTTATAACATCCAGGTTACAAGCTTCTCGAGAAAATTTTCATAAGATTTAGAATAATTTAGCCTGTAATCGGGCTTTATTGCGGGCTTCTGCAGCCTCCTCCGAGAGCTGACCGATTGGGAGCAGGGCTGACAAAATTACTTTTGCTCCGTGTCGCTGAATTTTATGAATGGTTGGGGACATTGGATGCCATTGATATAACTGAACATACAGTTCTTCAGTTTCTCTTGCATATTTTTCAAATTTTTCTATGTCAATTTTATGTCCACTACATACGGCTTCCAAGATAATTTAAAACCTAAATATTAGATTTACGTCTATGCCAGTTATTGAAGCAGATAGTTCAAAGTCTGCTGCGTACCATCTGGATTTAAACTGATGCTTTATCAATGATAATTTTCGTTTCCAATATTTCCGTTGATCTTCATCTTTACAGAACTTACTGATCACAGTTTCTTCCATATAACTCAACTTTCTATCGAAATTTCGTTCCTGTGAACTTTCCACCACGTTATAAATGTCTTTCCGGGATAAGAATTTGAAACCAGAAGGCCCTGAAAGAAAATAAAGAAAAAAAAATTATTTGCAATATTTTTTTCTACTTACCCTACCTACAAAAAAAATTCATGAAAAATACATCCGCGGTATTCCACGGCAACTATTGCATTGAGCGTATTACTGGATTTGTCTTCTTCAATTATATGTATATTTCATTGCATAGCAAAGCTTAGAAGTTAACTAAACCTCTCAAAGATTATATTCAAAACGCCTAAATTCACATATTTTCTATAACCTTTTGTAATTTATAATAAATACTAAAACTCAAAATAGATTTAACTAGAAATGTTTAAAAATGCATCTACATACCTGGTTTTGACGGATCCATCACAATTTTTTTTCATGTAGTTTCAAAACAAAAAAATATAACAAGTATTGTGAGATAACACTGGGAGAAAATTTAATAATCACGCACACACTTCAAGCGAACGGTAACTTCCGACTGATACCAGCGGGCGGCGCGGGAGAGGAGTCAAATACAATTGATGTCACCTGATGCGCGATACAATTAGCTATTTAAGCGACCAAATTGTTTTTCAATATCAACAATTTCGCGAAAATGGTTTTTGGCCAGCTTTTAGGGTCGAATACCCCTCCGTGCGGCGCCCGCCCCGTCTTCAAGGGGCCGGGAGATATAACCCGCCTGATACCGGGCGAATTGGACGTAGGCAGTATGTGGGAGAATGGGACCCACTGGATCGCTATGAGCGACCCCCTTACCATGGGGGGACGTCTGGGGACCCCACATACTAGCAATCAACGTGTTTACGGTCGATTGTAGCCACCCCTCCAGAGACCGTTTTGTTGCCCACGGCCTCTGTGCTTGTCAGGGGATTGAATGGCGACCTTGTGGAAGTTCGCGCCTTGTTGGATTCCGGTGCTCAGGGGTGTGTTGTGTCATCTTGGTTAGTTAGGCGGTTGGGCCTCAAGGTGCACCCCCACACGGAAGGCGTGAGAGGTGTTGGCGATGTGAAAGTCCCCGGGTTGTTAGGGCATGTTGACTTCACATTTACATCACGTAATAAGTCCACGCCAGGCATTAAGACCTCGGCGATTGTGTTGGACACAGTTGTTGGCCATCAACCTTCAGTTGACTTGGGACCGAGTATGTTGTCTTTGGTGTCTGATTCCCCACTCGCCGATCCAAATTTCTTCCGCCCAGGCCCGATTGTTGCTCTCCTTGGAGCCGATGTCCTGGGGCGAGTTTTGTTGACGGGGAAGCGAGTTTTGCAGCCAGATGGCTTGGTAGCTCTGCAGACGACACTCGGTACAGTTGTGATGGGCCCTGCTCGTCGCGTTTTGGATTCCCTTGATGAGGATCGCGGTCTTGTTTTTAATGTGTCTCTCTCCGAAGTGGTGCAGAAGTTTTGGGAGGTTGAGGAACCTCCACCAGCCCCGCGGGTCGACCCAGGGACCGTACTCTGAAACGCACATCCGAAACTTCGGTTAGCCGTGTCCCTTTCACTCGACTCTGTCATGACTGGAGCGTGAGAGGGACGGGTATAACGAAGTTTCGGGTTTTGCGTTTCAGAGTAGGCCCTCTGTAGCGGATGAATGCGAGTTGTATTACCAGAATAACACTGGTCGCCTCCGCTCTGGTCGTTTGATCACCCGTCTCCCCTTTCGTGCCGGCCGACCTCCTCTGGGCGAATCCCGACCGCTAGCGGAACGTAGGCTAGTGGCGATGGAGCGTCGCATGAGCAAGGATCCGGTCTTCCGCCAGAAGTATGTTGAATTCATGCGGGAGTATGAGGAGTTAGGGCACATGTCCGTGAGCGATTTGGATTGGCGCTCCGTTGAGCACTTCTTTTTGCCGCACCACGCCGTTTTGAAATCCGGAAAGATTCGGGTGGTCTTTGACGGTTCGGCTCCCACCTCTACTGGAGCGTCCTTGAACCAGTGTCTGCATGTAGGTCCCAAGCTGCACACGGAGATCTCAGACATTTTGACCAACTTCCGGCGGCATCAAATTGTATTTATGACTGACATCCGGATGATGTTCAGACAAACGGTCATCCATCCAGAGGATAGGAGGTACCAATTGATTTTGTGGAGAGAGAGTCCTAGGGACCCCTTGTTGATTTATGAATTGAATACGAATACGTACGGTCTGGCATCGAGCCCGTTTGTTGCGATTCGTTCTTTGTTGGAGTTGGCCGAGAAGGAGCGCTTGAGATACCCTCGCGCCTCCGCCATTTTGGCCAGTGACGTCTATGTGGATGACATTTGCACGGGCGCCTCATCTGTCTCAGAGGCGATTGTCCTGAGAGACGAACTCACCGCCCTTTTGAAGTCGGGAGGTTACGAGTTGAGGAAATGGATATCCAACTCGCCTGATGTACTGGTAGGTTTGCCCGAAGAGCACCAGCAGGACCCCCACCTATTCGAAAATGTTGATAATCCCCATGTGGTGACCGTCCTTGGCGTACAGTACAAACCGGTCTCTGACACGTTCACTTATTGTGTGGATTTACGACCACCGAAAGTCTGGACCAAGCGTTTAGTATTGTCTACTGTCGCACGTACCTTTGACCCCAATGGGTGGATTTGCCCCGTGCTGTTTATGGCCAAGTGTTTCTTGCAACGGTTATGGGCTTCGGGTGTGTCGTGGGATGAACCCCTCTCGGACGAGTTACTCCGAGATTGGTCGAGCTTCGTTTCATCCCTCCCCGAGATTAATGAAGTGCATTTGCCGAGGCTATTCCTCCCTTCTGAAAATTGTACAGTTACTCTTCACGGCTTTTCCGATGCCTCCGAACGTGGATTTGCTGCGGCCGTGTACCTCCGCACCGTTACTGTTGACGGAGTTGTTGCTGTGCATCTGGTGATAGCGAAAAGCAAAGTCGCTCCCCTTCGGACTCGTCATACGATCCCGAGGTTGGAATTGTGTGGAGCTGCCCTCCTAATGCGTTTGTTGAACCACGTATGGCTCACATTAGGTCGATCTATTAAGATACAAGAGGTTTATGCTTGGACGGACAGTCAGGTCGTCCTTTGTTGGTTGAAGGCTCCGGCGCACACCTTGGACGTGTTTGTGGCCAATCGAGTGTCGCAGATTTGTAATTCCGACATCGAGTTGATTTGGAGACACGTGCCGGGAACCATGAATCCCGCGGATTGTGCGTCTCGGGGTTGTGTAGCCCCAACCCTAATTAACCACCCCCTCTGGTGGGGCCCACAGTGGTTGATGCGGCCTGAGTCGGAGTGGCCGCCCTCTCCAGCGTTGTCGAACGTAGCCGTTCCTGATATGCGGGCATGCGTCCTGGAGACTAACCCCGCCGGGGAAAAGGATTTGTTGTTGGATCGGTACAGCTCCTTACAGAAGCTGCTTGGTGTTACCGCTTGGATCAGACGTTTTGCGTACAATTGCAGAAACCCACGCGCGGGGCGTGATTCGTCGGTTCTCACTCCGGACGAGCGTAGGGACGCGCTCTTGTTTTGGGTCCGGAGAGTACAAGCTGATAGTTTTGAGTCCGAGATTGAAATTTTGCGTTTAGGCCGTCGCAAGTTGAAGGGCGCGGTATCGCGATTGAATCCCTTCCTGGACGAGAGTGGGCTTTTGCGAGTCGGCGGAAGACTTCGAAATGCGAACCTGCCGTATGGAGCTCGTCACCCCCTTTTGTTACCTAAAGCCGGACATTTGACTCAACTGATAATAACAGATCGCCATGTGAATGTACAACATGCTGGCTGTAATGCTTTGTTGGCCATTTTGCAGCGTGAATTTTGGATTTTGTCTGCTCGTCGAGCCATTCGCACTGTGGTTTTCCGTTGCCTGCCTTGTTATCGATTGAAGGCCGCGACCATGCAGCCCCAGATGGGTGATTTGCCTGCTGATCGCGTCACGGAATGTAGAGCTTTTGCCGGAGTCGCCACCGACTTCGCCGGTCCCTTTACTGTAAAGGCTTCGAGACTGCGTAATGCTAAAACCTATAAGGCGTACTTGTGCGTGTTTGTGTGTTTGTCCACCAAGGCTGTCCATTTGGAAATTGTCTCGGAATTGTCTACCGAAGCCTTTGTCGCCGCCTTGAGCAGATTTGTTTCCCGTAGAGGACTGCCGACATTGATACGTTCCGATTGTGGTACTAATTATAAGGGAACGTGTAATTATCTTAAGGAAGTAGTTAAGTTTTTTGTTGATAATAAAATAGACATTGGAACCACCCTCTCCCGGCGTGGGATAATCTGGAAGTTTAGCCCTCCAGCTTGTCCGACCTGGGGAGGAATTTTTGAAGCTTGTGTAAAGGCTGCCAAGACACACTTGCGTCGCGTGATTGGAGAAACTATTCTCACGTTTGAGGAACTTGATACGGTATTTTGTAAAATTGAGGCCGTCCTCAACTCGCGACCCTTGTGCCCGTTGTCTTCGGACCCGAATGACCTGGAAGCGTTGACCCCAGGTCATTTCTTGATCGGACAGCCCCTTTTGGCTTTGCCTGAATATCCGATTCAGGATGTAGGATCCCATCGTTTGTCGCGATACCAACTTTTGAAACAGATGTCCCAAAACTTCTGGGCACGTTGGTCGATGGAGTATTTGCATATCCTACAACAGCGCGTGAAGTGGACAGATAAAACCACCCCACCCCAGACTGGCGACCTCGTGTTGATTAAGGATGCTAACCTGCCGCCCCTATGTTGGCGAAGGGGGCGCATTGTTAAACTCTACCCCGGAACTGACGGAGTTCCTCGTTTTGCTGAGGTTTTGGTTCGAGATTCGGTTTTGAAGAGAGCAGTTAGTGGGCTCTCCCGATTACCCGTAGATTGACGTACCGTTCTTAACGGTCCGGGGCGGGGGGATGTTCGGAAAAGATCGACGTTTCTGAACGCATCTCTAATGTCACGTCAAATTGACATTAGCTGTCACTTGAAGTTGACAGTCTGACTTGATTGGAATTCTTGTAAAAAAAATGTCGGATTAATTTTGCTGAATTGTTAAAAACCGCTCGCGTTGAATATGCCTGGCATATCGAGCCTGAATTGAATCTTAAATTATCGATTTGATCCCGTTTTGTACGACCAAGATTTTGACGCCATCTTGACGAGTGGCCGGTCGCGGTGCTTTGTAAGATAACCTTCCACCACGCGTTGTTGTCGGGACAATATATCTTAATAAGCAAGCCCCGCGTGTGTTATTGTGTATTGTCGGGACGCCCAGTGTTTTGGGACCCTGTGTGGTGTTTGTTTTGTGAGTAAGGTGCCGAATTGGTAAGGTCTGCAGAAGAAGGAGGAACATCAGATGGGGGCGCGCCCCCTTATACCACTTCTGCCCCGGAGACCTTCGACACCACGGACCCGTATGTAAAATTCACCTTACTTCACATTAAGTCGCTGTGTATCGCAGTTCAATTGTTCAGTTACATCCCGGCTGAAACCAAGTCTTGTCCGGAGTCTATACTAGTGATACCTACGCTTCCACTGCGCTATGCCATTCCGCGGGTCTAGGCAGGGGTGTACTGAACACATTTTTATGCTTAATACGGTAATACCTAAATTAATATGCGATGTTTTCTATCCACTAAAAGTAATACGAAGCGGAAATTTTACGAAATTTTATTTTTATAACGTAAGTAACTAAACCTTTTTTTTAAGAGTGCTGGCAATTTTAGAGAAAGGGACACCCTCACCTCGTTCTTGCGGTCTCAGCTGGACCGTTGACTTTTGTATTGAAATATAAACCTTATCTCTTAAAATTAAAGTGTATTTTTAAATACACAAAAAATATACAAAAATACGGAGTGCACCTTCCTGTTGTACGTAGTACTTATAAATTCCTTGCTCAAAATAAAACATAGTGCGGTTATTATTGACGACCGATTTAACGCAGTGGTACGGACACCTCGACCCCCCCCGCGAATAATCCGGTAATGAGCTATTACGGGGTTTTTCATGTTATGTGTTTTTAGGTATCTAGAAACTAAAATGAATCATGTGATTTTTTTTCAGAATTTTTCTATTGATATTTACAAAGATATGAAAAATTGCGTGTCTGTTCCATTAAAATGCCTTAAAAAGTATTTTAAACGAATAATATTGTTTTAGATCTTTACGAAAAAAAAATACCAAAAGCATTTGACAGTAAACACTTTTACGATATTATTCAGGTAAACAATTTATTACCGTAATTATGTAATAAGTAATACAGGTTTTTTTTATTTGATTGAATCAGGCGTCACTTTGCGGAAGTCCCAAACCATTGTGAAAAACGAAATATATGTACCTAGCTTACTTCCACAAAAACACAACATGCAAGATGCACCGCCCGCCCGCAATAAAATGCACATGCACACCACGAAAATACCAGTACACAATACCTACATTTAGCAAGACAGCAATACACCTTGCACCTTCACCGATTAGACCACTCTACACGTGTTTCGCCCCAACCCGTGGCATCCTCAGAAGATAGTTCGTGCGAAAACCAACACCGAATTGATTCAATCAAATCTAATTGGTCTATTAATATAATTTACCTAATTGTGCCTGTTACAAAAGTTGCTGGTTAAAGTTCATCGCAGAAGACAGATTACCTCTAAATAGTGATTTTTATAAACTTGTCAATCGTGAACTTCAATGGTAATACATTTTACGTCATGTGACATCCAGTAATATTAAAAAAGTAACAGTTAATAGGAAAAGAAAACCGATCTCAAACATTAAAATATTGTTTTCCCCTCAACAATGAAGAAACCCAGGTATGCAAAGTGTTTTTCTTAAACACGCTTTCTATCCTTAAACAAATGATTACACACCCTTAGAAAAAATTAAAAGAGATGATAGTTTGATTGATAAACGAGGAAAACATCAGAATAGACCACATTAGATGAAGCTACATACAGAAGACAGGATAAGAAACTCTATTAGTCTATTTCCCAAAGTCGATTAGTATTACACAAGTAAAGAATCTCTCTTTCTGGGGTCAGTCCCTCATGTCTAAGGATCGTGGTCAGCATCAGGGTTCACCGGTTCCGGTCCAGCACCTCTCTTACGACCGTGTGTATGGAGGATGACGAGTCTTTTACTTGATCGGTCTTTTATCTTGTAGGTGAGCGACCGCGCGATCTCTTGCCTTCGATGCTCCCGACTACAATTACTTGTTTTAGGCTGTTGGTACCCTTGCGTACCGTATGACCGAAATTTGAAAGAATGCATTGCTGGAATGTGGTCGATAGGTGAGTTTTAATTTGGAGCTGGGTTAGGTAAGGGTTGATGCATTAGTGCGTTACGCTATCCAAGGTATTCTTAGCATTCGCCTTCAGCACCACATCCTTTACCTTTCGCGGGCCAGAATTGTCCATGTTTCAACTCCATATAATATTAAACGGGTCATTGCATCCTTTGCCATCCCGTACGCCTTTTTATCTCCGGTACACAGCTGCAGTCGTTGCAGATTTGGGAGCCCAGATAAATGTAGTGGTCGACGATGCCTACGCCAGGAATGTTGCAGGTGACATTTGATAACGTTCCAACTCGATCCTCTATCATCACTTTAATTATTTTTCTGTTCACTGTGAGACCAACGTTGCCACTCTCCACCTCGAGTCCATGGAATAGCTCACTCCTATCATCCATAGATAGTACGGTGTCGTCAGCATATCGAAAATTTGAAAGTCTCTTTCCGCCTACAGGGAAACCCTTCTCCCAATCTTCAATGGTCCTCCGTATGATTTGCTCACCATATTATGTTAAACAGTGCAAGGAACAAGATGCAGCTCTGTCTTACTTCTTGTTTAGTTGTAAACATAATTGAGCAATCAGTAATCCTAACGAAGGAATAGGAATAAAAAATAATTTTCAACTTAAATATAATCTCATTCATTATGTTCTATCTTTAAGCCAAAGTGTATTTTTTTAATGTTAATGATAACAATCATTAATTCATGAACTTACCAAAGTTGTTTCATTTACTAGAATATTATTTATTTCATGACAGGCGAATATGATAGTAATTGGCTTCTACAAATGTACAATAAACAAAACTATTTGCAAGAATAATATCGCAACACGATATTACTGTTTGTAGTCGAAAATATAAACTTACACGAATAATATCGCAACACGATATTACTGTTGCAGACGGCACTAGAAATTTACACGAATAATATCGTAAGAGACACTACTGATCAGAGCTTAACCTATACTAGTATAGTAAAATACATTTAGTTAATTTGTAACGAATACCTTGGTACTAATTAAATTTGGCTGAAATAACAAGATAGCTGAAAAAAATAGCTTCCATATGTGATATAAAAAGTCTCTGATACTTAGTTTTTAGTGGAGTTATTAACAAAAACGCTTCTTTTATTTTTCCTGAACATTTTGACTTTTTCGGTTACCGGATTATTCGCGGGGCGACCTGTTTTCTTCGCCGCAGATGTCTCGGATTCGATTTCCTAACAAGACAAATATTTGTGTACATGAACATGTCTGTTTCTCTCGGTCTGGGTGTTTTCTATTTAAATTAAGTATGTATGTTATTTTAATTTTTAGTTTTTTGCATCCACAATGCAATTTTTATTATAGACGAACGACTCCGTAGCTCAGTGGTTAGAGCAGTCGCCCGGAAAGCGAAAGGTCGTGGGTTCGAGTCCCATCTGAGCTGGTTGTGAGACGGGTCGATTTTTTCTAAATACTTAAGTATGTATTTTAAACAAACACATCTTAGATTTCTGCGCGAACTGTTCATTTAAATAAAACACTTTCACGGATTTTGCATCTTTGTTTCAGGAACACCTGAGTGCCGAGCTTCGGCACGTCGAGCAAGTACTGCAAAGTAAGAAATTGCCAGTACCTCGAAAACACCACAGAAAACGCACCAAAGCAGCCGTAGAACGTCAACCTGCCATTCTACCATATGTGAAAGGTGTTACTGACAAGATTGGAAGGATTCTGAAGCGTGCTTCGATTAATACTTACTTCAGGCCGCTTAAGAAGATTCTGCAGTGTGTGAACATTCATTTGAGGGAACCAACCATTATATAAGGTTTGACAAACCGCAGATCCTCGCTAGAGAACCAAGATACTTTCCCAGATTGATGCGCTAGGCTATTGAAATTAGCAAATACCCAAATTTCAATAGAGAAGATGGTTGGAAGATACCACCAGCTTGGGACCCTATAATCCATCAAGTAAAGTCTCAACCCAAACCACACACTGCAAGAACTAAAGATACGGTTAAGTAGTACTGTTTGCAAATAATTTTAATAAACGGAGATCGTCCCCCTTCGTATAGTTTTCTTGCCAGTTCTTTCTCCGAAGGGAACTTTTGTGAACTGGTGGTCGAGTCAGTAATTTTGCCTTGCTATAAATAATTATTACCCAAATTACTTACACAAACAAAATATTAAATTAATAAATCATTTTTGTTATAATTAGAATATAAAGTTAGTTTAATCAATACCTAACAGTATCCTTTTTCCGAACGAAAAACAAAGACAATTAAAGTGGGTATATTATTTTATTAAAATCAAAAAATAGAAGGTAGTTTTCCGTGACCTCGGCACCTGGAAAGGTGCCGAAACGTCGGATAAACCAAAAAACCTTTAAAAACAACAAAAAATTTAACCAATATAATAATGTTCAATAAATGTGTGCAAAATCCGTGAAAGTGTTTTATTTAAATAAACAGCAAATAAGTACACATTATTTATCCGTTATCAAGTTTCCATAACACAGTTTCTTAATTAAAGGAGATGTCCAAAAATGTATGAGGTCTGGGCCACGTCTTTGTACAGTATACCAAAAAATAGATAAAGATACGATAAACAGTTTCTAATTATTCATTTTCCTTAAAATAGCTTTGTTTTCTGGAAGGAACATTAAATAAAATGCAAAACACATCAACAATTCATCATGGCGGAAGAATAAAGATGTCATTTTGAATTTTTGACGTAGTTTGTCTGGTCTGTCCTCTGAGTACTGAATCCTATGGAGATGGCATACCTACGAAAAATTGAAGCATACACACACACACAAGCACACATACCGAGAAACCATAATGGCGCCTTTCCGTAGTGCTGCCCTATTTGTACATCGATATATTTATTGATGAAGTTATAGATACAAGTATTTTTGTGACTACCTACCTATATCACCCTATATTTTATAAAAGCAGTTTCGTAATCACCTCGATAATTTAAAACGGAATTATAGTGTATAATTATATACTTACCTAGTTTTTTAGAATAATAAAACTTAATAATGTGCTTAAATTATACCTACATTTGCACATAATTAAGTTCTTTATGATAATGACACAATGTGTATGTGTTTTTGCATGTACGCACACAATCATTGGCCCGACCGCGCGCGTGAGACGCAACAACTGTAAAGCCCCCAGTACAGGATGGCCGATCATGTTGGCCGACCATGATGGGCCATCGTGTACAGGGGCGGTTTGCGTGTGATTGCCGTCTGCGAGTAACGCAAACTGGCCCTGTACACGATGGCCCAACATGGTCGGCCAACTTGATCGGCCATCCTGTACTGGGGGCTTCAAGGCGAGAAGAGCCGCCAAGTGCTTCCTCATCTATAGTAATATCGTAAACAGAAAAGATTTGATTGGTTGTTGTTTGAATTTAATAGGTTCCAAAACTACTGGACTAATTTTAAAATTTCTTTGACCATTAGAAAGCTACATTCTTTCCGAGTGACATAAGCTATATTTTATCGTGATATTCCCATGGGAACGAGTACCATGCGGGTAAAACTGCGAGGATCCGCATGTTATTATTAAATTTATTGCTTGTTACGTACATAATGTATCAAAAGTTCAAACGCAGATACAGATTAAAAATAAGGTCCTGTAGTTTATTTACAAACTAACCTTAGTAAAATATAGTTCATGTTGCAGTAGTACCTAATAGATAACAGACCAACCTACTATATTTTACTGAGGTTATAGTTTGTAAATAAACTACACGACCTTAGCTTCAATCTGTACGATTGTAGATACATTAATACTTAGCGAGCAATAAATTTGATTGAGGGCGCCCCACTTGTCGGCTCTACTCGCCTTTACTTAGAAACTGCAAATTTATGATCAAATTTTTTATGTTTTCCGAGTCACGCGTCTATACACATGCGAGACCTCCATAGAATTCCAGATCAAAGGTCGCGAGAACCAGTTTAAGTAAAAAAAGGTAATGAAATAAAACAAAAAGCTCCATATTGTAATAACCTATTATGTTTATACAACAAGGTTTGTTTTTTTTTACATAACACATATTACAATATAAATCACAAAGGAGAATGCCTACTAGGTACCTAGCTACCTACCATAGAAAAAAAGAAATGTCTCAAAAAAAAACAAGCATTATTAAGTAATAAAATAAGAAACAGTTTGAATCGAGATCTTTACTAGCAAGCATATTTTTTTATAGACATAGAAGCGACATCTAGTGGTAAAAAAATATACTTACTTTTAATGTGCTAGAATGAATGTAAGTTGGATAACAACTTTACAGCAAAATGACATTAAAAAAACACGTTATATACAAGTATCCAGTTTTTGGCAACCGGAACAGAAAACGTTGTCGCACTATAATTTCGATTTTGCCAACTGTCGTTGACGTTTGAAACTGTTCTTCAAAATGAAAAGAGCACATAAATATAGTTTTCGTACGAGTCTTTAAATTTTCCTTTCGCATTGTATCCAGCCATATTTTTCTTTTTTTGTTATTTTGAGGCAACCTAAAACAATAAAAAGTGTTTAAAATTAATACACTCAATTTACACTTGAAATTTGAAAACATCGATAATTCGATAAGAAAAATGCTTTAAGGGCAACTCTAGCGCAAAACAAACAGATTTATATTTTCTTGAAATACACCAACAAAACTCTCCAAAATAAGTAGTAAGCTACATTTGGTATGAATTCTAAGTAAACTATTCACAGGAAAACCAAAACACAAGGCATTGATTGTATTGTTTTGGTGTTTTTGCAAAATAAATAGTACGTACCGGTGTAATGTAATGTTTGGACGATTTTCACTTTTTTTGATGCCACAAACTACCACACTGCAATTAGACATGTTCCTTGTTGCTTTCTCTCACTTATTAATACCTTTTATTCACATGAAAGTCCCAAATTAAAAGACTTTTATCACAAAACACTGCAAATACAACTCGCGTTGACAGCTCACATACCGAGAAACCTAAATGGCGACCGGCTTCAATCATGCATTACGATGACGTCACGTTTCAATGTTGCCAAAAAATAGGTCGAATAAATATATTGCTGTCTCTTTTTACATGAAGTATTGGAGGTAAGATAGAACAAGATGGCTACAGGTTTATGAGTACAATGTCGATTTAGCTCATATTTGTATAACCGATAGTTCTTAAAGAACAATATGCCATCTCCATAGGATTCAGTACTCAGAGGGTCTGTCTTGTCCTGTCCCTGTCAGCTGTCAGTCAATTGAATAATGACAACAACTAACAGCACAGAGCAGAGTAGAATAGAACTCAACTCAATGACAGTGACACTGACAGTTTTTTTTACGAAAAGTTGCCATATTTGATGCTTTATTTCGAGTAAAAAATATTGATTTGTTTTTATTAATAACCATTTAACCGTGCATTATATTATTTTATATTATATTATATTATAAAATTATTTATAATTTTCTCAGAGTAAGTATTTTTTTCACCATCTTTGGGGATGGTGTACAAAGACGTGGCCCATATTGGGACATGTCCTTTACTATGGGCTAGATAAATTGTTGTCATTGTAAGAAATTTATTTATTATCATTATTTAGGTAGGTATGTGAAAAGGATGAAACCAGTATCTTTTCACTTTTCTTTTTGGTAGGTATTTCTTTTTTTATTATGGCCACCGCTAAACACAAAATTTTAGGTGTTGTTAGTTTCCTTTTTAGCAGAAGTATCGTCTATTCAGCGCAAGTGATCAGAACCGACTGAGTAAATTTCTTTCCGGATTCAACCTGAAACCGTGTAGTCGACTGCATGCCGAAATCGGATTTGTTTTCGGACCGGACTTATTCTTGACGCATATAGTCCGAGCCTCAGCATTGAGGAATATAGCGCTAGCAGAAAGACGGTATTTTAATGATGTGTCTGTATGTTTATGTGTGTGATCAGAGTATACACTCACTGGCAGTGTACTAGCATGGGCGGCGCGGACGCTTGGTGGCCCCGCGCGGCGTCGGCCAACTCCGCGAGCCCGCGGGTCACCTCGGGGACATGGCCCGGCGCCGTGGGCCAGCCTTGGTACTGCAGTTGGGGACTGTTGGCGTGTGATCGGAGTGTACACTTACTGGCAGTGCACTAGCATGGGCGGCGCGGACGCTTGGTGGCCCCGCGCGGCGTCGGCCAACTCCGCGAGCCCGCGGGTCACCTCGGGGACATGGCCCGGCGCCGTGGGCCAGCCTTGGTACTGCAGTTGGGGACTGTTGGCGTGTGATCGGAGTGTACACTTACTGGCAGTGCACTAGCATGGGCGGCGCGGACGCTTGGTGGCCCCGCGCGGCGTCGGCCAACTCCGCGAGCCCGCGGGTCACCTCGGGGACATGGCCCGGCGCCGTGGGCCAGCCTTGGTACTGCAGTTGGGGACTGTTGGCGTGTGATCGGAGTGTACACTTACTGGCAGTGCACTAGCATGGGCGGCGCGGACGCTTGGTGGCCCCGCGCGGCGTCGGCCAACTCCGCGAGCCCGCGGGTCACCTCGGGGACATGGCCCGGCGCCGTGGGCCAGCCTTGGTACTGCAGTTGGGGACTGTTGGCGTGTGATCGGAGTGTACACTTACTGGCAGTGCACTAGCATGGGCGGCGCGGACGCTTGGTGGCCCCGCGCGGCGTCGGCCAACTCCGCGAGCCCGCGGGTCACCTCGGGGACATGGCCCGGCGCCGTGGGCCAGCCTTGGTACTGCAGTTGGGGACTGTTGGCGTGTGATCGGAGTGTACACTTACTGGCAGTGTACTAGCATGGGCGGCGCGGACGCTTGGTGGCCCCGCGCGGCGTCGGCCAACTCCGCGAGCCCGCGGGTCACCTCGGGGACATGGCCCGGCGCCGTGGGCCAGCCTTGGTACTGCAGTTGGGGACTGTTGGCGTGTGATCGGAGTGTACACTTACTGGCAGTGCACTAGCATGGGCGGCGCGGACGCTTGGTGGCCCCGCGCGGCGTCGGCCAACTCCGCGAGCCCGCGGGTCACCTCGGGGACATGGCCCGGCGCCGTGGGCCAGCCTTGGTACTGCAGTTGGGGACTGTTGGCGTGTGATCGGAGTGTACACTTACTGGCAGTGCACTAGCATGGGCGGCGCGGACGCTTGGTGGCCCCGCGCGGCGTCGGCCAACTCCGCGAGCCCGCGGGTCACCTCGGGGACATGGCCCGGCGCCGTGGGCCAGCCTTGGTACTGCAGTTGTCGGACTGTTGTCGTGTCGCCGTTCTGAACACAAATCGCAAAATTATTACGAGTTTAAATCCCCTTTTCCATTTCCACTGTTTTACTGAAAATCTACAGAAAACACACAAGAAAATTTAAGAGGGATTAGGGTTAATCCCTCTTAAATTTAAGCCTCGTATCCATTAGGCATCATTTGTCGTTGTCATTGTTGTCCCCCGATTGCAATGAGAGCTTGTTTTTTATTTACTTTTTAGTTAGATTATGGCAATCGTATTTTTTTATTTTATTTTTTTATTTTTTATTTTATACCTTGTGATATGTATTTTTGAAAAGTACTCATCGAGGTCTTTCATGTGATATCCATATTGCTATAATTGAAGAAAACCAATTTTCATTAAATAAAATTATGGCGCCAAACGTCTACCATATTGAATATCTAAAAAAATATTTAGCTAGTTTTATTCGGGGTGACATAACGTCTCTAATGGTACCACATAAAACCAAAAATTATGGCGGAATAAAGAAACTCACATACATACATTACATGCATTAGTGTACTCCTCGGGGAGTCGTGTAAAAAGGACAGGGTTATACTTTTCACTGTCTTTATAATATTCTTTTATGTATGTCCGGCGATTTCTCCATCAATTGGGTATTTGACTGTTGTTGGAATGTAGATATTTAATTATGACATTGAGAAATATTTTGAATAACAAATGTGAAAAAAGAAATTCAATCTGTATTATAACAAGCGAATTATGAGCTACTTACGGCCAGAATTAATAACCTATCCACAGATAGGGATAGGTGCGATCCAGATTAGTTGCTTAGCAACGCTTGATATTAACATAGAATTAACGACAGTTGCCAGGGTGATGCTAGGTGTTGCCTAGCAACTAATCCGGATCGCACCTATCCCTATCTGTGGATAGGTTATTAATTCTGGCCGTTAATTGTGACTCTAGTTATCTCTTTCTAAAACGAAATTTTCTATGGCGAGAGTATGGCGCTATAGAATTGTGACGTCACGTTTCTAAAGCGCTCTCCTTGTCTAATTAGAAAGTTTGATGCTCTATATCGCTGAAAATATGCAAGATATTTGAAAATAAATATCTATGTTGTGTTGCTACTAATTCAATGAACATTATGAGTCAATAAAAAAAATTCAGTCAAATACCCAATTGTGGACCGATTTTCAATAACACGATTTTCAGTATCCGAAGTTAATTTGAGTAGGTAAATACCTTGGTGTTGGTAAGGCGGAACTGGCGGCGCGTGTAGTAGGGGCAGGAGTCACTCTCTTCGTACTGCACGCTCATGTGCTCGTACTGTGCCGTGCCGTCGTCCCAGTACCGCGGACACTTGCCGTCGCCCAGCTGGAAAAGTAACAATTTATTTAAAATTTTTCCTTTTTTGCATTCACAATGCAATTTTTATGGTTGAAAAATGGAAAATGAAGTATTTAGAAAAAATCGACCCGTCTCACAACCAAAATCGGAAAAAAAATCGGAGCTGGTTGTGAGATGGGTCGATTTTTTCTAAATACTTCATTTTCCATTTTTCAACCATAAAAATTGCATTGTGAATGCAAAAAAGTAAAAATTTAAATAACTTGCCATAGTAATTTCTTCTTTAGCGATTGTCAAATATCTGGAAAGGTATTTCTTTCGCGTGTGGGGGTAGCAATATCTTCACATTGATGAAATTAACGCTGGCTATACGGCGCGTAAGAAGTATTTGATAAATTCGACGCTTCTCGTAACGACTCCGTAGCTCAGTGGTCAGAGCAGTCGTCCGGAAAGCGAAAGGTCGTGGGTTCGTGTCCCATCGGAGCTGGTTGTGAGACGGGTCGATATTTTCTAAATACTTCATTTTCCATTTTTCAAGTAACAATTTTTTAAAGTTTTTTTTGAGCTTACTTTTCTGAGTCCCACATAACCACCGTCCGCACACCAACGTGGACGGAGTATGCGTATAAGCATTCCCCTCACTATAAAAAAGGCGTCATTTGGCGGAAGTAAAAACCATTGAAGCTTATACCATTAGGCTCAAACTATACTGAAATGGCAGCGAAGGGACGCGGCGATAGATAGGCTAGCGTCGCGTTTCCTACTTGAAGAAGAATGCGAGGCGTCTGAATTAAAGTTTCAAGCTTTTAGCCATTCAAACCGGATGCTATCATCAACTAAAATGACAAGTTAACTATGCTAAAAAATTAATAAAAATACTGGATTTTTCACGATTTGAATTTGCACTCACAATTTTCACTATTCACTAGAAAAATATTACAAACTTCTTTTACTCCAGAAATAACTTATTATTGAAAAAGAAAGGTGGCTGTTGATAACTAAATTTTTGGTAGATATGATAATATTAGTAAGCAATAAAATAATGTCTTTTCAATTCTTATATTTTTTTTTATCCACAACGGGGTAGCACTAACCTTCATCACACCAGCCGGCCTAGCATGAGCGGCTTTTATCGCGCTATATGATATGGTACGGCAAGTTGTCTTGCTTACCCCACTAAGGTGTAAGCAAGACGGCATGCCGTACCATATCATATCGCGTGTTATAAGCCGCTCATGCTAGGCCGGCTGATGTTAAGTAGTGATAAGGCTGAAGGTGGAAGCGCTCTACTCCCGGAATCCTCAATCACTGAGGAACTGGCTATCTTATCTCTAACTGCCGGAACACAATAATGCGAAAAACAGTTATTTATTTAAATTTTACACATACAATAACCATTACAGGATGTTTTCCTTACGGCAAAGTAGCAACACAACATATTATTAATTATTTTGTTTATAACATATAATATATAAGGCCGATCTTGTGAATTCACTCAAATTACATGAAAAAAGGTCGATAATTTCTGCAAGTAGATTCAGCGTGCGCAGTGCTCGCGACAAAGGCGACTTGTTCAGTAAATGTGTTCTGTCAGACGGCACCGCCAGCAACCGAGGCTTTCGACATCTACCGACATAATTATTTGGAACACACAAATAAATCGTGGCAAGAAACTCCGGGTTATAAAATGTACCATTAATTAAACCAAAGACGTATTTAACTAGTGCGAGTTCTCTCCTCACACTTAGCTCATTATAGCTCACCATGCCCAGAATGAACAGAGTGGGATATATAAGTGGGTAAAAAGGTAAAAACATCATTGTTATGGCGTCAGACTTAGATAAGATGGTAGTAGCTAGCCAGGCGGACTAACAACAAGTCTTACCACTAACCAAACCAAATACAATATGAACCCCCACTAGGAATCGAACCCGGGACATCTTGGTCTGAAATCGGTGGTGTGAACCACTAGGCGAAGTTATTATAAGCTTGATAGAACTTACCTCGCTCAACATAACAATGGTGGACACGTTATGTTCAGATATCATTCGCCAGAAATCGGCTATCGTATTCGGCAATGGGTCTTGTGTGATGATGAAGCCTTCAGAGTTATCGTATGCTGTAACAAATTATAATTAATACATGATGATAAGGCTCTGCTGAAAGTGAAACAAACTGACAAGAAATTGTTAGGCACTCTAGCTTAGGATGGTAAGTATTCCACTTATCAAAGATCTTTGTCCAATATACATTTGATCAAAGAATTTATCAATGAAACCGATCATGAATTCATCCTCGTCCAATTTCTTTGATCAAATATTTGATAAGTGGAATACCACCCTTAGACGAGTTATTAAAACCTAGAAGACATCGTTAGAATCGTTTTTGGAAAGTGTAGGGAAAACTGCGATTATTTTATAATGTAAAGCCTGACCAGAAAAATAAAAAACCTCGCCATGTTGTGGATTGTGTGACGAACCAAATTTTTCTATAGAATTTGACATTTGTAACAATGAAGCGGCGAAAGTGGCTCGCTTAATATTCGCTGAATATTTAAAGGATTACTACATTTTTTTTAGTTCGCGATATAAATCTGAGTTTAAAAAGATTTTGCGACTCAGTTGGGTTTCACTCCTAATGAGGTTTTACAATGGTAGCCACCTGCTAATCTAAAGATAGCTTTTATAAATTCTGCTAAATAGGGATGCAGATGCAGATACAGATCCATAATCATTTCTGTTCTGGTGACAGCGGCGCTATGTATTTTTTTCTTTTATTTTGATAGATTTTAACTTAAATCATTTTATTACTTTATTATGGTTGGACAACAACTTGACAGAAAAATGCCATTAAAAAAAACATGTTAATTCAATTTTTTGGCCACCGGAACAGAAAGCGTTGTCGCACTGTACTGTTAACATTCTAACCAACATCTCTACACGACAGTTTACCTTCAATGAACGACGCATTGATATACGTTGAGAAGTCCTTCCCGGGTTGTGGAGTGAGTATGACCCTGTTCCGGTCGTACGGCAAGCAGTCCTGGCTTCGATTCTTGGCGCGCACTTCCTCGCTTGCGCCCGCCGCGCAAGATTTCACCGGTTCTGCTACCGGGCTGTTGATCATTTTCTATAAAAGATAAGAAAATATAGGTAAATATATCGTTTTATACATTTCTCTTCGATCAACAATAGTACTAGATGAAGGCTCATGAACTAAATAAAATTTTCTATGGCCCTTTTAAACGGAGAACAAGGTTAATAATGTTACGATCTTACGTGATATCTGTGTTAGACTGAACCAGCCCTTATTCCTATAATATTTAAGACCAGTTTACCTCAAACTCGTGCTCCATGAGGCACTTGTCGCCACCTTCAGGGGTGTTCCTTAGTCTGTCTATGGAGGCCTTGAGTCTGGATGCAGGAATTTCTGTATCGCCGTAGTGAGCGTACTCGACTAACGCTCGGTAGACGAAGACGTATTGTTTCTGTGGACAAGTGTGTTAGAGATTAGATTATTTATATTTATTAACCACTCAATGGTTCCTTGCCTCCTGGAGGCAAGTATTTTTACCCGCCCCAATGGTTTCTTGCCTCCTGGAGGTTAGCTAACAGCTAATTAAAATACTTTAATTAATTATGTCAAATCACTCTCTGTTCCTATCCAACTTATACCAATCTTAATCTAGACACCTTATTTTAATCGTAGAACAAGAAATTGGTCCAATTTAATAAAAATTTGGCGGATTATAATTCGATTGAAGTTCGCCGACTTGCTTGCCTCCAGGAGGCAAGGAACCATTGCGTGATTTAGGTAATGTTAGCTAAGTATGGAAAAATGAAATATAAAAATATAATTAAATATATTGTACTATATTTAGTACAATATATTTAATTGTACTAAATATAGTACAATATATTTGTTGTATATATTAATGTATTACAACATATTTGTTGTAATACATTAATATATACTTGTTATGCCCTCAATACCCATAAAAAGTAAATATTTAAAATTTATCTACTTACAAAAAAGAAGTCGATACGAAATCGATCCATACTTTTGTAGCCCGTAAGGGTGATTCTTTACTTACATTTTTATTGTTTATTTATTAGTATTTATTGCTTGTTTTAAAAAGAAATCGGTAAAATATTTCCTTTTCTGCAACTTCAACTCGCTGTTTCTAATTAAATCGTAATAAAAATCCATCTACAAATCATACAATCTTATTGCAAATTTAACTAGCATTATAAATCAATAATTAGTTTTTATTAAATCCTTCTAGTTTTTGAGTAAAACTTAATTTAAAGCCGAGCGAGCGAAGCGGAGCGGAGCGGAGCTGTGCTGAGGAACCATTGCCCCGTAAGCATATTTAAGCGTGCGTAACCATTGAGTGGTTAAGTAAGAAATAGGTTTTTATGATCAATCCATAAGTTTATTATTTAATAGTTTAATGCACATTATTTATTGCAGTAAACAACAATTAAAACCATAAGGGCCTGTTTCACAATGTCTAGGTAAGTTTTGATTACCTTTTACTTGACAGATAGGCCATACAAATTTGTCAAGTAAACTGGAAAGTATATCTCCTAATCGGACATTGTGAGACAGGCACAAAGTCTTGATTTTTAATTACACTTTTGACATATTATCGTCGCTCGGCACGGTGTGACGGCCTGGCCGGTGGCCTTCAGCTGCTCCAGCAAGCAGTCCAACGCTACCAGAGTGCCGGTCCGGCCCACGCCCGCTAAACAGTGGACCATGATTGGGAAAACTTCGTTGGACCACGACTGGCCAAACAACTGGACCACTACTGGCCAAATT
This sequence comes from Crambus lathoniellus, assembly GCA_949710035.1. NCBI lineage: Eukaryota > Metazoa > Arthropoda > Insecta > Lepidoptera > Crambidae > Crambus > Crambus lathoniellus. Next base: position 11,607,089 of record OX453323.1, on the reverse strand, counting down.
ACGTTAGACCACTACTGGTCAAACAACGGTGGACCACTACTGCCCAAACTACGTTGAATCACGCTTGGTTCTCTGTGAAATCAGCTGTAGAAACAATAAATAGCTAGTATAGTCGACTCACCAGTGACTGCACCAAGAAGTTCCTTTGCCTTCGCAGCTCGGCGACGGTGTTGAACACGGAGGCCTGCCCGGTGGCCTCCAGCTAGATAGCCAGTTCCTCAGTGATTGAGGATTCCGGGAGTAGTGCGCTTCCACCTTCAGTCTTATCACTTCTTAACATCAGGAGTGATGAAGGCTAAATCCTACCACGTAGTGTATAAAAAAAAGAAAAAAAGCTGCTCCAACAAGCAGTCCAAAGCTACCAGAGTGCCAGTCCGGCTCACCCGGACAGTGGACAACTACGGGCCAAACTACCGTTGGACCACGCTTGGTTCTCTGTGAAATCAGCTGCAGAAACACTGAAGCCAGTATAGTCGACTCACCAGCGACTGCACCAAGAAGTTCCTTTGCCTTCGCAGCTCGGCGACGGTGTTGAACACGGAGGCCTGCCCGGTGGCCTTCAGCTAGATAGCCAGTTCCTCAGTGATTGAGGATTCTGGGAGTAGTGCGCTTCCACCTTCAGTCTTATCACTTCTTAACATCAGGTGTGATGAAGGCTAAATCCTACCACGTAGTGTATAAAAAAAAGAAAAAAAGCTGCTCCAACAAGCAGTCCAAGGTTACCAGAGTGCCAATCCGGCCCACCCGGACGGTGGACAACTACGGGCCAAACTACGTTGGACCACGCTTGGTTCTCTGTGAAATCAGCTGCAGAAACACTAACATCTGAAAAAGCCAGTATAGTCGACTCACCAGCGATTGCACCAAGAAGTTCCTTTGCCTTCGCAGCTCGGCGACGGTGTTGAACACGGAGGCCTGCCCGGTGGCCTTCAGCTAGATAGCGAGTTCCTCAGTAATTGGATTCCGGGAGTAGTGCGCTTCCTCCTTTAGCCTTATCACTACTTAACATCAGGTGTGGTGAAGGCTAAGTGCTACCCCGTAGTGTGTAAAAAAAAAGCTGCTCCAGCAAGCAGTCCAAGGCTACCAGAGTGCCAGTCCGGCCCACCCTTGCTGAACGGTGGACAACTACTGGCCAAACTATGTTGGACCATGCTAGTAGTTCTCTGTGAAATCAGCTGCAGAAACACTAACCTCTGAAATAGCCAGTAAAGTCGACTCACCAGCGATTGCACCAAGAAGTTCCTTTGCCTTCGCAGCTCGGCGACGGTGTTGAACACGGAGGCCTGCCCGGTGGCCTTCAGCTGCTCCAGCAAGCAGTCCAACGCCACCAGAGTGCCGGTCCGGCCCACGCCCGCTGAACAGTGGACCACGACTGGGCCTACTACGTTGGACCATGCTTCGTTTACGCGCTAGAAAAAAGAAGGAAAAAGTTACAGTTAAGTATTAAAAATGTAAGTTTTGAAATAGAAAATATCTTCACAAATTAAATTATTGATACTTTTTCTGAAATAAAAGTAATAATTTGTTTTTAGACTGCTTTTGTGTACGGATATTTTGATACTATTTTATGAACATATTCTTCAAATAAATACATAACAAAAAGCAATAAAGGGATCACACCACAATACACTAACAGCCTTATTAATAAACAAAGAGTAAGTTTACACCTAGGTTTAACCAAAAATATTGCTTAGCTATATTACTCCTTACGTTTGACGTTTCAAAGCATCATATTTTTTTTTATCCACAACGGGGTAGCACTTAGCCTTCATCACACCTGATGATAAGTGGTGATAAGGCTGAAGGTGGAAGCGCACTACTCCCGGAATCCTCAATCACTGGGGAACTGGCTATCTCATCTTTTAACTGCCGGAACAGTTACATTACATACGGAACATTCCTAAGCAAACTTCTTGGTTAAACCTAGGTGTAAACTTACTCTTCGTTTATTAATAAGGGGCTAAAAGGACAACATCAGTAGTGCTATCACAACTTAGCGCGAATCTTTGTCGCGCTCTCCATCTAACCAATCAGCACGTCGCCTTAAGTCACGCGCGCTATTTACGAGCGATCTGATTGGTCGAAATTCTTCGCGCAAGTTGTGCTAGCACTACAGTTATTTTAAGAAATTGCCCTTTCAAACTGAAGACTGATGTTCGACTATAATAATATGTATTGGCATTCGTTAGTTCAACCCAACAAACCTTTATAAACTTGAGAATGGAGTATGGATGCTCTGGCGCGGCGAAGTCCTTCCACATGAGGAAGTGGTACTGCCTGACTGTGCGGCTCTCTGTACTTTCTTTGTTCTCCCGAGGAGATGTGGGTGCGCTGGATTCTGACGGCTCTTTGCAATCTGGAGCGAATGACGAAAAGTTAACCCATTGAATGCCGAAGTTAAGCGTCAGATCAAAACCGGTAGCTACCATACAAATGATCTTCTACGTAATATTTCGCAGTTGGCGCCTCAACCATCGGATTTATAAATGGCACTGATTTAAAAAGGCAGTTGTAAATAGCAGTTTTGGTAAGTTAAAAATTATAAATGGCACGTTTAATTACTAGTTCAGCAGTTAAAACTAAGCAGTAAAGTAAACAAAAATGAGTAATAAAAAATAATGAAATGGACCAGTGAATATATAATTGAGCAGGAAAATAATTAAATGAGCGGTAAAAAATATTAAAAGAGCGGTTACGTGTGGGCAGTAATAAATCGGAATTTATCGGTAAGAAATCTCATCCTAAGCAATTCTATAAACAATGAATCTTGGTAGGTAGATGGATTCTGTAACCCGCACTAGGTTTATTATTTTTACTAAAAAAAATAACCACGAAATTTAAGGCGATCGCTTTGCTGCACTTCGCGATCGCCTTAAATTTCTAACCTATCACGTGTTCTACTGGACTTCCGGCAAACTGGCTCACTTCTAACTTTTAAAATAAAAAAGTAAAAAATCTAGAAATAATAATTGCTCACCGTGAACTGCCGAACTATGTATCTAACTGCCCATTCCATCATTTTACTGGCCATTCATTTATTACACTGCTCGAACAATTTTTGAGTCTTCATTGTAGGATGAATTAACCGCAAAATTTTCTTTTTATTACTATTCATGTTTTACTGCTGTAGTAAATTTACAACCACCCGAAAATTAAGTAACTGCTCAAATATTTTTTTCAACTGATCATAATAACATACCAAATGTTTAAATAACAGTTGGAAAAATTATTTCCCTTTATAAATTATGCCGGAGTACGTAATATTGCGTAAACGTTATACGTAGTTTTGCGTAGTCGGCCTGTGGTATGATTATCAACTACGTAATATTGCGTAGCTAGCATTCAAATGGTTAAGGTTCAATTTTGTTTACTATTTATGGGAGGGGAGAAAATGACACAAGTGACTAAACCAAAAAAGACTAAAGTTTTAGAAAGGAAAGATAACTTGTAGATAAAGGATTGTACATAGAAAACATAAAAGTTATTTAGTATAATATTGCAATGTACAAAAAGCGTAGTTTAGTAAAAAAATAATAACAATTAACAATTTTTAACTAAATTACAATACAGAACTTTTAATAATTATTTAAAATGGAAAGTTAGCTTTATAACTAACTAGCTTTCCACCCGCGGCTTCGCCCGCGTGGACTACACGATGTTATCCCGCGGGAATGTGATATTTTTCCAGGACAAAAAGTAGCCTATGTTCCTCTCCAGACTTCAAAGTATCTGTGTCCCTAATTTGAGTCAAATCCGTTCAGCCGTTTTGGCGTGATTGAGTAACAGACATACAAACATCTAAACTTTCACATTTATAATATTAGTAGGATCATGTATTACCTCCATTTCTTTTGACGCCGTTGTTCTCGACGATAGGCTGGCCTTCGGAATTGGTCGGCTGTTTTGTAATCTTCAGTTCTCTTACTATGTAATCAGAATACCTGAAACAAGGAAACAGTCATATTGAATTGCAGATAAAACGTCCAAAAATTATCAACTTCTATTTAGGTAGGTGCATAGTTGTCTGACTGCATCCTGTTAAATGATGTAAGTTTGGCAAAAAAAGATATATAACTTGGGCAAAATACCAACAAGAATTATATTAACATAATATAGTAACATAGTCCCAACTTCAATCTAGAACTCTCACTAGTTTACCATGTGATAAACGAATTTACACGGCAACAATAACAAAAGATTAATGGTAAGATTAAAACATGTATACATGACAAACGGATTTACCCGCTTGGTACCCGTGCCCGTGGGAATATCGGGATAAAATATAGCCGGGAAGAATGTATCTTTCTAATGGTCAAAGAATTTTCTAAATCAGTCCAGTAGTTTCGGAGCCTATTCAATTCAAACAAACAAACAATCAAATCTTTCCTCTTTATAATATTAGTATAGACCACTACTCATACTAGGATGAATAATAAAGCTTCAAATGCCTTGGAGTATCCTCCAGGTTGATTAGATCATGATTAGCACCAATAGTCTGCAATCCTATAACGTAGATATGGAAGACCTCTCACCTCTTCTCCGAAACATGATGAACAGTAACAGCTCCAAATGCCCTTGACCCTCGGACTTCATCAGGCCAGTACTTGCTGCACTTGACTTTGGAGTATTCTTCAAGGTTGGTCAACATCACGATCAGCTCGAGCCCGTGCTCCCAGATCATTCGCCAGAAGTCGTTTACTGTCGTGTCAGTGGGCCCTTGCGCGCATATGAACTGTTTACGTTCCTGAACAAAGGATGAGGAAGTCAAAGCCTGTTAGCTCGTTATTTATAATGATCTTTTTACATACACATAATCACAAAAAAGTAGTTGAGACGTATCAAGAACACAACGATAGTATGTCAAATAGGGTGCTAGCTAATCAATTTGTATGAAGCAGGATAGGAAAGCAGCCGCGTTCCTGGGACCGTAGGTACTCCGAAACGCATTATCCGTAACTTTGGTAGCCCCGCCCTTTCACTCGATTCTGTCTGAACTCGATAGTGAGAGAACGGGTATAACGAAGTTTTGGATTTTGCGTTTTAGAGAAAGCCCTCTGGCTTGGTGGTGTGCCACTCAGAGAAGCTTATGCCTAGCGGTGGACGATAATAGGCTAATGCAAATATACATGACGTTAACTACCTATGCTTAATAGATTTCATATAAAACGTTACACAAGCATGATTCGAAATAGCGTTTTGCGTTTTGCCACGTTCTTATAGTAATGAAACAAGCTATCAAATATTTGATAAACTTTATAAGTTTCTTGAGTTGCATCTTTAGTTAACATTAAAGTTACCGATTATACAAAAAAGCTTCAACGAATGTTTATTAGAAAGTCGAGAACATGCCGAGTTTTCTAATAGTCATATAAACCTAAAAGAACATATAAAATTAAAAAAATCTACGACAGAAACGCAACACAAAGCAACATGCAATACCTGATTAGGCTCCGAAGGGTCCTTAGTAAGCACAGGACAGAGACAAACACAGTTAGACATAAAGAGAGTAAATAAGAGGGAAAGGAAATAAAGCGACACATACACACGCAGACATTTACATATTTACATGAATAAGGTATTTACCAAAATGGTAAATAACCTTACTTTTACTATGTGGTCTCAAGAAAAGTGAGGTACCTATTATGTGTTAGGTTATAATTGTACATCTATGCGTCTGTGAAATTTTTTGAACTTAACCCTAATTTGTGTTGAAAATATGCAACTTATCTTCGGAGTTGGGGCGGAAAGGTTCTCGAATGGCGACCGCGTACCGGACGACGTTCCGTGGGCAGGCCCCCTACAAGGTGGACCGACAATCTGGTCAAGATCGCGGGAAGCCGCTGGATGCGGGCAGCGCAGGACCGATCGTTGTGGAAATCCTTGGGGGAGGCCTATGCCCAGCAGTGGGCGTCGTTCGGCTGACATGATGATGATGATGATGATGAATCAATTTTAGAGGTTTTCCCCTAGATTTAGGGGAAAATATATAAAAGCGATTCATTTAATGCTCGTTCATGACTTTTCGTAGGGTCTTGGTAGGGTCATGGCCCACCACGCGGGCCCAATGCGGATTAGTAGGTGTTAACGGCTGCAAACGCAGCCGGGACCAACGGCTAAACGTGCCTTCCGAAGCACGGAGGAACTCGAGATGAAAAGTTTTTTGATCACCCATCCCGCGACCGACCATTGCGAAAGTTGCTTAACCTCAACGATCGCAGGCAGAGCGCGCTAACTACTGCGCCACAGGACAGACTTTAGTTTCATGCAAATATTATTCGGTCTCCACCGATTTCAGACCAAGAGGTCCCGGATTCGATTCCCTATGGGGGAACATTGTATTCGGTTTGGTTGGGGGTATGACTTGTTCATAGTCCGCCTGGCTAGCTACCACCGTCTTATCTAAGTCTGACGCCATAACAATGATGTTTTCAGCATTATTGTGTTCCGGCAGTTAGAGATAAGATAGCCAGTTCCTCAGTGATTGAGGATTCCGGGAGCAGTGCGCTTCCACCTTCAGCCTTATCACCACTTAACCACAGATTACTAAATAGTTACTATGTACCAAATACTGCACTCCGCTAAGCCATTTAAAAAAATAGCAACTCTAACTATAACGCAATAAAGTGGAATTCAGCTTGTACGGCGCAAATTACGAACGGCTACTCGTTGTATCTCTTTCTATCGCATATATTCTAGCTCTTTTGCTGATAATTTCTATGTAGCGGTGCGGGCGAGAGTTGCGCGCAAGTACATCGAGTGACAGGCGCCTGACTTAACATCAGTTGTGATGAAGGCGTAGTGCTACCCCGTTGTGGATATAGAAAAAAGTAATTCGACTCACCCTATAACCCGTAACGTAGTTCGCGTTGATATAATCGGAGCCAGTAATGCTGTCGATCTGCGACAACTTCACTCTGGTCTGGTCGTAAGCCTTGATGTCCGGGTATCTGTTCTTGGGCTGATTCTCGCGAGCTTCGGACGCGTGTGTGGTGCGATCGGTGAAGTATTCGGGCAGCATCTGCAACAACTATGTAAAAGACAATGACCATTTTTGTATGGCAGCTGGCGTCTTTTTTTTCTTGCGGCCATCAACCAGACATTGAAATATAATTTGTTATCAGCACTACAGACAATATTTGCAAAGGAAGTATACCTGTAAACTCAGGCCGAACCGAGTGAGACTAGCTAGAACTTAACTTTGTTTTTCATAGTGCTTGTATGAATGACAAAGTTACATTTGCGGTTTTTAAAAATGTTCTATATACGGACGCTTGGTTCTGCCTGAGTTTACAGCTATACTGTCTTGGCAAATATTGTTTGTTATACTATCAAGAATTGTTCTTCAAACATTTTGTTGATGGCCGCGAGACAAAAATGACGCCAGTTTTAGATAATGCCTTTTTGGCTACCGTTTACATAAGATATTCAATGGGCTTAAAGTTAACATTTGGGAAGAAATAGCACGACTTATAGAAGACAAACGTTTCTGTGTTCTCTACGCCACAACTTTATTAGAAGACAATATATAATAATTTATTTTGTTGTTTCATTTTGTCGGTAGAAAGGTTCCTAGCCTTATCTATGTCAGCTCCTTACCTCGAACTCCTTCTGGAAGCCATAGTCTGAGTCTGCTTGCCGCTCGGCGTAAGCAGCGGCAAGTTGTTCCCGCGGGATTGGCGGCATGTCTGGAGGCGTCGCCCGCCCGCCCAGCTGGCCCACGAAATATCTGTGAACGAAACAAAACATTAGCAGTGTTAGAAGTTGTTTTTGCCCTTTTCCGAGCAGTTAGAGTTAGTAGTCCATTGCTTAATTCTTCAACATCATGTCATCCGAACAATGCCCACTGTTGGGCATAGGCCTCCCCCAAGGATCGCTCCACATCGATCGGTCCTGCGCTTCCCACGACGATAATGCTTACGACACATATATTTTTATATGGCATCACACATTTGTCAAAGCTGTCGTGACTTAATAGATGTTGAGTTGACAATTAGCCCTGGTATTATGGAGTGTAGAGGTAAGCAGGACTATCTTCATTGTGAAAAAAATGACCGTCAAACTGCGTTAAATTAAGGTGGCGCTGCAGCACAGAATAATATTTGTAGCAGAAGGCTCACTTCCGAAACAGTTACAATGAATTATCAATCTTTTCCACGCGACAATTAGGTCTAAAATAATTTGCACCCGCACGCCAGCCTAACTAATTTACCGTTCATTACAAGCGAAATTGAACCGTAGCTGTACGTAATACGGTTCTAATACTCTGAAACGCTTAAGCCAAATTGGTTTTGGGTGGTCTTGGTTGCCGCACTAGGGTCGACTCGACTACAATGTAACGACGAAGTAAGTAAAAGGAATAACAAATAGCGCAAATGATTTTTAAATACAGAAAGCTTAGATTTTTTATTTATACTTCTTTGTATTCACAGTTCAATTTTTGTTACTTACTTACTGAAAAAATTGAAAATGAAGTAGGTAGTAGGTATTAGAAAAAGTCGACTGTCTCACAACTAGCTCCGATGGGACTCGAACCCACGACCTTTCACTGTCCGGGCAAATGCTCTAACTACTGAGCTACGGAGTCGCTCAAAAGTCGACCCGTCTCACAACTAGCCCCAATGGGACTCGAACCCACGACCTTTCACTGTCCGGGCGAATACTCTAACGGCCTGGCAACGAACATGCGCGGCGGCGATGCGACGGCCGGCGACAAGCGAATTGCGCATCCGTTGGTGCGTCTCATTGACGTATTTGATTAGGCGTCTGTTGCGAGCGCGCAATGATTGCGCAATTCGCTCGTCGCCATGTCGCCGCCGCCGCGCATTTTCGTGGCCAGGCGAGGCCGTAAGTCCGTAACGACCCCGTAGCTCGGTGGTTATTAGAGCATTCATAATTCAGAATTATTATATTATTCTAAGACAGAAAGTAGCTATATTTTGTAATTTGGTTGGTACCTATTTTAAAAGTGCTACTGCAGTCTCTCCAGAGGTGCCAAATAGACTACAGGTACATCGAGGTGCTGAGGTACTTATACCAAAACGCCACCATGTCGGTCCGATTACAGAACCAGAGCTCTAATCCTATCCAACTACAGCGAGGTGTGAGACAGGGAGATGTCATCTCTCCCAAACTGTTCACAGCTGCGTTGGAGGATATTTTTAAGCTGCTGGACTGGAAAGAATGCGGCATCAACATCAATGGCGAGTACCTAACACACCTACGGTTTGCCGATGATGTAGTTCTTATGGCTGAGACCTTGGAAGACCTGAACACAATGCTCGAAGATCTCGGTAATGCTTCGCAAAGAGTGGGTCTTAAGATGAACATGGACAAGACGAAAATCATGTTCAATGCCCATGTTGCACCCGCTCCAGTTAATGTTGGGAACATTACACTCGAAGTTGTTGACCACTATGTCTACCTGGGACAGACAATCCAATTAGGTAAGTCCAACTTTGAGAAAGAGATCTCTCGTCGAATCCAGCTCGGATGGGCAGCGTTTGGGAAGCTCCGGCATATATTCGCGTCCGAAATACCTCAATGTCTCAAGACGAAAGTCTTTGACCAGTGTGTGTTGCCAGTGGAGGACCTATGGAAGTGAGACGTGGTCTTTTACTATGGGTCTCATAAGAAGGCTCAAAGTCACCCAGCGAGCAATGGCGAGAGCGATGCTTGGTATTTCCCTGCTCGATCGAATCAGAAATGATGAGATCCACAGGAGAACTAAAACGACCGACATCGCTCGAAGGATTGCATCATTGAAGTGGCAGTGGGCGGGACACATAGCGCGGAGAACTGATGGCCGTTGGGGCGGAAAGGTTCTCGAATGGCGACCGCTTACCGGACGACGTTCCGTGGGCAGGCCCCCTACAAGGTGGACCGACGATCTGGTCAAGGTCGCGGGAAGCCGCTGGATGCGGGCAGCGCAGGACCGATCGTTGTGGAGATCCTTGGGGGAGGCCTATGCCCAGCAGTGGGCGTCGTTCGGCTGACATGATGATGATGATGACAGCTACTCGAACGAAATACTTACGTATATTAAGTAGGTAGGTACCTCTACCTTAGTTTAGTGTATATATTGTTGATGTTAGCGTAGTTATTCGATAACGTCTATCGTGAAGTGAGAACAAGCTAAGGTAAGTAAGTAGGTAGTAAGAAGTAGTAACAGCGCGGGCGCAGCGCGCGTCCGCGTAGTTCCTATGTGCGCCACGGCACGGTTGCCACGGCGATGAGCGCTAGCGTCACGCTGCATAGCGAGAATCACTTTGTCGATTTTTATTTTCGTCTTAATTACCTACGCTAAGGTGGGGCGGGGTCCTTAAATCAAATATTCGGATCATTAAGTTTTATAGATACTTATAGAGTAAGACAGTATAGTCACACAAAAAAACTTCTTTCAGGTTTTCTACGAAGATTATGAAATTTTAAATCCGGTCTCTTTCTGTCGTTGTTATGACAACCGAAGGCCGCACAATAATAATGTTTAATATTACGCATTTTGCTATGGGTAAAACCATACATAAGGTAACACACTTGTGTTTTGGCGCGAAAGTGTGGCGAAAGTAAACTACTTAGGTAACTTCTTTCTCGCGTGGCGTCGCATGCACAACTGAGCGCGCGTGACACCCGTGATTTCTCTACCTCGCGGTAGACAGAGCGTATTCGATTGAATTGCGGAGTGAGCCCCCCCTGGCTGCAGTAGCAACCTTGTTCCGCTCCGTTATGGCGCACTTTTCAAAATAAGAAACAAAGATACATACTTAAATAAATAAATAATAATAAATAAAATCGTTTATTTGCACAAAACATGGTATAAAATGATCACAAAAACAATAAAGGTGCTCAAGTTTCGCTAATACAATAGCATGCAAATCTTAATCATTAATTTACCAATTTTTATCGACTGTTCAATTTTTATAATATTTAAAAAAGACAAACATAAATAAAATGAAAAAATGTCATGTCACTAAAATTTATTTAATTTTCTAACGCGGGCGAATGCGGCATACTTCAGTCTGTCAACAACTACTACATTCACACCAATCATGTATCTACACCAACGCCCGTTGCGGAGGATTTTGGAACTGTTATTTAGCCAAAAACACATCTTGGATTTCTGCGCGAACTGTTCATTTAAATAAAACACTTTCACGGATTTTTCACGCATTTATTTAACAACTTGGTTATTTAGCTGTCATAGCAGGACACTTTTTCGACTTTCCCCTCCATAAGAAATAGTCTTATGAAATATTCCGACTAAACTATCGCTCGATTAAAAATCACAAGTGCGCGTTGACTTGAGGTATGGAGTGTAGAAGGGAACTCCTTCCCTTCTACACTCACTCACAACCAATATGAGTAAATACCAGGTATGGAGTGTAGAGGGGAACTCCTACTTTTTTCGCGCGTGGGGGTAGTAATATCTTCACATTGATGAAATTAACGTTTGGTGAGTGGCAGGCCTTGTTCTAAGACCGCCTGGCTAGCTACCACCATCTTATCTAAGTCTTTCGCCACAACAACGATGTTTTAGCATTCGATGTTGCGTTCCGGCTTCCGGCAGTTAAATATAAGATACCCAGTTCCACAATAATTGAGGATTCCCGGAATAGTGCGCTACCACCTTCAGCCTTATCTTCATCTAACATCAGGTGTGATGAAAGCTAAGTGCTACCCCGTTGAGGATAAACAAAATCTAAATACCTGTAAACAGCCTGTATCCTGTTCATTTCCAAGGGTGCATGCGGTGGCACCTTCCTGGAGCGGCGCGCTTGGAACACGCAGAACGCTATCATGATAAGCAGCACTACCGCCGCCACCGCGCACGTCACCTGCGACCACATCACGGGACTTAACACCCAGACACAGTACAAATACAAATTATAATTACACTCGCGGATCCTCGCGGTTTTACCTGCATGGTTCCGATTCCCGTGGGAATATTGGGATAAAACAAAAATTATACAAGGAACTGTGGCGACATCTAGACGACGCGCACATGGACGCATAACACGGAGCTAAACCATCGTAGAATGAATGCATACTTCAATTATAATAACATTAAATGTAAACTATCACATCATCCATTAATGTTATTAGCTAAAGGAAAGGTCTTCCCCCCTCACCCTCCTAGTTGCTGTGCCCGACAGGGTCCTTATTTAACTGTGCATATTTTGTTAACACCTTTGTAACTACTTTGTACCTAATATGGTTAAAGCAATAAAGTATTGAGTAAAATATAGCCTGTAGCCTTCTTTTATAAATGGACTATTCAACACTAAAAGAATTTTTCAATTCGGTCCAGTAGTTTCTGGGATTAGCGCGTTCAAACAAACAGACAAACTTTTCAGCTTTATAATATTAGTATAGATAGATATTTGTATTAGTTGGAAATTTAACCAACCTCTACTAGCCGGGACAAACATTTATGAGATGAAAATTTTGATGATAGCATACCGATAGGTAGTGTAGTAAGTGAGACATTGAAAAAGTATTATATTTCTAAAACGACGAAACATTGATTGATAAACGATTGACGATAAGGTTAAAAAAGAAAAGCAATTCTCCTAAAAATGGCAGTAGTCTCGACGTCTTGCGTCCGGTTGATTATCGTATACGTAAAGGTATTATAGATAAAGCAGGGGAGGCAGGCCTAAAACTGTCCTCTGATTACTGTGAAAAAAGAAATATATGTAGCTTACTTCCGCAAAAAACACAACATGCTAGATATACCCTTCCCACCCACAAAAAATCGCATATGCACACCACGAAAGTATCAGTGCACAATACCTGCAGATAGCGAGACAGCGACACACCTTGCACGCACATTCATCGGTTAGACTACTCTACACGTGTTTCGTCCTTCGATCATATAAACCCTTGATACATAATTTCATACGAAATGCGCTTGAAAAAATGATGCCAACAGAGCGCTGTCATTAGTAGTTATAGTTATTTCGATTCCGAATACTGCCGTCACTACATTTGATATTCGACGCTAAGACACAGTAATTTGATTTAAATTCGGACGGCAGTAGTGGTAGTACTTACGATCTTATTACATGGAAAGCTCAGACGGTCGGCCGACGCTAGAACAGCGAATCGTATTTCGTCATGTCTGCATCTCTGTCTTACTAACGCAAATAGAAGAAACGGTTGCGCGGCAAGGAATATTGCAATATTTTAGTATAAATAATGAAATTATGATAGTTTCAGTACATGTTTGACTTTAAATTAATTGTGCAATTATATTTACGATCAATACTGACTGAAAGTATGATATTACATCTCTTTTTTTCCTTTTTTCGAATTGTTTTTGCGCATCTTCTCAGCACATTTAGGCAACGTTTCGCCGGGCGGTCAAATGACTACTGACCCTTTCGAATGGAGCATTCGTTGGCGGCTTCACTTTCTGTGCGTTTACGCTGTATCTAGGGTTTATATGATCGAAGGTTTCGTCCCAATCCGGGACATCCTAAGGAGTTGTTAGATCGTGCGAAATCCAGCACCGAATTTTAGGTGATTCGGCATCTTGCATGTTGTGTTTTTTGCGGAAGTAAGCTACATATTTATTTTTTCACAATGGTTAGGGACTTCCGCCAAGTGATGCCTGATTCAATCAAATATGTCCTCTGATTAAATAAGTTTTTTGTAAAAACTTTGTTTTTATGACAAGACTTTTTGTTGACTGTATAATTAAATATTGTATTGTCATTCAAACCAAACCTGTATGCAAAGTTTTAGCTCAATTTGGACACTGGGAAGTGGGTCAAATTTAGCTTGCAAGATTTGACCCGAACGGATATGCATACATACATACACTGCAAGTTAAATAAAAGCTTGTAAAATAGCGAGAAGATCTTATTCTTCCAGCTGCATACAATACGACTAACCTGCAGAGCTATTTCCAAGACAGTAGAAGGCACGTGTGCCGGCGGGCTGGGCGCTGGCATGAGTGCATTCACGTACTCGCTGTATATCGAATCAAACTCCAGCTGACCCGCTGGAACAAAAAATACATCGTGGAGTTGAATTTTTATTTATCATCAGCCATTGTTTTGGTTTTTGGCCATATAATGTTGGGTAGTCTATTAGCTGGTGGCCGCGTGAGAGGCCGCGCGATTATAAAAAATACCACAAAGCTTCTTCGGAGTGCACTACAGAGAGATAATTCGCAATATGAGCTATGATTTTATTTCAAATGGCGGCGCTAGTGTGCAGACTATGCGCCCTTAATGTCCCCACTGCTGGGGCACTGGTCTTCCTTATAAAAGGAAAAGGAGAATGGGTCATTACCTACCACGCGGGCCTAATGTGGATCGGTGGGTATTAACGACTGCAGATGCAGCCGGGACTTAACGGCTTAACGTGCCTTCCGAAGCACGGAGGAGCTCGAGATGAAAAGTTTTTGTTCACCCATCCCGTGACCGACCATTGCGCCAGTTGCTTAACCTCAACGATCGCCGGCCGAGCGTTCTAACCACAGCGCCACGGGCTCCTCAATGTATATTCAACTAGCCTTCTGCCCGCGGCTTCGCCCGCGTGGACTACACGACATTATCCCGCAGGAACGCGATATTTTTCCGGGATAAAAAGTAGCCTATGTTACTCTCCAATACAAAGTATCTGTGTCCCAAATTTCAGCCAAATCCGTTCAGCCGTCTTGGCGTGATTGAGTAACAAACATTCAAACATCTAAACATCCAAACATCTAAACTTTCACATTTATAATATTATTAGTAGGAAGTAGGATACCCTGCACACTTATTCTTTAATTTGTGTTAATATACTTCAGTGCGCTTTGGGCGATGGAGAGCCGAAAAGCTTGACCAATCTTGATCGTGAATCAGTGTTATTAATTAGGTATCTAAAGTCTTCGATCAACAATACCACGAGATAACGCCTCATGTACTACAAAACGCAAATACAGCGACCGACTTTGTTTTAAAAATGTTACGAATGCTACGATCTCATGTCATCATTGACAGAAAGCAATAATAAAATCAGAGCGCACCTTGTTAGTGCGCTGTTCTCCGCTCGGCCGTTTTTTACACTCCAACCGGTTATCAAACGTTGTTGATCGAAGTCCAAAGCACCCATAGTCAAAGAAACACCCAATGGCGCGTGATTCAGAACTATACTAAAGGCCACTCAAAGAATTCCGATTTGACGTTTAGTTATTTCGTTGGACTAAAGTTCCATTTTTAACCGTTTCACTGTGTTTGACAGCTGTCGAACTGGCAATCTCTCGGTGGCTTTAGTAAAGGCGACGTGTACATTTTATTTCTCCTTTTGAATCACAACATGTGAAAATTGTACACTTGAATAAGACTAATTCTACATTTATGGGCTATAAAACGATTTACTTCTTATACGAGATTTACTAGTGTATGGCGCCTCTGACTTCTGACGTCACAACACTGTAGGCACTGTGGCGCTCTCCTTTCCTAATTAGAAAGTTCAAACCCCTATACTATATCACAGAACATTTTAAAGACCTTTTAAAACCATAAAAGCAGGCGTCTGTCACTCGCTCAAGGACGCGAGATAAGTGCCTACCGCTTCGCGTATATCTCGGGATACAATTTACAACGGGCCGCCCGCCGTACGCTCGCCCGAGCGAGATAGAATATATGCGACTAGCGGCCGCCCGCGGTTTCACCCGCGTGGTTCCCGTTCCCTTGGGAATATCGGGATAAAAAGTACATATAAACCTTCCTCTTGAATCACTCTATCTATTAAAAAAAACGCATCAAAATCCGTTGCGTAGTTTCAAAGATTTAAGCATACAAAGGGACATAGGGACAGAGAAAGCGACTTTGTTTTATACTATGTAGTGATAGAAAGGGATGCAACGTCTAGCCGTTCGCAATTAGAGCAGTACAAGCTGAATTCTACTTTATCGTGATGAAATTACAGTTGCTATTTGTTTAAATGGTTTCGCGGAGTGCAGCTTCTGGTACTATTATTTATCTATACTAATATTATAATAAAGAGGAAAGATTTGATTGTTTGTTTGTTTGCATTGAATAGGCTCTGAAACTACAGGACCGATTTAAAAAAAATCTTTCACCATTAGAAAGCTTCATTCTTCCCGAGTGACATAGGCTATATTTTATCCCGATATTCCTACGGGAACGGGTACCACGAGGGTGAAACCGCGAGGTTCCGCTAGTTCTGTGATAAAGGGGATTATAAAAATAACTTTGAATGTTTACCTTTTATATCAAAAACAAATAAAATTATACGACTTACGTATAACTTCTACGAACAGCGTGTAGTTTGACATGGAGTCAAGCGGGCCGTCGTTGGTGATGATCTCATTGTCCTTATTCCTGTCGTCTTCGCCACTGTTGTTCCTCATCATCGGGTTGCTTATATAGTCCCTGGCAAAATAATATTAATATTATTTATAATAATAGTTATCTACACAGCGGCACAGAATATATAATAGTACTAAGGTACTGAAGGCGCACTCTGCAAACTCATTCAAATAAAAATAAATCTTTCTGCAAGAAAATAAAGTCCAATTCCGGTAGCTTTGTCATCGCTTGCCTACTGTTATAATAATCTAAAGTTCGCGCATGCAAGCAAAACTGTATCCAACAGCTACGCGCGAGAGTTTTTATTTCTATGAAAGTCTCAAACAGCTTGCTCGCTGGTTAGGGTTGCGAGCGACTTGCGAGTTCGGTTTTGTTCTTTCTTTTATTTAGACAACCGTAAACACAACAGTATCTTTTATACGCATTATAAGAACGGTTAGTAGTCATTGTTCGGTGCACAAAAATCACAGAAATGATCGATCGTTTTACGCGCAACGTGGAGCGTACGAGCCGAGCGGCATCCTCCTGCCATATACCTGCCCGGCAGGCGCACCGGCCGAACGTACCTAAACCACAGATTACTAAATAGTTACTAGTAACAGATACTGCACTCCGCTAAGCCATTTAAGTAAATAGCAACTCTAACTATAACGCAATAAAGTGGAATTCAGCCTGTACGCCGCAAATTACGAACGGCCGCTCGTTGCAGCTCTTTCTATCGCATATATTCTAGCTCTTTTGCGGACCTACGAGGGCGGGTCAATAAGTCCGTGACTTTTTGAATTTCTGACCTCTTTACTGAAAAAGCAACACTACTCCTGTCAACAGGCATCTGTCAGTTGACTCCTATCAAAATTTGAACTTGCTGCATCAGTTAGTTTGTGTTTGACAGCTATCTTTATCAGACTACCCAGTAATTTGCAGAAAAAATAAAAAAAAGTGAATTTCGTGTTGGCGTTGTTTAATCGCAATATGGAGGAGTATGTTTGGTCTCTGGTGTGTTGTGATAGATCCATGTTTCATCCACGGTTACAAAACGGCGCAAAAACTCCTACATATTGCGATTAAACAACGCCAGCACGAAATTCACTTTTTTCCCTTTTTTCCTCAAATTACTGGGTAGTCTGATAAAGATAGCTGTCAAACACAAACTAATGTGCAGCAAGCCTTTCTGTTCCGGTGATTATCTTTGGAACTAAAACAGTTTTCATACGACAGTCCATTTTGACAGCTAATTTGGTATTGCAAGTGGCTCCTTTGTCACGGCTGTCACCGGAACAGGAAAGCTTGTGGCACTGTAACTGACGCAGCAAGTTCAAATTTTGATAGGAGTCAACTGACAGATGCCTGATGACAGGAGTAGTGTTGCTTTTTCAGTAAAGAGCTCAGAAATTCAAAAAGTCACGGACTTATTGACCCGCCCTCGTAATTTCTATGGATTTTTACCGCCGGCGGTGAGGGCGAGATTTGCGCGCAAGTACATCGAGTGACAGACGCCTGCCTAAACTGCGGAGTGACATCCCCCAGACAGCGGTCGGCAACCTTTTGACAGGCAATTGCCGCCAAAGTGGCAAAACGATAGACGCGGGCCGCACTTTTTCAGAATTTAAGGTAATTTTGATAAGGAGTAAAGCGTTTCTCTTAATATAACAGTTTTTGACCAGTGTGTGTTGCCAGAGACGACTTTTCAGACGCCCGACCGGCATTACGCTACAAGAAGAAGAAGCCTTCTCATCATTGTAAGTTGCAGTACAGCTCAACTAGTAGTCGCGGGACGCAACGACGATTGCCACGGGACGCGCATTGCCGACCGCTGATACACACTCATATAATAAAGAGGAAAGATTTGATATTTTGTTTGTTTGTAATGGGTAAACACGAAAACTATTGGACCCTATTAAAAAAAGATTATCAATATAAAGCTATATTATTCCTGAGTTACATAGACTATATCCCGGTTTTACAGCGGGAATACCCGGGTTATACCCGATAACGCAGTTTTATGCGGGGAGTAGCTAGTATGTTAACATAATATTTTAGCTAAGAAGTGTTATACTTCATTACAAACCATTTATCGCTGGATATCTTCGATCATATAAACCCTAGATACACAATTCCATTCTAAATGCGCTTGAAAAAGTGATTCCAACAGCGCTGTCATTAGTAGTTATACTTATAGATATTTCGATTCCGAATACTGCCGTCACCACATTTGATATTCGACCCTAAGCAACAGTAATTGGATTTAACCTTTTGACCGCCAATGTCTTCTATAGAAGACAAAATAAAACAAAAAAATAAATTATTAGTTATCATCTTCATATTAAAG
This sequence comes from Crambus lathoniellus, assembly GCA_949710035.1. Taxonomy (NCBI): domain Eukaryota; kingdom Metazoa; phylum Arthropoda; class Insecta; order Lepidoptera; family Crambidae; genus Crambus; species Crambus lathoniellus. Next base: position 11,588,438 of record OX453323.1, on the reverse strand, counting down.
TCTTAGCGTGGAGGACACAAAAACGTTTGTCTTCTTTAGAAGACATGGCGGTCAAAAGGTCGGCATGGTAGTACTTATCCTATTACATGGAAAGCTCAGACGGTCGGCCGACGCTAGAACAGCGAATCGTATTTCGCCATGTCTGCATCTCTGTCTTACAAACGCAAACAGAAGAAACGGTTGCGCGGCAAGGAATATTGCAATATTTTAGTATAAATAATGAAATTATGATAGTTTCAGTACATGTGTTTGACTTTAAATTAAATCCTTTCGAATGGAGCATTCTTTGGCGGCTTCACTTTCTGTGCGTTTACGCTGTATCTAGGGTTTATATGATCGAAGCTGGATATAAACAGATATGAAGTTCCTTAGCTTACAAAAACTATAGAGACTGATTGATAAGTGATGCGAAACTTCGGTAGGTCAGCAAACAACGTGAAGTCGCCAACCAATCAGAGAAAATGTTGTATTGGGTGCAGAGCTCGGAAACCAGGCTAAAAATCGATAGTTCCTCAGCTTACAAAAACTATAGAGACTGATTGATAAGTGATGCGAAACTTCGGTAGGTCAGCAAACAACGTGAAGTCGGCAACCAATTAGAAAAAAAAGTTGTATTGGTTGCAGAGCTCGAAAACCTGGTTAAAAATTGCGAACGGTTAACAAGAATCGCAAGAAACTCCATACATTATCAAAAGAGCATTTATATTGCAGTTTCACTCTTTAAGAACCAAAATTATTTCGGTTCTAATCAAAGATCAAAACAAAACGGTTCCTGATCGAATCACCGATCAATTTCGCTAGCTGATTTCGGTTGCACACACGCATTCACAAAAAGTAAGAATCAAATAGACGTGGTTGCTCCGCCCATTTCGTTTGCTTGGAATTAACCTGGTTAATTGCAGCGGTTAAAATGCTCGCGAATATACTATGATTAAGCGGGATTTTTCGAACCGTTCTCAAGCCCTGATTGGATATGCCAAACAGTGTTCTTATTTCATAACAGCCCAAGTTTTTTTTTTCATCCAACAACATAGATATACTAGTGTTAACTAACCTTTCTATAGATCTCCTATTTCTGTCAGTTTCCACAGGGTCGGCAGTAGCATAGTCCAGTAGGTCATCTTCAGTTGTGGTGAGTATGGACACTTGGTTGCTCAGAACGGGACGGACGGTGCCTAAGATACGAGTAAACAAAAAATATGTTTTAGCTTAGTTATATCTGTGATTAATTTGCATTATCAACATCCTACTATCCTACTAATATTATAAATGTGAAAGTTTAGATGTTTGGATGTTTGTATGTTTGTTACTCAATCACGCCAAAACGGCTGAACGGATTGGGCTGAAATTTGGGACACAGATACTTTGTGACCTGGAGAGGAACATAGGCTACTTTTTATCCCGGAAAAATATGACATTCCCGCGGGATAACGTCGTGTAGACCACGCGGGCGAAGCCGCGGGCGGAAAGCTAGTATTATAAATGTGAAAGTTAAGATGTTTGGATGTTTGTTGCTCAATCACGCAAAAACGGCAGAACGGATTTGGCTGTTTAGGACACAAATACTTTGTAGCATGGAGAGGAACATAGGCTACTTTTTATCCCGGAAAAATATCAAATTGCGGGCGGAAAGCTAGTAGATAAATTTAATTGACTTAAAATGTTTATTGACCTAGTAGCAACACAACATAGGTATTTATTTTCAAATATCATGCATATTTTCAGCGATATAGAGCATCAAACTTTCTAATTAGACAAGGAGAGCGCTATAGAAATGTGACGTCACATTTCTATAGCGCCATACTCTCGCCATAGAAAATTTCGTTCTAGAAAGAGATAGGTAGAGTCACATTTAAGTATCTCAAAATTAGCTTGTTATAATACAGATTGGATTTCTTTTTTCACATCTGTTATACAATAATGTTATATTTCTAAATTTCATAGTTAAATATCTACATTTCCACAACAGTCAAATACCCTGTTGTGATTCTTACTGGTGGTGGTGAGGGGGACAAACTCCGGGGGGTTGTTCCTCGGCCGCAAGAAACACCGGCGACACTCCTTCCTGTTCAGGGTGGGGTCGGTGCGGTCGAAGATGGAGGTGCGGTCGCCCATTATCAACTCGGAGTCCGACGGGAATTTATCGCTGCAACGAAATCAAAAGCAAGATTTTTAGTCGTAAATAGGATATTTGACCGATATTTTTTATTGACTTAAAATGATTTTTTCACTTCTCATGCTCGTAAAGTTCGTGTTTATGTTGGGTATAGGCTGCATAAAATAGCTTTTTATGCTCTAGTGCATAAAGTAAAATCTTCGTCTAAGTCTCAGACTCTAAGACAAAGGTCGTCAGGTAAAAAGTCACACACGCAATGAGTCACACCAATGATTTTTGTTATCAGCATATCTAAAAAATATGTTACTCGAGAAAAAAGAATATGTTTTTATTTTTTTCCTATCTTCAAAAATGGCTGAGATATTGAACGTTAAAGTACGGCCTCCGAGGAAAATTCGGGTGAACCAATGGCATTAACGTGTGACGTCACATCGCGAGTTGGCCCTTCATATTCTCCTTTGGCTATATAGTTGCGCTCTCAGGGTTTCGCAATAAATTTATTTATTTTTCTTATAGTCGATCAATGATTAATTTTGTATTGAGTCCATGTTAAAAAAACACCTTCTAATACATAAGTTGTATTTTCGTGATTAATAAATTAAATCAACTTTCGTAATGGCGGGCGGTATTCTGTCAATATAAATAGCAACCGTCAAACTTATATCAACAATAACACGAAGCCGTCAAATGGACAGTAGGTGACAGTTTTAGAGTGCGGCTGCGCGCGGTCGAAATCGAATACTAATAATTTACCATAACCTTAGAACGAAGAAAATGTACTGTAACTAGCGCCAAAAACGCACCAGTTGCGCGAAGATTGCGTACGGACGGACTCTATGTAGGTGGAGTTGGACGGAAATCACCCGCAACAGCCGCAATCGGAGATGTCACTGCGACATGACGTCATCGCAATAGCGCGCAAGGAAAGCAAATTTACAAAAGCTGGTGAAACTTTGCAACGCTGTAACTTTGGAAATCCTAGACAGATTTCGATGAAACAAAAACTGTTACTACTTGCACGAGTACGCGCATTAAATGTAGTAATTTTTATAGTCATATTTTTATGTGTTGGTGTGACTCATTAAACTTCGTTAAATAAACTTGTTATTTCATTCTGTTTCTTTAATTTTGTACACAATCCATGTTAAATTACTTACTAAATTAATAAAACTAGGCGAAATTAATGAGTTTTGTAAGAAATAAGTATTTCAAGAGCATTATGGACTACGATCTATGCTAAATAACTGTGCTGCCACTGCCAAGTATAAAAAAAAAAGAAAAAGAAAGTCTTCCCGCCAATATGGCGAAGTCTTTATTTTTTCTTTTTTGCAATATTGTTATTTATTTTCCTCACACTCGAAGTGAAAAGCAGAGTGTATAACTCGTAGATAAAACCCATTTTACCCTCGAATTGACTATCCACCCTCGCCTACGGCTCGGATGGATATATACGTCTCGGGTAAAATGGTACGTTTTATGCACTTGTTGTACAATCTACTATTGAAATATTAGCAACACAACATAGGTAAGTATTTATTTTCAAATATCTTGCATATTTTCAGCGATGTAGAGCATCAAACTTTCTAAATAGACGAGGAGAGCGCTACAAGCAAGTGACGTCACATAGCGCCAGTCTCGCCATAGAAAATTTCGTTTTAGAAAGAGATAGCTAGAGTCACAATCATATCTAGCTTGTAATAAAAGCTTGTGTTGTTTTGTTATTTAAAAAATTCTAATTTTTATATATTTTGAAAAAATAAAACAAAGGGGGGACGGTGGGCGAAACCCCTCGCCGAGGGGGCTCAGGAAGCGAAACCCCCCGCAACCCAACAAAATGTAACACGTTTCAGGTTACGTTAGGATAGAACGGTGACCAAAAACCGCATGAGGTATTTATTTAAATTCTTTCTATACAAAAGTGCATTCCATAACAGCCAACACCTCAACTTTAGGTAAATATACATCCGATTATCCGATCACTGGTAATGACAAGAGAGGTTAAGAGACCCTTACTTTTTCAACTGTCAGTGAACCGATTTTACAGGACTAATGTCACTGTAGACTTTATTACAAAACAATTGACGACCTCCGTGACCGAGTGGTGTAAGCGCAGGTTTTCAAGATGCCGCTATCTCTGAAGGTCCCGGGTTCGATTGCCGGTCGGGTAAATATAAAAAAAAGAACTTTTCAATATTTCCTCGGGTCTGGGTGTATTTGGTAAAACCCGTTGTTGTTTCCAATTTCTATAAAACTAGTGCTCAAAGCTACTATAGTTTGGTATTGGAACAATGTATGTAATTGTGTCCAATTGATTTAATTAAGGCTCAAAACTGTCCTTTTACTGGGAAAATATATCCGTGATATACGCTCCCAAGTTCGGTTTTACGACATGCTCTGTAGTCTATGACTCTAACTAGGACTTTATTTCAAGGTTGTAAGGTTAAAGATAGTCCAAGGAAAATATATTTGTTAAAGTCGACTTTATTACAAGATGCTTAAGGTTCAAATAATCCACTTTGGTACTTGAATAATATAACCGTAATGTCTCCTAAGGTCGTTCGGACAGCATGCTCTGTAGACTAGGACTTTATTGCAAGCTTATAAGGTTCAAGATAGTCCTCTGCTTACTTGTAACATATCTCGGTTAAAGTCGACTCTATTGCAATACATTTACGGTTGCAAATGGTCAACTAACTTCGAGAATATATCCGTAATGTAAGCCTAAGGTTGGTTGCACGGCGTGAGAATCACCATAGTCTAAGTTGTCAACTAAGACTTTATTACAAAGGTTTAAGGTTCAAAATAATTTACTAGCTTTAAAAATATTTCAGTTAAAGTGGACTTTATTTCTAGATAGTTAAGGCTCAAAATAGTCAACTTACTTGGAAAATATGTCCGTTATGTAAGCTCCTAAGGTCGGTTGCACAGCGTGCGCGGCTCCATAGTCTATGATACTCATGGCTTTGGGCGTTGGCAAGTTCTTCCAGTCGATGTTTGGCAGCATTCGAACCATGTGTACTCTGTATCGGGAGAGAAATGTTGAGTAAAATAGACAAGACATTCCAAGAATACGATTTGAAAACTACTTCCAGATTTATAGCTCAGAAGCTGTTGAGTTTTTTTTGCACGTTTTTCCTGACAGTTAAAAGTTGTCCATAACGGGTGGTAGGTTAAAAATGTTGGACGATTCATAAGCATTAATTTTATTTGATCTATATGTATAAAAAAAAAAAATTACTTTGGCTTTGAAAATAGAGGCTACTCTAAATTAAACATTTTTAGAATTAGTTACTTCATTTTCTATCGCTAGAAGTTAAAGAACGAAAAATAGCTATAAAAACTCGTTAACTTATGTGTGAGCAGTATTCATTCTTTCTTTCTTATTAACGGCCGAATACTCGAACGTACGTCGTCGTACGTACGTCTCAAACATCGCCCTGTTGCATTAAATGTCAAAAGTATGAAAGAGACGGCATGATGTGTGACGCTCCCAAAGTTGAGTCGCTTTCGGGTATTCGGGCGTAAGGCAGTTGTCCCACGCACCGCCCCGGCGAGGAAGCGACTAACTATTTTCTCGCTCGAGAAACGTACAATAGATATACATTTCGTGTAAACAAAAGAGAAGCATATATTAATAGTTGATCGCTGACTGTTCACACTGCCAGCGAGGACTCGCTCCACTAGTTTTGTTTCAGAGCGACAAGAGCTATCAAAGATAAATACTCGCTCAGCGATACTCTCTCAGCTCGCTTCTCGTTCATCGCCGGTGGTGGAACACTGCCTAAGACTGATAGAACATTTAATTATATTATTATAATAGGAGATTGTTTTTATTTTACCTGTAGCAACAAATAGGACCGTTCCTCTCCGTTATCCTCGGCAAATATATTTTGAACATGTATCTATTATTTTCCAGAATCTGCAAAAAATATGACAGCATTAGTTCATCATCTTGTACCCAGTTTTAACATGGTACCCAGTAACAACGAGGGGACTTATTTTTTTATTGCGCCACTCACGTCGAGAGCTCTCGGCTTAGTTCGGTAATGACGAGTTTCCTTGTCACCGAGTCGGCCGGCGTCGTCATCGGGCTTGAACGCAATGTTTAGTTGTTGGGATAGCTGCCAACCATGCTGTGGTTTGGCAGACTATAAAGCTGCGTGCGGATAGCGCGTAGTCGGGAAACGGTGTCATTCACTTTCATTATTGAAACTTGATGAACACGCTTGGCTATCCATTTTCCCGTCCAGATATAGCGAACCCGGGTTTGCGCGTCTCCTTTGACCAAAATCCGATTGACGGCGGCTCGCCTGCTAGCTAGCTTGCGCGACACGCGTTCCCCAAGTGCGTACGCGTAGCTGCAAGTATGGATATGGTGTTCAAAGACACGCGTATCCGACTACGCGTACCAATGTACGCGCTATCCGTACGTAGCTTAATGGTTTTATTCCATTGGGACTGCAGTGGCGGATGCCAGTAGTGTCAATTCGTATTAAATAAAACATTCTTAGCACTACCCGACTTGGCAGCGGCTTGGTTGCGTCGCCAAGCCGCCAATGTCTATACATTTGACAGCTGGCGTCGCCACTGGCGAACCAATGGAATAGAGCCCTTATGCGGCCTCCAAACACACGCCGAGAACCTTCGAGAAGCGTGAATGTGATTAGGTGTTTACCTTTTCGTTCTCGGGCTCGCATGTTCTCCGCTCGGTGTCAGGCCGCACCTTCTCGTTTCTTGTCTCGCCGAGACTTCTCGCGTGAGTCCGGAGGTCGCATTATAGTTACCAAAGTCAACTCCTCGACGCCGCCATCGCACTCAAGGGCAGTAGCGAGTATAGTATCACACAAGCCCGATTTACACCTCAATAAGTACAGTAGCGAGTTAACTTACGACATCAGCGAGTTAAGTTGTTATTGTCGTTTGAACGGCAAACGCGAGTTAAGTAGTAAGTGGTTGATTAAGTTGATTTGAATAGATCGCGATCCTATTTTTCGGCAATTCCCGTGCGAAGTAGGCCCCTCCCTCGCGTCTCCCGCACCCCGCCAACTTAACTGGCTAGCATGTAGACGGGCGAGCTTAGTACAGTGCATAAGTTTTTACACTGCGGCCCGCAGACTCGTGTATTTTAATTAGTGAAAATGAAAATTAATATTTCATTTTCAATGTGTTGTACAAGTATTGATACTATTTCTCTTATTATATCACGTAAATTGGTATTAAGTAATTCAACGTCCATGGTTTCGCTGGAGCAAAACAACACACGAGCGCAACCAGTCTTCTTGTTGGAACGGCAACTTATGATTACTCAATCGCCTACGTTTTGACGCTACTTACAACTTACTACTTGTTACTTAGGGCGCTACTCGGAAAAGTATGGACTTTTTGATTTAAAACTATAGGACGGTTACAGTTGTTACAAATCTGGTAATAAGATATATATTTCTTCATACCTTTATCTAGATTCGTATAGTTTCAAAAACACGATTTTATGATTTTGCCTCGACACTTTTTCTTTTCGAAAAGACCTCTAAAAAATACGAAAAGTGAAGATTATTCTTAAATGGGGTTACTTACACTATTGGAAATTGGTTTAATTAGTGGACACCAATAATATTGGGGATCGCATAGAAGCATTTTTTTTTAAATCGCTGTAGTTTTTTAATACGAAGTGATTTTGTATTTTTTTTTGCCTAATCTGCAAAATCGGTCTCGCTCCTGCGCGCGTCGTTTTCTCATTGCTATCTCGCTTCAGCACATTTTTTCCGAGTATCGCCTTAACTGACTGATAAATCGGGCTACACAAATAGCTACCTTCCTCCATCTCGGTCGCGGCGGCGCGTCGGGAGCTCTCGGCTTAGTTCGGCAATGACGCGTTTCCTCGTCGCCGCGTCGTCGCGTGCGCGTCATCGCGCTTAAACGCACTGTGTAGTTGCTGTTAGGACGTAACTCATCGAACCTGCAGGGGACAAGGCCGAAATAAATCATCAACGGCTTCACTCGAACCGCTTTTAAGGCTCATTTTCATACATACATACATTATATTGACGCCTGTTTCCCACGGGGGTAGGCAAAGATTATGGATCGCCAATAGGCATGATGACTGATTTTGAAAAAGTACTCCAAAATGTTTGTACACGTCTATTTTATACGAAATAACTCATATTTCTGTTTCAATTAAAGGTTTTGAAGTAAAAATTGACAATAATAAAATACAATTTAAATTTCCCACCAAAACGCTAAAAGTGTCATGGCGTCTGCCTGTGACGTCGCCTTTTCGTAAATAAATAGGTAGGTAAATATTTATAGTGACTTTTGTGCTAAGATAGATTGTTTGCTTTGTTGATTGGTTAACAATATTTTGTGCATTGGCAGCACTGGCAATATTTACGAAAGCGTGACGTCACGCTCTTCTGATTGGTGTTCTATCTTACACGGCGGATTGTTGGAATTGGCATTTTTATTTTTAGAAAAATAACAATGAACTCACATGTAAACTAAAAACGAATGCATATATAATAATCAGTATATCCTGTAAAATTACATCAAATATTTATTTCGGTGATCCGTAATATATATGTCATCATGCCTATTGCTACGATCCTTGCACACTTCTTTCGCTTCATTCACATCCATCAATCTTTTCATACATGCCCGGCGATTTTTGTCACTGGGTTTGTCACAGCTCATTTTCACTGGTCGATATACACGGCTAAATTTTAATTAGCATAAATATTTTAGGGGATGTTTGTGCCCATCAATATGAACAACTTTCACTATGGGACCAACCATGGAATCGCGAAAAAAAACAGCTGTTCCATACATTTCAGTCGACTCGATGTTGTACTTTTGTATGGAACAGCTGATTTTTTTTTTCGCGATTCCATGGTTGGCCACATAGTGAAAGTTGCTCATATTGGTGGGCACTAACATCTCCTAAAATATTTACTCTAATTAAAATTTAGCCGTGTATAGCATACGCACTTTTATTTTAATTAAAGGTAAGATTATGGATTTGTTTTCGTTATTAATTAATTGTTAAAGAGCTTTTGTGCTGTAGTGTATTATTTACCTCGCGCTTCGCGTATCATTAGTAGTGAATCTGGATAGAGGGCCCCACATTTCTTCCTTCAAGGTTCCGTATCGGTCCCTAAACGTCGCATTACCGGTCAGTTCCATCTGGGAAATAAAAAAGTAAGCAGGTTATATAAATTAAAACCTTTTCGTCTTGAAATAAAAAAAAAACTCCTCTTCATATGGAAAAGTTGGATTTCTGTCGCAGAGTCGCTGTAGTAGAACATAAAATAGATTCCTGAATGTACGAAGGTTATACTGGGTACAGTTTGTATGATGAGCCCATTGTAAAATGATTCCCGAATAAATATAATAATAATCATTTATAAATCAGACAACAAAGATCCAATGGAGTTATATAACGTATATTCTATGTTAGTAAATTAAATTAAAAAGAGCCTTGATTCTACAAAATAGTTGGCCAATCAGTGGGCAGTCCACACTGTCAGCAATATGTTCCATGACACTGTTGCGGCTGTAGCAATAAAAGCAGCAATAAAAGATTAGTTTCTATTTTATGTTGTTTATTTGAGCTGCGAGGTAAACCCAAAGGTATAGAAATAGCCGTGCCGGACATTGCGCGCCCTATCCTTACTTATATTATAAATGCGTCTCTGTCTGTCTGTGTGTTACACAATCACACCTAAACTACTGAACCGATTTGAATTGGTACAGATATAGTCTAGAGCCTGAGAAAGGACATAGGCTACTTTTTATTCCTGAAAAATATCACCTTCCCGCGGGATAACGTCGTGTAGTACACGCGGGCGAAGCCGCGGGCGGAAGGCTAGTATAGATATAAATATCTTAGCATTCATAAGTCTTGCATTTTCATACTTTTATTTCTCCTCTTTTAGCTAAGTGAAACAAAATCGAAGCACAAAAAGGCGGCCGTTGTTAATTTAAAGAAAACAATATCTGTTACTACTCACAGTATACCCCTTGATTATTAGGTTTTTTCGGGGTAAGTATCTCAAGTGATATTCATGAATCTCCAGTCGCATCTGGCGCTAACGTAGCTTGGCTTACTTACTTACTTTACCGTATATTTACAAGAAACTACTTAGCGTATATTCCTTGATATCTGCGTTAGAATTCTCCGTGGGGGTCTCAAGTGATATTCATGAGTCCTCCGTCGCAGCCGACGCTAACGTAGCTTGGCTTACTGGGGATCCCGTTTTGCAATAAAAATATTTAGAAGAAACTACTCACCGTATACCCTTTAATTTCCGCATTAGGTTTCTCCGGGGGGTCCCAGGTGATATTCATGAATCCGTCATCACAACTGACGGTCACGTTGCTGGGTTTGCTGGGAATCCCGTCGAGGGTTGCCGCCGTCATCTCTCCAGACCACGGACCGCAGATATTAGTGTATTCGGAGCAAGCTTGGACCTAGAGTTATAGAGGATATGCAATCAGGACATGAATTCGAACAACTTTTACTAATTGTGCTGGAAACTGACCCTATTATGCTATTTTAGAGTCATTAAAAATTTGACGACTCTGTATGAAATAAAACGGAGAAAAAAATTAACCTTGATGAGTTTCTTGCCGGTTCTTCCCTAAGGTCTCCCGCCGTAGGGTTTGCGAAACGATGGCGTAGCTTCTTTGACGTTCACAAGTACTGTACCAGCCTAAATTGATTAAAAGTTATTCATTTTCATTATTAAGCCGGCAACCGTATAAAAAACCAACACAGGAAATTATTAATTACTTAATACGAATATTTAAAACTTAAATTTTTTTTGCTCTTTGTTTTTTAATGTTTACTTTTCTTTACCTTTTTCTTATTAATTCATTAGGTTGACTGAACTGGAAGGAGACCACTTTCAGGGATAAGTCCCCCTTTACCATATAGAATTTAAGACTGTAAAATGTAATTATGTTATTTGTGCAATAAAGGATATATTAATATTTCAGGACACCGCGTTTCGGCAAACGGAGTGTAGGACGCCCTCAGACTAAGTGGAGCGACGATCTTCGCAGGGGGGCTGGCAAGAGCTGGACGAGAGCAGACACTGCTCGTGCTCGACGGCGTACTCTTGGAGTGGCCTTTAATAGGCTGATGATGATTTAAGGATATAAAGGTGTCCATCAATACAAGCAACTTTTACAATGGGGTCTAGAGATGGGCATTTCTTACAGAAAAATGGAAAATGAAGTATTTAGAAAAAATCGACCCGTCTCACAACTAGCTCCGATGGGACTCGAACCCACGACCTTTCGCTTTCCGGGCGACTGCTCTAACCACTGATCTACGGAGTCGTTACGAGAAGTGTCGAATTTATCCAATACTTCTTACTCGCTGTATAGTCAGCGTTAATTTCATCAATGTGGAGATATTACTACCCTCACACGCGAAAGAAACACCTTTCCAGGTATTTGGCAATCGCTAAAGATGAAATTACTATTGCAAGTTATTTAAATTTTTAGTTTTTTGCATTCACAGTGCAATTTTTATTACAGAAAAATCTATCTATCATTACAGACAGGACCATTGTAGCTAATAAGCCCGATATTGTATTGATAGATCGACATGAACGCCGCGCAATAATTGTTGATATCGCTGTTCCCCATGACGACAACCTTGTGAAAGCTGAAAAAGATAAAGAAAACAAATATCTTGATTTAGCTCACGAGATTGTTGACATGTGGGACATCGATTCAGCAATTGTTGTTCGGATAGTCATATCTGCCCACGGTCTGATAGCCAAGAGCCTCGATAAACACCGTAAGAGGCTTGCGTTAGGTGGATGGATCAAGAGTCAGATGCAGAAAGCAGTACTTCTGAACACGGCCGGAATATTGAGAAGGTTCCTGTCTTTGGATCCTTAACCATCGGTAGCCGGGACCCTGATCTTGCTACCGCTGGGGAACTGCATTTTTGGATTTTTAAATGTTATATTTTTGGTGTTATACATTGTAAAAGTTTAATATTTAGAAATATAGTTTTGTATTAATATAATTTTGTAAGTATGAATTTAAAATGTAATAAAAATGATAATAATAATAAAATTTCAATACTGAACTGAAATAAAACCAACCAAAATGTATAGAACTTCTGACGTTTTTCTACGGTTTCGTCTTTGACTATAGAAACTGATTAGTAAGGTGAAAATTCGATTAAGTATAGATTTCACTCTGAACTTTTTAAATTCAAGTTAATATTCATAATAATTATGAAACATTATTTAATCATTTCGATCAGTTCGACTTAAAAGAGTTCTGAGTGAAACCCATTCTCAAATTTTCACTTATCGTCTGTAAAGTCTTCGGTAAGGTGACGAACTTGAAGTTTGTTTACGCGCAGCTTTAGAATGGACTATACTTATGAAAGTTCTAAGTGAAAAACAAGATGTAACTCACCCGGAAAACGTAAGTACTGTGAGGTTCCAACTGTCCAAACATATACGGTAAGTTTCTACTGTCCCTAGGATGGTCAGCTTTTTTGAACTCCGTTTCACCAACTTTCCTAGCCTCCAAGTAGTAGAAGTGTATCAGATTCGCTATTTTTTCGGGCGGGGGAGGCCAGCCTATTGTCACCGACGTCGCCGAGAAACCTTTTATAGTTATATTCGGTACAAACACCGGTTCTTCATCCAAAGTCTTCACAACATTCGTGTCATTATACGATTCAGCCTTAAACCAACCTTTTGTTTTCACTTCCAACTTCAACAGGTATTCAGTGGACATATTCAATCCGTTCACAACGAAAGATGAGTTTCCAGTAGGTATCCTATCTTGAGTGTATTGACTGTACTCGGAATCGGTGCTTTCAGGCTGTATTTTGCGTATGAATAGGGAGTACATTTCTATGGGTGAATTGTAAGTGTTGACAGTCCAATTAATGTATATTTGGGTTGTGTTCACTGGTATGGCGTTGAAGGTGACGATTTTCGGCTTATCGTAGACTATGATATCTATCTTCCCACTTATGGGTTCGTGGGACACTGGGTCATCTATCTCGCAGACGTAAGTACCATTCTCTTCCGCGGTTATGTGAAGTTGGTAAGTGCAGTTAAACTGCTTGAGTCCGACTGGACTCGCTAAACGTGTTTGTTGTTTTGCTGTCTCATCTTTTTTATACCATCTAACTTCAGACGGTATTTGATAAACTGGAAAAAAATAACTAGGGGTGTTATGATTGTATCGCAAATGTCAGTCCAATAACTGGATGAATGAAATAACAAACCTTGGGTCAATAGATTACATGAAACAGTTTATACATTTTCTCCAATCTATTTTAAACCATAACTGGGTGCGACGTTCATAGTTGATTAAGGGCCGATTTTTCAATGCCCGGATAAAAGTTATTCGTCTGATATCGTTTAATACCTCCAAATAAAAAAAAAGTTGTCATTCATATCTCTCTTTTTTTGAGATTGATATTAACTTTGGTTGGTTAATAATTTAACTGACTGATAACTTTTATCCGAGGATTGAAAAATCAGCCCTAAGGCAATTTTTTTTATTGGTCTACAGTCACGAGCAATTATTTGTAAACACCATAGAACTATGTCATATTCATATTACACAGTGGTACAGATAGTTTTGTTTCAAAATGTTTCAATGTGACAAAGGTCAATGCTGTACACATATTATTGCTCGTGCTCGTGACTGTACTTAACTCTAAGGGACGGATAAGATTTGTAGCTCACCTTCAAAGAGACAGTACATGGTGACATGGGTAGCGCTGGGTACAGAAGCGTTTATTCTCAAGGGCCCTAAGGTTTTGTTTACTAGACGCCCTTTGAAGCTCAAATCCAGTAGGACGCTTTTGTTCACCACCTTAAATAAAAATAAGCAGGTATTTTTTTATATTTACTAGCCTTACGACTGGGGACTACACGACGTTATCCCGTGGGAATGTGTTATTTTTCCGGGGTAAAAAGTAGCCTAGTTGTCTCTCTCCAGCTCCCAAACTATACCTTTACCAAAAATCACGTCGGTCAGTTGCTCCGTTTTGACGTGAAAAACGGTCAAACACATAAAGCCAGAAACACACTTTCAAATTTATAATAGTACTAGCTGACCCAGCGCGACTTCGTTCCCGTGGCCCTACCCCCTACTCCACCCTACCCTACCCGTTCTCTACCCCTGCCCCTACCCTACCCCTACCCTACCCTACCTTTACCCTACCCTACTTCTACTCTACCCCTACTTACCCCTCCTTCCCCTATTTTCTCACCCTTAAAACCTTCCTTGGACTTCCACGAACATTTTAAGACCAAAATTAGCCAAATCGGTCCAGCCGTTCACGCGTGATGGCGTGACCAAGGGAAATAGGGATTCATTTTAATATATATAGATTGATTTATCTACCTACACTAATATTATAAAGAGGATTGATTTGATTTTGTGTTTTTTACTTATACACTCAAAAACTACTGGACCGAATTTAAAAACTCATTCACCAATACAAAACTACGTTATCAGTGAGACACGTACCCCCTTATTAATAAACGAAAACTAAGTTTACACCTAGTTTAAGGCGATACTCGGAAAAAGTATGCTAAAGCGAGATAGCAATGAGAAAACGACGCGCGCGGGAGCGCGACCGATTTTGCAGATTACGCAAAAAAAACACAAAATCACTTCGTATTAAAAAACTATAGCGAATTCAAAAAATGCTTCTATACGATCCTAAATATTATAAGTGTCCACTAATTAAACCAATTTTCAATAGTATATGTTACCCCATTTAAGAATAATCTTGATATTTCGTATTTTTAGAGGTATTTTCGAAAATAAAAAGTGTCGAGGCAAAATCATAAAATCCTGTTTCTAAAACTATACGATTCTAGATAAAGGTATGAAGAAATATATATCTTAAAACCAGATTTGTAACAACTCTAACCGTCCTATAGTTTTATATCAAAAAGTCCATACTTTTTCCGAGTAGCGCTTTAACCAAAAAGTTTGCTTAGGAATATGCCGCTTTGAAACGTCAAACGTAAGGAGTAATATTGCTAAGCAATATTTTTGGTTAAACCAGGTGTAAACTTACTCATTGTTTAGTAATAAGGCCGTTAGGGTATATTTTATTATTATATAGTATGTAATGTTTTAATTAGCCAACGTAATTCTCATTTACAGCAATAAACAAAATAAAAAAAAGCTTTACCTATTGCACACAAAAAAAAACAAATCACAAAAGGAGACAAATAGTTTTAAGAGTACAGAGAATAGGCGGCCTTAAGGTCATCTTATATGGTGGTCATCGTAAGGCTCACTTATACCGCACCGCTCCCACCCAACCAATGTATGAGCAGTCAAATATGGACTTAATGTCGTGCTCTGTAGACGCACTTTAGCTTGCGGCAGGCTCGCTTACCGCGCGCTGTCCGCGTGCTATTGTATATTGTTACTGTGAAGTGCATCTACAGTGAACGATATTAAGTCCATATTTGGCTGCTCATACTTTGGTTGGGTCGGAGCGGTGCGGTATAAGTGGGCTATGACCTTTATTGCTATATAGCTATCTCTTCCAGGCAACCTTGGGTGAATGAAAAAGGACAGAAGAGGAAATGGTGCATAAAAAGGATAGAATAAGTATATACTAACAAATATTGAAAGAGAGAAAGAAGATAAATCATAGAAGTTAAGTAGTAAGAGAGAGGAAATGACTTCTACCTTGATCTCCAAAGGATTTTAGAGTCTGAGCCTTTCTAATACCTTCTGGAAGCGCGTTCCACAAACGAACAGCATGGACAGAGAAAGAGTAGGAAAAGAAGTTGGAAGAATAACGTGGGAATTTAAGGGTCGCGTGGGAATTACAGGAAGAAACACAAGTAGCAGTACAAAATACCGGGTTTTTTTAGAGGTGGAGAACTTTAAATTGATACCACTGTTTTTTGTGACAGCCGATTTAACAGATCTTGGTTGTTTTGAGGTCAGTGGGGCTTGACAATTCATCATGAATATACTCACAACCGTTTCCAAATAGTTAAAATTACAATTGATATGCTGGCCCTGTTTTAATATACGAAATGGCCGCCGCGTTCGTATAATTTAACGATATTAGATAACTTGCTTTCGGGTAGGTACGTGTGCGGCGATAAATCAGTAACCATTGAGCACTTGGAAGTCAACATTCGACGCGTTATTGCCGACATACAGTTTGATGTATGTACTGCGAAAAGTGTGTAAAAATGGGACCTATAGATGACGTCATGTACGCGCCAGCCGCGGCGGCCGAATGCCGGAAATCATTTACAAACATTAATGTCAAAAATTTATCTTTGAAACAAAGCCTATTTCATGAATATTAAAAACAATTTTCTGTGTTTAATTTCAATTTAAAGTTCTTCAATTCTAAAAAAACACCCGATATAAGCATGCATGGGTATTAACCCATCAATCGGCATTGTGCCTGCGTGGTAACGTGGCCTATTCTCCTTAATCAATCAGAAGAAAGGTCTGCGCCTCAGCAGTGGGCATGAAGTTACATAGAATGATCATGATGAAGCGCAAAAGTACCTTGTCCTCTAGATTGGCGAAGCACGTATAGTTCCCAGCATCGGCATCAGTGACGTTCTTGACTGTCATCCGAAGGATCTTCTTCTTATTCGGGTTGCCATCCCTGTCTGTAACCTTGAGCTCGATCTCTTCAGTCTTGAGTATTGTCCTGTTAAATTGTTACAGAAAGTAAATACATGCATAGTCAATTGCAGATCAGCATGGTAACTTTAGAACTAAATTTAAATGGACAATCCTTACAAGTTCTTGCAGTAAAGTTTTCGATCAACAAAATAACACCTAGGTCTAGAGATACATAGTTGGAGTAGACAAACACGGCTGAGAAAATATGCGCCCACTGAGCCACTTAAACTTATATTTATAAGTAGTTCCTGTCATTTATGACATAAGAGTACATTATTAACCTTTTTTCTCATCTATACAAATAAATAAAATTGGAGTGTCTGTTTGTAATATTAAAATAACTGCTTTTTACTACATGCATATGATTATATATACGGTACATATACCAAAATAACATTTTTTTTTATTTTTGTCTGTCTGTCTGTCTGTTTGTTCCGGCTAATCTCTAAAACGGCTGGACCGATTTTGACGCGACTTTCACTGGCATATAGCTGATGTAATAATGATAATAATAATAATAATAACAACACCAACAACTTGCTCTGAAACATAGTCTTGTGGCATCCGAGGTGCCGTACTACAGGTATGCACCAGAACAGGTCCTTGAAAATAGCCATGCCACATTGTATTGGGATCGATCTATCATTACAGACAGGACTATTGTAGCTAATAAGCCTGATATTGTATTGATAGATCGACACGAACGTCGCGCAATAATTGTTGATGTCACTGTTCCCCATGACGACAACCTTGTGAAAGCTGAAAAAGATAAAGAAAACAAATATCTTGATTTAGCTCACGAGATTGTTGACATGTGGGACATTGATTCAGCAATTATTGTTCCGATAGTCATATCTGCCCATGGTCTGATAGCCAAGAGCCTCGATAAACACCTTAAGAGGCTTGCGTTAGGTGGATGGATCGGGAGTCAGATGCAGAAGGCAGTACTTCTGGACACGGCCCGTATAGTGAGAAGGTTCCTGTCTCTGGATCCTTAACCATCGGTAGCCGGGACCCTGATCTTGCTACCGTTGGGGAACTGCATTTTTGTATTTTTAAATGTTATATTTTATAGTGTTATACATTGTAAAAATTTAATGTTTAGAAATATAATTTTGTAAGTATTTAAAATGTAATAAAGGGAATAATAATAATAAATAATAAATAAATAAATAAATAACTTCTTACATTCACACCAATTATCTAAGCCCATTTTAATTTCATTAAGAAACTGTATCATGGAAAACTCGATAACGGATAAATATATACTTAAATACTTTTTGTTTGTAAATACATACTTAATATACATAGTAAACACCCAGACCAAGACAAATAGACATGTTCATGCACACAAATATTTGTCTTGTTCGGGAATCGAACCCGAGACCACTGGCGCAGAAGTAACTTAGGCTACTTTTTATGCCGATATTCCCACGGGAACGAGAACCACGCGGGTGAAACCGCGTGCGGCCGCTAGTACATAAATAATTCGTGAGCCTTCATTTTAGTACTATTGTTGATCGTAGAATAGAACCCTTACTTTTGAATTTTGATGTTTGACATTAGCGCAAGGGTTGGCAAAGGCCATTTCTCAAGAGTAACCCGCCAGGACTTATTCCATCATCTATTATCGCAAATATCGCAATATGAAAGTAATGGTATTTTTTACAATTGGAGAAGCGGTGTGTTGACGTGTCCGTTATGTGCACGAACGTTCGCAACCAAAAGCGGGTACATTAGCCACGATAGAGCGCACCGTCGACGAGCAGAACAACCCAACTCTGTTTTCTGAGTGTGCCGTTAAACAGTCGCCGAGGCCGAAATCGGCTAGGAAGACATCATCATAGGGCAGAGGTACCCTTTGTGGCCACTTTAAGGATTTTTTGACTTTTAAGCACTAAGTACTGGTCTAAGGTATTTAAGACACAAATTATATCTTAAATTATAGGTAATTTATCTACCTTTAAAGGTGCATAATACAAATTTAAAAAATTGAAATAGTTTTTTGTTTAAGTATGTCATGAAATGTGTGAGAGGTGCCGAATGTACCGGTTTTGGCCACTTATTGATAGTTAAACTTTTGTAAGTATAGCGAAAAATCAAAACCAAACCCAGGTTAAATCAATATATTCTAATGCGCTAGAAACCAATCAATTGCAAAACAACAATTTAATTGTAAACAACAAAGGTTTATAAAGCGTTTCATAAAAACAAATTTCTTAAAATTTTCATACAAAACATTTTTTAAAACAGAAAAAGGAATTTATTGAAAAAAAAATCGTTGTTATTATTACCTTAAAATACCTTATTTTAATTTCCTTCAAAAATGACGAAAAGTTGTTTAGAAAACTTATAGAGCAAAAAGTGGCCAAAACCGGTACAGTGGCCAAAACCGGGGCTTCTGCCCTACCTAGTTTTAACTTTTGGCTATTATGTTGTGTGGTCCACTGTCTGTGGTAATTAAGGGGCATTGTTACTAAATTTAATTGATGAAGCAATGAAATATAGACTTATTTTTTTTTTTATCCACAACGGGGTAGCACTTAGCCTTCATCACACCTGATGATAAGTGGTGATAAGGCTGAAGGTGGAAGCGCACTACTCCCGGAATCCTCAATCACTGAGGAACTGGCTATCTTATCTTTAACTGCCGGAACACAATAATGCTGAAAACATCATTGTTATGGCGTCAGACTTAGATAAGATGGTGGTAGCTAGCCAGGCGGACTAAGAACAAGTCCTACCACCAACCAAACCGAATACAATATGTACCCCCACTGGGAATCGAACCCGGGACCGTCAACTGCCAAATCCGTGGTATGAACCACTAGACCACAGAGGCGGTTAATTCTGTATTTCTTACGGTTGCATATTCAACAAATACTTTCCCCTTTCCCCCACATTGGAAAAAGAAAGCAATTTTGCATTATTGTTCACGATTACATTGTTCTATGAAAATGTTGACGACTGTACTTACATATTTATTATGTCTAAGTAAACAAATATTTTTTCATTTTCATTTCATTTTCTATGAAAACTTATGTTTTACATTTTTCCAAGTTTGGGAATAGGAAGAGATTTTCAAAGTTGTTTCAAATTAATAATTTATCGGAAAAACAAACATTTATCCAACACATTTGACACAGAGGAGATTATTGTAGACGTGTTCGTTCACTGCTTGATGAGATGCTTTATATCTCTATAAACTGACAGACAGCCATGGATTATTGAAGTGAGCATGTTTGTTTGTATGAATATTTAGCCTAAAACAACCAACCACTACTCTGCAACTGACAGGGAATAACAAGCCGGCTACCTGCAAGTTTGTGTTCGATTTGGTTCTGTTCAGTTATATCTTCAAAACAAGAGGTTAAAATTATTATGTCGAAATTGTCGAATTGTCGACCCGACACCAAATAAAGTCAGTGGCGGATTACAAAAATTAGTGTTTTTTCTCTCTAAACCTCTGAATCTGATCTGAATCTCTGAGTGTTATGGTGAAACCGTATTGAAAAACATTACCGCGATGTTAAAGCTAACAGCGCCATCTAGTAACGCGCAAAGAAAGCCGAGGCCTGACTGAATTTCGGCCTGAATTAAGTGGGGCCCACAGACTATTAGTTCACCGGCAGGCCACCTGCAATCCTCGAACGAACAGGTACCCTGACATTCGGTTTTTTTCATATGATAATAATATGTTAGGAGACACAAAAACCGTCTAGTCTAGATAGAAAGCCCTTTAAGGGCCCCACACAGTATCAGTCCGCCTGGAGTTCAGATCGGACAGGCCGCCTGGCGTTCGAGACCTCCAAAGGCCACACAGTACTACAATTATTACCTGGCAATAGTCGTAGTCGAGCACCGGCTTTGAGGCCACACACTGGTTGATATTCGTCAATTTTAGACCGCAAGAACGCGCCGGCCGGCAACCCACTCGTGGTTTACACACTAGCACAATGCCAAAAGTGTCAAGTATTTATGTGCCGACACGTGAAAATATGCGAAATTTTGCCTAAAACAACCACTCTGCAACTGACAGGGAATAACGGCCGGCTACCTGCAAGTTTGTGTTCGCTTTGGTTCTGAGGCATTCTGTCCGGCCGATAACTGTCGACATTGGTTCGCGCCCCCCAGCGACCAACACACTCGCTCCTGTCCTCTCTGTGCTCTCAGTCAGTCCTGAATCTTAAGGGAACTGTGAGTGTGTTGCCTGTTGCGGCTAAGCCTTTCTGCACTCGGGCCACCGACCACAACCACAAAACGCCACCACCGACCTATTTCCTGTAGTTATTCATACATTTTAAATGAACTCGCCACATGCCGGTAGCACAAAATAAAGAGTTTACAGAAGGACCGCTCCCACCATTTTTGAAAATCTATACCTATCCTTGTCTGACTCACTAGGGTTGCTTCTGTATTGATTCTGAATTTAAAAAGGAGTAGGTAGTATAAGTTAACAATCATACATAAATAAATTCGTTTATACATACATTTTAAACATGTTTACATGCCTTAGATGCTGCTTAGATGGTAAACAGAGCATCTAATATCCATTTAAAGTCCCTACACCACACACGACGAAAGGCAAAATCCTATTGTACCTATACCGTACCTATTATGTTGTAATGTATTCCATTCCTATATGTTATAATGTACTCTATGAACAAGATATAAATTTGGTGTGATAGTTATCCCACTAAAAACATAAACGTGAAAAAGGCACTAAGTAAGTTCGACGAAAACATAAAGGTAAAAAAGGTGCCAAGTTCAGCGAAAAATAGTTGAAATCTAAATGGGTTACAAGTTCCATAATTTTTTTCGTTCAAGAACTTCAAATAATTAATATTTTCTTAAATGTTAAATTTATAACTTGTCATCTTCAAAAATTGAAAAACCTTTATAACGCAAGAACTGTATCAATCAATAGTGGTAACTATTTTGAAAACAAGAAAGTGTATTTAAATACCTATGTTGTGTTTTTATCGTATATAGGTAAATAAAAAAATATAAGTAGTTTAATAGTCAAAGTCAAATTTGTTTATTCAATTTAGATTGGTTTTTACAATACTTGTGAACGTCATAGAAGCTACGCTATCGGTTCGCAAACCCTACAGCGGGAGAACAGCGAGATGAAAACAGGTTCATATTTGTTTCTGGCGCAGCTGTTCTTTATAGTCTTTTCTTGCACTCAAGAATATCGTTTTTCAGCTTTCTTTTTCTGGGAGAATTTGCAGAAACGTGAGTCGCTATTTGTGAATTTGAGTCACATTTAACTTTTTCATATTGTGTACAAGATTCATTAGTCTCCACAATTGCTTGCATTCTTTATTTTAATTTTTTTTTACAGGTAGCAAAAGTTTGGTATTAGTGCCTTTTTCAGGACAGTTCGGTTCGATGTCTTGATTATAGAATTGGTTTCGAAATGGGCCTCACAAACTCGAACATATGTTGACCATTTGTTGCGTACATCTACTCGATCAATTAAACTTAACCATAAGGTTCGTCTGAAAATAAATCATTTGATTTTTAAAATGCACTAGTTATTTTTGCAACGAAAATAGTCTATGGCACTTCTACGATTAAGACGTTAAAATAAATAGGTATACGCATAATCGTGCGTGGTTCGTTTTCCCCTAAACTTGGCTGGCACACTACCGTGCGTCAAAAAAAACTTTTCTGCAAGTAAAATGTCATTTGGGGTAAGTATAATGACTGGCGTTCTCTCCCAAACTAAGCAGGCACACTGCCGTGCGCCTAGATAAAGAAAACTTTACTGCAAGTGAAATCTTATTTGGGATTTAATGACTGGCGTTCTCTCCTGAACTTGACTGGCACACTGCCGGCCGTGCGCCTAGATAAAGAAAACTTTACTGCAAGTGAAATGTTATTTGGGATTTAATGATTGGCGTACTTTCCTGAACTTGGCTGGCACACTGCCGTGCGCTTAGATGAAAAAAAATTACTGCAAGTAAAATGTTATTTGGGGTTTAATGACTGAAGTCTCTAAAATGTAAGTAGGATCTCTTAATACTGCTAAAAATAAAAGAAAATGCAACGACAACTTTTACTTGAAAATTCGTCAACACGACTTGTGGCTGTGTTCGCTGAACCGCCAAGAAGTTTTGAGAATACTATAACATCTAAATAAGGACCAGCGTCACCATCATGTCAGCCGAACGACGCCCACTGCTGGGAATAGGCCTCCCCCAAGGATCTCCACAACTATTGGTCTCAATTAGATTCCTTACCTACCTAGTGAGTGACCCGCTACGAGTTTGTGATTGTGACCGGGGCGGCGGGCGGCGGTCGAGCGCCAACAAAGAATATATCTAGGTACCTACATAACTAAACCATAGAACCCAAATACTGGCGTTTTACCACAACCAGCTAGCTATAAGATGAATGTGTATGGTTCATCGTCGTTATCAAATCGGCTAGTCCCAAAAGTACCTAGGTATACTCACCTACAACTATTTGCTGTGGCATAAGCTGAGGTTGGGTCCATTTCGGCTAAAATGTTTGTTTTTGTTTATGTAAACAACCTTGTTTGTATGTTTTAGTCGAATAAACTATATTTCTTTCTTTCTTTCTTTCTTTTCTTTCTTTCTACCAACAAGAGAAAACAGTTTGACATAACTTAAGTACCTTTCAATATCGTTTGGAAATTTAAAGAACGTGTATGCACAGTTTTCAGTCGTATTTAGACAACCAAATACACTGCAACTGTAATGATATCGGATAATCATTTTGTTAATTATTGGTAAATAAGTCACAGTGACACGTAGCGGCGCGGACGTGAAGTGATCAATTAAATGCTCTTTGGAACTTGCGATCACTGACCTCTTTGCGATACTCGCGACTGAGTACTGTCCTAAACTGCCCCATTTTGCCTGTATATGTGACGTCTATGTGTGCGTGACGAAAATGGCACTTTGTTCTAAGCGGACTCTCTGCTAGGGCGACCGCCCGCGTAGTTACTTTGTGCCGGTAGTCGCCACTTGTTTATTCTCTAGCTTCAAGTGGTGGCGTTTGTGGCTGTCGCGTGTGGCTCGTGTGCGGCGAGACGGTAACAGAAGGCTTGTGCCTGCAGGTGGACTATAGTCTGTGGGGCCCTTAAATCATATTGGACACAAAACCAGAATAATGTAAGAAGGAGTATGTATGTATGTATATGTACCACAGAGGCGGCTAGAAAAAAGTTTAAGAAACGTGATATCCCTTCCAATGGTGCTTACCTATTACTTTCACCCAAAGTTTGTCCTTGAAACATCCACTTAAGATCAGCTTTTTCCGGAGAGACACTGCAGTTGAAATCCGCATTGCTGCCAATCTCACCTTCTGCTGCGACGTCGAGGTCCAAATCTTTGTCAGCTGCAAAAGGAGAATCTAGTTTAGCGAGCTATCGCAGCCTATGTATATTTCTAATGCTGGGGCTTCACCTGCGTGTAATGCCATTGATTAGTGCGCTATTTGATATAGTACACAGGTGCGCTAATTTGTTTTAATTTATGACATTAGACGCTAGGCGATAGCTCAGACAGCGGTAACTTTCGAAGTTTCGACACATTAAAGGGATTTAGCGGGCCTGTAGCGCGTTGTTGTGGCTACACCTCTTACTACAATCATTCGGTATACAAACTTGTCAAAACACGGTCACATTAAAAACTCTTTGTGAAGTAATACTCTCTCGACGACCAATAAATGATTGAGTGCATAGTCATTGGGTTTAGGATCACGGAATGGACAAATGAATCTGGCATGGTAATAAAATAAATTTAAATTATAATTCTTCAAGCAGCAGCAGCCTCCATTTTGATTTTTTTTACCACAGATCACACGCTAATTAAGCCGCTAGACGCTAGAATCAAATATTAAATTCTAATTTCTGTGGTAAAAGCGGTGGGGATGGCTGGACGTGAGTCCTGCTGATGAGCGAAGTGGGCTCAGTCTTCAAGCTAGCCTCGAGGGCATAAGATCTTTATAACCAGTACCTATTGTTATAAGTAAAGACAAGAAATATAATGAGTGTTATCTAGAGTCTGCGTTTTCTTCACACTAACACGATAAGTATGGCCACCAGGCCACACATTTATCGCATAGTTTAATGCACCATTTAATGAACGCTAATCATGCCGTTTTTGGAACGTTAGGCGTCACGCAGGTGAAGCCCCAGCATAACGCCCGAGTACTGGAACTCTACGCAACTTTGTGAGCCTTTTAAACATTTTTAAACATGGAGGCGCTTCTTTCACCCCTTTGACTTTTAAAGCGAAAGGGCGATGTTTGAGACACTCCTAAAGTTCAGTAGCGTTCAAGTATAGAGGATCGGACTGTTTTTTTAAATTTTTTTGAAATGTTGTTAGACACACCACACAGGTATTATTTTCAAATATTATTATTTTTATAATCAAACTTCCTTATTAGACAAAGACACAGCTAGAAACATGTGACGTCAGATGTTAGTAGCGCCATACTCCTGCCCTATAAAATTTCGTTTCAGAAAGAGATATAGCTAGATTAGTTGGATCACACGGGAATGACGCCGCCGATGAGCTGGCTAGAATGGGATCCTCCACAATAGTGGCAGAACCTATACCCATTCTGCCACTCCCATTCAGCAAACTGCGCTCAAGAGTAAGGCAACGAACTTGTGCTGCACATAATACCCGTTGGGTAGCTCTATCAAGCTGTAGACAGTCGAAGATGGCGATGACTGCAGTCTCGCCGCGTTTGACCTGCAGGCTGCTCAGCCTTAATCGTCCAGACCTCCGGATAGTTGTTGGTACACTAACAGGTCACCTAACCTTAAACCGACAACTATTTATTATGAATGCGACAGACAGTCCTCTATGTAGAGGTTGCCTGAACGCAGAGGAAACAGCCGCCCACGTGATCCTGGAGTGCGTGGGTTTGGCCGCACAACGAACAGAAATCCTCACAGAGGTGAGGTCGGTCCTAGAAGCCTGTGAAAGCCCCAGGAGGCTTCTGCGGTTCTGGAAGGAGCTAGGATGGCTCGACTAGCCATGTTCACGCATAACGGACCAAATTTGAGTCTAAATGCGGAAAAGTGTCAATACCAAATACCCAATACCTAGATTAGCTACACAGTATGTCACATTCAGCAGCTCATTACTTGCTTGTTAATCAACAGTTCGATATTTTTTTACTTTTGTTACTCTTCAATTTTATATATTTGAATGTTACTATTAAATATTTACATTATCATTCAATAACAGTCCGATCTCTTTCGGGCTTAATGGCGCCCAAACAAAACTGCGAATTCTCGGACAGAGATGCGCGACTTGAGTACGTGATTGTGATCTGAGTATTTGATGGTATTTGACAGGCAATAAGGTTTCTATTAGCATGGCTCATCGCAGATTCTTGCAATGCGATGCGAATTCGCAGTTGCGTGTAGGAGCCCCAAGTAAGGGCCACATTCCATTAGGACGCCAGCACGCGTAGCATGACAAACTCGAGAAGAGTTTGTCTACCGCTAAAGTCTATAATTGACAGCCGCTATTATTTCTCGGCTGCTTGTGAAACGAGATAGAAGATGGCTTTGTTTCTCTACAATGAAATGTAATTTTTGACGTTTCGATATAGAGAAAACCTTTCTCGAGTTCAACATGCTACCCAGCCTGCCGAAACTCAATACTGCAGAAAAAATGTATGGACTTCAAGCAAATTTTTATGGCGACTTGTTTTTTGTCTCTTACTTCCTATCTACCTTCCTTGTCTCGGGCTGCTGCAGTGTCAATGTCAAGTCAAGCAAGTGTCACTATGTCACTATGGCCGTAAAAACTAAAAAGTCTATATAATTTGTGAACTAAAATGTAAACAACGCGTGTCGTTTTGGTTTATTTTACCATCAGTGTGCGTATTTATTGTCTTCGGTGACTAACTATTATCATTAAGTGTATACCGCTTTGTATCATTTATTTAAGTGCATAAATGTACTTATTACAAAAAATGAGAAATATGTGGACTAAAATCTGGTAGGAAATTCAACCAAAAGCGGGTGTTCATGGCTCAATTCCCACTAGATGAGAAGCGGTAAGTAGTTTTTCATGTTATTTTATTGACGCTAAGTAATTAGAAGAAGTTCTGGTCACTTTAATCATTTGCCTAGAAATTCATAACCAAAAACCATATCCGCCATAGTGATGTCTTTACTACGTTCCAAATTATCGACTAAAAAAACTATTTTCGTAAATTTGAGTATAAAATGTATTTTAGATGTTTCATTACTACTGCATTTGTTTAATAAATTATAAAATATTTTTTAATATTTATGTAGTCGTATAAAATAATCGAGATTAAAGAAAAATTAAAAAAATCTAAAACTCCAAATTAATTGTGGTTTCTCGTGATCAGAGGGCTGGCCTATGTCTTGCACAGAAGATACCTAAAGCCAGGATGGCCGATCATGTTGGCCGACCATGATGGGCCATCGTGTACAGGGCTAGTTTGCGTGTGATTGCCGTTTGCGAGCAACGCAAACATTTGAAAAGTCGTGGGTTCGAGTCCCATCGGAGCTGGTTGGGAGTCGGGTTGAATTTTCTCAATACTTCATTTTAAATTTTTCAAATATGTATAAGTTTTATTTTTTTTATATTTATTATATTATTAGATTCTTCATGGTGAATGAAGTTTTATTCCTTTATTCTTAAATTTGTATACATATGTATAAGTACTGGCTTATCTTTTCAAATAAAATTTTCAATTTTTTTATCTATTGCAGATGCAAGCAATGGGTCAAAGCCATTGGTAATGAAGACCTCTTGTATGTACCTATAGAAACAGGACCAGATGTGACTTCGATTGGGCACCAGCCCTGAGCACGCGTTACCCATATTCCGCGATGGTATGTGGTAAACTATAATTTGATTTGATAATTATCAGCGTAATTACAATTAACGTAACTGTACCAATAGCTGACACAATTAGACATTCAATAAACTTTAAAATCTCTTATTTGAAATATATACATATTACAGTTAATTCAATTGTATTAACATATTAAGAAACTCATATTCTACGTCTTTTTTAGGTTAGAAATCTACAAATAAATAATACCAGCTCGTGCAACATCATTTTTTATTCATACTTAAATGTTCCTAAGCCTGACACGGCAAAATAACTTTGCACCAGTTGCTGACATTGACAGTACTAGTACCTGACACAAATAGGAAAACATATTAGCAATAGGAAATAATGTTATTTTACTCTTTTTTTATACATAAGGGTTTGTCGAAAAGATATCGGATATGTTCCCCGACCAGTAGTAGTTTTGGTGAGGGTATGATTAAAAAATTAAGATAATTATGCCCATTACCAATAGCTGACACCTCATGCACCAGTGTCTGACACAAATTATCAGGCTTTCATTAGAATCATTTATATGAAATAAGAATTAAAATGTCGGTCAGTGTTGCCATATCAGGAAAAGTGTTGCTACTGGTTAAATAAATTTACCCCGCTTTTTATTCTTCTTCAAGATGATTGAATGTCTTAATAAATGAATTGTATCCGAAAGTGTCAGGTTTAGGTACACTGTCAGCTATTGGTGCAGTTACGTTAGCTGTTTTCTTTTAGAAACACTTGAGTACCCCTCATATCGTTTGAGATCAGTGTGTACTCAAACGATACTATCTACTTATCTCTATTTATTTATTATTTCAGGTATATAAATATCTGCCCACTTGTAACACAACAGTGCAAAAACGTGTGTCGATCGATCAGCTAACATCTGAAAACTCTGCCTAGAAAATGAGATTAGAAAATTACAAACAATTTATTCCCACATTGTAAACCTAACTTTATTTATTTTTTTATGACATGAATTGTATTATAATAAATAATAATTATTTGTCATTGAATAATACTCAATATTTCCAAACTAACAGAGGTTTTTATTTTCCGTTTGTATAATAAAAAAAACCTGTCTGCAACTTCTGCAAGGCAGGGTACCCATTCTTTTTTTTTATCGTATCGATACATTCTGTAGCGTACATCACATCACTATTGCTTTTGTAGCTTATCATGTTGGCATTACTTTTTTGTCTGTCTCTGTTGGTACGAGATCTAAGCAGGAACTGACAGTCAAAAAGCTTGTATGAAGTCCCGACTCTTAAACGTAGTGATTATATGCTCTTTGATGCTACCCGTGCAGCTGTCAAATGTATGGACATTGGCGGCTTGGCGACGTAAACAAGGGCTAGCTTTAGGTATGTTCTAATAAACTATGCCATAGTGTATATAGAACATACCTAAAGCTGAACAGCCTAGTGACTATGGCATGCCCTGTCTGTCCGCAAACGCGCGAGACAGGGCGGTGCGTGACCGCCCCGCCCCGCCCCGGCGGGCCAGCCGGCGCGCTCGTACAAAAAAATGTAGTGCGCGTAGGCATTTGTCTTGTGCAGCCTAATCTTGACGGACGACGTTTTATTTAGTTGTAACTAGCTTTCCGCCCGCGGCTTCGCCCGCGTAGACTTCACGACGTTATCACGCGAGAATGTGATATTTTTCCTGGATAAAAAGTCTATGTTCCTCTCCAGGCTACAAAGTATCTGTGTCCCAAATTTCAGCCAAATCCATTCAGCCGTTTTGACGTGATTGAGTAACAAACATACAAACATCCAAACATCTAAAGTTTCACATTTATAATATTAGTAGGAAGTAGGATGTCTGAGTATTAGGCTATTTCTCGCTATATCAAATGGGGGTGAAAATAAAGATTGAGGGTTAGGGTCAAAGGATCAGTCACTTTACAGAAATCAATTGGCACTATAGGTACATATCAGTATGTCAAATCAATCTTCTATTACTTTCGTGAACACGAAAACAGGTGTTTACCTGCTTTTGTAGGCGATGCAGGATGTTTATACTGCCTCGCGATACTGTTAGCTTATTGTGGATATCGCGGAATCGGAAATAGTATCGTAGAATTGTCGCTTGTTCTCTAAGGATGTCATGGGACACTGCAAACACGCCGGGTTATGTTCAGATGCATATATGCAGGTTACTCGTCAACTGCTCGTTAGGGGGCGGGGCAGGGGTTAGAACCGCCCAGCTCTGACGCGAAGCCAATGAGGGCTAACGCGTATGAATTCGCCGCTAGAGGCGCTGGTGTTGCGTGAGGTCTTCAAAACGTCAAATGTCATAACTTTGTGTGTAAGCTACGCGCATTTATTTCTAAAATAAATAAAATGTGATATATTTTGCAATACGAGATTCAAAATGGCAAATAATATTTTAATTTTAAATAATATTTGCGAAAATGAAATTTTGCGCGTCAGTGCTTTAAAAGCGGAGCTAAGAAGAAAGAACAAAGCAGCAACAACTCAGAACAAAACGGGACTGCACAACGTTGCGGCATGCGGCATACCCGTTCCCGTGGGAATATCAGGATAAAATATAGCCTATGTCACTCGGGAAGACTGTAGCTTTCTAACGGTGAAAGAATTTTCTACATCGATCCAGTACTTTTTGAGTTTATTCGTCGTGGTACCCGTTCCCGTGGGAATATCGGGATAAAATATAGCCTATGTCACTCGGGAAGACTGTAGCTTTCTAACGGTGAAAGAATTTTCTAAATCGGTCCAGTACTTTTTGAGTTTATTCGTCGTGGTACCCGTTCCCGTGGGAATATCGGGATAAAATATAGCCTATGTCACTCGGGAAGACTGTAGCTTTCTAACGGTGAAAGAATTTTCTAAATCGGTCCAGTACTTTTTGAGTTTATTCGTCGTGGTACCCGTTCCCGTGGGAATATCGGGATAAAATATAGCCTATGTCACTCGGGAAGACTGTAGCTTTCTAACGGTGAAAGAATTTTCTGGATAGGTCCAGTACTTTTTGAGTTTATTCGTTACATACAAAAATACAAATCTTTCCTCTTTATAATATTAGCACAGAATCGTCCAACTGTATAGAAAGATTGCTTAAACTGTGATATTAGTATAGATAGTATAGATAAATAGGTAATTTCTAAGATTTGTTTTCTTTTACACCCGTAGTAGCACAGTATTTATTATACGCTAGCCGTAGGCGCCGTAGTAAACAAACTTTGACAGGACCTCTCGCGACTGTGGCGCCAACTGGTGAGCAAGAAAACGGTAGCCCCAATTGGGCTTTGCGGGGTGGGTGCGGCGAGGAACATGCCCTCGGTGTGTTACCGAGTCCAACATGCCGTTTGGTATGCCTAAAGATCGCATTCTCCTCTTGATACAAAAAAAAGAAAAGGTTACACGTCAACTACAAGTTTCCATTGTTGTGTGGTATAATAGAGCTGTTGAGGAGCCCATGGCGCAGTGGTTAGCGCGCTCAGCCAGCGATCGTTGAAGTTAAGCAACTTTCTTAATGGTTCATCAAGGGATGGGTGACCAAAAATTTATGATCTCGAGCTCCTCCGTGCTTCGGAAGGCGCGCTAAGCCGTTGGTCCCGGTTGCATTTGCAGTCGTTAATTCTACAATCTGCATTGGGCCCGCGTGGTGGGTCATGCATGGCTCATTTTCCTTATCCATCCATAAGGAAGACCTATGCCTCAGGAACATTTAATGGCTGATGATGATGATAGTGCTGTTTTCTGGAGGAGAAAGGTCAGGAGGACAACAGACAGAAGGAGCATGTCACGCTGAAGTAACCTACTGCACTGAATGAAGTGTGCCATCGAAAACAGGCTAGTTGCTATGACAACCAGAAGAAATACAGAATCATGCAAAGGTAAATGATTGGTGAGTTTGCTCTTTTGAGCAAAGGGTTGTTCACGCGCGCCCCGCCCACTTGCTTGCTACTTGTGTTCTGTGGTGTCATAACAATAATGTAGAGTACAGTAGTTTGCAATCTGTAAAATTTAGCACATGGTTAAAATGAGAGCTCATCTGTGCAAAGCAAGAAGTTCTGTATGCTATTGGAATAAAGCTCAAGAAAAACGGCATTAGACATTTTTTTATGGAGCATAAGCTAGAAAATTAGGGGAAATAATTTTTCCAACTGTTATTAAAACATTTGGTATGTTATTATGATCAGTTGAAAAAATTATTTGAGCAGTTACTTAATTTTCGGGTGGTTGTAAGTTTACTACAGCAGTAAAACATGAATAGTAATAAAAAGAAAATCATAGTTAAGTTACATCTGTGTTTTGTTATTTTCAATATCAATTATGCTTCAATGTAAAATTAAAAATAACTACTTTAACCCCAAGTGTAGATCCGCGATGATTACACAAGCATTTTCGTATATTTAACAACTCCTGCCGGCCTAGCATGAGCTGCTTTTATCACGCGATATTATATGGTACGGCATGCCGTCTTGCTTACACCTTAGTGGGGTAAGCAAGACAACAAGGCCGACTAGGGCCTTACTTTGAGCTGCCAAACAATGTCATAGTAATGTTGATTACAGGACGGTAGAGATGGGCATTTCTTCCTATTTATTAATCACATAATATATGTTTACCCATTAATTCCCATTTTTACTGGGAGAAAATGAAAACAATTTGGTTTCAACAACAAATGATGCTTGTGATAGATTCTTTTATTTCTTTTATCCTATATCATTTATTTATTGTTAGGGGATGAAAAGTTCGCTTGTACTACATAAATTTTAAACTACTTTCTGTTGTTAACGACGCCATCTTTCAATTGTCAAGTAGTTTCGGATAATCAGACGAGATAGTGCTGTCAGCAACTAAGGGCCAGAATTAATAACCTATCCACAGATAGGGATAGGTGCGATCCAGATTAGTTGCTAGGCAACACCTAGCAACACCCTGGCAACTGTCGTTAATTCTATGTTAATATCATGCATTGCATAGCAACTAATCTGGATCGC
This sequence comes from Crambus lathoniellus, assembly GCA_949710035.1. Classification (NCBI taxonomy): domain Eukaryota; kingdom Metazoa; phylum Arthropoda; class Insecta; order Lepidoptera; family Crambidae; genus Crambus; species Crambus lathoniellus. The sequence goes on along the minus strand of OX453323.1, from coordinate 11,555,811 downwards.
ACCTATCCCTATCTGTGGATAGGTTATTAATTCTGGCCATAAATGAGTATGGCCTATGTGCATACCATACCCTAATCTATCATAAACGTCATTTATTGTTGAAACCAAATTGTTTTAATTTTTTCCCAGTAAAAATGAGAAATATGGAAATGGAAAAAAATATGTGATTGAGAATAAATAGGAAGAAATGCTTATCTCTAGGACGGAGCCCTACACAGCGTATAGCGCTATCTTGTTTACAATATTACTTAACATTTGTTTGACAGCTCGCAGTAAGGCCCCTGATGACTTTCTCTAGCGGGGAAGGATAATAAATGTAATTGTAGGGTTAAAGTTTCCTTATACCATGAACTATTCATGCCTGATAACAATCCATACTGTTTGTATACAAAAAATGTGATAGAATTGCATAAAATTCAAATGAATAATCATAACAAACCATACTCCTTAGATAGTGACAACCGATTTGGTGCAGGGGTAAACTACCTGCCTTCTGCGCTAGAGGTCTCGGTCGAACAAGACAAATATTCGTGTGCATGAACATGTCTATTTGTCTTGGTCTGGGTGTTTTCTATGTATATTAAGTATGTATTTACAAACAAAAAGTATTTAAGTATATATTTATCCTTTATCAAGTTCACGTAGACACAGTTTCTTAAGAAATGAATGATTGTGAAAAAAAAATTTATTTATTTTTATTTTTTATAGTAACGAAACAAAATTTGAATAATTTTGTGTTATTCTAACTTTAACATCCTGATGAAGTAAGACTGAGGTTTTCCTGATCTATTTATAAAACAGGACAATGGCAATGACTCAACTGTAACAATTGCATAGGAACAGAAGTTCAGAACTTGGGAGCCATATTGAAAAACAATTTGAAATTGCTATGGCTATCTGTACAAATTATGAGAGCACTTACAACTTACTTAGTAACCTTGTACTGGTATAGCAAATTTGCTTTTTAAAGTATTCTCAAAACTTATTTAAAGTAACCAAATTTGTGTAATTTTTAAAAGTTTTTAACAATAACATTATAACTTGTACGGTTAAAGAAACAATCTGTATATGGCGGCCATGCATTAAGTGTGAGCGCAATAGCATGACCCACCCACATGCTCTACATGCAGCATGACGGTATGTGTGAGCGAGATAGCATGACTGGCCGGCTACCATTTCCATATAGTTTCTTTATCCGCGTGGCTTATACATATTATTTCATCATAATAATTTGTACAACATTCATTGTTATCTAAAGGTTGACTGGCAGAGAATACTTTTAGAAGTCCACCTTGTTTTTACTAAACATAAGTTAAATAAATAAATTACTATAATGTAATAAAACCCAGGATTTTTACCTTTATTAGATTTGTTAGTCCCTAATATATCAGCAAAGTTGCATAAGCACCAGAGTAACTTGGTTTATAACTTGTTTATGAGTTCTAATAAGTTTTGCAAACTTCAATAGCTAAACTTGTGATAAGAAGTCCTATACTTGCATTTTAGACCACACTATAAATATAACTTTTTAAACTTTCATGATCATTATCATCGGGGGCCTGACAACAAATCTTTTGATTTGTTGTCAGGCCCCCCATAGTAACTCCCACTTTTCGTAATATTTACACACTATAAATGTCTCAAAACATAAAATATTACTATAATCAAATAACATTATCAGGATTTGACAACACAAATTGAAATAGGTTTTATACTAAATTTAGTAACCAATATAAATGTGCCACATAAAAGACACCTTCAAAAAAATTCAAAATTCAAAAATATGTTTATGATGGAATTCAGCCCAGATTTTTATGCCCTATAATTTATATCTTAATAATCTCATTATTGTGTAGGTACTCAAGAGTAAATGAAATGTTGAGTATTAATCTATTTAGGTTCATGAAAACACTACAACATCTTTTTTGTAAACAATGTTTTAAGTTATATCAGAATCAAGATAAAAATGTAATACAAAAGTAATGTATCACTGTGAAATTGGTTATGATTTAACCTGGCTTTGACTTGCAGGACTATACATTCCTATGTGATATTCATATCAAATAATAATCTAGTTCCGAATTTCTACAGGAAACGATATATGAGAAAAACACTGCAACAAAAAATATTAGTGCAATCTAACTCTGGGGCTAGCATACACGCATCTGTTTTAGCCGATTCATTGGTTATATATTAAAGAAACAACATATTCGACATTGTTACTCACCGAAAACTGGATAGTGTAACGCAATAAACGCAAAATATAGACCAAATGTCGCCGAACACTTCCCGATGGAGTGACCCATTGTCATGGCGGAAATACAAGGTTTTTACGAACTACACATGTGACAATGCTAAAACAAACTCATCACACAATTCTTAGACCATTTTTCAATTCAGTTACACTGGGATATTGATGATTATTTCTAAAATTATAACAAAGTTGAATGATTGACGCCCGACAGAAGCCGAACAAACAATTCTACTGAAGAAATGAGTGCTGCTACAATAAAAATACCGCAAATGGGGGGCTACCGCGTAACTTTATGGGTATGAACTTCATACGTTTTTGGGAACTTTAAGTCAATTTTATAAAGAAAATAGCTGCTATCAGTTCCTTGTTTTGTGACGTCGAGTATAACGATAACTAGCTAGCAATGTTCAACAGGACAAAGCAGCAAAAAGCTATCAAGCTATGGAATTCAAATGACAGTTGAAGCCCATACCCATAACCATATTTCTTAGCCGGTAGCCCCCATGAAATGAACTTCATGTCAATTTTATAAAAAAATAGCCACTATCGGGGGGTCTACCGGCTAAAAAATATATATATGGATATGGGCTTCATTTGCCACTTGAATACCGCGTAACTTTATGGGTATGAACTTCATATGTTTTTTGGAACTTTAAGCACAAAGTAAGGGCGTTTGTGCACTACCACTGAATTTTACCGATCCGGAAAAAATCGGATGCTTGTATTTAATTAATTACTATTATAAATGATTAATTATTAAAAAATTCAAATTTCCAAAATTCCTCAATGTCTCAAGACTAAGGTCTTTGACCAGTGTGTGCTGCCAGTTATGACTTATGGAAGCGAGACGTGGTCTTTTACTATGGGTCTCATAAGAAGGCTCAAGGTTACCCAGCGAGCAATGGAGAGAACGATGCTTGGTATTTCCCTGCTCGATCGAATCAGAAATGATGAGATCCGCAGGAGAACTAAAACGACCGACATCGCTCGAAGGATTGCTCAGTTGAAGTGGCAGTGGGCGGGACACATAGCGCGGAGAACCGATGGCCGTTGGGGCGGAAAGGTTCTCGAATGGCGACCGCGAACCGGACGACGTTCCGTGGGCAGGCCCCCTACAAGGTGGACCGACGATCTGGTCAAGGTCGCGGGAAGCCGCTGGATGCGGGCAGCGCAGGACCGATCGTTTTGGAGATCCTTGGGGGAGGCCTATGCCCAGCAGTGGGCGTCGTACGGCTGAAATGATGATGATACGATAGATTATGTATCATTTAAAATGACTGGAATAAAAAAATTGACAATATCAGTACGTCTAAAGAAAACTGTACACGACTGTACCTAAATTCGAATGTATGGTAGAAGTTAACATTAGATTTTTTGAAAATAGCAAAGAAGAATTCTTTTTTTATTTATATCATAAGATTCACTATTTCACACAGTAATTTTTCAAGTATTTATTTATTTAAAACTTGTACCTGTTTCCCTGGAATCTCCATCGCAAGAAACGTCAAGTTAGCAGCCCACTTAGAGACCCTAACATCTCGGCTTGTATTAAAGCACTAATTTTGAAATTTTGCGTTTACGATACACTATTTATACAGTATTTTTTGACATATAAATCACATTGATACGAACTGTATTTCTTGAGGTGACTGCTAACTTGACGTTAAGTTAGCAGCCTCACTAAGATACTCAAATATCTTTTGAATCAATGTTACACTATTTATTTAATATACATCACTATTTAACACTATTTATACAGTATTTTTTGACATAATCAAAACCATCTAATTCTGTTGTGAGGCTGCTAACTTGATGCACATGTTTTTTTCCGGATCGGTAAAATTCAGTGTAGTGCACAAACGCCCTTAATATCCCTACAGAGTCCAAGCTTTGCTACTGCCAGGGCTGACACCTGTTGCACGTTAATAAATTAGGGATGAAAAATAAACTAAGATAAGTAGGTACATAATAAAACGAGTGTTTTAAAAGGAATAAATAAGGTAAGTATACAATAAGGTTTAGTGTAATTCGACGTTCTCTTCTTAGTCTGTGAATTCGACGCTTCTCCCAGCAACTCCGTAGCTGGTTAGAGCATTAAGCCCGGACAGTGAAAGGATTGCTTTGTGAGCGCAAAAGAATTTCATCATAACCAACCTATGTCACTCCTACAACCAAGACGAAACTGACGGTGACGACACCTCATTCATCAAGCCGTAGGCTGTAGAGTGTGGCGAAGAAATAAACAAAGGTGCATACATTCAAAAAACATAACCCCACTAGAACGCAGTCGGGTAAAAGTTCTCATGAAAACTAAAAAATAATAATAGGTGGCTACATATTCAAAACAGCATCCATGTAAAGAAGATTATAATAGCAGTAAGTTGCATGTTATAATACAACAAAAACATACACACACACACACACACACACATACACAAAAAAAACAGAAGCCAAGTTGTAAAACCCAAAAAGATGCCGCCTAGTTTTCGTTCAAAGTGTTAAAGGGTAATAAATAATTTCCCGCCATTGTCAATCCCAATTTTTGTTTGACTGAGCAGTGTAATTTATTTTTTTGTATTCGTTAATTATACATAAGCACTGCTCATGATTTCTTGGGTACCTACGAAAAAAATAAATACCCTTACTTTAGTACATTATAACTCAATGTATTTTTCCCGTTTTCATACACACGGTGCAAGAGTTGGGCATTGTGTAACTAACCCAACTTTGTTTTATATAGGTATTTTGATTAAACACTAGGTAATTTCCCCTAATTAATGGTAAAACCCCAATTCGTCAACTTCTTCTTCTTATCGAGTTGACGACAATCGTGGTGAAAAGATTAGACAGCCTACTGTTTGTTTGCTGGTACAGTAGCTGCTTATGGGGGACGCCAGGGGGGCTACCGCGTAACTTTATGGGTATGAACTTCATACGTTTTTGGGAACTTTAAGTCAATTTTATAAAGAAAATAGCCGCTATCAGTTCCTTGTTTTGTGACGTCTGGTATAACGATAACTAGCTAGCAACGTTCAACAGAACAAAGCAGCAAAAATCTGTCAAAATAGGCCCATACCCATATCCATTTTTCTTAGCCGGTAGCCCCCCAGGTGCTTTAGATCAGTGTATAACGAAGCACCATACGGGGAGGCTCTTTTCAAGTCCCCCAATTCGTCAACAAAATCACTCTATTAACTTCCTCAATCTCACTCGTCTAATGCTGCGGCCACAGTGTGGGGATATGCCGATGTTCAATTCGCTTCGCTTGAATTATGGCGAGAATTATCGCGAAAAACTTCGCGAAGTTTATCGCTTGAATTATTGCGAAGTTCAGTGGTGGCCATTTCTCTGGCGCAGCGCAGAGCAGCGCAGCGCAGCGTCGACCGACGCGAGACCCGGGTGTGCACACTTGACTAGTTTGGCGCAGCGCGTTCTGACGAAATTGTCGTTGCCGAGCTAAGATCTGCATTATGTTTTCTTCTAATATTGAAAACAATTTCTTTTCTTACTTGAACATATTAAATCCAAAAAAAATATGTTGATGATTACGATGATAAGATTTTAATTTTTTTAATTTAATTTAATTTATTTATTTGGAACATACAACAGCAGTGTACAAACAGTTAACTTAAAATATTAATTATACAGACTAAGGTCTATACACAGCCAACCACAATGCTCACAGCTTAAATTAACAAGTAGCGGGTCAGTTGGACACGGGTCCAATCTCACATTAAATAAATAAATAAAAAGGTACAAAAGTTATATTATAAATCAGTGGTAACTAATTCTTTTAACACCAAGTTCCTAAATCTGCCAAGAGGCGATGAGAAAATGTCGATATGCAAGAACTTATCATTATAGGTTGAGACTAAACGGCGCAAGGGAGAGCGTAACCCTGCATTCGTTTTGCAGGGCACGGTAACAAATAATTTGTGTGGGTGAGTTGATCGCTGGGGGCGAACAGGAACGCTATATGCAAGATAACTCATGAGATTCGAACAGTCAAGTGCATTGTTGCATAGCTTATGAAGTAACGTAACATCCAATAGTACTCGTCGTGACTGAAGAGACAATGTAGAATATTTGGTCTTGAGTTGGTTGTAAGAGATTTTCCTACGAAAACACCTAAAGTGTAGGGAACGATAAAATTTTCTTTGGACAATCTCAATCTTGTCATTATATTTCTTATAGAATGGGTTCCAAACTTGCGATGCATATTCCAGGTGTGGGCGTACTAAAGCGTTGTAGAGATAAATAAACGTATTTGGACGTTTAAAGTCGCGACAGGTTCTCATTATAAAGCCGAAAACTCGAAAAGCGTTATTAACAATTTTGTCGACATGCTTGTCTAGATGAAGCTGATGATCCAAAAGAATGCCCAGGTCTCGTATCATAGGCATGGAGGTTAAGTTAGTGCCTATAAGTTTATAACTAAAGTCTATAACATTGCATTTTTTTGTAAAAGTGATCTTATTGCATTTGGGTAAGCTTAAGTGGAGTTTGTTATTTGAACAATATTACGTTAACCTATCTAAGTCGCTTTGAAATCTAAGGCAGTCAGCTGGTGATCGAATACCTAGATAAACCTTCAGATCATCAGCATACAGAAGAAATTTACAATGCTCAAAGCATTTTCCGATGTCGTTAATAAATAATACGAACAAAAGTGGCCACAGGATAGATCCTTGGGGTACACCAGAAGAAACTGTAACAGAATTAGACTCGAACCCGTTAATGACAACCTATTGCGTCCTAAGTGTAATGTACGAAATAAACCATCGAACTAAATTACCTCTGATGCCATTAAATGCGATTTTATTCAATAGGATTTCATGGTCCACCTTGTCGAAGGCCTTTTTGAAGTCCGTGTACACGGCATCAACCTGGACACGATTATCCATATTTTCAAACAGATGTGTAGTGAAAATCATTAAGTTGGTAACCGTTGATCGAGATTTAACAAATCCGTGTTGTTCTGGTATAATTCTGTTATGCAGTGTAGGATAAATGCAGTTATGCACCAGTCGTTCAAAAAGTTTCGACAAGGTGGACAAGATGGATATAGGACGGTAATTCTCCACGAGGTCTTTCGGTCCGCTTTTAAAAACAGGAGTTATGTATGCCAATTTCCATATTTGTGGAAAGACGCCTTCTTGCATACATTTATTATATACTATAAATAAAGGTTCTGCTATAGAAGTTGCAGTATTTTTGAAGAACGTGGGACAAATACCGTCCGGTCCTGCACCTTTTGTTGTGTCGAGAGATTTTAATTCTTTGATAATGGATTCAAGTGGAAAACATAAGTTAGTAAGGTGAATATCATTACTGGCATTATCATTTGGGGGCAGCCATGTTTTTTCGCAAAAAGTTGAAGTTTCATATACTGAATGAAAATAGTTGCAAAACATGTTACAAATAGTCTCGGGATCATCAGATGTAATACCGTTATATTTAATTTCAGAAGGAATTTTGTGCGTTGCTTTACGACTGTCAACGTAGCTCCAAAAGCATTTTATATTATTACTAGCGGCCGCCCGCGGTTTCACCCGCGTGGTTCCCGTTCCCGTGGGAATATATCGGGATAAAAAGTACATATAAACCTTCCTCTTGAATCACTCTATCTATTAAAAAAAAACGCATCAAAATCCGTTGCGTAGTTTCAAAGATTTAAGCATACAAAGGGACATAGGGAAAGAGAAAGCGACTTTGTTTTATACTATGTAGTGATTGCTGATACCATCTTCAACTTTACCTATGAAATTATTGAAAGACTTTAAACATTCAGACTTAAATCTATCGCGGTAAAGGGAGAATTGTTCGTAATCGCAGATATTCCTGTAAGTTTTCCACTTGATCCAGTATTTATTTTTTGAATTAAATATTGAAGATTAAATATGATGATGAATGAATACGAGATGCAATTTATATCTATACTAATACTATAAATACACTTTGTTTGTTTGTAATAGATAAACTCAAAAAATACTGAACCGATTTTAGAAATATTTAGTGTAATTTATTTTCAAATCAGAATTATACATTATCTTTGTTATAAAATTAAAAAGTATAGTGTACTAAAAACACTTTAAATACTGTTTTAACGTTTTAACAGTATAATTAACAACCCTACATGATAATGAATTGCTGACTCTTCTGAACAAAAAAAATAATTTTTAAATTGGCCCAGTATTGACGGAGAAATCGGAGAACATAAGTAGTTAAAAGCAAAATGCAGAGCTCCGCTGCGCAGTCCGCTATCGAGCCATCTGACGATACAATGCTTGAAAGTGGTCTGGCGCAATCGGAGCCGAGCGATCGACGTCGCGCCAGATCGCTCTGCGCCACACCACACGCATAAATGTGTTTCTAACCATACATGTATGAAACCGATTGCGCTGCGCCAGAGAACTGTGTTTCTAGCATAATATTTATTCTGTGGCTCACCGAGAGAGCGCGAAATGTGTGAAAAATATTTCGGAAAATGTTGCACAGATTATAACTATCTACGATGGGATTATTTTCAGCGTGGCAACATTATTTGTTTATTGACAAGTCTAATGACAGACGGCGGGGTCGCGGGGTCTACAGCTATCAATGGCTCACGAAACAATTTGTTCTAATTATTTGACTCGTTAGAGGGATTATTTCCGCTTTAGCCGTAGAACAAAGTGAAAATGTGGTCTGAGAACTGTTTATAAAACATTTGTACATGTATAAAGTGCGTGCATCGCGATTGAAAATGTATTTTCATTACTCAGTCGGAGCCATTTTTATTGTATTTATTTTACGCGTTCATTGTGTGAATTCAGCTAATGACAACGAAATTAAGGAAATTTACGGTGAGTTTTCAGTACTGCTATTCTTTTGTTACAATAGATAAAACTATTGTTATATTAGCGTAGTTTTATCTCAGTACAAACTTGGGACTCGCGCCTATAGCTATACATGTAGGTTTATCTGTCAAGCTCGTGGTCATGAGGCGTGTTCCATTTCCAGAAGTCTGGAACTTTTGCCTGTTATTAAAACACTTCTGGGTTTATGCATGCCCTAGGTTGTGCTCAAGATTAGCATCCTTTTCTTTTATCCTATTGCTATCATGTTATTCCTCAACTCAAAATATTGAACACTGACCTGCACATAACTGAGATGAGAACACTGACCATAAAGGTTGATAGACCAATTATTTTCATTCATAAAGCTTACAAAACCAAATTCAATATTTATCTGTAATAATTTTTTCTGTTACCTTTTTACCATAATGTATTCTCATTGGAGGATAGTTAAAATAAATTAACATAAAGTTGAATGAATATGTGCTAATCTAAACCGGTTTGTTTTGTTATTTTTCATGAGATGAGTCACTTTATCCACAATGTTTATAGGCAATAACATGAACATAGTTGCAGACTCCATGTAAACAATATAAAATATTTTAGTACCAACTTTTCCTCTTTGGTGAATCGGAATCATATGGTTATTGGAGTTTTAAATCCTATAATTATAAAAATTGAGCTTTACAGGATAAGCGCAAAAACAAACTACTGGACTAATTTGAAGAATTCTTTCATCAGTTGATAGCTACATTATTTCTTGAGTAACTTTGGCTATATTTAACCTGATATTCTCACAGAAATGAATATGACAAGGGTTAAACCATGCAGAGCCACTATCTAAAATAATACAAAAACAATTTGGTCTCAATGAAACAAGTGTTTGAAAACAAAATCTATTGTCTGTATGTGTAAATAAATAAACATTTATTCAATGAAAATCAGCGACAAGGGTGCTAGTTATACTATAAATTGGTGGTGGCAGCACATTTCCGCATTGTTTTAACCTATTACATATATTTGTTATTTTATTATTTACATAGCTCTTTCTATTAATTTTTATAAAATTACTGCATACATTTTTATTCATTAATTGTTACAACATAACACTACTGCTCTGAACTTTAAATAAATTACGGTAAGTATCTAAATATTTAACCTCTCAAGCACAGCAATGAAATTGCAATATTTTAATCTTAACCTTATTTGTATTAGTAATAAGGAAAATATCAATTTAATTTTACCTTTTTGCATTCAAAATGCAATTTTTATTATTAAAAATTCTGAAAAGGAAGTATTAGAGATATCCTTCCATCCATCCTTTTAGCTAGTGGTGTGGTAGTGTGTTTCCAGTACTTACTTCATTTTCAATCATAAGTAAAACAAATAGTTACTTCCCTCCCTTACTTACTATTTTCTAATTTCTCAGCTACTGTTAGATAAGATCAGCTACAATTTCTCAGCAAAATATCATTTATTGTTGAATTTTGGAAAGTCAACACCCCATCTAACTTTAACAGTAGCGAAAGCTGCTCTTATTATAATGAGTAAGACTTATCTGTAGTAGGGGGGTGTAGTACTATTCAAACTTTTTGTTGGAACATAGCTCGAGACGATGCGCAAACATGCAATAAAGAATATGAATACCCTGGCCGCACAGTGCCCAGTGGAGGTAACAAGAAGCGAGAGGCGACTATTTGTAGCATGTTGCACCACCACCGGTGTCATTGTGTGCGGCGAGTTCATATAAAATGTATGAAAACCACAGCAAATAGGACGGTGGTGGTGTTTTGTGGTTGTGGTCGGTAGCCCGTGTGTGGAGAGGCTTAGATAGACATAATTGCGGGTGGGAGAGTCAAGTTTGCTGAGTTTATTGTGCATAGTGGCTCAGTACACGATCACCATTAAGGTGTAATCCCATTATTCCCATTGCAAATAGTAGACCCAAGATCTAATGTAATTAACCTGTAAGATTCTTTGAAAAAAAAAATATTACGGTTACCCCATGTTCTATCAGGGATCTCTTACATTTTGCCTTAATTTCTGAAGAAAACGTGACACTGTTAGCAACTTTTGTTGTTAGTATGCACTCATATTTCAATAGCTATCAATATTCAGTAAGGTCAATGTGGGGAAGTCCGTCTAGGAGGTAAGTCCGTCTAGCGCCAATAACTTCTATTTTTGAATGAGGCATAAGCCTCGGTCGGTAAAACAGTATTACGGAGCTAGTTCGAACTGAGAATCATAGACGTCGCTAACATCATTAGGTTGAAAGAAATTGGTAGGCGATTTTTTTTCGCGTTTTGCACTTGAAGCTGGAGTGTAACGTCTCTTCAAAAAACTAAAAAAAAAGTAGAAAATCAATGGAGTTCTTGGAGTTTCTTTGATTACGCAAGTCATTTAGTGATCCATATACTTATTTCTGGTGATGAATTCAATTATATCGCTTGAGTTTCGTAATTATTACCTGCAACAAATTTCTAACCATAAAATGTAATAGTTGGGAAGTCCGTCTGGCATACGTAAGGCAAGTCCGTCTATGACGGTCTTGCCTCAATTGCAGATATTGTCAACCTTTTCAGCTGCACGTATTTTACCTGCACGATAAAGCCGTGATATAGTTATATCCCTAGGGATATAATTATGTACCGTAAGATAGTAATGAATCGCTTTCGTATATCTACCTTACTAGGAATATAAAAATTGAATTAGAAATAAAGATTTATGTTTTACTTTTTTTCTTCTTTCTCTGTTTTCATCTGCGATCAGTCGTTATAGACTATGAGCAAATTTGATGAATTTTGATCAATTTGCTGATGTTTTACTTAGTATTTTATTTTACAAAAAAGGAAATTGGATACATACAATTTTATTAAAAATGTTTGCAACCACTGTCACCAAAGATATGCCGGACTTGCCTTAAAATAAAATAAACTCAATTATCTTTGAAATGTAAACCTTATAGACAAATACATAAATCACACATTTCAACGCTAGTTTTACGTCACTGCTAGAAACTGTTTTCATACATATTGCCTCACAAGTTATGGATATAGTGCTAGTAGACGGACTTACCCTAAACTGCACGGGAAGTCCGTCTACACGCCGTGTTTTAAAAAATAGCATATAAATCTAAAGATAATTGCAATTCATACTATTTTAAGACCAATATAGGTAAATATATATATTACCTATAATCTCCGACGACACAAGTCACTTTAGAAAGCGTATCTCGATTCAATAAGTTCAGTTGAACTTAAATTTTAGAAAAGTATGCCGGACTTCCCCACATTAACCTTACTTAAATATATTTAATGTACAGTGGACATCACATAATTTTGTCGACTTTTACTACAGTCAGATGCAATCTATATGGCGGCGAAGTAAGCCACTATAAGCAGTAGAGTACCTACCCTGCAATATTCCGAGTCACCAAAAAGTTCTAATCGTGCTGTAAGGCCTGGAAGTACAAGCTGCCCTTTTTTTTGTTCTCCCGGAGGAAAATACCGTTACGTATTCCCCCGCCAGGGGAGACGAGGGAGTTATGTGGGGCTCGAACCCACTAAAAACCCCCGGAGTCCCGTAGCCTCCCTCCCCACGCAGACAGAGGCTAAGGGATAGGTGTAGCAGTTGCCGCGCGACGTATCAGCGTCCGTGGTCGACGCTCCAACCATTGGGATGACAAAACATCCCACCTCCGGTGTAGCCGGTAATCCCAGGCGCGCTCCTCCACCTCAGGGGCCTGGGGCCGTACCGGCGAACGCTCCGAAGTTCGGAAATCTGCCGGGCTTCAAATTAAAATGAATAAATCGAGCCCCAATCAGGCCAAAATGGCAAACAACGATTCATGATGTCCCAGGATCATAGATATCTTCCAAATAACTTCGGCAAATAGTACAATAAGAAATTACGTACTTCGTTATATTATAACTGTTTTAAGTTGAAGCCTGGCAGATTTCCGAAGTTCAGTTCGGAAAGTTCGCCGGTAGGGCTCCTGCCTGGGTGGACGACGGAGTTCCCCGCTGTGCCGCCCGACCCCTCTACCTATGACGCCACATCCTTGCGACGCCTTTCTCTGTAGAGGCGCGCGGAGCGGCAAACTCCTGAACGCTGCGCCTTTGGACGCTGCACCTCAGGGTGTTGCGGAGACGCCACCTCCATGGCCATCGCACTCTCCTGATTGCTGCACGCCGAGTGACTCCTATCCCGACACACAGCGTCCCGATTTCCGGGGGCTTATTTTCGGGGCGTGTGCCCCTCACCAACGGCGGCTCACACCACCAGCTCCCCATTTCGTGCCTGCCCGGTCGCCCATTGCGGCGCACACCAAGAACTTTGTCTCTTTCTTGCACCCAGCTGCTGTGCAAGAAAGAGGCAAAGTGCCTGGCCTGGCTCTCCGCACTTAAAAAAAGACGAAGACGACCCCTATCCGCTCCGTCCTGGCACCTTGGCTGTGTATGCCCCACCCACAGACACTTACAGGGGAGGAGCTAGGAGCTTCGTCTGGGCACACCGTCATCAAGTTCGTACGTATAGTCATGGAACAAATCGGTGAACCACTTCTTACTTATTTTCGTTTGGCTCATGACGCACTCAGACCCATTTACTATTCGGTTACATGTTAAACAATGCATAAGCAAAAAAATTACGTATAGGGACTAGTGATGTAACGAATGTTAATTTTTAAACATTCGCGAATGCTGTTGCGAATATCTGCCGCTGATATTCGCGAATGCGAATACGAATGCGAATGTTTCACACAAGATTCAAAACGTATTGAAAGAAAGGCTCAAAGCTCTCAATAAACTGTCACAGCCGCCTTACAAAATGTACAAAGATCAGAACACCTTTTCATAGTCGAATTCTACTCAAGACGATAAGAATATAGAATAGGCACGTCTCAAGCAAGATTAAACAAGAGTGTCTTTCTAGAATGAACCGCAACTTTTATATAATACAGCGTTTTTGGAAGTCCAGGAGTCTTAATGCATTTACGAATCCACAAAAAAAAACCCCAACGGACTTCTGAAAAGTGGATATTTTTTCTTGCGTTCATATTCGCACAGTGTTTGAATAATTAATGAATGATTTTGAATGCGAATATCAAGAAATAAGCGATTATTCGCGGATGCGAATGCGAATGCGAATATCAAGAAATAAGCGATTATTCGCGGATGCGAATGCGAATGCGAATATTCGTTACATCACTAATAGGGACTGCAAGTGAACGGTGAGAAGCCAGTCACACGAAAAGAACTAAGAGGTCGTTCACCGAATTTGTCCCTGATTGTACAAGCTGTCCAAGCGATTTCGTCCGCATAGGCTCAGGGTATCAGCAGGATGTCGTAGTCAGTCCTTCTCAGAAATTGGGATATGAGCAGCATTTATATCCGGCTGATAGTTTCAGAGAGTTTGCGCGTTTTAAGAAACAAATTCTGGATTTAAAACAAATTATTAATATCTACCAACTTATAAATAAATAACACTAATTTTGATTGTCCCAAAAACAGTTACTTGTTCTTAGAAATAGTAGTTGCCCTATTCTATAGTATGATATGGTTATAAATATAGGTCGTTCCCTATTGCTATTCAGCTATTTTGAGCTTTAGAGCGATTTACCAGCGGAGAGAATTCGACCAAATTCGTACTTAATGTTATGACGTTTTTCGTTTATGGCCGCTAGTGAATCGTTGATACTGCTCTGATGCAATCTTTCAAAAGTTTAAACCTTTATTTTGTCAAACACCGTTGTCAATAATAAACAGAGTGGTGACTATGTTCGGCTACTGACCCCATAGCAGTATTGTACCAATTGCGTAACTATTGTTTTAGCGCCAATTACGTTTGCGGTCGTAATTACAGCGGCGCTTTCGACAATGGCCCGCTTAGCACAATAGGTAGCCTCTGTTGCATTTTCATCGGTTTCAGTGGAAATTGCCAGGGGAATTTAGACTTTATGCTTAAGGTCCTAGATGGTTTATCTTAAGGATATCGTTGGTGCTAGTTTGTGACCTAGGCCTTGTTTAGTTTTATGGAGTAGCAGAACAGAAGTTTTTGAATAAGTACAAATCTGATGGCAAATTTTGCTAGATGGCAAACTAGCCGAACTTTGCGTTCCTTTCGCAGCACAGAGGAACTCAAGATGTTAAATTTTTGGTCACCCATCCCGTGACCGTCCATTGTAAAAGTTGCTTAATCTTGCATTCCGAGCGCGCTAGACTGCGCCACGGGCTTCTTGTTATATGAAATGAAAAGGAAATAATAACATTATTTATTATGTTTATCAAATTACAAATAAATCACGAATGAATTCTTACGTCAATCCGCAGCTTCTTGCAATAAATTAAAAAAAACGTTGTGCCCGTATCCTGTCCTTTCCTTTTACAATAAGATAAGAAAACCCCATCCTGGCATCCGCCAAACAGATGTCATTGCTCAGGCTACTATCTGTTCTTTATTTAGATACTCATTATGACGTCATATTCTCTTCGTTTACTTCGATACCCGAATGGGTCCATAATTTATGTATTTTTATCGTATCACCTTCCTTCCCTAACATATACGGCAATTGACCGACCGCAATTCATTGGTTTTGACCGTTTTGATCCCCTTACGAATTCTGTTCCTTTACCATCAGCTGTTATTCTACTATAGAATATTATAAATGTGAAAGTTTCGATGTTTGGATGTTTGTTACTTAATCACGCCAAAACGGCTGAACAGATTGGCTGAAATTTGGGACACAGATACTTAGTAGCCTGGAGAGGAACATAGGCTTTTTACCCCGGAAAAATATGACACTCCCGTCGTGTAGTCCACGCGGGCGAAGCCGCGGGCGGAAAGCTAGTAGCTTATAAAATGTTGATTGTCAGACGGAGGTACAGTCACTAGCAATAATACGTAAACAACAAAGGACTTTGTCATATTTGTCTTTTTCTGTGGCATATTACAATATTGCGTGTCTTTTGTGGCACTAGAAAGAAGTGTGCAAGAATCGTAGCAGGTGGCGATCCATAGTCTCTGCCTACCCCCATGGGAAACAGGCGTATGTTTATGTATGTATATGTATGTTTTGTGGCACAGATAGTATTGTTTCGGAACAACTGGCGAGCTCTATTGAACGGTATTAAATGAGTTACGACGGCTTCCACTTCACAACTATAAACCAATCCCTGAGTCGTCACAGCTTTGTGAAATTCGTACACCCTATTTCAGGTGATGCCTCAAAAAGGCTTATTATCTGCGGGAGAAAATATGCTCCATCAACTCCGGCCATTCTCAGTGAGTGTCTATCCCCCGGCCATTTATTGCCTTGGCAAATCTGGAAATCCCTTAATAGACTGAGGACTCAGACCGAACGAAGCAAGGACAGTCTCTGCCGGTGGGGTTATATTGGCGGAGATAGTTGTGAATGTGGTGCTTGCCCCCAAACAATGGCACATATTTTGTCCTGCCCTGCGTGCCCCATCCTGCACGCTTGAGGAACTATATAGTGCCACAGATAATGCAATACAAGTGGCACAGTACTGGTCCGAAAGAGATTAATAATTAAGCCGAATAGTCGACACGACATGGAAGAAGAAGGAGCGCTTCAATGCTACAAAGTTCTATCACAGTATTTAGATCTATGTTGTTAACATATTATTCTTCATGACTGTACACAAGTATGTGCTGTGCTCTAGAAGCTCTACTATGAGCTTCCTAATCCCCGGTTTCACCCCTTTCCAGATTAGTTTTTGCGCCAAAACTTTACCCTCCATGTCATATAGCCCTATATAAATATTCGACAAGATTGGTTCACAGCAGCTTAATACCTAAGAAACATTTCAATTAACAAGTTGTTTGAGGGTTCAATTGAGTTAAATCTTTTGATAGCTGCCGTCCGAGCATTGAGGGACCCGCACGCGAGTAATCCTCTCACGCGCTGATGGTGCATCGTCTCCTTCCTCTTGTGACGTGTAGATAAAGATATTAGAACTCTAACTTCGTTTTTAGAGATCTTAATTCTTTACTCAACATTGGTATTGGATTTTCGAACTCAATATAGATTTTGTTGTAGTGTATGGCATATTTTTTCGTCAGTAAAAGTCGCTTTTGATAACATTGAAACTATCACTGGCGTACATAGTGGCGTGACTAACTTATATAAATACATTAGCTGAAATGTCTGATTTGCCTCAAACAACTCTATACAAGATCATCTCAATAAATTCTATCACATATGTTTATTGGCGTAATTCTATCATCCATCTATCACTGATTCGGATCATTCAGTTCAAAAGTGTATGCCAAACTGAAAGTGACTGCCATAGCTATTACTTTATTTTCTGTTGGTACTCACTCATATGGCCAAAGTAACAATCTACTGATACATTATCATTATTTTCTGGGGTCCACTCTACTACTTCATTCTGGGTTTTGACATAGTCGTTATATTTCTCATTTTAGCATCTCTCACACAACTACAACAAAAGATTCCGCAAACAACAACGACTCCATAACACAGTGTTAGAGCATTCGCCCGCACAGTGAAAGGTCGTGGGTTCGAGTCCTATAACGGAGCTACTTGTGAGATGGGTCGATTTTTTCTAATACTCCATTTTCAATAATATAAATTGCATTGTGAATGCAAAAAATTAAAAATAATCTCTCAACTGCTTACCTATTTGTATTTATTATGCTTTTGATTAATGGTGTTGGTTACACAACTATTACTTCTAATTTAAAGTACGATTTTTCTTTTATAACAGTAATAAATTGAAAGAAATAAAAAAATATCATCACTTAGTTAAGCGTTTTACCAATATTTAGAAGATCTATCTGCGATCGAACTATGTTTTCTTATAGGTGGCTCTTGTATTGCCCACGGGTCAAGAGGGTAGTGCTATTCTAGGTCGGCACTTTCTCAGCAAAATATAAGACGTTATTACGTTTTATAGATTACTTTATAAAAAAAAATGCAGCTCTAGGAGTCGTCCGACTACTGCGCCCATTTTTACCTATGGGCCCAGCCCATGCTGCCCAGCTACGGGCCCATTTTGATAATTAGTCGGGTAATTTCCGTCTTTACATACATAATAATCGAAATTATTGATTGTCTTGTTACTACATTAAATTACCTATTTAATCATTTGTTTATGTTTTTAATTAGTGGAAACAGATACTTTGTATAACGACCAAACCATCCATAATCGATTTGCTTATGCTCTTGCTGTTATCGTAATTATGGTAATCGCCGTTTCCCTTAACTAAGGAAGTAGGTAATGAATATCGTAACTGATTTTCTATTAAGTTAATTTAAATACTAATTATACTAGATATATTTGTGCTCAAAGGGTGGTGTTGGTGTAGTTCTAGCACTTACTTACCTTTAAACTATACTAAACGCCTCAACGTTCTAATTCAGTCAGTTCATACTTAGTTTTATAAAATACTAGCTTTCCACCCGCGGCTTCGCCCGCGTGTACTACATGACGTTATCCCGCGGGAAGGTGATATTTTTCAGGAATAAAAAGTAGCCTATGTCCTTTCTCAGGCTCTAGACTATCTCTGTACCAAAATTCATTCAAATCGGTTCAGTAGTTTAGGTGTGATTGTGTAACACACAGACAGACAGAGACGCATTTATAATATATAAGTAAGGACTAGCGGATCCTCTGCGGTTTCACCTGCGTGGTACCCGTTCCCGTGGGAATATCGGGATAAAATATAGTCTATGTCACTCGGGAAGAATGTAGCTTTCTAATGGTCAAAGAATTTTCTAAATCGGTCCAGTAGTTTCAGAGCCTACTTATTCGATGCAAACAAACAATCAACCAAATCTTTCCTCTTTATAATATTAAGTAGTATAGAAAAGCGCTCAACTTTCTCATGCGGTGTTCAATTGTGTGTGTATCACGCACGATGATTCGTTACTTCAGGTTTTTGATCGCATTTATTGTATGTCGTGAACATAAATATACATAACAAAAACAAGCAACAAAGTTATACACGTTGAATATGTTAATTCCCCATACTGCAGGAAACTTGCAGCTAAAACGATGATAATGATGATATCTGTCATGAAATATTCTTGTCCGAGTCAACCTGTTTTCATGTTATTTTAAGAACCTTCTCAGATCAAGGTTTTTTTATTTTTTTGACTTATCAAAAATTCTAATCTTATTCTCTGAGTAATAAAGATCATCAGATAGCGAACTGGCAAAAAAGGCCTACGCTATCTCTCTATCTCTACCTAGACAAACTACGGCGTTTCGCTCAGTTGGTTCAGGCTTATGTCATTCAGCGTTTGCGGAAAGATATTGCTGGTTATTGACTGTTAATTTATTACTTCAAGCATTGTATAATCTAGCATTTAATGTTCAATTGATACGCTGTGTTTAATTCAAAACTTGTTTTGCTAGGTGAGTTGGATATACTACGCCAGTATTTGATGTGGTATATATGTCGCAGGCGTATAGTCCGCCGGATAGTTAAGTATGGCAGCATGTACTCCTCGGAAGTCCTGTAGAACACGTGAAGGTTAGAAATTTAAGCGTCGTAGCAAAGCGATCGCCTTAAATTTCGTGGGTATTTTTTTAAAAATTAAATAGCATACGGAAAAAAAGATCGGCCTAGGCATTTAATTAAACGGCGGATTCAACCATTTGGCTGCGACATATAGAAACCTTTATTCATCGCGACTTACGGCAATAAGTTTCACCATACTGGTCGTACCTTTGAACATTTACGACTTTCTCTTTAATTTCTCAAAAACACAAAAATTTTAATTAGTTCAAAGATTTTGGGGGGTGAAAGTGTCCATCAATACGAAGATCTTTTACTATGAGTCCAGCCACGGATTCTTGAAAAAAATCAGATGTTCCATAGAAAAGTACAACATCGACCTCTGGCCGTGCACAATGGATTCAAAGGACAAAGAATACAAAGGCGGCGCACACTCAAAGGTTTTGCTACTGAAATAGGGATGTTACTCTTTGAAAATTTCCCACATTTCGGGGAGATTTGGGTACTAAAGGTCCGTCAAAAAAGCAAAAAAAAAAAGAAAAAAGTTTTTTCATCTCACAGATTCGGAAAGTGATTTACTATTAATTTAAACTGTTTAATTAAACTTTATTATTCAAACTGAGCAGCGGGTCCAAAACTACTACCCTAAGGTGGAAAAGAATTTTCAATAAAAAACTTAAAAAAACCCGTCTGCGGTGCAAAAAACTAAAAAGAAAAAAACAAGCAAAAAAAGATCGATAGTGGATTGAATAATATGTTCTTAGTTCTTAAAAATAAATTGTATGCAGCGTTATATATATTAGGTACTTAATACAAATTTTAAGTTTTTAAGTTTTTTAAATTAGTTTTTTTTATTTTAAGCTTTTTAGTTAAATGTTCTATGTACATGAGCAAGACCTCGCAGACGTGTCAATTCTTGTAGGGAGTTTTGGTCGTTAACTTCACGAAAAACCAAAATTCTATACAACTCCTATCCTATTATATTATACTAATTTACTAAACCAAAGAAAATAAAACTTCTTGACTAACTTAACTATCAATCAATAAAAACGATTTTGTTTGTTATTGTTAAAATTCGACGAACAATTTTTTTTTAATTAAAATTATTTAAATATCACGTCATAATCCGTCATATAGGTACCTTAAACAAGTATTTTATTTTAACATCGCAATTCGTATCCATCATTATTGTATCACAACAATCCAAGTTATTTCAATAAATTTCAATTTATTTAAAGTTTTAAACTTTTAAATACACTCACAGTATTAATTTATGTTTGCCAAACGTTAGCGCGTTCTCATCGACTATCAGCGCCATCTAGCCGTGACCAAAGAAAACAATATCTATATAAAATTCAAAAATGAATGTTGATAAGCGCAAAACTCGAGAACGGTTAGGCCAATTCGGCTAATTTTTTTTTCATATGTTCTATAAAGCACGCGGGAAGGTTTTTATGAAGAAACTGCGTGGAAAATAGTAAAAACAACACTTTTTGTTTTTCCCATAGAAACAATTAGCACTTATTAGTCGAAATTAGTTCAAAACATATCACATATTTATATTTTCGTCATCGTCTTTGTAACCTCCTCATTTTGATACCCCACTCGGTGGGATTAAAAAATATATTTTTTTACAATGCACAGAATATATCGCCTTAAAGCCGCCATTTTGTTTTTTTGTTAATTTTGATGTCCCATTGTCACTCGGCCCGTTAAGACGAATCTGACGACGTATCATTTATTAAAATCGGTTCATCCGTTTAGAAGTTACGAGGGAACATAGAAACGGACACACATACATACAGGTCAAATACATAACCCTTTTTTGGCTTCGCCGCAGACGGGTAAAAATAGAACTGAATTTGGTTACAGTCAATCATAGAGTTACCTCATCGGTAATGAAAAAGTTTTCAACTGATTTGTATGGGGACGGGACTTGAAAAAAATTTTTTTTTTATAAAAATGAGTTTTTTTTTTTAATTTATATCTCAAAAAGAGAATATTTCAGAATATCTCAAAAACGGTGCGTCGTCGTAGCGTAAATATAATAAATTTTCAACCCCCTATGGTACTCCGGAGATACTTAAAAGGCATCCGATAGAAAAAAAAAATAATAAAAAACAATTTTTTTGTTCAAATAATTTTTTTTGTTATTTTAAAACTTCAATTTTTTTATACCTATTATAGAAAAAACAGAGAAGGCGAAGCCCCCCGCAACCTTTCTTTTATTTTTCTAGGTAGTTTTAGTTTTTTATTGCGTTTCTTATAGAGGGGGATGAAAAGCAGAGTGTATTTACTTTCCTTAAATTCGAAATGAAAAGTAGAGTGTATTACTCGGCCGTAAAATTATTTTCACCTCGGGCGACGTATATTGAATCCTTCGCTGCGTTCAGGATTCTACTTAATAGCGCCCTCGCCGTAAATATGTTATTTCGCTCCCTTGTAATACAATCTACTATTATAGTTTTCTTGGTAACGTTATTGGCAAGTACACCTTTATGTCCCTTTCGGATCTGACAGGGATTTTCTTACATACTGTATAGTAAAAAAAATTTACTAAGGAGGCAAAGAAAAAGAATGACAATCATTAGGAAATTAGGAATACCCAATAATTCGTCGTTACCGTTGACTTAACATCATTACCATCAATATAAAAGTCATTGCCAAAGGGCGGTGTCATTACCATCACATGACAAAAACTGCAAGTTCAGTATCTTGTAAATCAACTACTGAATAATAGTGCCTTTGGCAGGTTTTCAGAGTTTATTAATAAATCTTTCAACTTTTGTCGCTTAGCATGAAAAAAAGGGAAAACAAATAAGAAATATTCGAAACGGCGAAACCACCCATTGATGGACACTATCATCCCCTAAAATCTTTGTACCAGCTAATTAAAATTTTGTGGTATATAAAGTCCACTGTTAATGACTAATTGCTTTCTTCTTCTTTTCCAGTTCCGTCCGCACCACAAAATCTTACAGCTAACATAGTGGCAGCCACCGAGATTCATTTAGCATGGGCCCCGCCGCTAACTTTCACTCTCCACGTTATTCCACTACAAGAGAAGAAAACCCCGGAATTCCCCGTCCTCCCCATAAAGAAGGTCGAACACCAATCAGATGAACCTGTAAACGACGTTATACGTACTCCAGACCTATCAGTAAACGCTGAAAAGCTAAAAGACCTAGAATACGCCACATACAACAGGTACAATAACAAGAAATACAATGACGAATATTCCACATCTGATATGATGATGGACTCTTATAGGAATAAAAGGGAATCTCGTTCCCATCGCCATAGGAAAAGGAGACAGGATAACGGCACTGATGCAAGGAGTATGCATGCGGAGAATGGTGATGCGGAAACACATCAGGCTTACGACATGGGCAATACCATAGAGGTTGTGAAAAAGTCTTTCAATGCAGCCAGACCGCATAAAGATACCACACAGGTTGCATATGTTCTTTATTACGAGCAAGGAGTACCGAGGTTTGATATGTCGGCGGTGGTTGGAGCTCAGAACTCTTCAGAGGTGAAGAATAAGAATGTCTTCTCGAGCGATCTCGGCATGGAAGAATACTCGAGGTCAACTAAGAACCTGACTTTGTTGAACACTTCTGGGAAGGTCACTAAGGTGGTGGGATTCAAATTGAAAAACTTAAGTGAGTATTCTATTAGTTTTAATTGGTTATTGGTTCACACATCATTATAGTATAGATTTAAAAAGTCATGTAGAGTCTCATAGTCGAACAAGTCTCTTTTAAAGTTAGTCAGGTTTCTACAAATCCTATCTTTATATTCATCATAAGTTAAGACTCGTATACTTCGATCAACAATAAAACCTAGCTCTAGATACAACTATGTATAGTTGAAGTGACAAACACGCCCGAGCGATTATACTCCCACTTGATTGAGCCACTTGCGTCATTTATGACGTAAGATCGTAACATTATTAACCTTTTCTCTCCGTTTAAAGGTGCCATAGAAAATTTTGATTTAGTTAATGAGCCTTCATCTAGTACTATGTTGATCGAAGCTCGTATAATTAAGTTTTCACCCCAAACATCCTTGTTATAATCACTATTTTGTCCCCAGAACCCTTTACGCCGTACAAGATATGGGTGCGCGCGTTCTACAACTTCTCTCTCGAAGGCGTCTCCTCATCAGCCCTACTGGAGAGGCTCAGCAACAAGTCGGACCCGGTGTACGTGCTCACCGACGTGCTGCCGCCTTCTCCGCCCAAGATCCTCAACCTGACCTGTGACCTGGAGAAACGTAAGTAACATATTAATGTTAATAGGATAATACCTTTTGGAATGGAGCGTCACACATGCATACAGCGTGTGTAGAGACCATTCAGAGCCCGTGGTCCTACTGCGTGGTCCTATTAGTAGTACCACAGGCAATTTTTTTTGTTCGTAGTCCTATCAGTAGGACTGTAATAAAAACAATTATTTTTTACTAGCTGACCCAGCGCGACTTCGTTCCCGTGGTCCTACCCCCTACTCCACCCTACCCTACCCCACACCTACCCTACCCCTACCCTACCCCTACCCTACCCCTACCCTACCCCTACCCTACCCCTACCCTACCCCTACCCTACCCCTACCCTACCCCTACCCTACCCCTACCCTACCCCTACCCTACCCCTACCCTACCCCTACCCTACCCCTACCCTACCCCTACCCTACCCCTACCCTACCCCTACCCTACCCCTACCCTACCCCTACCCTACCCCTACCCTACCCCTACCCTACCCCTACCCTACCCCTACCCTACCCCTACCCTACCCCTACCCTACCCCTACCCTACCCCTACCCTACCCCTACCCTACCCCTACCCTACCCCTACCCTACCCCTACCCTACCCCTACCCTACCCCTACCCTACCCCTACCCTACCCCTACCCTACCCCTACCCTACCCCTACCCTACCCCTACCCTACCCCTACCCTACCCCTACCCTACCCCTACCCTACCCCTACCCTACCCCTACCCTACCCCTACCCTACCCCTACCCTACCCCTACCCTACCCCTACCCTACCCCTACCCTACCCCTACCCTACCCCTACCCTACCCCTACCCTACCCCTACCCTACCCCTACCCTACCCCTACCCTACCCCTACCCTACCCCTACCCTACCCCTACCCTACCCCTACCCTACCCCTACCCTACCCCTACCCTACCCCTACCCCTACCCTACCCTACCCCTACTTACTCCTACCCTACCCCTACCCTACCCTACCCCTACTCTACCCCTACCCTACTTCTACTCTACCCCTACTTACCCCTCCTTCCCCTATTTTTTCACCGCTAAAACCTTCCTTGGACTTCCACGAACATTTCAAGACCAAAATTAGCCAAATCGGTCCAGCCGTTCACGCGTGATGCCGTGACCAAGGGAAATAGGGATTCATTTTTATATATATATATCTACTCATCAATACAACGTCAATATTATAAAATGTTACTGGTTCTGAGGTCCTATGACTTAAGGCGGTACCCTGACCGAAAGTGGCGCCCTCAGAGGTTTTTTTAATAAGTTGCTAATAGAAAAGGATTTTTATAAAACTTTACGGGGATTTTTTAGGGCCCATGGTCTAGTATTTTCTGGTCATGGTCTAAAGTTCAGAAGTCATGAAACGCTCCTGGCTGGAGGAGCCGGAGAGCACGAGTCAGAAATAAAAGAGGGTAGGTATATGAAATTAAGTGTATTTTATTTTCCACAATTAGACCGTGGGTTCTGTCGCTCGGGGATCAGTGCAAAGAACAAGTTGGGAGGACTTAACTTAGGGACTTCCTAAAGAGGGGAGAAGTCGCTGTAGCCTAGAGGCAGCGGGGTCTGGTCCGGGGTAGGCCGGAGCAGAGCAGGGTCCTGGCGGTTAGGCGCGCAGGAGCAGGTGGAGAGCGGCACGAAGTAGGCAGGTACTGGTGCAGGTACAGCAGGTAGGTACCGGTGAGACTCGGGGAGATGTTGCCCGGAGATACGACCCTGAAATGTTACGATAACAGGTATGAACATGTGTTCACTAAATCCGACCGCTGTGTATGAGTGGGTATGACACTGGGCTACAATTGAGATAGGAATATTGTCATTTAAATTAGGTTACTATTAAAGAAAGAGGAGCACATTAACTTTCATGTCAGCGGCTATTGTTATACTAATTAAAAGTTACAGAACAAGAGGGACAATTTAAAGGTGTAAGTTAAAATGTATTTGAATAAAGACAACCCACTCTTCTAGGTACCGGTCACGACAAGGTTACAAGGAAATATTAGGCTGTAAATTGCTTTTGGATCCCGGAATATTTAGTATTCCGTTCACCGTGTGGCAATTGCAGTTTATATTAGTATAAATTCGATGACGAAATAAACATCACATCGAAAACAATATGTAAAAGAATAGAATTGATGAACGGCTGTTTGAGGTTATAGCACCGAGAATATAATTTATTTATCACGAAAATAAAACGCGCACAAAACACTCACCCAATTATGTTGGGGCGAGAAACCAGAAAAAGGAGAAATCTTTAGCGAATTCTCCTTTATATATTAAAAATCTTCCAGAACATTCTGGCTGTAAGTAGGGTTATAATTTTTTTTGCCTAGATAGATTCAACTTGTCATTGGATTTTAATCATACAGCCAAGGCACCGACTAATTACGTCGCGAAGATTTCAGAATTATCTGGAAGATTAATTTAGTAAAATCTATGGCGCGCGTAAGACAAAATTGCTTCCAATAGACTATTTATGTTGTTACGTTAAGAAATGCAATATAAATATGCACGAAACTACAATCAAAGTATTTCGCATACAGATCAGTCTGCCACGGAACGCGCGGCGGTTTATAGCTA
The DNA here is from genome assembly GCA_949710035.1 of Crambus lathoniellus. Classification (NCBI taxonomy): domain Eukaryota; kingdom Metazoa; phylum Arthropoda; class Insecta; order Lepidoptera; family Crambidae; genus Crambus; species Crambus lathoniellus. The sequence goes on along the minus strand of OX453323.1, from coordinate 11,529,356 downwards.
TGTTACTTCGGAACATCGCAAACAAACAGACAGCTGAGTGGCATCTGACATTGACAGCTCCTATCACATAAATACAATAGAACTGAATAGACCACATTTGTTTATAGTTGTAATGATTTTTTCATAACATTAATAGTTTGTGCGATTATTATGGATAAAACAATGAAAGAAGTAAGTAAAAATGGCAGCCGTTACATATCCCCCTTTTTAGAGAAGGATTTTGCCTGGGAAAAATCCACTAAGAAACAAAACCACCGAAAACAAAACTAAGGTTTAGAGTAGCAGTATACAATAAGATAAGCTAACTGTACGTTATCGACAGTAAAAGCAACACCATAAAATTGACGAGAGGTATCGACAACCAGTTCAAGACTAATTGAATAGAACGGTACAAGGACCAACAATCGCAAGACAGGAGAAGAATTCCAGTTATTTAGTGTAACTGAATCAACATTCCCGTTGAGAATGCTAATGTTAAAACAATGCGAAATTAAAAATAAAATAGTCGAGAGATAAACTTCATGCAGACACAATTCAAACGAACAGGTTCCCTAGCTATAAATGTATTTAATTAAAATTATATTTATGTATAATTTTATGCAATAAAAGCCCTAGCTAAAAATAATCAGATTAAAAAGTAAAAAACGATGACCAACAATTTATTCAATACATCTAAAACAAAATTTTGCTATAAAAAGGTAAAAATAACGACGAAGACTAATACTTTGTAGAATTTCTATTTAAAAAATTTATTTAATTTAGGAATAGTTATTTATTTTAAAATCTTTAATATGCCAGGAACCTAGATTTTTCCCATTCATATCTTCAAGTTCATAAACTAGAGGAGATAGTTTAGATTTAATGAGACATTTTATATATTTAGGAGCAAGTTTTTTAGAAAACTGCTTATCCTTATCACTTTGATAATAAGTTTTTCTCCAAACAGTATCACCAACGTTAAAGTTATAGTTTTTGCGACGAAGATTGTAATGCCCAGAGTTTCGGGAATGAGACTTGATAAGAGAACTTTGCACTTGGTCCATAATTTTTCTAAGTTTACCAGTGTTTTCAGCATACACATCCCTAGGCGCAAAAACAATTTCATCGGACAGATCAACATCAAGATAGTGAGAACCGCACGGCACTAACTCCCTCCCGTAAACCAGAAATGACGGAGTATAACCTGTGACTTCACTGACGGCAGTATTAAGTGCGAATTGTATTTTGGGAATGTTGTTATCCCAGGACCTGTGGTCCTCTTCAATAAAGGTGGAAACAGCAGTCATGATGGTTTTATTATAACGCTCAACCGTGTTTACCTGTGGAGTATATTTAGGAGTAAAGCGTACGTTTGGTATTTTATATTGAGAAAACATGTGATTAAGCTTTTGACTGACAAACTGCTTACCGTTGTCCATCAAAACAGTACTAGGAATGCCGTGAACAAGAAAGACTTTCTCTTCAATTAAACTAGTTATAATGTCGGCAGTAGCACGACGGATAGGAAACAAAAGCGAGTATTTCGAAAAACAACAAGTGACTACAAGTAGCATAGTATTCTGTTTTCTAGATATAGGTAAGGGACCAACCAAGTCCACACTAATCATTTGGAATGGTCTAGAACATTCCTTAGGTCGTCCCATAAATCCTAAGGTAGGATGATTTGCATGCTTGTGAGAGTTACAAGCATCGCACTCATTAACAAATTTTACGACATCTTTATGCATGCCAGGCCAGAAGTAATTTAAAGAAATTCTTTTAAAAGTTTTAAATATCCCTAAATGTCCAGAAGTAGGATTATCATGGTAGTCTTTAAGTATATCAATTCTAGATTCTTTAGGAACAACTTCCTTCCATTCAAATTCTCTAGTTAAGGGATTTATAGTTTTTATGAAGCGATATAACTTATTATTATTTATTTTATAATTGGTAAAAGAGGTAGGGGAATTTTGACAACCGGCAAATAGCTCCAAATACCAGGGATCAAGTACAGGAGGTGAAGAAGATCGGTTGACGTTATCTATAGCCGCTACAGGCACCGCACGGGACAACGAATCTGGAACGACATTATCCTTGCCACGTCTATGTTTGATGTCGAAGTTGAACGCAGAAAGACGTACTCCCCATCTGGCAAGTCGACCTGTAGGGTTATTAATATTTAGAAACCATTTTAAAGACGAATGATCAGTAAAAACGGTAAATTTACGGCCATTATCCAAATAACAGCGCCAATGTTCTATAGACACAATTACTGCGAGCGCTTCCCGCTCCGTAGCGCTATAGTTTCGTTCTTGTGCCGACAAGGACTTGCTCATATAGGCTATAACTTTCTCTTCGCCATTTAAAATTTGAGTTAGTATAGCTCCAATCCCGTAATCACTAGCGTCGGTATGGACTTGAAACGGTTCAGAATAATCCGGACAAGATAAAATCGGAGGGGACGTTAAACACTCTTTGAGCTTCTTGAAGGCAGTTTCTGCTTCTGGTGACCAGGCAAAAGGAATTGCATTCTTACCCTGAGAGGTAAGTTTGTTCAATGGTGCAGCCAATGAACTAAAATTGGGAATAAAACGACGATACCAAGAAGCAGTACCTAAGAAACGACGAACTTCCTTCCTGTTAGTAGGAGTAGGATAATTCACAATGACCTCAATTTTCTCCGGATCGGCGTGTAGCCCATTCGAATCGACCATATAACCCAAATACTTTAATTTTTCTCTGAAAAATTGACATTTTTCGAAATTTATAGTTAAATTTGCGAACTTTAGTTTCTCCAAAACTCGTAAAAGTAAAGAAATGTGCTCCTGAAAGGAATTAGACACAATTACTACGTCATCAACAAATACATAGACCTTATTTTCGAATTCAGGACCATAAAACAGCAAATCTACCAATCTTTGCTGCGTGGCAGGTGCATTGGTCAACCCAAAAGGCATAGACTTAAATTGGAAGGTTCCTCTAGAGGGAATATAGAATGCAGTCTTACATCGGTCTTCAGGCTTAATTAATACCTGCCAGAACGATTTAGATAGGTCTATACTCGATAGATACTTAGCATCCCTAAGGTTATCTAGGATTTCAGTTATATAAGGTAAGCTGTAAGCATCTTTGCGAGTGACAGAGTTTAGTTTCCTACTGTCGAGACAGAATCTATACTCGCCATTCTTTTTGGGAGTAAGAAGCACGGGATTAGACCAAGGGCTCTCACATGGTTCGACAACATCTTCTTTCAACATCTCGTCCAGTTGATCGGAGAGAATTTGTTGCTTCTGAGGGGACATTCTATAGTAACGTTGTCGAATGGGAACAGAGTCACCTGTATCTATAGCGTGAGTGATCAACGAAGTACGACCTAAACCACATTTTTCATAGGAAATGCTACGAAATTGAGAAATAATATTATCAGCGTTTTCCTTTTGTTCGTTGTTAAGTTGAGCGTACGAACAAATTTGTTTAGGATCGTCAAGAGCAATATTAGATATATTAAATTCGTTAGACTCATCCAGCAAAAGGCTATCGAGTTCACTCGGAAACAACTCGAACTTCCTCCAGAAATCCATACCAAGAATTAAATTGTTTTTAATTTCCGGCACAACAAATAATTTAATATGAATAGTTTTATTTTTAAAATTTAAAGGTAGAATAACATATTTAGAGGCAGTAAAAGTTTGACCGCCAGCTGCAGAAAGCTGTAACGGGTCACAAGAATAAAGTTTATTATTAGGATTTAATATATATTCCTGATAATTATTCCCAAGTAAGGATATGCCGGAACCGGTATCTAAAAGACCAACGACATGATTATCACCAATAATAACAGAAATATACGGTCGAGAAAAATTAATTTCAGATTCCGGGATTGGAGACTCAGAATGACTATGAGATAGATTCGATATAATAGATAACCATTCTTTCCATTCAGCTTCATCGCAACGACTAGAGAATCTCGAGCGAAGCTGCCTAGTTTCACAATCCCGATCAATTAGTTTTTTTGATTGGTAGGCTTATTGCAATCCGGACATTCGGGGGTGCGAACACCATCTTTGCCACACTTAAAACAAACTATTGTTCGTGGTTGAGTACAGTTTTTCAAATTATGCGTGTTAGAACGACATCTAGGACAATATATATTATCATTGTTCACAGCTGAAACAAATGACTTATTAGTTTTAGTAAAAGGTTTATTAACAACCGGAGTGCTAGTAGCACCGCGGTAAACGAACTCCGTAGCTAAGTTCGACATATTAGAAGCAGAAGGCTCAACAAAATTTGCCACTTGACACTGTATTTTTTCAACGTGTTGACAAATAGCTTTAAGATCGTCGATGGAGTTTATCACCGAAGACGGAGTAAGAGCATTAGCGTAGCAAGGCCTAATATTAGTAAGTAAAATTTCTAATTTATCTTCCTCTGATATTGGTTTCGTGAGGCGAGAAAACATAACCTCCATTACGGAAAGATATATAGCAATTGGTTCGTTAACACCCTGGGTACGAGCTCTAATATCCGATTTAAATTGAGAGTCATAGTTTTTCGGAAGAAAATCAGCCTTCAGCAAGGCTACTAACTCTCCCCAGGTATTTACTTTTGGCCTGGCACAACGAAACCAATACAAGGCGTCGTCGGTAAAAATTTCGTAACCAAACGACAAAACCCTACTATAATCTATGCCCCTAGCTGTGACAAACTCGTCAACCTTTTGAATAAAGGAAACAACACAAGTTTTCCCGTTGAATTTAAGTTTAGTGAAATCGGAAAGAGCCCGATCGACAGTAACATTAATAATAGACTCCGTCGCGTTGACTTGCTCTCGGCTGGAAGTAGAAGGACCGGGGAGCAAAGGGTCACCCGCATTCGCGCCTGAGACAGGTGTCTCCCTAGGTTTTAAAGTGGACAGTTCCTTGTCTTGGGCCTTCAAGCCGCGCTTGCATTCAGCAAGGGCACCCAATAATAACGCGTCCTCGGCCGCATCAACTCTACCGAGCCGATGAAAAACGTGGTTAAGAATAACCTCCGTTCTCAAATAAACACCTCTATCAAATTTAGATTTTAATAATTCAAGGTTTTTATTAGATTTGTTTAATGCGGCTGAGATGCCGTCTAAGTCGTCAGCAGAAGACAAATGCGAGGCTAAAATCTCCTCAGAAGGAAGTTCTTTAGAGATCTTTGTAATTTGCTTCCTTAAATCGGCCACGTTATCAGCCGGTGTTTCTCCGCGAAGTCCGACTTCGTATTCAAGTTCCGACTTTTGTAAGGAAAGAAAATTTATCTTACGCACAGCCATATTTAAGTACATTAGGTGAGTCTTTTGCGCGACGAGCCTACTCAAGTGCAACCACTACTTAAGTAACAAAAGGGGTATGTGGGTAACTATAACCGTTGTAAGTTCAATTTAAAAAAATTACAATTTAAATGAAGAAAGTAAATAACCTCCTTGTTTGAAGTAGGTTAAATGAATATCAAGGGCTTTAAGTTAAAAAGTAAAAAAAAAAAATATTTATTAAGGAAAGGTAAGTAACCTCCTTTTTTTTTAAGTCGGTTAAAATAAAAATCACAGGCTTCCTGGTTTAGAACCAAGGAAAGGCTGATATTTAAAGAAAATATTACAGTTAAATCACCACGGTTAGCCGTTCGTTACACAAACTCGGATAAAAAAATAGGTACCCACATACGAAGCACAAAAATAAATAAATAAATAAAGCACTGATCACCAAGCGAGCCTGAATGAGCTGGGCGCCACTGAAACGCTCCTGGCTGGAGGAGCCGGAGAGCACGAGTCAGAAATAAAAGAGGGTAGGTATATGAAATTAAGTGTATTTTATTTTCCACAATTAGACCGTGGGTTCTGTCGCTCGGGGATCAGTGCAAAGAACAAGTTGGGAGGACTTAACTTAGGGACTTCCTAAAGAGGGGAGAAGTCGCTGTAGCCTAGAGGCAGCGGGGTCTGGTCCGGGGTAGGCCGGAGCAGAGCAGGGTCCTGGCGGTTAGGCGCGCAGGAGCAGGTGGAGAGCGGCACGAAGTAGGCAGGTACTGGTGCAGGTACAGCAGGTAGGTACCGGTGAGACTCGGGGAGATGTTGCCCGGAGATACGACCCTGAAATGTTACGATAACAGGTATGAACATGTGTTCACTAAATCCGACCGCTGTGTATGAGTGGGTATGACACTGGGCTACAATTGAGATAGGAATATTGTCATTTAAATTAGGTTACTATTAAAGAAAGAGGAGCACATTAACTTTCATGTCAGCGGCTATTGTTATACTAATTAAAAGTTACAGAACAAGAGGGACAATTTAAAGGTGTAAGTTAAAATGTATTTGAATAAAGACAACCCACTCTTCTAGGTACCGGTCACGACAAGGTTACAAGGAAATATTAGGCTGTAAATTGCTTTTGGATCCCGGAATATTTAGTATTCCGTTCACCGTGTGGCAATTGCAGTTTATATTAGTATAAATTCGATGACGAAATAAACATCACATCGAAAACAATATGTAAAAGAATAGAATTGATGAACGGCTGTTTGAGGTTATAGCACCGAGAATATAATTTATTTATCACGAAAATAAAACGCGCACAAAACACTCACCCAATTATGTTGGGGCGAGAAACCAGAAAAAGGAGAAATCTTTAGCGAATTCTCCTTTATATATTAAAAATCTTCCAGAACATTCTGGCTGTAAGTAGGGTTATAATTTTTTTTGCCTAGATAGATTCAACTTGTCATTGGATTTTAATCATACAGCCAAGGCACCGACTAATTACGTCGCGAAGATTTCAGAATTATCTGGAAGATTAATTTAGTAAAATCTATGGCGCGCGTAAGACAAAATTGCTTCCAATAGACTATTTATGTTGTTACGTTAAGAAATGCAATATAAATATGCACGAAACTACAATCAAAGTATTTCGCATACAGATCAGTCTGCCACGGAACGCGCGGCGGTTTATAGCTATGTTACTTCGGAACATCGCAAACAAACAGACAGCTGAGTGGCATCTGACATTGACAGCTCCTATCACATAAATACAATAGAACTGAATAGACCACATTTGTTTATAGTTGTAATGATTTTTTCATAACATTAATAGTTTGTGCGATTATTATGGATAAAACAATGAAAGAAGTAAGTAAAAATGGCAGCCGTTACAGTCATTGTTTGCATAATCCCGTATAGAAGCCAATATGAACATGAGTTACCATTATCGTGACTGCACGGATACATGTACCCGTACATTTTTCTTTTTTATAATTAGGGCACCTCCAAACTGCCCCTTCTTTTTTATAAGGCCTCAACTTATAATACTGGTGTCCACCATATAGCAGCACAGTAACGCCCTTCCGTTTAATAAAATTCATTGCGAGACTTCCCTTTTCCCTTGATTTAGCATCAAGAATTACACGGAAAATAATCAATGTCAACGTGACACAATGATTAAAAAAAAAACTCTTTTAAGGTAAATACAGTACAACCAGAAAAAAGGAGTTCTTACTACTCCTACTCCTAGTTGAACTACGAACACTGTAACTTGTCCATAGTCCTATCGATAGAACCATGTACAAGTAAAAATGCCCGTGGTACTACTAATAGGACTACGGGTAATGCTAGGTGCCCATAGTCCTACTGATAGAACTAGGGACACAAAAATTTGCCCGTGGTACTACTAATAGGACCACGCAGTAGGACCACGGGCTCTGAATGGTAGAGACGCGGCGCGCGCGAAGTGTGTGTGTGTAACTCGGTCAAGTTAACATGACACCTGAAGCCCTACTCTAATTCTTTCACTCGATTCTGTCATGCCCGGAGAGTGAGAGGGACGGGTATAACCTGCATGTGTCATGTTAACTCGACCGAGTAGTACAAGTGTCACTGTCGCGTAACGCCATTCAAAAAGGTATTATCCTATTAGAATTTGAACCAGATAGTAATCTTTGTTTAGGGTTCCGTACCCAAAGGGTAAAAACGGGACCCTATTACTGAGACTTCGCTGTCCGACTGTCGTCTGTCTGTCTGTCTGTCTGTCATCAGGCTGTATCTCATGAACCGTGATAGCTAGAGAGTTGAAATTTTCACAGATGATGTATTTCTGTTGCCGCTACATGAATAAATACTAAAAACAAAACAAAATTAATATTTAAGGGGGGCTCCCATACAACAAACGTGACTTTTTGCCGTTTTTTTGTCAATCTTAAATATAGTGTCTAATGTTGGATAGATTAATATATTGTACGTTATAATAAGTGTATAATGTTGTAATATAGATGACGTCACTGGGTTCGGTTTCCTGGTCTGGTCTCGTTGTCAGGATGGTTGCGACGAGGGATCCTCAAAATAATAGTCTCTTCTTCAATAACAAACGTCTTATTCTTCAATCACAATCGATATGGCATAAATAAAACAACGATTCAAGTGATATACACGGATGAATCTTTAAACGCAGCAAATTCGATACAGAAAAGTGGCCCTTGCGGGCCCCACTACCGCCTCAACGTCCAACCCCTGTGGGTCCCTTTTCAGACTGTTTGTATCATGCGCCTGCACCAAAATGTGCTGACCATCGACCAATTCAACTGACTTGGTCCAAGTCCTGCCATCTCTCTGTATCCAACTCACCCAAGTGCTTTTCGCAACGTTTAAACTGACTCAACTAATAGTTACAAAGCAACAAAATAGATGGCGCTAATAATTTTAGTCGATAGTTACAAAATAACTCGATAGATGTCGTTTTAATTTAAATTAAAGTAATCGATCCCGCCGCCTATGAGGGCAGCACTGCGTCCACGCTCCGACACGGCCATTCTGACGTGTCACATGTCCTCATGTGTATCTGGAACAAAATTACTTCAATGGAGCTAATTCCGCTCGGCTTACCCTGACTAAAAGGTTAGTAGGTAGCTACACAAAAGATAAGGAAGAAAGTATGCCTCATAGTAAGTTACAGTAATCACAATATTATAATCAAAGTCATATAAGCAACACACATCACTAACAGTAGCTACACATTAGGTGGCAAGGATTCCCACATGGAATCGGTACACTCAATGTACATGGTCATCGTAATGACATAGTCTCCCATGAGACGGATTCCCTCATTGGAATCGGTATGCTCAACATACATGGTCATCTCATAATGACATAGTCTCCCATGAGACGGATTCCCACATTGGAATCGGTACACTCAATGTACATGGTCATCGTAATGACATAGTCTCCCATGAGACGGATTCCCACATTGGAATCGGTATGCTCAACATACATGGTCATATCATAATGACATAGTCTCCCATGAGACGGATCCCCACATTGGAATCGGTACACTCAATGTACATGGTCATCTCATAATGACATAGTCTCCCATGAGACGGATTCCCACATTGGAATCGGTATGCTCAACATACATGGTCATCTCATAATGACATAGTCTCCCATGAGACGCTAGATTGCCACAGCCTCAGCCGCACCGCGCCCTGTACAACCCTATTGAGTCGCAGTTACGACTACGACTGAAGCGTGCGGATTACCAAATAAGTAGCCATGTCAGTAAGTGTTTGCACATAGTTAGACAGGCCTTCACCGGCACTGTTCACACCCGATTCAACATCACGAACATTTAATTCTGAGGATACATCACTTTGAGGCATATTTCTGAGCTACCTATTCGTTAATCTTTCAAAACTTAGTTTTAACAACTTCAAAACTATTTTAGGGCAAACGTTAAAAATATCATTTTACACAAATTAACTCTCTTCATAAGTTTACTCATGAAAATCCATTTCCACTTTATCTTGGCGGAGATTGTACTAAAATTCACCATAACGTATCTGTCAGAACTCTACAGTCTACAGTAACTTTCAATGACTTATCCAGTGATCGTAAAATTTTGTGCTTTACTAGCACTCCACAACATAACCAGCGATCACAAAACTCAGTGCTTTTGGTATCAGTCCAACAAAGCTCAATACTCAAATAAATCTGTCACGTAGCAGCTGATAACTGCTTGTAAATAATGTTATTACTTAAAGCCTTTTTGAAAAATAAAGCTCTCAACTACTTCTTTATTACTGAACATAGTCACAACGCGTTTTAGACTGACAGCTTGGAACAACAACAAAACCAATGATTGAACAAAACATAATCTTTGTACATACTACAAGTGCTTCCGCTGTACCCTTTTTACCTCATGGTACCACAACAACGTGCTGACTCATTCAGCCACGCAATAAAACAATCAACATCTTCAGCACTTCTTTACTAATAATGTGGTAAACACCAACTAAACATTTAGTCCTCTGAACTAAATCAAATCATGTTCCCATATTCTGTCAATCTAATACGAACTCTTATCGTTACTATTCCAATTTAAATCAAATCTCACATTAACAATCATTGTAATCCTAGGTTTGAACTAGTAAAGTGCCAAAAACTGTACAAAAGAATGTTCATTGAACGGAAAAGAGCATTTCGGTGCTGTTTGCACAAATAATGACAAAATGAAAACTGCTCACCAAATTGCGATCATATGATATGCGAAGCCAGTAGGTAGATCTCTCTCTCTACACTATCGCCGCCAGCGCCGGCTACTTGTCTGTTGCGTTGCGCCACGACCACGATGACGCCACCGCGCCGCCGCCGCACTGCCATCGCCGCAGAGTCGCACCATTGCACCACTGCGCCGATCGACGCCGATCGACGCCGATGTCGCGCCGACGAACGGCTCACCATATGCAGCACCCGCATAGCACCACCATGCAGCGCTTGCATTTCACTGTAATTTGAAATAGGTCATACCTTTAAATTTGGAATTATAGGTAATTTAATGACGAAAAAAAAAAACACTTTGTGTCCTACTGTGTGGTGATTATTTATTACACGAAACTATAAACCCAAACAATACTCTAACATAACAGATGTTTAGTTTAAAGCATCCGCTTAAATAAAAAAACACCACTTAAACTACATGCCCGCCGAGGACGAGTCCTAAATAACGTTTCTGTAAACAATGTAAACAAAACCCGGCGCGCCTTTAAGGTGTCAAATCAAATGACATGGCCGCGTAAGAGGCTCCGGGGTGCGCGCCCGGCCGTTCAAGCGGATAACTCGTATGTTATCTGTACCCCGAGTATAAAATTGTCAATGTGCAAATGTTACTATCTAGATCTTATTTCTTTACAACAAAGTACAATCCATCTGTCAACATTTTTCTCAAACGCAATAGTATGCGAATTTACTAAACACTCTGTACGTTAGTAAAATTAGAAAATGTTTGCCGCTGAATTTTGATGTAGGTAGTTGACAGTAAAATCATAAAACATTCTTGTTTCCGTTAGGAACTATTATTACAACGAATTACTCACAAAGAAATAAGATTTACTTTCTTTCGGCTTCACAAAATAAGAAAAATATGAGAGTACCTCCGTTTGTCTAGATACAGACAAACCTATCGATGAACAAATCCTTATGCTCCAGCCAGGTTACGCCAGCACATGAAATCTGGTCCAGGTCCAGACTTGTCCAGTCTTGCCGATGAACTTCCTTTCAGCGTAGGTACCGCTCATCACCAGGAAAAGATGATTTTCACAATTCTCTTCTTGCAAATGAAATGCCGCTAGTGAAACGGCAGGGAAGGACGCCTTTTTTTCATCACACGTTCAGTAATCAGCATTTCGTTTTCAAACCACTATTCATCTGTGGCACGGGCTGAATCGCACTTCTGATAACGTCACTGGGTTCGGTTTCCTGGTCTGGTCTCGTTGTCAGGATGGTTGCGACGAGGGATCCTCAAAATAATAGTCTCTTCTTCAATAACAAACGTCTTATTCTTCAATCACAATCGATATGGCATAAATAAAACAACGATTCAAGTGATATACACGGATGAATCTTTAAACGCAGCAAATTCGATACAGAAAAGTGGCCCTTGCGGGCCCCACTACCGCCTCAACGTCCAACCCCTGTGGGTCCCTTTTCAGACTGTTTGTATCATGCGCCTGCACCAAAATGTGCTGACCATCGACCAATTCAACTGACTTGGTCCAAGTCCTGCCATCTCTCTGTATCCAACTCACCCAAGTGCTTTTCGCAACGTTTAAACTGACTCAACTAATAGTTACAAAGCAACAAAATAGATGGCGCTAATAATTTTAGTCGATAGTTACAAAATAACTCGATAGATGTCGTTTTAATTTAAATTAAAGTAATCGATCCCGCCGCCTATGAGGGCAGCACTGCGTCCACGCTCCGACATAGATAATGGTACGGAACCCTTCGTGCGCGAGTCCGACTCACACTTGGCTTATTTTTTTAATTAATATTAGAAAACATCACATACATTGTTCCAATACCAAATTATAATAGTTTGAGCATGTGGATGGAAATGGAAATTGGAAACAACGATGGGAATTACCACATACACCCAGACCCGAGGATATATTGAAAAGTTCGTTTTCGTTGGTAAGGATATATTGAAAAATTCGGACCAACAGTCAAATACAAATACAAATACAAATCTCTTTATTGTGAAATGTAGGTTAGTATACATGAATTGTTGTTGTTAGGTTTTTTTAGGTGTTTCACTACATTTCCACCTTTTACAAGGTATACAATAATTTTAAATAAGAATAAAAAAAAAATCGAAATTACTTAACATTTAACTTAACTTAACATTTAAAATTAATAGAAACAGTACGATTGGTTACAATAAGCTACAGTATTATTATTGTGTATTTAAAAGAATGTCAAGTTAAGTAAGTATATGTGATGTCATCATAAATTTAAAATTATATTAAATTGTGCTATAATAATGTCAAAAAAAAACATCATATAAGTACATTAATTTCAAAGTTTTATTCAATTATCATTTATAAGGTAATGTCAGTAAGGAAGTCTTCGGTTTTGTAATAGGCTTTGTCAATTAGCAACTTTAATAGTCTTTTCTTGAAGAGATTAATTGGTAAGATTTTAATGTCATTCGGGATTTTATTGAATATTTTAGTAGCCATACCAAAGAAACTATTTGTAAATAATGTAGGTAGTTTTATGTCTACGGGCGCAAAATTTGTTTCCACGTCCTAATATGAGCATTTACTTCTGAAAAAGCATTTACTTGAATCGAACCCGGGACCTCTAGCTAGAGATAGCGGCACCCTGTAAACCGGTGCGTACATCACTCGGCCACGGAGGTCGTCAAAATCATTGAAAATTAAGTTATAGAAAAAATCAACCCGTCTTAAAACTAGCTCCGATGAGACTCGAACCCACAACCTTTCACTGTCCGGGCGAATGCTCTAACCACGGAGCTACGGAGTCGTTAGGAGAAGAGTCGGATTTATCCAATATCTCTTACGCGCTGTTTAACAGTCGATTAAGGAGAAACAGCCATTAAACTAATATTTTACCGGAAGCTGGTGGTTTTTTTTTCTATCACAATTTTTCCTATAATTATTTCCTAGAATAGCATTGTGAATGCATAACAAATATAATTTAAAATCTTAAAATGTGCATAATTTTGACTGACTAGTTTCCGAATTGTCTGTCAGTCTGTTCTAGAAAGCAGGATTATAAAACCCTAATATATTTTGTACAAGCCATTTAAAAAAGTTATAATTTTTATTTTACACTATTTTTTATTGACACGTCATGTTGCACAATCGACCTCGTGTAATTATTAATTATTCATTGACAGGTGCATCAAAGGCATTCGTTTCGTATTGACGTATTTTATTAATCTCTCCTAAATTCTCCCGTGACGTCATATCGATTATGACATTTTAACATTCTTGATAAATTAATTTATATTCTACAAAACAGGAAAACAAACAATTTATTGTATGTTAGTTAGACAGTTCGGTTTCAGGAAATAATTTAAATCATTGATTTAAAACAACTTTTAACCGTAAAAGTGCCTAAACTATACCTATTTTAAATCGATGTGTTTTTGTTTTTTGTTTATGTACCTACCTTGTTTATATGTTTTTTTAGTCGAATAAACTATACTTATTTCTTTCTTTCTTAATATTGCCTGATTTAATTTTTATTTTCAACAGGCACACTATACCTCCAGTGGCGACAGCCAGCAGAATATAACAATTCGTTGGACCAGTACGTGGTGACTTTGCGGAAAATACCGGAGCAGCAACCCCGAACCCGCCTCACGCTGCCGACAAACAAGAACGACATAGAAACTACCATCAGCGTCGTAAGTTGATAGTAATGAGGTCGCTTTTTGCATGCTCATGTACGATCACCAAATCCACCAGGTATACACTAAAGACTAAACACACTTTTTCGCTTGCATGGACAAGAAGACATGTGAAGAACCCCATTTGGTTTTTCTACCAACGACTACTAAAACTGTTGAACTGATGTTGACTGTTACCTGCAGGCGATTATACACCGTAAGTTTACGGTGTATAATCGCCTGCAGGTAACAATCTACATAGATGTCGTATGTCATACGTTTTGCTCTATTTCAAAGTCATAATATTTGGTGGTGGGAAGGGGGAGGGGGGGACGTAACACCGGTCACACGATTGGCTACTTCAATGACAATGACAGTGACAATAAGTGCCTTATCATAACTAGCGGTTGGCGAGCGGCTTCGGGGCGGGACGGACACGCAGCTAATACGTCGCGGACGCGCAACGAGATAGCCGCAAATAGCAACGTGGACGCCATTTTGTACACTCTCGTATACTTCCTTCAGGTGACACTGATAATCTCAAATATGTGTCTTCATGTCTTAAGCCTGTTAGTATCAGATGAAACAACTCAACGTCAACGTCAACATTCGCAGGTAGGAACGATTTTTTTTTGGTTTATATTTTATTTGTTTGCAAAACAACACAAAGTAGTCGGTCTCTTCCAGTCGATTAATTAATAATGGATCCTCCCAAAATCGATGATGCTTTCGTTTTCGTCTCCTGCGTTTTTGAAGTAACAAAACCAACAGCAGTGTTTCCTCGTCGGAATCCATTTTGTTATTGAGTGTACTGTACGTCGTAAACTCGCGAACCCTAAGTTTTTCGACATACTGAAACGACGTTGACAAGCATTGTCACTTATCAGTGATAAATCATAGATGCTTGGAAGGTAGGATGCCCTAAATGCGGAATCTATTGGTGGTTATCTGTGGAGGAAAATCCCGAAACATCAACCCCGGACCTAGTTTACATTAGTAATAAGGTCGCTTTTTGCTCATGAACGTCGTGT
Organism: Crambus lathoniellus; assembly: GCA_949710035.1. Taxonomy (NCBI): domain Eukaryota; kingdom Metazoa; phylum Arthropoda; class Insecta; order Lepidoptera; family Crambidae; genus Crambus; species Crambus lathoniellus. The sequence goes on along the minus strand of OX453323.1, from coordinate 11,514,145 downwards.
CTTTGAGGAAAATATCGAAAATAACAAAGAGACTAAAACTGTTATTAAGCTATCCTCAAGTGATTAAGGTTAACGTACTTCTGAGGATGGCAGTACAAACAAAAGATTTTTTGTTGTTCTATCTTGTACTTGTGATGATTTTCTATAATAATATTGTACTATTGGCTGCCAGCGGTTTTACCCCCGTCCAATGAGGCCAGCGACTGTCAAAACGGCGCTAGCGTAGCTTGTTCCTAAAGTAAGCTTGCCTTTGCATGAATTTAAAAAACATGTTAAAAAGACTCTCATTAGCAAAGGTTATTATGAAGTCAAAGATTATCTGAAAGACTACAATGCTTGGTTATGAAATGTACTTATAACTACGTACGTAACGTACGTACCTATAACTTTACATTTGTTTAAAAGGATAATATTCTAATACTGGGTATGAGAAAATTTTCCTCTTAAATGTTATTTAATAATATTGAATAATATGTGCTTTAGGCTATAAGCAAATTGTAATAAGTAACGATATGTTTTTTTTTGTAAATGGCGTTACCTGAGAAACGCTGGCAAGTTTATTGCGCCCGTTCTTCTTGTCAGTTAAAAAAGTCTTGAATGGGTGGTAGGGAAATATTGACGAATCATAAGTACATGCTTATTATGTCTATGTGAATAAATAAATATTTGATTGATTGATTGATTGATAGCTTGTTTTTTGAGGGACTAATGATAATCGAATTACGCAATCTTATTAAATAATGAAATGACGATTTACTGTGTTTCAAGCTGTCGCGAAATAGGAACTCATAAGTATCCCAAAGATGAAAAAGTTCGTAGACAGTGGATAAAAGCTATTGCTTTTACGTCGTAAAACGTCGCGGGAAATTTCAACCAACACCTTCCTCGCCATCTGATTTTAGCTTTCACTGGCCAGCCCCATTTGATTATAGGTTTTTTTTCCCTATGCTCCTAAAACGGAACACAACAATGCTGAAAACATCGTTGTTATGGCGGACTTATAAGAAGTCTTACCATCAACTAAACAGAATGCAATATGTATCGAATCCGAGACCTCTTAGTCTGATACTGATGGTGTGTACCATAGACCACAGAGACGGTTAAAATGCGTTTGTCTTAATAACCAGCCGTTATACCAGGCGTCTGTCACTCGATGTACTCTCGCCCGCACAAATCCATAGAAGTTAGATCCGCAAAAGAGCTAGAATATATGCGATAGAAAAAGATGCAACGTCTGGCCGTTTGTAATTAGCGCCGTACAAGCTGAACTCCACTTTATTGCGTTGTAATTAGAGTTGCTATTTATTTAGATGGTTTAGCGGGGTGAAGCTTCTGTACCTGTGTACTTTTATTTATTCTGTGGTTATACTTCACAGGAGGTGGAATTGTGGAATGACACCCAGTACGAGGTGAAGATTTACGCTGTGACTCAGTCGGTAGCACGCCCCAACGTGCTTATCAACGGATCGGAATCGCCACCGGAGGTAAGCTAGTTTTCTTTTTTCGATTTTGACGACCGAGGTCTTCGTTCGATTCCCGAACAAGATAAATTATTATTTGTGTACATGTCTTTTTGTCTTGATCTGGGTGTTGTCTATGCATATAAAGTATGTATTTTATCCGATATCTAGTTTCCGTAACACAGTTTCTTAATAATGAGAACTACTCTATATGAGCTTTATAATTAGTGTGATTGTAAGGTTTTTAATTTATTTTATTAGAAATTCAAAAGTTCTTGTATAAAAGAAACTGTCTTATTTAAATACATACTAATATAAAAAATTTGAAAGTGTGTTTGTTTGTTGTCCATCTTCACGTCAAAACGAAGCAACGGATCGACGTGATTTTTGGTATAGGGATAGTTTGGGAGTTGCGAGTGTCCCGCAAAAATATCACTTTCCCGCGGGATAACGTCGTGTAGTCAACGCGAACGAAACCGCGGGCGGAAGGCTAGTTAACACATAACACAATGCACCCCCTTTTTCATGCACTTTACTTTAGCTCCGAAAATCTGTTGCTTTTAATTCACCATATTGAACTTGTATTTTAATTTGAATAATAGTTTCGTTCACGTTCCGCTCACTTTGAACGCGTATTCGTTCGTACGAATTTAACTCAAGCTAACACACACGAAGGATTCTAACCTTACAGACTGCGTGCGTTGTTAGTCGTACGTATACGTACGGCCTTGTTCGTTTGTTTACGTATTCGAATCCAAAGTGAGCGTAGCCTTAATGTTTGAATAGTCATAAATAAAGTTATTGTACAGTCACCGCCAAAATGATCTGAGCGTTCAAACCTACCAAAAATATCTGAGCATTTGTCAAAAATCACTCTTAGGCCTCATTTCCACCTGCAAGTAAGTCTTCTGCGATAAATGTCCGACAGTCAGTCAGATAGCAACTTGCAAGTGTAAACTACAACATAAATGTCCGACAGTCTGTCAGATAGGAACTTGCAAGTGTAAACACACTTGCAAGTTGTAGTTTACACTTGCAAGTTGCTAACTGACAGACTATCGGACATTTATCGCAGAAGACTTACTTGCAGGTGGAAATGAGGCCTTAGCACAATACTTTAAGGTGTACTATCATTCTCTCTGTCCAGCCCCCTCTCAAGCTTTCGAGCTTGTTAGAAGGCCGGGGCAGGGGCTAGAACCGCCCAGCCTTGACGCGAAGCCTATTAGGCTTGGCGGGAGGGATGGGCGCGGCGAGGGACAGGCCCTGTGTCTGACTTGAGTCCAGCGTGCCGTTTGGAATACGTAAAGACAGTATTTGCCCTCACTATAATAAAAAAAAGGTGTACTATCATTTGTTGTCATTTAAATTTGTTCTCAAACAACAAATGAAAATGCACCTTTATGTCTCGAGATAAGGTTGATTTTTGACAAATATTCAGATATCTTTGGTGTGCTTGAACGCTCAGATCATGTATGTATTTATTTTGCAACTTTGCCACACTGTGAAAATGTGTCTTTACCTCCAGAAAGTTTCAAGCGATCTGTGCGCGGCTCACTCGGAAGCGATGTCACCGATCGACGCGCCGCCCGCATCCGCCGGGATACATACTGCGGCGCTACTGGCCACCGCTACCATTGCGCTGCTGGCCGCTGTCGTGTTCATTATTGTGTATTGGAGGTATGCCTTTATAACAATGATGGCAGAAACTTAATTAATGATTTAGGGCTGATTTTGCAATGCCTGGATAAAAATTATTCGTCTGATATCGTTTAATACAAAAATCCAAATTGAAAAGCAATTGTCATTCATATCTCTCTTGTTTTGAGACTGACATTTACTTTGGTTGGTTATGAATTTAACTGACTGATAACTATTAACTGAGGATTGAAAAATCAGCCCTTAAGATAATTCCGGGAGAGATGACCATATGGGAGAGATGGCCAATGGAAAAAAGTTTAATAGAAAAGTTCAACAAATGGTACTACTTTCAATTAAGTTTGGTTCGTTTCAGAATTGACAACAAATTTAGTAGATTTTTAGTACAAAACAGAAAAGGAAGATACTGCCATTTGTTTATAAATAGTTGAATTTTTCCATTGGCCATCTCTCCCGTACGGCCAGCTCCCCCGAAGTGTATTGCAGGTATGCGCCTGTATAAAAATGTTGGTAGAAACTTAATAAATTATTTATTCCTAAGAAAACTGAATCTTTTGACTTTATTTACCGGCAAACAAGCAGCAGTGCTGTTAGCCATCGCTACTACAGCGTTATTAGTGGCTGTCGTGTTCACTATTTGTGTATTGTGGGTATGGCTGTACAAAAATTATTAGAAAAATTTATAAATTTTATTAAGTAACTAAACTATTTAGCGCACCATTATTTTTAAACTATTTTGAATTTATTTAATTTATGATTTTGACATTAAGACAGACAACTAAGCCCAATAGACACCGCATACGAGGATAACCATTCTCGCCAAGCATTAGCGCTTCTGCGCTTTGATTATATTAGCGTAAAGTCTAAATACTGTTTACCTTTATAGGACTTAGCCCATTATTATTATTTGGTAGGGTGGGAGCGGTGCGGCATAAGTGGGCTACGACCTTAACCTGTATTATTTTCATTTATTTACACCATTACAAGCAAATGGCTGACATATTCTAAGCCATTTTCTACAAGTCAACCGGACAGAACCAATCAACTATTTCGTGTCTATGAAATGAAATGAAATATATTTGTTTGCTTAATACAGTGCTCAACATTGAAGTGGTTAAAAATATGTCTTACAAGTTCTACCGTATTTTGCCTTAAATATTGTAGGCATGCAAAATAATTGTGTCAATAAAAAATTGCGAATTTAATTTACATTAGGATGTCAAAAAGAAATTTGATTATTATTTGACTAAATTAAAATTACAATAATGGATAATGTCATATGTTGAAGAAAAAAAAAATCAATATTTTAAAGGTCATACATAAATTGTCAATAAAGTTATTAGGTACTTATAATCTAGATATTCTTTTATCGAATAGAAGTTCATTTCAATGAGCCAGCGCAACAAACAGTTTTTCAACTTATTTTTTGCTAACGGTATTTGTGCAAGGTCTGATGGCAGTCTATTATGCAATTTAATTGCCATGAAATATACATTTTCTTTATATAATGTTAGCTTATAAGGCGGAATCTTCAATTTCTATGTGTACCTAGTGTAGTGTATGTGTATCAAATAAAGTAAACGACTAAAGGTATGCCTTGTCCGCAACAGGTGTCGGTCTCGCCTGAGTAAATGCGTCAGCGCGGTCTATAACTATTTGGAAGAAGGCGGGGAGAGGGCCGCTCGCGCTCCCCTCAACTCTTACAAGAAACCTGGTCAGTATTTTACGTTGATACTAAAAAGTCTCAAAACATTTTTTTTAATCCACAACGGGGTAGCACTTAGCCTTCATCACACCTGATGTTAAGTGGTGATAAGGCTGAAGATGGAAGCGCACTACTCCCGGAATCCTCAATCACTGAGGAACTGGCTATCTTATCTCTAACTGCCGGAACACAATAATGCTGAAAACATCATTGTTATGGCGTCAGATCAGATATGATGGTGGTAGCTAGCCAGGCGGACTAAGAACAAGTCCTACTACCAACCAAACCGAATACAATATGTACCCCCACTGGGAATCGAACCCGGGACCTCTTGGTCTGAAATCGGTGGTGTGAACCATACAGTACATACAGTTAAAGTTTGATACTGATGTAACTCTTATTTTCTAAGGATTTGGGATCATTTTTGATAAATGTCATAGTATTGAATTTTGCTTGTATGCTGGCCATACATCATCCTGCCTATCTTCCTATCGGCATGACGGCAGGCTTGATCCAATCTGTAGTTCGTCTATATTACACCATGATTTGATAACTGTCATGCCAATCCACGCCCACCCATGGCCAGTTCTACTGGATCCAATCTGTAGCGTCATGCCGATTGGACGATAATCAGGATGGTGTACGGCCAGCATAAGATTGAATCGTCTACTTTTTGTTTTGTCATTTTTTTTATTTGGAAGATTTAGGAGCGTAATTGATTTTCTTTAACTTCAATAGTCCTGTACAAGGGGATTCTGATGGAGTTTCTTGGAATGTCTCATTTAAACAACTTTTATCAATCTGGGGCCTACCGGCTTAAGAATATAGATATGATTATGGGCTTCATTTGACATTTGAAGTCCATAATATGTCCTTATAAGGGCATAATATGGTCTTTATCCATATTTTTTACGCGGTAGCCTTTCTGTTCAATAAAGGCTTTATGCCTGTGAAGTTTTATTGACTAACTTTATAACGTTACTAGCGGATCCTCGCGGTTTTACCCGCGTGGTATCAGTATCCGTGGGAATATCGGGATAAAATATAGCCTATGTCACTCGGGAATAATGTAGCTTTCTAACGGTCAAAGAATTTTCTAAATCGGTCCAGTAGTTTCAGAGCCGATGCAAACAAACAATCAATCAATCCTCCTCTTTATAATATTAGTATCTTCGATCATATAAACCCTAGATACAGAATTCCATACTAACTGCGCTTGAAAAAGTGATCCCAACACCGCTGTCATTAGTAGTTATACTTATAGATATTTAAATTCCGAATACTGCCGTCAACACATTTGATATTCGACCCTAAACAACAGTAATTGGATTTAAATTCGGTCGGCACGGTAGTACTTACGATCTTATTACATGGAAAGCTCAGATGGTCGGCCGACGACGCTAGAACAGCGAATCGTATTTTGTCATGTCTGCATCTCTGTCTTACTAACGCAAATAGAAGAAACGGTTTCGCGGCAAGGAATATTGCAATATTTTAGTATACATAATGAAGTTTCAGTACATATTTGACTTTAAATTAATTGTGCAATTATACTTTCGTTCAATACTGACTGAAAATATGATATTATATCTCTTTTTTCCTTTTTTCGAATTGTTTTTGCGCATATTCTCAGCACATTTAGGCGTCGTTTCGCCGGGCGGTCAAATGACTACTGAGAGCGATCTAATGCTCCCTTTCGAATGGAGCATTCGTTGGCGGCTTCACTTTCTGTGCGTTTACGCTGTATCTAGGGTTTATATGATCGAAGATTAGTATAGATTTAAATTTTTATTTTTACTTTTTTGCATTCACAATGCAATTTTTCAATAACTTTATCGGCTCCATTTGTTCCGTTCAGTGGTGAACTGCTCGCCGCTCCGCTCGTGCAGCGGCAACGCGGGCTCGGGCTCGGGCGGTTCCGAGCACGCGTTGGGCAGCGAGACTGCGGCCCGGCCCCCGCGCATGTGCGGGCCGCACCACCCCGCCGCGCGCGCGCACGCCTTCCCCGCGCGCGTGGCCGCCCTGCACGCCGACGGAGATATTGGCTTCAGGTACGATGTAGACGGTTGAAGGTATCAGACGTTCTCCTGTACAGGGTGTTTGTTTAAAGATGGAAAATACTTCGGAGGTGAAAGTACCCATCAATACAAACAACTTTTACTATGAGACAAAGTGCGATAACGCGAAAAAAAATATATCTGCTGTTCCAAACATTTTGACCCATTCGGTATTGCACTTTTGTATGAAACAGCCGATTTTTTTTGTTGAGTTGCAGAGTTGGCCCCATAGTAAAAGTTGTTCATATTCATAAGCACTATCACCACCTAAGAGGTATTGCACTTATAGAAAAACACCCTGTATTAAAGTTCTACAATGTTTACATGTTTTACTAGTAGTTAATGTTATGAGCAAGTGACACGACCGTCGTAATAGCGCGGAAATGTACATACTGACATAAAACTATGTCAACCGATGCAAGGGCATCGGCGATCTGTGGCGTCAAATACAAACGTCATAGTGTTTGGTGTTATTGCACCGAACAGGTATAATGTGGACGGTTGTAGGTATAAGTCGCTCTCTATATAAACACCCCGCACCACCCCGCCGCGCGCGCGCACGCCTTCCCCGCGCGCGTGGCCGCGCTACACGCCGACGGAGATATCGGGTTCAGGTACGATGTTGACGGTTGTAGGCAAAGAGCTTAGACTAAATACTGAGGTAACTAGAGTTTTCACCCTGAATAAAAAAGTGTGCCCAGCAAATTTGACATTTAACTACGTAGTGGCTGTCTGTTGTCTCATATGACCATACGTATTTTTTCAAAGTGTAGGTGAAACGGAACCTTTGTTCGCTGAATACCAGATTCCCAAAATACCAGTTTCGCAAAACACTAGATTCTCAGAATACCAGATTCGAAAAACACCAGATTCTCCGAATACCAGATACGCTAAAAACCAGATTCTCAGAATACCAGATTCCCAAAAAACCAGATTCTCAGAATACCAGATTCGCAAAACACCAGATTCTCAGAATACCAGATTAGCAAAACACCAGATTCTCAGAATACCAACTTTGCAAAGCATCAGATTCGTAGGTCAATAAGACGAGACAAAATATCTATACCTTTCTTATTATTTTTATACGGATAGGCTTATTCGCTATTACGTTTGAAAACAAGAGAAGTACACAGCACAGTCAAGAAATATTATTTCAAACATACCTGAGGTTTAATTTCGTATAGCAAGCAAACTGTCATTCTCACATTAAGAGCTAGTTAGCATTTAATACTATTACTGAAATAAAATGTTCAACTTTAATGTATTGCGAATAGCAGATAGAAAAATAGCAAATATAATTTCTGATTTTTGTAATCACAAACTCCCCTAGACTGCTTAATTGGTTTCCTTTATGCATAATTTTTTTATTAACATTTTCTTGTTGTGGTTATGTTTTGTGATACTTATCTTTTATTAAACAGGTATTCTGAGAATCTGGTACTTTGCGAATCTGGTATTCTGAGAATCTGGTTTTTTACGAATCTGGTATTCTGAGAATCTGTTGTTTTGCGAATCTGGTAATCTGAGAATCTGGTGTTTTGCGAATCTAGTATTCTGAGAATCTGGTGTTTTGCGAATCTGGTATTCTGAGAATCTGGTGTTTTGCGAATCTGGTATACAGCGAACAAAGGAAACGGAAGACAGCCACAGTGCTACAAAAAAGTGTTAGTACTGCACTCTCCAGTTACCTCAGTATTTAGTCTAAGCTTTTTGGTTCAAGGGGGCTACCGCGTAACTTTATAGATATGAACTTCATACGTTTTTTTGGAACTTTAAGTCAACTTTATTTAAAAAATAGCCACTATAAATTCCTTGTTTTGTGACTTCCGGGTATAACGATACCTAGCTAGCAACGTTCAACAGAACAAAGCAGCAAAAATCTATCAAAATAAGGAATTCAAATGACAGTTGAAGCCCATACCCAGATTTATTTAGCCGGTAGCCCCCCAAGTCTTGTTCTGGTATATTTTGGTTTCTCCGCAAGATTTTAACTAACACTTAACACCAACACAACGATTAACTAATTTAATCAACTGTTAAGGTGTATCGATGAGCTCAGTGGCGCCGCCAATGGAAATAAATCAATTGCATTTTATTAAAGGCTTAGATTAAAAGTTTCGGTTATTTCGCGCAAATAGAAGAGCAAAATGCAATTTTTAATTGTTTTTTCATGGCCTCAAATATGAGCACCAAGTTATGGATCTCGATATTGCCAAATGTGGCCACTTTTGGCACTATTGAGATTCACGACTTATTGCGTAAGTTTGAGTTCTCAAAAGTATATTTATAAAATGCATTCCACTCTTTCACCTGCGCGAAATAACCGGAACTTTTAATTCAAGCCTTTAATAAAATGCAATTGATTTATTTCCATTGGCGGCGCCACTGAGCTCATCGATACACCTTAATATTTTCTTTTTTCGACCGAGATAAACGAAGCCGAAACGTTGCAATGAAGCACAGATAAGGGGGTGTCCATTAATTACGTGAGGTGATTTTGCCGATTTTTCGACTCCCCCTCCCCCTTGATGAGATTTCGTGAGATGGCTTCATTCTGCACCCCTCCCAATCTACCGTGAGATTTTTCAAAATTTGTATTGAAAATACTTTAAAATGCTTTATTAATTAAGACTGATGAACAGAACTGATGAATGACTGATGTTTTACTTATTTTGACATATAGGCAAGCGCTTGCTCGCTTACAATACAATCTACGATGAATCGCGCCTGTTTAGACTAAAAGATACCTGTTTACTCGCGACTTGAAGGACATTGACTCAGGCAAGGAGTTACATTCTCCAGCGGTACGGATGATAAAATTAAAAACAAAACCCCAAGTTCATGTCTTTGGAATATCCACCAAAAACTGCTGGCGCTGATTCGTACGTTGAGTTGTCCGATGGAAGAAGGGAGATGGTGGTATTAGGTTGTGCTATTCCACTGCACACTCGCCGAAATGAAACCGAAAAGCTTACAAATTGCAACCTCATTTTCACAAAAATTTACACTGTTACTTGCAAAAAAACTTACGATATATTTGCCGAGACCCCCTCTCTCCTACATGAGATTAGATGAGATTCGGTTCGACTCCCCCACCCTTCTAAATGCCTCACGTAATTAATGGATGCCCCCTAAGCGCAGCACACCATATTATTTTTTTGTCTTTTGCTTGCAGCAAAGAGTATGAAATAGTAGTGGCAAGATCGGCAGCCCTCGGACACACGAGCCATCACAGCCACCGGCCGGAGAACAGACTGAAGAACCGGTACCTGAATATCACAGCATGTGAGTAGATGCATTACTTGGTTTTCATTTTTATGTTTGTTCCATCTGGTGTGTTCGTATTTTATGGCTGTAATTGCGGGGGTGCGAATTACACTCGGCTGTGAGGATAAATGAGAAAGAGGTTGTGAGATGAGAAATGACCTCGTACTTACGTGATGAGCTGGAGGTGAGGAATGGCAGGTGCTGATGGGACCACGATAATGGTCGTGGAATGAGGTGAGCTGATGGTAGGTGGCCGTTGGGGCGGAAAGTTTCTTGAATGATGATGATGATGATGGTAGGTCGGTTCTTCAGGTACGGCCCCCCCACAGCCGGTGTGCTTAAAACTGACGGCGGAGAGCAAGTAGTGAGGGGTTTAGTTGGTAGTGGTGCCTGCTCTCGACCACCCCATCTGGTCAGCCCACCCGGAGTGGGTAACCTTATGGGGAGATTGAGAGGAGGCTCTCTCCTCCTGCCCCGCCTCCTGTCGAGCTTTCGAGCTCGTCAGGGGGCGGGGCAGGGGTTAGAACCACCCAGCCCTGACGCGAAGCCTATTAGGCTTGGCGGGAGGGCTGGGCGCGGCGAGAGACAGGCCTTGTCTGACTGAGTCCAACATGCCGTTAGTGGTATACGAAAAGACCGTATTTGCCCTCACTATAAAAAAAAAAAAAAAAGGTCGGTTCTTCAGGTGATGGATGATGAAGTCGCGCACTGAGGAATGTCAATCAGGCACTGACGGGAATTTTCTCCATGCTAATTAATGTCTTGAGCTGAGTTAATTGCACTTATTCACTGGCCGGGATAAGAGTAAAAATTAACCGTAAAATTCGAGAATTGGGTAACGGGAAGCTTGCTTCGTCCGTCGCGGTTGCGCCGTTGAACTCGAATCATGTGTGTGCGGTGCGCGTTCGGCGCTAACGGCTGAGGTCCCGAACGAACGAATGAGTGAGCACGAGTGAGTCAAGTCCGTCGCGCTTCTCTGGCGCGAACAATAGCGCTGCTATACTCTTGTCCTTGCGTTCGCGTTCGCATTGTCGCAATGTCCACTAAATCACTCTTTACGAGCAAGGCGAATGTACAGCCACACGATGCCCCTTGCCACAGCCATCTCTATCGTCTTCTACAAGCCATGCGCATAAAGTTGGCAACGTAGTTTTAAGTGAACCGTTTTGACATCGTTTGCACCGTTTGACAGGTAAACAGCGAGTAAACGTCGAGTACTGAATCCTATGGAGATGGCATATCTTCTATACATCTATACAAATAAATAAAATTGGAGTGTCTGTTTGTAACATTAAAATAACCGCTTTTTACTATGTGCATATGATTATATATACGGTACATATACCAAAATGACATGTTTTACAATTTTTGTCTGTCTGTTCCGGCTAATCTCTGAAACGGCTGGACCGATTAATACGACAATTAGAAGTAGTTTAAAATTGAATTCCAAGATTTTCTTACATTGTGATTTAGTTACACCTCACTTTTTCGTAGGTATGCCTCCATAGGATTTAGTACTCGGAGGAGTAAACCGGTTCACAGCAATGTGGCCGTTCCGTATCATAGCATGGCTTGTAGAAGACCATAGAGACGGCAGTGCCCTTGCCATTTCGCTCGACACTATCCTTGCGATACGACGATTGTTTAACTATCACTATAATGAAGGATTTGAATTACGCGCTATTTTCGAAATATTCAAGATGGCGGGTTGAAATTTGACATACGTCATCTTGACACATGTAAAATTAATCGTCTAGCGTTTCACAACAAAAGAGCGCATAGAAATTATACATTTACGAAAGTTCACGATCAATAGGGATGATGACTGATGAACGAAATACTAATAAAAAACGTAAAAATATTAAACTTTTAGAGTCGCTTGTAGATCTCTTGGTTTTATATATTGCGTTTTCTTAGTTTTATGACTCTTCAAAGTTGGATGGGCATGGGCAAGTCCATTTAAAAAAGTATAAAATTTATCAAAATAACTATTACCTTTAATTAGTCCGTAAAATGTTTAGCAAAGGAGATCAGTCAAATTGGACCAAAAAAGTAAAAGTGCCGGCCAACGAAAATAAATTGCAAATTTCTTACGCGTTGAATACAAACTACTCTAGCGTTACGTCACAATAGAGTAGCCGTTAGTATGGAGCGTTTTTGGGTGAGTCCAATGCGTGTGCATTTCAAACTGTGATATCTCGGGGAGTTTTCATGCTAGCAAAATAATTATTTTACCAATGTTTCTATCTTTGCGAAATCATTGTGTATTACCTAAAAAAAAAAAGTCATCATGCCTATTACAAACACGTCAATGGGTCGAAAAATCGCGTAATTTCAAGAAGTGGTGTGTCAATTGGCCACCTTGATTTTGCGATCTGACGTCACTGGATTTCTTTCTTTGGGGCTACGTCAAAGATAAAGTCTACACCAACGATCCACAAAACATAGACGACTTGAAACAAAATATTCGCCGAATCATTGGTGAAATAATCAGCAATATGTGTGAAATTGTCATGAAAAACGTGCAAACTGCAAAAGTGCCCGTGGCGGCCATTTAGCAGATATTCTATTGAGATAAAATTGTACAAGTCTCTTCTTTAAAATAAAATAAAACTACGAAGAAATCCCAACCCGTTCGCGTTTAATTGAATAAAAAGATCCTTTACTCACTTTTGGGACACCCGTTATTTATTTGTTATGTTTCATCGTTCAGACGACCACTCCCGTGTGTGCGTGTCAGCGGGCGGCCGTTGCGGCGCGGCCGGCTGTGTCGGAGCGGGACGGGGAGCTAGCTGCGACTACGTCAACGCCAACTTTATCGACGGCATGCTACCAGCGCTGGACGCCGCCGCGCTGCGCCGCATACGACGCAAGCTGGAGCGCTGCAAGCGCCCGCAGCGGTCAGTATAGCCCCGCAGGTGTATGTAGCGACTACGGCAACGCCACCTTCATCGACGGCATGCTACCAGCGCTGGACGCCGCCGCGCTGCGCCGCATACGACGCAAGCTGGAGCGCTGCAAGCGCCCGCAGCGGTCAGTATAGCCCCGCAGGTGTATGTAGCGACTACGGCAACGCCACCTTCATCGACGGCATGCTACCAGCGCTGGACGCCGCCGCGCTGCGCCGCATACGACGCAAGCTGGAGCGCTGCAAGCGCCCGCAGCGGTCAGTATAGCCCCGCAGGTGTATGTAGCGACTACGGCAACGCCACCTTCATCGACGGCATGCTACCAGCGCTGGACGCCGCCGCGCTGCGCCGCATACGACGCAAGCTGGAGCGCTGCAAGCGCCCGCAGCGGTCAGTATAGCCCCGCAGGTGTATGTAGCGACTACGGCAACGCCACCTTCATCGACGGCATGCTACCAGCGCTGGACGCCGCCGCGCTGCGCCGCATACGACGCAAGCTGGAGCGCTGCAAGCGCCCGCAGCGGTCAGTATAGCCCCGCAGGTGTATGTAGCGACTACGGCAACGCCACCTTCATCGACGGCATGCTACCAGCGCTGGACGCCGCCGCGCTGCGCCGCATACGACGCAAGCTGGAGCGCTGCAAGCGCCCGCAGCGGTCAGTATAGCCCCGCAGGTGTATGTAGCGACTACGGCAACGCCACCTTCATCGACGGCATGCTACCAGCGCTGGACGCCGCCGCGCTGCGCCGCATACGACGCAAGCTGGAGCGCTGCAAGCGCCCGCAGCGGTCAGTATAGCCCCGCAGGTGTATGTAGCGACTACGGCAACGCCACCTTCATCGACGGCATGCTACCAGCGCTGGACGCCGCCGCGCTGCGCCGCATACGACGCAAGCTGGAGCGCTGCAAGCGCCCGCAGCGGTCAGTATAGCCCCGCAGGTGTATGTAGCGACTACGGCAACGCCACCTTCATCGACGGCATGCTACCAGCGCTGGACGCCGCCGCGCTGCGCCGCATACGACGCAAGCTGGAGCGCTGCAAGCGCCCGCAGCGGTCAGTATAGCCCCGCAGGTGTATGTAGCGACGACGGCAACGCCACCTTCATCGACGGCATGCTACCAGCGCTCGACAGTGTTTTAAATGAACTGGCTTCGCAGCTTTCTAAAGTATGTTTATTAATTCGTGCAAAAAAAAAATAATGTCACTTTCACATTTGACTTTGGCAACAGGGTGTCGTAAACCTTTTTCTTCATGTCTCTTTTAAACCAAATTTATTATGAGGTTTTGGTTTTACAGATTTTGTTAAAATCTTCTTATAAAAACTATATCCTGGGGTAAAGCGCATAAAATAATGCAAAATGGGTTAGATAGTAATAGTACAGACACAATAGTTACAAGTAACGACGGTTCAAACTTAACAATAAACAAAAACAATAACAGAAATAAGAAAAAATAATGTCACTTTCACATTTGACTTTGGCAACAGGGTGTCGTAAACCTTTTTCTTCATGTCTCTTTTAAACCAAATTTATTATGAGGTTTTGGTTTTACAGATTTTGTTAAAATCTTCTTATAAAAACTATATCCTGGGGTAAAGCGCATAAAATAATGCAAAATGGGTTAGATAGTAATAGTACAGACACAATAGTTACAAGTAACGACGGTTCAAACTTAACAATAAACAAAAACAATAACAGAAATAAGAAGAAATCTACAAAATAATGTAAAAGAAGCACTGTACGCAAAGCAGATAGGAGCCCACGTAAAGTAAACAAAATACAAATTAAAATCATTCAAATAATCACACACATGTTAAAGTAGGTTTGTCACCCCTGCGTCACAAATATTTTGTGCCTGCGTGTTGCTAGTACGTGAAAAAAATATCCATCTAACATCCCTTCGAAAAATTATTTTGTTGTTTACGTAAGAGTAATTTCCATTTTTTTACTTTTTTTAATAATGTTAAACAAATATCTATCCAGTCAAAGCATGTTTTGAATTAACGGCAATGTCGTTCACAAATAAAGAATTCTACAGAATGTGAATATAGAGTTTTAATATGGTAATACTGTTTTCTTATTTTTTTTGCACCGAATTAAAAAACGTACTTTAGGCCGCTCACACGCAAGAATTGACTATATTTGGGCCATAGTAGGGACCACTCCGCGTAGCTGTGAAACGTGTGGTGTTCTACCGCCGTACGGGTGTCTCCGTTCTTAGGTGAAATCGGCCGTTTCTTCATTGGCCGACATAGGACACCCAAAAACGACATCGGCCGACGCATTTTCCTATGATCGTGCGGCAGCGATACGTAAGCGGTAAGCGGTACTGTAGTAGATAGAATATATCGGCCATGGTGCCGCAGTAAAGATTTATATCGCTAATACATTTATTATTTAATAGAATCCCAGTGTAGGGCTTCTTATGGTGGAGGCGCCGGGTAGTAGTAGATAGAATATATCGGCCATGGTGCCGCAGTAAAGATTTATATCGCTAATACATTTATTATTTAATAGAATCCCAGTGTAGGGCTTCTTAGTACCTATGTGTCATTGCCACGACATGCCGGCGCCGACAATTTCATACAAATGGACATCATTTGGTGTCGTGGATCATGTCGTGTCGTGTCGGCCTATGAAGAAACGCCCATCAGCTTAATTTAAGTTACTAAACGAACCACAATTTATTAAACAGCCTTCCTTTTGCCCAAACCGACTCTCCAGCTAAAGGCTTCCTTCACTTCTTCTATGAAAATAACACAGTGTGTCGATACTTAGCTTTTTATACAACATAATATTTGATCAACAATACCTCTACTAGATAACCGGTTGAAGTATAAAAAAGGGGCGAAAAAAATAAGAGCGTGCCTCTACTTCAAAAGTGCTTTACAACCTTTCTATAAATTTTGACGTAAGATCGTAACATTCGTAACGTTTTTTTCAGTCTAAAAGCAAAAAAGTTTGTTGATCGCATAATATAAGCGTTTAATTCAGTTTTTGTATATTTCGTTGCCATCATATCATCAATTCGTGACCTAGGAATAATAATGGACTCCAGTTTATCTTTTAATTTACACATTGATTATATTGTGAAAAAAGCATTTCGTCAATTAGGATTTATTCTTAGAGTATCAAAACCGTTTAAACAATCTTTAACCCTTAAACTCCTATATTTCAGCTTTGTTCGATCTCATCTTGATTTTGCATGTATTATCTGGAGCCCTTATTATTCTTGTCATATTGCTCGCATAGAACGAATCCAAAAAAAGTTCATTAAATCTTTGGATTTTCGTGAGAATCATGAGAATATGTCCTATCTAGATTCACTTTACCGTCACTCTATGACTACTCTTGAAGACCGGCGAATAATATTTGATCAAATATTTCTATTCAAAATTATAAATAATCTGGTCGACTCCCCTCACATTTTAGAAACAATAACCTTTAGAGTACCCAGACCTAGCTCTCGCTCCAAAAAACTGTTTGTTGTTCCTTTGTATAAGACAGTATATACCAACAATAATTTCTTTCGACGTAGTGTTGAAACATATAATAATAATTTTAATGATATAGATTTGTTTTGTAATAGCCTAGCTGGCTACAGAAATTTACTATATAAAAAATAGATAACACTATCTATAGTATATTGTTATTATCATTTGCCTTCTTTATTAATAGGTTTATTGTAGTTCCTATTTAATCTTTTAAAATGTGTCTGCTAAAAATACATGAACTGTGTGTAATTATAAATTTACTGTAGGTCTATAAGATTTTTGTCATAATGTTTAGATTAATATTAATGTAAAAGACTGTTTGTTTCCTGAATAAAGTAAAATAAATAAAATAAATAAAATAAATAAAATAAATAAAATAAATAAAATAAATAAAATAAATAAAATAAATAAAATAAATAAAATAAATAAAATAAATAAAATAAATAAAATAAATAAAATAAATAAAATAAATAAAATAAATAAAATAAATAAAATAAATAAAATAAATAAAATAAATAAAATAAATAAAATAAATAAAATAAATAAAATAAATAAAATAAATAAAATAAATAAAATAAATAAAATAAATAAAATAAATAAAATAAATAAAATAAATAAAATAAATAAATAAATCTTAATCAAAGAATATATACACTTACGCGAAAAGAAACGACACTTAAGCATGTGTGCACGTAAAATCGCTTGCGGATATGTGTGGGAGTCTGGATGTGAGCGGGGGCCGCGAGAGGCGCGCGGGGCGGGGAACGGGCAGTCGCTGAATGCCTTGGCCGAGGGCTGCCAAATGTACGATTACGATTATTTATAACATTATACGATGACAAATTTTCAGAAAATTTCTTGTTTTCTGAAAATGGGAATTTGAATGGAAGTACGATTATTTTACATTGCCAAGTAAGTACGATAGTTTTTCCATGTACTTTCCTTCCGAGTTTGTATGGTTTTTGTACATGTGTATGTTTTTTTTTATTTAAAGTAAAATCTCGATGTTTTGCACTTAGCAGCCCTGGCCTTGGCCGAGGACTAGTAGCAGGGGGAGCAATCTTCTTACATTCAAATGGGAACTACTAGAAGAACCTTGTTCGGAAAAGATCGACGTTTCTGAACGCAACTCTAATGTCACGTCAAATTGACATTAGCTGTCACTTGAAGTTGACAGTGACACTTGATTGGAAATTCTTGTAGAAAATGTCGGATTAATTTGGCTGAATTTGTTAAAAATCGCTCGCGTTGAATGTGCCTGGCATATCGAGTTTGAATACATCTTAAATTATCTATGTGATCCCGTTTTGTACGACCAAGGTTTTGATGCCATCTCTGGAGTGGCCGGTCGCGGATGCTTTGAAAGATAACCTTTTCTACCACACGCGCTTGTTGTCGGGACACTATATCGTAATAAAAAAAGCTCCCACGTGTGTGTCTTTGTGTATCTATTGTTGAAACGCCCAGTGTCTTGTGAACGCTGTTATTTGTGTTATGAGTGAGGTGACTAATTGGTAAGGTCTGCAGAAGAAGACGGAGCCACAGGGGGGGCCCCCCTCTCCCCACGCTGCCCAGGGACTTTCTACAGCACAGACCACAGTATGTAAAATCACCTTACTTCACATTCTCTCCGCTGTGTATCGCAGTCCTATTGTTCAGTTACATCCCGGCTGAAACCAAGATTTGTCCGGAGTCTATACTCATGATAGCCTTCCACTGCGCCAATGCTGACTCCGCGGTATAGGCAGGGGTGTACTGAACATTTCTTGGTAGCAAGAGCGTAGCTTGAAGGCCTGAGAGGCCCACGCCAAAAGTTTGTCTATTAATCAGTGCCGTTTGATGACCATCTGGTCCGGACTAGATTAATTTGTACTTGTAAATGGTAATTAACTTGCATTTGAAAAGTAAAGGGCATTCCTTTGTTATTGGTTCCATGTCTTGTAATTAATTGTCATGTATTGAGGTTCCAAAATGTAAACAGATGCCTTTCTTTGTTCATAATAATTATTATTTAGTTTTGTCAGCAAATTTGAGTTGTGAATATTGACAAGTTTGTTGCTAAATAATAGCTAATAAAAGGTTAGCTAATAAGTTTGCACTCAATACTTAGTGAAACTTAAATGATTTAAGACATTGTTTACACATTGAAACTTATTGAAACTTGTGCTTTGAAATAATTAAAATCATCTTGTTGTATGTCGATATCCAAGTGAATTTCAATGGTCAGTGATTTGTTTGAACTGAATAACTTTTGACTTACAAAGTCAAAGTTAGTTTGTGTCTAAGTTATAACCTCTTGAGAGTTAGAGTTATAATTATATACTTGAGTTTTGTTGTTTTCTGATAACCTCCAAATATTTAAGAGTTTGTGTCATTATAAATACTTTGTTGTTGTAATATTGGAATTTTGTGGTTATCAATAACCTCAAAATATTGGAGATTTTGTGTTGTAGTGAATATTTTGAATTTGTTGTTTTTGTTGATAAATTTGTGACGTTACAATGACGGCCTCCTCTGCTAAAGCCAAAATACGTTCTGAGTTACGGTGGTTAGCGTCTGCAGTCGCATTGTTGGATCGACCTGATAGGACGGAGGCCTTGTTGAACAGATACGTAGATCTGCCCGTACGTTTGGCTGTTGTTGATGAACAGTATGCCTTATTTTTGGAAAGGACTGTTGAGGCCGATGTGGAAATGCGACAAGAAGTCGATTTGGATGTGGACCAGTGTTATGATTTTGCGGACAGAATTACCCAGGTGGCTCGGCCTTTGCAAGTGGCAAGAGAGAATGAACCGAGCCCGTCCCCGGTCACATCTAAAAGTATGCCCCCTCTCTTTGCTAGATTGGCCCCCTTAGACTTAAGGCGTTTTGCTGGTCGTCTAGAGGACTGGGAGGGCTTTATTAATATTTTTGATAGTCTGGTACATGCCCGGGATGATTTGACCCAGGGCCAGAAGTTAGCTTATTTATTATCCGTGTTGGAAGGGGAGGCCCTTGAATCGGTTCAACATTTGGCCCCCTCGGATGAAAACTACCCTATTGCCAGGGATTTGATTGCCCGTCGGTACCAGAACGTACGACGTCTGGCGGACAACCATGTTGCCGCCATTTTGAATTTACCCCGCGTTGCCAGCGTGATGCACTTGAGAGTGGCTTTGTTGAATCCGCTGTTGGTTGCCTACAACGCATTGAAAAACTTAAAACTCCCAGTGGAGCAGTGGTCGTTTTTGTTACTGCACATTGTCCTGGGAAAGTTGCCGGACTCTGTTAAGGTCCGTTTTGAGCAGCAGTATGGTGGGGATAGTGCGACTTATCTGCCACCCTTCTCGGACCTCTTGACGTTCCTGGAAGGAGAAAGTAGACTGGCAGATAATTCCTCTCTGGCCGGTCCTATGGGACCCGAACGACCTGTGCCACAGAGTAGATCCCCCACCGGACCCCCCCGTAGGGGGCGTATGGCCCCTCGCGCGCCCGGCCGCTATGCCGCCGTCCAGGAGACCGCCCGCTGCTTGTACTGTCGGGAACCGGGTCACAGCACGACCCGTTGTGATAAGTTCCTCGACCAGCGCGTCCAAGGCCGTCGAGCGATCGCGCGACAACGGACATGGTGCTACTCGTGCTTGGGCCTGCACATGCAGCGCGAATGTACCCAAGCGCACCCATGCCGCTTTTGTAAGGGCAACCACCATCCCCTCCTCTGCATGAACAGCCCAGAGGGCGGCGGAGCGCCGCAGCGCGTCGCTGCAGGATCACCGCGTATGGGTGGGGGTCTCGGACCCCCCGCGGTGTTTGCATCCCGCAGCAGTTCTAGTGGCCACCAGAGTGGCCCCAGACGCTCTCCGCCACGTTTGGACCCTCAAACGGGTGGGGGTCCCAGGGACCCCCCCATGGGAAACCGATCCCCAAGGATGGGGATGAGTTACGCGAGCGTTGCCGGAGGTCGTAGAGGCCCCCCGCGACGTTTTGAGCCTCGCACGGGCGGGGGTCCCACGGACCCCCCCATGGGAAACCGATCCCCAAGGATGGGGATGAGTTATGCGGGCGTTGCCGGAGGTCGTAGAGGCCCCCCGCGACGTTTTGAGCCTCGCACGGGCGGGGGTCCCACGGACCCCCCCATGGGAAATCGGTCCCCAACTAGGGGGTTCGATTTTGCGAGCGTTGCGGGAGGTCGTAGAAGCCCCCCGCAACGTGTTGAGCCTCGCACAGCCGGGGGTCCCCGGGACCCCCCCTCTGAAAATCGGTCACCGTGCCCCCGCGACTATGGGGCGACGTACACGGTGGATGATAGGCACCGATTCTCGCCGCCGCTCGCCGAATACCCGCGTTTGGAGCGGCGCCCGCCCCGTCTTCAAGGGGCCGGGAGATATAACCCGCCTGATGCCGGGCGAATTGGACGTAGGCAGTATGTGGGAGATTGGGACCCACTGGATCGCTATGAGCGACCCCCTTACCATGGGGGGACGTCTGGGGACCCCACATACTAGCAATCAACGTGTTTACGGTCGATTGTAGCCACCCCTCCAGAGACCGTTTTGTTGCCCACGGCCTCTGTACTTGTCAGGGGATTGAATGGCGACCTTGTGGAAGTTCGCGCCTTGTTGGATTCCGGTGCTCAGGGGTGTGTTGTGTCATCTTGGTTAGTTAGGCGGTTGGGCCTCAAGGTGCACCCCCACACGGAAGGCGTGAGAGGTGTTGGCGATGTGAAAGTCCCCGGGTTGTTAGGGCATGTTGACTTCACATTTACCTCACGTAATAAGTCCACGCCAGGCATTAAGACCTCGGCGATTGTGTTGGACACAGTTGTTGGCCGTCAACCTTCAGTTGACTTGGGACCGAGTATGTTGTCTTTGGTGTCTGATTCCCCACTCGCCGATCCAAATTTCTTCCGCCCAGGCCCGATTGATGCTCTCCTTGGAGCCGATGTCCTGGGGCGAGTTTTGTTGACGGGGAAGCGAGTTTTGCAGCCAGATGGCTTGGTAGCTCTGCAGACGACACTCGGTACAGTTGTGATGGGCCCTGCTCGCCGCGTTTTGGATTCCCTTGATGAGGATCGCGGTCTTGTTTTTAATGTGTCTCTCTCCGAAGTGGTGCAGAAGTTTTGGGAGGTTGAGGAACCTCCACCAGCCCCGCGGGTTGACCCAGTAGCGGATGAATGCGAGTTGTATTACCAGAATAACACTGGTCGCCTCCGCTCTGGTCGTTTGATCACCCGTCTCCCCTTTCGTGCCGGCCGACCTCCTCTGGGCGAATCCCGACCGCTAGCGGAACGTAGGCTAGTGGCGATGGAGCGTCGCATGAGCAAGGATCCGGTCTTCCGCCAGAAGTATGTTGAATTCATGCGGGAGTATGAGGAGTTAGGGCACATGTCCGTGAGCGATTTGGATTGGCGCTCCGTTGAGCACTTCTTTTTGCCGCACCACGCCGTTTTGAAATCCGGAAAGATTCGGGTGGTCTTTGACGGTTCGGCTCCCACCTCTACTGGAGCGTCCTTGAACCAGTGTCTGCATGTAGGTCCCAAGCTGCACACGGAGATCTCAGACATTTTGACCAACTTCCGGCGGCACCAAATTGTATTTATGACTGACATCCGGATGATGTTCAGACAAACGGTCATCCATCCCGAGGATAGGAGGTACCAATTGATTTTGTGGAGAGAGAGTCCTAGGGACCCCTTGTTGATTTATGAATTGAATACGAATACGTACGGTTTGGCTTCGAGCCCGTTTGTTGCGATTCGTTCTTTGTTGGAGTTGGCCGAGAAGGAGCGCTTGAGATACCCTCGCGCCTCCGCCATTTTGGCCAGTGACGTCTATGTGGATGACATTTGCACGGGCGCCTCATCTGTCTCAGAGGCGATTGTCCTGAGAGACGAACTCACCGCCCTTTTGAAGTCGGGAGGTTACGAGTTGAGGAAATGGATATCCAACTCGCCTGATGTACTGGTAGGTTTGCCCGAAGAGCACCAGCAGGACCCCCACCTGTTCGAAAATGTTGATAATCCCCATGTGGTGACCGTCCTTGGCGTACAGTACAAACCGGTCTCTGACACTTTCACTTATTGTGTGGATTTACGACCACCGAAAGTCTGGACCAAGCGTTTAGTATTGTCTACTGTCGCACGTACCTTTGACCCCAATGGGTGGATTTGCCCTGTGCTGTTTATGGCCAAGTGTTTCTTGCAACGGTTATGGGCTTCGGGTGTGTCGTGGGATGAACCCCTCTCGGACGAGTTACTCCGAGATTGGTCGAGCTTCGTTTCATCCCTCCCCGAGATTAATGAAGTGCATTTGCCGAGGCTATTCCTCCCTTCTGAAAATTGTAAAGTTACTCTTCACGGCTTTTCCGATGCCTCCGAACGTGGATTTGCTGCGGCCGTGTACCTCCGCACCGTTACTGTTGACGGAGTTGTTGCTGTGCATCTGGTGATAGCGAAAAGCAAAGTCGCTCCCCTTCGGACTCGTCATACGATCCCGAGGTTGGAATTGTGTGGAGCTGCCCTCCTAATGCGTTTGTTGAACCACGTATGGCTCACATTAGGTCGATCTATTGCGATACAAGAGGTTTATGCTTGGACGGACAGTCAGGTCGTCCTTTGTTGGTTGAAGGCTCCGGCGCACACCTTGGACGTGTTTGTGGCCAATCGAGTGTCGCAGATTTGTAATTCCGACATCGAGTTGATTTGGAGACACGTGCCGGGAACCATGAATCCCGCGGATTGTGCGTCTCGGGGTTGTGTAGCCCCAACCCTAATTAACCACCCCCTCTGGTGGGGCCCACAGTGGTTGATGCGGCCTGAGTCGGAGTGGCCGCCCTCTCCCGCGTTGTCGAACGTAGCCGTTCCTGATATGCGGGCATGCGTCCTGGAGACTAACCCCGCCGGGGAAAAGGATTTGTTGTTGGATCGGTACAGCTCCTTACAGAAGCTGCTTGGTGTTACCGCTTGGATCAGACGTTTTGTGTACAATTGCAGAAACCCACGCGCGAGGCGTGATTCGTCGGTTCTCACTCCGGACGAGCGTAGGGACGCGCTCTTGTTTTGGGTCCGGAGAGTACAAGCTGATAGTTTTGAGTCCGAGATTGAAATTTTGCGTTTAGGCCGTCGCAAGTTGAAGGGCGCGGTATCGCGATTGAATCCCTTCCTGGACGAGAGTGGGCTTTTGCGAGTCGGCGGAAGACTTCGAAATGCGAACTTGCCGTATGGAGCTCGTCACCCCCTTTTGTTACCTAAAGCCGGACATTTGACTCAACTGATAATAACAGATCGCCATGTGAATGCACAACATGCTGGCTGTAATGCTTTGTTGGCCATTTTGCAGCGTGAATTTTGGATTTTGTCTGCTCGTCGAGCCATTCGCACTGTGGTTTTCCATTGCCTGCCTTGTTATCGATTGAAGGCCGCGACCATGCAGCCCCAGATGGGTGATTTGCCTGCTGATCGCGTCACGGAATGTAGAGCTTTTGCCGGAGTCGCCACCGACTTCGCCGGTCCCTTTACTGTAAAGGCTTCGAGACTGCGTAATGCTAAAACCTATAAGGCGTACTTGTGCGTGTTTGTGTGTTTGTCCACCAAGGCTGTCCATTTGGAAATTGTCTCGGAATTGTCTACCGAAGCCTTTGTCGCCGCCTTGAGCAGATTTGTTTCCCGTAGAGGACTGCCGACATTGATACGTTCCGATTGTGGTACTAATTATAAGGGAACGTGTAATTATCTTAAGGAAGTAGTTAAGTTTTTTGTTGCTAATAAAATAGACATTGGAACCACCCTCTCCCGGCGTGGGATAATCTGGAAGTTTAGCCCTCCAGCTTGTCCGACCTGGGGAGGAATTTTTGAAGCTTGTGTAAAGGCTGCCAAGACACACTTGCGTCGCGTGATTGGAGAAACTATTCTCACGTTTGAGGAACTTGATACGGTATTTTGTAAAATTGAGGCCGTCCTCAACTCGCGACCCTTGTGCCCGTTGTCTTCGGACCCGAATGACCTGGAAGCGTTGACCCCAGGTCATTTCTTGATCGGACAGCCCCTTTTGGCTTTGCCTGAATATCCGATTCAGGATGTAGGATCCCATCGTTTGTCGCGATACCAACTTTTGAAACAGATGTCCCAAAACTTCTGGGCACGTTGGTCGATGGAGTATTTGCATATCCTACAACAGCGCGTGAAGTGGACAGATAAAACCACCCCACCCCAGACTGGCGACCTCGTGTTGATTAAGGATGCTAACCTGCCGCCCCTATGTTGGCGAAGGGGGCGCATTGTTAAACTCTACCCCGGAACTGACGGAGTTCCTCGTTTTGCTGAGGTTTTGGTTCGAGATTCGGTTTTGAAGAGAGCAGTTAGTGGGCTCTCCCGATTACCCGTAGATTGACGTACCGTTCTTAACGGTCCGGGGCGGGGGGATGTTCGGAAAAGATCGACGTTTCTGAACGCAACTCTAATGTCACGTCAAATTGACATTAGCTGTCACTTGAAGTTGACAGTGACACTTGATTGGAAATTCTTGTAGAAAATGTCGGATTAATTTGGCTGAATTTGTTAAAAATCGCTCGCGTTGAATGTGCCTGGCATATCGAGTTTGAATACATCTTAAATTATCTATGTGATCCCGTTTTGTACGACCAAGGTTTTGATGCCATCTCTGGAGTGGCCGGTCGCGGATGCTTTGAAAGATAACCTTTTCTACCACACGCGCTTGTTGTCGGGACACTATATCGTAATAAAAAAAGCTCCCACGTGTGTGTCTTTGTGTATCTATTGTTGAAACGCCCAGTGTCTTGTGAACGCTGTTATTTGTGTTATGAGTGAGGTGACTAATTGGTAAGGTCTGCAGAAGAAGACGGAGCCACAGGGGGGGCCCCCCTCTCCCCACGCTGCCCAGGGACTTTCTACAGCACAGACCACAGTATGTAAAATCACCTTACTTCACATTCTCTCCGCTGTGTATCGCAGTCCTATTGTTCAGTTACATCCCGGCTGAAACCAAGATTTGTCCGGAGTCTATACTCATGATAGCCTTCCACTGCGCCAATGCTGACTCCGCGGTATAGGCAGGGGTGTACTGAACAAACCTACTAAGAAGCCAAAAATGCGAAAGTTGTTAAATTCAGTCGCAAGTTTTAGCTTTACATTAAAAATAGTACACTAAAGTCAACGATAGATGGCTCCCAGTTAATACAACAACAGTATAGATAAATATGTAGTTTAAAAAACTAATAAAAACACACTTTTAGAGGAACGGACTTAAAAGTACAAAATAACCGTCTATTCAGTAACTGAAATTAAAAAGCGTGGTGCGCGTTGTCAATATTAAGTACTTGAATACATGTTTTGCAAAAGGCGCACCACGCTTTTTAATTTCAGTTACTGAATAGACGGTTATTTTGTACTTTTAAGTCCGTTCCTCTAAAAGTGTGTTTTTATTAGTTTTTTAAACTACATATTTATTTTTTACTTTTTAGTTTAGCAAATGGCAACCTATGGATGGGGATGGTAATCGATTTCACAGTCCATTCATGTGTCTGCCCACCCCGTAAACATTATAACTCAAAGGCGTGATTGTATGTATTTAGTTTTACAAATTCAAGCGGAGTCTATTAGTTACCAGATGCGCGAGCCGAACCCTTACTTCCTCCCTGCTCCATCATCAGACCCTCACCACCAAGTGTAGCGAATAGGTCTCATTAGAACAAAACAAATGAGCCCATACTCGAGGGGTTTCCTAGTAGTAATTAAGGAGTGCCACTGACTTCCTCCCTGCTCCATCATCAGACCCTCACCACCAAGTGTAGCGAATAAATCTCATCAGAACGAAACAAATGAGCCCAAACTCGAGGGGTTTCCTAGTGGTCTTAAGGAGTGCCACTGACTTCCTCCCTGCTCCATCACCAGACTCTCACCACTAAGTGTAGCGAATAGGTCACATCGGAACGAAACAAATGAGCCAGAACTCGAAGGGTTTCCTATTGGCCATTAGGGAGTGCCACTGGCTTCCTCCCAGCTTCATCATCAGACCCTCGCCACCAAGTGTAGCGAATAGGTCTCGTCTGAACGATACAAATGAGCCCAAACTCGAGGGGTTTTCTTGAGGTCATTAAGGAGTTTCACTGGGTCCCCCCAGCTCCATCATCAGACCCTCATCACCAAGTGTAACGAATAGGTCTTATAAAAACGAAACAAATGAGCCCAAACTCAAGGGGTTTCCTATTGGTCATTAAGGAGTGTCACTGGCTTCCTCCCTGCTCCATCATCAGACCCTCACCACCAAGTGTAGCGAATAGGTCTCATCAGAACGAAACAAATGAACCAGAACTCGAGGTGTTTCCTATTGGTCATTAAGCAGTGCCCCTGGATTCCTCGCTGCTCCATCATCAGACCCTTACCATTAAGTGTAGCGAATAGGTCTCATCAGAACAAAACAAATGAGCCTAAACTCGAGGGGTTTCCTAGCAGCCATTGAAGAGTTCTATTGCCCACCTCTTGACTCCATCATCAGATCAGCTCGATGGTAGCAAATTATTGTATTGTCATCGGATTTACATAGACTTGCAAAGTTTCAAATCAATACGACAATTAGAAGTAGGTTAAAATTGAATTCCAAGATTTTCTTACATTGTGACTTAGTTACAAGTGAAGCTAATAAAAGTGTGGTAAAAAGAAGAGAAAAATCCTTCTTTTGAACCGACTTAAAAAAAACGGAGGATGTTCTCAAGTCGTCAGATTTTTTTATGGATGTTCCGCAATAGCTCCGCCAATATTGTTAACCGATTTTAATTATTCTTTTTTTATCTGATAGACCAAAGTTTCAATTTGGTCCCATGTAAAATTTTCAGTAGACAGTTAGGAAGTTTTTCATCCCGAAAAAACACATTGTTGTTCCTACTTTACGGGTCAATATCTTCGCGAACCATAACCAATTTCCATGATTCTTCTCTTATTCGAAAGAGTACTCAATGTCACCAACTAGTTACATTGTCACCAAGTGAGGATCTGATGGTCCACCATCAGAGTAAATTGAGAAAAACTCGCAAATTTTATAGGTATTTTACGTGTTTCATATATTTTTTAAAGTTTTTAAAATATTTGCATGTGATAATCATCATCTTATGATGATGAGCTGGTGATGAAAGGTACAACTCCTCAATAAATAATAAATAAATAATCTTTTACAATCACACCAATTATCTAAGCCCGTAATTAATTTCTTAAGATACTGTGTCTACGTTAACTTGATAACGGATAAATATATACTTAAATACTTTTTGTTTGTAAATACATACTTAATATACATAGAATGTCAATGGTTTGGAGTTGAAGGATTGTTTTTTAAACCTCGTTCATACGTAAAGATTTGTATTTGTAATATTTATGGCTATTTAGGTGAGCTGATGATGGAAGGTAAAACTCCTTAACGCTTAGGAGTAAGAGCATGTTTTTTAAGTACTACATGCACTTAAAGACCTTTAGTTGTATTCTTTCAAGTAATTTAGGTTAGCTGGTGGTGAAACGTTAAACAGCATAATAGTTAAGAGTTGAAGGGTGGTGCTTGTATGAGTGTTCTAATTTAGATTATGGGCTACAGTTTTAGTCCTTGCACATTGCGCTACACTCACTCAAACTCAATTGATTTTGATGAAGGAATGATTCAATTTATTTTTCATTTTTACGTGTTATAACGAAGTGAGTTTTTGTTTGCAGTTTTTTTAAGGCGTTTTCTATACTATGTTTACACAACGGAAGTTAATGGTAGATTATGAACTCTAGAAAGAGTAAAGTGTACTTGTGTTTGTAATTGGTCGCTAGTTTAGTAAATTTTTCGCAAACAAAATATACCGCTGTTCGGTTTCTTATTTAAGTATCTGATCAACTGTCGTTCATATTTTATTTTGTCCGAAGTTTTATTATTCGCCATTTCTAAAAATATTTTATAAAAGTTGATTTAAAATTGAACGTGCCTTTCATTACTTAAATGTCCTTACACAAGTTTACATACATTATATAATATCCTATTTGTAATCTCCTTTGGCACAAGTCTATATTCCATTTCGGTATCAACCCTAGCGTTAGACGATCCGTCTCAAATGTCACCGGCGTTCGAACTCTCACGGACACGAAGTGTCACCGCTGTGTCTTAATTAAGGGTGTAATCTCGATATTGATATTTTTATGTATTTACAATCTGTACTTAATAACCAGCATGTAGCAATAAACGTCATGACTTATGACTTGATTCTCAAAATCTTTCCTCACAGACAACCATCAATGAAACCCGCGAAGCCGCCGCCCAACCTAGCAGAGGGCATAGAGTCTGCCTTCCTCAACATAGAGTTCTCCGGCATCGTAGAGTCGGACGAACAGAACGAGGACTCGGACAGTGATCACAGCGATGAAGACTGCGAGTTGGACGATGTCTACGTCGATATTGGTGAGTGCGTAGTGTAGTTACTAAGTTGGTGAATAAAAAATACTGTCTCAAGCTCCGCTCTGCTTCGGCAGGGGGGTATCACTCCGCAGTTTAAGTACATTCGACCGGCGCGCCTGCCGGGCAGGCGTATGGCAGAAGGATGCCGCTCGGCTCGTACGATCCACGTTGCGCGTAAAACAATCAATCATTTCTGTGATTTTTGTGCACCGAACAATGACTACTAAACGTTCTTATAATCCGTATTAAAGATACTGTTGTGTTTACGGGGTGCCTCAATAAAAGAAACTACAAAACCGAAATCGCAAGTCACTCGCAACCATAACCAGCGAGCGAGCTGTTTGAGACTTTCATAGAAATAGAAACTCTCGCGCGTAGCTATTGGATACAGTTTTGCTTGCATGCGCGAACTTTAGGTTATTAGAATAGTAGGCCAGCGATGACAAAGCGACCGGAATTGGACTTTATTTTCACGCAGAAAGATTTATTTTTATTTGAATTAGTTTGCAGAGTGCTTCTTCTGTACCTTAGTACTATTATATATTCTGTGGCTTCGGGAGGTACAGTCAGCGTCAAATTGATCTAAGCGTAGTAGTCAAAAAGATCTGAAAAACATAAACGCAATTTGATCTAAGCAGTTCGAATCATCATATTGTTGTAATCGCGCAAGGTGTTCAAAATATCTAGGCACTCATTGTTTCATATATAAATGAGCAGTCAGAGTGTTCAAAATTATCTAAGCAAACAAAGCTCTCAAAATATCTGTGCAATATGGTGTTGTAACATTATGCACAGATATTTTGATAGCTTTGTTTGCTTAGATAAATTTGAACACTCTGACTGCCTATATAAATATGAAACAATGAGTGCCTAGATATTTTGAACACCTTGCGCGATTACAACAATATAATGATTCGAACTGCTTAGATCAAATTGCGTTTATGTTTTTCAGATCTTTTTAACTACTCTAGACGCTTAGATCAATTTGACGCTGACTGTACGTTAAGCTTTTGGGCCGCATTCGGCCCGCTTGGTAGGTCATGGCCTATTCTCTTTTCCATCTATAAGGATGCCAGTGCCCCAGCTGTGGTCATATTAAAATGGCTGATGATGATGATAGTGTAGTTATGATTAGGACAGGGCATAGAATCTGCATAGAGTTCACTGGCATCGTAGAGCCAGATGCACAGAACGAAGATTCCAACAGTGACCATAGCGAGGACGGCTGTTAGTTGGATGATGTTTACGTCGATATTGGTGAGTGATTATTGTAGTAAAGCTTAGCAATTACGCATATAGAAATTGCCTCAATACTTTTAAGTGCTTAGTTACGACGATTAGGAGAAGGCAAAGAGTCTGCCTTTCTCCGGCATCGTAGAGACGTACGACCAGAAATAGGACTCGGACAGAGATTACTGTGATGAAGAAAAAAAAGCTTATTATCTATCTATATGTAATAAAGATCATTTCTCGTGTAGTATGCTCTGACTTTAACATAGGTACATAAATAAGTGCCTTGTAAAACTGTGGAACAATAAAATCGGACGGATGGCAAATACTCACTTCGTTTGGACCGCGGGATTTTTATTGAATTTGAATTTTCACCGGACTAAAACCGTCTACATGTGAAAAGGGCTTTTCACATGTAGTCGGTTTTGGTCCGGTTACCGTGACCGTGTACATGTGAAAAGGCACTCAGACTTGCATTCTTGCAATTAATCGCCTTCATATCTTCTACCAGACGGCTCGCCAACCAGAGTGAAGCTAGAATGGCTCGTGTGGCCCACGCCGGCAACTCTTGACGCGTTCTGGCGCATGATATGGCAACACCGAGCCTAGCATTGTTAAAATGACGCAATTCACAGGGGGTTTGCTACAGGAAACTCAGGCCGCCAATACCTAGCGGACGATGTATGACAAAACGTGTCTTAACTCATAGACCCTATGAGAGTTCTTTAAATGTTTTGCATAGTAAACTGTCGTTTAAGTAATCCTTTGGTTCTGATCGTACGTACTGAGAGCGTCAGAAAATTCATGATGGATTACTAAGGAAATCGTCTTCACATCTTCTACCAGACGGTGCGCCAACCAGAGTGAAGCTAGAATGGCTCGTGTGGCGGCGGCGGTACATAGCAACACAGGGCCCCACGCCGGCCACGCTGGACGCGTTCTGGCGCATATTATGGCAACACAGAGTCTATGAGAGTTCTTTGAATGCTATTACATAATGAATTTGCGTTCAAGTCAGCATTTAGATGTGATCGTACCTATTGAGAGGTAGTAGTACCACTGTGGTATTGGGTATTTCGGAGAACTTTGACATACCGTCATAAAATTACTCACACTGATGTTATTGTCACTAATGCTGCCAAAATGCTAGGTTTCATCAAACGTAACACAAAGGATTTTAAGGATAGAAACACCAAGATTTTGCTCTATACCTAACGCCTTAGTGCGCAGCCATCTCGAATTCGCTTCCTCTGTACCGAGTCCTTATTACTCTGTTCACTCACAGAGCGTTGAGAGTATCCAAAGGGCTTTTGCCTTCCTTAGCAGTGGATTCTCACACCGTCAACCCTATTACCAGCATCTGGCTAATTTAACATGACCATTCCAGACCAGTCTAGGAGATCGCAGATGTGTGTTGGACATGCGCTTCTTTCATAGGCTTCTTAATGGACATCTACAATCCAACGAATTACTATCACATGTGTCCCTGACAGTACCGAGCAGATATCCCAGACACAGTTTAGCGGTTAGCCAATTGTTTTCTTAAATTTTTCTAGAATAAAAAAAGTCTTTATATCTTCTACTAGACGGCGCGCCAACCAGAGTGAAGCTTGAGTGGCTCGTGTGGCGGCGGCGGTATATAGCAACACAGGGCCCCACGCCGGCCACGCTGGACGCGTTCTGGCGCATGATATGGCAACACAGAGTCCACACTATTGTAATGATTACCAACCTGGTTGAGAGGGGCAGGGTAAGTTGAGTTTTTTTGTGTTGGAATTTAATTAAGTATACTTTTGTTATTAATTACTCATGTTCATTATATTTTCGATTGTTGTTACTGTTGTTACCTTTGATTAAAAATATAGTCTATTGATCATTTTTTCTTTAAAAAAAAAGAGGTCCTAATTTTTCCCTAAGTCCTCAAATGAAATTCAGTATAAATTACCTGTTTTTCTTTTGGTGAATTTGATACTTTTACTCATATTGTTTGTTATTTTAGTTCGAAATTTAATTCTAATCCGGTATTATATTTTTCGCCTCGTTTTCAGCGTAAATGCGACATGTACTGGCCGGGCGGCGGGCGCGGCAGTAGCACGCAGCACGGTGGTATACAGGTTCGATTGCTGCACGAGGACGTACGGGCCGCGTACACTGTACGACACATGCGAGTACGGCATACGAATCCACCGGAAAATGATAAGGTACGTTATTGTTTTATTGGTGTCATATGCTCACATGTTGACTATTTCTTTACTGAAAGTAATTTAATTTTGCAATCCATATCAGACTTAATAAAAACATTTAAAATACCGTAATCTGGAAATAATTTGTTCGATATAAAAATCATTTCCAATTTTACCTTTTTTTTTCCATGTTTTACTTACGCGAATAAACTACTATTATATTATCGCATAGGGATGATCATTTCAAATAACAATCTGAGTTTGTCTATTTCTGGCACATGATGAGATGCTCACTCCTTATTTGTCGTACCTACAGGCATAGTAGAATTAAATCGAATCAAATTCGGAAATAGAGTATTTTTACAATAACCTCAAATAGTAGGCATAAGTACTTTTTGTCTGTAGCAAATTCTATTTCTTAACAAAATTACACATTTAATGCAAAATTTCATATGTTTCGACAAGTACAAACACGAAAAGAAAGACAATTCTGGATTTGACAAACTGCTATTGAGACACCCATAAACACTGCAATATTTTCTATAGATAGTAGACGACCGATTTGGCGCAGGGGTAGGCTACCCACCTTCTGCGCCAGTGGTCTTGGGTTCGATTCCCGAACAAGACAAATATTTGTGTGCATGAACATGTCTATTTGTCTTGGTCTGGGTGTTTACTATGTATATTAAGTATGTATTTACAAACAAAAAGTATTTAAGTAATATATTTATCCGTTATCAAGTTTTCCATAATACAGTTTCTTAATGAAATTAACAGGGGCTTAGATAATTATTGGTGTGATTGTAAGAAGTTATTTATTATTATATTACTCGAATTTTTAGCCAGCCATTTTCACGAATTTGTAGTTAAAGTGGGCGCGGACGGTATTACAGCGCAGCCACGACTGGCGCACCTTTATCACCGATAAATTTTGTCCGTGTGTGCATGCGACGGCGCATACGCACGGACGCGCTCACATACAAACCGTGTTCGTTGCGTATGTATGATATCCAGACTCACGCCGAGAATCCCCGAGAACATCCGAGAAGCGTGAATGTGATTAGTTTCTCGCCTTCTCGTTCTCGGGCTTGCCTGTTTTTCGCTCGGTGTCGGTATTTTGTCCCGAATCAAAGCGAACCGTATCGCATCCTCATTCGAGTTGATTTTATTGCGATGTGGGCACGGGAAGTGATATCACTTGTGTGTGCTTTGCGTTAATTATTTATTAAGCTGTGTTTTGAACCAGGGCCTGTTTAAATAAATTTAGAAGAGGCTGTTTTATCATTTTATTTAACTTATATTTTGGTTTGCCTAAATTTTATTAACTGTTTATGGAGCTGCGTGTTGACAATGTAAAATAAAGAAATTGAATTAAAATATTTTGTATCAATATATTTAGTCTTAATTTTCTTTTTGATTTTGACATTTTCAAGATTGTAGTAAGCTAATGCGTACAATACTAAACCCGTTGCACTATCACAGTCGTCCATTTCGCATAACGGTCGAGAACGCAAGTGAGAACGTTGCGTGAGTGTGGATACCTTTCTTGTTTCTCAGGTTAAGTCTCGGCGAGAAGCCTCGCCGAGACTTCTCGCGTGAGTCTGGTGCGGCCTCCAGACTCACGCCGAGAACCCCCGAGAACACCCGAGAAGCGTGTGTGTGATTAGTTTCTCGCCCTCGCATGTTCTCCGCTCTCGCTCGCGCTCGGTGTCAGGCCGCACCCTCTCGTTTCTCGGGTCAAGTATTTTCACTTCTCGCGTGAGTCTGTAGGGCCTATCAAGATATCGTACTTATTTGTCGTACAGGGCAGCGAATCCAGCAGCAGCTCCGGCGACGTAGACGCGGAAGGCTGGCGCAGCATCGCCCAGTACCACTACACTGTGTGGCCCGACCACGGCACGCCGCGCCACCCGCTGGCCGTGTTGCCGTTCGTGCGCGCCGCCGCCGCCGACCCCGGCACCGTGCTGGTGCACTGCAGGTACATATATATGTATACTAGCTGACCCGGCAAACGTTGTTTTGCCATATTAATTATAGTGGACCCGGTAAACTTCGTATCACCAACATCTATTATAGATAGACAGATGAAAATAAATGATCGCGAAGAAGTTTTATACACTGTCTGCAACAAATGTCACCTATTAAAAAGTAGATAATCCAAAGCGGCTAAAACGTCAGTGATTACAATACTCTTTGACATACCTCTTTGGAAGCGGCTATGGAAGAAATGACAGTTTTGTATAGTACGACAGTTTATCGATTTTCTATACAAAATAATCATTTTTATTTTATAATTTTCCGGAATAAAAAGTAGCCTATATTACTCTCCAGCTCCCAAACTATCCCCATACCAAAAATCGAGTCGATCCGTTGCTCCGTTTTGACGTGAAAGACGGACAAACAAACAAACAAACAAACAAACAAACAAACACACTTTCACATTTATAATATTAGTATGGATATATACTGTGGAAGATGATGCAGCCGAAGGTGCAGGTTGCGTCGGACGATGCTGCGCTGGAACCTTGAGGCGGGTTGAGCTGGCTTGCTGTTCGACTGCTGAAGGTTGCTGGATGAGGGTCAGGAGTGATAGCTGCGCTGGTGGAGACGATGCTGGCGCTGATGAAGATGGTGCTGGCGCTGGTGGAGAAGGTGCTTCTTGTGCTACGTAGGGGTCACCAATGTGGAAATGATGCAACTTGTTAAAGGAAGACTGATGGTGTGTCTTCCTTCCGGGCTAGGTGTAGTTAGCCCGGGGACAACTGTCCGATGGTTGTATGTCGGAGTTCGTATAAATACGAACTTGGTGGATGAACTTCGTAAGCGCGATGAAGGTTCTGCGTACCATTTGCCGGCGCGCAGCGGTTATGTGCGCGTTGTCTAGATGTCGCCACTATACTACACACAGCATCGCCCAGTACCACTATACTGTGTGGCCCGACCACGGCCCGCCGCGCCACCCGCTGGCCGTGTTGTGTACATATACAGGGAGTGTCGAGCTTCAAAACGCATCGATACCGTTGAGTGTCGACGCTTTTAGCTGTTGACCTCGAGTGACCTGACCTCTTTTACTATTTTGCTTATATAACCTATAATTTTGGTCCGTTTTTTATAATTTATAAATTTTTAGGAACCTAGAAACATTGTCTAATCAATAAAATTAAGTAATCACAAATATATACCCCTTTTACTGCATTTTATAGCATTTATTTTCATCAGCGGTCAAAAATTCTATACACAAACTTTGACGATTCAGAAATCATGTAAAACTTGCTCTAAATCACATTATTTTTAGTTACACACCAAGTATCATCATAAAACATTCTACACTTTGCACCATACGCATTTGTAAACAGAACTATAGAATTAAATACAGCTCTCACTCAATACACTATAGCACTCCGGCTGCCAACATGGCGATCAAAATACTGACCAATACTCAATTTTTTTCTATGAACACGATAGCCAATCATAATTTAGTATTTGAGAGCATAGAACACAGAATCGAATTTTTTCTTTGACTCGGACCAAAAAGCCGACAACCATTGAAAGTTAAATGAGGCGAAGCGAGGTTGTACGAAGTGAAGTGAAGTTCGTTACAACACTATCGTATTCGATTAACTTTGGTCAACTTCGCGAGTAGTGTATTAATAGTGGAAAGATGATAACATTACTCAATTCACTTGCATGTGTCGTCTGTCTGTTCGCCACCAGTTGATATATATTATGATAGGTACGTCTCCAAACAGCGTTACTGTCGCTTAATTATCGTAAACTGTATGGCGGC
The DNA here is from genome assembly GCA_949710035.1 of Crambus lathoniellus. Classification (NCBI taxonomy): domain Eukaryota; kingdom Metazoa; phylum Arthropoda; class Insecta; order Lepidoptera; family Crambidae; genus Crambus; species Crambus lathoniellus. The sequence continues at coordinate 11,477,980 of OX453323.1, read as the reverse complement.
CGTCGTCGCTTAGCTCTCGCTTTCGTTTTTTGCGATAAGAGGCACGCAGTTGTTGTCAACCGCCGCCCGAACGAGCGGACTTAAGGCGGCTATTTCACAATTTTTACCACTTTTGGATAATTAGCGGGTCGCAATTAGTAGTGAGCTAAGAACCCCATTTAAGACTTTTTCAATACTCGGCGAACAGACTATAGTCCCATTATTAATTATTCGAATTAAAATATAACTTTGACATAATTATTTTAGTAACTAACGCCCTCTTTATTATAATGTTGGTGTAATTACAAAATTAATTAATTTGCAGAATATATCATGTTATTTTCTCCTCCATATTTAAATAAAGGTGTCGGTTAAAATTAAACGTTTAGGTTAACATAATTGTGATCCTATTAAATTAACTAGCTTCATTATTTAAGTTCTTCTCTGTAATCAATCATTATTGTTTCAGCGCCGGCGTGGGCAGAACCGGCACATACATAGTACTAGACGCACAACTAAACCAGCTCAAACTGACGGGCACTCTTTCCCCTCTCGGCTTCCTCTGCCGAGCGCGAACACAACGGAACCACCTCGTACAAACAGAAGAACAGTACGTTTTCGTCCACGACGCGTTATTAGAACACGTCCGCTCTGGAAACACAGAGGTAGAATTCTCCAAAGCCAGAGAATACTTAGTCAAACTACTAGAACCCATCACCGAAGACGAACTAGCCGTTTTAGACCTTAACTCCAACAAACATAAGAGCGTTAATGACTTAACGAACGGCATCGAAAACGGAGAAACGTCGAGTATTAAGTCTAATTTAGCCGAAAGCAGTGAAAAGGAGGAAGTTATGGAGAACGGTAGTCAAGAGTCGATTAAAACTTGTGATTTGAATAGTGAGCAGAGTAAATCTGTTTGTTCTGTGAGGGATAATACTGATGATTCTGACACGAAGGAGGGTTTGGTCAACGGGGAGGAGTCTGAAGGCGTGTACGATTTAGCGCCGAGATCTACGGACACGTATAGCAAGAAGATGATGGCGTATAACAATATGAGCGAGCAGGAAAAGGAAGAAATGAGAAGGTATATTTTTTCTGTTTAGTTCTTCTCTCTAGAATTATCTCTGAAATAAATGATTTTCTTATCAGTGGCGACGGTCGAAAATGGTGAAGGTAAGTAGGGCCAAAAAACTTGATTGATCTACCAGTGGACCATAGTGGATAGGTGTGGTAGCGTTTATAGGGATTTTCAAAAAGGAAGCGAAATATGGCGAAAGTAATCCGGACTAACAAACCTAAATGATCTGCTAGTGGATTATAGTGGATGGGTGGGGTGGGGTTTATAAGGATTTTCAAAAACAAACTTAAATGGTCTAATAGTGGATCATAGTGAATATGTGAGGTGGGGTTTATAGGGGTTTTTGAAAGGAAAGCGAAATATGGCGACCGTAATCCAGACCATCAAACTTAACTGATCTGCCAGTGGATCATAGTGGATGTGTGGGGTAGGGTTTATAGGGATTTTCAAAAGGGAAGCCGTTGGGAATCGGCATGTATGGAGTTATGGACCCTTCGCCACTGTTATTTATATAACGTGCTTTTTGCCTTTTGCAAATTGTTTAGTTTGCAGTAGTGTATTTCCAATACACTACTGGCGAATAGTGGAAAGATGATAACATCAGCGCAATTCACTTGCATGTGTCGTCTGTTCGCCATCAGTTGATAAATATTACGATAGGTACGTCTCCAAACAGCGTTACTGTCGCTTAATTATCGCAAACTGTATGGCGGCCGTTATCGCTTAGGTCTCGCTTTCGCCGTTTTTCGCGGTAAGAGGCACGCAGTTGTTGTCAACCGCGGCCCGAACGAGCGGACGTGGGGCGGCTATTTCACCATTATTACCACTTTTGGTTTATAGGGATTTTCAAAAGGGAAGCCGTTGGGAATCGGCGTGTATGGAGTTATGGACCCTTCGAAACTGTTATTTATATAACGTGCTTTTTGCCTTTTGCAAATTGTTTTTGTGATAGTTATTTATGAATGTAGTCGTATTTTGCATTACTTTGCGACTTCAAACTTATTAATCGTCAGTTTTAAAAAGGAGACACAAAATTAAGGAACTAATGTATTAATTGTCTGTGCAAAACCATGACTAATATATGTGAGTTACATTATAGTAATCCAATTATAGATAGAATAGAATCATAGGTTCTCGAATGGCTCGCGCGTACCGGAAGACGTTACGTCTGTGGGCAGGCCCCCTACAAGGTGGACCGACGATCTGGTCAAGGTCGCGGGAAGCCGCTGGATGCGGGCAGCGCAGGACCGATCGTTGTGGAGATTGGGGGAGGCTTATGCCCAGCAGTGGGCGTCGTTTGGCTGCCATGATATTGATGTTGATGAACCATAGATAGATGTCTCACAATGGTTCATATCTTTTGTAGGAGGAGCTTGCCACCTCGGGCCCTCCACTTTATGACCTAGTTGACGGTGGAGAGAGCAAGAAGTGAGGGGTTTAGTGGGTATTCCCCCTCCCTGATGCCCCATCGAGTATCTGACACTTGATGGAGGATCAGGAAGTGGCCTGGAGAGTCCCACATAACCACCGACCGCACACCGCACGCGGACGGGGTATGCGTAAATGCATTCCCCTCACTATAAAAAAAAAACCAGTGGTTCCTATCACTAACCTATCGCAAATAAGAGATAGTCCTACCTTCGATCAACAATACAACTAGATGTCGCCTCATGAACTAAAACACAACGCTAATATGGCACCGAATAGTTTTTAATGGTGAGAAATAGGTTGCGAATGTTACGATGACGATCTTACGTAAAAAATTACAGGAATTGATATGAAATAAGAGTGCACCTTTGAAGTTATTCTCTCGGCTGTTTTTAACACTTCAACCGGTTATCTAGTGGGATTGTTGATCAAAGAGTCCCATTGAAGATTTTTATTCTGGTTATTTCGATTACAACAAGAGAATAACAATTTTCTAACTACTAGATTTGCTCGCCAATAACGGTCACATTTCTTTCAGGGTAAACCGCGCCGAAAACTACGCTTTACTCGAGCGCATGCGATCGCTAGCGAACAGGCATCACACATATCAGGGACCACCGCCGGTCAACCTACTCGAGAAACAGTTCCTGGTACGTATTAGTTACTTATTTTATTCATAAAAATATGTGTTTCACTGTATGACATTTCTAAAATTTCGTCATCTTTACTAATATTATAAATAGGAAAGATTTGATTGTTTGTTTGTTTGCATCGAATAGGCTCCGAAACTACTGGACCGATTTAAAAAATTCTTTGAAGCTCCATTCTTCCCGACTGGCAAGGCTATTATATTTTATCCCGATATTCCCACGGGAACGGGTACCACGCGGTTAAAACCGCAAGAACCTGCTAGTACATTATAAAAGAAATCTACCCTCCAAAAATGGTGTATCTATCTTTAGCCCTATACAAATCCCCATAGAAACTGGAACACCCTGTAGCATCCTGTATAACGGGAATTTTCCAAAACCCTTTCTTAATACTCACCTACACCATGAAAGGTACCTACCCACCAAAAATGGTGTCTCTATCTTCTACCCTTTATAAATTCTCATAGAAACTTGAACAACCTGTAGCACCCTGTATAGTGGGAATTTTCGCCAAGTCTTTCTTAGAACATGCATTTCTAATAATAACGGCAGAAAGTTGCCGCATCTTTCTATTGTCTCATAACCATTAACGTAGTTATCACTTATATTGAGTTATTCTTCAACAGCTAATAACCCGTTCGTGCGTGGAGCCAAGCGTGTGCGCGCGCGCACCCCACAACGTGGACAAGAACAGGCCTGGTGGTATACTGCCTTCAGACTCGGCTCGAGTGATGCTAGTGCCCAAGCCAGGAGTAGAGGGTGAGTTATACAGTTATTTCCTAAAGATCAAGAAGTCATAATTCAGAAACTTCTAGATTTTTAAATAAATAAATTAAAGATACTTTATTGCACACAAACAGAAGCATACATAAAGAAAACAGTAACAACACAGAAAGGTACAAAAAAGGCGGCCTTATTGCTAAGCAGCAATCGCTCCCAGGCAACCTTGGGTGAAAGAATAAATAAAAATAAGGGAGAGAAGGGGAGTGGGTGCGCTTTTAAAAGGACAAGTGTGTTTGTATAAGTGTAAAATAAATGTATAATATTAACAAGGATAGGAAACATTATAAAATAACAATAAGTAGTTAACGTAAGTCAGAAGAAATACCAATTATACCCCACGAATATTTCGGAGCTCCTGTTGGACGTCGACACCAGTCAAATGCCGATTTCGGAGAGAGGTTGACACGATAAAACGGTCATCCCTCTCCGATGTGCACCGGCGCCGTCCAGATCTTGGTCTCGGGATAAAGCCACCAGTCTCCCGAAAGCGTTTATAAACTTTCGAAACACAGGACTGGCTTATGTGGAGCCGACGTGCTACAGCCCGCTGGCTGAGCCCTTCTTGCAATAGGGCGACGATTTGCGCTGCTTCTGTAGGTGTAGTATCATTGTCGTCCAAGTTCAAGGGTCAAAATAGCGGAGATGTGTACCGGTCAACGTGTGAAAGCCGACTGATAAAGAAAATCCGATAACACGTGCTTTTATAGGGGGTCAATAGGCCGCAACTATCTTTTTCCTTACTCCTTCACTTAATCCGGGATAGCTCCTTAAATACCGATGTGATTTAAATGAATTTGGTATCAATTTAAAGTTAACAGTTTAACCTTTAAAATGGTACCATTTTTATTATTCTTAACTAGTTAATCGCGCGGAGTCAATTCCAATTAAGTGATTCCATACTTTTGCTCGCGAGTGTAGTTGCGAATCGCAGTGTAGAAAACGACCGGAGGGTTATTTTAACTGTTTTTTTGGAAATAAAATAATTTTTTTACTTAAAAAAAATATTTATTTTTGTTTCCACCGGTAAAGTGCTGTACGAGTTACCGCACAATATTTGTATCTTAATTAAATAATAACTACAATGATATATTACCATTAAACAATAACGTCAATACCTTCCGTGCAGGTAGCGAATACGTGAACGCATCATGGGTTTGCGGGCGTCGCCGCATGCGGGAGTACGCCGTCGCGCAACACCCCACGCCCTCCTCCGCGCCAGACCTATGGCGGCTCCTGTGGGATCATACGGCACAACTGGTATTGTCCTTGGGAGATGAGGATCCGGTGAGTATAGACGAGAAAGTAATAAATAAATAATAAATATAAATAACTTCTTACATTCACACCAATTATCTAAGCCCATGTTAATTTCATTAAGCAACTGTATCATGGAAAACTTGATAACGGATAAATATATACTTAAATACTTTTTGTTTGTAAATACATACTTAATATACATAGTAATAAGTAATAAGTAAGTAATAGTAATAAGTTGATAGCCACTTGCAATCGACCGAAACTTTCGTGGGTAATCGTAATTACATCGTGGGTACTTCTTTGATAGTATTTTAGTTTTCTAATTATAATCTAGTAAAGCGACATTTAAAGCTACTGTACACGGGTAGAGTAAACGGTAGAATAAAGTGGTAGAGTACTAACTATCCTACTAACTATACTAATGTAGACATCATTGGTAGAGTAGAGTAGGTACTGAAATTTGGTAGAGTAGAGTAGCTAGCACCGCGGGCAAGCTACTCTACCGCTCTACTCTACCGTTTACTCTACCCGTGTAAAGCAGCCTATAAATCTTTAATGTTAAAGCTTTGTGTTCTATTAACACATTTCTTCAGTAAGATTTTATTCCGTAAAAGATATCTTCCTTAATATTCAGAAGTTTTTGCCTAGTGTAAGATTAAAGAGATACTTTAAATATTTGTGCAAAAACTAACTAGGGTAAACTGCCCTTATTGTTGGCACCCATCCTATTGGTGCATTGGCACCAGGCACCCTACAGTTAAGCTCGAATGGCAAAACATAGAGCCAATTTTGTACAATTTAATAAAACAATTTCATATACAGGATTTTTTTTATCAGTGCACAAATTTTTAGGATCGACTGAGAATCGGTAAGTGAACAACTTTCTCCTAGAAATGTGGGTCGAAATACGACAATATTTTTTAGACTTCCCATACTAAATCGATCACGTGATTAGTCCGATTTGTATGAAGAGTCAAAAAATTTATGTCATATTTCGACCTATGTCTCTAGGAGAAAGTTGTTCACATACCGATTCTGAGTCGATCCTAAAAATTTGTGCACTGATAAAAAAATTATCCTGTATAAACGCATACCATCTATTTTTTTCTTGATTTTTAAGCTAAAATTTAGTGTGCAAATAATAAAACGGATGACACAATTTAGGGCAGTTTACCCTACATTCAAAATTTCTTTCTGAAACTCCTATTTTTTTTTTGTAACAGGAATGCGAAATGTTTTGGCCTACGGAAGAAGAAAAAGAACTGTTCGTCGCGAACTTCAGGGCTAGTTTCGTTTCTAAAGACACTTACGTTGCATATCGGAAAGCGGACCGGAAATCACCGGCACGATCCCCAGTAGAACCGGAAACGAACGGGTACAGACGGCAAGAGAGCAGCGACTGCGCTGATGACGAGCGATTGATACCAGAAAACGGATCACCTATCACCGAAAACGAACCCGCATACCGATTCGACAGAACAGAGCTTCGTCTAGAAAAACTAAGCACAGGAAACAGAGACTTATCAGCAAGAAAATCAATAGCAAACGGCGACCTATTCTCATCCTTATCAGAAACCAAGAAGAATGGTCCCAAATCGCCCAGAAGTCCCTCTAAAATGTCACTCAAAAACTTCAAATTAAGTTCCCCCACAAAATTCAAATTCCCCGATTGGGGATCGAGGGCGGCTGGATCTCCCCCAGACGTAGCCCCTCCCCCTCCCCCCGTAGTACCTTCACTAACCGTCGAAGAGGAAGCGGAACTACGAAGACCTTGCTACTACTTCGAGAAGACAGACTCCGTACCGGATAGTATACCTTCAGATAGAATAATTGAAGTGACGAACGTAAGCGTGCATTCGCTACAAGACGACTACCAATTAAGTGTTAAATTCATAAAGTGCACAGGTTGGTTAGACGGAGAAACGACAGAATACACAGCTGGGAACCCTGACACGAACGATTTTATAAGGGCAGTGAAAGAGGCGGCCAGCGAGAGTGAGCGAGAAGCCGCTATAGATAGACTGATAGAACCGTATAAAGATTCGTTCGCGTTGATCGAGTTCGTCGCGGGATGTCAGATGGAGTATAAGAACGGACCTGTTGTTGTTGTTGATAAGTAAGTATTATTTATTTATGTTCTGTGACAGGCAGCTCCATATTTTCATACAGGTTTCCCTTACCTAAATATGTGTTTTGAAAAAAGAATATCTTATTTATCTATACTACTCTATACAAATAAATAAAATTGGAGTGTCTGTTTATAATATTAAAATAACCGCTTTTTACTACATGCATATGATTATATATACGGTACATATACCAAAATAACATTTTTTTCAATTTTTGTCTCTCTGTCTGTCTGTTTGTTCCGGCTAATCTCTGAAACGGCTTGACCGATTTGGACGGGACTTTCACTGGCAGGTAGCTGATGTAACAAGGAGTAACTTAAGCTACTTTTTTCCCGATATTCCCACGGGAACGAGAACCACGCGGGCGGCCGCTAGTCCTACAATAAAGAACGTTCAAAGCTAATTCCTTGCTTAAAATTAATTCAAGAGATTCTTCTTTTATATTTTACTCGCGTGCAATCTGTTCCCGTAGGAATATCGGGATAAAATATGGCCTATGTCAATCGGGAAGAATGTAGCTTTCTAATGGTCAAAGAATTTTTTAAATCGGTCCAGTAGTTTCGGTGCCTATTCGATGCAAACAAACAAACAATCAAATCTTTCCTCTTTATAATATTAGTATAGACAAAGAACGTTCAAAGCTACTCCTTGTTTGAAATGAATTCAAAAGATTCTTCTTTATAACATATGCCATTCGCACAATACTTAACATGACGTTAGGGTTTTCAACAGTGTATTCTTGAAAAATAACCAATGTCGCGTATTTTTTTCTTGAAAAATAACTAATGTCGCGTATTTTTTTTTAGACCATTGTTGTTTAAATGTCGTAAGTTAATGCAACTATACTGTCTCATTGACAAACGACATTTAAACAAAAATGGATCAAAAAAAAAATACGCGACATTGGTTATTTTTCAAAAAAACACTGTTGAATACCTTAACGTCAGTATATTAAGTATTGCGCAAAGGGCATGTGTCTTATAAAAGAAGAATCTCTTGAATTCATTTTAATTAAACAATGTATAGCTTTGAACATTATTTATTGTATGATAAATAAGATATTCTATCGTCAAAACACATTATTTAGGTAAGCGCTATTGACTGTAGTTATTTGTAAAAATAATTTAGCTGCTTTTCATCTCTTCCAATAGGAAGAGATGAAAAGGTTAACGTAAAGAGGTTAACGTTTCCACCACCTCTCCAGATACGGCGGTTGGAAAGCGATGAGCTTCTGCACGCTAAGCGCGGCGTGCGGCGGCGCCCGCGACCCCACCGCCAACGATCCGTACGCGGAGTTCCGGCCCGCGACCGACGACGCCGCGTCCGTATACACGTGCGGCGCGCTCGGGGCGCACGCGCGCTGCGACGCGGGGCAGCCGCCGCACACGCACGCGGCGCTGCTAGCGGCCTACTGCGCGCTGGCCGCCTACGGGCCGCTGCTGAGGCTGCCATACAGGTAGATACAGTAAACAACAGTTGATTTTCATACAAACGAGGTGTCTTTGAAGCCTCGTTTCTCCGCCAAGCATTGACCTAGCTGTGATCTGATGATGGCCATCCAGAGTGTGAATGGAGGAGATTCAGATCGCTATACACAAACAACTGACCTGATCAGCGTTCTAAGAGATATAAGAATCAGAGTTTTCATTTTTTGGATTTCCATACAATTTTATGTAAATTTTGCGGATATTTTAAACATATCCTTATATCTTTTAGAATGCTGATCAGAACAGTTGGGTGTGTATAGCGATCTGAATTTCCTCCAATCACTTCCTAGAGTGCAATCATTTGATCAGAGCTAGGTCAATCTCTGGTGGAGAACCGAGGCTTCAAAGTTACCTCATTTGTATGAAAATCGACTGGTGTCTTTAATTATGTGACCGCCACTGTAGACACACACATACAGTGTACACGCGGCGCTACTGGCCGCCTACTGCGCGCTGGGCGCCTACGGCCCGCTGCTGAGGCTGCCACACAGGTAGATCATCATTTTAGCCGTACGACGCCCACTGCTAGGCATAGGCCTCCCCAAAGGATCTCCACAACATTCGGTCTGCTTGGTTCGCATCCAGCGACTTCCCGCGACCGCCACCAGATCGTCCGTCCACCTTGTAGGGGGCCTGTCCACGGAACGTCTCGTCCGGTTCGCGGTCGCCATTCGAGAACCTTTCCGCCTCAACGGCACAGGTAGATAAGATAGATAAAATCATTTATTTGCATCACAAACATAACATGCACAATTGCACATAAACAAAACAAAAGAAAAAGAAAGAGAAACAAACCATCTACTTACTGACTAACAAAAACTAGGCAAATAATTTCCTACAAGCAGGTATATGTGTGCATGTTTGTCACAGCGACGCAAAGAGGCAAAAGCTCAGCGTATATTTTGCCCCGAAAGAACAAAACACTACTAGTTTTCAGCTTTCACCCGTAGAAAAACGCGAGGGTACAGGTACACAAATACATACAGTGTACACGCGGCGCTGCTGGCCGCCTACTGCGCGCTGGGCGCCTACGGGCCGCTGCTGAGGCTGCCACACAGGTAGATACAGTAGACAACAGTTGATTTTCATACAAACGAGGTGTCTTTGAAGCCTCGTTTCTCCGCCAAGCATTGACCTAGCTGTGATCTGATGATGGCCATCCAGAGTGTGAATGGAGGAGATTCAGATCGTTATACACAAACAACTGACCTGATCAGCGTTCTAAGAGTTATATCTCTTCAGAGTCAGAGTTTTAATTTTTTGGATTTCCATACAATTTTATGTAAATTTTGCGGATTTTTTAAACATATCCTTATATCTTTTAGAATGCTGATCAGAACAGTTGGGTGTGTATAACGATCTGAATCTCCTCCAATCATTCCCTAGAATTCAGTCATTTGATCAGAGCTAGGTCAATCTCTGGTGGAGAACCGAGGCTTCAAAGTTACCTCATTTGTATGAAAATCGACTGGTGTCTTTAATTATGTGACCGCCACTGTAGACACACACATACAGTGTACACGCGGCACTACTGGCCGCCTACTGCGCGCTGGGCGCCTACGGGCCGCTGCTGAGGCTGCCACACAGGTACAATCGGCAAAACAACCAGGTATACACCGTAGGGTTCAACGCCAGTTTTAGTATACTGCACTAAAGACTTTTTGCAACGGACTGCCATCTGCTAAATCTACCAATAGATGGGCAGTTGAACCAAACGAAACACAAATGATATTTTATGTAATGTTTATTAAACAAAAGGTCATTTGAGTTGACCAGCTACCTCGGATCTAAAACTTTCAAAAGTAATAAAACAAAAACAGATGGTTACGCTAGTGAGTGCCCAAAGCAATAAAATTTTAACAATGACACCTTTTGTAAAATCCTAGACAACGCTTGTCATTGAACCTTCAGCTTCTTTGGAGGAAAAATAACTAATGGGAGGGCCAAGGAGCAGCCCTTTTTGTCCGTGCAAGCGAAAAAGTAGTGTATATCTGGTTGTTTTGCTGATCGTACATACATACATACAGTGTACACGCGGGGCAGCCGCCGCACACGCACGCTTCGCTGCTCGCGTCTTACTTAAAGCTACTGATAGGGCTCGTGGCTTTTTCTATTACATTTTTCCTATACTTGCAGAATTGCATTGTGAATGCATAAAAATAATTTAAGATCTCAATTTAATGGCTGTTTCATCTTAATCGATTGTTAAACATTAGTAAAAATGATCCTTTCTGCTTTTACTGAGTTGGGCGAAATTCTGACACCACAATGACGCTGCGTCTGCTATTTTAAATTGTCTATTTTTTGTTGTGTAGTTTTTAGTTGTAATAAGTGTTTTATTTTTTACTTTATGTTGGCGTGTGGATCACAGAATATTTTTTTTTCTTTCTTTTTCATTCTTTCGGATGCGAGGGTTTCCTCACATTAACGAAACAACGCTGGCCTACAGCGTAAGTTAAGTAAATTCGACGAGTCGTGTAAGCCTTTCGGTAGCTTAGTTGGTCAGAGCTTTGGGCCGGATCCCCGGAGGCGCGGGTTCGAATACCGCCCGAAAGCTACTTATAAGACTCGTGGTGTTTTTTCTATCACATTTTTCCTATATTGTTTCAGGTATTCAAGTGCATCGCATCAAGTGTCACGGTAATACACTGATTGTTTTCACTGAATTAAATACTCAGTCTGCATCCACCGGTTGTATGTGATTCCTACTCGTTATTACGTCACGTAGACGGCGCCACCGTCGCGCAGCGATGACGTAGAACCTCGAGGGAATGGAGCAAATGTATGATAGCCTATTGTTATTGTAGCACGAAGATTCATACAAATGTATGAGTGCAAACATAATACTGACGGGCTGTAGACCCACTTCTAACCTGCATGTATTATATTATATCAATATACATTCACTATGACATACATTCACTAATCTAAATTGGGCGTCACCAATTTTGTTTATGACGATATGACGTCACTATTACTGACATGGCTACCAATGCTTGTACTTGTACAATATTATAACATAGCATTTATTATTTCTTACTCTTTTTCAATATATAATTACTTTTAATCTCGAAGCAACTGTAATGCTCAAATGTATTAAAAACAATAATTTAGCGGAAAATTATAAATTATTTTGATGTAAGGCTTTTTCTCTTATGAAATAAGACGTGGTTGTGTGAATTATGAATATTTACGGTAATTACAACTGCAGATGTGGATTTTTCTAGCATTTTTTTCGAAGGTAAAGATTCATTGAATAGATTTTTTTGTGACAGTGAAGTGACCTGTACGAGCCGTCTCACCGAATTCTCACTAGAAAAAATATATTTAGTGAAAATTTAATATTGAACAAATTATTTCGTTAATGTAGTGGAACTTTTGCATAAAGAATCACATTTATTTAGTTAATTCTGGCCTATTCATTCATATTCCATAATCATCCGTAAATTGTTCTTAGGCTGTATAATTGACTGATTAAAATATATCTTTTGATTGAGAAATAATTATATCCGTGGAAGTTATATGGAGAGGTGGGAGTTACGTGAGTTATAGTTACTTTATTGAAACGTCGCAAGTCTTCAAATAGTGAGGTGTATCTACAATAGAATTGACAACTGTTTGGAGCATAGTTAATTGGTGATTCAGAAAGAAACCATGTTCAAAAATTAGCCGGAACAAACAGACAGACAGACAAAAATTGTAAAAAATGTCATTTTGGTATATGTACCGTATATTTAATCATATGCACGTCGTAAAAAGCGGTTATTTAATGTTACAAACAGACACTCCAATTTTATTTATTTGTATAGATGTATTGAAGATATGCCGTCTCCATAGGATTCAGTACTCGAGGTTTACTCGCTGTTTACCTGTCAAACGGTGCAAACGGTGTCAAATCGGTTCACTTAAAACTACGTTGCCAACTTTATGCGCATGGCTTGTAGAAGACGATAGAGATGGCTGTGACTAGAGTAATCTACTTTTTTCCTTGATCTTCGAGCTAAACTTAAGGGTGCCAATAATAGGACGGATGATGCCAACAATTAGGGCAGTTTACCCTATTTATTATATTTTCCGCTGTCGGTATTGTATTTGACGTTTTGTAGTTATAGGGGCGGGGGGCGATTCTCGCGCAATAGACATTATGTCGTATTAGAGATAGTCCGCGCCACATAACTTGGCACACAACAGACGCCAAGATATATGGCGTGTACTGTCAAAATAAAATGGCGGATGTCGATGTCGATGTAAAATTTTTGTATAAGATAAGATAAGATAAAAATATTCTTTATTCACTTAGACATAATAAATATGTACTTATGAATCGTCAATATTTTCCTACCACCCATTCAAGACTTTTTTAACTGACAAGAAGAATGGGCGCAAGAAACTTGCCAGCGTTTCTTAGTTAGGTAACGACATTTACAAAAAAAAACATATCGTTACTAATACAACAATTGCTTAGTATAAAAATACATCATATTAAACAGTGATTATGTTATGTGTTACATCATGACCATGCATTGCGGTCATTCAAATAATCGTCTACTTTATAGTATCCTTTGCTCATCAGCGACTCTTTAATGTAACATTTAAATTTATGCAATGGTAGTTCAATTATATGCTGTGGAACTTTATTAAAAAAGGCTATGCTTTTCCCCAGAAATGAGGCTCTGGATTTTTCTAGCCTAAACTTGGGAACGACAAGTTTATCTTTATTTCTTGTGTTAAAGCGATGAATATCGCTCTGCTTTACAAATGTATTATAATACTTTTTCACATAAATTATATTTTCATAGATGTAATGTCCTGCAACAGTTAAAATGTTTATTTCTTTAAATAGATCTCTTAAAGAATCTCTCGATCGGAGGTTGTAAATGGCGCGAATAGCCCTTTTTTGGAGCACGAATATACTTTGGATGTTAGCGGCTGAGCCCCACAACAAAAGGCCGTAGGACATAACACTATGAAAATAACTAAAATAGACTATTCTAGCCGTTTCAACATCGGTTAAGAGCCTTATTTTCTTAACTGCGAATGCAGCCGAACTGAGTCTACTCGCCAAGGCTTCGATATGAGGATCCCATTGTAGTCGCGAGTCTAATATAATACCTAGAAATTTTGTATTGTTAATGAATTCGACAGTATCGCCGTCTAGTCTAATATGAAAATCAACTTGTCTTACATTAGGTAACGAAAATTTTAAACACTTAGTTTTCTTTGAGTTTAATGATAAATTATTACTATTAAACCAATGTGACACTTTTGAAAGAGCACTATTTACTTCGTCAGAACAGTCATCACCTCTATCTACTTTAAAGACTAGAGATGTATCATCGGCAAATAGCACCGTCTCACATAAATTCTTCGCGAAGTAAGGAAGGTCATTTATGTATATTAAAAACAACAGCGGGCCCAAAATTGATCCTTGGGGTACGCCCATAGTAATGGGAGCTCCGGTAGACTCAGTTTTATTAATAACTACCTTCTGAGTTCTTTCATACAGATATGAATGCATAAGGCTTACTGACATTTCAGAAACACCATAATGTTTTAACTTCCTTAATAGTGTTTGGTGATCAACACAATCGAATGCCTTGGAAAGGTCACAAAAAATAGCGATTACATCCTGCTTGTCCTCCCAGGCATCAAGTACATGTTTTAGAAATGCAACCCCAGCATCAGTTGTACTTTTACCTTTTGAAAAACCAAACTGTTTCTCATGCAGTATACTATTTAATTTAAAATATTCTAAAAGTTGAGCATAAATTAGTTTCTCAAATATTTTACTTATTGCTGGTAGTATGGATATAGGTCTAAAATTTGCTGGGTCACTTTTGTCACCAGCTTTAAACAGAGGAATAATTTTACTATTCTTCATTAAATTAGGAAAGACCCCTTCACTTATACATTGGTTAAAAATTATTGCTAATGATGGAGCTATCACATCAATTATTGATTTGATGATACTTGTAGATATGCCCCAGAGATCTTCTGTTTTCTTAATATTTATTGCTTTGAATGCTTTAATAATATCTTCGGTAGTGACATAGCTAAAACTAAATGTTTCCTGGCACTTGTTCACACTAGATTCCATAAGAGAGACAGCGGTGTTGGGGCAAGAATTAAGTCTGCTAGTAGTTTCTAACGGTATTCGAGCAAAGAAACCTTCAAAAGCACTAGCCACCTCAATATCTGATTCAAAAGTCTGATCACTAATTTTTAAGTTAAATGAATTAATTTTGCTTTTTGTTTTGCCAGTTTCTTGGTTTATAATACTCCAGGTAGCTTTTATTTTATTTTCAGATGATTTAATTTTATTTGAAATATACCTAGATTTTGCCAAAGCACATACTTTCCTAAATGTTATTGAATATTTCTTGACATATTCAATGAAGCTAGGATCACAGGAAGTCGTTTTTTGTGCATAGAGTTCAAATAATTTTCTTCTGCTATTATAAATACCAGGTGTGGCCCAGTCACTAAACTTCTTACGATCATTACACTTTATAACTTTTTGTTTAAAATTGTTACTAAATTCTTTTTCAACAATATCAAATAATGATTGATAAGAGTTATTAGCGTCAGCAGAAGCTGGCAAACATTGAATTTTATCTTGTACATTATTTCTAAATTTATTAATACCACGTTTCGGTATTGGCCTGCAAATTACTTCGCGTTTAGGAATAACATTATAGTGCTCAAAAGAAGCTAGTTGTCCACTGTGGTCGGATTTAATAATATTAATTACCGATTTCTCAATTAAGTTACAGTTGGAAAAGATGTTATCTAAGCAAGTAGCCGATGTTGGCGTAATTCGCGTCGGTTCATTAAAAGTGTGAAGCAAATTAAATGATTTAAAAAGATTAAGGAATTTACTGGAGAGTTGTGCTAATTTAATATCTAAGATGTCTATATTAAAATCTCCACAAACTACAATTTTTTTATTCTTACGACAGCATATTTTCAAAACATCCTCCATAGTGGACTCAAAGACTGTGTAATTTGCTCCAGGGGGGCTATATACACAGATTATAATTATTTGTTCAAGTTCCACGCATGATATCTCACAAATTCGTTCAACAGAGAGGGATACTATATCCTTTCGCTCTTTATATTGTGTGTTATTAGGTAAAATTATTAAAGAACCCCCCCTTATTGTAGTTTTTCTATTAAATGAACTTACAACACTATAATTATCCAAATTTAACAATAATTCATATTCTTTTAACCAATGTTCAGTAACACATAACACATCAATATTTTCACAATTTAAAAATAAACTTATTTCTAGGTCTTTGCCAGCAGAAAAGCCTTGGATATTCTGGTGTACTATTTTTAAACATTTAGGCCTTCCTCTTGTCAATACTGGGCTAGAGTATGCCTCCGTTGTCTCTAATGGTAATTTAAATTAACCATGTCAGTATTTGGATTCAAAAGAATCGAATTATTTGGAACAGATTCCAAAGTTACATTAGAAGTATCAAAGTTAAACTGCTCAATAGAAGCAGAGGTTATACTAGCCAAGTTGTTGGCTAATTGTTTAAAATAAAATGATAGCGATAACGCTATTTGTCGCTTAAGATAATTAGGCAGATAATATTTATCTTTAGTCAAGTATACATTATTCAACAACATATTGATATCAATAATATGCAACTCTTTGTTATGACAGGCTAATGTGTTCATAGTTAAGTTTAGATTATACCTTATTTTATTTTCTAACGGTGAAAAACTTTTACTGTAGGGAAATGTAAACATAACAACCTTCCTTACATTTAATGAACATAATGTGTTGCAATAGGCTATTAACTGGTTTTTATTTAAATTATCCCTGTTCCCAATTAAAATGATCAAGTTTGTGTTTTCACTTAAGGATTTTTTAACAACTATTTTCATGATCTCGTTTATACTGGAACCAGGCATGCAATAATTAATAACATTTTCCTTTGAATCTTTCTGTAAAAATTGGCCTAAATTCTTCCCAATCTCATCACTGAACATAATTGTTTTGGTGTCAGTAGTTTTAGTGGGGGATTTACTTTTATTATTTAATAATAAACTATCACAAATGTTAGAGACTTCAGGTTTGGTTGGTAAATAGACCTCCTGAGCCGCTTGGCCTAATGACTCCTTTTGACAGAAGTCATTGCATACTGTGTTACAACTGCATCTGCATTTTTTCCCTAATGATTCGAACCGGTCTGATCGTATCATATGAATGTCGCGCGTAAAGCTGTATTTTTAAAAAATGTAGACATTTTTGTGACATTTTCAGTATCAGATAACTCTGCGCGCGCTTGGGACGTTTTTGGCGCTAGTTACAGTACATTTTTTTTTCAAAACTTATAGAAAAGATTAGTGTTCGTATTTGACGATATCGAATTAGAGATATCTCTAGATCTGAGAATGGCCCCCCAGTAGGGCTTACATGACAGCAACGAAATAGCACGAGATAGTTTGTCGCATTACTTTTGACCAATCAGATCGCTCGTAGATAGCGCGCGTCACTACTGATTGGTTGGGAGGCGCGCGACCAACTATCTCGTGCTATCTCGTTGCCGTCATGTAAGCCCTACTGTTCTCTTGAAACTCCTGGCAGTTGTGAATACCTGTGTGTACGTACACCTCTAGCGTAACGTACAGCCATTAATATAGCTAATTTTCAATACTTACAACTGTAATAGAACTCTGTGCAATAGTAAGCGTATGGAATAGACACGCGAGAAATAGATTATATTTTTAATATTTTTTTTCGTAGCCGAATTGTCTATGGTACGGACGGATATAGTTATAAAGTCGGTAACGGCTTTTTCTTTGTAATTTAAATATACATGGATATGTGTATGATGTATCGTACCGTCGAAAAGATGGATAGAAGTCTTTGCAACGTTCAAAAATAGTATTCACTTTTTTAATTGACAAAAGGTGTCTTATTGCGAAAGGAATAAATAGTATTTTTGAACTGTGAAAGCGTTATTTGTAATTCCTATTAAATCAAGTTTATGGTCCAGTATTTTTTATTGTAATAATGTAATTTAGTGTATTGTAACTATATTATATAAATGTGAAGACTGCTTATTAGTGGTTTGTCAATTAAGAGACGACAGGTTATGTTTGCAAAGTGTTGGTATAATTCTTGAGTAATTAGAACTTTAATAACTTCGAAACTAATTGCTTATTCGTACATATCTAGGTTTTTCTTTCGTGATAGTTGTTGAATATTTTCCCAGTTATAAAGAAATCTTTAGACTTAATTCTTAAGAATTATACCACAGTATTTAAATGGCAAATACACTTTTGTTCTAAGGACAAAAATGGATAGTTTCTGTGACGTTTACCCTTAAAATAAAAGTTATTTGCTAACAGGCGTTTAGGACGTTGATTGGAACTCGAAAACTATTAACAGCTAGAATTATAAAGTGACTTAGTTTTTATACATTACTTTTTGTGTGAACAAACGTATTTTATTTGTATAACTATAGCTTAGAGGTTTAAATCACAGCGAAATTGTATTTTCATTAACATTTTGAGTTCCAATCAATGAATTAGAAAGATATCGTTGAATTTAGGAGCGAAGATTCACGGCGGCGGGCGGAGTTTGCGCAAGTGTGCCATTATAGATTAAAAGTTACACTGTTAGATAGATTCAAATTTAATACTTGATTAGCGTATTAAAATGAGTAAGTAGTTTATTAAGAGAAAATGTGATTTTGTAGTAATGTGATACGCTGTTTTTCATATGTTTAGTTTGTCATGTAGATTTCATCCTCAGTGGTAAACAATCGAACAGGCAACTGGTAAATGTTTTCAATACTGTTATCATTGTATATTTCTACGTCCGAGTTTTAAAATTTATGATAAATAAAGAAAACTAACGTCTTTCATGCATGACATATAAATGTAAGTATAGTATTGAACCACAACCCCAACTGGTCCTATTGGGCCAATTAAAAAAAATGCGTCTTTAATGTAATCTCTTTGAAAGTGGTTGGTTTGATGGGTTTATTGATCATCAATCTAACCTAGTCTACAAAAATACTGAAATGCGTTCAAAAGATGTGTTCAATTTAATATCTTACTAATACTATAAATGCGTAAGTTTGGAGTAAGGATGTCTGGATGTTTCACGCAAAAACTACTGTACGGATCTGGATAAAATTTGCAACAGAAATAGATTAAAGAACACAGGATACTTTTTATCCCGATACTTCCACGGGAACGGGAACCACGCGGGCGGACGCCAGTTTTTCCATATAAATTAGCACAAGCTATCTTATCTTTAGTGTCTGTTCGACTGTTTTCCCCAATTCCTCTTTTAATAGTTTTTTTTTCAAACGCGAACTTCCCCGCCGCGTCGGTAACCAAAGATGCGATGTATATTGTGGTAGCGCTGGAGTCGGGTGTCGCAGCTATAGCGTATTGTAGGCTAAGGAATACCTGTGCAACTTGTAATAAATGTATTCGAAAAGTTCACCTTCTCTACCTGTCGGAATGGTGTCTGTGTTTGGTCCTTCGATTTTGTTTTAAACTTTGATTTGAAGATTCTGAAACTGCCACCTTGCTATGGAACAAAATTGTATTGAACATTTGAGTTTATGTCAAATATTGGAAGGCGACAAGAATCAGATTCAGATCAGAGAGAGATCAGATTTAATTTTTTTATATTACCTAAAGCCTTTGGTGTAAGGGCCTAAGTTGCGTTAAGCGGACGTCCGCGCGGTTCCATACAAAAGTGCTCCGACGCGGGCACCCGCGCGGGCAACCGTCGCGGGGCCATGGTTGCATGGCGCTAGTTACTAGTATAGTGTCACGGAGAATACTTCAGTTAGTAGCTACGCGCGACGGGTCCCCGCGCGGGCGTCCGCGTAACGTAGTTTAGGCCCTAAGGGCCCTTTTACATATAGACTTTTTGCATCGATACAAACGCGCGTTAGACAGCGCGCGACTGCATCGCGATTATACACCACTAAATTTTAATTAGCATAAATATTTTAGGGGATGTTAGTGCCCATCAATATGAACAACTTTCACTATGGGGCCAACCATGGAATCGCGAAAAAAAAATCAGCTGTTCCATACATTTCAGTCGACTCGATGTTGTACTTTTGTATGGAACAGCTGATTTATTTTTCGCGATTCCATGGTTGGCCCCATTTTATTTTATTTTATTTTTTTACAACAGGCACAATTACAGACAACAGACAGAAAAAAAAATTCAAAGGAAAAATACTTAAAATATCAGCGAGCGTGTCTGCGCCCAATTACAACTGTGCACAACACTTTTAAAAACTAATTATAAAAATTCGACAACATAAAGGCAAAAAAGACAAAAAAAAAATCAATTTTACAAATACAAAAAAAAAAATACAAATTAGGTTAATTTATATAATACTTATTCACTATTCAATATAAAATATATATATATTTTTTTAATTTACGTGTGTAGTTGCAATATTGTTTTTCTGAAACTATTTAAGCTGCAATTGAACATGTCAACGTTAGAGCAAATCTCATTATAAAATGAACACATTCTTCGCAAGGGACTATTCTGCGCAACATTGTTCCTGGCACATGATTTACAAAACAGTTGTTGATTGCGCACTGACCGAGCGGGTATCTTAAAATTTAATAACTCTAGCAAGCTGCTGTCTGAGCGTCCATTGGCAATCGAGTGGAGCGTACACAGATCATTCATCCATCTTCGTCGCTCCAGGCTGATCATGTTGAAGTGACTCAAACGATCGGAATATTCAGGTATCTTTTTACGCAGACCACATTTCACGGACAGTGTTCTCACAAATCTACGCTGAATAGATTCCACTCTGTCCACATGTACATTGTAAATAGGGAACCATACCGAAGAACAATATTCGAGTGTACTCCTAACTAAAGCGCTGAACAAAATCATCCATGACTTAGGATTTCTAAATGGCTTGGCATTGCGAATCACAAAGCCGAGCATCTGATTAGCTTTGTTACAAATGTAATCATAATGGAACCGGAATGAAAGCGACGTGTCAAAATAAATTCCCAGGTCACGCACTGTATCAACGCGGGTTAGATTTATTCCTTCAATGCCATAGTTAAACTGCATAGGGCTCCTATTTTTTGTAAAAGTTATTATTTGACATTTACCAATATTGAGAGACATTTCATTCTTAAAACACCAATTTGAAATTAAAGTATAGTGAACCATAGTGAAAGTTGTTCATATTGATGGGCACTAACATCCCCTAAAATATTTATGCTAATTAAAATTTAATGGTGTATAGATACTTTTACCATTCCCGCACACTAGCCACAAACACCGCCACTTGAAGCTGGAAGAAGAAACAAGTGACGGCTACCGGCGGCGTCGGTGTGAAACCACAGGAAAGAGGTACATCTTATCTAAGTCTGGCGCCATAAACTCGATGTTTTCAACATTGTTGTGTTCCGGCAGTTAGAGATAAGATAGCCAGTTCCTCAGTAAGTGAGGATTCCGGGAGTAGTGCGCTTCCACCTTCAGCCTTATCACCACTTAAGGCGCTACTCGGAAAAATATATTTTTTATTTAAAACTATAGGACGGTTACAGTTGTTACAAATCTGGTAATAAGATATATATTTCTTCATACCTTTATCTAGAATCGTATAGTTTCAAAAACACGATTTTATGATTGTGCCTCGACACTTTTTATTTTCGAAAAGACCTCTAAAAAATACGAAAAGTGAAGATTATTCTTAAATGGGGTTACTTACACTATTGGAAATTGGTTTAATTAGTGGACACCAATAATATTGAGGATCGTATAGAATCATTTTTTTTAAATCGCTGTAGTTTTTTTAATACGAAGTGATTTTGTGTTTTTTTTTGCCTGATCTGCAAAATCGGTCTCGCTCCCGCGCGCGTCGTTTTCTCATTGCTATCTCGCTTCAGCACATTTTTTCCGAGTATCGCCTTAACACGTGATGTGATGAAGGCTAAGTGCTACACCGTTGTGGATAAAATAAATAAAATAAAATAGGTCGGTCTGTGGCATTTTTCAGTGGCCCGTGTGCGACAACGCTTAGTATGACGGGTGACATTTTTTTATTGTATCGAAGCTGCTTTGATTGTAAAAGGGTCCTAAGAAGAACATTTTCGATTGTTTTTTTGAAATATTTAAATCTACAACAATTTTCGCTCGCATGCTAGTTATAGCATGACATAGAAAAATTATTAATATAGCTATAGCTCTTACAAGCACCATAACGTTATAAATGTCGTGTAATAAAAGTAACAGTATATTTTTATGTGATGAGGTAAGAAACTTCGATTGAAGTACTTTTAAAACAGGTTTAAATTTGTCTCTTTTTAGTAAGTTTCTTTTATTTTTTCAAAATAAATATCATCCGACAGGCAATCTAAAGTATATATCTAAATTAAGGTAAAAAATTACTTAGTATCTGTACTCATATATGTTTTTTTAGGTTTATATTCGTTATCCTTTTTTTAATGTATTTTTGTTTTATTTATGCTGATATTTATTTTTTCTTAGGTTGTTTATCTATCTTTAACAATTTGTCAGTTTTATATTATAATCAAATCAGGGTATGTCATACAATCATGGAATATAGAGTTGTGGCCTCATATACTATTGGTAATTTTTATATTAAATTTTTTGTAACTTATGAAAAATAGCGACAAAGTTTCGTCATTCTTTTAATTAAAAAATGCATTTTAGTTAATTTGAGATCTTTATTGAGTTGAGTATTTGGCAACAGACTATATAAAATGATGCCACAACTTCGTACTTTGTTTCCCCATAAAAAATGACTGTTAATCATTACGCATTAGTCGTTAATACTAAACATAATTTGATAAGTAAAATATTCAATACATTTGTTGCTAAATCAATTTTATTAAATGTAAATCTTGATCGGTTGCTTATGAGGTATAGTTCCACATTCCTGCCTGTTCCGGTGACAGTCGTGACGGCGCCACTTGCAATTGGCTGTCAAAATGGTCTGTCGATAGATAGAATAGATACGTTGATACCCAAAATTGTCTAGAGAAGATAAAAAATTAGTCAAGTTATTGTTCCACATCCAATCAAATAATTTTGTGTTTATTAAAAGTTTGAAATTCAACAAATCGTTTTATAAATTACGAATAAATCGTTTACTGATTCGAGGGAAAGTTCTGGAAGAACGAATTTCAAAGCGATTTTGTCAAGATGAATACACAAAAAATATTGGACAAGATGTTCGCATGAATACCTTACTTTCTTTTGAATAGTCTCGCGATTTCATTTAAGAAGTTTCATATTTTTTGTAGCCCGTTGTTATTAAACAATAGTTCCTTTTTGTATCGAGGCTTATCTTTTGAATTTAGGTTGATTCCAATTCGGCGACGGGAATCATCGTTTCGACGGTAGAGACCTACAGCAAATAAGGGCAATATTTGAGGGCCGTAGATAGATTTTATATTATTTTTATGCATTCATAATGCAATTTTTTACTATCACATTTTTTCCTATGGCCGTAGATAGCATTGTTATTCATGGCTTGTTTACAAAACAAGACGTGGTTATTTACATTTTTCGTTCTTGAATTGTAAACTGAGGTCTACTCCGAAACGATAAATCCGAAACTTCGTTAACTTTTGCCATGACTTGCCTCTCACTCTCCAGTCATCACCAACTAGAGAGAGAGAAAGAGAGGGGTCATATATCAAAATCTAGACTGTCAGTGACCTTCCGCCGAATCAAGAATCATTTTATTACAGACAGTTATGTCTCTCCTGCTTCACAGCCGTTCCAACATACAGCTCGCGCTAATCCAGCCTTAATAGTTACATGTTTACAGTCAAACGATCGTAGCATTCTCGACCTTACGGCGTTGTGACAAGTGTCATATTATTAAAGCTTGTGTTACGCTTGTTAATTACACATAGTTGTGTGTTAGTCCGTACATTTTTGTAAATTCCAATCTACTGTAGTAAGTCAATACATATATAATAATTTATACGAGTCAAACGGATGCTAGTTATAATAAATGTTCCATGTTGTATGTACGCCTGAGAGTGTCGATGTAGCTTGTAAGGTGTAAAAATGTTGCCAGGTTTTTAATAACGATATTAAATAAAAACTAATTATGTACCTATTATACCGCCTTACGACATTATTGTGCCAATTTTTTAATACTTCCCTACCGGTTTAAAGCATTCCACGTTTTTTTGGAAAACAAGTTTATGTCGCCCCGGATAAAAAAACATAAAATACATTTTTATTTTTTTATTTCCTACCATAGTAGTAGGACAAATAAAAACATTCTTTTTTCGAATCTCTTCGTTATATTTGTCCGCCTCATTATTATTGTAAAACGTAAATTATAATGGCGATGTATAGTTTGTTTTTCTTATTGGCTAAAAACCAAGTTTAGTTATTTTTTTAGAAAGCCAAGCAGCTGTAATTCATGTTTACTTGTAAACGAATGTTATAAATACGGTTCTTATGAGTTGACAATTATTTTCACTTCTTTTTATATATATTTTTTTGTATATTTACCATACGAAGAAAGTTGCTGCTTATTTTTTTATCGACTAACGACTTATTTTTTATAATACGAGATGATTTATTTTTAACAGCTAACATTTGATGTAAGTCGGCACATAGCACAACAGATTGTTATACAGGATAATTTTTTTATCAGTGCACAAATTTTTAGGATCGACTCAGAATCGGTAAGTGAACAACTTTCTCCTAGAAACATAGGTCGAAATATGCCAAAATTTTTTTGACTCTTCATACAAATCGGACTGATCACGTGATCGATTTAGTATGGGAAGTCCAAAAATTTTTGTCGTATTTCAACCCATGTTTCTAGGAGAAAGTTGTTCACTTACCGATTCTGAGTCGATCCTAAAAATTTGTGCACTGATAAAAAAATTATCCTGTATAATATGTTTACCATCACAACGTAGTTCTAGTTTTTGTTATTCGCCATTTTTACACTGGTAGAAATGTTTACTACATTTCTAACAATTTTCTCTTTACAGATAACGGATTAATTCTTATTTTTGAATTTGTTACATGTGATTGATATCAGAGAGTCAACTCCGGAACGTGAAATTCGGAAATTCGTAATACCCTTCCCTCTCACTCTCCAGTCATAACGAAATCGAGTGAAAGGGACGGGTTAACGAAGTTTCGCATTTTGCGTTTTGGAGAACGGTGCCTGCATAATGACTATGCACTGTATGGCCCAATGAAATTGCAGTAAGACTCAAAAGTTTTTGAACAAGCTTCAGTATTAATGCAAATTAACTTTCTAGTTAATTTGAATGTTGTGAAGTTGTAACGTGTTTAATCCTTTATTGTGTTGGTTGGAATTTTATCTTTTAAAATAAAAATAAAGCAAATGTATTCGATAGTTTGCTCAACTATGTAGACATTTGTGTTGTCATAAAGAAACTAGTTGTTATAACACCAAAAAACATGTAAGTAGGTGGTTGATAACTGACTATTCATCAAAAAATCAATTATTTGAATTTGTAATTAAAACACAGAAAAGGACTACAAATACTTGTCGAGAGTTAATATACTTAGTTTGAAACTGTCGCTAAATAACGGTTTTCAAAAGTTTAGTGAGCATGTAGATAAGGTCTCGCATTTTGTTTGTACATCACATTGACTGTAAATCTTACGGAACTTATTTATTTTATGTAACCGCCTGTATAATTTAAAATGTAAAAATATACTTGTAAGAAATCTTATGATTGTTTTATTGCAACAATTGGGTAGGTACCTAACCGAATAACGGAACCTACTTTGAAACTGAGGGCCTACTCTGTAACGCAAAACCCGAAACTTCGGTATACCCGTCTATCTCACTCTCTAGTCGAGACAGAATCGAGTGAAAGGGGCGGGGCTAACCGAAGTTTCGGACAGTCCGTGCACTTGTCTACCTCAGTAGAGACACGTCCACTATTTTGTGGACTTGTCTCCACCGACCGGGGGAGACAAGTACACTTCAGAAAAATATTATTATTTTATCCACTTGTCGATATATTTATTATTACTCTCGTGCTTCGTTCTCGATATTAGCATAATAACACATGTAGTTTCACACTTAGACTTGCCATTTCGCACTATATTTAGAGATAAAATAAAAAATAAAAATATTCGTTTTATGTAGGGTACTTACGGAATCCTGCGCTCACTACCATTCACGTTTTAGTGCTTCGCTGTTTCGCACGATTCGTTATCATTTTGCTTAAAATTTTGATTAATACAGTTTTAAGTTCGTGTAAACATCATTAATCATGCCTAAAAGTCAACGAGATGAATGTGAAAATAGGGAATATGATTATTTGCCGAGAAAATTGAAGAAATTAGAAAGAAAAATTGACAGGGTCGTCGGCGTCATACTGATTCTGTGTCTTCATCAGACGTGATGGTGATAATCATTCGCTTCGTAAACAAATGGGTAAGTCATAGTGATTAATTTACATTAAAATGTTATTTAAAACTTTGTGCTCTCATAAATAAAACTGAATAATAAAACAATGGAAAATCGGACTGTCCTCTAGGGGCTTTCCACTTCCTAAAACTAAATACAAGCTACTCGGACCTACCTAAGGGGTATTTCCATGGCTTTGTATAACTAGGTATCTAGATACCATAAATTTAAGGTTTGCGTGTTTCTCAAAAGGAGTCTCACTGCCTATTTAATATGCTTATATACCTACTTATGACAGTATATGTCTACCAAAGAATGCGACATCATCACCACTGTTGATGAAGTGGTTTTAGAACCACAACCCGGCTGTTCATACTACTGGAATGATATTGTGGAGTCTCATCAGTATGTGTGGAAGATAAGTCAATGACGCCTCATCCTGTAATTCAAAGCACCGTGCAAGCTATCGGTGGGGTTGGAATGCCGCCGCCCGCAGTTACTCCTGTCCCACTACCGGCGCCAACGACATTGCCTGCCCCAGCGGCAATTGCCACATCAGCTCCAGAAGCGGTGGAAAAAACCAACCTATCAACTTTATATCCAGAATTATTGGAAATTTTTGGTGAGGATCCAACTTCTATAAAAGAAATTGGTGACAATATTCATCACGACCTGGCTATTAGGTTAAACCATATCGCCACTACGGGACTCACAAAGAGAGTCGTAATGAACTTAGGGAAAAATACTTGGTCCCTAGTAATTGCAAATGTATTAAAGCACCTGGTCTGAACGATGAGATTAAAGCATCATTAATAGAAAGCCAACTTAAACAAACACTAACATAGTGTTCTATCGCATCGCTTAGTAAAGCGATTATGTTATACTATATTTTTTTTTTATAAATTTTAACTATTAATAAATTTTAACCATTGGGCACATATGACAAAAATCAAGAGCTTTTGTAAACATTAATGGACTCAGCGCGAGTTTTAGCTGACATTCAGCACAGTGACTTAATGTCACGGCGATATTTTGTTTTATCCACTGTCAAAGGACAATTAGAAAAAACTAAGATAGATGAAATGCTGTTCGGTAATAACTTAGCTGAAACATTAAAGTCAGCAAGAACATTAACAAGTCAGGGGCAGAGCTTCGATCAGCTCCCGCTTTTAAAGCCAATACTGCTGCCAGAAATTTAAACACCCGAGCCCTTCCGCTGAACCGCCGGCGCCGCCGGCCGCTACAGACCGGGAGGGCGCAAGGCTTCCGGCCATCATTCCCGACAGCTCCGAGACCGACAACGTCGACGACGATACCGACGCAGCAAAGAGGATACAGGACATCATCACATCGGCAGCAACCAAGTCGCAAACATTAAAAACGGTAAGGCCTGCGGGCCGCCTTTCTCATTTTTATCGTCAATGGTCTAAGCAAACTAATAACACGGTCATATTATCGTGGATTGCAGGCTATGAAATTAGTTTTTCAGAGCCAGTATTTCAGGCAGTAATTCCACAAGAAACCGAGTACTCTCTATCTGAATATGAAGTTTTCAAAACAACAATAGAAAATCTTTTATCTATTAGAGCTGTTTCACAGTGCCAACCTTGTCAAGGCAAAAATTTATATCTAGCATTTTTCTCATCCCTAAGCCAAACGGTAAACAACGTCTTATACTAAATTTAAAACAACTTAACAAAATTGACACTCAATACTTCAAACTTGAAGATTATAGAACTGCTTTAAAATTAGATACAAAAGATTGCTTCATGAGTACTATTGACTTAAAAAGACGCATATTTTTAATAAATGTTCATCCGAATTCAAGAAAATACTTACGTTTTCAAGGGACTGGTACGTAATCTCTACGAGTTTAGTCTCTTACCGTTTAGTTTAAATGCAGCTCCATATATTTTCACGAAAATACTTAAACCGGTTGCAAAAATATTAAGATCCAAGGAATATTTATCCACTTTTTATTTAGATGAATTATTTTTAATCGGTTTGTCTTATGAATATTGTCTAAGAAATATAAACGAAACAAAATTATTATTGGAATTACACTAAGATTTTTGATTAATTTCGAGAAAAGCGTGTTTACTCCCCAAAACACTTGCACTGGGATGTATTATAGATTCGAAAAAATTAGAAGTAAAATTACCACAATATAGAAAAGAGAAAATTAAAATAGAGGTTTTAAAATTTAAGAAATTAAAAAGATATAAAGTTAAGGAATTTGCAAGGTTTTTGGGGCTGCTTACATCTGCATGCCAAGCCATGGAGTACGGATGACTCTATACAAAAGATTTTAAACGTTGTAAATATTTAAACCTGTTGTTACATGACGAACATTATGATAAGTTTATGACTATACCAAAAGAACTATCCCCTGTTTTTGATTGGTGGCTAAAAGTCATTGATCATTCCATTACAAGCATAGTCAATATTTACTGATGCCTCAACGACTGGGTGGGGTGCTGCCTGCGGTGATGATATTGCCAGTGGTCCATGGGATGAATATGAGCGCACCATACATATAAATTATGTAGAAATACTAGCTGCTTTCCTAGGTCTTAAAAGTTTCGCAAAAAACTATAGTTATTGTCAAATATTATTACGAGTTTATAATACGACAGCTATATCGTATATCAATAGGATGGGCGGGGTGCGATTTCCTCATTTAACAAAAATAACGCAAGACTTATGTGACAATGGAGTGAAATTCGTTGATTACATTCGTTCATCTGAAAATACTGTTGCAGATGCCGAGCCGAGAAAGTCGCATCCCGATATACCTATAATGTGAACTGTCTCAAGACGCGTTTCAGAAAATTTTAAATCATTTTGGTGTCCTCAAAATGATTTATTTGTACAAATCATAAATGTGAAATGTTTGTTTCCTACAAATCATAAATGTGAAAAGTATGTCACGTGGCATAGAAATCCTGATGCCATTGCAATTAACGCATTTACTTATGATGGAGTGACAGATATTTTTATGCGTTTCCACCTATTTCAATTATTTTGAAATCTCTACGCAAAATTATAAATGATAAAGCGACTGCAATCGTGGTTGTACCACAGTGGCACACAGCCATGGTTCCCACTGTTCAAAAAACTTTTAGTTAAAAAACCCTTAATTTTGAAATCTCACAATGATTTAGTAATTTCGTATTAAACCGGCGTAGTGCACTGCACGATTACGCTGGTTATCGGGCGATTGTCCGGACTTCGCTTCTCCAAAAAGGCGTGCCAGAACCAGCTCTTCCTATAATGCTCTCATCACTCTCAGATAATAAACACATTTAAATAATATGACACATGTTTAAAAAAGTGGTGTTCATTTTGCCAAGACCATAACATTAGTATTTACGATTCAGACATAGCCAATGTTCTTAACTTTCTAACGCACATTTATAATACGGGCGGCAGTTACGGCACTATCAACAGCTGTAGGTTGGCGTTCTCATTATTTCTTGGTAAAGATATAAAGATATTTTGTGTTAAAGATATTTAAATGGATTTTTTCGACTCCGTCCAGCCCTGCCTAAGTATAATCTAACTTGGAATATTGATGTCGTATTAAATTTCCCAGCTGGTTGGCACCCTAATGAAACTCTTAGATAATTTAAAAAAGTTGAGTAAAAAATTAATAACCTTGTTAGCATTAGTCACGGCCCACATAATGCAACCATTTTCAATTATAAATATTCAAAATATCACCATATCAGATTCTAATGTTAGGTACTATAAAAAATCCAAATTTGATAAAAACATGACGAATAGGTTCGCTTCAACCAATACTTACGTTACTGTTTTACTCACCCGCTGATACCTTACGGTTTTATCTCGATAAGACTAAAGATGCTAAAGACTTACGCAAAACGAAAACTTATTTATGCAAGTGGGTAAAAAATGTGTTGGGTTTTAGCGGGATAGATACTTCTTTATACACTGCACACAGCACAAGACATGCTGCCACTTCAAAAGCATTTAAATCTGGGCTTAATTTAGAAGCGATTAGAAAAACTGCTGGATGGAGCACTAACTCCACAGTTTTGCTAAATAAATTATAGGTAATAGAATAATTTCGAATACTACTTTGGTTGATTGTGATTTTGCTACAAATATTTTAAATACCTAATGAGTTACGTACTATCTTAAGAAAAAGGTTTTGGTTTGTTATTAAATTGTCTAAATTAATTACAATTTGAATTATTTATTCGGGAATTGGGATCTATAATCCTTTATCCAATTTAAATATTTCACTATAAATTATTTTCTCTCAAAATCTAAGTACATGTGTTATTATGCTAATATCGAGAACGAAGCACGAGAGTAATTAATGATCAAACGAACTTACCTGGTACGTGAAGTTCGATCATAATTACTCGAAGGGCTTCGTTCGAAGATATTAGCAACCCTCCCTCCCATTCGGCGGAGCCAGAACCCCTAATGGTGAAATATTTACAGCTCAGCACTTCTCCTAACATAATGATAGTGAGCGCAGGATTCCGTAAGTACCCTACATAAAACGAATATTTTTATTTTTTATTTTATCTCTAAATATAGTGCGAAATGGCAAGTCTAAGTGTGAAACTACATGTGTTATTATGCTAATATCTTCGAACGAAGCCCTTCGAGTAATTATGATCGAACTTCACGTACCAGGTAAGTTCGTTTGATCATCAATTATTTATCTTATCTTTAGATTTTTTTAATTGTTATATCCACTTGTCGCCACTATTAGATCGAAATAAATAAATACAAAGAAAGAAAAGAAATAAAATAACTCTGCGCATGGCTGGGGTGTTTTTGGCACTAGTTTCGGTGCTTTTTACCAAACTGCGACAGAAGGAGCGAGAGTAGGTAATGTAGGTATGTATGTATGTAGATTTCTATGTTCCTTGATATAGGTAGCCTAAACGGTTTGAAGAATTTTGACGTATTAAAATAATTAATAAAAGATTAGTCTCGAGCGTCGCACGACAGTAGGTAAGCACTCGGCTGAGTTGACATTTCAGTTTTTTTGTGAAACAATCCATAACTTTTGTTAAGTACACAAAAAAAAACACGAAATTTAAGGCGATCGTTTCGCGGCGCTTCGCAATCGCCTTTTTCTAACCTATCACGTGTTCTACAGGACTTCCGAGGCAAAATCGCTCATACTTGGCATCTCAATATAACCTAAAAAATACGACATTTTGCAATCTCATATCTCTCAAACTAGTTATCTCCGCGCTCTGAGAATGGTCTCATTGGAATGGAGAGATCAAAATCTACAATATCCTTATAAAGAATCCACAAAAAGCCTGCGGCGAGATACTAATACCAACCCGTTGTCAGTCAATCAGTAACGCAAGAGTTTTATATCTATAGATATTTGAAGTCTAATAAACTTACTTCTGATATTGTTATGGTTGTACTGGAACCAACCAACCACTTAGTTCTTTTAGCGGATTCACATTTCCACCGCAAAGTAAAATTAGCCCGCCTTTTCTTGTTATGAATTCCACGTCACTCATATTTTGTGATCATATTATTATAGAAATAAAGTAACTAATAATGTACCTTATAGGAAATTGTGATGTATCATGTAGGTATGGCGTGGCACGTACAAGTAAGGAGAAATGGCACCAAGAAATTTGTGTTATGAATGGCACATAGCTCTGTCTAAAAACGACCGAAACTTGCTAAAGGAGATGAGCCTGTAAATAAAAAAGTTTGCAATCAAAAAAGGATGCGCGCCAGATAAGTCTGAGCGCGGTCAAAATCGAATACTAATCTTTTTCATAACCTTAGAACAAAATAAACACTGAAACT
This sequence comes from Crambus lathoniellus, assembly GCA_949710035.1. NCBI lineage: Eukaryota > Metazoa > Arthropoda > Insecta > Lepidoptera > Crambidae > Crambus > Crambus lathoniellus. The sequence goes on along the minus strand of OX453323.1, from coordinate 11,445,937 downwards.
AGCGCCAAAAACGCTCCAGCCATGGGCACAGTTATTTTATTTCTGTTCTTTCTTTCTATTTATTTATTTCGATCTAATAGTGGCGACAAGTGGATATAACAATAAAAAAATTCTCAAGTGTACTTGTCTCCACCGACCGGGGGAGACAAGTGGATGAAAAAATAATATTTTTCTGAAGTGTACTTGTCTCCCCCGGTCGGTGGAGACAAGTCGACAAAAAAGTGGACGTGTCTCTACTGGGGTAGACACCGGGGGAGACAAGTGCACGGACTGGTTTCGGATTAGTGTTTCAGAGTACGGTCCCTGATTTATAGACAAGTTGACTTTGAAAATAGACACTAGCCCCATCAGAAAAAAACTAATCGCTTGATGAATCGTACAGATTTGTTATTGTCTGTTGTTATTATGTTGGTAACAAAATGAATATTGTCTGTCTAGAGCTGCAATCTATATAGTTTGTGCTACTGTATGTGAGTTTCCGTTTCCCTTGAATAAAGGTTGATTACCGAGAGAACGTGTTTTCATAGGTTATGGGCCCAGCACGCTTCCACCATATTCCCACCATATAAAACGTTTTAAAAAGAGATAGCTAGAGACAGTTTTTCACAATAAGTCACACCAACACATCAAAATATGACTATAAATTGACTATGAATTGCTGCAATTAATGCGCGTACTCGTGCAAGTAATAACAGTTTTTGTTTCATCGAAATCTGACCAGGATTTCCAAAGTTACAGCGTTGCAAAGTTTCACCAGCTTTTGTAAATCACGAAAATACAACTTTTGTATTTGAAGGTGTTTTTTCACATGAGCTCAAAACAAAATTGATCATTGATCGACTATAAGAAAAATAAATAAATTTATTGCGAAACCGTGAGAGCAACTCTAATAGCCAAAGGAGAAATACGGAAGCGCCAACTCTCAATCGCGATGTGACGTCACACGTTAATTCCATTGACTCACCCGAATTTTTCACGGAGGCCGTAATTTTACGCTCAATATCTCAGTAATTTTTGAAAATAGGAAAAAAATTAAAACGTATTCTTTTTTCTCAAGTAACATATTTTTTAGTTATGCTGATAACAAAAATCATTGGTGTGACTCATTCAATAGCTCGTTACTTGCTTGTACTCATGACGACCTCTGTGGCCGAGTGGCGTACGCACCGGTGTTTTCAAGGTGCCGCTATCTCTGGAGGTCCCGGGTTCGAACCCCGATCAGGAAACTGGGTGTATGTGGTAATACCCGTCGTTGTTTCCAATTTCCTTCACGCTAGTGCTCGAGCTACTAAAATTTTGTTTGAACAATGTATGTGATTGAAAAATGGAAAATGAAGTATTTAGAAAAAATCGACCCGTCTCACAACCTCTCACAAATGTATGTGATGGTGTCCAATATATTTTTTTTGTTAGTTAACATTTTTTTTCACATTTGTTATTTTTGAATGTTTGTTACTATTAAATATTTACATAAATCAATTACAGTCTTGAGAAACATTTACGGCAATGAGAACGCGAACGCAAAGAGTGTGCGCTGCTACCAGCGCCATTACACAAAGTAGATTAAGGCGAGGAATCCCGACCGAAATAGGCACGCTAACGCTTGCTCGGCCGCGCTCTATACACTTCGCGCGGACCCAGCGGAAGCCGGCAGTGAACTGTGAACTCGCGAGCGCCCCGCGAATCGAAAATCACTTAAAATTCAATTTAAAATTAAATAAATTTAATTTATGACGGCCGGAATCCCTCGGCTATTCAAAGACAATTATTTCCATATGTTTTTCATTAACTAAAACCAATTATACTGCAAGTAATATGATATTTGAATTATTATTAGACGGATGTTTGGGATTTTATTTGACACAGTAAAATATCACCGATCGAAAAAAAACGGCCGGAAGCACTAGACAAATAACTGTATAATAACATATATTTTTGACAAATTTTAAGTACTTGTGATTTGCGAGTAATCCATAATTTAAAATACCCTATTTTGGGGAATTGGCGCCTTAAGTCTTAATCTATTAGACCTTGATATCAATATCTGTGAAGGTTCATATAAAAAAATATCAGGATTATGTTTTTCATATGTCAGTGGGTGGTTCTGTTGCCCTAAGTAGGTAACTACGATTATAAAATACTAGTGGCCCCCCGCGGTTTTCCCCGCGTGGTACCCGTTCCGGTGGGAATATAGGGATAACGTTTGTCGACCTCCGTGGCCGAGTGATGTACGTACCGGTTTTCATGGTGCCGCTATCTCTAGAGGTCCCGGGTTCGATCCCCGGTCGGGTAAATATGGAAATAGAACTTTTCAATATTTAGAATAGAATAGAATATTCTTTATTGTACACTGAACACAGAAATAACATCAATGGACAATACAGTAGTGGTACAACTGGCGGCCTTATTACTAAAAAGCAATATCTTCCAGGCAACCAAGTGTTTGACTGGATGTAAAACAATACAAAAGAAATGGGTAGTTCAAGGTGTTCTCTTTACAAAATCATTATAAAACCAAATAAATATACCTACACATATATATAACATATTATATACATACATATACTTACATAAAATATCTAGATGCTATAAGTATTATATGGATGACGTCTCAAACAGTTAGGTATTAATAACATTAAAGGGACAGTACAATATTTCCTCGGGTCTGGGTGTATGTGGTATGGTAATAGGTACCCGTCGTTGTTTCCAATATCCATAATAGGTACCTACTAGTGCATAAGCTACTATAAATATTATAGCATACTTTGGTATTGGAACAATGTATGAGATGGTGTCCAATATTTATTGAAATAATTTATAAAATCGGATCCGTATTTTACAAGCTTTTTATTAACTTGCCTTGTTAGTTTGTTTGTTAGTTAGTGGGGGACAAATCTTGCAAGCTTAATTTGACCCACTTCCCAGTGTCCCATGGAGCTGAAATTTATACAGGTTTGGTTTAGATGACAATACATTATTAAAGTATAGTCAGCAAAAAGCTTGTCATAAAAATGGAATTTTTACTAAAAACTTATTTTGAGTTTAACCATTACAAACAAAAAACAAAAAGTCTTTTCTCTATAGTATAGATAGGTATAGTTCAGTGTGCGAGACAGACGATTTGGCGAAGTGCCAAGCAACGGCCTCCCGATACTTTACAAAATAAAAGCTCCTAATTTTAGCAAAATTCGTGTGTAGGAAGAACTTGACAGCTGAGAAATTTTAACAACGAATATATATTTTATAATTTTCACATCGTACCTTCATATCTAAGTACATACGAAAGCACAACAATTTGAATCAAAGGGATCGTAGCGTTTTACGAAGACCGTCACAACAAATTTACCCTACACAAATATATTACAGAGGTAATGCATGTTTGTTTGTAGCAAGTAGGTATCCTCTGGAACTGCAGAACTGATTTTGGAAATTCTGTTACCAGCTCAAAGTTACATTGTTACAGGCCCTTTACCACCGCCAAAGCCATCTTCTATCTCACTCGTTGCAGTAGGAGCGCAAGCAGCCGAGAAATAATAGCGGGCCATGCCACCGCCCGTTACCACAATATCAAAGTAAGATTGTGAAAGAGATGGCGCTATACGCAGTGTAGGAGGAGACAATTTCGTACGCGGGGCACAATAGGGTATTTGACAGATTTTTTTTATTGACTTAAAATGTTTATTGAATTAGTAGCAACACAACATCGGTATTTATTTTCAAATATCTTGTATATTTTCAGCGATATAGAGCATCAAACTTTCTAATTAGACAAGGAGAGCGCTATAGATATGTGATGTGACGTCACATTTCTATAGCGCCATACTCTCGCCATAGAAAATTTCGTTTTAGAAAGAGATAAGGTAGAGTCACAATTATTAAGAAGCTCATATATCGCTTGTTATACTTAATACAGATTGAATTTATTTGTTCACATTTGTTATTCAATAATCCTGTATTCCCGTTGTCCCCATGATGGGGAAAAAATCATGGGGACAACCGAACGTCATAATTATTCAACAAATAAGCCACTTGTCTAGGCCCTCTGTTCTTTTATTGCTTCAATCGACTTAAAAGAAAAACTAAAATAATGAAAATTAAGAATTACACAGTAGTACATATTATTATGACTAACTTAAAAGGAAAACTATCACAGCTAAGTAGGCTTTACAAGTTTTTGAGATATAACACATTTTCGAAAACCGCAAATATAACTTTGTCATTCATACGAATACTATGAAAAACAAAGTTTTTTTTCTGGCAAAAAATTACAGTGGTATTTTTGCTAGGTGTATAATCGGTACGTTAAGTGGGTACGGAACCCTTCATGAGCGAGTCCGATTCGCACTTGGCCGATTTTTTATTTAATATAAATAAATAAATATTTTCATACAATCACACCAATTATCTAAGCCCGTAGTTAATTTCTTAAGAAACTGTGTCTACGTGAACTTGATAACGGATAAATATATACTTAAATACTTTATGTTTGTAAATACATACTTAATATACATAGAAAACACCCAGACCAAGACAAATAGACGTGTTCATGCACACAAATATTTGTCTTGTTCGGGAATCGAACCCGAGACCTCTGGCGCAGAAGGCAGGTAGTTTACCCCTGCGCCAAATCGGTCGTCGAATATTCATAGTTCTTAGATGGTTTATTAGAGCTCCGCTGCGTAACTCCAGACTTCTTTCAGCACCACCAGGTGGCGCTTGCGTCCCGTCCGCTGCAACTTCTTCACACAGGTCGATAGTACATACGGACTCATGTCGGTGAAACGGCATGACCCGAGCCGACATATCTACAGGGTGTTAGGGGCACCTTTGCAACAACTTTAACCATGGCTTCAGGCCATCATGCTGAACAACGCACAGCAATATTTAGAACGCACAGAAAAAAATATTTCGACTCTCCACTCCATACAAAATGTCCCGATTAGTTGCTAAATTTGTATAAAAGTTGAATATTTTTTGCTGTTCAAAAATTCTTGCTGTACGTTGCTCAGTCAGCATGATGGTCTGAAGCCATGGTTAAAGTTTTTGCAACGGTGCCCCTAAACCCTGTATATTATAAGACTCTTATGTTACTATGCCCTGTTTGTATATACTCGAGTTATGCTTGTTTGTCAAAAACTTCCCAGAGTACTTTATTAAAAATAAGGATCTTAACACAAATATACGCAACAGCAGACGAAATAAAATTGTTATACCAAAATGTAATCTGACATTATTCCAGAAAAATATATTTTACATGGCCATTAAAATATTTAATAAGTTACCAATGAGTCTAGTAGATTTGCCCATTGAGCGAAACATATTTAAAAAATCGTTGTATCGGTGGCTTATGGATAAAAACTTTTACTCTGTTGAAGAATATCTGGAGTATAGAGAGAATGTGTCGCATTTCACTACCTAATGGTTGACTTCTAATTGAAAACCAAGCCTGAATTTTAATCTTTTTGACATCATTGTAATTTGTAAATTTAATTAGTATTATTGAACTGACATGAATGTATTATTAACTGACATAGTAAAAGTATAAGATTATTAATTAATTTATTAAGTTGTTAGATTATGACTATGCTAATATTTGCATGCCAACATGTATATGGTAGAAAACGATTGAATCAAATTAATATTGCAGACTATCGCAATATATGTACATTGTTTTCAGCAAATAAAATAAATTTCATTTCATTTCAATTTCATTTACTGTCTGACTGACAGACAACGCACAGCCGAAACTACTGGGCGCAAGAAGCTGAAATTTGCTATGTGGGTATGTTCCTTGGGGAGTGTAGGGGAGCACTAAGAAGGGATTTTTGGAAATCCCCCCTCTAAGGAGGTAAAAAAGGGGATATGAGTTTGAATGAAACTTTTTATTTCTTCAATGGATTCAGTAGAAACATTGTATGTATCTAAGTAAGTATATAAATTTTAAAGGATTTTATGAAATTCACCCCCTAAGTGGGTAAAAAAGGAGGTCAGAATTTGTATGAAACTCTTTATTTTTTCTGTTTTGTGTCTCAAAGTTGAAACGCGAGAGAAGCTGCCAAGCTTCTGGACTGATTTAGAAAATTCTTTCATCTAATTAATTAAATAGCCTTTTGAAAAAAATTGTTATTTAAATTCCTTTTTTAAGTTAAAGGTCGTGTGAATATCTAAATTCCACGCGGACAAAGTCGCGGAGCGGAGCGCTATAAGTCATTTTGAACATGAGATGCTGGTGCCTGTACTTATACATCTGACTTGAGCAGACGATTTTAATACAAATATCTTATTTTATGTAAAGAGGCTCGCCTGGATCGTAAAGTGTGGGTGTAACAATAAAACGACAACTGTAACAGCAATACCACAGAATAAATATATACCAGTCTTCCATCTTCATGTAAAGGGTCGGAAAGCGAGTTATGAGTCAGACTCAATATAAATACATCTCTCGGCTCGGTATGATCAGCACCCTCATTCACGAACCTTCGGAAACGCTCCCGACAGAGGAATGTATGCACAGTCTCTGTCACTCACTATAGACTAGACAAAGACAAAGCACAGAATTCGAATCCGATTCCGTTTCCAACAGTCAGTGGAATGGCCTGGCCTGGCCTGTCGAATCAGGGGGCAGGGAAAAGAAAGAGAGAGAAAGATACATATGAGAATCATAACTCGCGATCGGATCTTTTATATGAAGATAGAATACTGGTAAGTGTCTTTATGCTGTGAAAATACAGAGAACATTATGAAATAAGATCAACTCAACTCTCGGTACCTACTTGCTACAAAATGTAACTAGGTAGGCACTTATTTCATTCTCGTAGCTGTCAAGCGGAAAAAAATCGAAAAAAACATGATGTGCTTTATTATATCCAGAAGTTTGTAGTTGTCTAAAATGTTTTCAAAGGTCAGATTTTATATTGTACAAATAAATAAAGGTTACTTACGGTTAGTAACATTTTAATTACTTATATTGTAACAGGCTATTATTAGGAACTTAATAGTTTACAACGTTATCCCTCGGGATTTGATATTTTTCCGGGATAAAAAGTAGCCTATATCCAGCTACCAAACTATCCCGTCAAAAAAATCACGTCAAAAATCACGTTGATCCGTTGCTCCATTTTGACGTGAAAGACGGACAAACAAAGAAACACACTTTCATATTTATAATGTTGAAATTTTTTTTATCTTATAATGTTGTTTTTACAAAATAAAGGCACAGTAGTTTTTATTTACTCCTGTGGCGTAGGCGTAGGTATCTAACTAGGTAGGTACATTGCGATTAAATCGCACGACTTCTCTTTGCGGTGTATTACTTATTTTCTCAGTCGCATAACATATAAATAAATAGTCTAAAAGGTTTTTTGATTTTTAGGGTTCCGTAGTCAACAAGGAAACCTTATAGTTTCGCCATGTCCGTCTGTCCGTCTAGACTCTTAGTTACCTACTATAAAGCTGCAATTTTGGCATGAATATGCATATTAATTACGCTCTGACAAAGTGATAAAGTAAAATAAAACAGTAAAATTTTGACAAAATCAAGTGCCTGCCAGACAAATGGTTGTTATTGGATAGGTACGTGAAAAATTCACGATAGTTGAATGTATACCTATATGACGAAGTTAAAAGGAAAACTATCACAGCTAAGTAGGCTTTACAAGTTTTGGAGATATACACATTTTCGAAAACTGCGAATATAACTTTGTCATTCATACGAATACTACGAAAAATGATAGAGGTACTTTTGCTAGGTGTAGTAATCGGTACGTGGAGTGGTTTAAGGAACCCTTCATGGGTCGGGTTCGACTCGCACTTAGCCGATTTTTCGTCGTAGTCTCGTTCGTAGCCATCACTCGCCTAACTCTTTGTACGCCAATATAAAACCAAACATACCCCACTTTTTGCACCCTTCAGTCCGCCTACGACTTCCGGGGGAGGCAGCCCTTAACAACGTGATATTTTTTCAGATTGGCATTTCCCGCGAATATGTTTACTTAAAACGCAAATGTAGGTCAAATTTACCATTGGAAAAGTTAAAAGGGAAATACGTTTGTTTTCCTTAACTCGTCTCTATACTATACAGGGTGATTTTGAAGTCATTGGCATCCATTCGGCCCATTCATGTAGGTACTCACATTAAGAAATGTTTTTACGTAAAAAGGGGTGGTGCCCGGCGTCAGCGCGGGCGCAGGGACGCGGGCAAAGCGGGCATGAAGCATGGGTGACATTGTTTGTTTTGGTGAATTCCGTGCGCGAACTTGAATAAATTCACGTTATACTTAATAGGTACCGGCTGCGTGTTGTCGGGAGGCCAATGTAGTAGTTTAAGGCTTGAATGATTATGAATATTAATTTAGCAAAGCTTTTTTTTTAAATTGTTATTTTTAGGTTTTTGTTTACCCTAGTAATTTTGCGGCCATGATGTTACGTCCGTAATTCAAATAGCATTGCAGGCGTAACCACGCCGAACCTCGGTCGTGTATTTTCGGCGTAGCGTGTTTACACACTTAGTGTTGTTTTAAAATTCAAAATTGAAAATAGTTTAAGAACAGTTTCGTGCCCTCCTGACATTTAACGATTGCGGCTCGATTTTTGTTATTTTTTACGCTTTAATAAATGCTTTTTTTATCACAACGGGGTAGCACTTAGCCTTCATCACACCTGATGTTATGGTTCAGGCTGAAGGTGAAAGCGCACTTCTCCCGGAATCCTAAATCTCATTAAAAACATAAATAGATAGACCAAGGCCAATGCCTCACCAAGGCTCAGTGTAGTTTTTGCCCGGAGGCAAATTCATTCAGCCATCACCCTTGAGACGCATGGTAAACAAAATTATAAACAAAATAATAACAGTGGAAATTGATTGTTTGTGTGTGGACAACAAGCAGGATTAAAATAATGATAAGAAATAAATGTCACGACAGTATTACGATAAACGACTCCGTAGCTCAGTGGTTAGAGCAGTCGCCCGGATTGCGAAAGGTCGCGGGTTCGAGTCCCATCGGAGCTGGTTGTGAGACGGGTCGATTTTTTCTATATACTTCATTTTCCATTTTTCAACCATAAAAATTGCATTGTGAATGCAAAAAAGTAAAAAATTTAAAAAACGATAGTATTAATCAGAAAATTAGAGAATAGAATTAGAAATGTCAAAACTAGTAATAATATTCTAACATTTATTTTTTTTCTTTTTTTGACAATTATTTCTAAAGACAGAGAGTCAGAGCACTAAACCAGATGCGGTAAAAAGAGAATTATAAGAGATTCCAATAATTTTTTGTATGTAGTTAGTGACACGTTTGAAAACAACAAAGTTTTGGGTCACGCATGTCTTCAGAACTTTTTAGTTTCAGGACAAGATGTTTCGGCGAGAGTTATGATAAAACTCTAAACTTAGCCATCTTTATTACTACAGAAAAGTTTTGGGTCGCTTATTCGAAGGCTTATCATCGACCTTAGTTAGTTGGGTTAAGAACTATAATATCATGAAGGTTTCACGAATTTTCAAATATTTCGGGGTAAGCAACTGCTGTTGCTTGCCTCATTTGAATCAGTTGGTGAATAAACTTGTGGGTATAGTTACAATGTAAGTATGTAATTTCTAATGTCTGCGTAAAATTAAACTGATACAATATTAGAATATCTGTTTTGGAATCCAGAAAATGAAATAGAAAGAAAGAAAGATAGGAAATTATTTATTTAGTGAAAGAAGGAAACAAACCAGTCAATATCGACACAAAAAAGGACAAACATCGCAAACGCGCATGTAACTACGATTTTTTAATATGTTGTTAGGTTCCTTGAGAGTAGTTAACACCCAAGTTTGCAACCCTGAAAACCCAGTGCTACCCCCATGGTGCTCGAAAAACTGCCCCTTTTTTCAGTTTTTTCGAAAAAACTACCCTAAGGAAGCGTTTTTCAAGTATCTTTGTTCAGCACTTTGCTACAATTTGAGTGAAACCAGAGCACGCTATGTCCATTGGTTGCGAAGATACAGCAAGTCAAAGATGGGCAATTTTCCCGCAGTGGTTGGAAAACTTTGTAATTCTGTCACTTGTTTCAGTTTAAAAAGACCCTGCTTAAAATGGCGGCTTGCAAATGCAAGCAAGTTTGTGTACACATTAAAGAGTAATGGTGCCAAGACACTTCCCTGGGGCAGTCCATTTTTTTGAGTTCGCCACCTGCTCTTGTCATTAGGGAATGACAATTGGGATTGCCACCTATGGAGGTGAACCTGAAAGCGCCGGTTGCTCAGTATTACTCCCAGGAATTTTGTCAAGTCCAAGTCGTCCGTCATACAAGCATTTTCGCTAGAAACTTGCGAATGTTGACGGTGTCATAATATGCTGCTGAGAGGTCTACAAAAACCACCATTCTCTATGTACTGGTCAGGTTTAGGACTTGATTGGTGCATGACTTTCCGGGCCTGAAACCTGCCTGATCTGGGGTGAGTTTTGACTCTAAGATAATGGAAAGACTGTTGAGCAATACTTTTTCTATTTTTCTATAACAATGAAATCGGGTGCAAGCTTTTTGGATCTTTGGAGCATTTGCCAGGCTTCAGAAGAGCTAAAGTGTTAGCTCGTCTCCATAACTTAGGGATTCTGAAGCTAGCCAGCCGATGGCATGCCGTACCATATCATATCGCGGGATAAAAGCCGCTCATGCTAGGCCGGCTGGCAGGTGTTAAAAAGTTCTAAAATCCATGATACCGCCGCAGGGGGCCTAGATGTTTGAGTTGCTCATTAGTTATGTCATCGACAGCAGCTGCTTTCCCGTTCCCCGCTTTCCTTATGCACTCTTCGAGTTCAGCCAGAGATATGGGAGTAATTACGGAGGATGAGTCATTGCATGGTCCTTGTGCAATTTTTTTATAAATCATTTAACCGTAGACCCACATGCTTATGGGACCACCGAAAATAGTTTTAACAGAGGGTCTAGACAAGTGGCTTTCTGTTATCGTTAACGCCAGTAGAATAGAAATACAAATGTATGGGATTGACATTAGCGATTGAAATGTCACGTGGACGCTAATGTCAATACATTTGTCTTTCTATTCTACTAGCGTCGATAACAGAAAGCCACTTGTCTAGGCCTGCAGTATCGTTTTTCTATGATAGCATTAATGGAGACGTTACTATATGAAAAAAAAAACTAAAATCAAACAAAAGAAACATGAGAAATTCAAATTTCTGAGTTGGATCTAGGTTTTGTTTGACTAACGAAGTTTTTCTAGAGCATGGTCGACTGTAATTCCTCCAGTGATAAGTTGAAGTCGAATACCTATTCCTAATCACACCATCTTTCAAAATGTACTCTTTCCTGCGCCTTGCTGTCATTTTTTCATTATTAGCGATTTTTGCAAAATTATCCCATTATAATTTTTTTATCCAAATTTTCTTGTTTTTCATTGCATCTGCTTTGTAACAAAAAAAATCAACGCTCTATCCCGTCCCGTTGGCTTGCTATGGTTTATATGATCGTAGCTTGCTATGCATAGTTAGTTAACTGCGCACGTCAACAAAAAAGTCAACGTTGAATAGCGTTAACCAAGCAAATAAAGTTGCATTTTATGCATTTCATAACGATATCCCTTTTGGTTGAAAACTATTAATTTTTTATGTCATAATAACTTTTAGAAGATTTTTTTTTAATATTTCGTGACATGAGCAATTTATTTTTTATTTTTATTATATATTTTTTATTTTATTTGTCGATAAAATCGGGTATAGTCAACGCCCTTTTCGTTTGTGCACCATATCGAGGGGCACACTGTATATTGATTTTTAACCGACTTCTAAATCAAAAAGGAGGAGGTTCTCTATTCGTCTGTATGTATGTTTTTTTTTTTTTTGTGTATGTCCACTGATTACTCGAAAACGGCTGAACTGATTGAAATGGTTCAAACGTTATTACATCAGGTTGGTTTCCAAGTTGGTCCCATTTTTTGAAATTTTGAAATCGGTTCAGTAGTTTTCAGGAAATCTTGAAAATACTGTCGTTTTCGTTACCACGTTATGTGAATTTAATACGTATCTTTAGGCATAACTCCTTTGTTTATAAACCGATTTAGATGATTCTTGTTTTGTTAAAAAGGGGATACCTCAAGGTATTTTAACCGACTTCGAAAAAGGAGGTTTTGAGTTTGATCACATACCTATTTACCAGAAAACACGTAAATTGCCTGCACGATGCACTAAAAAGAGTGAAATAAAAATTATTTTTATAAAATAATAAAACCGCCTTCAAAAAAACCACATCAAAAAAGTAAGAAATAATTCCTCACCAAATAAATTACGTAAGTACTTTGAAGTCGGGCGGGTTTTAACAAAAACAACAAGAAATTGTACATGTTTCACGCCCGACTTCAAAGTACTTACGTTATTTATTTGGTGAGGAATTATTTCTTACTTTTTTGATGTGGTTTTTTTCATACTTACAAGTAGTAGGGACCACTTTATCGAATTGGTATATGTCCCGTAATGATATATAGTGTTTGTCTTAATAGATAAAATAAAAAAAAAACACTTACTGTACTCGAGCGAAGCCGTAAGATTTTCGTACACAAATACAGCACTGGTAAAGTTTCATGTTTCATTAGTGTTTTCGAGCGCACGAGTTTTGGAAGTAAATTATGTGTTGCCAAAGCTATATTTAGTCGGAGGCTGCTGCGGACTTATGAGTTTCGACGTCTGTAGCTAGCTATGAATATTTGTCTAACCGACTTCGCATCTGTGTCTAAACTATAGTTTGGTTTACTTGCTTTAATTAGTTAGTTACTGTAACCGCCTCTGTGGTCTAGAGACTCCACGGCCTTTCCACGAACTGGTACAATGTTGAAGTATTTACCTTTAATAACTACCTACTCAAAAGAAATATAGGGTACACCCAGTTTCTTTGCAATTATTTAAAATATGTTACTTATTTTTTTAAGAAGCTAAATTTCTATCTCTTGTAGTTTCTATCTCAGTTTAACCTGGCTGCTAGGGTGCCACATCAGGTGAATGTACCAGACCTTCAAAAGTTGTATGTCAATAGATAATGCCCATCACGTTTAACAATTTTCCTTATGACGGTATTTTTTTATCTCTCATAGTTTCGCTGGACTGCTATGGTTCCACATCAGATATTTCGATCTTCAAAATAAATTATAGCCTATAATTATGTTGGCGAGGATTTTGTTAAAATTAAGGTACCTATTTGTAATTCTTATTTTGCTGCATAAAATATTCTATGACTCAGACCTACTCGGTAACAACTCCTCAGTGTGTCGCGCGCGATTTGTGCGACTAGCATATCTGTTCCGGTGATAATCTTTAGAAATAAAAAATTTTTCGTACGAAGACAGTCCATTTCGACAGTTAATTTTGTATTGCAAGTGGTTCCTCCGTCACGGCTGTCACTGGAACAGACATTAATGTGGGACTTTTAAGGTGACAGCACATTACATCAACTCGGAAAGGGATCGACACCGTATCGCCTTTCGCCTCGCCGTCAACCAGGCGTCAACCTAACGCAAGTACGTAACCAAACCGGATCAGCGTCGGTACGTCGGCTCGGCTACGGCTAGGCGACGCCGCGCTTACGGCTCGCCGCACAGTGGTTCCATATAAAAAAAGAGAGAAAAAAAATGATAAAAAAGTATAAATAAAAAAAAAGGTGAAAAAAAATTATACAGGTAAATATTTTGACCAGTGCACAAACTTTTAGCATCAACTCAGAATCGGTAAGTGAAAAACTTTCTCCTAGAAACATGGGTCGAAATACGACACAAATTTTTGGACTTCCCATACTAAATCGATCACGTGATCAGTCCGATTTATATGAAGAGTCAAAAATTTTTTGTCATATTTTGACCTATGTTTCTAGGAGAAAGTTGTTCACTTACCGACTCTGAGTCGATCTTAAAAATTTGTGCACTGATAACAAAATTACCCTGTATAAAAAAGATAAAAAATAATTGTGATGTTTATTTTCATTTTCAGACCACTGTGCATAGAGCCGTAAGCTCGGGTACGGAGAGACGTGAGCGCGTGGACGACTAGCGGTAAGCGCGGGGATAGCAAGTTGAGCGACCCGCAAAGCGGTTCGTGAGCTGGTCCCGAGGCGAGGCGATTACGTTACGATTCCGATTAGTGTGCTTTGCAGTAGGGGGTTTCATACAAAGAATACTGAACCGCTCGAGTTGATACGGTGTCGATCCCTTTCCGAGTTGATGAAATGTGCTGTGACCTTAGTCATCTAAAGCACGTATGAATCTATTTATGACACAGCCAAATCCTTATATTATTACCACTTTAGATATTTAACCTAAACAGTTTGTAATACTTACGAAATATAGCGCCTTTTACGAGAATTTTTACTAAATAACTGTCCACCCGCGGGTTTGTCCGAACTTTCCTTTTTTCCCCAGGGGGTTGAGACATTTTCCCAGAGTAAAAAGCCTTTAAACTATTCTAGGCTGCCGATACCAGAAATCCACCTTCCATAAATAAAATATTGCGATGTTTATGGTAAAATGAGAAAAGGGTTACGTCAGAATATAGCTCTGAAATTTGTATGTGCTTTACCTACAGTTCCATGGTGTTACAGTGCCACAAACTTTGCTGTGCCGGTGGCCAAAATGTGAAACTAACGTGATTTTTTTTAATGTCATTTTGCTGTCAAGTTGATGTCCAACCATAGCGCTGCTGGTGGCTGAAGTTCTTAGAAGTCAGGGCCGGTTAAATTACTACAAAAAAAAGAAAAACGTACGTAGCTCCGCTGTCACCGGCACAGAAAAGGTTGTGGCACTGTAACTCCGTGCTTGTCACTAAACTTGACTAAACGAAGTGATTACATGCTCTTTGCTTGTCACGTTTTGTGAACCAATATGTCATTGAAGAACTTAAAAATTTATTTTCGTCCCAGCTACCCACAAAGTACCTTTGTATATAGGGAAACAGCTACCTCAATAAATATTTGTACTTATACCTAATGTCACATATAAAAAGAAGTACTGATGTATCTGAAAAAATGTAAAATATTTTATATTTAATGTGTTTTATGTTATACTCCTTATTCATCCATAAGGAAGGCCAGTGCCCCAGCAGTGGGGACATTAAATGGCTGATGATGATGATGATGATGTTATACTAGTGGCTCTCCGCATTTTCACCCACGTGATACCTATTCCCGTAGGAATATCGGGATCAAATATAGCCTATGTTACTCACGAAGAATGCAGCTTTCTAATAGTGATAGAATTTTTAAAATCGGTCCAGTAGTTTTTGAGTCTTTCCTCTTTAATATATTAGTACGAATAGCTCCGATTTTGTTAAAGACCGCGGCCGATCCGGAAAATTTGTTATCTCCAGTTCCATCTTCAAGAATTTTTGATAACCCAGCCCCTGACTATCAATAGCTAAAACTACTTAGTAAAATACGTTTATATTATTTTTCAGGATTGGTGATAAATGCGCGTGCGAGGCAGAACGCTTCCCAATTAAAACATAGAATACTTTTTATCCTGATTAATGGTCCCCTAAGGATTTTCTCGAATGTCCAAGCGGACGAAATCGCGGGCGGAAGCTAGTAAATATTAAGTGTCAGCTTCACAATCAAAAAGTTAGTTCTGAGCAGCTTATGTACCAAGAACTTTTTAGGTACCAAGAACTTTAGGTACCTACGTAAGGTGATTTATATACCCCCCTCGGGTTTGATTATCGGAAAATTACGAAATGGGTTGCCTATGTGTTTTTAGAAGTACGCCTACTTTCAAGTTGAAATGTCTATTTTATGATAAATGTCACCCCTGTTTTAACCTTTTAGGGGCAGAATCATGTTCGGCGTGTTAAACATCAAAATAAATGCCATTTTTGCAATCGTCATCCCATAAAACTTGAATAACGACATCCATATCGATTTTTAGGTTTATATATCCCATTTAACTTCTACGGGGTTTATTTTCGAAAAAATACGAAATATGTGTTTGCTTATTTATTTTACTTTCAAACCATAAGCCTAAATAATAAATGTAATGAAGGACTTTCCAGACACAACATTTCATCTCACTTTTCACCCCTTTCGGGGTGGAACTGTCAAAAACGCTGACACACGTAAAAATTAAATTTTAATTGTCAGCCTAAATACAAAACTTGAAGATCCTAACTTCAAAACTGACGGACTTTCATACAAACATTCATCCCCTATTTTACCCCCTTAGAGGTGGAATTTCCAAAAATACTTTCTAAGTGGATGCCAACATTGTATAAGGTATCTATGTGCAAAATCTCAAGTCTCTAGGTTCAGCGGTTTGGGCTGTGCGTTGCTATCTCAGTCAGACAGTCAGTCAGTCAGGACTTAGGTTAGTGGGAGACAAATCTTGCAAGCTTAATTTGACCCACTCACTTCCCAGTGTCGGATGAAGTTGAAATTTTGTATACAGGTTTAATGATGATTAATGTTTAATGATTAATAATTATTTAATGAGGTTTAAGTATTAAAGTACAGTCACCAGAAAAGCTTGTCATAAAAATGAAATTTTTTCTAATAAAAACTCGCTAGACTTTTGGCTGTATCTCGACCGAAGTCCGGGGCGTGGTTAAAGGCCCTACCTTCGCCACATATAGGCACTTTACTCGACGCCAGCGCCCTGCGTGTGGCGGTTGCCCTCCGCTTGGGCTGTGACGTATGTGAACCACATATTATATGCATCTGCGGTACCATGGTGGGGGCTGATGGTCTTGATTGAGCTGCCGTCGATGCACGGGAAGGCATCCTCGCCACCATGCCCTTAATGATATAATTCAGAGGGCTCTTACGTCGGCTGGCATCCCGTCAGTCCTCGAGCCGCCGGGCCTCAGCCGCACTGATAGTAAGCGGCCTGACGGACTGACCCTGGTACCGTGGGAAAGGGGGCGATGTTTGGTGTGGGACGCGACTTGTGTCAGCACCTTCGCTGCTACCCACATTAGTCGCACATCGCGCGCGGCCGGGGCGGCGGCCGAGCATCAAGCGGCGGCAAAGCACCTTAAATATGCCCCGCTGGCGCAAGGCTACATTTTCGTCCCCTTAGCGGTCGAAACGGCGGGTTGTTGGGGGTCGGAAGCCCTAAAGATTGTCGGGGATTTGGGGCGTCGGCTCAGGCAAAAAACGTGTGACCCCCGCTCCGGGTCGTTCCTGGTACAAAGGCTTGCCAACCAACGCGGTAACGCTGCCAGTATTATGGGCACTTTTGGGCCAGGGACCGCTCGGGGCGGCCTCTTGGACTAGACGAGCTACTTGTTGTGTATAATATTATGTTAATTAAGTTATGTAATGTAATGTTTTATAATATCATGAAAATAAATATTTTTTTTCTCAGAAAATATTCAAAAACTTAGTAGAATCTTTAAAAAAAAATGTTGCTACAGTCATCAATGTCAAAAAATCAAGTTTCATATTTTATATAAATAGATAAGATGCTAGGCAGGGGCCTAACATCTTATTATTATTATTAACAGGGGTATACAATCTATTATCACTAAGGAGCCAGTGAATAGTTAATAATATTATGCGATCACTGAGGCAAGTCTACGATAAAGCTGCCGTAGCCCCGTAGCTCGTATCCGTAGCATCTTACTCGTAGTAGCGTCGTAGTACAACAATATACAAAATCGTTGTTCTTAAGTTTTTTATCATAGTTGTTGAACATTATGAATTGGGTATTTGACTGTTGTTGAAATGTAGATACTTATTTAATTATGACATTCAGAAATAAAACATTATTGAATAACAAAATGTGAAAAAAGATATTCAATTTGTATTATAACAAGCGAAATATGAGCTAAGTCACAGCCGTCTCTATCGTCTTCTACAAGCCATGCTATGATACGGAACGGCAACATTGCTGTGAACCGGTTTACTCCTCTGAGTACTAAATCCTATGGAGGTGGCATACCTACGAAAAAGTGAGGTGTAACCATAAACTTATTATACTCTAGTAATAGACGGACAGAGTTCGCTTGGTTGTGAGACCGAAAATGACATGAGCTAGTGTGTGTAATTTGTAAACGTGTGTGTGAGTTTTAGAGCTGCCCTCAAGCCCATTTTAGGTTGTCGATAACAATAATGTAAATAAAACACAAACAAGATTTAATAATTCATATGATATGAAGTATACTTCAATGGACATGGGAAAATAAAAATAAAGTTCATGTTATTTAAATTTTTACTTTTTTTGCATTCACAATGCAATTTTTATTATTGAAAAATGGAAATTGGTTTTTTTTTTCTAAGTACCTAATTCATTTTCCATTTTTCAATAATAATGGTCATTTCACTTCAATACGATAAGTATTTACAAAGTTATTGTAAAAATTAATTTGCATAAAACACTATTGCCTCGGTTGTTCGCTAGCAATCGGCTTTTACCACGTTCGACGTCATTCTTCCCGACCGCCCGTATACCGCACCGGCCGGTCATACTTACCTACTCGCACAGCTGCACTGGTTGAAATCATGTTTTTTAATAAAACTAGTTCTGGAGTTTTTGGAGTCCCTTTTCACCGCATTGCACCAAATTTTTCGATTTTTTACGAATAAATATTTTTATTCTGCGTTTTGATCGAAGTATTCGTACATAGAGGCACAATACAGTATTTAAATACCTTAGGTACTTTTTGAAGACATGTTGATAATTTATTGAATAATTCAATATTGTATAAGACTATACAATATTGTATTATTAAAGCACGCATTGTGGCTGTCACGAAAACACTAGCACGTGAAAAATTGAAAATGAAGTATTTAGAAAAAATTTACCCGTCTCACAACCAGCTCCGATGGGACTCGAACCCTCGACCTTACGCTATCCGGGCGGCTGCTCTAACGACTGAGCTACGGAGTTGTTAACGACGACGACGACGACGAATACAACGATCAACGACTCCGTAGCTCAGTGGTTAGAACAGTCGCCCGGATAGCGAAAGGTCGTGGGTTCGAGTCCCATCGGAGCTGGTTGTGAGACGGGTCGATTTTTTCTAAATACTTCATTTTCAATTTTTCAATAATAAAAAATGCATTGTGCATGCAAAAATTTAAAAATTTAAATAACTTGGTAGTAATTTTTACGAATCTTTAAAAATTCATTGTGAAGTATTTTGAAGGGCTACGGTAAAAAAATTAATGACATATTTTAAGTTAAAATGTATATATTTCAAAAATAAATAAATAATTATACCTTTCCCAAACCCTTTGATATTGTCCTCTGAAGAGAACAATTTTATTTAAATAATTTCTCAATGTTTCTTTGCAGTTTTGCTTGAAATATTTGCTGCACACCACAGAGTTTTGGCGAAGCTCCCAGTCTATTCTATTTATTAATTTTATCCAGTTTAACTTAATCACTGGATTTACAGGAAACCTGAATATATTGTTAAATTGGTACTAAAGTAGGTATAAATTACGATTTAAAAAGTGTGGGTTAAAATCAGCTTTAAATAAAACTATCAGTATTCACAAAGACAAACAAAGTTATATTGGAAACCATCGACATGAGTACCTACCTATCGATAATAATATCGATAATTTTTGATCAACCTCTACGTCATATTTTCTCAAGTTCACGGATATAATATCTTTTTATCTAACACATAAAGTTTAAAAATCAGCCTTTATTTAGAAAATAGGCGATAAATAGTATGATATTAATGTGTCACTTAGTGTATTTGGGAATATATTCAACTAAAATATGAACTATGAAAATGGTAATTGTACAATCCTATTTACCTGTGAAATTAGTGTTTATTTGGTTTATTGTCGTAAGTAACATTACAATTCAACACAGAACACTACACCATTATTGATTTATATAGTTATAAGAGCCAAATCGACGCGATCGCGATAAAAATCACAAAATAATCGAGTGGACGCTTTTCATCAAGATGATAAAAGACGCTAAATAAGTCAAATCGGGTTCTGCTGTCATTTTCTTCCAACTCTTTCTCGCACATAGCTTCTGCCGTAAGGACTGGTTTCTCACTCGCACCATTGTCCGTCTATTACCCCTAGTATAAATAAGTTTATGGGTGTAACTAAGTCACATTGTAAGAAAATCTTGGAATTCAATTTTAAACTACTTCTAATTGTCGTAATAATCGGTCCGTCAAAACCGGTTCAGCCGTTTCAGAGATTAACCGGAACAAACAGACAGACAGACAAAAATTGTAAAACATGTCATTTTGGTATATGTACCGTATATTTAATCATATGCACGTAGTAAAAAGCGGTTATTTAATGTTACAAACAGACACTCCAATTTTATTTATTTGTATAGATGTATAGAAGATATGCCATCTCCATAGTATTCAGTACTCGAGGTTTACTCGCTGTTTACCTGTTAAACGGTGCAAACGGTGTCAAATCGGTTCACTTAAAACTACGTTGCCAACTTTATGCGCATGGCTTGTAGAAGACGATAGAGATGGCTGTGGCCATAGATGAATAATACATCTATGGCTGTGGCTAAGTCAAAGCCATCTTCTATCTCACTCGTTGCACTGTAGGAGCGCAAGCAGCCGAGAAATAATAGCGGGCCATGGCTAAGTACAATTGTGACTCTAGCTATCTCTTACTAAAACGAAATTTTCTATGGCGAGAGTATGGCGCTATAGAAATGTGACGTCAAGTTTCTATAGCCTCTCCTTGTCTAATTAGAAAGTTTGATGCTCTCTATCGCTGAAAATATGCAAGATATTTGAAAATAAATACCTATGTTGTGACTTGTGTTGCTACTAATTCAATGAACATTTTAAGTCAATAAAAAAAATCAGTCAAACACTCTATTTGAATGATCATACGTCATACAATGTTTGTTAAGAGTTCATTATGACGTAAACGAATACATTTCTCTCACCGACCTCCGCGCTGTGCGGACGCGTTCTCGTGCCCGCTTACAGCTGCGACCTCTCTCGCGCTCTCGCGTGTGCTGTGCTAGTGTTGTGA
Source organism: Crambus lathoniellus (assembly GCA_949710035.1). Taxonomy (NCBI): domain Eukaryota; kingdom Metazoa; phylum Arthropoda; class Insecta; order Lepidoptera; family Crambidae; genus Crambus; species Crambus lathoniellus. Next base: position 11,424,976 of record OX453323.1, on the reverse strand, counting down.
GTGGTTCCCGCTCGCCGCATTACGTACGTATACCGTCTTAGTGCAAAACGACTTGCTGTTTTTGCACTCGTTGCAAACATAGTACTCTTAGTGTTTGTATCAAAATACTAAGTGCCTATTTTTGCCCGCGATTTGCGTCGGTTGAAACCTAACGGTGCCAACTACCCCGACGGAGCGCCCCCGGTTCGCTCTCTAGGCCTCCAGGCCTAGGAAAACCGCAGTCCCGGACCCATTGCACTTGGGCCTAGTCCCAAGGGGAAGGGAACGAGCGGCTATCCGAATTAGGGATACCTGCTCCCGCAGTAGGCCCCCCTCCCCCCCTGCCTCCGGCGGGGGGAGATTTTTCTAGATCTTTCTGGCTCTTCAAGCACAAATTGTTTTTGTTTTATGTTATTTTTTTATTTTTATGTTTTTCATTTTTTTTACTTTGCTTTCTGTGTTTCTCCCTGTGTTTCTCTCTGCGTTCACTTCGCGTCACCACTATGGATCCGTACGAAATTGCCCAACGTATAGCCAATACTCCCGGCTTACTGGCGCACTTGGCCTTCCTCCCCGAAGTGAAGGACAAGCTAGCTTCCGCAATCCAGGACTTCGACCGTAAACTCACCCCGACCCCTAGCCACCAAACTCCCAACCCGTTGAAGAGGGCCTCGTCTGAGAGGTCCCTTTCACCGACTTCCGACCAGGAGCCAGCCATTCCCCCCAAAGAGGACCCCCCAACTGTCTCCGTCAACTGTCTCCCCCGCAAGGGAAAAAAAGGGAAAAAAGCCAAGAATCGGCCCTCGCCGATTCCGGAGCTCCCGAAATCCGCCTCCCCCACTCCACCCCCGGTCGCTCAAAGCATCCGCACTCCCGTTCCGCTGGACAAGATCGCAGCCGCGGTCACAGCGACACCCATGGACACTGTGCCATCAACCCCCGCGCTAGACGCGCCAACCCACCCACACACGCGGGTCAATCCCACGTCTGCCAAACCAAAGGCGCCTCCCCCCGTTTTCCTTCGGGAAAAAGGCAAGTGGACCGAAGTGTCCAAAATGTGCCTAACCGAGAAAATTAATTACACCCGTGCGTCCAACACGGGCTCAGCCATCAAAATTGAGGTGTCCACCATCTCTGACTACCGCCAACTAATCTCAAAGCTATCTACTCTCAAGATAGCCTACCACACTTTCGCGCTCCCGGAAGAGCGCAAGATCCGCGCGGTACTCCGTGGGGTACCCGTGGAGCTTCCCACCGATGAGATCAAAGCCGATCTCATCAGCCAGGGCTTCCCTGTCGAAGCCGTGCATCCGATGTACGGCCACGGCAGGCGCCGCTTCCCTCTGGCGTTGGTCGCTATGACCAACACAGCCCAAGCCAAAGAACTATACAAGGCCAAAGAACTTGTCATCTGCGGCCTCTCCAAAATCACCGTCGAGCCCCCGCGCAGCCGCGGGGTCCCAGCGCAATGCCACCGGTGCCAACTTTATGGACACGCGGCGGCCAATTGCACGGCCCCACCAAGGTGCGTCAAGTGCCTTGGCTCCCATTCCACCAGTGAGTGTGAACGCACTCGCGACACTCCCGGTCAACCCGCGTGTGTCAACTGCGGCCTCATTGGCCACCCAGCCAACTGGAGAGGGTGCATACGCGCCCCCCGCCCTAATCCCAAGTCCCAGTCCCAAAAACAAGGGCCAAAGCGGCAACCTCCCAGGTGGCCGCAGGCGGGCCCCCCAACAAACAATACCCAGAACTTCCCCGATCTTCCTAAATCGGGAGGTAGGATAGCCGCACAGGCCACAAAGTCGGCCTGGGGCGGCTCTAACACCTACACCCCCAGTCAGGCACCCGCCCCACCAAATTGGCGCTCCCAAGCGCACCCCCCAAATTGGCGCTCTGAAGCGCTCCCCCCGACGCAACCACAGTCTTACTCTAAAGAGGAAGACCTTGATTACGTCCTCAGTTCAATCCAAAACATTGACCTCGACGAGGTCTCAGTCATTGCCCATAAATTACGCAATGCCCGGACAGGCCGGGAACGCGTAATCATAATATCCCAACACAGTCAGTGCCTAAAAGCACTTCAAAGTTTTAAGTAAAGTCCCATTTTTCTATCTTATCTCATTTTAATTCCTTCATTTCACTCATTTCATTGCCGAACCGCCCGCTTTGGGCATCGGCCTTTTTGTTTTCTGATTTCAGATATGGCCAGACACCTCTTCTGGATGCTGGCCATCCCCAGTGCGCACTTCGCCTAGGTGGGTGACGCCCTGCGCCACGGCCCTCCAGGGACGTGGTCGCCACAGATAAGCTGAAATACCCGTCCAGGTAACAGCAGTTTTCAGGCAGTGTTTAGTCGGTAAGAGTCCGACATAACCATTACAGCCGGCTGTAATGGTATCCATGAGGATTCACTGCCTCCTTCCCCCGTAGTCCGGAAGGTTGCCGGATGAGCGATTGTTTCAATAGGAAACGATCGGTCGTTCGACGCAAAAAAAAAAAAAAAAAAAAAAAAAAAACGAATACCCATTTACCATAACATCCATACTAGTAATATTATAAATGTGAAAATGTGTTTGTTTGTCCGTCTTTAACGTCAAAACGGAGTAACGGATCGACGTTATTTTTAGTATGGGGATAGTTTGGGAGCTGGAGAGTGACATAGGGTACTTTTTATCCCGGAAAATGATAAAATAAAAATGGTAATTTTGTATGGTAAATCGTATCGTACTATCAAAACCATCTTCTATCTCACTCGTTGCACTTGGCGCAAGCAGCCGAGAAAAAATAGTGGGCCATGACTATATACAAAACTGTCATTTCTTCCATGGCAGCTACCAAAGAGTACGTTTTAGCCGCTTATTAATACCTACAGCAGCGTTCACTGATTACCTGCATTTGTTGCAGACAGTGTATAAAATTTCTTAGCTGTTTAACTTAAGTATGTGTTAGTCAGTAAACGCATATAATGTTAGTAATACGCAGTTCACCAAACATGGAAAAATACCACCATAAATGGAAAAATCACGTTTGCCGGTTCAGCTGGTTAAGTATATAATTTCTTTTTATTTACTTGGAGAGGAAGGTTTTCCTCAAGTAAAAGTTGGTAAATTACAAATGGCTATGAGAAGAAATGAGGTAGGTACATGCTTTGTCCAAAAATGTGTTCATAACTTCCGGGTGAAATAGGCCTATTGAGTCCTGCCCTAATTAAGAAAGTTAACAGAAAATTTCCAAATTCAGGAAAAGCAACAACACCAACTTTCTTTTTTTAAGAATACGCTGTAGAATAAACCTAATTTCTAATTTTAAAATATCGTTAAAGGATAGGTCGTTATACTAACAATCCCCTTTCAACGTTTAAATAATTAATTTCAACTTATACTAAAGCATGTTGTATAAGACTACAATGTAGAGGAAGCAAACACTACAAATGAATTATGCAAAAAATGTGTTCAGAGATCTGCCCCCCTGATTCACGAATCGTCAGAAAGAAATCGCTCCCGAAAGCGGAATGTATGCACTGTCTTTGTTACTTACAATAGAATAGACAAAGACAAAGCACAGCCGACTGCCGATTTGGTGCGGACGAACTTCGCTGCAAAACTGATCCGCGCTACCACACGTTCAAACCATGTCTGCAGCACCAAATCTAGTCGGCGCTACACAAGTTCCGATTTGGTCTGGCCGCACCAAGCTGTAGTTGCAGGTGTTGCCAGCCACTGCTAATCTCTATTATAATTACTGAAAACATCGATTTGCCTGCAATATATTAATTAAAAAGTTTTTTTTCGTTTTTTATTGTTTTATTACCGATAACCGGTCGTTCGGCTGACATGACGATGATCATGATGATTGTTTTATTATTATAAACTAGCTGTTGCCCGCGACTTCGTACGCGCGGTGTAGTGACTTTTGTGTTAGTTTAGTGTGTTTCTTGCCTAGATTTCATAACGCTCTTCTTGAAGTCCTATTCTCTACTAAAAGTGACTAAAGAATATCGAATACGCAGGCTAGGGTATGAACATGGTATGTTGTTATGATATGCTGCATGAACTTAGTCGAGCCCTCATTCATATATCTATGCGTCTGTCAAGAAACTTTTTCTCAAGAATGCGTGGGAGGTACTTATCAAGCTGGAATTTATATGAAATTAAATACTTCAGGGTGCCTACCATCAACTCTTATTGCGGTTTTGTTTAGGAACCTAAACTGATCTGCTTCGCTTATTCGTACCACGACAGCTTAATGTCAATGACAGCGATTCAGTGATCATTCAATGACATTTCACAGCCGCTGAGCTGTCATCAACTCTTATTTGACGTATAACTTGGCCAAGCTAACATGTCACCTGCAGGTTATACCCGTCCCTTTCACTCTCCTGGCATGACAGAATCGAGTGAAAGAGACGGGTAGAAGAAATAAGGACACAAATCGTTCGGTCATTCACATTTAGCAATTCATTTGCGATCCAGTTTTTAGAAGGTCATGGTACGAAGGAAAGCAATTCATTTTAGGAACCTATTCTGCATCGCGCTATTTTTGAATCGCTGTCTTAAAGTTGATGGTATGCAGCCAGGTCTGCAATCCCTTAGAGCCGAGAAATAAAATCAAACTTCTTTTCTCTTCTTCTTAATCCAAATCAAAAGGGCCACTTGCAGCAATACTTTGCTTCCGTTAAATCCGATCATGGATCGTGAATCTAATTTATTCTCTTGGATCGCACGAGGCACGTCCACTCCGACCACTAATATGGAGCTCCAGTGGAGCGCGTATTATCGTTTAGTGTGTGTCCGGCTCAGGCTCAGCAGCATGCGCCCTTTCACGATTCAAACAGAAGTTCTTACTTAGTAAGCTAGAAACACATTTCTCTGGCGCAGCGCAGCGCAGCGTCGACCGACGCGAGACCCGGGTGTGCACACTTTACTAGTGTGGCGCAGCGCGTTCTGACGAAATTTTTGATCAGTGTCAATCGAGTCGTTGCCGAGCTAACATCTGCATTATGTTTTCTTCTAATTTTGAAAACAATTTCTGTTCTTACTTGAACATATTAAATCCAAAAAAAAATATGTTGATGATTACGATGATAAGATGATGATGAATTCATTCATCATCATCTTATCATCGTAATCATGCACGAGATGCAATTTGTTTGTTTGTAATAGATAAACTCAAAAAATACTGAACCGATTTTAGAAATATATAGTGTAATTTATTTTCAAATCAGAATTATACATTATTATTGTTATAAAATTAAAAAGTCTAGTGTACTAAAAACACTTTAATACTGTTTTAACAGTATAATTAACAACCCTACATGATAATGAATTGGTGACTCTTCTAAACAAAAAAAAAATAAATTGGCCCATTATTGACGGAGAAATCGGTAAAGTAGTAGGTAATAAATATGTAGTTTAAAAATCTATAAAACACACTTTTATAGGAACAGAGTAAAAAGTACAAAATAACCGTCTATTCAGTAACTGAAATTAAAAAGCGTGGTGCGCGTTGTCAATATTAAGTACCTACCTACTTGAGTGCATGCTTTGCAAAGAGTGCACCACACTTTTTAAGTTACTGAATAGACGGTTATTTTGTACTTTTTACTCTGTTCCTATAAAAGTGTGTTTTATAGATTTTTAAACTACATATTTATTTTTTACTTTTTAGTTTAACAAATGGCAAGCTATGGATAGGGATGTAATCGATTTCACAGTCCATTCATGTGTCTGCCCATGCCCACCCCGTAAACATTATAACTCAAAGGCGTGATTGTATGTATTTAGTTTTACAAATTCAAGTGGAGTCTATTAGTTACCAGATGTGCGAGCCGAACCCTTACTTCCTCCCTGCTCCATCATCAGACCCTCACCACCAAGTGTAGCGAATAGGTCTCATCAGAACGAAACAAATGAGCCCATCTCGAGGGGTTTCCTAGTGGTCATTAAGGAGTGCCACTGGCTTCCTCCCAGCTTCATCATCAGACTCTCGCTACCAAGTGTAGCGAATAGGTCTCGTCTGAACAAAACAAATGAGCCAGAACTCGAGGTGTTTCCTATTGGTCATTAAGGAGTGCCACTGGCTTCCTCCCTGCTCCATCATCAGACCCTCACCACCAAGTGTAGCGAATAGGTCTCGTCTGAACGAAGCAAATGAGCCCAAACTCGAGGGGTTTTCTTGAGGTCATTATGGAGTTTCACTGGGTCCTCTCAGCTCCATCATCAGACCCTCACCGCCAAGTGTAGCGAATAGGTCTCATCAGAACGAAACAAATGAGCCAGAACTCGAGGTGTTTCCTATTGGTCATTAAGAAGTGCCACTGGCTTCCTCCCTGCTCCATCATCAGACCCTCACCATTAAGTGTAGCGAATAGGTCTCATCAGAACAAAACAAATGAGCCTAAACCCGAGAGGTTTCCTAGCAGCCATTGAAGAGTTCTATTGCCCACCTCTTGACTCCATCATCAGATCAGCTCGATGGTAGCAAATTATTGTATTGTCATCGGATTCATATAGACTTGCAAAGTTTCAAATCAATACGACAATTAGAAGTAGTTTAAAATTGAATTCCAAGATTTTCTTACATTGTGACTTAGTTACAAGTGAAGCTAATAAAAGTGTGGTAAAAAGCAAAATGCAGAGCTCCGCTGCGCAGTCCGCTACCGAGCCATCTGACGATACAATGCTAGAAAGTGGTGGGAATTGCATTGTGAATGAAAAAAAGTAAAAATTTAAATAACTTGCCATAGTAATTTCTTCTTTAGCGATTGTCAAATATCTGGAAAGGTATTTCTTTCACGTGTGGGGGAAATAATGCCTACTTATTGATTTTCCCGTGGGAATATGATACTATCCTGTGGTAAAAAGTAAAATTAGCCTATAATAATCCTTACCACAAATTAGCCCGCGCATAAAGAAATTTTTCCATAGCAATCAGATTTCCCGCGGTAAAAAGTAAAATATGTCTTTTCCAGGGCCTTAAACTGTCTCTATTTTAAATATAATCCTTTCCATGAAATCAAACTATTACCCTATACCAATTCCATTCCACAGCTTTGCCCGAGCTAAAACTTATTTTACCATGAGAATGAGCCCTATTCCCACGGTAACAATTCGCCTATGTCCTTCCTAATAGGGTTCAAACTATCTCCATTCCAAATTTCATCAAAATTGGTTCAGCCGTTTTGACGTGAGCATATACAATTTCGCATTTATAATAATAGTAGGGATACTAGAAATAGGAATATGAATGGCGGGCCGCGACTACGTCCGCGAGCACTACATCGCAAAATTTTGTGTCAATAAGTAGGTAGGCATTCTCTAAGGTCTCATCAGTACCATCATCAATCTATTTTAATGTCCTCGCTGCTGGGGCACAGGCCTTCATATAGATGGATAAGGTGAATGGGCCATGACCTTCCACACGGGCCCATTGAAGTTATGGTGTATTAACCAATCCAAATACAGCCAGAAACATCGGCTTATCGTGTCTTCCGAAGCGCAATATATTTTTTAACAGCAATCCCGTGATAGACCATTGCAAAAGTCACATAACCTCAGCGATCGCAGGCCGAGCACGTTACCCACTGCTCTATATACCAAATTTCATGAAAGCCGGATCGCTGGTTTAGGCTTTCGATACCTAGACAAACAGGAGCTACTTTCGTATGAATAATATTCGGACATTCTCCTACTCTTGAACTACCAAAATGCAAAAAATCAAGTCAATACTTTGCTAAAAAAATATGTAATACTGATTTTCTTGAGTTTTATTCCAATGCATAAAGAACTTTTTGCTTTGCACGAAAATGAACTGTCATGGAACCCATGCTTTATTGAATAAAGTGAATAAAAAAAAACTGTAGGAATCCCACGGGAACTGTACTTTTTTCCGAGTTAAAAAAACGGTATGAAATTTTCCAGGCCAGATTTTAATTATTATCCCGATTGAATTAGCCGTTTTTAGATTTATTAGATTAGATTTATTTATTTCTTAACAATGTTTATTGTGTCGAAAATTATAACACTTATGGTAAATACATTTGATTTATTACACTTTCCCAATTATAATTAAATTACATTAAAAAATACAAAATAATAATAATAAGTGATATTCAAAATTAATAAATTCTTAACAATAATGTCATAATTTACAATATTAATTAAAAAATTATTTAAAAATTCATTTCCATAATAATATTTTAGGTAAAACCAGTCAATAGTAGTACGGAGTTTGGATGATTGAGCCACAAACATCCAAACTCCGTATCTTTAATTCCCCCACCCACCCTATATAAACATTAACCCCCTTTCTACCCTATTAGTGGTTGTTTTTTTTTGCCTACGCAGATCATTTTTAATGATGACCAGTATCCTTCACCCCACCCACCCTATATAAACATTAACCGCCTTTCTACTCTATTAGTGGTTTTTTATTTTGCCTACGCAGATCATTTTTAATGATGACCAGTATCCTTCATACCAATTTCCATACTCCTAAGTCCAGAAATGAGGAAGTTTTCATATAAGCCTTAATCCCCCCTTTCTACCCTATTAGGGAGTTTTTTTAAAACTTCGCTTACGCAGATAACTTTCAATCGTGATCAGTATCCAACATACCAATTTTCATACTTCAAGTTCAGAAATGAAGAAGTTCCATATAAACTGTATCTCCCCATTTTACCCTATTAAAGGGTGGTTTTTTTACTTTGCTTACTCAAATCATTTTCAGTCGTAACCAGTATCCAACATACTAATTTTCATGCTTCTAAGTTCAGAAATGAGGAAGTTCCATATAACCTTAACCCCCCCATTTTACCCCTTCAAGGGGGGAGTTACCCAAAATCCGTTCTTAGCGGACGTCTCCTATAGACCGATAGCGCTAAGTTTTGAGGTTTCAAAAATACTAAAGTTGATGGTTTTTCGCATATAGTTTCCGGACCATTTACCCAACCTTATACTTTATTTTGTGTCACTTTGGGTACATGCTTAAGTGTAAATTTAGGTATTTATCTTTTCGATCAGTTTTGGACGTAAAAGAAAATTCAAGATGAAAATTTTACATTCATGATACTATCGAAGTAGGAACTGATGTACATAGGCATTTTGTGTCATCTCTGTCCACGAGAATCCTGATATTTAACCAAAAACTAACACTTCGCTCTACTAGCTCTAAAAGAATATTACAATAGGTTAAATAGGTGTTACGTGTTTAAGAGTACTGATATCTTCTGTTCAAAATATTTTGTGTGAAATTCATCCACGACTTTTATAGTTTTTTTTTATTACAACACCCTGTAAAAGCCACAATAGAAAATGCAAGTTATTAGAGTTTACGTGTTTTTGATTATGATGGTGTAACAAAACACTATTCATAATTTGTGTCGTTTTTATCCACGAAATCTTATAATTTGGAAAAAAACAGACAGACGAAGGGCACTGTTTTCTCATACTGACTCTATGTCAGTTTGCAATGGCCGAAGATGGCACAAATTCGGTTTGCACACTCCTCAGGCTATCTTAGACTATTACCATAATTATTTTGAACTTAAATTTATTTTGCCAGTTTTGACTGTAATAAAAACAATCAACCACAAATCAACGAATTGCCGAAAATGCAAGTGGCAGATGTGACACAAAACGCAATAATAAGATTCATAGGTACGACTGTACCCACAGTTGAGCGGTGTTTTGCAGAAAACGACCAACGCCAAAAACACAGTTTCGAGATATAAGCAGTTTAAGGTTTTTTTGTTCATGCTCGAAATTTATTGTAAAAATTGTTATAAATTGGAGCAAAATTGTTAAAATGCTATCTTAGCTATTAAATAAACTATTTTTTAATACTGTAATAATTTGATAAACTATAGAAATATCGCATTTATTTATGGTCGTTTTCAACTAATTGACTGTTTCTTGCATTTACATTTTCGCAGAATGAGACTAAATGGGATGGTCTCGTTCTGCATAATAAAATTTCAAAGATCAGAAATAAACTGAATGATACCAATTCAATTGTTATATTTTGCAAAATATATTATTAATCTTGAAATGATTAATTATTCAGTTTCTAATATCAATCAATCTAATATCCAGTTCGGGAATATTGTAGCCCTCAACAAATTCATTGGAATCAGGACCTGCATGAAGATTTAAATAGATTTCTTGGCAATCCTTAGGTATCATCATCATTATATCAGCCGAACAACGCCCACTGCTGGGCATAGGCCTCTCCCAAGATCTTCACAACGTTTGGTCCTGCGCTGCCCGCGTCCAGCGGCTTTCCGTGACTTTGACTAGATCGCCGTTCCACCATGTAGGGGGCCTGCCCACGGAGCATCTCGTCTGGAAAACGATCGCCATTCGAAAACCTTTCCGACGGCTATCGGTTCTCCACGCTACCTATGTGTCTCGCTCACTGCCACTTCAACGATGCAATCCTTCGAGCAATGTCGGTTGTTTTGGTTCTCCAGCGGATCTCATCATTTCTGATTCGATCGAACAGTGAAATACCAAGCATCGGTCTCTCCATTGCTCGCTGGGTGACCTTAAGCCTTCTTATGAGACCCATAGTAAAAGACCACTTTTACTATCTCTCTTCTATAGGTCATTACTGGCAACACACACTGGTCAAAGACTTTGAGGTATTTCAGACGCGAATATATGCAGGAGCTTCCCGAACGCTGCCCATTCGAGCTGGATTCGACGAGTGATCTCTTTCTCGAAGCTGGACTTACCTAATTGGACCGTCTGTCCCAGGTAAACATATTGGTTAACAACTTCGAGTGTATTGTATCTAACACTAGCTTTCCGCCCGCGGCTTTGCCGGCGTGGACTTCACGACCTTATGCCGCGGGAATGTGACATTTTTCCGGGATAAAAAGTAGCCTATGTTCCTCTCCAGGCTACAATGTATTTGTGTCCTAAATTTCAGCCATATCCGTTCAGCCGTTTTGGCGTGATTGAGTAACAAACATAAAAACATCCAAACATCTAAACTTTCACATTTATAATATTAGTAGGATTAACTGGAGCGGTTACAACATGGGCATTGGACAAGATTTTCGTCTTATCTATGTTCATCTTAAGACACACTTTTTGAGAAGGTTTACTGAGATCTTCGAGCATTGTGTTCAGGTCTTCTAAAGACTCAGCCATAAGAACTACATAATCGGCAAACCGTAGGTGTATTAGGTACTCGACATTGATGTTGATGCCGCATCCTTTCCAGTCCAGACGCTTAAAAATATCCTCCAAAGCAGCAGTGAACACTTTCGGAGAAATAACGTCTCCCCGTCTCACACCTCTATGTAGTTGGATAGGATTAGAGCTCTGGTTCTGTAATCGGATAGACGTGGTGGCGTTTTGGTATAAGTACCTCAGCACCTCATTGTACCTGTAGTCTATTTGGCTCTTCTAGAGAGACTGCAGCACGACCCGTCTCAATCGAATCAAAGGCTTTCTCATAGTCAACAAATGCCAAGCAAAGTGGCAAGTTGTACTCTTCGATCTTCCTTCTGTATAACTAGCCGCAGTATATGAGTGTGGTCTATGGTACTATATACTTTCCAGAACCCGGCTTGTTGTTGAACCCGGTAGGTTGGAAGTCGTCGAACCTGCGATTTGCAATGACTCTCGAAAACAACTTATAGTTATGGCTCAGAAGTGAGATAGGTTTGTAGTTCTTCAAGAGTTATCACCTTTCTTGAAAAAAAATACATTACATCGTTTCTGCCCCATGCCTTTGGCGTTTAGCCCTCGAGGATGACTGAATTGAAAAGCTTCTGGAGAACCTTAAGTATCGGATTTCCATTCGCACTCAGAAGCTCTGTTGTGATTCCGTCATCGCCCGCAGCCTTGTTGTTTTTAAACTGCCTGAGAGCCATTCTAATCTCGTACAGGCTGATGTCCAGGATATCTTCTGCATAGTGTCGGGTAAGCTTGGCTCTAGTCTTTAGTCTTGCTTTCAACAGGTGTTTGCGTGGAATATAAATGTCCATAGAAACTCCCAATCTCCCTCAGGATTTTAGGTGTTGACGAAATGATGCTACCTTCCTCAGTTTTCAGTCTCGTCGTGAGCTTTTGTTCCGCTCAATATCCTTTTAAATACGCTCGGTACAAAATTGGCTAAGGTCGCTTGTCAAAGACTTAATAATAATAAAGCCCTTTATTCCGAACTTAAGTATCAGATACTAAAGCAGACAACTACAAAAAATCTCTTAGTTCGGTGTACCTCCTAGCATAGGCCTCCTCCAACGACTTCCATTGTTGCCTGTCTTGGGCAACCTTCTCCAGTTAGGACCTGCTGTCAACTTTAGGTCATCTTCCCACCTCGTATGTTGTCAAAAATATACAAAATATCTGTATATTGAGCTGCCAATAACGATGAGCATCCGCTGAGTTCTGTAGCTTCATTTCGTGTCTCTGATCCATGAGTTAGAGAGCCTGGCTAGAGAGTTTCTTTAATTTGGGACGGTGGGTTGCAAAGTACTTGGACCCTACCGTACGGACAGTATTCACCACCATATTGTATAGATCGTTCACATCGATGCTGTTCTCAGATCTTTCAAGCTTGACGTTCATATTCGTGTGCCTCTGACCATACGGTGATCGCTTCCTGTCATAACAGCGTTGATCACAACGATATCATTGAATATGTGCTTCTTCGTCGACATGATAAAATCGATCCCTTTTTTCACTTCACCGTCCGGACTGATCCAGGTCAATTTGCCGCTTACGGGCTTTCTAAAGAAGGAGTTCATCATAATATAGAGGTTCTCCCTCTCCATAAAGTCTGCTAGCATCTGGCCTCTTTCAATCCAAATTGCCCCACTATCAACTCATCACTGCAGCGTTGCCCTAACTTCGCATTGAAATCTCCCATCACAACCGTGTAGTGGGTTTCATAGCTATGCATGGCTTTAGAGATCTCCTCATACATAGCCTCCACTTCGACATCGTCGTGTTTCGAAGTCGGAGCGTAGACCTGATGACATTCAGCGAATACCGTTTCGATATGCTGAGTATCAGGTACGCTACCCTGCTTGACACACTTCCGATGGTAATCACGTTGTTGACAAGGGACTTGTGGACAATGAACCTGACACCACCAATGGACTGTTGGTCGCCCTCCCGGTGGTATAGTAAGTTACCGGATTGCAGGATAATCGAGGCCTCCCCACTCTTTGCGAACTTCAGATAACCCAATGATATCCCAATGTAACTAAGGTACTAATTGCTTCTTCCAACTCCAAGAGCTTCGCGTCGAGCCGCAATTTGCGCGTGTTGTAGGTTGCCAGATCGAGTCGTCTCGGTGTTGGTAGCCGGATCCTACCCGGTGATTGTTAGCACCCCCTGCCCTGCCGTTACCATAGCTTATTAAGCAGTTTTCCTCTTTCGCCTCTTTCCTCTTACGACACTCACGGGAAGAGAGGGGGTGCTATTATTTTTATGTGCCGGCACTATACGGCACCATCCGTGGGTATAACTGGTAGTAAAAAACTAAAATAGACCACACCGAATCTCGGTCTCAATCTGAAAAAAAAATACTAATAATAATTATGAGTTTTGCAGAAAGCGACCACTGCAATGGTCGTTTTCTGCAAATTAGTAAGTGAGCAGTTTTGGATCATATGTTTTTGCTGAAAGCAGCCAAGTCAGTTGGTCGCTTTCTGTTTTTTAAAGAATCTGCTTAAACTTGAATTTTAGTACATCAATGGTCTGGACTTGGTCGCGTTTAACATATAAATGTGCGATACTGGTGTATGGTCTCATTTGACAAATTATTATCTCGAGTTTGACAAGTGCTAGGAGTTCGCATGTTTTTGGACAATGTAGATTAAAATAAATCTTAAGCAATGGGTATCATAACTCATTTTAGCAAAAATGGCCGTTGGTCGCTTTCTGCAAAACACCGCTCAGTTAAGAAATAGCAACTTTAGAATTTTTTAAACTTATGACCTCAAAATAGGCCAGCGCTATCGGTCTACTAGTCATAATCTACTTTCCTGCCAAATTACATCTTCGTTGGTCCAGTAGTTTTCGAGATTTCGTGATGAGTGAGTTATGTCGCTTCGATTTTATATATATAGATTAGCTTTTCGCCCGCGGTTTCGCCCGCGTAGACTATACGACGTTATTCCGAGGGAACGTGATATTTTTCCGGGATAAAAAGTAGCCTATATTTCTCTCCAGGCTACAAAGTATCTGTGTCCCAAAGGACATGTCCCAATATGGGCCACGTCTATGTACACCATCCCCAAAGATGGAGAAAAATTTACTGATTCTGAGAAAAATATACATAATTATAAATAATGTACGGTTAAATGGTTATTAATAAAAACAAATCAATATTTTTTACTCGAAATAAGGCGTCAAATATGGCAACTCTTCGTAAATAAAACTGTCAGTGTCACTGTAATTGACTTGAGTTCTATTCTACTCTGCTCTGTGCTGTGGGTTGTTGTCATTATTCAATTGACTGACATGACAGCTGACAGTGACAGCACAAGACAGACCAGACAAACAACATCAAAATGACATCTTCATTCTTCCGCCATGATGAATTGTGGATGTGTTTTTGCATTTTATTTAATGTTCCTTCCAGAAAACAAAGCGAATTTATAGAAATTGAATAATTAGAAACTGTTAATCGTATCTTTATCTATTTTTTGGAAAACTGTACAAAGACGTGGCCCAGACCTCATACATTTTGGACATCACCTTTCAGCTAAATCTGTTCAGCCGTTTTGGCGTGATGGAGTAACAAACATTCAAACATCCAAACATCTAAACATCCAAACATCTAAACTTTCACATTTATAATATTAGTAGGATAGTAGGACTAGCGGATCCTCGCGGTTTTACGCGCGTGGTAGGTACCTGTTCCCGTGGGAATATCGGGATAAAATAGCCTTTGTTAATCAGGGATAATGTAGCATTCTAAGTGAAATAATTTTTGAAATCGGTCAAGACCTACCTAGTTTTTGAGTTTATTCATTACATAACATACCTAGGTACATACAAAACTTTCCTCTTTATTATTAGTATAGAAGCATGGAAGTGTAACCTTCGATCCCTTCGATCAACAATTTAGTTGTTATTGTTGATCGAAGAGTGTAACATCCATATTTTATATATTTACGGTATTACTTGGTACCTATATTTGTCAAAATTTGTTTTGAAAAAGAATATTTCTGGAATGTCATATTATATAGGGTATTTTACTGTTGTTGAAATGTAGATATTTAATGATGACGCTAAAAAATATTGCAATTAAGAATACCAAATGTGAAAATATAATTTGAATCTGTTTTATAATAAAAGAATTATAGTCTGTTTGATTTTGACTATAGCTGTCTCTTTCTAAAACGAAATCTTCTATGGCGTGACTATGACGCTACTAACGCATTGACGTCACAAAGATAGCGTCCTGTCCTTGTCTAATTATAAAGTTTGAAGTCCTATATCTTTGAAAATATTTAAGATAATTCAAAATAAAAACTTGTTTTGTGTAGCTAATATTTCGAAAAACGTTTTAAAGAAATAAAAAAAAAATCAGTAAAATACCGTATTGTCATAGAATATTTTAACTGTTTCGGTCTTCGATCAACAATAACAGTGTTGATCGAAGGTTTTGGTCCATCTCATTGAATCTACAAATTTAATTTTAGTTAATTAACATATTTTTATTATTATTTGTACTGCGTAGGCTTTATGTGCTGGTATAAAAATTATTTTTGTAAAAAAATAAAACCGCCTTCAAAAAACCACATCAAAAAAGTAAGAAATAATTCCTCACCAAATAAATAACGTAAGTACCTACTTTGAAGTCGGGCGTGAAACATGTAAAATTTTTTGTTGTTTTTGTTAAAACCCGCCCGACTTCAAAGTACTTACGTTATTTATTTGGTGAGGAATTATTTCTTACTTTTTTGATGTGGTTTTTTTTGAAGGCGGTTTTATTTTTTTATAAAAATAATTTTTATTTCACTCTTTTTAGTGCATCGTGCAGGCAATTTACGTGTTTTCTGGTAAATAGGTATGTGATCAAACTGAAAACCTCCTTTTCGAAGTCGGTTAAAATACCTTGAGGTATCTCCTTTTTAACAAAACAAGAATCATCTAAATCGGTTTATAAACAAAGGAGTTATGCCTAAAGATACGTATTAAATTCACATAAAGTGGTAACGAAAATGACAGTATTTTCAAGATTTCCTGAAAACTACTGAACCGATTTCAAAATTTCAAAAAATAGGACCAACTTGGAAACCAACCTGATGTAATAACGTTTGAACCATTACAATCGGTTCAGCAGTCTTCGAGTAATCGGTGGACATACACAAAAAAAAAAAAAAAACATACAGACGAATAGAGAACCTCCTTCTTTTTGATTTAGAAGTCGGTGAAAAACCTGTAAGTAGCCTGCTACAGGTTTTTTATTTGGAATATTAAGTAAATATTAATTCTTGTGGACTAACTGCATTTTTACAAGCTTTTTATTAACTTGCCATGTTAGTTAGTTAGTTAGTTAGTTGTATTCAGGTTTGGTTCAGATGACAATACAATATTAAAGTGCAGTCAGCAAAAAGGCTTGTCATAAAAATGAAATTTTTACTTAATACTTTTTATTGGCTGCCCAGCCATAGAAGTATGGATAGTATACAAAAGTATATATTTAGATATGTTATTAGACAATATCTTATTAACACGTCAGTTGAGAAAGGCTCGACTGATATGGTTGATTATTAGTCATTGTGTTCGTAATTCAGTCAGGTTCCATCCTCTGATTCACAAACCATCGGAAACGGAATCGGATTCAAACTCTGTGCTTTGTCTTTGTCTGTTCTGTAGAGAGTGACTGAGGCAGTGCATACATTCCGCTGTCGAGCGTTTCCGACGATTTGTCGAACGACGACGACGAACGAGGGGGCAGGTCAAGGTTTGAATGAAAGATATGATTCGTAGAATGAAGTTCGTAGGCTATTTTTGTCCCGAAATTTCACGGAAGCAAAGCCCGGGGCGCGGGTAGTTTTTGTATGAAAATCTTAATCTCTAAGTACATTTTCTTAACACTACCCAAATAAAGGGCTTATTACACTTGGCTTCAGCATCTAATTCAGCATATATTGCTTTCTTTGAGCTCATTTGTAGCAAGTGATGCAATCAAAACAAGCAATGTATGCTTAATTAGATGCTGAATTTAGCCAAGTGTAATAAGCCCTATTTAGCCTGAAACTCTTTTTCTTATAGATTTGTAAAGTTTCTAAAGTTAGGAAAGACCCGATTCAAATTAATAAAACAATGATGCTAGATTTTTTTATTTCTCAAAACCCATCTATGGCGTTCGGCTTGAGTGGGTTAAAAACATTTCTCAATTTATTAAGTAAATTGCGTATAAAACATCATTATCATCATCATCATCAGCTGTTTCTATGCCTTACTGCTGGGGATAAGGAGAATAGGCCATTTATTTTTACCACAACGGGGTAGCACTTAGCCTTCATCACACCTACCTAATTATTACTAAAGGTGGAAGTGCACTACTCCCGGAATCCTCAATCACTGAGGATCTGGCTATCTCATCTCTAACTGCCGAAACACAATAATGCTGAAATATCATTGTTATGGCGTCAGACTAAAGTGTTTATTACACTTGGCAAAATTCAGCATCTAATTAAGCATACATTGCTTGTTTTGATTAATTGATCACTTGCTACAAATGAGCTCAAAGAAAGCAATGTATGCTTAATTAGATGCTGAATTTAGCCAAGTGTAATAGGCCCTTTAGATAAGATGGTGGTAGCTAGCCAGACGGATTCGGACAAGTCCTTTTACCACCAACCAAACCGAAAACAATATGTACCCTAACTGGGAATCGAGCCCGGGACCTCTGGGTCTGAAACTGGCGGAGTGAACCACTAGACCACATAGGCGGTTAATTATTATACACCGTGAAATTTTACTTGTTGACTCCCCGAAAATTACTTAAAGTACTTATCAATACAAATAACTTTTACTATGGGAACAACTCTGAAATATTGAAAAAACATCGGCTGTTCCATACATTTCAATAGAGTTGATTGGGTGAAAATTTGTATGGAACAGCTGATATTTTTTTCGCAATTTCAGGTCGCCGATATAATTTTTTGTCGATATAATCTCGTAATACAGTATGAATTAATGTAAAAAAAACTTGTGGTAAGTATACACACAAATTAATTTAATATAATCTCAATTCATTTCGAGAAAAAGGATTTTTTATAAAAAAATACTTTCAATGTATTTTTTTTTAAAAAACATCCTTTAACCACGTTTTCCCAAAAAACTGGCATTTTGCAAGTACCTACTGCGTACCATTACGACGGCAGACTTACATAACTGATTTTGAAAATTGAAAACGAAATATTAGAAAAAACGACCTATTCTCCAAGTCATCTTTACTAATATTATAAAGAGGAAAGATTTGATTGTTTGTTTGTTTGTTTGCATCGAATAGGCTCCGAAACTACTGGGCCAATTTAGAAAATTCTTTGACCGACCAACGACTCCGTAGCTCAGTGGTTAGAGCAGCCGCCCGGATAGCGAAAGGTCCGAGTCCCATCGGAGCTGGTTGTGAGACGGGTCGATTTTTTCTAAATACTTTATTTTCCATTTTTCTATGATAAAAATTGCATTGTGAATGCAAAAAAGTAAAAATTTAAATAATTCTTTGACCTATAGAAAACTACATTCTTCCCGAGTGACATAGGCTATATTTTATCCCGATATTCCCACGGGAACGGGTACCACGCGGGTAAAACCGCGAGGATCCGCTAGTTTCTAATATTTCATTTTCAATAATAGAAATTGCACTGTGAATGCAAAAAAGTAAAAGTAATTTGATTTTGAAAATTCTTTCGTCAGTAAAAAGCTAAATTATTCCTTAATTTATAATTTTATCCCGATATTTCCGGGACGGTTACCGCTCAGGTTAAACCACAGGAAGCGGCTAGCAATAAATTTATCATTAGATTTATAGGTCCAAAAATTGGGCAATGATTTACAAATGTCGTCACTTCCAGTGTTGTAGTCTACATTGCATCGTCAATGGGCAGGGCCCCCGCACCCCGCGCGATCGATTCCGCGCCTGCGCCCCTCGGGGCCCAGTATTGAATGGGCCCATTCATAGCGCAACTGGTGCCTTCAGAATGAACCGTACTCTATACCTAGTCATGTCACATCTCTATACTACCTATACTACAACCAGGCGTGGGCCGAACGTTCCAAATTCGAAATTGGTTTTTCGATTGGCTGGGCGGTCGGTTTTTTTTCAGCCATGATTGATAGACCCTTGATCGGGTCGTTGTGGTATTTGAAATTTGATTTTGGAATATTGGCATTGGCACCGTGAAATATCTGTTATTTGTACGATTGTTCCGATTCTTTTGTTCTTTATTTAATAAATTTTCCTTTTTTTATCGTGTTTGATTTCGTTTATTATAACGACTAGTAGTCTTGTAAATGGCGAATTTCCTTTTTTCATAAAATTTAAGTGTTAATTTGAAATCGTTTTATTTATAATCTTAGTAGGTAAGTATTATAATTTTGTAGATTGGGAATTACTAAATCAATCTTTTTTATCATTAGCAAATGTTGTTTTATTAAGTCCTTGTGTTTAAATAGAACCAAGTATCTGTATAATAACCGAAATAATATAATATATTTTATTTTTATTAGGTCATACGACCCACCCCGGCCTCGCACGGATGCAAATAATTTTGTTAAAGAGGTACTTAGATTAGATCTTGGAGGACAATGCATTGTGGCTACCTTTTGTTACGAAAATTTGTAGCAATTCCTATGATACACGATATAAACGAATTCCTTGCAAGACGCGGAATTCTTGCGCAGGAAGACGCGGAAAGCATCCTAGTTTTGGATAAACTTCTATGGACTTTATTACTTAAAATAGTTTTATAACAAACCGGATGCGTTAGAATTTCAGCCATAGTTGAACTGAGAAAGCATGACGAGGGTGTCATAGTTTACAAATACTTTGAGCAACGAATGCTAGTGCTGTTGAGCCTAGCTTCGGCCAAAGCTACGCGTCAGCGACGCGGGACGACAGATGGATCAAAGGTCACAGTGGATCACGGGCCGACGAACTGGCCAGACGCGCATCTGGCTCGACGCCTATTGGCCCAGAGCCGATCGCACCTATCCCGACAAGCTGATTTGCTAATAAGATCTGTGAACGCACATTAGAATTACACCAACAAAACTGGAGCTCCCTGGATTCGTGCAGACAGACGAAACTCGCATTTGTTTTTTTTTTTTTTTTTCATTTTTTCAACAGTTTGTCTTTCTAGTTTAAGTATGGATGTTGTTGTCAAAATAAATAAAATTAAATAAAATTACCGCGCGTGGACGTTCGTCAATCCAGTACCCAGAAACAGATATAATTTAGGTGTCACCGACAGTCCCCTATGCAGAGGGTGCATGGAGGAAGAAGAAACAGCTGCCCACGTACTGCTGGAATGCAGGGGGTGGTCCACCACCGGGCGAGGTACCTCGGCTCGCCGGGTAGCGTCCAGGAAGCGATCACGAATGTGAGAGCTATTGGAGCGTTGCTGGCTGAGTTGGGCTGGCTGAAGTGATCCGGCCGCGCACCGTCCTGTCTCAAAACGTCATAGTTGTACCCAACGGTATTGACAGGAATTGAGCAATTTTAGTAAGCGTATGAGTGCATCTTTACTTTCCCGCGTCGCACCCGCTTAGCTGACGCTTGGTCGCATCTTATGGCCAAAGCCTAAGTGTCGGAGATTTGATAGGGGTCGTCTGTAGAATATTTACATATGTGAAGTCACGTCTTTCTCCCTAAGGGTGGGCTGGGGACTTCTACTTAAGATAGCCGATAGCACATCTTGTTTTTCTTGTTGACCTTGAGAACGTTCTTATTGCGTATTAGCAACCTCCAACTTCGCACGGGTTAATTTTAGGTATATAATATGGATGTGTACATATATTATAAACTTAACTCCTAAACCACTCTAAATAGTGACGAAAATCGCATTAAAAGCCTAAAATCCCTTGTGTAGTTTCAAAGAGCTAAGCGTAAGACGGCTGCTGGAAGTGACTTTTTTATACTGTGTAGGTAGAGTAATAAGTGCCAGTAGCATGAAAAACTATCGTTATAGTAATCGAATTGTAAACTATACCGTCCTAATCCGTCCGGAATATTAGGATAAAAAAAAATTACGGTACGGACGTACAATTTTTTTATTATAATATTTTTTTATTCCCCCGGGAACGGATACCACACGGGAAGACCGCGAAGAGCAGCTGGAAGATAAGGAAACTGAAAGCCGTTATCATCATCACCACCATCAGCCATTTATTATATTATTATATTATTATTATTATATTTAATGTCCCCACAGCTGGGGCACTGGCCTTCCTCATGGATGGATAAGGAGAATGGGCCATGACCCACCACGCGGGCCCAGTGCGGAATGGTGGGTATTAACGAATGCAAATGCAGCCGGGACCAACGGCTTAACGTACCTTCCGATTCCGACGCACGGAGGAGCTCGAGATGAAAAGTTTTCGGTCACCCATCCCGTGACTGACCATTGCGAAAGTTGCTTAAGCTCTATGATTGCAGGTGACTGCTCCACGGGCTCCTTAGAAAGCCGTTATATACCTCAAAAAATAATAGAACTAGTAAAATGACGTTAGCAATAGCTGCAGCGTTATGAGTGGGTCGTTGAGATTCGTATCAATCATTAAGAATCAATCAGGGTCAATTAATCAAATGATCAATTCTAAATTGAGCGTTCTCATTCATTTCATAAATTAAATAAATCTTTACGCCTCCTCCGTTCATGTTATTTATCTCTTTAATCTGAATGTAAATATTAAATGATGAGAAATACTTAAAACCCTTGAAAATGGATTTGATTTTGGAGGATCTACTTAACATAAAATTTTGAAAAGGTTTTTAATCCCTTGAATTAAATTTACAATAAAATTGGTACACTGACTTCCAATATTCCTAGTGAATAAGCGAGTTTCTCTCACTTAAATGTATGTGAAATATTAACCCAAGGTGTAAGTTGTTAAGAGGCTCCTCAGGCTCTGTAGGTACCCCTACCCTAGCATTAAATACTGTCGTCGTTAAGGTACTTAACCGTTATTGTGATCGTGTGCTCGTATTACAGGGTGTGCACGTTTTTTTGTTCCAGTGGTGGGCAAAAACTAGAAATATCGTGTTTTTTTAATGACATTTTGCTGACAAGATGTTGTCCAACCATAGCGCTGCTGCCAGCTGAAGGTCTTAGAAGTTAGGCCCGATAAATTGCTAAAAAAGAAGAAAAAATACAAAGCGCCGCTGTAACCGGAACATTGCCGATCTATATTTTGTACGAAAACCCAGAGCATAGCTCTTTCGGTCGTATAAGGAACTAAAATTCAATATATATATGACAGCTTTAGAGGGATTGTATATTTAACTATTGAATTACAAACAAACTAAAAAATACTGAGTTGCATACCTAAAATACTACCTACTAATGAAATGCACACAAAAAGTAGTATAGTAGTATATAGTAGTATATAGTATAGTATATAATAAGAATATTGATAAAAAAAGACGAAAGACATTACCCACAGAAACCCCTTTGACACAATAGTTAAAATCTGCCACTTCAATCCGTGTCATAACTAAAATGCCGTTAACCTACACCTGATCGATTTTGAGTTTTCAACCTTATATAAATAAGGATTAAAATCTCTACCGATATGTATAAATAAATGTTTTAGTAGTTAGCTGCATTTTAGTTTAAAAAAGACACGGCAATAAATGTACGAAGTACACAAATAAATACTTAAGTACCTGTATATACAGAACAAACTCTACTTATGTACAAATCCTGATTAATTATGGCTAGAGCTTAGTGAAAAACCTGTGCAATTAGGATTAAATCCTAGAACGAAATGGGTTTTATTTTATTTATAGGGACATTAATGGCATTGTATTAATGATTTATATTTTACTACTTATTTTCGTCCGCGTGGAATTGAGATATTTACAATAGTTTCATACAAACTTTGATCCCTTTTCCCCCTTAAGGCACGCTTACACGGGCAACTAAAATTGCACGATTTCTGTCAATCCCCGTCAAATATGACGGCAAGGTCAAGCAAGTAAGGGCGATGGCAAAATGTCAAATATAGTAACCTGTTGCTAAGATACAGCCACACAATACCACGAAATACCTTTCAACATAACTTGGTAATATTATTGTCTGTAAAATGTATTTTGACTTACCCAGTGTAACTTACTTTGTTACAAGGTTAATAAATGCTTTGATTTATTTTTTTTTAATATGAAGCAATATTGCTCCACTTAACTGCTCCAGTTTGATCCATTACAGTTGCCAGGCAATTATTGCCAAAAAATTTGCCCGTGTACGCGCGCCGTTAGGGAGAGAATTTCCATAAAAGCTATCTTAGTTGCTCCCTACACTTCTCAAGGAACATACATTGCCAAATTTCAGCTTTTTGCGCCTGGTAGTTTCGGCTGTGCGTCAGTCAGTAACGGACGGAAGAGTTTCGAATAATATAGGTAGGTACCTATTGATTTACTGGATTGAAGTAAAAAAAAGTTTGATCAAAATAATTTTTAATTCAAAAACACGACTTCCAAAATTGATCTAAAAACTAAATTCGTAAGTAAAAAAACAAGCTCTCATTGCAGTCGGGGTACCATGCTGTGGAATACTTCTTTTTGCAGTCAGAGCTTGTTTTTCACTTTTTAGTTAGATTTTGGTAGTCGTGTTTTTTATTTATAAATTCTTCTTCTTAAATTTTATTTATAAATATTATTTTTACACGGCTGCGAGGAGTGTTATTTTATTGTATTCCTTTTTGTGATTACGTATACAAATTATATATTATTTTTTAATGTACTCGTCGAGGTCTCTAATATGATTTTTTTATTGGGCTACACGTCCGCCATATTGAATATTTTAAAAAATATATTTCTATTGTTACTCGGGGTAACATAACGTTAAGTAATGATATTTCATTCATTAAAACCCGTTAAGGCGTTCAAAAGTAATGGTGGACTAAAAAAACTCACATACATAGCTACATACATAAACATACACGTACAATTATCCCTAAACACAATATTTTCCTTTCTTGGGCAGTCGATCGTGTAATTACGTTGACAACTTTGTGTTGTGCTTTTGTTTCCAAAGAGTATTCGACAAAATATACCAATGCCACTAAATCCAATGTTTCTAGATGTGCCTTTCGCTGGAAAAGTTTGAGATATCAAATATTAGGCCATCTCATAACCGACCCGCCGTAGTCGAAGATCGAACGCACACCCACTGCGATATCGAACTCCATAAACAATATAAAGGATGAGATTTTATATTATTTTTATGCATTCACTATGCAATTTTTGTAAGTATAGGAAAAATGTGATTGTAAAAAACCTCGAGCCCTATAAGTAGCTTTCAGGCGGGATTCGAACCCGCGCCTCCGGCAATCCGGCCCGATGCTCTAACCAACTAAGCTACCGAAAGGCTTACACGCTTTAATGTCCCCACTGCTGGGGCACTGGCCTTCCTTATGGATGAATAAGGAGAATGAGCCATGACCCACCACGCGGGCTCAGTGCGGATTGGGGGGTATTAACGACTGCAAGTGCAGCCGGGACCAACGGCTTAACGTGCCTTCCGAAGCACGGAGGAGCTCGAGATGAAAAGTTTATATATATACCCAACATAAACATGAACTTTACGAGCATGGGAAGTGAAAAATAACATTCGTTTGCGTTCTTTCAGTCGATATATCACTGAGCTATAACCATCTCAGTCCACATAATAACCGGAAAAGCTGAGAAACAATACTTTTCCTTGACAAAGGCGTAAAGCCAACATCTAACCGGGTGTGATTTATCAAAGAACCGGTTGAACCGGTAATACTGGTATCGGGGCTAACCGGACCGGACGCTCGGTTCTGGGACGCGGCCAGTGATTTATTACACGACTAGTTTATTGTTTTTACGAAACTAGAAAGTCAGAAACGGTCCACAATGTCGCTTTTTATGAAGAAGGAAGAAAGAAAGAGAAAAGTATATTCAACTAAAAATAAATTATTACAAAGACATAAAAAGTATCGTAATAACCTCCTCCTTTTCAATATTTGAAGTCTGTTAAAAATTAAAGTATATCAATAAACAGAATGTCGTTTGTTAAGTTGTAAGAAACAGGTAGTGATAGGCGCTTCGCAATTGCAGAGGTTAAGCAATTATCACAAAGGCTAGTTATGAGTTGGATATCCGGCAGAGGAAGTCGCGGATGAAACACTAGTTTAAGTATCGTAAAGTTTTTAAAATTGGGTTTTTTTTTATGACAAGCTTTTTTTATGAGTAGGTTTACTTTACTATTGTATTGTCATCCAAACAAAACCTGTATGCATATCAGCTCAATCGGATACTATGAAGTTGGTCAAATTTAGCTTACAAGATCTGACCCAAGCGGACATAGGTACGTACAACATAGTATTATATGATCTGAGCGTACAACATACCATACATCATATGTAATACATTACGTCATTATTATTTTATAGTTAGAACCCGTTCTTATTAACAGGGATCTGTTTGTTGGATCAAAAGCATTTTACATCATATATAGTAGGCTAAAATAATATGGAGCCAATGGGTGGAATAAAAATTTCCTGACAAGGCTATGTTTGATCGAAGATTTAAAACGTATTTTAACGTGTAAAATTGCATCCATCTGTTTAATGAATAACTCAGCCAATCGATAGTTTGAATCCCCTAGACCTAGAGCGAACTAACGTAGGGTTGGCATTGTTTTTCCTGGCAGAACATAGGGTTGGCAGCGTTTTACAATTAAATTGTTGTTTTGCAATTGATTGGTTTTTAGCACATTAGAATTGGGTTTGCTTTTGCTTTTACGCTATACATACAAAAGTTTTACTATCAATAAGTGGCCAGAACCGGGGCTTTAAACTTTATAAATTTGAAAAAAATTACCATTAAAGTTCGACAAATTCTTATAGGTTGTGTCGTAAATACCTAAGACCATTTATACTTAGTGCTTAAAAGTGAAAAACTCCTTAAAGTGAGTGGCCACAAAGGGGTCTCCTGTCCTACTTATTTACGAGTACCTAAAACTATGTAGATTAAAGGTACTCGTGCAATTAGGTATTTGAAATTTAATATTCTAGTATAAATATCAAGTCTACTATTCCATTTCGTTTAACAAGTCCATTGACTTTATTATAGAATATACTACATTCTACACCGTTTTCGAAGAATACGAAATTTATTACTAAGTATTATTACTTGTAAATCTCCTACTTCTAGTTAACCATACAACTCCTATTACAAGTTCCGAAGTACTCGGTTAGAATCGGGGGCGAAATATTCGTATATTTTGCCAGTGCCGCAATTGGAAAAAATACAGTTGAAATATCAATGGATATCCAGGAAATAGGTATATCGTAATTTTGTTCAGTCAAGTTTTCTCGAGAAGGTTTTGGCATAGGAACTCCTAGCCAGACAATGCACATAATAGGGATGATGGCTGATGAATAAAATAACGAAATACTAATAAAAAACGTAAAAATTATTAATCTTTTACAGTCGCTTGTAGACCTCTTGGTTTTATGTATTGCGGTTTATTAGTTTTATGAACCTTCAAAGTTGGGTGGTCCATTTAAAAAGTATACAATTTATTTAAATTAGACACGAAAGAAGAAGACGCGTGGTTGAAGTCAAAGGTATCGGCTAGCCACTGGTTTCTTAGTACTGTTTAATTGTAATAGTTCTTCGTGTTTAAGAACTAAATCCATCCCTGTTCCCAGCCTAAATATAGAACTAGAAGCGTGCAAATGAAGTAACTCAAATTGAAAAAGTTAGATACCAAGTTCCGCGTTCCGTCTGAAAATAGACAACATTCAGTGGTTCTAATGGTTGGATAAATGGTTTTTGGTACTAAAATACATTAGATAGCTAATCTTGCAGCTGTGTGCGACTTTGCTTGTATATTCATCGACGTTGATGGGAAATAAGAAGATGGGAGAAGATGAGATAATTTTGCAGTCAAGTTGTTGTCCAACCATAGCGCTGCTGCCGGCTGAAGGTTTTAGAAGTCAGGGCCGGTTAAATTTCTACAAAAAGAAAAAAAATACATAGCGCCGCTGTCAACGGAACAGCAAAGATTGTCGCACTGTAGAGTACGCGAGTACGCGCCACAACTTAGCGCGTGTCAATATCTGAAACTAAAATTTTATGACATGGGATGGGAATAAGGCTTAATTCGCTACTGACCACGAAGATCAGCGCCCTCTGACAAACGCCAAGCTATGTGGCGCAGACGTTTATAATAAACAAAAAAAATCTCGTTACACTGTGAAAATAATACCGACTTATTTTAAGACGAAGTTGAGAACCGTTTATGTATCTTTTAACCCAAATACTCGTATATTTGAAGTATAATAGTATAAAAAGTCTTACGTAGTATCGGTTTCTTAACGACGTTTCCACTCGATATATTGTGAATAATGAGAGCCTACGCCAAACGCAAGTCTACTGTAATCGATCCTGCAAAAATATGACAATAAATAATATACAGGATTATTTTTTTTATCAGTGCACAAATTTTTTGGATCGACTCAGAATCGGTAAGTGCACAACTTTCTCCTAAAAAAATAGGTCGACATATGCCAATTTTTTTTTACCTTTTATGTTCTGTGCTTTTATACAAATCGGACTGATCACGTGATCGTATTAGTATGGGAAGTCCAAAAATTTTTGTCGTATTTAGACCCATGTTCCTAAGAGAAAGTTGTTCACTTATCGATTCTGAGTCGATCCCAAAAATTTGTGCACTGATAAAAAAATATCCTGTTTATTATTATTATAATATAGGAAGGCTTGAAATACAAGGAAATACCAACTTAAACCCACAATAAACTCTCTCAAGTAATATACGCAGACGTTCGTATACCTACATGTTCTATGTTCAAACCGCCTCGTGGTCTAGTGGTTCAAACCGCCGATTTTAGACCCAGAGGTCCCGGGTTCGATTCCAAGTGGGAATACATATTGTATTCGTAGTCGTCGTTTTAGACGTATTTTTATATGTTTACTAGGTTGGTTCTAGCCTCGGATTATTGTTAAGTAACTTATTGTGTATGAAATAAAATGTTTTTATTTTTTTATTCGGTTTGGTTGGTGGTACGACTTCTTCTTAGTCCGCCTGGCTAGTTCCCTCCATCTTATTTCGGAAGCGCACTACTCCCGGAATCCTCAATCACTGAGGAACTGGCTATCCTATCTCCAACTGCCGGATCATTGTTAGGGCGTCAGACTTAGATAAGATGGTGGTAGCTAGCCAGGCGGGCCAAGAACAAGTCCTATCACCAACCAAACCGATGTACC
This sequence comes from Crambus lathoniellus, assembly GCA_949710035.1. Classification (NCBI taxonomy): domain Eukaryota; kingdom Metazoa; phylum Arthropoda; class Insecta; order Lepidoptera; family Crambidae; genus Crambus; species Crambus lathoniellus. Next base: position 11,396,530 of record OX453323.1, on the reverse strand, counting down.
CATATTGGGAATCGAACCCGAGACCTCTGGGTCTAAAATCGGTGGTGTGAACCACTAGATCACAGAGGCGGTTACGAACTGAGTTTAGATATTTATTAATTGACCAACTCAATGATTAATTGATAAGATTAATTACTTATTACATTTTTTCATCACATCTCGCTAAGGCAGATAACATTTAAAGTTTAAACATTGATTCGAAGTCAAACTGTTCTACTTTTCTCTTACATTATACACAAGCAATCTATCTCAATAAATCTCACCCAATCCCAAATATTTACATTAAAAAAACTCATTTCTTGAAGGAAGGTAAAGAGAAAATTTCCATTTGATCGGATAATAATATAGCATCACCTCATTCCTATGAAAAACATATTATATAAGCGACAAAATGACAAAAATAACGGACCGAGGCTATTACATTGCCTTTTATTGATATTCAGACTCGCCCAAGATGAATAAACTAGACTTTGGAATAGAACCCCTAATACGAAAGCAGAAGTAAAATGATCGATTTCAAAAGAAGTCCGATTGAATCAATTTCGAACCTTACTTCTGAAGAAATATTGTCACAAAGAGGAACTGAGGGCCTCTGAAATGCACAACCCGAAACTTTGTTATACCCGTCCCTCTCACTCCCTAGTTGTGACAGAATCGAGTGAAAGGGACGGGGCTAACCAAAGTTTCGGATTTGCGTTTCAGAGTACGGCTCCTGAATTGGGCCGATTATCGGATTCAGTTTTTGGCGTTGACACCCAGGAGTCGGGAGAATGTGATTTTACTTTGAAGATTTTGATAACGTAACGATTTGACAATCGTGTCACACGCGCCGCGTACTTACTTTGTGATCGTGTGCAGTAGCTGAAAATTAACGCCGCGCTTCATAATAATGAGAAAAAAATAAATTACCCTCATCAGCTGATCAGTAGCCATTTTTAACTTAAAGGCGTAGAGGCCTTCCTTTGGAGATTCGTTCTTCGTTCGGAGAGCAGTCATATTGCGTTTTGGTACCCAGGTACTACCCACCAAAACTTAGTGACTGCAAATGCAACCGGAACCGGAACCAACTGCTTACGTGCCTTCTGCACGGAAGAGTTCAAGACAAAACATTCTTGGTCACCCATCCCGTGACCAACCATAGCGAACGTTGCTTAACTGGTGTCCACTAATTAAACCTATAATAGTATATTAGGTATGTAACCCCATTTGAGAATAATCTTAAATTTTCGTATTTTTAGGTATTTGCTAAAAGAAAAAGTGTCAAAGCAAAATCATAAATTCATGTTTCTGAATCTTAAGGTATGAAGAAATGTATATTTTTATATTAAGTATTACCAGATTTGTAATAATTTTAACCGTCGTATAGTTTTATCTATATCAAAAAGCCTAAACTCCATACTTTTTCCGAGTATAGGTATTCAAAAACGTCTGTTCGTGATCTAAATGTGTGGGTGTTAAAAAATTAAGACAGGCTAAATGGCTAAATGGCTATAGCATAGCATAATTATATATATATCCTGTGCAAATGGTGCCTATCACAAGAATGTTTTAACATTTTTATTTTATTTTTAACTAGCGGCCGCCCGCGGTTTTACCCGCGTGGTTCTCGTTCCCGTGGGAATATCGGGATAAAAAGTAGCCTAAGTTACTCCTTATTACATCAGCTACCTGCCAGTGAAAGTCCCGTCAAAATCGGTCCAGCCGTTTCAGAGATTAGCCGGAACAAACAGACAGACAGACAAAAATTGTAAAACATGTTATTTTGGTATATGTACCGTATATATAATCATTTGCATGTAGTAAAAAGCGGTTATTTTAATATTACAAACAGACACTCCAATTTTATTTATTTGTATAGATTTATTTTTTGTAACATTGTTTTAACTTGACTTTTTTACATCTAAAATACCTAGATAGTAGTTTGTCGTTTGGTGGAGGTTGATGTTATATGGTGCTATATGCTGGGGGTCCCTCGACCGAGAGAGATGTTTTTTTTTACTTTTTAGTTTTTTTTTCTGTTGGAGTCAAATACGATTTTTAATTTGAATTGTAGCCATTTTATTTGAATCAAAGCCAATTTCATCAAATTGGCTTTTAGTACACATATTGCACCCCTTGTGGCCGCCACTTAAAGCGGCCACAATCTGCGGTCGAGTTTACAAAATCGATGTGCGCCAATGTTTTAGAAAATATATTAAAAATCTCGTCCGCAGCTTGTTGCTGAAAATAGACAAATTACTTTATAGCTACAATAAGCTTTATTTTGAAAGTTTGTTTCTAACGGGTGTCCCAAAAGTAGGTATAGGATGATGTGTCTCAATAAAACGCGAATGGATTGGAATTTCTTCGTAGTTTTATTATATTTTAAAGAAGAGACTTGTACAATTTTATCTGAATAGAATATCTGCTAAATGGCCGCCACGGGCATTTTTGCTGTGTGCAAGTTTTTCATGACACTTTCACACATTTCGCTGCTAATTTCACACATTTCGCTACTTATTTCACCAATAACTCGGCGAATATTTTGTCTATATTGTCTATGTTTTGTGGATCGTTGGTGTAGACTTTATCTTTGACGTAGCCTCAAAGAAAGAAATCCAGTGCTATCAGATGGCAAGATTTCGGTGGCCATTTGAGATCACCTCTTCTTGAAATTACGTGATTTTTCGACCTTTCGACGAGTGTTTGTAATTGATCGTGAATTTTCGTTAAATATTTGTATAACTTCTATGCGCTGTTTTATTGTGAAACGCTCCACGATTAATTTTGCATGTGTCAAGATGACGTATGTCAAATTATTTCGGAAATAGCGCGAAATTCAAATCCTATACGTACTTTTGAGACACCCTTTAGTTATAGTCTTTTCGTTTTGCCGATAAGGTTCGACATTTATGTAAGCAGGTAGGTGAATAAAACGCGATTCTTTATTTTTCACCCGAGATTGATGGAATTATGCATCATGAGACTCTAACTACTCCCACTACTACTACTACTAAGTACCTACTCTACTTAAGACTTTTCCCTGTTTAGCTACGGATACTAATCCTACCTGACCTGACCTGACCTAGATAGAAAACACCCTTTTTTATTTAATGGCGTAGCACTTAGCACTTTTTTTAAGTCGGTTAAGTTCTTTATGAAAATGTAATTGTTTGACATTGTATGACTGTGTTGCGCTTTTATGACTTAAATATTTGTATACCTTATCATTTAAGGTGGAAATGTAGTGATACACTAACAAAATTGAACAATAACACCTACATTTCGCAAATAAATCATTCTATTCTATTCTATTCTATTCTTAGCCTTCATCACACCTGATGTTCAGTGAAGATGAGGCTGAAGGTGGAAGCGCACATTTCCGGAATCCTCAACCACTGAGGAACTTTTAAACTTTCACGGTCACTTTCGCTATAAATCTCATCAACTTAACAACAAAAAGCATGAAAATATTGAAAATTAAGTACCTAGTTATTCAAATTTTTACTTTCTTGCATTTAAAATGCAATTTTTATTATTGAAAAATGGAAAATGAAGTATTTTAGAAAATATCGACCCTTCTTCACAACTAGCTAGTTGTCCCATTGGAACTTGTTGTGAGACGGGTCGATTTTTTCCAAAATATTCCATTTTCCATTTTTCAATGAAGTACCTATTAGAAAAAGTCGATCCGTCTCACAACTAGCTCCGACGACGGGAGTCAAACTCAAGACTGTCCGGGCGATTGCTCTAACCACTGAGCTACGGAGTCGCTACGTACGATGCTACGAGCTACGAGCGACTCCGTAGTTTTTCGAATACTTCATTTTAAATTCTTCATTGAGTAATTCAATCCTCAACTAATTTGCATTGTGAATCCAAAAAGTAATAAGTACATAGTAAAAATTTCATTTTCATGACAAGCTTTTTGCTGATATTGTATTGTCATCTAAACCAGACCCTGTATACAAAATTATAGCTCCATCGGACACTGGGAAGTAGGTCAAATTAAACTTGCAAGATTTGTCTCCCACTGACTAACTTACATGGCAAGTTAATAAAAAGCTTGTCAAAATTAAAACAATTTGAAATTAAAAATCCCGTTTTTCATAATATTTGCGCTGAGGAACTGTGTGTAACTGAGTGACCTATGGCGCAGCACGAAGGTATTAGTACTCTTCAACCCCCCGATGTATCTTCTTTCCGGTTGGATAATAAAATTTTAATCCTTTTTAAAAATTCATGGGTATTTGTTTGTACATCCATGGTCTATTAAAATGCCTGTGAAATGGGGGAGTCCGCAGTTATTGCGTCATTACCAGTAAGTATGAAGCCAAGAGCAAGCCCATACTATATAAAAAAAAAGTACCTTTATCAAACAGTTAAATGGTTTCATAACCTTTTTTATTTTGGTTTGCTGCTTTATAAGGCTTTTCTTTCTTGTAAGTTGGGGATAAAAATAGACTTTCTGTTTTTACAAACTATATTAGTTACCTTTTTAATTTATTGTTGTTTCCATCGGTAACTCTATTTTTGGTACAGAAATGTGATTCTGTAGGTGAGTGAAATAAAATAAAAAATAGTAGACAGGCCGGCAGTGTAAATTCAGGACAACAAAGGTAGGTAGCAAAAAATATTGAGTGTTTATGTAAATAAAGTAAACAAAGTGTAAGCGCGGTTCAGAAACGTAAACATAGAGTCATGTGTGGGCAAAAACAAAACTAAATACTTACTGAAAATGAAGTATTAAAAAAAACGTCTCTTCTCACAACTAGCTCCAACCCATGACCTTCATGTTTTATTAATTTCATTGAAGATTCATATAGTTTTTGCTTTTTGTATGAGATTGTGATGAGAAGAAATAATCTGATGTTTTTCCGGGATAAAAAGTAGCCTATGTCCACTCTCCAGCTCCCAAACTATCCCATACCAAAAATCACGTCGATCCGTTGCTCCGCTTCGACACGAAAGACGGAAAAACAAACAAACAATGACAATATTTTCACATTTATAATATTAAGGATTTGTGTTACTTAACGTTATCTATTCGGTAGAATTTAACTTTAAATAACAATCCATAAAAATTTTACCTTCCTCTTGAAATACTCTGTCTACTGTAACCATTACGATACAAACATACTACTTACATACCTTCTACATACATACACCTACGAAATTTAGCAGACATGCTTGGAAGCCTTAATAGAACGCCATACTCAACAGATATTAAACAATCCCAACTATATCACATACATACAGTTAAAACTGATAACCTCCTTTTTTGAAGTCGGTTAAAAACAAAAATGTCTTGCGCAATCGATCGATGTCAAATTTGTTATAAGTTTAACAAAACAAATCTGATCACAATGCATAAAATATATTATATATGTATGTATTTATTACATAGTACCCAAGTAGGTAATTGTGTTTGATACTTATCGTATTTCGTTTCTTTGCTGTTTTTTTATTATTATTGCCGCCTATTTTTCTCTCACTGACATCCTTTCCGGTTGTCTGTTAGAGAGTGCTCACTAACATTAAGTTCGCCATTTGTAATTCTTGCAATAAAGGTTAAAAATAGGTAAATAAAGAATTCGTAATAAGAGTCCAGGATACCGCAAAAAATCCCCAGACATAAAAGTTTAAAAGAAACAAAAGCAAAGAAACCGTGAAAAGTTTCAGTAAGGTTTGCTTTGTTTCTGGTTGTCTTTGTGTGGAAATGTCAAGGATCCATTTGACTGCGTCCAGCAGAGAACACAAGTACCACAGTCTATATATTTCCCTTCAAGTACTATGTACACCATAACTTTGTTCAATGTACAGTCAGCGTCAAATTGATATAAGCGTCTAGAGTAGTCAAAATCATCTGAAAAACATAAAACCAATTTGATCTACGCAGTATATTGTTGTAAGCACGCAAGGTGTTCAAAATATCTTGGTACTCATTGTTTCATATTTATATGCGCAGTCAGAGTGTTCAAAATTAATTATCTAAGCAAACAAAGCTGTCAAAGTTATCTGTGCATTATGTTGTTTTACATTATGCATAGATATTTTGAGAGCTTTGTTTGCCTAGATAATTTTGAACACTGACTGCTCATATAAATATGAAACAATGAGTGCCAAGATATTTTGAACACCTTGCGTGCTTACAACAATATGATTATTGGAACTGCTTAGATTGCGTTTATGTTTTTCAGATCTTTTTGACTTCTTTAGACGCTTATATCAATTTGACGCTGACTGTACCATGGGTCGTACGTATGACAGCTCATTTTCGTGCAAAGCAAGAAGTTCTTCATGAAATTGTAATAAAGATCAAGAAAATCAGCATTAGTTACACCTACATAATAAGAAGTAGGTACGATTTTTAATTACTTCAAGTTGTAGGTAATTGTAATGTTAAGTTTTTTCGAGTCGAAGCTTCATTCAGCACAAATGTGTGAAATGCGCCTTCTAGATTAGATTATTTTAAGATTATGTAAACAATATTTATAATCCATAAATATAGGTAGATACCTACAGTATTTGTTAAAAGTATCTTAAGGGTTATGTTAGGTTTGTCTAGATACTTAGCTAGTTCTACAAGTAAATGAGTAATGTGAGTATGAGTAAATCAATGACAAATAACAATCTAACTTGTTTCGTGTGCTTTGTGGTGTTCAGTGTGCGTTGTCTGCACAGTCGAACTAATTGAGTCATGCATGCATGACACGTAGTAACTATTCAGTAGAAAAATGGAAAATAAAGTATTTAGAAAAAATCGACCCGACTCACAACCAGCTCCGATGGGACTCGAACCCACGACCTTTCGCTATCCGGGCGACTGCTCTAACCACTGAGCTACGGAGTCGTTACGAGAAGCGTCGAATTTATCAAATACTTCTTACACGCTGTATAGCCAGCGTTAATTTCATCAATGTGAGGATATTACTACCCCCACACGCGAAAGAAATACCTTTCCAGATACTTGACAATCGCTAAAGAAGAAATTACTATGGCAAGTTATTTAAATTTTTACTTTTTTGCATTCACAATGCAATTTTTATCATAGAAAAATGGAAAATAAAGCATTTAGAAAAAATCGACCCGACTCACAACCAGCTCCGATGGGACTCGAACCCACGACCTTTCGCTATCCGGGCGACTGCTCTAACCACTGAGCTACGGAGTCGTTACGAGAAGCGTCGAATTTATCAAATACTTCTTACACGCTGTATAGCCAGCGTTAATTTCATCAATGTGAGGATATTACTACCCCCACACGCGAAAGAAATACCTTTCCAGATACTTGACAATCGCTAAAGAAGAAATTACTATGGCAAGTTATTTAAATTTTTACTTTTTTGCATTCACAATGCAATTTTTATCATAGAAAAATGGAAAATATAGTATTTAGAAAAAAAAATTTTTCTAAACACTTTATTTTCCATTCCAGGTCGTGGGTTCGAGTCCCATCGGAGCTGGTTGTGAGTCGGGTCGATTTTTTCTAAATACTTTATTTTCCATTTTTCTATGATAAAAATTGCATTGTGAATGCAAAAAAGTAAAAATTTAAATAACTTGCCATAGTAATTTCTTCTTTAGCGATTGTCAAGTATCTGGAAAGGTATTTCTTTCGCGTGTGGGGGTAGTAATATCCTCACATTGATGAAATTAACGCTGGCTATACAGCGTGTAAGAAGTATTTGATAAATTCGACGCTTCTCGTAACGACTCCGTAGCTCAGTGGTTAGAGCAGTCGCCCGGATAGCGAAAGGTCGTGGGTTCGAGTCCCATCGGAGCTGGTTGTGAGTCGGGTCGATTTTTTCTAAATACTTTATTTTCCATTTTTCTATGATAAAAATTGCATTGTGAATGCAAAAAAGTAAAAATTTAAATAACTATTCAGTAATCTGTGGCATGACCCGCCCTTACTTAGTTCAAGAGTAGTAAAAAAATTCGTCCTTTTGTAGGACATTAAGCCATACTGCCATTCTTGAATATTATTATAATTTCTTTAGTTTTCCTTCTCGGCAATTCTTGCTGAGGTAGTCACCACTACAATAAAACACTCGGCATCACTTTACCGAGATAGTGCATATTATAATCATTCCACACGTCGACCAGTTGCGTAGACACTTGGAGCACAAAACCACACCTATCTTGAGTCACAAAGTCTACTATATATATAAAACAAATTGCGATGAATAAAAATATCAACATAACCGAACCCAACAAAATGGCGCCAAAAACTCCAGTGACTTTTATAGTTTCGACGCTTTCAAACATCGATGCTTTCAAACAAATTTTTAGCAAAATGTCGACCACATAACATAGAAATTCCTAGCGAGCAATGGAGAGAGCGATCAAGCATCGTATTTCCCTGCTCGATCGAATCAGAAATGATGAGATCCGCAGGAGAACTAAAACAACCGACATCGCTCGAAGGATTGCATCATTGAAGTGGCAGTATGCGGGACACATAACGCGGAGAACCGATGGCCGTTGGGTCGGAAAGGTTCTCGAGTGGCGACCGCGTACCGGACGACGTTCCGTGGGCAGGCCCCCTACAAGGTGGACCGACGATCTGGTCAAGGTCAACGCGGGAAGCCGTTGGATGCGGGCAGCGCAGGACCAATCGTTGCCGTTTTGGAGATCCTTGAGGGAGGCCTATGCCCAGCAGTGGGCGTGTCGTTCGGCTGACATGATGATAATGATGATGATTGAAATTCTTTGAATGCTCTGTGGCTTCAACCGTAAAAGATTTTTTGACATTCACATTGCGTTAACTTTCATTTCTATGGAAATACGGGCCGCCATCTTGCGGAATTCCTACGTCTTAAACTTTATCAACATTTATATAAAAGATTTTGTCTGGTTTTTATTATTTAAATTTTAACTTTTTGGAGATATGATTCTCATAATTTTCTTTAATTGTTCATTAATTACCTACTTAAACGTAATATTTCCATTCTAAAGCACCATATTATGTTTCACGGCTTCATTCTCTGCGATTTGGTTTACTAATGTAGTTGCGCCCCCAAGCGACAGCCTTGCACGGTAGTTTAAAGTTTTTTTTTTTTGTATTGGCAACACTGATTTCCCGCCAATTTATACATTCCTCTACTCTGTGGTCCCTAACTTACCTGTTTGGTTACCTGTCACATTCGAATCATTCAGCGTTTCCGTGCTCAAGCCTTCGCACGTCTACTCTACTCGCTGCGAGATACTTTGAACATTGGGGAAGAAAAGGAAACACCATGAAGACAGTGAAGAAGAAAACGTCGTTGTGTTGTACCAGTGCATTACTGAAGTGATCCCAGGTCAGATACTATTATGTTATTGGGCTACTAAGCCACTGAAATTTGCTTGAGGAGCAAGAAAGATACTCGTTCTAAAAAGAACTACTTATGTATTTCCGGATGGTTGCAATTATTGGTCACTAAGTGATGCGTTACTGTCATACCTAGGACAGATAGGTACTGTCACGTCATTGAGCTACTTAGCCACTTAATTTGCTCACCGAGCAAGAAAATTACTAAAGAACTACCTATGTATTCCCGGGTTGCTGCAATTGCTAAGTGATGCGTTACTGTCATACCCAGGACAGATACCGTCACGTTATTGGGCTACTTAGCCACAGTATTTGCTTGACGAGCAAGCAAAGTACTCGTTCTTAAAAGAACTATGTTGTCCCGGATGGCTGCAATTACTAAGTGATGCGTTACTGTCATACCCAGGACAGATACCGTCACGTTATTGGGCTACTTAGTCACTGTTTGCAACCCAGTTCAGTTGCTATATATTCGTATTCGAGAAGTCGAATCGGCGTCGCAGCTCTCGGGATTGTCCCCGGTATCGCCGTGCCCACTTCCGGCCGCAGCATCGCCACATCAGGACGAGGCAGCACCAACGGCCACAAAACAAGGGTTAGCATCAGTTGTCTCGTCTGTTCACTGCTCTTCAGCCGAGGGAAAAAACCGTATGTAACAATATAAAGCTGAAGGCCAAGGATAGACTTTTTAAAGATTAAATAGTTCCAAACTATTGTGACCTTTTAGCAGCTCCTACCCTCAATCCCGAAGCAAAAGCCGCTGTTTCAAAGCCGCTTGTCAAAGAGAAACTACAATATTGCTCAAGCAAAAACAGATTGGGATAGCTTTAAAAAAAACAATGGAATCTATATTTATCTTTATTCTATTTGCCTTCGTGGTCAAGTGGGGTATGCATCAGTTTTCAGGGTGCCACTATGTGTGAAGTCCCGGGTTCGATTCCCGGTCGGATAAAGGTCGAAAACTAAATTTCGATAGTGTTGGTTTCCCAATATTTATACTAAATTATGAAGCATCCCAAAATAAAAGCCTATTAGGCTATATATATATAGTAAATTGATGTATGTAGCATTTTCTGTGATAGTAATTTCATAAAAACTAAAGCGCTATAAATTTGAGATTAATTTAAAGAATAAATATAGACCTAAAATACACCTAAATAGATATGATTAGAATCAATCAGGTTTTTGGTGAAAATGTCTCCAAAAACCGAATCCAGTTTTGAGAAATAGGTAGGTACTCCAAAACTGAAATCTTTCATGGAAAGGACACTGTCAACAAGAATCCTTAACACTTTAAGCCACAGCATTGGAAACCAGCCTATAGGGCGAATACCATCTCCGATGCTGCAAGAGGTCACCCAGCGCCTGACGCACCCGCCAGTCACATCAAGACGTCGACATCACGCGCCGCTATCCAGCATCCAGAACTTACCGGTAGATGACCACGAGGTAATACGTAAGTCGCCTGCATTATTTTACTAATGCATGGTTGGACATTAGTACCTACATTACCGATGACCCTATAATATCATTGTAGATAAAAAAGGCAGAAAAATACTATGCAAATTTATTGCTCATTGCAATTATAGTTCCAGTGTTTAACCTATGAACTAACTAACCTTGTATACGAAAATTATGTTCAATCTAGATAAATAAATATCGGTAAAAAAGGAAAACAATATCATTTTAAAGTGTCACTTTGGGTTACTTAGTACAGAAACCAAACAGTGATGATCGCTTTATACTTAATCTCGGGCAACTAGGACTACCGCGTGACATACTCTAAGTAATTACTAAAAACTGTAACATGACGTCTAGATATAGACCTCAAAGACGCTTACATGTTTATTCCAATACATAACTCGCATTAAATAAGTACCTTTAACTTCGTTAAAAATACAATTCTTTATGAATTTCAAATTCTTCATGAATTCAATCACCTTTCTTTAGTCATTATACAGTTCCGTTTGTCTATACTTAAATAATAAAATAAATTACACATTTTTGAGATTTCGTAAACTACCACCAGTAACATATTAAAACGACATAAGTATACCTAATTAATCCTTTTGACACTGGTTGCCTTCATGTTTAGTTCACCAAGGATATACTAACTTCGCACTTTTCTACTTAACAAATAGACAAAAGTGGTTTAGTATAGTATCGAAAAAAGAAAATGTAAATTTCTTGCGATTTATTTTAAAAAGTATTACGTTTTTGGGATTATTTTACGTTTATTTTTGGGAAGTTCAATAAATGTAAATTGCAAGACTTCACAAAGTTCCTCGGGCTTATAACGTTTACTCTTGGCCTGCCTGCCACCTATTAATCCTGGCTTGAATATTTTAAATGTTTGTGTATTATTAATTATCCTAATTATGAACAAAACATACTTATCCCAAAGAACGTAGCCGATAAACGTTCCCGTCTTAGACTCTACCGCTCCTCAGTAGAAGCAACCCCAGCCAGTTAGTCTGGCTTGGATTCATTTTGCAATAACCAGAGTTTGGTCAGAGCCATTTGAAAGAAAATAAAGCTTCATTGCACATTAATTCACTCGAGTTAATAACCAAAGTTACGATTGCTATAAGTATTATATTACGCATACCTATGTGTAAAACAAAACAGCTATAAATATTTTATAATAATATTTTTTGGAAATATAATTGTTCGCATCTTACAAACACAAAAGATGAAAGTGAGGCTGTCTTACTTATGAGCGAAAAGTTCGGCAATAGAGAATAACTACTAAATGACAACTTGGACATTTCTGAATAATAAGATTGCAAGCCATTGTAACCAAAATTTTCTACTTAAATAACTTGAAAACCGGTCCAGAAGCACAGGCAGTCGACGCTTACATAATATCCTGGCAAAATACTAGTTCCATTCTCATGCTCTCGTCATGAATTATAACAATTGAATTTTATTGTTTGCATTACAAATGTGTGCATGTTTCAGAGTTTAAATGTATATTATATAAATAAACATATTGATATTTTATACTTAAATGTAATAAATAAAAATAAAAATAATCCTATTTTAAGCATTAGTGCCATTTTCATGAAATTATTTTATTATTAGCCATTCTCAAATCTTGGAAGACATTGTGATTGTCTCATGTTGGACGACACTGCCGTGGTCCCATTGGTTAGAAAATTATTCATTTCTGATAATATACGTATTTTGAACTAAATATTTACTTATTATAATCTCTTTTCACATGAACACACATCTTACAAGTTATCAGGCAAGCATTACTAAAAACTCCAAGAACTATAGATATTATTTTAGCCACTTTGTCACGAAACATGTATAAAAAATACGATAGACGTATCAAAGCCTGGTTAGCCTATGACATCAAATATAGTGAATATGGTCAGAACTAACAAAATATTTATTTTGAACACACAATTTTGTCAAACAATTCAAATAATTATGGTACAATAATTTTAAATCTAATCTTATATTATTATACTCAATTTTAATGTTAATTTGTTAAATAATACTTATGATGATCAGATCACTGAATCGAGCTATTTATGAAAGGAATATTCAGATAGACCCACAAGGCCTAAGTACCTACAACTTAACTGAGATACTAAATACATTACTTAACTATTTGGCACAAAAGGTTCCAAATGAAGATCTAGATCTTGGAAGTCAAAAAATATAATATTAAACTTTCTGTCAATAAAGGCCGTTAACTCTGATGGCTTTGTTTACTGCTCATTACAAGCAATCATTTCTTTGTGAAAGAATAAATAATCTATATCATAGCACAAACAGAAATTGTAATACAAATCCAGACCTAATTCATTCCAACCATGATAAAAAAGACCTTTTTATAACACACTCTGATTTCTGTCAAGCAAAGTGCATTGAGAAATATTTAAATAAAACACCAGTTACACTATTTTTATTCGTTACAAACCATGTTGGAAACGTCCTCATTTATAGGAAAATTCACAAGCAAACAATAGTACCTGACTAAAAAATATTCTTCGTTGTAATAGTCTTTCTGTATTTACTGCACATCTGCACTGCACATAGCAAACGCCATGCGGCGACTTCCACTATCAGCAGGGCTGGTGTTAATATTAATTTAAGTGATAGGAATGCTGCTCCATGCTGGATGGAGCGAACCTTCATCCGCTTTTTCGCCTATGTTTACAATAGAGTAATTATCTAAAGCACTGATCAATTTGGTAGATCAGTATTGTTTTTCTTTGATTTGTGAATTATTCTGTAAGAAAAATACAATAATTTAAGATAATAATGTAGTACCTACATTGATGATTAAAAACCAAAGATCATAAGAAACTTGATGTTATGACAATATTTTCTTAAAACAATGTCATTACATACTTATCTTTTTACAAATTTTTATCACTTTCTCTAAACATCCTACATTAGTAAACCAAATCGCAGAGAATGAAGCCGTGAAACATAATTGAATATCAAACGAACTTACCAAGTAAAGTTCGATCACAATTATGTGAACGGCATCATTCGACGCGATTTATATACACCCTCCCTATTCTATAATTAATAATATCAAGTATTTATTACTTACCCTTCCCTCTTTTTGATAAAAATCTATAAAAAGTGCTTTAAACATAATGATTCGAATGTGACAGGTAACCAAACAGGTAAGTTAGGGACCACAGAGTAGAGGAATGTATAAATTGGCGGGAAATCAGTGTTGCCAATACAAAAAAAAAAAAAACTTTAAACTACCGTGCAAGGCTGTCGCTTGGGGGCGCAACTACATTAGTAAACCAAATCGCGTCGAATGAAGCCGTTCACATAATTGTGATCGAACTTCACTTGGTAAGTTCGTTTGATATTCAATTATATAATAACCTCCGTATTCAAGGTACCTATTCGTCAGTAAGCTTTGTTGTACCTTGTGTACCTAATAAAACAAATTCCGTAACGATTGGTACACTTTGTGGCGTTTGTACACTCGATAACATAACTAAGTTATTATTTTAACCTGTCATAGAAACGATAACACTGGATCGTATAGCCTCCTCCTCTTTTATTAGAATTCTGTTAATAAATAAAAATGAATCAGTTTTTTGAAAACATTCAACAAAAACACATACACAACACTTTGTTTCTGAAAAATGTTTCTTGACATGCGCCGTCTATATCTCTCTTGGCTTGTGTACACAAAACAATAGTTTCTCTAGCAAACAAAATGAGTTCGGACGAAGAAGACGTAGTTTCAGATCGTATCTTTATTCCAATCCATCTTCACTTGCATTGCTCTAAACCACCATAGAATCAAAATTGGCGCGAAAACCAAACTTTTTTTTTGTAATGGCTTCTTCCATTTTACACAGAAATTCGGCCATTGTCTAGCGAGTTATCAAAATTAAAGAAGTTAAAAGTTGTCGAAATGATAGATTATGTACAGTACCCTGCCCCTCGACCCGCGCGGTGGAAGTTTTGTGTATGTGTTTTCCACCGGGCATGGAAAGCAAAAACATTGTTGATGCAAACAAAAATGTGTAGTAAAACAATGTTTTGTGTAGACAGTTTTGTTGAATGTTGAGATGTTTTTGTTGATTGTGTAGGTCAAAACACGCGCCGGAGACCCGGCTTAAGGAGGTGCCAATGAGTCAGAAACCAAATTTCAAACAATTCAAACTTAGAATGCAAGAGAAGCGATTATTACGAAAAAGTTACATATTTGATCTGGGCGTTTTATTTTGTTTTGTTTTGTTTATAAGGCAAGAAACAGTATTAGAATGTTTATAAAAGTTAACACTATTAACAAAATTGTTTCGTAATTATTGTTAATTAAACTATACTACTGTAAGAAACATTAAAAAGTTTTTAAATAGGAACTTAGAAAGGGCTAGCATAGTTCTTTGTCGAGTGAAATGTAGGTAATTTATGACTTTCAGAAGGCTGAGTGTAAGTTTATAAATGTGCAAAAGTTACTTTTTGAGTTAAATTTTGACAGATAGATCGTAATATAAGGAAATAAGGTTTTTAATAAAATTATTAAACGCAAACGATAGTAATGTTTGCACATTGACAAACTTACACAGGGTATAGGTTTATGTTCGTTTTAGGTAGGTTAGGTTTTTAAACAAGAAAGTTCACAAACGAAAATCAAGACATAAATTTATCAACTTTCAATGTATTTATAAAAAAAAACTATTTATCTTTTTGTCGTTATCTGTACTTACGTGAATTCTCTCTGCATGTGGCGCGAATAGGCAATATCATACCGCCTCAGGGCCGTCACTCAATAGCGTTTTCCTTATTTTAGTGTAACTATTTAGTAATCTGTGTTTTAGTATCGTGTTCTCGTAGTAAAAAGTGATAGTTACCAAAAATTCTAGATTGACGTAGTTAAGTTAAAATAAAGCAATTTCGCTATTATAACGATGATAATAATAATAATTTTAAGGCGCTACTCGGAAAAAGTATGGACTCTTTGATATAAAACTGTAGGACGGTTAGAGTTGTTATAAATCTGGTTATAAGATATATATTTCTTCATACCTACCTTTATCTAGAATCGTATAGTTTCAGGAACACGATTTTATGATTTTGGCTCGACACTTTTTATTTTCGAAAATACCTCAAACAAATAAGAAATATCAAGATTATGCTTAAATAGGGATACATATACTATTGAAAATTGGTTTAATTAGTGGACACTAATAATATTTAGGATCGTATAGAAGCATTTTTTTAAAATCGCTAAAGTTTTTGAATACGAAGTGATTTTTTGTTTTTTTTTGCGTAATCGGCAAAATCGGTCTCGCTCCCGAGCGCGTCGTTTTCTCATTGCTATCTCGCTTTAGCATAATTTTTCCGAGTATCGCCTTAAGTAGAATCAAACTAATGTGTCCAAAGTGCTTAATGAAAGATCGCATTCCACTTTCCACTGCCAGCTATAAAGACTAAACGTAATGAAAGCTATAATTAGCTTCATAATTGGCTTTTTAGCAGCGAGGCGGGTGCTAATGGAATGGTGCTAAATAAATTATAGCTTCAAATGGTGTGAATGAACCCTGCCGCACTTAAACGCACGAGGGCGCAGAAGGTAGTGACTTTAACTGGGTACTAGCTAGGTCATGGGTTCGATAAACATTTATTTGATGGACTTTTGTGTTTGCTGAGAGAGCACCATTACTAGATTGTTGTCTATGTAAAGAAAGCTGCACCGAATAGCTCATACACCCCAACTAATTCACATACATAATAGTAGTTTTCAACACACTTGCTCATAAAGTGAGCCTTATTACATCGATCTTAGGGCCATAAACCGAACTATAACCCACGCGTGCATAATAATATTACAGTACTAGTTGCGTAATAGAATTATCCCTACAAAGTTAAGTAAGTACCTAACTGCAAATTATATGCGAGTAAACAGAGACTTTTCAATTTAACCGGGTAATACAGTATCCCTACAAAGTTAAGTTAGTACCTAACTGCAAGTTATATGCGAGTCAACAGAGCATTTTCAATTTCAGCGGGTAATAGATACAGTTCTTTTTTTGTAACAACAAAGAGGTTTTATACGGCTTGTTAAGCCGTTGTATTTAAATATAAGTTGTAATTATTGTACATAGATGGCGTTGTGCCAAACGTACGTAATGCTGAACGGCGGTGTTAAGATTTTTTGGTGATTGATATAGTCTTGTCGATGCACCCAATAAATTATCCTCGACCTACACACTAGTTTTATTTACGTTGTGAATAACAGTATTTTGGACCTCTATGGGATTGTACATGGTCCTTCGAGCCGGATGTTTCGGTTGGTTGACCTGGAACCAGCTCAGTACGAGTGACAGGAGCAGGGACTACGGAGGATCGGAGGTTTGAGTTTGCAGCAGCAGCTCCAGCAGTGACGTCAGCGGGTCCGGTGCGACCACGAAGCGAGCGATTGCGTAAGCGGAAGCGTTTAGTGTGTTGTGCTGTGATGAAACTGTGAGTACATTTGTGTCATTCATTAACTTAGAATAATTTCAAGAAAGTTAGAATTTGGAAATTTTAGAAGTGTTTTCATAGACTTAGAATAATTTCTCCAAAAGTGAAATACGGGGAATCCACGCTAGTTTGCGGAGCCAAGTGCGAAAACACTTAGAAAAATTTCGTAAATTTTACGATTGACTTAGAAAATAATTTTGAATTTTCTCATACGGTGAATAGTTAGAATAACTATCGAGATGGATGCCTACGGTAAAATGCAAGATGATACTAAGTCAAAGGTTCAGAAGGGAAGGTCTAACTTTAGAAAATCTCCGAAAGATAGGATCTCTTTGTCATACATAGAAACACGTCTAGAAGCCTTAGAAAAACAGTGGTCTTCTTTTGATGAAACACATAAGAAGATTATAATGGAAGTTTCTGGAGACGTACTTGAAAAATCTACTTATTTTAAAAATGACATGTATGATGAGACCGAAGAACTGTACATAAATTACAAGTCGGAGTTAAAGGAAGCCATCCTTAGGTTAAAGAAAGATGTTAATGTTAATGAATTTTATGATGCAAATGCAACTAGCAGCACCCAATCCTTTACTGTTAAATTACCGAAAATAGAAATACCTAATTTCAGTGGCAAATACACAGAATGGAGTAGTTTTCGTGATTTATTTTTGTCTTTAATTCACAACAATAAGGGATTGGATGACGTTCAAAAGCTGCACTATTTGAAAAGTCACTTGTCTGGCGAAGCCGAGCAAATGTTAAGACACATTCCTATCACGGCATGTAATTATAAAACTTGTTGGGATCAGTTAGAGCATCGTTACAACAACAAAAGGTTTTTAGCCAATTGTGTACTAAAACGTTTTATGAACCAAAAAAATGTATTGTCGGAATCTTCAAGTGCGATAAAGGAATTACTGGACACAACTAATGAGTGTTTAAATGCTCTTACTAATTTAGATGTAAATGTAGATTCCTGGGATCTTATTGTAATTTATGTAGTTTCGTTGAAACTTGATACAGAATCTCGAAAGTTGTGGGAAGTAGAAGTCAGTAGGTGTAATGATGAATTGCCTAAACTTGTTGATTTTAAAAACTTTTTAGATCATCGTTTCAGATCTTTAGAATTTCTAGACAATAAAGCCACTAAACAGAGTAATGTTCGTAATAATGTTCCTAAAACAATGCATACAATTCCTGCTGTATTATGTATATTTTGTTCCGATGCTCACAAACTGTGCAATTGTAAAAAATTCGCAAAGGAAGATGTAAATGTACGTCGTACTTTTGCCCAAACCAACAAGTTATGTTTTAATTGTCTTGCTCCGAATCATTCGATATACAATTGCCGTCAATCAACCAGCTGTCGCATTTGTAAAAGGCGACATCACTCTTTACTGCACCCAAAGTTAGGTCCTAAAGATGATCAGGTAAACACTTCCGTAGTGGAAGGGGGCGCTCAGTCGTCCAATGTAGAATCATCTCAAGGCGAGGCATCAAATATAGTATCATGCTTTTCTAATGCAAATAGTCAAGTATTATTGGCCACTGCTTTGGTCAATGTAGATACGAGAAATGGAACTTTTTGTATCAGAGCTCTTCTGGACCAAGGTTCACAAGCTTCATTTATAGCAGAGTCTGTTGTACAAATGCTTGGTCTTAGAAGAGTTTCAAACATGAGCTACATTTCAGGGTTAGGTAGTGATCAAGGTTCATCCTTGCAGTCTAAATGGACCGTTATGGTCAAAATTCAGTCACGCCATGACCCCAACTTTATAGTTGAAGTTAAAGCTCATGTTCTCAATAAGCTCACTTCTCTTTTACCTGAGAGGAAAATGTCTGTTCCGATGTTTTCTCCTCAGATTCCTGCTATAGAGTTAGCAGACCCGAAGTTTGATACTCCGAGTAAAATTGATATTTTACTGGGGGCGGAAGTGTATGGTCAAATTTTAATGGATGGAGTTGTCAAAGGTCCACCAGGTTCTCCAATTGCGCAAAATACCAAACTTGGCTGGATCCTTTCAGGCCATATATTTTCCCCTCCAAGTTACGAACTTTCACAGACACGTAATGAAATAATTAGTATGCACACTCAATTGAGTATGAACGATCTCCTGAAAGGTTTTTGGGAGCAAGAAGAACTGTCTTCAGCTGTGAAGAAATGTCTGTCTGAAGAAGAACAGCAATGCGAAGAGCTGTTCGCCAAAACTACTTCTAGAGATGATGAGGGTCGCTATATCGTGAAATTGCCATTCAAAAAGGTGGACCCAAGTTGTCAATACGGTAATTCTTATGATATTGCGCAAAAACGATTCTTTATGCTCGAAAAACGATTACTGAAGAATCAACCACTGAAGATTCAATATTCCGAGGTTTTGGAGGAATATTTAAAATTAAATCACATGGAAGTAGTGCCGGAAGTGGAGAAAGCTAATCCCAAGGCTGTGTATCTTCCCCATCACGCTGTCGTTCGCAATGAGAGAAGCACCACTAAGGTTCGGGTCGTGTTTGATGCGTCGTGTTCGCTTAATAATGGAACTTCGTTGAATGATGATCTCATGGTAGGTCCAACGCTTCAACCCACACTTCGACACCTTATTTTACGTTGGCGCTGCTATCCTATAAGCCTGGTAACAGATATTGTGAAGATGTACCGTCAAGTCAAGATAGCTGCTGAGGATGTTGATTTTCAACGTCTATTATGGCGTAGCGATGTTAATTCAGAACTTCAGCATCTCCGACAATTGCGTGTAACATTTGGTACATCAGCGGCACCTTACTTGGCGGTCAGATCCTTACAACAGCTTGCACATGATGAGGGAGATAAATATCCTTTGGCAGCTAGCAGAGTCCTTAGGGAATATTATATGGATGATCTTATGACAGGCTGCGAAAATATAAACGAGGGAGCACAGATTTATCAACAAATGAACGAGTTACTTAAACTTGGTGGTTTCCAGCTTCAGAAATGGAGTAGTAGCAATAGTGAGTTGTTGTCAAAGTGGGATAGAGAAAGTAAGAATTCAAAGGAAACTTTAGAGCTAAAATTAGATACAGTTATCAAAATTTTAGGTCTCACTTGGAATAGACACCAAGATAAATTTCAATACACTGTCCAACTTACAGCACTGGAAACACCCATAACTAAGAGGAAAATGATTTCGGAAATAGCAAAACTGTTTGATCCCCTCGGTTGGCTAGCTCCTGTGGTCACCACTGCTAAAATATTTATTCAAACAGTCTGGCTGTCAGGGATACAATGAGATGAAGAATTGCCATGTGATATTTTGAAGGCATGGCTTGAGTTTCGAGATGAACTTACACATCTCGCTCAATTTAAGATTCCAAGATGGATTGGCACTAGCACCAACGATGTTAGCAGAGAACTTCAAGGATTCTGCGATGCTTCAAATGCAGCATACGCAGCTGTAGTCTATATGAGAATCGTTGATTTTAAAGGTGATGTGCATGTACGATTACTTGCCGCAAAGACGAAGGTTGCTCCGGTGAAGCAAGTCTCGATTCCTCGGTTGGAGTTGTGCGGAGCGGTATTGTTAGCCAACCTGCTTCAAGAAATTGCAGAAGTTTTAGAGATTCCGAAGGAGTGCGTGTACGCCTGGACGGACTCAAGTGTAGTCCTTTCATGGTTGAGCAGTCATCCCAGCAAATGGAAAACCTATGTCGCGAATCGGGTCTCTGAAATATTAACGCTTATGAATAATACTCAGTGGTCACATGTCAAGTCCGAATCTAACCCTGCAGATTGTGCGTCGCGAGGTATAAATCCGAGCAAACTATCGGATTTGAAGATCTGGAGAGAGGGTCCACAATGGCTGCAAGAAAAGGTTATTAATTATTCAAAGGGACAATTTAAATTAACGGATTTAGAAAAGAAAAAAGAGCAAATTTCGTGCCACACTATTCAGTCAGAGTCAGAATCTATATTATGTCGTTATTCTTCATTGAATAAATTATTAAGAGTTGTTGCATACATACGTAGATTCCTTAAGTTAAAGAAAGAAAAATTTTCGCCTTACATATCTAGATTAGAAATAAAAGAGTCTTTACTTACCTGTATCCGATTGTGTCAAAGGCAAAGTTTCCTGGAAGAAATAAAATGTTTACAAACTTTGGGAAAGATAAAGAAAAGTAGTAAACTTACCTCACTGTGTCCGTTTCTTGATGCTGATGGTATACTCAGGGTGGGCGGTCGCTTACAAAATGCTGAAATAGATGAAAATATGAAACATCCAATATTGCTGCCGTATCAGTCGCACTTCACAGATTTGATTGTGGATGATGCCCATAATCGCACTCTTCACGGCGGTCCACAATTAATGACAAACTTTTTAAGAACGCAGTATTGGATAGTTAATGCGAAAAATCTTGTTCGCAAGGTCGTTCGGAAGTGTGTTGTATGTCGTCGCCATTCTGCACAAACAAGTCAGCAAATGATGGGACAGCTACCTACGGAACGTGTCACAGTCTGTCGACCTTTCTATCAGAGTGGGGTTGACTACGCAGGACCCATAGCTATAAGACCGTATAAAGGGCGTGGTTATCGAGCCGTTAAAGGATATATAGCCTTGTTCGTATGTATGACCACTCGTGCAATACACCTCGAAGTCGTTAGTGACATGACATCCGAGGCATTTTTAGCAGCTTTTAAGCGTTTTGTTGCACGGCGAGGTCACTGCGCAGATTTATGGAGTGACAACGGCACGACCTTCGTGGGGGCCAATAGGGAGTTAAAGCATTTATTCCAAACGGAAAAGTCTGAAGCCGCTAATGATATTGCTGAGTGGTTGGCAACAAATGGTACCAACTGGCACTTCATTCCACCTCACTCGCCGAACTTTGGAGGGTTGTGGGAGGCTGGAGTGAAGTCCACAAAGCACCATCTAAAAAGGGTTATTGGTAACAGTACCTTGACATTCGAAGAGATGTCCACGCTTCTGTATCAAATAGAAGCTTGCCTTAACTCGCGTCCACTTTCTCAAATTAGCAATAATCCAGATGATCCGTATCCATTAACTCCCGGCCATTTTCTAGTCGGTGAGCCGTTGCTGCTTATACCCGATGCAAACTTTGAGCAGAGTAACGTGAGTACTCTTAAAAGATGGCAGTTTGTACAGAGACTACTGCAAGACTTTTGGAGACGATGGTCTCATGAGTACTTGACTCAATTACAGCATAGATATAAATGGTCCTATATTGCTCCTGAACCTTCTGTAGGGGATGTCGTGTTAGTAAAGGAGGATGACCTCCCACCGTCCAGATGGTTGTATGGCGTAATTAAGGAAAAACATGTTGGTGCGGACAATCTTACGAGAGTCGTAACCTTGCGATGCAAGGGGTCTCTAGTAAAAAGACCTGTATCCAAACTTATAATTTTACCTGTCACTTAATAAATGTAAATACCTACTACTATGTTTTTTTGTATTTTAATTTAGTCAAGTATGTGTATGTGTTAGTTATGTATTATTGATGTATTGCATACCTAAATTTTGTTATTTTTGTTAAGTTTCTTATTTGATTGTGTTGTTTCTGATGGACGTTCCGTTCATGGTGGGCGGAATGTTAAGCCGTTGTATTTAAATATAAGTTGTAATTATTGTACATAGATGGCGTTGTGCCAAACGTACGTAATGCTGAACGGCGGTGTTAAGATTTTTTGGTGATTGATATAGTCTTGTCGATGCACCCAATAAATTATCCTCGACCTACACACTAGTTTTATTTACGTTGTGAATAACAGTATTTTGGACCTCTATGGGATTGTACACGGCTGAAAATCCATTTACGTTTTTAGAATAAATAAATGTGTCCCTAATTAAGACAAAAAACATAATTAAGTATATTATTATCAAATTATTTATAATTCACAATAATTTGTTATAAAACATTTGCATTTTATCACTATTATTATACTTAATTATTTTGACGTAGGCTGTATGGCTGTATGTAATCAATCACCTCACATTTGGCGCGTGCAAAAAAAAAACTTGCGCGCTTTTTCCCTTAGTTAATATTAGGTTAATACAATATGTATGCAATAAATGTTTGTTTTTCCTCGCAAGTGTGTTGAAAAAGTGCGTATGAAACTCGTGAGCAACTTACTCACTAGACACTCGGCTGATTTACGCCCTCGCCTGCGGCTCGGGCTGCAACCCACAGCCTCGTGTATAATGAGCAACCTAAGCTCACTTGTATCATAATATACTATTATGTGACTGTCGCATAAGGAGGGGTATTAAAACACGAGTGGGAGTTTAAAAAACGAGCCTTGGCGAGTTTTTTAATAGTATTCCACGAGTGTTTTAATACCGAGTTATGTGCAGTCTCATACAGTACTTTATCTACACTCATTACATTTTTATATATTTTTCAGAAATAAAGCAAATCAATATTAATTATAAAATGTGAATGGGGAACTTGCATTAAAATTATTTTGAGAAATTATATTAATAATCCAATGATGATAGCCATTAAAAGTGCATTCGTGGAAGATTTATTCCAAAATTATTATTATTTTGCAAAATATTTTAATGTAAAGTTACGTAAATTGAAACGTGATTTGAAACACCAATCAGCGCGCAGTGACGTCATTCCATTAGTCACTTAAGCTGAGTTCAAAAACATATAGGTGATCATACATTCAAATCATGTCATAAAACATTAAAAATATCTACAAAATGGAAAAAAGGCTTGACTAAATTCGACTCGCGAGATTTGCTTAAGGTTTATATGGACATAGTGCGGTGGTTATTTATGGAAAATTCAAATTTTTCAAGTGTAGAGATTGCTGTTTACTTTATACACTGTTGATGCAAGATCTAACGAGGTTATGATTTTTACGAATACAACGTACATACATCAAAATGATCTTCACAACATTGCAAGGCAGATTTTGAAGAGGGTGAATGTTGTCTTATATAGCTCCTTTCATCCACTTTTCTCTAAGTTTATGCTCTTGAGGCACAGTTAAAACTGCACACTCTATTTTGTGAGATTTAGCTTTACTTGTAAAAGAATTATCCACTGTAGTAGTAATAAAGTATCGTTTACTGACTTTTTTGTATGTTAAATAAAACTGAAATAAATTAATTCTGTCTTACAAAAATAATATTTACGCGCCATGAAAAGTTATGTGCATCTGAAAGGAGTGACCACTGACCACGAAAAATGAAACAGGTTGAGAGCCTATCAGAGAATCTTTACGCGACATGAAAAGTTATGTGCATCTGAAAGGAGTGACCACCAAAAGAGAAACAGCTTGAGACCCTGTCAGAGAATCTAGTAAAAAATTGTTGATTCCTAAGCAAAACTCCAAATAATTCGTATTAATTCTGAGTTGGACACTCAGTTCAGCAACTGTTAAAAATTTACTGTCACCTGTCAAAGTAATTAAGCATTGTGTGTTAATTATTTTTAAATTCGAATCTAGTAAAGAATTTAGCTTGGTCACTGAGTTCATACAATTTGTGCATTATCGAATCTCTCAAATTTTGCAAGTAAATTAAAGAAATACATAAAATTACTTTAAATATCTAATTGTTTAGCACTTTATGAAGAAAAAATGGTACAAACGTTAATAGTTTAATAATAAATGGAATTTATCTATTTTGACAACTAACGACAAACGTTTGAACTGAGTGACCAACGTTTTCGGTTTTAATGACTAGGCTTCGCCACATAGATAAATGAAAGTAAGCTTAAGTTTTTTTACTCGACTGCGGCGGGCGAAGTCAAAAATTACCTGACTGCGGCGGGCGAAGCCCAAAAAGTGTTACGTTTTTGACCTGAATGTATGTGTTTCTGTTCCTATGTTCCCTCGTAACTACTAAACGGATAAACTGATTTTGTTAATTGATACGTCATCAGATTCGTCTTAATAGCCCGAGTGAAAATAGAACATCAATATTAACAAAAAACAAAATGGCGGCTTTTAGGCGGCATATTATTTTGTGCATTGTAAAAGAAATATTTTCACATCTCATCGAGTGGGGTAGGTATTAAATGAAGAGTTTTAAATAGCGATTCCATAAACATCTATAACTTGCAGTTTTGTAAATCTCTCCGTATTAATTTATCTAAAAAAGAAAAGAATTTACGAATTTTTAAATTAGTAAGTTCTTACTTAAAAAAGATGATTTATTGACAATGAACTAAAAAGTCTAATATAAAAACGTAGGTAATATTTAAAAAACTAAAAACACGACTACAAAAATTTACCATTAAAAATGAAAAAACCAGCTTCCAACTTCTCGGGTTTTTTAGTTTTTTATTAATTATTACGAAATCTTTACTAGAAGTTGGCATATCATCCGTTGCTCTGAGGGTGCCATACTTTTAGAGATTGAATTTTTATTTTTTGTTAAAACAAAATTGACAGATGGTTACCCTCACTTATTACTTTTTTTTAAGGATTTTAAATGCCGCTATAACGTTGTTGTCCATCCTGTCATGCGACAAATATTGGAATGTGAAGCACAGCGGTAAACGTCGCGAGTGCACAAGTGTGTGGACACTATGAAAATATTTACGAGAAAGTTCAAGGCAATGCGAATGCGGTCGCAAGTATAAAGGATGCAATGCAATGCAACCGACTATCAGTCCACCTGCAGGCAATGGCCTGTCATTGGCCACATTCGCCCACACACCCACAGTTTTACATTAAGGGCCCGCTATATGCCAACGAAAATTAGATTGCTTTACATGATCGTCTGTAATATCAATAATGAAAAACTGAATTTCAAATTAAGATGCAGCAAACTTCAGGACTAACACTAGTGACTATGTTACTCAAAATCACGATTACATAAAATTTTGTCAATAGAAAGAAATTGCGAAGTTGCCTCCAAATCGCTATAATTAACACGATAAACAGCTAGTATTAATAATGCATTTAAATAAAGCTTGAAACTGTTTAGTATAATTACACTATATAGATAAGGCAGGGCTTATGTTATATAAGGTCCTTCTTAAATAGTGCACATAATTTTAAGGGGTTAATGTACTCATGCATACAAGCAACTTTTACTATGGTACCAACATTGAAATCGCAAAAAAAATATCAGCTGTTCCATACATTTTAATCTATTCGATTTAATATTTTCTTTGAAACAGCTGATTTCTTTTTCACGTTTTCAATGTTGGTACTATAGTAAAAGTTTTTTGTATGCGTGAGTACATTGACCCCTTAAAATTATGTGCACTATTTAAGAAGGACCTTATATATTTTTGTAAATAACCT
The DNA here is from genome assembly GCA_949710035.1 of Crambus lathoniellus. Classification (NCBI taxonomy): domain Eukaryota; kingdom Metazoa; phylum Arthropoda; class Insecta; order Lepidoptera; family Crambidae; genus Crambus; species Crambus lathoniellus. The sequence goes on along the minus strand of OX453323.1, from coordinate 11,370,014 downwards.
TTAAATATCCTTTAAAAAAAAAGGATTTCCTTTATTTCTTTATTCCGGACCGGCCGAATAGTGCCGGAGAATTATATAGAAATAAGGCAGCATTTACTTGGCAGTTGGCCGTTGCAGTTATTACTTTTGCAAGTGGCCTAGATGTAGTAAATATACCTCAGTACTTATATTTTCTACCAACATTAACATCTTCATTTAAACAATATATTTATAACAATGTAACAGTATATTTACTCCAGTGTGCAGCAGAAATAAATCAAGTATCAATATAATCAATCAAGCAACAACAAGTATTTTTGCCTTTGTCAATGTTAGAGTTCACAATATTTTAGACTAATGCAAAATAGGCATATTTTCAATACTTATATGTTAGTGCGTTTTACGTAAAGCTTACTTAATTTTTAATTACCTTAAAAAACAGTAAAAAATGATGGTAGCCATATTCTGTCAATTTCGTTTTCACAAAAATTAAAAATTCAACCCCTAAAAGTATGGTAAGTACTTAAAGAAACGGATGATAAACCAAGTTCTAGTAAAGATTTCGCTAAAAACATAAGTTTTCTTTCATTTACCTATCTGGCGAAGCCTAGTCAGTAAAACTGAAATCTTTGGTCACTCACTTTTAGCGTTTGTCGTTAGTTGTCAAAATTTCTTGGTCACTCCTTTCAGATGCACATTGAAAAGTTTGACGTCCTAAGAAATGACGTCACGTCCGGCCATTGAGCGTTTACGCGCGGACTTTGAAATGTTAATTTTTGATTTGCATTAAATAAATAATTTAAGCATATTTCAACTTTTTCGCTTGTGATATCTTCATGCAATCCTTAAATCTTTCAGATAGACTACATTTATGAAATAATGCAAGTTCCCTATTGGTGCCAAACCCCACTCATAGGAGTCTATACGGTCTATTCCTTCTAAATTCAAAATTCTAATTTTAAAAAAGTTTCTGATTGTTGCCGGCTAAAGAAGGCTTGAAAGAGTTTGAAGTCAGGGCCGGTAAATCCTACGGTTGCCATGGAGACTGTAAAATTAAGAAATATAAGTGTTTTATAATGAGTGACAGCTGTATCCGGGTGTTTCATAATGGTCATTATGCAACACCCGGATACAGCAGTTTTATTTTTTTAAGATGACTATGGCTTAAAGTGTATTAATATACGTTCAGGCATGAGTTCATAATTCGAATATTATAACATGAGTGTAGATAAAAACATTTTCATTTCGGAAAGTCGGCGCGGCGCGGCGGCGCGGCGGCGTGGTGTTTATTCTAGGTCCACAGTTAAGTATAGTATATTCAACACCTTTTTCTTCTTACAACCAGCCAGTATTTAGCCATCGCTATAAATATCTATACTCAAATATGTTATCAATTTATTAACTAGAAACTTAAATGTTTACCTAACTCATCCATTTACCGCCGCCATTATAGATTTATTGATCAATCTTGCCATTGATTGATTGTCAAATTAAGTGAAACGTTATGGCAAATTTCATTTGTATAGGTACTTGTGTTTGTATTTGTATACATTATGTTAATTTATTTATTTAGCTTCACATGATTTATGAAGGCGGTGCAACGTACTTTCTATTTATGGTTGATCACAAATGAGCTTTTACCATAAAAGCTCCGGCCAGATAGAAGCGACTAAGCGCCTGCGAACCGACCAAAGAGTTGGTTAAAAGCGGCAAGAATGTGACAAGCGTATAAAAGATACATGGCATGTGTATTTCTTTGTGTTATAGTACATTACATCCGAGGACAGGTAAGTAAGAAATTACATTGTCGAGGATGGTTTGAAGCACGAGCCGCAGGCGAGGGCTTTAATCATTCGAGGCAAGGTAATTTGCTTACCGTACAAGGCTTGTATAGTGCTTTTCTCAAGAAATGCGAGGAAATAATAAAAACTGTTTAACAAAATAATATTTATTAAAATTTATATCACACATGTTCGGGCAATTATTAAATGTAAATGTTATTGTTTTCCCGGGCACACTTATGTATAAATCGCCCATAATAATATTATTTTAATGATGTACCTAGGTATCATTAAAATACGCCAACAACACAGATTCCGAAAACGTATGCGCCTTTTTTCACTTTCCCAAATCAGATCGTAGGTTTTCATATATCTTTCTTTTGATTTTGCTGGCAGTAAGTTTTCTGTTATTCATTTTGCTTCTGCTCTCAAATTTGGTGGAGTAGGTACATACAATGTCTGTATATGTTTCATTGGCAGAACTCATTTTGATAATTTATTACACAATATAAATAAACTGTATTGATATCAAATCAACCGCTGAAAATCATTCCCGCCGTTTTTTTAATATTGGTTTGTGAGGCCAAGTGGAACGGTCATACAGCCTATTGATACTTACTACTTGTTACTAAAATGCGCAACTTCAATACCCGCTTCTGGGTGGTAGATGGCGCTGTACATATTTCCCATCTTTGAGTATTCAAAACTTTCCCATACAAAATTACTCGTACAGTGCCACAACCTTTTCTGTTCCGGTGACAGCGGCGCTACGTACGGTTTTCTTTTTTTTTGTAACAATTTAACCGGTCCTGACTTCTAAGAACTTCAGCCGCTAGCAGCGCTATGGTTGGACATCAACTTGACAGCAAAATGGCATTAAAAAAAACACGCTAGTTTCACATTTTGGCCACCGGCACAGCAAAGTTTGTGGCACTGTAAAGGATATTTTGTCTATGATAAATCTCATTTTGTTTTTTCGATTGATGTTCGTCCTAAGGGTACATAGCGCTTGTGGTACAATACGAAGTAATATACTCTGTGCGCACCGTATTTAAAAAAAAAGTTAACCTAATTATGATTTAATAACTAATGGGCGATTTTCTGAAAGCTCAGTCACTAGATGGCGCTGTCCCACCTATGCAGTTAGAAGGAACGGAACGTTATAAATTTTACTTTGACGTGACTTTTTTACGTAAAACGGAACGTCAGACAGATGTTATTTATTTACCTAAATCTTTAAATTTACCTATTTCGTTTCTGTTCCTCACAGTAGTACTTATTTAATATATTATCAGTTTCCTTTGGGTTTTTAAAAACTAATTAATTTAAATATGTTTCATACCAAAATATACCATAGACATGTACATACTTATTCAACGCCATCTAGTGAAGCAATTGGAAGTTTTTTTTTTAAATGGCCTCTCAGAAAATCGCTCATTACCTTTATAATAATAATAATAATAATGTGGCTGTATGGTGCAAATGTCCCTTTGCTTTTTCTGTTTTTATACACAGGAATAACGAAAGAAAAAATAAAGAAAAAAAAAAATGGTAATAATATCTTTGGGTAGTACTTTTCCGAGGTAAACATTCTAAATTTGAAAATCACTGCAGTAATGAATTTCAGTACTTACTTACTGCACTGATTTTAGTGCAGTAAATAAGTACTGGGGGCTTACCACAAGCTCTTAAAGCAGTTATTTTTAAGCCTTAAAAAAAACTGCCCTGCTTATCGGTACCATGAACCATAACAATAGCAGCGCTGTTAGTCCTAGTCGTTCACCGGTCAAACAGCGTTGCTAAACGTACCATGAGCTCACTTTAGCACGCCAGCAGGCCTGCCAAACTGTCATAATTAGCAGTTTTTAAAAAGTTGGTCTCAAGCAGCTATAAAAAGCCTGCTAAGGGTGGTATTCCACTTATCTCAAATATTTGATCAAAGAAATTGGACGAGGACGATTAAAGATCTTTGATAAGTGGAATACCACTGATAATTTTGTTCGTTATTAAATGAATGATCAAGCGATTCTGTGGTTTTTGGAGGACGAAAGCTTTCCGCAATAGAAAGAAAAAAGCGTGGCGTAAACTAATACGAGAACAAAGCAATCCATTGGAAGTTTACGACAAAATGGATTTTATTCGGAGGTTTTGGTTTCGGGGCCCTTTAGACCTCTGATGCCCCCTGATTCACGAACCACCGGAAACAGAATCTGATTTGAATTCTGTGCTTTGTATTTGCCTATTCTTTAGTGAGTGACAGAGACAGTGCATACATTCCGCTGTCGGGAGCGTTTCCAACGGTTTGCCGGGGGCTGATACTGCAGCAGCAACGAAATCTATAGATTAATCCGTTCAGGCAAGAGTGAGTGAGTTCTACCCATTCAAAAATTAAAACAAGAGTCTTACAAGATTCTTATTATCTCGAACTTTGTAACATTTAAATTATTTATTTTAGGTATTGTCTGCTTTGTCCTTTTTTGCCACCGGCTTCTCTGAAAAACCAGTGGCTGTGGGGGACATTGGGGGCATTCCATGGCAAAACAATCCGTGTCAAGTAGGTTACTGCTGCATTATTGTGAAGCGTTCCGAGCGCTTTTTTCTTTAAAACGAACTTCTCCACGAACGCAGCGTTCGTGGAGAAGTCCGTATTAAAGAACGACACTCACTCAAGTGGAGATCTCTTCTCAAGTATAGTTAGCAAGGGATGAATGTATTCGGTGCATGTTTTCGCATCCCTTTCTAACTAAGCTTGAGAAGAGATCTCCACTTGAGTATCGTTCTAGAATACGAGTCTAAGTAACTGTGTTAACTTTGTTTGTTGAAATTAGTCACTTTTCCAACTTGAAACCAAAGCTTCAAACACATTTGTAAAAAAAAAAACATTAGTTGCGAGTAACGTTCGGAAACTAGAAGTGACGCTGGTTTGTAAAACTCTGTCAAGAAGAATAATATTTAAAACAATTTTTTACACTGCCGTTCAATTTTATTTCCATTTAAACATCTTGTTTTAGGTTTTCCTTTGCATTGTTATTGTATTTTATTTATAAAATGTTACTTTAATACGAAACGGTATTTACCGGTAATAATCATATTTAGTTTTCGAACGCAAACAACATTTTGGCTCGACAGGCCAGAGACAATCATTCAATAGCAACAGCAGTGCAGCAGGCCTGCTAAAAGACTGCTAATTTTGGCTTATGGTACGATTAGCAAGAAGTTTATTTTAAACCTTGCAATAAAACTGCCCTGCATTTGTTCTGTTTGCTAAGAGCTTGTGGTAGGCCACCTGAAATTCATTACTGCAGTGAATCGAGTAGTGGTTGAATACCGAACTAAATGACAGTTTTATAGATTTATGGTAAAAAACCACACCTTCGATCACAAAAAAGTACCTAGCTTGTTGCAGATCGAGAGTTTTGACGTACTATGTTTTCGCTTCTATTGTGTCAATAAATTCGACTCGATAGCGTCAGTTGTACATACACCCATAACGGCGGGTTTCGACTCCATTTAGTTCGGCATTCGACCACTACTCGATTGGCGCTACAATCGTTTTCCAGAGTACTAGAATGGTGATTTTTCGATTCATCTCGATTCCCTCAGGAGTGCCCCTGGTTTGTTTCTTGTCAAAATGGAAACAATGGTTTCTTTCAGTAATATTAGTATTTCCATTACTTTCCCTCCAGACATCATGATATAATTCCACCCTGTATAATACGCGTTTAAATCCATAAGAGTTGCTTTACTCCAATGACTAGAGTTCTTGAATATTTGTACGACAATAAATTATTATCTTACGATCCTTAATACTGCTTAGCAAAGTAAAACAAAATATTAGTTATTTCTTGGAATAAAACTTAATCGTAACAGCTGTTCCTCGAAGATTAGTTACCTAGGGTGTATTAGTTTAGTTGCCACACGATTCCAGCCGTATTAAGTTTTAGGGTATCTTTTTTCGTAATAATAATATTACCTATTACCATCATTTTGAAGGGGGAGAATTTCAGGTCGGTAGTTTGTCTGTATTCTTGAAGATGTGGTGGTCTAGTCGGCTGTTAGGACTCACACGTGGCGTTAAAATTCAGCTGTGTCCATTTTAACGTCTCAAAACAGCAACAATATGCCGATCATACTATAACAACATAATATACAGTGTCCCCCGATTTCGCCACATAGAGGGAAAGAAATAGAAAATTTTAGGTACTGAAAGAATTTTTTAAGGAACAAAACTGCATTTAAAGATTTTTTTTAAAACCACTACTCCACCACTTCCCACACTCACGAATTGAACCGGCTAAAATTAAAAAAAATCAACACCTGTACATTTATGACATCATCATCATCGATACAATCCTACTAATATTATAAGTGAAAGTTTAGATGTTTGGATGTTTATTACTCAATCACGCCAAAACAGCTGAACGGATTTGGCTGAAATATGGAACACAGATACTTTGTAGCTTGAAAAAATGCATAGGCTACTTTTTATCCCGGAAAAATATCACATTTCCGCGGGATAACGTCGTGTAGTCCACGCGGGCGAAGCTGCAGAAAGAAAGCTAGGTAGTAGTAGTTGTGAGATGGGTCGATTTTTTCTAAATACTTCATTTTCAATTTTTCATTAAAAATAGTTAAACACCTCTTGAAACATGATCAATTAGATGAAAGGGAAACAATGAAAGACATCATAGATTCAAAGTCCAGTGGAGTCGATGTGTACTTTCCTATTGAAAAGGCGATTTTACTTAAACAAATGTGTGGATGCAGTTTTGTTTCTTTTGAAAAATAAATGCATGGTTCCTTTCAGTAAATTTTTATATCTACAATATTTGAGGTACTTTCCTTCCATGTGGCATAGTCGTGGGACACTCTGTATCTGTATTAATAAAACTCTTGCGTTGCTGACTGACTGACAGACACAGCTGAAACTACTTTGCGCAAGAAGCTGAAATTTGGCATGTATGTTTCTTGGGGAGTGTAGGGGAGCAGCAAGAGAGGATTTTCGGAAATTCCCCCTCTAAGGGGGTAAAAGGTTCCTCGCAGGCGAAGTCGCGAGCGGAGCGATAGTATTTCAATAAAAGTAATTCGAAGTTACTACGTCTTGTTTCAAAGATTAATTAATGCGGTACGTATAATGTTGGCGAAAGTTTGGGGAGTTATTTTTTCATTTAAAAAGTTGGGAAGTTTTGTTTGTTGCTCCAGACATTCGGCCGGACTATTTGTTTTTGTTTGCAGAAAATCATCAGGGGCCTTACTGCGAACTGCCAAACGATGTTATAGTAATATCTGTGGTAATATTGTAAGCGAGATGAAGCTATACGCAGTAATAATAAAGGTCACAGCACATACATCAACTCGGAAAGGGATCGTAAACGTATCAACTCGAGCGGTTCAGTATTCTTTGTATGAAACCCCCTACTGCAAAGCACACTAATCGGAATCGTAACGTAATCGCCTCGCCTCGGGACCAGTAGCCCGATTCTCGTAAATACAAACAATCTAAATATCGTTGTAGTTCAGAAGTCGTTCGATCGAAGTCCTATCCAAAATCGGTATTCTCGTGTTGCTTGGACGAGTTGCGATAGGACTTCAACTCAATAGGATCGAAACTCAGCGACTTTTCAATCGAGAGGTTTTTTTGTACATTTTTATCAAAAGTCGAAAACTACGTGGTTTAGGAAAAAAAACATGTTTCAGAATGTGCAAGCAGCACTCTTTCATATGATATAATAAGTAAATAATAAATAATAAATAATAAATAATAAATAATAAATAATAAATAATAAATAATAAATAATAAATAATAAATAATAAATAATAAATAATAAATAATAAATAATAAATAATAAATAATAAATAATAAATAATAAATAATAAATAATAAATAATAAATAATAAATAATAAATAATAAATAATAAATAATAAATAATAAATAATAAATAATAAATAATTTGTAGGTACCGCTTTAATTGTTTTCTGTTTCCCAACGGTTGACTGGCAGAGAATACTTTTAGTATTAAGTCCGCCTTGTATATTACAATACCTATGTTTTATGTACAAAAGTTTATTAAATAAAATAAAAAAGAAATAATAACAAATATGCTAGCCCCAAGCTTATTTTTCACATACAAAAGGTCCAGCTAATTGAACTTTTGTCCAACGACACTTGGATCGCTTATTTTGACGTTTAGTCGTTGAAATCCGATCGAAACAAAGGTCATCTAAATAGTAGAATACCTTCGAGTTATCGTTTTGAAACGATTGAAGGACGATTAATGTACCAGAATACACTTCGACGACACTTCGATAGAATCGCTGCCGCTCAAGTTCTATCGACAGATGTGAATACGAAAATGGTTTCAACGACTAAATCGCTACGATATCGTCACGGTTATTATTACGAGAATCGGGCTACATAGCCCGATTCTCGTAATAATAACCGTTCTAAAGTCGTTCTATCGAAGTGTATTCTGGTACAATAATCGTCCTTCAATCGTTTCAAAACGATAACTCGAAGGTATTCTACTATTTTTATGACATGTAAGTCAATCGGATGTCAACGACTAAACGTCAAAATAAACGATCCAAGGGTCGTTGGAAAAAAGTTAAATTATTTGGACTTTTGGTGTTTTGTGCTTAATAAAATTTGTGCTTTTGAGTGAGAAAAATGAGCTTGGGGCTAGCTTATTTGCTATTGGATGAGTCTGCACAAGAAAATCGACGCAAACAGCGTAAACGCAGAAATAAATTGAGAGCTGCAAGATGGGACGCTTTTGAAATGCCGGAGAGAGACTTCGTCAAAACGTTCCGACTCACCAAAGTGTTGGTAAAAAGACTTATTGACGAGCTCTCTCCGCTTATAAAGAAAGAACGAAGACTGGATGCTTTATCAGTAAAAGATAAGGTTAGTTGGTTATTATTATTCTAGCCCACATGATACTAATTATTTTTTAATATGATACCTACCGTATGTACATAGAAACATAATTAAATAAAACTACCTATTCTAAAATGTTTTAGGTATTAGTAGCACTAGCATTTTTTGCAAGTGGATCATATCAGACTCTTGTCGGCCAAAGCATTTATAGTGCAGTGTCTCAGCCTACAGTCTCAAGAGCTGTGAGAGAAGTTACCAAAGCTCTGAATTCTCCAAGATTTTTCCACAAGTATGTAGTTTTCCCAAAAACAAGAGAAGACAGGGACAAAATCAAACTAAGGTACATTATAATTGCAGATTACTTTGTATTTTCAAAGTGATAACTTTAACTTGATAATTTTATAATGTTTTACAGCTTTTATGACAAATACAAAATGCCAGGAGTAGCCGGTTGCATAGACGGGACGCATGTCGCTATTGTGAAGCCTATACACCATGAGGAAAGATATGTAAATAGAAAAGGGTATCACTCCCTCAATGTTATGATTGTAAGTGTAAGCATTAGTTTTTTGTTTTATGTAGGTACCTATGCAGCTAGCTGCCTTGAGACATGAAATGTTGTTCTCAGGGTAGGTATAGGTATGTTACATACCTTATCCTGAAGGTATATGAATTACCTAAGTTTTTTCAATAAATTCTCAATACATCTGGATGAAATTTGACATAAGCCTAGATTTATATGAATTATTGTAAAAAACTTTATTCAAATGTATTGCGATTTGTAAAAAAACTTAGTTCCTAATTTTCAGGATGTAGACATTTCTTTCTGTGCAGCTGACTGTAGCTTTGTACTGTAACTGTTATACAATTTTATTGTTTTTCAGATTTGTGATTTGGATCTCAATATTTTATGTGTGGATCCTAGCCACGCTGGGTCTTCCCATGATTCTACAGTGTGGAGCGATCACCCATTACATTCATACATGACCAATATACACAATAATGGAGAGACTATATATTTTCTTGGTAACTATTACATCATGCATGTTTCATACATATTTTTTATTATTGATTTCTGTAGCATTCACATTATTATGCTTTATTTATTATAGTAAAAAAATTTATACTTACTAGAAAAATTCAGACTGAGCATCAGACAAGTTTTAAGAAATTTTATGTTTCATACATAAAAATTCTTTTTTCACTTCTGACTTTGTGTTTATTGAAAAATATGTTTTAAAACAGGTGACAGTGGATACCCGCTACGTACCACAATGATGACTCCTTTCTTAAATGCAGCTGAAGGCTCCCCAGAAGAGCATTATTATAATGTTCAAGTTTCAGCTCGGAATGTAGTTGAGCGATGCATAGGAGTACTAAAGACTCGTTTCAGGTATGCTTGATTTTTACTTAAATTATAAAACATTGGAATCATGTCAGACATACACTGATGCTATTCTAAAATTTTCAGATGTCTACTAGTTGCCCGTAAACTCCACTACAGCCCAGTTGTTGCTGGCCAAATAGTCAATGCATGTACAGTGTTGCACAACATGGCGAACAGAGCCCGGATCGCGGTTCCCGAACTTTCGCTAGAGGAACAGATGACAGAAAGACAACACCAGATCCAATTTAGAATGGCAGAAGAGAGCTTGAGGAATGAAGTTCACAATGAGGCTGTTCAAGGACGTAGAGTTAATGTTGACCTACAACAAGGCAGGATGGCACAGCAAGCGCTTATTCAGAGTCTCTGGATGGAGTTACATAATCATAATTAATTCAATTATACAGTGCGTCCCACAACTTTGACACATGAAGGGGAAGTACCTAATTCCCTGTCCAGATCTAAGCTCGAGTTAGACGCGTTTCTATAAACAACTGACTTTATCATTACAAAGTATTACTAATGAGTACACACAAATTATAATTTCTCTATCATAGTGTATGATAAAATAAAAATGAAGTCTTCTTTCAGTAGGCATGTAAACTTTTCTATCTAAAATATTTATGGTAAGTACTTTCTCTCCATGTGGCAAAGTTGTGAGACACCTTGTATATCATCATCATCATCATCATCATCATGTCAGCCGAAGGACGACGCCCACTGCTGGGCATAGGCCTTGTATTATAATCATTCTGTTTGTGAGTTTTCTATGAAACAGTTGGATAAGCGCTTGCTATGATCTTTTTATAGATAGAAAAAGAAATGTGTAATTAAATAATATTTATTGTGCATATATTTAAATAGTTAAATATGTATCAATCAGTCTAATAACAGTCTTATTATTCTAATAAAAATCACTTTTTATTGTTTCATCTGCCCTTAGTAATATACTTTCAAAGAATAATTTAAATATAATTTGCTTTTTATTTAGCTCTTACAAACTCTTACTTACTAAGGTAACAAAACATATCACATTTATTATTAAAATTTAAAATTTAAACATTTGTTAAAATTTTAAGTAAGTTATTTGAATTTTTAGGTCAAACACCCAGTTGCAGGAAGCTCCATTAAAGTTAATGCTTCATTAAAGCTATTGCTGTCACTTTTTATTTCTTGACAACGAAAAGTGACAGCAATAGACTATGAAGCATTAACTTTAATGGAGCTTCCTGCAAGTGGGTGTAGGTCTACTAGTCGTTAAGATGATACAACTAATCACTTATAGCTTGCTATGTCTTTTTATAGATAGAAAAAGAATTTGTAAACAAGTAACAACAAGTTTATTGTACTTACATATTTAAATAATTAAACATTTATCAATCAGTCGAATAACAGTCTTAATATTTTAATAATAATCAATTTTTATTGTTTCACCTGCTTGGTAACATACTTTCAAAGAATCATTTTAATATAATTTACTTTTTATTTAGCTCTTACATACTAAAGTAACAAAACATAGCACATTTATTAAACATTTGTTAAAATTTAAAGTTAAGATTTTCAAATCACAGTTAAGTTATTATTGTTGTCCTGCTAAACCAATATTTATTGTACATGTATATATTTAAATTAATCAGTCCTACTAGTCTAAGGGCCTAAACTGAGTAAAGCGGGCGCACATAGCGCTATTTACTGAACAAGCCCCTGCGTGCTACCGTGCTACCGATGGCGGGCCCCGGCGCGGGCACCCGCGCGACCGTCGCGGGGAAACGGGCCACAAGGCGCGGTCGCGGGGCCTGCCTCCCCGCGACTGTTGCCCGCGCGGGTGCCCGCGACGGAGCACTTTTGTATGGAACCGCGCGGGCGTCCACGTGACGCAGTTTAGGCCCAACCCACACAAACAACAACCACACCACGTGGGCAGGGCGATTTTGTATTGGAAATGAATAGTCAATTCACACATACCACATTTTGCAGTTATTATCGACCGCGTGGGTGATATGATACCGGACACAACGCAATCACCAGCGACGACGCTGCGAACTAGCGGCCGGCCACATCCACATCACAACTACTAGCGTCAACGATATTTTGTCGGACAACCACAACGCAACTGCAAAATGTTGCATCGTCACTATTTACATGTGACGTGTGTGGGTTGACACTTATATACTAAAAACAACATGTAACAAAACAGCAGATTAATTAAACATTTGTTAAAATTAATTTACAAAATTTCAATCACAGTTGTCCTGTCTAAGCTTCATCCTCACTGCTATTGCTGGGGATTCTAGTACTTTTTTTTATCTGTAAAAATAATTAAACTTTAATAAATCATTGGACATTGAAATAAGTCTTTCAATATTTTACTTGTATTTCATTCATTTAGTTAGTACTAGCGGCCGCCCGCGGTTTCAACCGCGTGGCTCCCGTTCCCGTGGGAATATCGGGATAAAAAGTATCCTAAGTTACTCCTTATTACATCTGCTACATGCCAGTGAAAGTCCCGTCAAAATCGGTCCAGCCGTTTCAGAGATTAGCCGGAACAAACAGACAGACACAAAAATTGAAAAAAATGTTATTTTGGTGTATGTACCGTATATATAATCATATGCATGTAGTAAAAACCGGTTATTTTAATATTACAAACAGACACTCCAATTTTATTTATTTGTGTAGATTATTAATTCGTTTATTTATTACTTACGTTTTGCCTAACTTCGCAGCTGTCTTGTTTTAATATATTTATTAGGGCCCAAGCCGCACTGGCGAGACTGTGTATCTCCTCCACTTTCCTCATTTCGATTTTATTGCGCTCCAGCATGGCTTTAACTTGAGCCTCATTAATTTCCAGCTTTGCCTTTTCGAGGTTGGCAAGAATGTTTTTGGTTTTTTCGACATCATTTATTATATCTCCTGAAAAAAAAAACATTTGTATTAAATAATACAAATAATGAATAGTAACAAATGTTTTATATTAATTTATAGGTAAATGTGAGGTGTGTTACCTTTTGAACTTTGTTTCTGGTGTTTGCTGCTGCCTTTGGAAGTAGATGGCTGGTCTCTGAAAGATACACATACAAGATGGGTAAAATTATAACAAATTAAATTACAATTATTATTAATTAATCATCTTACATATTATCTTGGCTGGTTCTTGCAATATTTGGATCTAGAGACCTTCTATTTTTGGAGATAACTGTTGATGTTGACTGATGCTCTCTAAAAAAAATATTGTTGATGAATAGATGGGTCAGGCCGTAGATTTTGCCACATTCGAGGGTACAAAAGTCTCCGCCTCATATAATTTTAAATATAGAGCTCTTAGAAATGTCTCAATCTTATCATCGTGTTTCCTAAGAAATAGCAAACCAAGGCAGATATAGATATTTGGATAAGTTTATAGATTTGGAAAACTATTTGACATTTCCCTCCCAAAAGTGACGGATTTTTTATAAAAACCGCGAATCCGCATTGGTAGGTGTACAGCTTAAACATCGATAAAATTATAATTTTTTAACTTATTGATGAGCTGTTTGATTTGACGTTATAAAATAATAATAAGGTTGCCATTCCTTTAATATCTTTGCGTCTTTCCTAAGAAAAAAGATAAATGTTCGGCAATAAGATTTTTTTTTTGAAAAACCATTTCTTTGCGCTACTTATATTGCGCAACCATTTTCACCCATTTTATGGTTTTAAAACATTTATTAAGATTTTGTTTGAGTGCTGGCATCACCAAAGTATCGTATTCTATTGTCAATGCAGCGTTGACGACCATATTTTTTGACATTTCGGTGTCAACTCCGATTAAAGTGAAAAGTGTCGCCTACTTTGCAGAGTGCATTTTTTGAGATTTCAAGGAAAGTTTTTGATTAAAACTTATAATTGTTGTTGCGCATGGTTTAATTAGATGTGTGTGATCTGTATATGTTAAACTAGCCTTGTAAAATAGTATATTTTAAGAGTTATAATCGATTTCATTTGCGCCTCGGTTCCGCAAAACTGTCTTTATGTCACTTTGCGATACCGGTTGCGTAGAAATTGCGCCACTTATTTTACGCTATTAAATAATAGTGCATGCACACAAGGTTTTCAAGTTTTTTTTTATTTTGAAATTACTTTTAGCTGTAATTCCGCTTAAAAACATGACTAGCATTACTATTAATTGATTTGTTAGCTTTTATTAATATTCTATAAGTACAGGGTGTTCGGCAGAACGTTAAACATACGAAAATAGGGGTAGGTGCGGTGGTCTGCTACCTAACCAGCCTCAAAGATTTTACCTAGATCCAAAGTTTTTTTTTTATTTTGTATTTTATAAGTTTTGGAATTTCGTCACTTTCATACTAACTTTTAAACCCATGTAACTTTTTTTTTATTGACAGATCTATTTTTTTTATTATTTTTGGCATCCTAATGGTTGGCAGGTCCTTTTAAAAGTGATACTTCAAGCAGGTTGTTGCTAGAGTCAAAGTAATGGACTCTCAAACATTGAAAAGAGTTGAAATAAATTTTAAAGTTGTATTATATTTATATAATGAATAATGAATAATACCAAATACCTCCATCTAACAAATTAAATGTATTTTTTATGTAAATTGAACAAATCATACATAGGTACTTACTAGTTTTTGTCATCCTGCTTAACTTTTCATTGTGCGCAATATATAAAAAAGAATTACTCATAGGTACATTATTGTTAATTATTAATTAAACATACTTACATACCAACATCGTGTTTCTTTTTCTAGTTTGATGCAATACCTCTTGTTAGTACATGTTTGTTAAATAAAATCACATTAATGTACGTGCTCCTTAATAATTTTGCGCTACCGTTTTGCACCACTTTGTGCGACCGACTCGTAGAAAATTTTGCGTCACCATTGCGCTATTTGTGGCAAAATCTACGGCCTGACCCAGATAGCTCACACAAAATGATAACATTATTAAATTTAATTAATTAATCTTACATATTATCTTCTTGACTGTTATCTTTAGAGATGGATGTTGACTGCTGCTCTCTAAAACATAATTATAGTGGATTAATAGGTAGCTCACACAAAATGATAACATTAAAATAAACTAAAATAATTACTTAAATCTTACTTATTTTGGATGTTATTTGAAGAGACTGGTCTTGACTGCTGCTCTCTAAAACATTACAGTTACAGTAGATTAATAGATAGGTCTATGAATATGTTGAAATTTTGCAGTCTTTTTGTTACATTAATTAATTGAGTAAAGCTTTGACAATAGCAGCGACTTGTCATACACACCAATAGTTATGAAATAATGCATCATCATCATGTCAGCCGAATGAAATAATGCATACTTACACATTATGAATTTGCGCTATTGTCTCCACTTCCACTTCAAAAAACTCCATAGAGTCCAA
Organism: Crambus lathoniellus; assembly: GCA_949710035.1. NCBI lineage: Eukaryota > Metazoa > Arthropoda > Insecta > Lepidoptera > Crambidae > Crambus > Crambus lathoniellus. The sequence goes on along the minus strand of OX453323.1, from coordinate 11,354,594 downwards.
CTCCAATTCGACATTTGGTGGTGACGGTGATTTTTCCCTAAAACAGAATGAAGAAATATAACTTATAGGTTAGAATTTAAAGTTAACATACATTTATAATAATAATTTTCTTTGGAACAGATATACAATGGATCATGTAGCTTGCTAATAACTGCATTACATAAAGAACTGAATTGCAGCACTAATGCCTGTCGCACATACATAGTATGCAGTAAGAAATAGGTAGCAGATACTCACGTCTCGACACCTGTCTCACTATAATCCAGTAGTGGATTTTGCCGGACTGGTAAATCCACAAACTTATCAGGCCCTATTATCTCACAGAGCCGTTCCTCTAAGACACTTAGTTGTGGAACATCTATCGGTCCACCCCCAGTCTTCTGCTGGCTCTGAGTTATTCTTCTCGATTTATTTTTAACCCGACATTTGTAGTCGTTGTAAAACTGAAATACAAATAATTTAATAAAAATGTGTAAGTAGATAAACTGGAGTACCTATGTAACTCCTCCTATAAATTTGTAGGTAGGTACTCACTTTATTCCACTCTTTGGGAGACCTGTGTCCATCAATCGTCTGTGAATTTAATATTGACGCCAACTCCTTCCACAACTTCGAGCTCAAGGCTCGTCCTTCTTTTGATCGGACGCGACCTAAGGCCAAATCTTTATGTTTTGCCATGAAATCGATTAAAAGCTCTAGTTGTCTTAACGACACGTGCTTTTGGGACATTTTAGAAGTTTTTTAAACACAAATAAATATATAATCACAAACTTGGAAGAAACTTTTGAATTGCAACTTTTGAAACCAAACACTTTGAAACTGTGATTTTGACTTTGATTGACAATGACATTGGACAGTGTAGCAAAGACAAAATTACGTTTATCCCTAATCCACAGACAAAAGTTTTTTTTATTTATTATTTGGAGTAAAAACCGGTTAGAATTTCTTAGTAGCTTAGATAAGATGTTAACTGGCAACTTCTTGTGTCTGTCGATTGAAAAGTCGTTGAGTTCCGATCACGTTCCGATCCTATTGAGTTGAAGTCCTATCGAAACTCGTCCAAGCAACACGAGAATACCGATTTTGGATAGGACTTCGATCGAACGACTTCTGAACTACAACGATATTTAGATTGTTTGTATTTACGAGAATCGGGCTACTGTAGCCCGATTCTCGTAAAAACAAACAATCTAAATATCGTTGAAGTTCAGAAGTCGTTCGATCGAAGTCCTATCCAAAATCGGTATTCTCGTGTTGCTTGGACGAGTTTCGATTGGACTTCAACTCAATAGGATCGAAACTCAGCGACTTTTCAATCGAGAGGTATTTTTTGTACATTTTTCATCAAAAGTCGAAAACTACGTGGTTTAGCAAAAAAAAAACATGTTTCAGAATGTGCAAGCAGCGCTATTTCATATGATATGATTAGTAAATAATAAATAATAAATAATAAATAATAAATAATAAATAATAAATAATAAATAATAAATAATAAATAATAAATAATAAATAATAAATAATAAATAATAAATAATAAATAATAAATAATAAATAATAAATAATAAATAATAAATAATAAATAATAAATAATTAATAATTAATAATTAATAATATTATTAATAATTAATAATAAAAAAGAAATAATTTGTACCGCTTTAATTGTTTTCTGTTTCCCAACGGTTGACTGGCAGATAATACTTTTAGTATTAAGTCCGCCTTGTATATTACATTACCTATGTATTATGTACAAAAGTTTATTAAATAAAATAAAAAATAAATAATAACAAATATCCTAGCCCCAAGCTTATTTTTCACATACAAAAGGTCCAGCTAATTGAACTTTTGTCCAACGACACTTGGATCGCTTATTTTGACGTTTAGTCGTTGAAATCCGATCGAAACAAAGGTCATCTAAATAGTAGAATACCTTCGAGTTATCGTTTTGAAACGATTGAAGGACGATTAATGTACCAGAATACACTTCGACGACACTTCGATAGAATCGCTGCCGCTCAAGTTCTATCGACAGTTGTGAATACGAAAATGGTTTCAACGACTAAATCGCTACGATATCGTCACGGTTTTTATTACGAGAATCGGGCTACCTCACGAACCGCTTTGCGGGTCGCTCAACTTGCTATCCACGCGCTTACGTCTCTCCGTACCCGAGCTTACGGCTCTACGCACAGTGGTCTGAAAATGAAAATGGACATCATTTTTTTTTATAATTTTTTTTCTCATTTAAAAAAAAAAAATACTTTTTTTTTTTTTTTTTTTATTCATTTTTTTTATTTTACTTTGCGGCGAGCCGTAAGCGCGGCGTCGCCTAGCCGTAGCCGAGCCGAGCGACGTACCGACGCAGGGACCGTACTCTGAAACGCTAATCCGAAACTTCGGTTAGCCCCGCCCCTATCACTCGATTCCGTCATGACTCGAGTGTGAGAGGGACGGGGCTAACCGAAGTTTCGGATTTGCGTTTCAGAGTAGGCCCCCTGAACCGGTTTGGTTACGTGCTTGCGTTAGGTTGACGCCTGGTTGACGGCGAGGCGAAGGCGATACGGTGTCGATTCCTTTCCGAGTTGATGTAATGTGCTGTGTCCTTTATACAGCGTGTAGGTACTTTAACCAAAACTGAGAAAATATTTTGCTCAGAATCGAGAGTAGATTGATTCCACACATTTTTGATAGGGGTAAATTTTTTCATAAAAATTGTTTTAATTTTCTGCCGCTTCTAAAAATGTTTGTGCCTACTGCCTATTCCTTCAATACCATACAGATCGACAATCTTTTCTATTCCGGTGACAGCGGCGCTATGGTTGGACAGCAACTTTACAGCAAAATTTAATTAAAAAGAAAACACGTTAGTTCCAGTTTTGGGCACCGGAACAGAAAACGTTGTCGCACTGTACCATGCTCTCTTACGTCATAGTAGAGCTTAAAATCTGTCGGAAAGTCACGGGGACCTATGAGCACGAAAGACTTGGAAGTTACTTAAAAGAAACTATTTTTAATGGAATACATTTTAATATTAAAATGGCTTTTCGATAATTGCATTAACACGTTATAACTTCGTCCTGCAATCAAAATTACTATTAGGTAAGTACTTACATTGTTTGTCAGCTCGCAGTAAGTACCCAGGTCGAAAGTCATATATTTGAGTTTAAAAAAATATTGAAAGTTGAAGAACTATATAAGGTGGTAGGTAAAAAAATGTTGAACGATTCATAAGCATTAATTTTATTTTCAACACACTTGCTCATAAAGTGAGCCTTATTACATCGATCTTAGGGCCATAAACCGAACTATAACACACGCGTGCATAATAATATTACAGTACTAGTTGCGTAATAGAATTATCCCTACAAAGTTAAGTGAGTACCTAACTGCAAATTATATGCGAGTACACAGAGACTTTCCAATTTAACCGGGTAATACAGTATCCCTACAAAGTTAAGTTAGTACCTAACTGCAAGTTATATGCGAGTCAACAGAGCATTTTCAATTTCAGCGGGTAATAGATACAGTTCTTTTTTTGTAACAACAAAGAGGTTCTATACGGCTGAAAATCCATATACGTTTTGAGAATAAATAAATGTGTCCCTAATTAAGGCAAAAACATAATTAAGTATATTATTATCAAATTATTTGTAATTCACAATAATTTGTTATTTTTTATTTTCATAAAACATTTGCATTTTAACACTATTATTATACTTAATTATTTTGAAGTAGGCTGTATGGCTGTATGTAATCAATCACCTTACATTTGGCGCGTGTAAAAAAAAATTTGCCCGCTTTTTCCCTTAGTTAATATTAGGTAAATACAATATGTATGCAATAAATGTTTGTTTTTCCTCGCAAGTGTGTTGAAAAAGTGCGTATGGAACTCGTGAGCAACTTACTCACTAGACACTCGGCTGATTTACGCCCTCGCCTGCGGCTCGGGCTGCAACCCACAGCCTCGTGTATAATGAGCAACCTAAGCTCACTTGTATCATAATATACTATTAATCTATAATGAATAAAAAAATTATGACTATGACTTAAGATTTTAATTATTTTTATGCATTCACAATGCCATTCTGTGAGTAAAGGAAAAATTGAGCTAAAAAACCACCGGTTTAAATCCCGCCTGAAAGTTACTTGCAGCAGGGCTGGTGGATTTTTACCATTAATTTTTCCTCTATGTTTTCGTATTTTTTGTCCTAGAATTTTTTTTTGGTTTTCATTAACGAGAAACAAACAAAACATTGATTTTTATTTGTCTAGATTTATACACAATCTATAATTATATTTAAATATTCGATTTTTTGTTTGTTTGTTTATTTGTAATGGATAAAATCAAAAACTTATGGACCGATTTTGAAAATTCTTTCACCATTAGAAAATCTCATTTTTCCTGAGTCCGTAAAACCGCAGGAAGCCACTTGTATAATATGAATTATAATCAATAGAATTGAAGCTGGATACCACCCACTCGCGTTTTATAAATTTCGTAACGCTTCTCAATAAACCCTGTCTATTGTTATCAAAGGATTTCTTGCGATTCTGAGAGAAAATTCAATGGATTGAGAAATATTGAAATTTAATCGGGCGCAATGTTTCAATGAGAAGAAACGATTTCTTGAAAAAGAGTATTGGGCAGGAATAACCTATTTTTTTGTTAACATTTTCCGGTACAAATATAAACGGCTGGATTAAACTAAAAAGCAGGTAGGGCAGGAGCCCTGGTTTTGACCACTGTACCGGTTCTGGCCACTTGTTGCTCTAAAAGTTTTTTAAATAACTTTTTGTCATTTTTGCCAAAGGCAATAAAAATAAGTTACTTTAAGGTAATACTAACAATCCATAGCATTCCTTCAGTCATACGATTATTTTTCTGCTTAATTTTTTTATGTATGAAAATTCAAAAAAAAATTTTTTGTTCAAAAAAATTCAAAAAATGTAATAACGTAGTCAACCTAACGTTCTTACATTCTGTAGACTGCATTCTATCGAATGGTATAAAAATTATTCATTAAAAATATGAGTGCAATTCAATTTCGATTTGATTCGATTGCAATCGTCGATCAAACATAGTCTTGACAGGAACATTTTTAATTTAACATTCTTAATTTCATTTTAAATACTTTTTATTCATTAAACAGATGGGTGAAGGTCGATCTCTAATCGTATCTCAGGCTATAAATAAATTGTATCGAGTTTAAGTAAAAGGTTTCATTCACAGAACACGGAAAGATTTTTTTCTCTTGGTTTCATTTATATCTGCGAAGTAAGGCACTCTGTAACAGGGATGTTATAAATAAACCCGACACAAAAAACCCCAAAAAAGAAAAAAAAATATCTCTTGGTCGGGGGACCACAAAAAGAGAAGTGCCTACTCAAAGGGTATATTATACGTTGGGGGTCCCCCGACCGAGAGAGACATTTTATTTTTTTGCTTTTTTGAGATTTTTTGTGTCGGGGGTTTTTAAAATTTTATTTTTATTTCATCCTTTTTAAATTACCGTACTGTACTGTACTGTATCTGTTACCGTTTCGGCAGGCAGTTGACCATGTCCATAAATGGCCGGATGGATTTTCATAAAACGTGACTGAAAACCATATCGATTAATTATGCTTATTAATTTAAAAAAACCGCATCAAAATCGGTCCAGACAGACAGACTGACAGATACACACACACGTCAAACTTATAACTTCCCTCTTTTTGCGTCGGGGGTTAAAAATGCAATAGGTATTCAGCATTTTGAAAATGAGAACCCGCAATGAATAACAAACATAATTTTGCAGCAACAACTACTTACTTAATACATTCATTTGAAAATAGGGACGTTTAGAGTCATATTTGTTATTATAGAATGTTACAAAGTGCAATCCTTTGAATTTTCTAATGTTAAACCGAAAATAATATCGAAAAAAGTAATTAATATTTTGAAATTGACAATAATTACCATATCATGTGATCACGTGAATGAACTTCGACATTTTACTTATAAAGTTTTAGTAAAATGAAGTCAAGCACTACTTAATAACAAGTTACAAAATATTTCGGAATTTGTGCTTGCGAATTCGTAAAGAATGTTTTTAAAAGTATTTTAGTTTTAGATGGATTTTTTTTGTACCTAAATATTACGAAAAGTGGGATTTTACCATGTTTTCTTAATATTTACAGTTTGAATGACCATGAAAGTTTTAAAAGGAGTTTGTTTTGTTCACGATGACTTGTAATTCATAAAAATGACAATGTTTTTTTGGTATTTTTGGATGTTACAATTTTTTTTACAACTATTTGGGAAGCTTACAGCTATGTTACAGAAATATACAGACTAATTAATATCCAGGGCCAATTACAAGCTTCCATACATATAAAATTTCCAAATAACTATCTCCCATATATATCTCCCATATCTCCCGCATGGCTAGTTTTCGCATATTTAAACACGAAAAATTGTACCATCCCTGTATGATCGCAGTGCGGAAAGCGAATTTCTTTTACATGCATCGAAGGTAAGGGCAGAAAAGGGACCTCTTTTATCGGATTTTATTTCTATCTTTCAGCGTGGGAAAATCTGGGAATAATTCCACTATTTTAGTTTCATTGAACTGTCTGTGTAGAGTCAGATCTAATTTTGTATCGGGAAATTATTGTGAAGCTGAAGGTGGATCAGGCATTTGCTCGTACAAGGAAATGTAGACTTAACACCCTTGAAACACAAAAGAAAATATAGGAATATATTATGATAAACTTACCAACTAAAATATTACCTAGGTTTGGTTGCGGAAAAATATTTTTAGATAAATATTTACTTTTTTGCATTCACAATGCAATTTTTATTGTTGAAAATTTTTAAATTAAGTTAGTATTTAGAAAAAATCGACCCGTCTCACAACCAGCTCCGATGGGACTCGAACCCACGACCTTTCGCCATCCGGGCGACTGCTCTAACCACTGAGAAAGAACGACGATCAACGACTCCGTAGCTCAGTGGTTAGAGCAGTCGCCCGGATAGCGAAAGGTCGTGGGTTCGAGTAGCATCGGAGATGGCTGAGACGGGTCGATTTTTTTAAAATATTAATTTAAAATTTTATTACGTTATATTGGCGACTAAGTCGCTCGTCTAGTATTTTTGTCGGTAAAAAAGTATATTAGTCGATCGGTTAATTACTACCCGAAAATAAATACTAACAAACATATTAGTGACATTGTAAATGTGTTAAGGAAAATGGCGTGTACAATAATGGAAGTTTCGTTGAAAACTTATTACTTAAAATAATATTTATTGTTACGTTTCTCTCACCGAATGACGTAAATCTCAAAGTGATTCATCAACTTCTTAAGTAAAATTTTCAAGACATTGATGTTTGTATTTGAAGTCTGTATTAAAGTTATTAATAACTGACTCAATTCAAATTACGGCTAAATTTGTTACAGCTTTAATTTCCACATTAAAATCTTTTATCTTGCTTTACAGTAGGTACTGAGTCCAGAAGGAACTTATCCATTTTTGTAGGTTACCTACTTTTCATAAGTATTATAAATATTTCGGGTATGTACGCAAAAAGAAATAATCGGTCTCTCATGACGTACAAGCCTATTCGGAAACTTCGTTAATACTGTGTGTTTCACGAAAACATTATTAAGCTCTCAAAGGCATGTGTGTGTATTCAGGTGTAACTAACAAACGTCAGCTAAGACAGATGCCTTATTAAATTCGGAAAACCTCAATCAAAGGTACAATTACGTACGCCTACAATTTCTTCCTGACATCGAGAGCTGAGAGAGAGTACGTGAGAACGGCCCCCCTGCGTCTTTAGCCTTATCCCTTTCACTCCTGTTCAAACGGAGCTAAGCTGTCTCCTTCTAAAAACACCCACTCGCCCAGTGACACCTACGTCGCTTCAGCCCCCTGATTTCAGCCCGTTTCAGTCTTACCCTGGTCGCCGGAGAAAGCACACGCTCCCACCACGAGCGATATTAAAAAACCCCGACAATAATACATCATCTCGTCCAGCCAGCCCGCACGTTCCCAAAATTGCGCGGTTGCCATGACTTTTTGACGTTTACAGATTATAAAATTAAAAAGTTTGGAGTAGCAAAGGGGTTTTGAGTTGTTCTGCCAGTTAAAGAATTAGACAATAATTTTGAACTGATCGGCATTGATGGTGACTGATATATAACTTTGTACACTTTGTTACATTTGGGGCTGGTTATTGTGAAATCAGGTGGCGGGAGCGAACAACAGGTGAGTGAAAAGACTTTGTTTTATAACTTACCTCGGTTTTTATGAGCAATTTTCTTTTGCGATCTCATTTGAATAACGGCGTAAACAATTTTGAATGAAACGAATTAAAGTTTACGACTGTTTTTTTCTCATTTAATGATATTTTTCATTGAAAAAAATTTTGTTTAACAGGACTATGTGCGTTAGGTAAAACAAGTCGAGATCAAGATCTCGTTATTAAAGGAGGCACCTTAATTCTTGAACATTAACATTATTTTTTAATTTTAATTTATTGTAATCAATATTTATGTAACGCTTTAAATATAAAAACAAGTAATTAATAAATTAGGTACTTTTTTGATTATACCTATTTTATAACGAACAGAAATCTATCTCTATTACTAGCGTAACCATAATAACATAATTATTATACAGTATTTAGGTATTAAGAAATTAAATGTTCTGCTATGATGACAATTATTAAAATTAATTAGATTTGTGATTATATTAAGAGCCTATAATCGAAAATGTATGAACAGTAGGTATAGTCAGGGACAAATTCGGTCTACCACTTCTTACTTCTTTTGGTGTGGCCGCGGCCGGTGCCTCGCCATTCACGCGCTGACCCTATTACTATTTGGTTATGTATTAAAATAGGGATAAGGACAATGCATAAACAATTAGGGATAAGGACTGCGAGTAAACGTTCCGAACGGCAGCTACACGAAAAGAAGTACGAAGTGGCTATCATTATCTAGTTGTAAGTATATACTGTTTCTCAATTCGTTTATATGCACCCATTTCCCTAACACCCTATTTATTTGTTTTTTTTCACCCAAGGTTGCCTGGAACAGATTGCAGTTTAGCAATAAGGCCGCCTATTGTGTTTTTCTTTAATGTATTTTCCCTGCATTTATTTTGTTGATTTTGTAATCGTGTGCAATAAAGTTTATTTTTTAAGAAGTGGTTCACCGGATTGGTCCCTTAATGTACTTACGCGCGAAAGTCAAAGAAGTAATTTTTGTGTTTTATTTTCATAATACTTACATACGTATAACTACTATAAAATTATTTTTTGCAAAAGCAAAAAAGATGCATAGATAATCTTAACCAAGTGATGTTACAGGTGAACCTTTTTTTAAAGATACTTACTTACTTACGAAACATAGTTTTTTGTCTTATATTCATTTAAGTTATGGATTTGGAAAATATTTATTATGCACGCTAATCAATCACCGAATATTGTGATAGGTACTTATCTTGAATGACTTTATGGAAAATATTTTAAAAGGTAATTCTTTAAGTAATGTATTCAAATGAAATGTAAATCCCATCCAAAGCACATTGAAACTGAAAAAAATTCAAGAATTTGTGTTTTTAGAGTAGATAATACTTTATTGTAAAAATATTACACAAATAGCTAAGCTGTGATTTCTGCCAGGCAACTCATGTTTAAAGAAACAACACGACATGATTTTAAAACAAATTTAAATAAAAATAAAACGATTTTTTGGGCCACAAAAACACCATATCTACTTACCAAAGTTTCACCACAATCTGTTCAACGGTTTCGAACGCATAGAGGGCAAGAAAACAAACAAAAAAATCATTGATTTTTATATATAGTTTATAACATAATTATAAAAGAACATTTAATGCCTTTTTCAGGTTTTCTATAGACTGAAAACATGTTGGATTTTGAAAGTAATCCCTGTTACCGGGACATAGTTTTAATCTATATCTGATATTTATCAAAAATAACTATGAAAGCAACCATTATAATAGTGATGTTTTCGGAACATACAAGCTGAAGTAGATTACTACGAATTTAGAAAGTATTTTATTAATAAATCTAAATTTAATTCATTTATGAAATAGTTTGTGAATTGGTTTTAATATCTGCAGCATACCTACTACCACGCAAAACCTCACAGGAATTTTAAAGGTTTCGTGGAATCGCTTTTAAAAAATTTTTGTTAAATAGAATAACAGTCCTGCAACCAAAATCGATGTTTAACCCTATATTGACACGGTTAAAAATAAAAAATAAACTTTAATTCGGACAAAGTATTATGCGCGGTTCAACATTATTACAGTAGCATTCTAGTCCAGCGCTGGAATGCCACTGGAAAAATGTGAACTTGCACTGGAATGTACCATTCCAGTGATCAATCCAGTCCAGTTGACTGGAATGACGGACTGTTTTTAATTCCAGCTCGCCCATTCCAGCGCCACTGGAATAGTGTGAACGGCTAATCCAGTGATTACACGTTTAACATAGTGTTACCTACAGATCTTACAGTTTTTGAAGAGATTTAAAAATTATTTTAGATAAATATCATAGTCCCATCGGAGCTGGTTGTGAGATGAGTCGATTTTTTCTAAATGCTTCATTTTAAATTTTTCGATAGTTTAAATTGCATTGTGAATGCAAAAAAAGTAAACATTAAAAAAACTAAAAGTCACTAAATATTGTAAGACTGTTTGTTAATGCCAATACAAGTAGGTACCTGTGTACTAGTTCACTCTTGCAAGTTACTAGTCCTCTGCTCTGAGAGTAAACCGGGAAAATAAAAATCTTATTAAATGTTGTATTGGTCATTAACACTGTAAATATTTTTACTTTGTTTTGATTTGTTGTCGACGCACCGATATTTTGGAGCAGTTTTGTCTGCTTCTAACATCCACCGGCATGATCTTTATTCAGTTACTCCGTGATCATGGCGTGTGCAAACTGCGCCGAAATATCGGGAACTCGACAACAAACCAAAACATCGTCAAAATCCCGCTTTTCGAAATATTAAAATGAAAATCTGTGACAAGCAAGCACTTATGAATGTCAAAAAAGCTACGCCATTGTCTCGCTAAATCCTATGGGCGCCGGGAGACATTGTTACGAGAAGAACCGGCAAGAAACTCGTCAAGGGCTTTTCACTTTTTAGCTGCTGGTACTTACGACACGCACAGGACAGAGTGGAAAGATATTGTAGGCCGTCGCTGACACGGTTAAATATATTTGATACGGTACTAAATAGTAAATGGTTTCGTTGATACTGAATGACAGATGCGATTGAGAGCAGTGTACGGTCAGCAGTAAAAGTGCACTATTAGAGGAAATATAAAAAAAATAGAAATAAAATTCATCATCATCATCATCAAGTCAACCGAACGACGCCCACTGCTGGGCATAGGCCTCCCCCAAGGATCTCCACAACGATCGGTCCTGCGCTGCCCGCATCCAGCGGCTTCCGGCGATCTTGACCAGATCGTCGGTCCACCTTGTAGGGGGCCTGCCCACGGAACGTCGTCCGGTACGCGGTCGCCATTCGAGAACCTTTCCGCCCCAACGGCCATCGGTTCTCCGCGCTATGTGTCCCGCCCACTGCCACTTCAATGATGCAACCCTTCGAGCTATGTCGGTTGTTTTAGTTCTCCTGCGGATCTCATCATTTCTGATTCGATCGAGCAGGGAAATACCAAGCATCGCTCTCTCCATTGCTCGCTGGGTAACCTTGAGCCTTCTTATGAGACCCATAGTAAAAGACCACGTCTCGCTTCCATAAGTCATAACTGGCAACACACACTGGTCAAAGACCTTAGTCTTGAGACATTGAGGAATTTTGGACGCAAATATATGCCGGAGCTTCCCAAACGCTGCCCATCCGAGCTGGATTCGACGAGAGATCTCTTTCTCAAAGTTGGACTTACCTAACTGGACCGTCTGTCCTAGGTAAACATAGTGGTCAACAACTTTGAGTGTAATGTTCCCAACATTAACTGGAGCGGGTGCAACATGGGCATTGAACATGGTTTTCGTCTTGTCCATGTTCATCTTAAGACCCACTCTTTGCGAAGCATTACCGAGATCTTCGAGCATTGTGTTCAGGTCTTCCAAGGTCTCAGCCATAAGAACTACATCATCGGCAAACCGTATACTCGCCATTGATGTTGATGCCGTATCCTTTCCAGTCCAGCAGCTTAAAAATATCCTCCAACGCAGCTGTGAACTATTTGGGAGAGATGACATCTCCCTGTCTCACACCTCGCTGTAGTTGGATAGGATTAGAGCTCTGGTTCTGTAATCGGACCGACATGGTGGCGTTTTGGTATAATGGTGGGGGATATGCTTGCTCAGCACGATGATATAGACATATTTGCCGATAGTTTAGGATACCTATATTCTAGAGTACACTCATATGTTGACAAAATGCTTATGTAATATTATGAAAATGTTTATTTTTAATTATTTTTATTATTAGGAATTATTATTTTATGACATTGGACTTATTTTAATTTTAACCCTTGACATCTGAATTTATGTTGACATTATTATTTTGCACTTACACTTACTTTTGGCTTGTAAATTATTTTAGATTGTTTTTCATCTTTGACATTGCTTCTTATTTGACATTTAGTTTTATTCTCTGATAGTTTGCGTAAATATTCCTGTTTGACAATTTGCATAGGACTGATATAAATTTTATGTGATTTTAGACATTAATTTTACTTTTTTATGATGAAACTGTATTAAATGACAACTGGATTGTATTGAGACTTGCTGGCGTTTTGGAACACTCTGTAAGCCTACAAGTTGTTTTGTATAAATAAATATAAATATAAATAAATATAAATAAATATAAATATATAAGTACCTCAGCACCTCGATGTACCTGTAGTCTATTTGGCACGTCTGGAGAGACTGCGGCACCGCCCAAGTCTCAATCGAATCAAAGGCTTTCTCATAGTCCACGAACGCCAAGCAAAGTGGCAAGTTATACTCTTCGGTCTTCTGTATAACTTGCCGCAGCGTATGAATGTGGTCTATGGTACTGTAGCCTTTCCGGAACTCGGCTTGTTCGGGAGGTTGGAAGTCGTCGAACCTGCGAACGAGACGATTCGTAATGACTCTCGAAAACAACTTATAGATATGGCTCAGAAGCGAGATGGGTCTATAGTTCTTCAAGAGAGTTTTATCACCCTTCTTGAAAAACAGCATCACATCGCTTCTGCCCCATGCCTTTGGCGTTTTGCCCTCAAGGATGACTGAATTGAAAAGCTTCTGGAGGTCTGTTGTGATTCCGTCATCGCCCGCCGCCTTGTTGTTTTTAAGCTGCTTGAGAGCCATTCTAATCTCGTACAGGCTGACGTCCGGGATATCTTCGGTATGGTGTCGGGTAAGCTTGGCTCTAGGGTCTGTAGCCTTGCTTTCAACAGGTGTTTGTGTGGAATATAGCTGTCCATAGAAACTCTCAATCTCCCTCAGGATTTCAGGTGTTGACGAAATGATGCTACCTTCCTCAGTTTTCAGCCTCGACGAGGCTGAAATAAAATTAAAAAAATGTATTGGACACCATCACATACATTGTTCCAATACCAAACATTGGTAGCTTGAGCACTAAATTGGCAACAACGACAAGTATAAGTAGGTACATACTTACACCCTTATCCCAGGAAATATTGAAAAGTTCGTTTTCAATATTTACCGAACCGGGAATCGAACCCGGGACCTCCAGAGATTGCGGCACCTTTAAAACCGGTGTGTACACCACTCGGCCACTCGGTCAACATGATTAAACATTCTGACTTTTTGTTGGTTTGGTAGATTAATAGTGTAATGGAAGCAATACACCGTTCACTTTTGCCTTTCAATTTGGATGAAGCAATCAAATTGAACAATGTTTCGTAAAAGTGAATCATTCAATATCAATGTGCGCCTGTATTTCTGCGCCTTTCAACCAAAGTCAATCAATTTGGTTGAACCGTGTAATATTACCTACCATAAGTGATACTCATCACTATCATTCGCCGTTGTGTTACAGTCTACATTTTACTATCGCAACTTTCAATGCAGTCTTGTAGTGTTAATTCAATATATTTAGGTCATATATTATCTACAATCGTAGAAAAACCAGAAATATCCTATATCTTATCATTCCGCTTACAGCCGTGCGGCGCTAGTGTCGAACAGCGTGGAAAATTATTTTAAGGCGAGGATTCCCGACCGAAATAGGCACGCTAACGCTTGCTCGGCCGCGCTCGATACACTTCACTCGGACGCAGCCGCAGCCGGCAGTGAACTGTGAACTCGCGAGCGCCCCGCGAATCGAAAATCACTTAAAATGCAATTTAAAATTAACTAATAAAAAAATTTTAATTATGACGGCCGGAGCCCTCGGCCCTCGGCTAATCGAAGACAATCATTTTTGTATATTTTTCATTCACTAAAACCAAGTATACTGCAAGTAATACGTTATTTGGATTACGATTAGACGGATGTTTGGGATTTTATTTGACACAGTAAAATATCATCAATCGAGCACTTGATAAATAACTGTAAAATAACATATATTTTTTCTAAGTTTTAAGTACTTGTGATTTGCGAGTAATCCATAATTTAAAATACCCTTTTTTGGGGAATCGCAGCCTTAAAGAGTACCGATGATACGTTCATCGCTGTTGCAGCCGCTGCCATCAAGGCTTTTACGATGTTTGCGCTTAGAGAATCGCACTGCAGAACTATGTTGCTCAGTGTCTGGGGACACTAGTCTCGTCATTTGTGTCTACGTGTGTACCTTAGTGTGTACACTTTCGTGACAGTCAGATGCGTCTGTGAGAAATGATTATAGAAAAAAAAAACAAATGTTTTAAAGTTTGACGCTGCAAGCCAGCGTCTTTTTCTCAATGAGAGGAATAATTTATTTATTTTATTTATTTGGGATTTTTGGCACATATTTTTTGATGCTATGCAATAAGGAACTAAGTACAACTAGCATATTTTTTTCTGCTAACTGTATTGCAGTCTTTTGGATAATGGCTTCCCGAATATATGTAGGTGACTATATATTGTGATTGATTAATGCTCTAGGAAGGTACACAGATCACTCATTGCTGGAAAAACGACACCACTTTGACAAAAATGTACCTAATGAAACTTGTACTTATAAGACTTGAAAATAGTGGAAAAAACGACTACCTTAACTATTTCCTTCTAAATATTTTGTCAAAAACAAAAGAAACTGGTAAAAACATAAGGAGTTGGAAAAACTACATAAATTATGACTTTATTTAGTAAGTATTCGTTAGAAAAACTTGGAAGATATAATTTAATTAGGTATTTCGCGTCAGTTAAAACTTACAGAAAAAACAATTTAATAAAAATTTCTAAGTATTTCCTAACGAACCAAATCTTAGGACCATTAGGTAAATGATCTAGTATTTATATGTTGAACAATACTACAAACAGCAAATATTATATTTCCAGCATTATAACTTCTTTTCCGCCAAAAATAAACTCGTATTCAACTGTGACCTTAATGAGCAGTACATTTGTAACAAAATTCAGCGTCGAGACGAAAGTATCAAAGGGAAAAGTGTTTGTACCCCTTGAATGCGACTTAGGACCGTGCAAAGTGAGCTTAACGATTTAAAATCGAACAAAAGGGGCGAGAACGGAACAAAAACAATAATACTCTTTAAAGGCTAAGCTAAAGGTTACTTATGTGGGATGTAGAGGCAGAATGCTTTGCCATATCTTCAGCGAACAGAGAAGTAGGTACTTCTTCGAGCTAGGTATCTGTGCTTCGAGACCGGGCGCGGCCAAATTGTTGGATGTTAAAGAGCATTCTCACTGAGAGCATTCACTTGTAATGAGCATTCGACGTCGAATATTCGAGTGGTGTGGACGTTGAGCGAATTTCGGTCGGTGTGGAAGTCCCAACGGAAACGCCCGCATTCGAATGTTCACGCAAATAAAACGCTCGAAAGACAGTACTCGGATAATGAAATGAATGAGTATGTAGGTACCTATGTAGAAATATTACTGGCCACTTTTCACACAGCAAGGAACAGCCCCGACCGCTCTATCCGACATTTTGCAATGAATGACATTATCAAGAACGTATTTGAATGCTCCAAGCTCGCATTCAAATTTTCGACTCGAACGTTCATAGCACAGAACACGGAAAAAAGTTCTCGTTCATAGTTTTGCTCAAAAGTGAATGCTGGGCTCGCTGGGAAGCATTTGTTTCTCGCCTACTATTGCTTTTTTACAAATGCTCACGAAAGAATGCTCCCAGTGAGGACGCTCCTTTGAACGTAGGCACTAATTTCGTAGAAGATACAAATACCAGGTTTTAGGGATTTTTAGCACGACGATTTCGCAAAAATACTAAGATTAGCGAAAACACAGAAAAAACAAGATTAGTAGTTAACAATAAACAACGATACCGAGCCGAAATCATCATTTTTTTGATGTAACAATCATACAAGCACATATTCAAAAAACAATGAGCTAATTTATTAGTTATCAGTGAGGTAAAAAACGCCACTTGAAATGTTTTGGCTTGTTGGGAGTACCAGTATTTTGTCTCTAGTGTAAGGACCGCAGCTTTCAGCGATCTCGGCACAATGATTTTTGGGTAGCGTCTGACATCTCTGGTTAGAACTTGTATTTATGTAACGCGGCTGAAAAATTCCGATAGACTCATGTTTCTATCCGAATCTTCAGTACCCCAAGTGCAAAAGTGCCCAAGCCAATGTGCAAACGTTACTACTGCCACAGGGTAAAAAAAAACTATAGTCCTCTGTGCTACTGCGTTTGAATTACGAATTCTATTCTAGATCTTATTTCTTTACAATAAAGTAAGTACAATCTAGGTACCTATCTGTCAACATTTCTCTCAAACGCGCATCAAACGCGATAGATGTGAATTTATTAACTTACACTCGGACGTATGTGTGACGTCAAGGCTGATTTTCATTGATCCAGTAGCTCGATCCAGTGTCACTGGATTGCGGCGCTGGATTGGCACTGGATCAATGTAAACATGTTTTACTGGACGCTGTAGGTACTGGATTGAAACATGTTTACATTGATCCAGTGTCACTGGATTGCGGCGCTGGATTGGCACTGGATCAATGTAAACATGTTTTACTGGACGCTGTAGGTACTGGATTGAAACATGTTTACATTGATCCAGTGTCACTGGATTGCGGCGCTGGATTGGCACTGGATCAATGTAAACATGTTTTACTGGACGCTGTAGGTACTGGATTGAAACATGTTTACATTGATCCAGTGTCACTGGATTGCGGCGCTGGATTGGCACTGGATCAATGTAAACATGTTTTACTGGACGCTGTAGGTACTGGATTGAAACATGTTTACATTGATCCAGTGTCACTGGATTGCGGCGCTGGATTGGCACTGGATCAATGTAAACATGTTTTACTGGACGCTGTAGGTACTGGATTGAAACATGTTTACATTGATCCAGTGTCACTGGATTGCGGCGCTGGATTGGCAATGGATCAATGTAAACATGTTTTACTGGACGCTGTAGGTACTGGATTGAAACATGTTTACATTGATCCAGTGTCACTGGATTGCGGCGCTGGATTGGCACTGGATCAATGTAAACATGTTTTACTGGACGCTGTAGGTACTGGATTGAAACATGTTTACATTGATCCAGTGCCAATCCAGTGCCGACACTGGATCGAGCTACTGGATCAATGTAAATCAGCATTCAGGCTTGTGAAATTAAGAAATGTTTACATGATCGTACTTTTCGTTGATCCTACACTTCTTCGATATTCGACGTTTTGCTTATTTAGCGATGTGGGTGGGTGCGTCGCTACATAGGTTTACTTGAGAAATCAATTTGAAACAAAGTTTCTTGTTTAAAGTCTGACTTACTTTACTGCTATTAATAGAAGTTCTTCCAGTCCAGACCAGGGGCCCGATTCTCACGCAGTCGAGTATTTTCAGTGTGGTAATTCGTATACGAACGTTTTATTTGTGGTTTCTATTGAAAAGTTAGAACGTTTCAAGTTAGGGCCTAATCTGAGCGCGAAGCAAACACTGCCGTACCATCCTTTACTGGAACCATTTCGCCGCATTTTCAGGCCCCTATTTGAGAACCTCTGGATAAGACCAGAACGCAGAAATTTTCGTCATCCAGTAAGCTATAATTACATACTTAAAATCCAAAATTTCAAGTCTGTAGGTCATTTAGTTCCGAAGTTAAGCGAAAGTAAAGTTTCGCATTTATGACACTCACTCATGATCATCAAAATAGAACTAGACTTCCCATAAACTCAGAGAGCTGAAATTTGGTACAGAGTTAGGGTTTAATGGCCACATAAAGGGAAAACTATAAAAACTAGGATAATTTCTAGTTACACCAACTGCATAAATAACTTTGTAATCCTATATAAATATATTAGGATTATGTATGTGACTTGGTCGTTGACTTGTGCCCACCAAACTAACCAACATGTAGAATGTTCAACGTCCAAAGTCACATAAAATTCAAACGTAACTATATCAATAAAGAAATCGCAGAAAGGAACATTAGAGTTGGCTTGACTTTACTGAGAGATTTCAACGCTTTTTGTAAAGAAATAAGCAGCTCCAGCGAGAGTTGGTCAGTTTTTTATAGGATGATTTTGATGAGATTTAATTTAGAGAAAGAAAGAAAATACATTTATTGACACACGCATATATGATTGAAACAAATATAAGGAACTAATGAGAACAACAAATGGAAAAAAATGAAAGTGAAAAAATCTTTACAACCTATCTTGTGTAGTGTGAGGCCAATAAACACCCTGTCTTAGCATAAGTACCTCTGTAACTTTTACATTTTTCATTCCTTTTTTGACGAAAGCTGGAAGTTTTTCTGTCTCTCTGTAACTAATCACAAAGGAACAACTTCTCAACAGAAATGTTTAGCTGCATTTAATGATATTGTACACAAACTTAACTGGGGACGCCTTTCACCACTTTGTTATATTCCGAACGCTGTTTTTTTACAAAGAAAACTTGAAGAATTAAGTTAACCATGGCTGACGGAATAAAATCAAAGTAATATTCTTCGCTATCAATTTGTAATTTCATAAAAGCACTACCATTGGAACAAGCAGATCGACAAAATGAAAGTTAAGGCGATACTCGGAAAAAATGTGCTGAAGCGAGATAGCAATGAGAAAACGACGCGCGCGGGAGCGAGAATTTTGCAGATTAGGCAAAAAAAAACACTAAATCACTTCGTATTAAAAAACTACAGCGATTTTTAAAAAAATGCTTCTATAACCACCCTCAATATTATTGGTGTCCACTAATTAAACCAATTTGCAATAGTGTAAGTAACCCCATTTAAGAATAATCTTGACTTTTCGTATTTTTTAGAGGTCTTTTCGAAAAGAAAAAGTGTCGAGGCAAAATCATAAAATCGTGTTTTTGAAACTATACGAATCTAGATAAAGGTATGAAGAAATATATATCTTATTACCAGATTTGTAACAACTGTAACCGTCCTACAGTTTTAAATCAAAATGTCCATATTTTTCCGAGTAGCGCCTTAACCGCAAATCGACTTTTTTATAGTGTACTAGTGGCTCCTCGCGGTTTTACCCGCGTGGTACCCGTTCCTGTGGGGATATCGGGATAAAATATAGTCTATGTCACTCGGGAAGAATGTAGCTTTCTACTGGTGAAAGAATTTTCAAAATAGGTTCAGTAGTTTTTGAGTATATTCGTTACAAATAAAAATACAAACCTTTTCTCTTATGGATATGGATTTTTATTAGTATGGATTTGGGTCTCACAAACAGTAACATAATATAAATTATTGAACAACTAGCCTCCCTTTCGCGGCTTTACCCGCAGGATTTGACTATGTTTTCCCATTGGAAAAATATATTTACCGGTGTAAAAAGCAGCTTATATGCTTTTCTAGGCCAGAATCTATCTCTGTGCCTAATTTTATTTAGATCCCTTCAGCCGTTTCGCCGTGATTGCGTAACAAACATCCAAACATTGAAAATGGAAAATGAAGTATTTAGAAAAAATCGACCCGTCTCACAACCAGCTCCGATGGGACGTGAGACTGGTTGTGAGACGGGTCGATTTTTTCTAAATACCTACTTCATATTCCATTTTTCCAAAAAAAAATTGTAAAAATTTAAATAAACATCCAAACGTCCGAACTTTTGTATTTATAATATTAGTAAGATATAATGGTTCATAAATACTTACGATTAGTAACCAGCATAGTTGAATTCGTGACTCAAAAACATGTTGTTTTGTGCCCCAAGTGTCTGTCACAAATGGACATATTGTGTTGAATGAATGGTTAAAATATGTGCGTTAAATTTCGGTAAAATGAAGTTCAGTGTTTTATTGTAGTTGTGAGTTGTGACTACCGCAGCAAATACCAAATACTCCCAGAAGCATTGGAATGTAATACACTTGCATTCTAGTGAAAACTTATGAAGATATAGGTATAATTGTTAAGGCCATACTCGGAAAAATTATGCTAAAGCGAGTAGCAATGAGAAAACGACGCGCGCGGGAGCGAGACCGATTTTGCCGATTACGCAAAAAAAACACAAAATCACTTCGTATTCAAAAACTACTTATCGATTTTTAAAAAATGCTTCTATACGATCCTAAATATTATTGGTGTCCACTAATTAAACCAATTTTTAATAGTATATGTATCCCCATTTAAGAATAATCTTGATATTTCTTATTTTTCAGAGGTATTTTCGAAAATAAAAAGTGTCGAGCCAAAATCATAAAATCGTGTTTCTGAAACTATACGATTCTAGATAAAGGTATGAAGAAATATATATCTTATTACCAGATTTATAACAACTCTAACCGTCCTATAGTTTTATAACAAAGAGTCCACACTTTTTCCGAGTAGCGCCTTAAACAAGTTTTTAGTAACAAATTCATTTTTCACTTCTCATGCTCGTAAAGTTCGTGTTTATGTTGGGTAAAGGCTGCATAAAATCGCTTTTTATGCTCTAGTGCATGAAGTAACATCTTCGTCTAAGTCTCAGACGCTAAGACAAAGGTCGTCAGGTAAACAGTCACACGACACGCAATTAAACTTCGTTAAATAAACTTGTTATTTCATTCTGTTTCTTAAATTTTGTACATAATCCATGTTATATTACTAAATTAATAAAACTAGGCAAAATTAATGAGTTTTCTAAGAAATAAGTATTTCAAGAGCATTATGGACTATAGTGCGACAAGCTTTTCTGTTCCGGTGATTATCTTTGGAACTAAAACAGTTTTCATACGACAGTCCATTTTGACAGCTAATTTCGTATTGCAAGTGGCTCCTCTGTCACGGCTGTCACCGGAACAGAAAAGCTTGTGGCACTGTACGATCTATGCTAATATCACTGTGCTGCCACTACCACGTATAAAAAAAAGAAAAGAAAGTCTTCCCGCCAATATGGCGAAGTCTTTTTTGTTTATTTTTTGCAATACTCTTATTTATTTTCCTCACACTCTAAGTGAAAAGCAGAGTGTATAACTTGTACACAAAACCCATTTTACCCTCGAATTGACTATCCACCCTCGCCTACGGCTCGGATGGATATATACGTCTCGGGTAAAATGGTACGTTTTATGCACTTGTTGTACAATCTACTATTTCACTTCTCATGCTCGTAAAGTTCGTGTTTATGTTGGATATAGGCTGCATAAAATCGCTTTTTATGCTCTAGGGCATAAAGTAAAATCTTCGTCTAAGTCCCATATTTTAAGACAAAGGTCGTCAGGTAAACAGTCACACACGCAATTAAACTTCGTTAAATAAAC
Source organism: Crambus lathoniellus (assembly GCA_949710035.1). Taxonomy (NCBI): domain Eukaryota; kingdom Metazoa; phylum Arthropoda; class Insecta; order Lepidoptera; family Crambidae; genus Crambus; species Crambus lathoniellus. The sequence goes on along the minus strand of OX453323.1, from coordinate 11,332,746 downwards.
TTGTTATTTCATTCTGTTTCTTAAATTTTGTACATACTTAATCTATATTTTCTCACACTCGAAGTGAAAAGCAGAGTGTATAACTCGTACATAAAACCCATTTTACCCTCGAATTGACTAGCCATCCTCGCCTACGGCTCGGGTAAAATGGTATGTTTAATGCACTTGTTGTACAATCTACTATTTATGACAAGCTTTTTAGCTGACTGCACTTTAATGTTGTATTGCCATCTGAATCAAACCTGTATTCAAAATTTCAGCTCCATCGGGCACTGGGATGTGGGTCAAATTAAGCTTGCGAGATTTGTCCCCCACTAACTAACTAACTAACTAACATGGCAAATTAATAAAAAGCTTGTAAAGAGACTCGGTTGAAGCCGTTGAAAAAAGATAACCACAGATCAACACACAGTATTTTGTCAGTCCTTCCTGTTTATCTTCCCGTTTTAATATTCTGACCAGCAGCTAATTACATAATCTGCATAAACGCTTCCAAAAGTCCATTTAGCACGAACAATAGGCATGAACGGTGGATTTAATTCCTCTGGCATACTGGCATGAATGGCGTATTATAATCTTCTGGCAACACTGAGCCTGGTCAATGGAACAATGGCATCTGTGTCGGGCGGAACGGCGGAACGTGAGGAATGTAACGTCGATTTTAGCCAGTCGGATGTGATATTAGTCGAAGGTGAACATGGTTTATTGGGATTTTGTGATCTATAAAAGATACATTAAACAAAACTGCAAACAAAAACTCATTTCCTAAAACACGTAAAAGTGAAAAATAAATTGAATCATTCAATTGAAAGTACGAAAGTGTGGGGCTTTTTCTAATTAATCTTAGAACTTACTGATCTGATTAAAGTCGGTTTTGGAGACATTGGACAATGTGAGACGTCAGGCTTTATGTTTATAATCTGCCTCCCGATCTATTAATATATAGGTACCTCACGCACAAATTATATGTATTATGAAAATAAGAGTGCTTTTCCATCGACGCGGACCAGAGTGAGAATGAGTGAGTTTTCATATCTACAATAATTGACAGTAGAGCTGATCTTGTCAAATGTATGAAAACATTGGCTCCGCCTCAGACAAGACTCAGTGTAAACCCAGCCTTACCTTGTCTGTCTGTAAGAGCATTGGCATACCTAATTCAGCTTATGCAAACTACAACTTCGTATAATACTCAAAGTGAGATACTGTAGACTATACAAGACTGTAAAATACGACTACTGTAGTCGTGTAATAATCATAAGTGTGCAACTTTGCTGTGAAACTGTAAAGCCGCTTAAGCTTAACTTATGTACGAGTATTACTGAAGTTTAAGTGAATGCAAGCTCTTAGCTAATGGCAACTAAGTAATGTAGTTTTACTGTGGAATATACAGTTAGATGACAACTTAGGACATAAACAGTGTCTGGGTGAAGTGTATTTTTAGCAAACGTGCTTAAACCGCCCCTCTTTGGTCTAGTGGTACACACTACCCGGTATCAGGCCCAGAGGTTCCGGGTTCGATTCCCAGTGGGAGTTACGTTACGTTACGTTTCCTAAAATATGGTTAAGCGAAGCGATGGCTGGTTCATGCGTCATGCTCGTGAACGGGTGCCACCAGTGGGATGGGTCTGCTCCTGGCTTCTTGTCTCTAAATATGCAGATTTTTTATGTTTTATTGTTATTAGTTTTGTTTTATCGTGGTTTGTATGGCACTGTTTATTATTGACTCTTATGTTCTTAAACTATTCAAAGTTTTACTACCCTTGTCTGGCATTTATATTTATTATTTTATTCGCTACGTTTTTGGTTGGTGTGTATTTTAAAGAAACTACCTTTTGGATGTCTATTTCTTAGTTATTGAAAATTATTTACTGCTATGATTACCGGTTTTTTTTATTTTGTTTTTAAATTTAAGATTAATTTGTCATGGAAAGTGACTTTACGTATTTATTATGTTAAAGTCACTTTTCAATTTGACGACTCTGTATGAAATATGACAGGGAGAAAAAAATAGCCCTTGGTGAAATTCTTGCCGGTTCTTCTCGTTACAATGCCTCGCGCCGTAGGATTTGCGAACCGATAGCGTAGCTTCATTGACGTTCACAAGTGCTGTATCAGCCTAAAATGAATAAATGATTTTGAATTATGAATTTTGAGTAGGTACACTCAGGGACAAATTCGGTGAACCACCTCTTGCTTCTTTTTGTCTGGCTGGTGCCTCGCCATTGACGCGCAGACCATTTTACTATTTGGTTATGTATTAAACTAGGGTAGTACAATACATAACTAATTAAGGTTATGGATTGCAAGTGATCGGTGAGACGCCAGCCACACGAAAAGAAGTAAGAGGTGGTTCACCGAATTTGTCCCCGACTGTACATAGAGATACATTTATTCGGTTTGGTTGGTGGTAGGACTTACTCTAGTTCCGCCTGGCTAGCTACCACCATCTTATCTAAGTCCGTCTTAGTTATAGATTTGGTTTATTACATGCCTTAAATAGAAAAGGGTTTTTTAAGCTTTTTAATATCAAGGAAAACCTACGGCTTCAATCTAAATTCGTAGGCGTAATAATAAAACAAAGGCGTAGAGAAAAATACTGTTCATTTCATCAATCAGCATTGTCAGGTTTCGTGTTAACAATGGTCGAAGGTCGGTCGAAGCTTGAATGGTCACGCGTACCCTACGTCATCGGCTATATATAGATGTACCTCATCTAATCCTCTTAATCTGGATTAGCCAGTCTGTCGACGAAGCAGTATGGCATGGGGGGTGGCATTCCTGGAAAATCCTGAAAAACGAGACGAATACCGCTTTGAATATAATAAGTTAAAAAAATGAGAAGCTTTTTTGCTGACTGTACTTTAATATTATATCGTCATCTAAACCAAACCTTCATGCAAAGTTTTAGCTCAATCTGACACTCGGAAATGGGTCAAATTTAACCCACACTAAAACGGAAAGTCGAATAAAAGCTAGTAATAACTTTTTTTTTGACGTGATAACGTCTTATAAATCTATGAACGCCAGCTGCACGCTTGAAAAAGCATGACTTATTGTCACGTTCCGCCTGAGCACAGAATAATATAAATAGAAAAAGAACAATAGAAAAGAGACAGCGGCATATTGTTATCACGTAAAGTTATCGTCCGTAAACCGACTTTACAGGCATACGACTTTTGTTGCAAAAAAAATATTTTGATGACAAGCATTTTTTGCTAGCCCCACTTTTTGTAATGTCTCGCGAACTGAACCTTTACCTATGCAAAATTTCAGCTAAATCGGACTCTGAGAAGTAAGTCAAATTTAGCTTGAAATATTTGACCCGAATGGATATACATATCATAATTTTTAGTTTTTTGCATTCACAATGCAATTTTTATTACTGAAAAATGGAAAATGAAGTATTTAGAAAAAATCGACCCGTCTCACAAGAGAGCTGTCATGCTGTCAGCCCATCGGAGCTGATTGTGAGACGGGTCGATTTTTTCTAAATACTTCATTTTCCATTTTTCAGTAAATAAAAGCTTGTAAAAAATAGGAGCCCGTCGCGCAGCTGCGCAGTGGTGGACATCGATGAAGTTAAGCTACTTTGGCAATGGTCGTTCACACGATGGGGGACCAAGAATTGATGATCTCGATCTCCTCCGTGCGCGGCCCTGTCCTCCTTATCCATCCATAAGGAAGGAGGCAGAGACATTAGCCCACTTATTCCAAAACGTGTAAGTACTAAAATAGTCCTGGTTTAAAACTGGTATTAAACGGTGCCGCCACTTTCATTTTCCAAATGAAAGACAGAATTAGCATCAGTTTTATACCAGGTCTATCTTTAGTCCATGTTTTGGAATAAGGGGGGGGGGGGGGGGGTAGTAGGTAGTCGGGTTCTACCCGTGGCCCCACTACTATGACCCACTGGTGGGTCCATAGGTAATTTTTGATGATGACGAATTAAAAATATACACGGCTATTTAAAACGGCAGAGTAAATTAATTATATTTTTAAAAATAGCCGATCTATAATCGCAAATCCTTCAAACAGCTCTCTTTATACAAATCTGTTTCGTAATCAACGTTATTCAAAGAGATTAACCCTAAAACGTTTAGCCTTGGTAAAACAGCGAAGCAAAACAAAATTTTAAAACGCCGCACATTTAAACATAGGCTAAATATTCGCGGAAACTGTGAGATTAAGTCACCCAGCGCAGCTTATCTTATGGCGGAGTTGCTTAAAAATGGGGTTGTACTGGGTTATGACGTCATAAATGTGTATTGCTGGGGCGGGCGGCGATTTAGGGTTAAGTGGCCTGAAAAGGTTATCTTCAGTACTTGTACTAAGTACGTTAATATTTTTACTTTAACTTAGCTTCTTTATATTGTGTTTGTGATTATAAATCACAAAAAAAAAGGTTTACTGAACAGGTGTTAAAAAAATGTGATAATTACTAAGTGCAAAGGTTATATTTTGTATTACATTATTTCCACATATCAATTTTGTTGATTTTTGGCATAGAGAAGACCCTTAGTAGGAGATGCTTTATTTTGCGATGAAGTGTTTCTAAAAAGTGCGAAATAATATTAATTTCAATTTTAAATACCTAAATAAATAAACATTGGATACCATCATACATTGTTCCAATGCCAAACTCGTATATTGAGCACTAGTATTATTGGAAACAGCGACGAGTATAACGACACACACTGAGACCTGAGGAATTATTGAAAAGTTCATTCTCAATATTTATGCGACCGGGAATCGAACCCGGGACCTCTAGGGATAGGGGCACTTTGAAAACCGGTGCGTACACCACTCGGATACGGAGATCGTAGCTACATATTTCTGAGTGACATACTTCGATCAACAATAGTACTAGATGAAGGCTCACGAACTAAATGAAAACTTTATAATATGGCCAGACTGACTTTTTTTTAAACGGAGAAAAAAAGGTTACGAATTTTACGACCTTATATTATAAATAAATGACAAGAAGCGTTCCAAGTTTGAAATACCTTAGTATTATTGACACTGTCAAAATAATCTACTTATAATTATACTCTCCATGAAGCTCGACTTAATACTGAGGTAACTGGAGAGTGCAGTACGAACATTTTTTTGTGACCACAAATTACACAGTGGCTGTCTTCCGTCTCACCTACACTTTAAAAAAATACGTATGCTCATATGAGACAACTGACAGCCACTACATACATAAATATCAAAGTTGCTGGGTACACTTTTTTATTCAGGGTGAGAACTCCAGTTATATACCTCAGTATTAAGTCGAGCTTCATGATACTCTCAAGTGGGCTTATAGTGCGCCAAACTTTTCTGTTCCGGTGATTATCTTTGGAACTAAAACAGTTTTCAAACGACAGTCCATTTTGACAGCTAATTTCGTATTGCAAGTGGCTCCTCTGTCACGACTGTCACCGGAACAGAAAAGCTTGTGTATGAGGCTTGGACATATCTGTCACTCCAAGTACAGTGCCACAAACTTTGCTGTGCCGGTGGCCAAAATGTGAAACTAACGTGATTTTTTTTAATGTCATTTTGCTGTCAAGTTGATGTCCAACCATAGCGCTGCTGGCGGCTGAAGTTCTTAGAAGTCAGGGCCGGTTAAATTACTACAAAAAAAAGAAAAACGTACGTAGCGCCGCTGTCACCGGCACAGAAAAGGTTGTGGCACTGTATGTATCTAGAACTAGGTGTTATTGTTGATCGTAGGTGACATAGGATATATTTTATCCCGATATTACGTACCATGGTGACAGCAACCACGCGTGTATAATAATAAAAGTGCCGCCGCCGCCGCGCCGGTGTGATATATGCTAGGTAGTTTCAAACAAATACTCAATTATCACTCAAGCCCGGACGTGGGTGTTATTTTATAAAAGTTCGGTTCAAATTTTGAACTTTATACTTTTCTATTAATTTTACTGTCCTTATATAACGCAGACAGTTACTATAGCAAACTAATGATATGTCAACAAAATACGTAGGCGGCAGGTAATTGCTGTTCTTCAGTAATTTTCATATAGAAGAAATATGTTGCTTTTGTAAGTAGTTACCTACTCGTTATCATGAAAATTATAATGAAATATTTTATAAATAGGCCAGTCAATATCGACACAAAAAATGACAAACATCGCAAACGCGCATGTAACTACGATTTTTTTACCTATATTATTATGTTGTTAGGTCCCTTGAGAGTAGTTAACACCCAAGTTTGCAAACCCTGTGCTACCCCCATGGTGCTCGAAAACTGCGAAATTTTGGCACTTGTTTTAGTTTTTTCGAAATTAGAAAGAAAGAAAGAAAGAAAAAGGTTTTATTTTAGAATCACACGACACTAAAAAATACAGTAAGTAGGTAACACCAACAATAGGAATAAACAACAGTTTCAAAGATAAAATTAGTGTCGTGTGATGCCAAAAATGCGCTCAACTCAGTATAAGCAGCAGGCGGGGCCTGCTGCACTGATATTCTGTTGACCGCATTATGTGACATCACTTATAACAAATATAAAAAAAAAAACATAAAAAATCACTTGCACAACACAATCCAAATTTAAAAAAAAAGAGAGAAAAAAAAAGCAAAGATAACTCTGCACGTGCCTGGCGCGTTTTTGGCGCTAGTTACAGTGCATTTTTTTGTTCTAATGTTATAGAAAAGATTAGTATTCGATTTTTACCGCGCGCAGACTTATCTGAGGAGCACTCTACTTATACATCTTACAAACTAGTAGGTAACACATAAACATGGCAGAACGGTCCAATACTCCTTCGCCTTAAATAAAGTGACAAGTAAAATAATAAAAAAGAAAAAAGAAACAAGTGCTTTGCTTCGTGATCATAGATATTCGTGATAAGCTAATCTGTGATCTACAAATCTAAATCTAAATCACTACCCTAAGGAAGCGTTTTTTAAGTATGGTTGCCTAATAATTTAATCAAGCTAACTAAATTTACGAGGAGCCCGTGGCGCAGTGGATAGCGCGCTTGGCCTGCTATCGTTGAGGTTAAGCAACGTTCGCAATGGTCGGTCACGGGATGGGTATACCAAAAACTTTTCATCTCGAGCTCCTCCGTGCTTCGGAAGGCACGTTAAGCCGTTGGTCCCGGCTGCACTTGCAGTCGTTAATACCCACCAATCCGCACTGAGCCCGCGTGGTGGGTCATGGCTCATTCTCCTTATTCATCCATAAGGAAGGCCAGTGCCTCAGCAGTGGGGACATTAAATGGCTGATGATGATGAACTTTGACGACCGATTTGGCGCAGGGGTAGGCTACCCACCTTCTCTGTCAATCTGTCTTGGACAGATGTTTTTAATGAGCCCGACATGAACAAAAGTTTTAATAATTTCCATGAATTATTTACGCTTTTTTATAAGCTATGTTTTCCAAAAAATAAAATTAATATTGACAACTTTAAAAAAGCTAAGAATAACTGGGTAACGAAGGGTTTAAAATTAAGCTGTAGAAAAAAACGGACATATAGACATAATTATTATAAAAATAAAACTCAATTCAATAAGGACAAATATCTAAACTACTCAAAAATGCTAAAAAAGTGTATTTATGACTCTAAAAGAAAAACAAACATTGACTTTATACGTAAGAGTGACAATAAGTGTAAAGCATCCTGGAACATAATTAATAGAGAATTAAATAATAGGAAAAAAAATCCTAAACTAATAAATAGACTTAATTTGAACAATGAAATACTCACAAATCCTCTTAGTATAGCTTCAGCTTTCAATGAACATTTTGTGAATGTATCTAAAAATGACTACAGTACACGTATACAAAATCATGATAGCCAATCCCAAATATCAAACTCTATGTTTCTCAAACCCCTTACTGAGACAGATGTGAAAAAAGAAATAATGAGTTTGAAAAACACAAAAGCAGAAGGTTATGATGAAATTTGTACAGAAGTATTGAAAAAATGTGTTAGTGAATTTGTCACCGTTTTTACTTACCTTATTAACCTGTCATTTTCTACTGGTGTATTTCCAGATCTACTTAAAATAACAGTAGTAAAACCGTTGTTTAAAAAAGGAAACACTGATGAACTAGATAACTATCGTCCTATTGCTATAATATCAGTGTTTTCAAAAATATTCGAAAAATGCATGTTAAAACAATTAATTGATTTTTGTAACAAATTTAATTTACTTCATAAAGACCAATATGGCTTCCAAAAGAAAAAGTCTACTACGTTAGCAACACATAAACTTTTGGAAACCATCCTCGTAGGTATTAATGATAAAAAATTGACAAGTGGTATATTCATAGATCTCTCAAAAGCATTTGATCACGTCTCTCATCCATTACTAGCTAGAAAGTTAGAAATTATGGGTATAAGAGGACTTGCTATGAAATGGCTAATATCATATATTACTAACAGAAAACAAAGTGTAGTTATAGATGAACTAAGCAAGACAAATGAAGTTATAGCGTGTTCATCACAATACAAACAAACTAAATGTGGAGTACCACAAGGAAGCGTACTGGGCCCAATTTTATTTATAATATATATAAATGACATTTTTAATGTAACGGATCATCATAAATGCATCGCGTTTGCAGATGATGTAGCTGTCGTAGTAACTACAAATAATAGTCTAACAGAACACGAAAAAGAAGTAAATAAAACTATAAATGACTTAATCCAATTTCTTGATATACATCATTTAAAAATTAATTTGACTAAAACAAAATATATACAATTTAATAAATATAAAAATATAAAAATTGACATTAAATATAAAGACATTGATATTGATGAAGTGACACAAATTAAATTTCTAGGTATTATAATCGATAAAGAATTGAATTGGAAAAATCACATAGACAATGTTTGTAAGCGTATTAACTCATTTGTGTATGCTTTAAAATGTGTTAGGAACGTGACAAATATCAATACGGCAATAACTGCGTACCATGCCTATGTAGGCTCTCTGCTTAGGTATGGATTACTAATATGGGGCAATAGTTCACATTTAAACAGAGCATTTATCGCTCAAAAAAAATGTTTACGAGCAATATGTGGTGTTCCACCACTTACATCTTGTCGTAATCTTTTTGGCCAAATGCAGGTGCTAACTCTGATTTCACTTTATATTTTCGAGGTGTGCGTTTTTGTTATGCAAAACAAGCATTTATTTAAAAGAGCTTGTGATATATATCCACGTAATAAAAGAGATCCAAATAGGTTAGTCCTACATAACATACCAAAAACATCTCAATATGTTAACAGCAACCTGGCAATGTGTGTCAAAATATTCAACAAAATACCAAATGAGTTGAAAGTCCATAATGTATTTAATTTTAAAAAACAATTCAGAATTTGGTTGTTATCCCATACCATTTATGACTTGAAAGAATTTTTTGATATTAAGTAATTAAGTATGTTACATTTGATTAAAATGGAACATGGAATAACATATTTTTTTTTCGTTATTTATGTCTATGCTCGGCATTAATTTAAAATAAGTCTATGTAATTTGCATGCTAATTAATTTTAGCTAAACATGTATGGTCCTATCAATAATTTATAACAACTTTTATACCATGTTTATTAGCAAATAAAAAATTCTAATTCTAATTCTAATTCTGCGCCAGTGGTCTCGGGTTCGATTCCCGAACAAGACAAATATTTGTGTGCATGAACATGTCTATTTGTCTTGGTCTGGTTGTTTACTATGTATATTAAGTATGTATTTACAAACAAAAAGTATTTAAGTATATATTTATCCGTTATCAAGTTTTCCATGATACAGTTTCTTAATGAAATTAAAATGGGCTTAGATAATTGGTGTGAATGTAAGAAGTTATTTATTTATTTATTTATTTAACTAAATTTACTACCTAGGTAGTACCTAGGTCCATTGCTAGTCAAAGGTAGACATTTTTTTAAGTGAAAATTTTATGTTTGTCATTTTGTGTTTTTTTGGGTCGGTGTTGGGTCGTCCACATTCTCGTCCCTGATGAGCTTGAGACTTGAAACTTTGAACATTGGTCAGAACTGGAATGACAATGCAATATTACGGTGTCATTGAGCTGATCTGATAATGGAGCCGGAAGAACGTCGCAGGAACTCCATGATGAAACCGTAGTACCCCATCGTGTTTGGGCTCGTTAGAATTGGTTTGACACATACTCTGACGGGAGACGAGGTTCAGGGTCTGATGTTGAAGCTTCCGGCTTCATCATAATAGGAACTCAATATTAAAACCATGCAACCCCATCGAGTTTGGGCTCGTTTGAATCGTCTTGACGAGTGCTCTATTGGAAAATATTTCTAGTCTGTTTTAAAAACGTGGTTTTTGAAAAATAAAAATTTAAAAGGAGAGATTATTTTTCTCTCGTTATTGTGTAACAACAGTTATACTTATACACATGACAAAAATACTTATTAATAAATATACCTACTTATAGTTGTTCGAATTTATAGTTCCCCAAATAATCAAGTAATTTTTAAGGTAAACAAAAAGTAAAATAAATTAAAAACTGATTTTGAAAATATTGAAAATGAACTAGGAAAAGTCGACCCGTCTAACAACTTGCTTCGATGGGACTCAAACCCACGACCTTTCACTGTCCGAGCGAATGAACTAACCACTGAGCTACGGAGTCACTTTTTCTTCTAATACCTACTTTTTTTTACTAATAAATTTTTTATTTTTTTATTATTTTTTAAGATTTTGCTTCAAAGTTTTGAAATTAGATGCGCACTGCGCTATTGTACAGTACCTAGTGCAATTTTGTCACTATAAAAAAATAAGACGACTACGAAAAGTTAATTGTGGCACATCAATTTATCCAAAAACCTCTTTCAAGCTTTCGCTAAAAGGCAAAGTAAATTGTTTTAACCTGATTAGCCTCCCATTATTACCTAAATATTAAAAGGAATATGTTGGGACAGGAGACATGCCAGGATCGTAGTAAGTGGAGAAAATGTTATCTACCTGCTCCTGTGGGAAAAGAGTATTTATTGTGAAAAACTGAATATTTGTAGCTTACTTCCGGTGTATTGCTGTCTTGCTAAATGCAGGTATTGTGCACTGGTACTTATATTCGTGGTGTGAATGTGCAATTTTTTGCGGGCGGGCGGGCGGTGCATCTTGGTGCAATCTCGGTGCAACTTTTGTGTTTTTTGCGGAAGTAACTACATATATTTCTATTTTCACAATGGTTAGGAACTTCCGCCAAGTGACGCCTGATTCAATCAAATAAAATAGTATTTTTCACTCCTTTTTTCCGTAAGGATAGGATAGAGACAGATCTCATATCTATCGTTTTCATTATGTGTAATATGCTTATTTTAAATGCACGAGGTCCTATTTACCTACATTCTATATATAAATTACCGTCGGTATGTCGACATTAACACCTAGAAACTTAAACGTATTTCAATCCGTCCCAACTTTTTAAATCCTAAAATAGCCATTAACTACTACACCCACACAAAGTTAAAAATAAACTTGTTTCCACGTAACAAAACCTTTATTCGCAACAAGTCACACTGAAACCAGTAACACTGTTAAGGTGTTTTTGTTCGTGTTGCAAAATGAAAGTTTTTACATGAATTGAAACAGATTTTTAATATTAAAATATCACGAATTTTAAGTGGAAGCCTACTGAGCTGTGTAAATCTGGATTATTGAGGCGTATTCATTTTGGCAGGGTTACCATTAAGATGAATTTATTATTTAACATTTTGTGACTTATGAAATTTTCCGAAAACTCAAACTTATTCCACTAGTAACTATCTACTAGAGCATAGAAAAATGAAATAGCTGAGGATGCTAGAAGATAATAAAATAATAATAAAATAAATAACTTCTTACATTCACACCAATTATCTAAGCCCATTTTAATTTCATTAAGAAACTGTATCATGGAAAACTTGATAACGGATAAATATATACATAAATACTTTTTGTTTGTAAATACATACTTAATATACATAGTAAACACCCAGACCAAGACAAATAGACATGTTCATGCACACAAATATTTGTCTTGTTCGGGAATCGAACCCGAGACCACTGGCGCAGAAGGTGGGTAGCCTACCCCTGCGCCAAATCGGTCGTCAAGATAGATTAAAGGTAATAATAGAAGTAGAAAAAGTAAGTTAGATACAAATTGTTTTTACTTTTTTGCATTCACAATGCAATTTTTAACCCCCGACGCAGCGCAAAGAGGGGTGTTATAAGTTTGAGGCCCTATGTCTGTCTGTCTGTCTGTCTGTCTATACGTATATTCGTAGTGCCTGAACGGATCAGGCGATTTCATTGCGGTTTTTTTTTATTGAAAGCTATATTAATTAAGATGGTTCTTAGCCACGTTTGATGAAAATCCATCCGGCCATTTATGGAGATGGTCAACTGCCTGCAGAAACGGAAAAAGATACAGACGACGTGGTGCTTTGACTAAAATAATGTACACCCTGGGCAAATTTAGGTGGCAATAAAAAAATCAAAATGGCGGAAAAAATAATACTTTAATTTTAATATTCTTAAGGATAACAGCAAGAGGTAGGAAGAGTGCTCTGCCTGCCTCCCTCATTATCTTTTCTCAATATTATGACAATAACCACCGTAGTGTTTGCTACGACATGTTATTACGGTTTTTGCAATGAAAACTTAAAAAAATATCGTTATAATATTTGCAGTAACTTTATGTCATCGACTTTGTGTGCGATATTAATAAGTATGTATGTTGTATCAAATAATATTTATTGAGGGTGTTATCAGATATTTCTATTACTTTTTTTGATATTTATTTTGTAATGTACTGCTTATTATTATTTTTCTTGATATTTATTTCTCAAGAAAATAATTTTAAGCTTGCATGTTGTCCACGCACATACACTCACAAACACTGATTTCCATGTTTATTTTACAGTAACAATTAGGGTGAAACCTGAAAATCAGTGTTTTTGCCTCCGGGCAAAAAACTACACTGAGCCTTGGCCCAATTTTGCTGCTGCACATACGTACAATTCTTTGTTTATGTAGTACCCCGTTCTAATTATTATTAAGTTTTCTGTGCCTCCCTTGCCTTGCCTTTTTTTGTTTTTATGTTTACCATGTTTATAATTGTATGCGTGTGATGTAGCAAATAAACGATCTATCTATCTATATTTTCAGTATAATCATGACTTTCCGAAATCCATGCATCCATTCAAAGCTGAAATTCAGTTTCGACTAGTTCGGTCGGCTTCAGATGCTATAAAAATGTTTGTTTTATAGCATCTGTTACACCTAAATTGTTTGCCATAAAATTTTACTGATAATTATATTCTAATGTTATTATGTTTCAATAAATAAATAATAATTATTTTTTGATGAAATAAATAAAAAAGTCATGAACGGTTTGAGACACCCCTGTCGCCACCACATGGTAGCTTTAATTAAATTTTAATGCGGTCGGTCCAGCGCTGCTTCTCAATGATAAATTAAGTGTATACCAGTAAAATATACAATGGTAGCGGCGACCCAATATTGCCCACAAAAAGGATTGTATTTCAGCGCTTATTGTTTGCTAGCTATCCGCCCGCGGCTTCGCCCGCGTGGACTATACGACATTATCCCGCGGGAAATGTGACATTTTTTCGGGATAAAAAGTAGCCTATGTTCGTTTCCAGGCTACAAAGTATCTGTGACCCAAATTTCAGCCAAATCCGTTTAGCCGTTTTGGCGTGATTGAGTAACAAACATCCAAACATCTAAACTTTCACATTTATAATATTAGTAGGATTAGTAGGATTGTCATTTACCCTTTGGGCACACGCACAGCCGATCCACTCTTTTATTGTATCCCGACCTAAAACGGCTCAAAGAACTTTGATGAAAATTGTAACCGCCTGTGTGGTCTAGTGGTTTATATCACCGATTTCAGACTCAGAGGACCCGGGTTCGATTCCCAGTGGGGGGGTACATATTGCATTCGGTTTGGTAGGACTTGTTCTTCGTTAGTCCGCCTGGCTAGCTACCACCATCTTATCTAAGTCTGACGCCATAACAATGATGTTTTCAGCATTATTGTATTCCGGCAGTTAGAGATAAGATAGCCAGTTCCTCAATGATTGAGGATTCCGGTTGTAGTTGCGCATCCACCTTTGATGAAGGCTAAGCGCTACACCGGACCGGTTGTGGATAAAAGTAAATAAAAAAAAACTTATTTTCCATTTATGTTACTTTTGTCCCAGTTGTGAGCATTTCTACAGACGGGTTCTTTTTTTCTCAATTCGGTGCTTGATTTAATATTTGGTTTTTTAAGTAGTTTAAATAATATAAAATTAAATTTATTCCATCCTGAATCTAAAAATAACAATGGGACTAAATATTGAGAAGTGGTTTATGAGAAAAGTTAAGCACCTAATTGAGAATGCACCGAATTGAGAAAATAAACCACCGAATTTCAATATTGCCCATCGAATTTAGAATTGATGTACCTAATATAGAAACAATGGATTTGAATGATCAAAATAATAAATATCATACACGTTTTGTGAACTGACTGCTGGTCTATTAGTTTATTAGATGGTTAATTTTAGGATAAATCTTTAATGTTTCTATCTTTAATTGAAAAATAAATAATAAAAACAAAAATTCAAATCAACATGATTAAGTTTTCAATAGAGAACTAAGAATGAGTCTTAATTTTTATTTAATTAGGAATTATAATAAGTTATGAAGAATCTAAATCGCAATCCTATCCATTCCAATACAAAACTATTTAATTTCTGGCATGGCTTGTTATGTAGCATCAGGGATTAATTCGGTGAACCACCTCTTACTAGTGTGGCTCACCATTCACTTGCAGTCTCTATCCATAATTGTTTTTGCATTATTCTACCCTATTAATACATAACCAAATAGCAAAAGGATCTACGTGATAATGGCAAGGCACCAGCCGGATAAACTACACAAAACAAGCAAACCGGGTAATTAAGGTAATATCGAATCAGGGTCCTGGCCTACTGGGCAACCTGCGTAAACCTGATAGCTCTATGACTTTGAATCAGGAGGAGACGAATGCCGTTCTCCTACAAACTCACTTCCCAAACTGCTAGCCTCTACAGCATATCGATTGGCAGGACGTAACAAGTCACCCAACCCACAAGTCTTTCGCTAAAAGGGTGATAACAAAGCAAAAATAAGATGCGCAATAAACAGTTTCCTTTTAAGTAAACAGGGACGGATAACATCTTTCCTGCCCTTCTACAATAGGGGGATCAGCAACTCGTTGCGGTCATTACCCATCTTTTTCAAGCCTGCCTGGCGCATGGCTACATACCACACCCCTGGAGGGAAGTCAGGGTAGTATTCATACCAAAACCTGGTAAGTCCGACTACACGAACCTGAAAACTTTCCAACCCATTAGCCTTTCCTCCTTCCTGCTGAAGACCATGGAAAGGGTATGTGAATGGTTTTTACGAGATACAATAAAATCTGTACATCCTTTACATAAACACCAGCACGCCTACAGTGCTGGCAAATCCACAGAATTGGCACTCAATGAACTTGTCATTAAGATTCAAAATAAACTGATATGCCTTGGCGCGTTCCTTGAAATTAATGAGGCCGTTGATAAGACTACCTTCAGCAGCATTGAGAAAGCGCTGGTAAGGAGAGGTGTCAACAGATGCATTGTCAACATACTTTGCAACAGACTGATACAGGTATCCGGTGATGGAAACCAAAGGACGCATGTGGCAAGAGGAGGCCCCCAGGGAGGCGTCCTCTCTCCACTGATATGGAACCTGGTTGTTAGTAGACGACCTGCTCTCACTCCTTAACTCAAGTCACTTTTACACCATAGGTTACGCTGATGTCACCATCCTAACAATGGGTACTCAAGCATAGTCTGGTGGCCCAAAGCTGCTCAGACTGTAGTAGCAAAGAAATGCAGAGTCTTCTGCGACAGGCCTGCTGTGCTCTCACTGGCTGCATGAACACTGCTCCAATTGCAGTGCTGGAGGTAATGCTTAACCTTACTCCACTGCATCTTCACGTGCAACAAGAGGCATAAGCAGCACTTAGACTGAAACACCCAGGTACCCTCAGGTTTCCAAAGGTAAGGCACATAAAGGGCCAACTGGAGGAATGGTTGGACATACTCCTTGTGGAGGCGGTGTGTGTCTGACTGATAAGGTCAAACCATCCTTCATCTTTGATAAGAAATAAAAAATACAACTGGATGACTTACAAAGCTCTCAGGCACAGCACAGAGCGCTTATGCCTCCAAGACCTCTAATGGAGCGGGGACAGGTATGTTCTCAGAATACTAAAACATACAAATTGCGCTGCCACTAAGTTCATACAACACTGTCTTTCAAGCTGAGTGTATGGGCATTTTACTGGCAGCTCAAGCAGTCGTAACCAGGGAAGTAACCGACTATGATGTGCTCTATTGATTGCCATTATCATTTACGAATGGCCCTTATAGCTGCATTCATAATATTTGAAATCTCAATTTGGTGTAAGTTTTCTCAATTCGATGCCCCATTTTCCATGGAATTGAGATCCACGGAATTCAGAAATTATTACAATTCGTCAAATTACTTGAAAATATTATAAATTACAACAATTTCGATAAAACATACTGGCAGATATCAGCTAAACACTCAATAAATTTACCACAATTCTCATTAAATATTTCATAAACAAAATTAATGTCGCACACCGATTTGAGAAATGACCGGACCCCAAAAATACCGAAAGATTTCGAACCTTCGAAAAATGCTCCTCAATGCGACAGGTCCCCCATCCACACACCTCGGCCGCTCGGGCGCAACCCCCGGGTGGCGAGAATCAGTAGTGTGCATTCGTACTGCGCTTAGTTAGTGATATAGGTAATCAAAAGTAAATTTCACCGAATTGAGGCACACCCCTCGGACAAAATTTAAATGCGTTACTGTATGAAAACCCAAGGATGTACAATAAATATAATAACTTATATGGCTTTATTGTGTATCCCTTGTTCTGTGAATGTGAGAATTATAATAAGCAAGTTATTGTTTTAAAAGTTATGAAACAATAACGAGTAAATTCTGGAAACCGGACACTCCATTTTAAGCGAAATTCTGCCCGTTTTTGAACTTTCTGATTTTTGTGAGGAGATATGTAAAACCTGGCGGTCTTCTAGATATGCTCTCCATCAGGTCAAGAGTCCTATAAATATGTGTGATTTTTTTGAAATACCTAATTCAATTTTAAAGGTACTTTTTTCGCTCCAGTAGGTCAATCGGTCGTCTCCGTAGAAATGCCCTTGTATGTTCCTGTAAGGTGATGCAAAGTTTCAGTGTAGACCCTAATGACTTCTTAAGCCACCTCAGCGTTCTCGCGGCACCTAAACACTTCCGCGGCGTCAGGCCTAGTGATCCTGGGGTCAATCTTGGGTCCTAGTGACAGTCCCTACTCCCAAAACGGAACACTTTCTGTATACCTACGGTTTTGTTGGTAGTAAAACTTGTTCTAAGTCTAGCTACCACCATCTCATAGTGGTCGCAGTTATTTAAGGCGAGGATTCCCGACCGAAATAGGCACGCTAACGCTTGCTCGGCCGCGCTCGATACACTTCACGCGGACGCAGCGGCAGCCGGCAGTGAACTGTGAACTGAACCCGCGAATCGAAAATCACTTAAAATTCAATTAAACATTAACTAATAAAAAAAATTAAATTATGACGGCCGGAATCCCTCGGCTACTCAGACAATCATTTTCGTATATTTTTCATTAACTAAAACCAAGTATACTGCAAGTAATACGATATTTGGATTACGATTAGATGGATGTTTGGGATTTTATTTGACACAGTAAAATAACACCAATCGAAAAAAACGGCCGGAAGCACTAGATAAATAACTGTAAAATAACATATATTTTTTCCAAGTTTTAAGTACTTGTGATTTGCGAGTAATCCATAATTTAAAATACCCTATTTTGGGGAATCGGCGCCTTAATACTAGCGGCCGCCCGCAGTTTTACCCTCGTGGTTCCCGTTCCCGTTGGAATATCGGGATAAAAAGTATCCTATGTGTTATTCCAGCCTGTAATCTATCTCTGTTGCAAATTTCATACAGATCCATACAATAGTTTTTGCGAGAAAGAGTAACAAACATACATCCATATTCACAAACATTCGCATTTATAATATTAGTAGGATCTCTAAGACAATCTTATCAGTACCCCTAGTGTAAGTTTTTATGTCAAGCAAACGCAAACTATTTCGATTCCGTATTTATGTCAATTTGTATGAAAAACCGCCTTCTAAAAAACCACATCAAAAAAGTAAGAAATAATTCCTCACCAAATAAATAGCGTAAGTACTTTGAAGTCGGGCGTGAAACATGTACAATTTTTTGTTAAAACCCGCCCGACTTCAAAGTACTTACGCTATTTATTTGGTGAGGAATTATTTCTTACTTTTTTGATGTGGTTTTTTAGAAGGCGGTTTTATTTTTTTATAAAAATAATTTTTATTTCACTCTTTTTAGTGCATCGTGCAGGCAATTTACGTGTTTTCTGGTAAATAGGTATGTGATCAAACTCAAAACCTTCTTTTTCGAAGTCGGTTAAAATACCTTGAGGTATCCCTTTTTTAACAAAACAAGAATCATCTAAATCGGTTTATAAACAAAGGAGTTATGCCTAAAGATAAGTATTAAATTCACATAAAGTGGTAACGAAAACGACAGTATTTTCAAGATTTCCTGAAAACTACTGAACCGATTTCAAAATTTCAAAAAATGGGACCAACTTGGAAACCAACCTGATGTAATAACGTTTGAACCATTTCAATCGGTTCAGCCGTCTTCGAGTAATCGGTGGACATACATTAAAAAAAAAAAAAAAAAACATACATACAGACGAATAGAGAACCTCCTCCTTTTTGATTTAGAAGTCGGTTAAAAACTATATAAGCGCGCTACTCGCCGCTAGAGGCGCTAATACAGTTTTCATACAAATTGACATAAATACGGAATCGAAATAGTTTGCGTTTTTTGACATAAAAACTTACACTACGGGCACAGATAACCAGGCACGCTAACGCTTGCTCGGCTGCGCTCTATACACTTCGCGAGGACCCAGGGGCAGCCGGCAGTGAGCTGTGACCTCGCGAGCGCCTCGCAAATCGAAAATCACTTAAAATTCAATTAAAAATTAAATAATAATAATAATAAATTATCACGGCCGGAATCCCTCGGCTATTCAAAGACAATTATTTTCATATGTTTTTCATTAACTAAAACCAAGTATACTGCAAGTAATATGATATTTGAATTATTATTAGACGGATGTTTGGGATTTTATTTGACACAGTTAAATATCACCAATCGAAAAAAAAAAAAACGGCTGGAAGCACTAGATAAATAACTGTAAAATAACATTTATTTTTACCAAATTTTAAGTACTTGTGATTTGCGAGTAATCCATAATTTAAAATACCCTATTTTGGGGAATCGGCGCCTTAAGTGCCGTAACAAAGACGAAACGAAGTCGTGTGCGACCGCTAGTTCAGTATTAACTAAGTTACTTAAAAAAGGGGATGAGTGTGATATAAACAATTATAGACTTACACTCAACTCTGTATTTTCAAAGATATTTGAAAAGGTCTTTGCTAAAATAATGTTGTCATTTATACAACAACATAATATAATAAAACACGAACAATTTGGGTTTCAAGAAGGTAAATCTACGACACTAGCATGTTTTACTCTTATTAAAAAAATATCTGAAACTGTAAATGATGGAGTGCCTAACGTAGCTCTTTTTCTTGATATGTCAAAAGCGTTTGACAATGTAAAACACAGTATTCTTTTAAATAAAGCTTTTGATTATGGTCTGAGAGGAAAAGCAAATAGTTGGCTTTCAAGTTATCTGGAAAATCGTCAACAATGTACAGAGACAGAAAGAGTAGAAAATAATACAAAAATCAGGGCTAGATCTAACTTTCAACATACAAAAAATGGCGTTCCACAAGGGAGCATATTAGGTCCGCTATTGTTCATTATTTACATTAATGACTTGCCCGAGGTAACAAAAAATGATTGCTTTTTATTCGCTGACGATTGTACTTTATTATTCAAAAACAAAAATATTGACATGCTAGAAACTGACATAAATAATACTATAAATGACATTCACGATTGGATGAATAGAAATAATTTGCAAATAAACATTAATAAAAGTAAGGCCATACAATTTCGTACATATAAAGCTAAAAAATTAAATCTTGACATCAAGCATCAAAATGAAAACGTTGACATAGTAAACTCTACACAATTTTTAGGTATTATCATTGACGAAAACTTAAGTTGGAAACATCAAATTGAAAATGTATGCAAAAAAATTAATAAATTTGTCTTTGCCTTGAATAGAATCAAAAGAGTTGCATCACTTCAAAGTGCATTGCAAGCATACCATGGTTATGTCTCCTCTGTGCTCCGCTATGGCCTGATAATTTGGGGTAATAGTGTCGATTCAGAAAGGGCATTCAAAGCCCAAAAACGATGTATAAGAGCACTCTCCGGTATACAAAGCTGGGAATCCTGTCAACCATGGTTCAAACAATATAAAATATTAACACTGCCGTGTATGTATATCGCTGAGTTATGTCTTTTTGTAAAGCGATATCCCGAACTTTTTATCACTCATCATCAGAGAAATGCAAATGCACGTAAATGTAGACAAAATAAGTTATGTGTACCAAAATGCAACTTAACCTTCTTCAAACAAAATGTTTACTGCATGGCGATAAAAATTTATAATAAGTTAACACAAAATTTGAGAGACCTACCCACAGAGAAAAATATTTTTAAGAAATGTTTGCTCTCTTGGCTTACAGAACAGTGTTTCTACTCGATTAATGGGTATTTAGAGTATAAAACTTGTTAAAAATGTAATAGGTACCTAATAATTTTATGTTTTGTCTAACTGGTGTGAATCTGATTCTTTATTTTTATTTTATTATATTTTTTTTACCGTATGAAAAATGACATTATTGATAATATTTGTAGGTACCTATGACATTCTTGATAATATTATTTAATATATTTTTTGACATTTGATTAATGCGTCCACAAGAATTGACATTGTACTGTGACATCTGTAACTCGATTTTCTTATTCAATGTGTCTATTTTTTAAATTGCATAAAAGAACATTATATGACATTTTTAATTTTATAAATAAATATTTGCATGCCTACATATTAAAGGCAAATACTGTATGGTACACTAGAAACAATTCCTAAACAACTTGTAAACCCAGTATTAGCAAATATCTAAAGACTATTCTATTCTATTCTATTCTATTCTTAACAAACAAAGTTATTTTTAAAACGGCAAATAATAAACGAACATTATTAGACCTCATTATCCCAAATAAGCAAAACCTTGGGCACAAACGTTTGCGTCTATTTCATAAATTATAATAAATGTATATTTGTAAAGTAAAATTTATCTGAGACGAGACCCTTTTTGAGCGCTTACTTCTTGTCATTGTAAATTTGTTTCGTGAATGTAACGTTTTCTTCATAATTAGTGAATGTTAGTTTGTGAAATAACTTTTTCAATCATAAAAATTGCATTGTGAATGCAAAAAAGTAAAAATTTAAATAACTTTTTTGGTTTCAGATTTATTTCGATAAAATGCTGCTTACATTTTTTTATTATTAAAAACCGGCCAGGCATTTAACCGCCCCATCTTGCTTGGCTCACAGGATGCAGTCTAGGATGTTACATACCTACCTGCCCAGAAATCAATTCACTCTTGACTTAAAGAGACGGGTGTAAAAATCGGGGAATACAGAAGCATGCAGCGCATTCCATTTTTTAGCGCTTCGCATGCAGAATGAATTAGCGAAGCGCTTATCATCATCATCATCATCAGCCATTTAATGTCCCCACTGCTGGGGCACTGGCCTTCCTTATGGGTGAATAAGGAGAATGAGCCATGACCCACCACGCGGGCTCAGTGCGGATTGGTGGGTATTAACGACTGCAAGTGCAGCCGGGACCAACGGCTTAACGTGCCTTCCGAAGCACGGAGGAGCTCGAGATGAAAAATTTTTGGTCAACCATCCCGTGACCGACCATTGCGAACTTTGCTTAACCTCAACGATCGCAGGCCGAGCGCGCTATCCACTGCGCCACGGGCTCCTAAAAAAAAAGCGCTTATGGTAGGTCCCAATTGATGCACGTGATACTTTTCTTGTTAAAAGAAACCTACTTCTTTCCGCCCGCAGCTTCGCCCGCGTGGAGTACACGACGTTATCGCGCGGGAATGTGATATTTTTCCGGGATAAAAAGTAGCATAGGTTCCTCTCCAGGCTACGAAGTATCTGTGCCCTAAATTTCAGCCAAGTCGTTTTGGCGTGATTGAGTTACAAACATCCAAACATCTAAACTTTCACATTTATAACATTAGTAGGAAGTAGGATTAGTAGGATAGTAGGAAGAAGGATTTATACGGAGCCAGTACTTGAGACAATCCAATAAGCCAATCCACTAACGGCTGATTTCAATAATCTATCTTCAATAACAGATAGGCCTACTATGGATCTATTACTAGGCAACTGTTGTTATTTCCCGTCATTTAACAGAAATATCTAGGCAACAAATTAAGCCTATCTCTTACTGAGGATAGGTTATTGCAATCGGCCGTAAGACAATAGATATTAATATTGATCAATGGCTTGAGGAAAAGTCAATGCAGTGGACTGTCTCTATTTAGAGGTTCCCAAACTTATTTTGTCTTCTGCCCACTTTGAAAATGAATTATTTTTTTGCGCCTTCCATTTTTTTACTGACTTAAAAACCAGTATAACTTCAAATGAAATAATTATTGTGAGCTATATCTGCAGAGATTAAACATTAATTCTAAACTAGACTTTTATTATAACCCGCAAGAGAACTTGAGTTTGAGACCTGCCGGCCTAGCATGAGCGGCTTTTATCGACTATTGACGCATGATAAAGAGCCTAGATATCTTGCTTACACCTTAGTGGGGTAAGCAAAACAGCATGACGTATCGTGTCAAATCGCGTGATATAATGATGGTCATGTTAGGCAGGCTGAGCGCCGTTAGGTAGTACACAAAGGTGCTTAGCATGGGTAGCCTCTACAACGCCCCCATTCATTTTCTGGGTCGCTTACTCTTTAGGCATGCAGCGCCCACAAGGGGGCGTTATCGCCCACTTTGGGAAAGACTGATTTAGAAGATGCCAATATTGGACCGGCTTAGTAAATTGTCTCAAGTATTGGCTCCGTGTGCAAATGCTGTATTATTACTATAAGAATATATTGACCTGTTTGATTAACGATTACGATGACAACTATCTTCCGAAAAATGTAAAAGAATCCGAATCATTCGTGTCATTTAAAAAAAGACTAAACAAATTTTTGATTGAAAGGACCTAGTATATAATCAATGTATTATTTTGATAAACATATTGACCGATAGTGACAGCATTTTATTGTGACATTTTCCTAATATTTGAATTTTATTATGTAATCAATTTTTTCATTAGGTAATGTTTAATAATTGTTGTAATTTTTATTTAGACATGACGTTTGGACATTAATTATTATTTCTATTTTATTTTTTGCTGATTATTTTAACTGATTTGATTTAATGTTTGTCTTTCATTATACAATACATTTGCACACCATCGAAGGTTAAATGTGGCGTTTTAATACCTTGTAAGATCTAATGATTGTACCCATATTTTGCAAATACGTAAATAATTTTGATTTGATTTACATTAGGACCTATAATTTATTTTAAACATAGCCGTTATAAAAAAAAACAGAACCATTCATTCAAATATAGAATCATTCATTCTATTCAAATCCTATCACCATGTAACAAGGCCTTTTTTACACCCAAATAATTCGCAGAGAGCAAAGTATAATGCTGAGTCATAAATGATGTGATGACGTAACACTTTCTTGGCCCATTCATTCGGGGGCAAGGGTCACTATTTTAATTAAGGACCAAACTTGTAAATAATAGGATTTGGTTATTTTAAATGAGAAATTTAACAGCACTCAAAGATCAGAGGCCGTAGTGTGATCAAGGTACTTACAGTAGGTAAAAAGTCTAGTAACTTTTGTTAAAGCTGATGAGTTTTTTCGCCTCTTTTTCTTGTCAGTTAAAATATGTCCTGTAAAGTGTTAAAAAAATTTATGACTATGACTAAGCGTCAAAATGATCCGAGTTTTCAAACCTACCAAAAATATCTGAACATTTGACAAAAATACTCATAGCACAATACTTTAAGGAGTACTTTCATTTGTTATCATTTGTTCCCAAACAACAAATGAAAATTCACCTTTACGTAGATATTGAGATAAGGTTGAAGATATTTTTGGTGGGTTTGAATGCTCTAATCATTTTGAAGCTGACTGTACCTTGATTACACTACGGCCTCTGATCTTTGACTGCTGTTGAATTCTTATTAAAAAATGTATGTAGATATAAACCAACCTTTAACGTGCCTTCCAAAGCACGGAGGAGCTCGAAATATTAAGTTTTTTGGTCACTCATCCCGTGACCGACCATTTCGAAAGTTGATTAACTTCAACGACTGCAGGCCGAGCTCGTTCACCACTCCTCCTCCTTAAAGGGAGCAACGTCATGTCGATATCAATGTACTACTTAACCTGCCTATGGTATGCTGCCTAGCTAGCTACCACCATTTTATCTAATGGTGGCCATAGCCATACACCATCCTGCGGGCCAATCGCCGTAATTCTATGCAGCGCGTCTTTATCGCGTTTGGGTCTTGACGTTTGACTTCGTATTGCCGTAATGACATAACGACGCACACGTCACGCAAACCTATAGTCCTACAATCCTGTCTGATCCAGTGACATCCGTGACAGAGGAATCACTTGCAATACGAAATTAGCTGTTAAAATAGGCTGTCGTATGAAAACTGTTTTAGTTCCAAAGATTATCACCGGAACAGAAAACGTTGTCGCACTGTCAAAGCCGCGCGTTATCAAAAACGGTTTTGCACGTCAACTGCACGTACATACACTTGACTAATGCGTCATAGAATTACCGCGATCGGGGCCCTGCCTATCGTCCATTTGGATCAAGTAGAACTGACCGTGGGTAGGCGTGGATTGGTTGGCATAACAGTTATCAATTGTGGTGTATATGGACGAACTGTAGATTGGATCAAGCCTGCAGCGTCATGCCGCTTGGACGATAGGCAGGATGGTGTATGGCCACCATAAGTTTGACGTCATAACAACGATGTTTTCAGCATTTTTGTGTTTCGGCAGTTAGAGATAAGATAGCCAGTTCTTCAGTGTTGAGGATTCCAGGAGTAGTGCGCTTCCATCTTCAGCCTTATTTTCAAACGTCAAGTGAGATGAAGACTAAGTGCTACCACATTTGTGGAAGTTTGCAGGTTGCAATCGCTACGAAGTAAATTAATCTAAGTATCTTGCAATAGGGCTGGGGGCCAATTCTGCTAACGTTAAGTCATAATCGTGTCTCAATCGTGTTTCAATTGTAGTACAATTGTAGTGCTTTTTTACACACTAGTTACAAGAAATGTGTACTTTTTTCAACATACTACTGATGGTCACACCACACACTACATTTACATAACATCATATTGTCATAATTCTTGTAACCATTGTGTAAAAAAGCACTACAATTGAAACACGATTGAGATACGATTATGACTTAACGTTAGCAGGCTTGGCCCCCTGGTATTTGACTGTTGTTGAAATGTAGATACTTATTTAAATAAGACATTCAGAAATATAACATTTGAATGACAAATGTGAAAAAAGAAATTCAATATGTATTATAACAAGCGAATTATGAGCTAATTAGATGTGAATCTTGCTATATCTTTCTAAAACGAAATTTTCTATGGCGAGAGTTTGGCGCTAGTAGCTTGCAATTTTGAACTTTATTTGCAATAACCGTTATCAATTCGGTTACGGTTACGGTTAACCGATTGACGAATAAACCGAAATGATTCTGTTAACAGTTGTACCTGTTAACCTATATTTTTAAGGGTTATTAACAGATACATTTCGGTGGGTTAACCCTAACCGTCCGATCACTGGGCGCTACTAGAATGTAACGTCACCGGCTGGTAGCGCTCTCCTTGTCTAATTAGAAAGTTTGATGCTCTATATTGCTGAAAATATGCAAGATATTTGAAAATAAATACCTATGTTGTGTTGCTCATATTTCAATAAACATTTTAAGTCAATAAAAAAAATTCAGTCAAATACACTATTGGTTTTGATTGGTTTATTAATTTAATCTGGAACCCAAACCGATAAATTTGCAGTAGATAATGGGAAAGTGTTATTATGATATACCCTTACTTCCTATTATAGTAACTGACGTTTTAATTGGTTTACCCCATAGACTTAAGAACTTCTATCAACATTACTACTAGAAGATGTTGTTTTAGCTCTAAAGTGTTTTAGTCCGAAAGCGGTCTAGTTCTAGTGTTTTATGTAAAAAATACCATGTTTTTTACAAACCGAGAATTGATTGCTTGATTGATTGAACTAGAATTTTTCGTGCTTGCTTATTTATATTTCCTTCTTAAAATTCTTTCCATAGCGCACCCACTCCCCTATACTCCACGTTTATTTATTTCTTTTTTTACCACCAAAGGTTGTCTGGAAGAGATTGCTGTTAAGCAATAAGGCCGCCTTTTGTATACTTTCTTCTTTTGTTGTAACTGTTTTTCTTTTATAGATATTTCTTTTGTGTGCAATAAAGCGTATTTTATTATTATTATTATTTTTATTAATTCACTCTTTTAATTATCTCAGATTTGATGGTTCTTTTCAGGCGAGTAGTTTTTAATATGAGTAACATTTTGAGTAGGCGCTACAGATATAGAATTTACTAGATAACACAAATGCATGTACCTCGCGTGTCTGAACCCCGACCAAACATTAAGGTTGGTCGTCGCTAACTTTCAGTCCAAATGCCTCATAACTGCAATAGTCAAAAAAAGTTTCGGTTTGAATTTTTCGTCACTAAATTTCGGCTGTGACGTCACACTAGGTGTTAATAAGTCGGCAGGCTTGGTTTAATACAAATCGTTAATTATGTTATGTCTGTGGTAGGCGCATTTATCTTCTTCAGTTTTACCCGCATGTTACCCATCCCATGGAAATATACATACGAGTAATACCTAGTGCCGGGTTAAAAAGTAGGTATGCTATATCCACAAACTTTCCCGTTTGTAATGCAGGATTTATCTCGTCTCAAATGAGTAGCAAGGTTTTTTTAAGAAATCTGAAAACCGCACATTATACAGGATACATTTTTAATCAGTGCACAAATTTTTAAGATCGACTCAGAATCAGTAAGTGAACAACTTTCTCCTAGAAACATAGGTCGAAATATGACAAAAAAATGACTTTTCATACAAATCTGACTGATCACGTGATCGATTTAGTATGGGAAGTCCAAAAATTATTGTCGTATTTCGACCCATGTTTCTAGGAAAAAGTTGTTCAGATACCGATTCTGAGTCGATCTTAAAAATTTGTGCAGTGATAAAAAAATTATCCAGTAATTAAAAACAGTTTTCATACAAATTGACATAAATACGGAATCGAAATAGTTTGCGTTTTTTGACATAAAAACTTACACTACGGGCACTGTATATAGTTAAGTAAAATCTCATGTAAAAGAAATACTCAAAGGTGGTCTTATTTATTTCTTAGAAACAAGAAAGTTAATCTTTAAAGCGACCGAAAGAAAAACGATTTGACGCGAATAAATGGATTTCTATTTACAGTATTTTCGCTCTCAATGCTCAGTTAATTGCACATTATGTCTCATCTTGAGTTTTATTCCAAGGTTTTCGTAGTACCTACAATACTGTTAATAGTATAAGCTTTAGATAAATATGTCGTCGAAAACAATTTCGATACAAATTCGATACATTCAAACGTATGAACTCATTTATGCATATACTAGCTGACCCGGCAAACGTTGTTTTGCCATATTAATTATACCCGACCGGACATCGGACCCGGTAAACTTCGTATCACCAACATCTATTATAGACAGACAGATGAAAATAAATAATCGCGAAGAAGTTTTATACAGTCACTTATTAAAAAGTAGGTATAGTCCCACACCCCTGTCTGTTCCGGTGACAGCCGTGACAGAGGAGCCACCTGCAATACGAAATTAGCTGTCACAATGGACTGTCGGTCGTATAAAAACTGTTTTAGTTCCAAAGATTATCACCGGAACAGAAAAGCTTGTCGCACTATACTTAATCCAAAGTTCTGAGATCCAAAGCGCCTAAAACGTCAGTGATTACAATACTCTTTGACATTCCTCTTTGGAAGCGGCTATGGAAGCAATGACAGTTTTGTATAGTACGACAGTTTATCGATTTTCTATACAAAATAATAATTTTTATTTTATAATTTTCGGGAATAAAAAGTAGCCTATGTTACTCTCCAGCTCCCAAACTATCCCCATACCAAATATCACGTCGATCCGTTGCTCCGTTTTGACGTGAAAGAAGGACAAACAAACAAACAAACAAACAAATAAACAAACAAACAAACACACTTTCACATTTATAATATTAGTATGGATTCACATTTAATAATATTATTGATTGGCCCCACGATTCCGTCTGTGTGAAATTTTTTTTCAGGTACACTCGACAGCACATCAAGTTAAATAGTTGAACTGCGATAACCGCTTTTATTACGTAAGGCATAAAGGCGGTCTCAAGGTCAACATGTATAGTCTGATGTGCCGCCGTGTGTACGTACATACATATACTTATACTTTTTATTGCGTCCTTTTAAATCAGTTTCTTTCCTTATGCTCTATTTTTACCCTACTGCGACAGAAGGAGGGGTATGCCTTTAGAGTAAGATACAGCACAATAAATCCAATTATAGCTTTGTAGCGCTGTCTCGCCACAGCTTTGTATCATATACATTTTTTCTCCTTCTCTTCTTAAAACCTTAAAGTAATATAGGGAAGGGAAATATAAATAGACTGTGGTAATATAGTATACAACGATTGTGTCTATCGTTAACTACCTAAGTCTATGGTCCACCGATCTATAAACATTTCAGTGTCGGTACGGCGGGAATACATTAATTGCGAGCCCCTGCGTAATAAACGTTTCAGTTTGACAGCGAGTCCCAAAGTTTTGATCGCGCGACCCCCATTTTATTTGGGTTAATCGCAAAAGTTATCTCGCGTTGTGGCTTAGAGCTTCATGCATTTGTAGAAATGAATTTATTTGGCACTAGTGGCTGCACGTGGATTCAGCTGCGAGGTTCCCGTAGGAATATCTGGATAAAATGCCTAGTCCTAATCTCGGTCACGGTCTACTGTACCTATGTAAAATTTCATCCATATCCGTTGGATTTGGCGACTCACTTTTGATTTCATTTCAGTTAAGTATATTCCATGCCAGTATACTCTCTAAGTAAACTAAACTCTATACTCTAAATTAAGTACGACACGATAATAAATGTATTTATACCTAAACTATATCTCTTCTAGCCTTCTAGGGCTGAGCCCCCTAGACAAGTGGCTTTCTACTATCGATATCGCCAGTAGAATAGAAAGAAAATGTATGGGATTGACAATAGCGATCGAAATGTCACGTGACCACTAATGTCAATACATACATTTTCTTACTATTCTACTGGCGATATCGATAGTAGAAAGCCACTTGTCTAGAGGGGCAGGTTGGATTCTACGCCTAGATTCGATTACGCTGGTTTATAGTAGTACCTAAGTAAGTATTTAAGCACTAGTGTTATGGAAACTTGAAACAACGACGGGTATTACCACTTACACACAGACCCGAGGAAATATTGATAAGTTCGTTTTCAATATTTACCCGACCGGGAATTGAACCCGGGACCTCCAGAGATGGTATCATAAAACCGGTACACAACTCGGCCACGGAGGTCGTCCGACTTTTGTTTGCGGTTTTAAAATTGTTGTCACTTAGTAATATAAGCAATATAAGTTCAGGCTATAAATGAATTAACTGAAGAAATAGTTTACTTACAGAAGACATTTTTCAAGCTTCAAAATTAATTATGAAATATACCTACACCATTAATTTAGATTCTGGTCCGGAAATTGTAAAAGTACTTGATTAACTTCCGAGACCGTTAATCACAGCGGTAAGGGTACCTTAACCTGTAAAGGTTTTTAAGATAATATTTCCTAATTAATTTTGTTGAGAACCACTGGCCAAAATAAATATTTTTAGTCGATGAAAAATTTGCGTTTTGGTATTATAATTATGAAGTCCTGTGGTGTAATTAAAAGGTGAAATTGAAAGCCTTTGAGGGTTCACTACTTTCAAGAAGAAATTAAGGAGAGAGAGAAAAATATGTGTAACAAGTTGGCGTTGTGTTAAATGTCCCATTTTGTTTATTAATATTGTAGAGTAAAGTTAAATTAACAAAATGCTAAACATTTTTTACTTATAGAATTTCCTAAAATAATTCCATTAGATTTGAAGAGAAAATTCATATCTTAAAAATATTAATTGGGTCACTCTCCAGACTCGACAGAATCGTGGGCGGTAGGTTTAAGTGCTATCTATAGGCAGCGATAATATTTGGCCACGGATTTGCGGAGGTGGGGATTCAGCTCAGCAAGCCTACGCGATCCTAGGTTATGGGATGGGTGACCAAAAATATTTTGCGACTTTAAGGCGAGGATTCCCGACCGAAATAGGCACGCTAACGCTTGCTCGGCCGCGCGCGATACACTTCACGCGTACGCATCGGCAGCCGGCAGTGAACTGTGAACTCGCGAGCGCCCCGCGAATAGAAAATCACTTAAAATTCAATTAAAAATTAAATAAAAATAAATTTAATCTTTTGACGGCCGGAATCCCTCGGCTATTCAAAGACAATTATTTTCGTATATTTTTCATTAACTAAAACCAAGTATACTGCAAGTAATAGGATATTTGGATTACGATTAGACGTATGTTTGGGATTTAATTTGACACAGTTTAATATCACCAATCGAAAAAAAACGGCCAAGATAAATAACTGCAAAATACCATATATTTTTTCCAAATTTTGAGTACTTGTGGTTTGCGAGTAATCCATAATTTAAAATACCCTATTTTCGGGAATCGGCGCCTTAAGCTGAAGTGTCGACCCACATGGACCACAACCACAACACGTGGTCACGTGGTCACGTGTGAGGTGTCGATGCAGCTAAAAAGCTGCAGCTGCATTTTGCAGTTGCGTTGGTTGCGGTCCCATAGCGCGGGTTGGTGGGTATTAACGACTGCAAATGCAGCCGGGACCAACGTCTTAACGTGCCTTCGAGATAATCAATTTTTGGTCACCCATCCCGTGACCGACCATTGCGAAAGTTGCTTAACCTCAACGACCGCAGGCCGTGCGCGCTAACCACTGCGCCACGGGCTCCTATGATTGACCGTAGCAAAATTTGCTTAACCCCAGAAAACCCTCGTTAATTTCAAGCAAATTTCGACCTTATTTCGAAGCTATAAAGTTTCCCAGCGGCACTTCTTTAATAAATTAATTGGGCATAATTTCTGGAGAGGGTCCTTAAATTTATACTGATGCATGGCGTAAGTTTAATGTGGCACTTGGTAGGAACCGTTGGTATTACGGAAACAAAATTTAAAACAGGGTTTGAAAGCTTTAATACTATGAGTTGTTAAAGAATCGTACCTACTTACTTTAATTTATCCCGTTTCCGAATTTTAAATTTATCCGGTCTGCTAACGCTTGCTCGGCCGCGCTCGATACACTTCGCGCGGACCCAGCAGCAGCCGGCAGTGAACTGTGAACTCGCGAGCGGCCCGCGAATCGAAAATCACTTAAAATTCAATTAAAAATTAAATAATAAAAAAAAAACAATTTATGACGGCCGGAATCCCTCGGCTTTTCAAAGACAATTATTTTGATATGTATTTCATTAACTAAAACCAAGTATACTGCAAGTAATATGATATTTGAATAATTATTAGACGGATGTTTGGGATTTTATTTGACACAGTAAAATATCACCAATCGAAAAAAAACGGCCGGAAGCACTAGATAAATAACTCTAAAATAACATATATTTTTTCCAAATTTTAAGTACTTCTGATTTGCGAGGAATCCATAATTTAAAATACCCTATTTTGGGGAATCGGCGCCTTAAGAAACCCTGGCTTTATCAACTCTTGGCGAACAGACTTTAGTAAGTTTATAATATTTGCCGTGTTCTTGTCAAGGTGCATTCGAAGGGTACAGGGGCATAACAAGGAATGTCACAAAACAGATTTTTGTGTAATTTACATTTTAATGTAAGTATATTTGTGAACATTTGTCAAAAGTTTATTTGTATTTACAGCCGATCTTTGTAAAGTAAACTTAGGTTTCTATCAGTAAATTAATAGAAAATAATTATGCAAGGCAAAAAAAAAAACAAAAAATTTTTTTGTGACTTTTCTTGTTTTGCCCCTGTACCCTTCATTTATACTTATCTGTTAAACAACATGGCAATTTTGTCGAAAGCAACATTTTGAAAGCAACAGTGTTGCCGTTTGTGGAATGAGTCTTGCAACAGAGCGTCGACCATTCTATAAAATACAACTTGATGCACATGTTGCTTTTTCTACTACATCAGCTTTGAGAGTGTCTTAGAATTACGGCGATTGGCCCGCTCGCAAGTAATTCTATGCAGCGCGTCTTCATCGCGTTTGGGTCTTGACGTTTGATTTCGTATTGCTGTAAAGACATAACGACGCACACGTCACGCAAACTTAGCCTTTTTTTCTACCCTATGGCTCTGAACTCCCAACTTTAAGGACATAAAAAGTAGCTTATGATGATGATGTTCACTACTACATTTCAATACATTTATTAAAACACTAGGGACTCATCCATTTACCGTTTACCAGCATCGTACCCGTTCCCGTAAGAATATCAGGATAAAATGGTGAAAGAATTTTTAAATCAGTTCAGAAGTTTTCGAGTTTATCCATTACAAACAAACAAACAAAAATGAATCCTTAATATGTTTGTATACAGGGTGTTTTTCTATAAGTGCAATACCTCTTAGGTGGTGATTGTTCTCATGAATATGAACAACTTTTACTATGAGGCCAACTGTGCAACTTCACAAAAAAAAATTAGCTGTTTCATCCATTCTGGTCAGGTAGGTATTAACAAATTGTATGAAACAGCTGTTTTTTTTGTTGAGTTGCAGAGTTGGCCCCATAGTAAAAGTTGTTCATATTCATGAGCACAATCACCACCTAAAAGGTATTGCACTTATACAAAAACATCCTGTATATAAATATACTTAATTCTAAAAATATAATTATTATTATGTACCCTTAAATATATAAAAGTAAAAGAGAGATATTTTTACAGCAACTACTAGGACTTTTTCAACTTTACACCTTTTTCCTTTGTTTAGTTTGTTAGTTGCCCTGCCCGCCACCTTTTGTTCTCTGAAATACTTTTCTCAGTAATTCTCTATCAATGAGAAAGTTTTTCATAGTTCTACGGAAATCCGAAGTGAAACGTGAAACTTCGTTGGTATTAAAAGTTGGCGTAAGAGGCGTTATGAGAGTGAATAGAGCGGGAGTCGAGCGTACACCGGTTGTGAGAGCAGCATGTACCGTGTGAGAAACGAGTGGCCGCCGAGCGAGAGCCAAGCGGCCGCTGAGCGGGAGTGAAGCGTACACCGAAAGAGGGAGAAGCATGTACCGTGTGAGAAACGAGTGGCCGCCGAGCGAGAGCCAAGCGGCCGCTGAGCGGGAGTGAAGCGTACACCGAAAGAGGGAGAAGCATGTACCGTGTGAGAAACGAGTGGCCGCCGAGCGAGAGCCAAGCGGCCGCTGAGCGGGAGTGAAGCTGTTCACGCCGCGCGTGATTCATTCATTCACGTTCATTCGTGGGGTCGGCGCCAACCGCCGTCCGCGCGACCTCGCGACCAGTTGGCCGTAAGCAGCCGTGAGACAAGTTCGTGTGTTTCTGTAGCGACGTGCCGCGCAAGTTACCTACCCATATTGGGACCGAGATTTCGTTTTGCACCTACTAGGGCTCCGGTCGGGGTACGGACTTGTAACCCGTGTGTGTTCGCTTTGAAAAGCGCCGGGAAGTTTTAGCAGCCTATTAGGGCATTGTGTAGTATAAGAGTGTTAGCTGTAAGAGTATCCCATCGGGGGTTGTGTGGAGATCGTTTTGCCCGCGCGCGCGCCGGCGAGACAACGTTCAGCCCCCCTGGATTACGGACAGTATCCCTTACCATAAGGTAGGACTAGTTTTAATTTACTTAATTTTGCATGAGAAACCTTCGATTCAATAAACTGTGGAACACAGTAGATGTGGTCATCACAATTGTGCGTGATCATAATTTTGGTAGCAGAGCGTACCTAGTTGATATAATTAGTTAATTTTCATATTAAAATTAACTAGGTACATAATATTTCATAGTAAAAATAAAAAGCGTACCTAAAAAGAGTACCTAAAAATTATTTTTTTTTTGTTGAAATCTCGAGGGTATTTGAAGATCCCGAGACGATTTGAAGTACTAAGAAATTGTTCTAGTAAATTCTCGAAGCGAATGTTTCTCACTTGGTGGATCCGATAATAGATAGACACTAATATAATTGTTGTCACATACTAGTGTTTTGATACGAGTTTACTCGCCTAGATGTGTATATTTTTTTTTGTGTGTCCGGATTTATTTGACGAATAGTTCGTTCGAAAGTGTGTTTATTAGTACCACATACTAGTGATTTGATACGAGTTTACTCGCCTAGATGTGTATATTTTTTTTTGTGTGTCCGGATTTATTTGACGAATAGTTTCGTTCGAAAGTGTTGTTTATTAGTACCACATACTAGTGTTTGTTCCGAGTCCGCTTGCCTAGTTAAAAAAGTGGAACTAGTTTTAATTATTAGTAGTATTAAATTACGAGTATTATTATTAAAAATAGTTTTGTTTTTGTTTGTTGATAACGGTTTAGTAGTTGATTTGCGAGGTATGCCATACCGTTAATCCTATACGTTTTGTTTATACCGTTATATTGTTAGCCCTTGAAATTGGTAAGTTGCTAATAATTTATGAAAATAGTAGGGTCCGTGTATGTCGTCCGAATTTTAATTGTGTTTTATATTATCGTGACGCGACCTATTTCTATTGTTTTTTTTGTTGATGTTTACCACTTTTATATTTCTTTGTTTGCTTTGTTTATTCAACGGATTATAAATGGCTCCTACGAATCCGCTCGCCGTATCCAGGGCTGGCATCCAAGGAGTTTTGCGTTGGCTTGCTTGTGCGGTCACATTAATAGACCGAGCCGACCGGGTAGGCGCGTTGCTAGCTCGGTATGGCGGGCTGGCAGCTCGGCTGCAAGACCTGGAGCGCCACGCCATGGAGTGTCGCGCGTATTATATGGAAACCCCCCCAGCTGATGATGCCGTGTCGGAACAGCTGGAGCAGGATGTAGCCCAGGCCTATGAGCTGGCTGACCAGTTCACGGAGGCGGCTGAGAGGGCCCTGGCTGTTCGGAAGGGGGAGCCGGTTTTGAGCGGGGAGGTCAAACCTACCCCGACGGCGTTGCTAGGCCGATTGCCTACTTTGGAGATTCCCACTTTTAATGGGGATCTGTCAGCCTGGATGGGCTTCATTAATTTGTTTGACAGTTTGGTGGATTCACGACGGGACTTATCCCCTAGTGAGAAGTTGGCCTATTTGCGCTCCTCCCTGCGAGGAGAGGCCAGCTCGGTAATCCAGCACCTGCTCATCAGTGACGACAACTACCAGGTGGCTCGCCAGCTTCTGGTTAGCAGGTACCAGAATGTCCGGTTACTGGCGGACACCCACGTGGCCACGATTTTGGCCCTCCCGCGAATCACGCGGGTACACCTGTTACGGAGGGAGTTGCTGAACCCGCTACTGTCAGCGGTCAACTCCCTAAGGCGATTGGACCTGCCGGTGGATCAGTGGTCCTTTGTACTGCTGCACATAGTCCTCGCCAAATTGCCCGCTGAAATGAAGGGGCGTTTCGAGCAGAGGTACGGAGGCGACAGCGCCTCGTATCTCCCGCCCTTCGCGGACCTCCTTCGTTTTTTGGAGGACGAATGTAGGGTGACGGACCACCTGGAGCCCGCCCCGGTTCCAGGTGTTGGTCGTATGGTGGCGGCGAGGGAACAGCCCCGTCGCCCGACCAATCGCTATGCTGCCTTCCAGCAGTCCCCTCCCCCCGCACCGAGTGAGCGGTGCAGGTATTGCAGGGGAGATAGGCATGTGGTGCAAGAATGTGCCAAATTTAGAGGCCTCCGCCCAGAGGGACGGAGGGCCGTTGCGAAACAGCGCCAATGGTGCTATAGGTGTTTGGGGGGACACATGCAGTCGGCGTGTCCCCAGACCGAGGATTGTCGTCTTTGCGGAGGGAGGCATCACCCCCTCCTTTGTTTGGACCGCAAGGACGCCGGGAGCGACCGGGGTTCGAATTCCTCGCGCACGGGCGGGGGCCCGGCAGCCCGGAACCGGTCCCCTAGAGATTCGGCGGGGCTTAGCCCCCCAGTTCAGTCCCCCCCGGAGAGGGGGAACTATAGGAGAGACGCCCCCGCCACGGGCGGGGGTAGGGGGGTACCACAAGAGTACGCCACGGTGGCGATGGGCACGGGCCCTATTTGCTACTCCCCCCCCCTAATGGAGAGGCCTCGATTGGGGTACTATGTACCGAGGCACGCCCCACACGGGTATTACCCTGCACCTAGGAGTGCTGTTGGTCGGGGCCAGTATGTACCCGATTGGGACCCGCTCGCCCGGTACGAGCGTCCCACATTTGGCGCGCCGACTCAGGCGCGAGGGGGACAAGTACCCCCCCAAAATTTTTAATGGCGCCCCTGTCGGACCCAACCACCCCTCCGGAGCTTGTGCTGTTGCCAACAGCCTCCGTGAATGTTTGGGGACCTAAGGGCAATGTTGTCACGGTGCGTGCCCTTTTGGACTCAGGTGCCCAGGGGTGCATAATGTCCAGGTGGCTTGTCCGACAGCTGGGTCTTTTGCTTGTGCCGCATCACGAAGCGGTACGGGGGGTGGGAGACTCGCGGATCCCTGATCCGATTGGTCGAGTTGAGTTCTCCTTCTCCCCCCACTTCACGCCAAGGCCGAAGATCGGTGCTTCGGCGATAGTCTTTGACAAGGTGGTTGGACCACTCCCGCAAGTGCGAGTGCCGCCATCCACGATTGAGCTGACGTCTGGACTGGCTTTGGCTGATCCTTCCTTCCACCGACCGGGCCCAATACACTTGTTGATTGGTGCGGATGTCCTCGGTCGTGTACTGTGTGGAAGCAAGCGAGTTTTGCAGACAGCCGATCTTGTCGCCTTGTCCTCGTCGCTGGGTCATGTGGTGATGGGAAAGGTACCACAGACACCAGAGACCCCGTCGGTAGACCGCCAGACCATTGTCGGTTCTACTTTGTCCGACGTTCTCCAAAAGTTTTGGGAGGTGGAGGAACCCCCCACTGCCAAGCGGTTGGATCCGTTAGCCGAGGAGTGCGAATTGTTCTACCAGAACAACACTGGGCGCCTCCTCTCGGGTCGCTTGATTACCCGCTTGCCCTTCTTGGCGGTTCGCCCTCCTTTAGGGAGCTCCCGACCGATGGCCGAGAAGAGATTGTTGTCCATGGAGCGTAGGATGGCCAGGGATCCCGCATTCAAGGAGAAGTATATAGACTTCATGCGGGAGTATTTGGACCTTGGGCACATGTCCATCTCGCAGTTGGACTGGCGTAATGTGGAACATTACTTCCTGCCACACCACGCTGTTTTGAAGACTTCCAATGGGAAGATCCGCGTGGTCTTTGATGGTTCAGCGCCCACGTCAACCGGAGTGTCGTTGAATCAGTGTCTGCATGCGGGGCCGAAGTTGCATCACGATGTCTGTGATGTTTTGACCAACTTCCGCCGGCACGCTGTCGTCTTTGTGGCCGATATCCGCATGATGTTCAGACAGACCGTGATTCACCCGGAGGATAGACGATACCAGCTCATCCTTTGGCGTGAGGATCCCCAGGATCCGATGTTGGCTTACGAGCTGAACACCAACACTTATGGTTTGCGGTCGAGCCCCTTTGTGGCGATCCGTTCGCTTTTGGAGCTCGCAGAGCGCGAACGGCTACGCTATCCCCGGGCATCTGCTCTTATTGAGGGGGGGGCCTTATTTGTCGACGATATCTGCACGGGGGCCTCGAGCTTAGATGAGGCTCTCGTCTTACGTGATGAGCTGATTGCGCTCTTGAGGGCTGGTGGCTATGAGTTGCGGAAGTGGCTGTCTAACTCACCGGACCTATTGGCAGATTTGCCTAAGGACCACCAGCAAGAGCCGCTCCTCTTTGAAAATCCGGAGACTCCAGACATGCTGTCTGTTTTGGGAGTCCAGTATCGACCAGTCCCGGATTTGTTCACATATAGATTGGAACTGCCAGACCCAAAGGTCTGGACTAAACGCACGGTGCTGTCTACTGTAGCCCGTACCTTTGATCCGAACGGTTGGCTCAGCCCTGTAGTGTTTTCGATGAAGTGCTTCCTACAGGAGCTCTGGGCTGCGGAATTGTCATGGGATGAGCCCCTCTCTGGTAGCCTCCTACGAGAGTGGGTGAGGTTCGTGTCATCCCTACCCGACGTCAATCGGGTTTGTATACCGAGGCAAATGCTGCCTTCGGGAAAGTTTAAAGCCTCCCTGCACGGCTTTTGTGACGCGTCCGAAAGCGGATACGCGGCAGCCGTTTACATCCGAACGGTGGATGCAGCAGGCGTTGTCGCCGTACACTTAGTTACGGCCAAGAGTAAGGTCGCCCCCCTTCGGACTAGGCTAACCATTCCGAAGTTGGAGTTGTCCGGCGCCACTCTCTTAGTACGGCTACTCAATCATGTTGCCGACACCTTGGGAAACGGTGTCGACTTGGAGTCGATATTTGCGTGGTCTGACAGCCAGGTCGTCCTTTGTTGGCTGAAGAGTTCAGTCCACACCCTTGAGGTTTTTGTGGCCAACCGGGTCTCACAAATTCAGACTTCAAAGGCCCCGTTGATTTGGCGCCACGTACCGGGCGAATTGAACCCCGCAGACTGTGCCTCCCGCGGCTGCGAGGCGCCTGAGTTAGTGGACCACCACCTATGGTGGAGTCCATCATGGTTGTTACGGCCTGAGCGCTCATGGCCTGCCACCCCGGCTGTGGCCAGAGTCCCAGACCTAGGCATGCGTGTTCACGCCGTGGAGACGGTGGCGGCTCCGCAGATGGAGTTTTTGTTAGACCGCTACAGTTCTCTTGATAAGTTGCTCGGCGTCACTGCTTGGATGAGGCGCTTTGTGCGAAATTGTCGCCAGCCTCAGGAGAAATCGTTGTCTCCGGTCCTCGCCCCACAAGAGCGGCAAGACGCTCTGTTGCATTGGTTGCGAGTGACGCAACAGCGAGAGTTTGAACCGGAGCTGAAAGCCCTGCGCTCAAGTAAGTCCAAGTTGAAGGGACCCTTGGTGCGGTTGAATCCCTTCTTGGACAGTACCGGATTGCTGCGTGTCGGAGGTAGGCTCAGACATGCCAACCTGCCGTACGGATCACGCCACCCTTTGTTGCTCCCCAAGGATGGACCGTTAGTTAGACTGTTGATTACAGACCGACATGTAAAGAATGCTCATGCCGGTTGTAATGCTTTGACCGCGCTCCTCCAACGAGAGTTCTGGATTTTGTCAGCGCGGAGAATAATCCGATCCGTGATTTTTCGTTGTCTCCCGTGTTATCGTTTGCGCGCCGATACGATGCAGCCCCAGATGGGTGATTTGCCTGCCGATCGAGTGAACGAATCGATGCCCTTCTCAGGAGTTGGAACGGATTTTGCGGGGCCATTTACCGTTAAGACATCGCGGCTTCGTAATGCTAGAACGGAAAAGGCTTACTTGTGTGTATTTGTTTGTTTGGCCACTAAAGCGGTCCACCTGGAGGTGGTTAGTGCCCTCACCACAGAAGCCTTTGTAGCCACGTTGAATCGTTTTGTGTCTCGCCGCGGAATGCCGTCGTTAATCAGGTCCGATTGTGGAACCAATTTCAAGGGCACCGATAGGTATTTAAAGGAAGTTTGTGAATTTTTGGATAGGAATAATTTTGAGATCGGATCCACACTCTCTCGCAGAGGGGTACGATGGCAGTACTCCCCGCCATCCTGCCCCCACTGGGGAGGGATTTTTGAAGCAACTGTAAAGGCCGCTAAAACTCACCTTCGTCGCGTTATTGGGGAGACGGTCCTCACGTTTGAGGAACTCGCGACCGTATTTTGTAAGGTTGAGGCGGTCCTCAACTCGCGTCCGTTGTGTCCGTTGTCTTCGGACGCGAATGATTTAGAGGCCCTTACGCCGGGCCATTTTTTGATTGGCAGACCGCTTAACGCCTTGCCGGAATATCCTTATTCCGAAGTGCCCTCCGGACGGCTCTCGCGATTTGAATTGCTCCAGCAGCTTACGCAGAGTTTTTGGCGCCGTTGGCATCTGGAGTATTTGCACATTTTGCAGCAGCGCGTTAAGTGGTCGGATAGGACGACCCCACCCAAGACTGGAGACCTCGTGTTGGTAAAGGATCCAAACCTGCCGCCCCTCCGCTGGCGTTTAGGACGCATTGTTCAGCTTCATCCGGGGTCGGATGGTGTGCCCAGGTTTGCCGAGGTCCTGGTGGGGGACTCTGTTTTGAAGCGAGCGATCGCTACCCTCTCTCGCCTGCCCTTAGATTGAGTTGGCGGACAGTTTGCTACTGTCCGGGGCGGGGGGATGTTCACGCCGCGCGTGATTCATTCATTCACGTTCATTCGTGGGGTCGGCGCCAACCGCCGTCCGCGCGACCTCGCGACCAGTTGGCCGTAAGCAGCCGTGAGACAAGTTCGTGTGTTTCTGTAGCGACGTGCCGCGCAAGTTACCTACCCATATTGGGACCGAGATTTCGTTTTGCACCTACTAGGGCTCCGGTCGGGGTACGGACTTGTAACCCGTGTGTGTTCGCTTTGAAAAGCGCCGGGAAGTTTTAGCAGCCTATTAGGGCATTGTGTAGTATAAGAGTGTTAGCTGTAAGAGTATCCCATCGGGGGTTGTGTGGAGATCGTTTTGCCCGCGCGCGCGCCGGCGAGACAACGTTCAGCCCCCCTGGATTACGGACAGTATCCCTTACCATAAGGTAGGACTAGTTTTAATTTACTTAATTTTGCATGAGAAACCTTCGATTCAATAAACTGTGGAACACAGTAGATGTGGTCATCACAATTGTGCGTGATCAGAAGCGTTCACCGAAAGAGGGAGAAGCTGTACCGTGTGAGAAACGAGTGGCCGCCGAGCGAGAGCCAAACGGCCGCTGAGCGGGAGTGAAGCGTACACCGAAAGAGGGAGAAGCATGTACCGTGTGAGAAACGAGTGGCCGCCGAGCGAGAGCCAAGCGGCCGCTGAGCGGGAGTGAAGCGTACACCGAAAGAGGGAGAAGCATGTACCGTGTGAGAAACGAGCGGCCACCGAGCGAGAGTCGAGCGGCCGCTGAGCAGAGTCGAGCGTACACAGGGTGATAGAAAAGCATGTACTTACTTACCGTTTGAGAAATAAGCGGGCAGCCTATACGCCCTTGTGACGCCCTTGTTTCAATGTGACTAGGAATCGCTCTGTATGTAAACTCGATTTAAAATAGATAGGGAGGCGAACTAGAGGACAAGTTAGCCGCTCGCAGGGAGCCTAACGCCACAATGGCCTTATTAAAAATGTTTTAATTATGATTATAATGTACGTATTGCGTTACATAAAATTTAGAATAAAATAATTGCGGTATATTATTATGTTAGTTTTATTTCGTCTAAGTTAGGGCGATGACAAAATAATAAAAGAACATCCTTTGGTTACCAAAAAGGTTACATTATTGTCATTATTAGCCATAAACATGTCATTGTTTACCGACCCTGGATTAACGGGGTTTGAATGGGCCATAAATCAGTGCACGGGCCCAGTGCGGATTGTGTGGGTGTAAACAATTATGTAGATCAGCCCGAGATGGTGGTATGGTTCTTTTATCACTTTTTAAGCGATGGAATTGTAATGTTTTGTGAAGAGATGCTTACCAACAAATAAATTGTGGTTCAAATGGGAAAATGGAATAAGTATTTTGACATTTTGTTCTATTCTTTATTAACAACTAGCTGACCCAGCGCGACTTCGTTCCCGTGGCCCTACCCCCTACTCCATCCTACCCTACCCCACCCCTACCCTACCCTACCCCTACCTACCCCTACCCTACTTGCAATCGAACTACACCCGAAATCCTCAAGCTCTCTCAAATTTCGCCACCGTCAACCATTTCCAAAGCTGTGATAGCTCAGATAAGAAAACGGGCGGCATTGAAGCCAGAAGACCGCGGTTCAAATCTTGTCCGTATTTTTACTTTTTTTGTCAAATCCCTTTTTTTGTGAAATATACCCTTTTCACTTCTGCCGGCACTCCCGGAGTGCAACCGGTGGTTTTTTTAATCATCATCATATTAAAAAGAAGTCTTCCAAATAGGTAAGTACCTAGGTACCTTTTGAAAAAAAAATTTTTTTGAAATAAAGATTGTTTTGATTTTTGTTTGTTTTGTACTAATGGTTTGTACACTACCACGCGACTAAAATTATTTGACAGTATCGCATCGCAATGTCTTATCGTATGTGCTGTTGACTGAACACAACAATACTTACCATCAAATAACTAAAAGACGCCACAAGCATGACTTGAACGAAATCACGGAAGATGTGGAATATTCTTATTTATGACGACTTCTTCCTAAAAAAGTTCAGTGATATGTCATTTCACTAAACTAAATCTAGTGAAATGAAGAATGGCTGAAGTAATAACAGTAAGCTCACGGCTGCAGGTGACAGGTAAGTATAAGCGAGTTTGTATCGGAAGTCCTATAGAACACGTGATAGGTTAGAAATTTCGTGGTTTCGTGGTTTCATGGTTTTTTTTGTGAAACACAACTTATGGATTGTTTTCACAAAAAAAATAACCACGAAATTGAAGGCCATCAATTCTCACCTCTGAAATCCACTTTTCTAACATTCCACTAGATTTAGTTTAGTGAAACGACATACCACTGAACTTGTTTAGGAAGAAGACGTCGTAAATAAGAATATTCCACATCTTCCATGATTTCCTGGTATCCCTAGGGATTTCGTGAAATCTCTGATTTCCTCATATCTTTGCGACATATATATTTTTCTCTCCATAAAAACCTTCCGTGGAACTTAAGGAACATACGAAAAAAAATAGCCTAATTGACTCCAGCCGTTCTCGAGTTTTGCGCTTAGCAACATTCATTCTTATTTTACAAGCTTTTTATTAACTTGCCATGTTAGTTAGTTGGTTAGTTAGTATGTTAGTTAGACAAATCTTGCAAGCTTAATTTGACCCACTTCCCAGTGTCCGATGGAGCTGAAATTTTGTATACAGGTTTGGTTCAGATGACAATACAATATTAAAGTACAGTCAGCAAAAAAGCTTGTCATAAAAATGAAATTTTTACTAAAATATTTTTTATTAATATACCTAGAAGATAGATTATTCTAGTATAAACTCTGTGTATATTGAAGTGTCAAGCTTAGATGTATACCAAAATGGATATTCAAATATGTACTTAGGTCGACACAATGTTAAGGATCTGCTCATCTTTGAGGAAATATTTCAAATATTTGAGAAGCTCTCGAGCGAGAATCGATGGAGGCTCCTTTGATAAATATGTTCGCTTAATTTCAACCTTCGAACATCGCGTAAGATAAGAAGAAAGGATGTTGGAAATCTTGGAAGATATAAGGATTGAATGCTTCATTGGCTCCTTGGGTTGGTATTTAAATAGAGAGGATTAAAGGAAAATGCATTATTTAACGATTACACACGAACATAGAACAAAGGCTAGCCAATATTAAAAATAATTTTCATATTTTCAATGATATGAAGTGTTTGCATTATTTACGGTTGCGTCTCTATTATTGAAGATTTCCAGAAATTATGATTTCGTTCTGTCAATATCGGGTGGAGGCAGGGGTGGACATGTTGTTGTTAACGCTATAAAGCTGAATAACAATAATAGTAATAACCTGTTGACTCTCAGGGGTATCAAATTACAGGCTCATTTTTTACATAAACAAAGCATTAAGCGCGCGTTTGGGCTCTCCTAAACATCTGTTTGTGCGCGCGACGACGACGGAAGTAACATTTATGAGCAGCATATGAGTCATAGCAGCGCATAAAACTTATCCGACACTTTAACGAGATGTTTTGTTTTTATAATCGACGTTCAAACTTAACTTTTGTGTAAAAAAAGACAAATGCGGTCCCTTCGAAATATTTTTTTTCACATAGTTATCGATGAAATAACATATAAAAAGTATATATATTTAGAATGTACATAAAAAAACCTATCGGATAATTTTTTTTTTTCCAATTTGCAAATTTGCAAATTTTCAAGATTTTTTTTTATTTTTTTTTTCCGGATCACATATTATATTGTATTTTTATAGTAAATAGAGTTTATTTCTCTTATAAACCCCGAAAACCGCGTTAGAAAAATAAAAAATTGAATTAATTACAATATAAAGTGACACTTGAGCATCGGTGGGAGCGACGTGGCGGTAAGGATGGACAAGTGCGAGGAATAGCGCACGAAGGGTTCCGTACCATAAGAAAAACCACGTTTGTTGTATGGAAGCCCCCCTTAAATAATTATTTTATTTTGATTTAATTATTTATTTTTGAAGTGAATATACAACTAAAGGTCTTAACCCACTTATACCGCACCGCTCCCACCCAACCAAAGTATGTGCAGCCAAATG
Organism: Crambus lathoniellus; assembly: GCA_949710035.1. Lineage (NCBI taxonomy): Eukaryota > Metazoa > Arthropoda > Insecta > Lepidoptera > Crambidae > Crambus > Crambus lathoniellus. The sequence goes on along the minus strand of OX453323.1, from coordinate 11,287,841 downwards.
TAGATGCACTTTAGCTTGCGGTAAGTTGCGGCAAGCTCGCTTACCGCGCGCTGTCTGCTATTTTATGTTGTTACTGTGAACTGTTACTAATATTTATAAACAAGAGTAAGGGCGTTTGTGCACTACACTGAATTTTACCGATCCGGAAAAAAAAGGATGCTTGTATTTTAATAATTTAATTATTTATAATAGTAAGAATTTATTTATTTCGTGAAGTTTCAATGTTTCGAACCCTAAACTACACGAAATAAATAAATTCTATTATTTATAATAATTAATTATTAAAATACAAGCATCCTTTTTTTTCCGGATCGGTAAAATTCAGTGTAGTGCACAAACGCCCTAACGGGACTCAACGCGACATTTATTATGAAGTACATATTATTATGTACTTACAGCTTGACGTTTCGGCTGTGTTACTAATATATTTAGTAGTTTTTGTGTCTAAAGTAAACATACAATCAATGGTGGAACTTCAACAAGTTTCGATACCTATTCACGAACCAATCAATTATAGTTTAGTTTCTATTTTACAGTTTATAAAATCTAAAAAACTATGTACAACCAACCTACATATGAATGCACTACCTACTTTTTTTATTTTCATACACAACGGTGTAGCACCTAGCCTTAATCACACCTGCCTCCTGATTCACCATGATTTAAGAGATAGTAGTAGCTAGCCAGGCGTAAGTACTAAGAACAAGTACTACCACCAACTAAAAACTATCTGTTAATAATTATGACATTCTCCCTATACGGTTCAGCTAAATTGCTTTCCGAAGCCATTAAAATGTTATTCCGATATTTCCGATATCCGTCGTATCGCTTGCCCTGAATTATGCCGTAATAGCATTATAAAGGGGTCGGGACGATAATGGTGTCAATGCATGTTATGTAGAACAATGATATTGTTTTCTTGTATCCTAACTCTTGAATGTCACCTGCCAATGTATTGACTTTAACTTGAGTTCCAGTAATTGAAAATTGTTTACCGCTATGATCATTAGTTCGCCTATACTTAACTGTAATTATCATAACACATTGTGTAATTGTGATGGAATTAGTTTTTAGTAAAAAAATCATTTTAATGACAAGCTTATTGCTGACTGTACTTTAATTAATATTATATTGTCATCTGAACCAAACCTGTATACAAAATTTCAGCTCCATCGGACACTTGGAAGTGGGTCAAATTAAGCTTGCAAGATTTGTCCACCACTAACTAACATACTAACTAACTAATGCCTGAATACTCGTACGTTACTTATCTTTGGGAGCGTCTCAAACATCGCCCTGTCACTTTAAATGTCAAACGTATGAAAGAGATGCCATGATGTTTGAGACGCTCCCAAAGATGATTTGCGTTCGAGAATCCGGGCGTAACTAACATGGCAAGTTAATAAAAAGCTTGTAAAAATTACCTTAATCATACTATGTTAAGGTCATTTTTCAATTCGATGACACTGTATGAAATAAATTAGGGAGAAAAAAATAACCCTTGGAGTTTCTTGCCGGTTCTTCTCCAAGGCCTCCCGCCGCCGTAGGGTTTTCGAACCGATGCATGGCGTAGCTTCTATGACGTTCACAAGTATTGTAAATAACAATCTAAATTGAATAAGTAAACAAGTTAAAAAATATATAATAATTAGGTTTTTCCATGTTGTATTTGCTAACGAACCCCCGTTGTTTAAGCGCTATAGCCTGCGCCATGATCAAGGGTTAAGAGTATTGCACTCTGCAATCCATTCAGTATCCCAATTCCGAGTTATAGAAGTTTCAGGATAGAAATAAGATGATTCGACTAAACATGATTTTGTTTTGAGTCCTATAGCTCTTCTTCTTCTTCTGTATTCAGAAATATCCCCATTTCCGTAGTAGTAGTAATAGTATCCCAATTCCGAGTTATAGAAGTTTCAGGATAGAAATAAGATGATTCGACTAAACATGATTTTGTTTTGAGTCCTATAGCTCTTCTTCTTCTTCTGTATTCAGAAATATCCCCATTTCCGTAGTAGTAGTAATAGTATCCCAATTCCGAGTTATAGAAGTTTCAGGATAGAAATCAGATGATCCGACTAAAAATGTTTTTTGTTTTGAGTCCTATAGCTCGTCTTCTTCTCCTGTAAGCAGAAATAATTAATGGAGGCTACTTGTTCAGCAATAGTCTGATAAATAATAAAATAATAGCGTAGATGACTGTTGGCCAGAAAGGGCATAAGGTAGGTAGGCTAACAACACGATAAAGCACTACCTACAGCTATTAGAATAAATAAATAAATAAATAAATAAAATTTTATTTTCAGACCAGACATCCATAGTGTTAGTAACAAAGTGGTAATTAACCTAGTGTTAGTAAACTATAAAACTACAGGGGAGAAACATTATTCGTATTTGTAAGAAATCAATAATTGATTTCTTAATTATTATAGGGCTACTACAACAGATGTGGTTGTCTACATCTACACAACACTAAAATTTTTGATGCAGACTTACCCAATGTCGCAGAAAAGGGGAGTCCCACTTATCTGCCAACGCGTTCAGCAAGCTGTTGGTGCTGGAACGAACTCGTCCTAATAACGACGCGCACCTCTTGCGTATTAGAGACTGACAATTCTCGGATTCGGATCGAACACTATACGGAAACGTTAAACATCGAAATAACTATCGGCTACAATATGTCCATTAAATCGAATGAATATATCTGTCCCCTGATCCATAACACAGCGGAATATCTATATGCACAGTCTCTGTCATTCACTATATAATAGACAAAGACAAAGCATATAATTCGAATCGGATTCCGATCGGTTTGTGAATCAAGGGGCAAGTCACTTGTTGCTAATATTCAGAGCTGACCCAAAAATCGATGTAAGAAATAAAAATACATGCTGTAAATTCACTAACTCATCATGCAAAAATGGCAAAGTTTCAGCAACTTTAGTTCAGGCGTGTGCAAAACTTATGCAATTTGTCCTCAAAGTATACCGACGAACTCATCAATCATATATTGGTTATCCCTCACACGTCCTTCAATTAGTGTATTAGCCGCGCAAATGCGATTGTGTCCTTATTGAATTAATTCGGTTGACGTGGGCTTGCATGGCCGATATTTAGGACGGTTTTGGCCTTCAGCAGAGCACTAGGCCCGCATTCAGGGACGATTTTGAGCTTTGAGTATAGCTCAAGTCGAGGCTAAGCTACACTTTCGTATTCACAGTCGAGTTTACCCGACTGAGCAGGAAAGCAGTCTAAGCCAAGCATGAGCTGAGATTGAGTTGTCGAAATCGGTGACTTAAGCTATACCCCTACTTTGCATAGAAAGTAGTGCCGTCTGTAATGATAGTGTTCAAAAACACGTTTGACGTTTGTTTTGAATAGGTTCAAGGTAGTTTTTGTTGGTTGGAAGTTGGAAAGTTTCTTGTTCCTCCCTCAAAAACTAAATTAAAATTAACGTTATTGATTTTAAGGACGAGGTGGATGAGCTTGGACGTTCATCATCATCAGCTATTTAATGTCCCCACTGCTGGGGCACTGACCTTCCTTATGGATGGATAAAGAGAATGGGCCATGACCCACCACGCGGGCCGTGCGGATTGGTGGGTATTAACGACTGCAAATGCAGCCGGGACCAACGGCTTAACGTGCCTTCCGAAGCACGGAGGAGCTCGAGATGAAAAGTTTTTGGTCACCCATCCCGTGACCGACCATTGCGAATGTTGCTTAACCTCAACGATCGGAGGCCAAGCGCGTTATCCAATGCCCCACGGGTTCCTCCAGCTTGGACGTTATGAAGAGCTAATTCCGGAAATTCCTTTGCCTCCAAGCTTCGATCATCCTCCAAGGCAAAGATTATACCTTCGAAATATTACGGATTATATTCTACAATGACGAAGATTTTCGAGACCGGTTCAGATTCCGGAAAAACAAAGTAAAGGAATTGATTGTGCCTCTACTACACCCAGGTGACCACCACACCTTGAGGGGTCTACCAATCAATTCCAATATATATAAATACAAGGCGCAATAGCGCTACGCTATTATGCAACTGGATCCTTTCAGGTATGCAAACTTTACAACATTTCTTCAGTTGCTGTCCATCTATCCCATCATCAAAACTTGATAATAGGTACCAATACCACGTTAAATCATGCTCGCAAGTGAGGATTTCATTTTTTATTCAACACATACAGCAAACTTTTCTTTTAACTTTTTTGAAAAACTTCGTAAACCTCATACAATACAACAAACCTTAGCAAATAATTTTGACAGTTATCAAGTCAAAATTGGTCTATGATTTTCAGCCATCTCTATCATACTCATGTGGAAAAAACCGATTATGAATCGAAAGTGAAGGACATCACTTTTCGTACCATAGACGGAGCGAAGCCAAGAGGAGGTTGAGCCACGATTGTAACTCCACTGTGAATACGAATTTTGAGACGGTTTGAGCTGAGTAGGATCTCAAACTTAGCTGAGCAGCTGCCGAGTCCTACTCTGCAAGCTGTCTCTGAATGCGGGCCTTAAAGTGTCTAGTTGCGTCTTTGTTTGTACTGTTATGCCCTTACTAACATTAGATTTAAGTATATTGTTACCATCTGAGTAACAAGAAGCGAGTTGCAACGATTTTTAGAGTAATAAAATGGATGAAAACTTCAGGAAACAGAGTGCGTACCATCAACTTTAAGAAAGCGATTCAAAACTGGAGCGGTCCAGAATAGGTTCCTTCAATGAATCGCTTTATTTCGTACCATGACCATGAAAAACTGAATCGCAAAAGAATTGCTGGATGTCAATGAAAGAACGATTAGTGTCCTTATTGTTGTAGAACCTATTTGGTACTTTGTTCTTTCTGTTGTAGGTTCGTTATTGAAAATTGAAAAAGATATCGTTCTGTTTTTTGACGTGCGTAACTATGTACTTGTTGACTTCTTGATTTTATTATAGCAACCATCTTACGTGCTTACTGTGTTTTCTTTCCTATATTTTTCACATAAAATCCAACATTCGTTATCAGCACGAAGTGCTCTGTGGTGAAATTATAATTTACAATCTTATTTAAAAGTAGATTGTTGGTGAAAAACATAGTTAACATGTCTGCAGTTTCTGGTATGTCCCTCAATGGTATTCCGTTACTTTGTAATAGAGAAGGCTATCCAGTTTGGAAATTTAAAATGCGAATGTTACTTATCCACGAAGGATTGTGGGAAACCGTAAGTGGAAATGTTGTCGTAGGGGATAAAACGCCCGACGTTGCAGTTGCACGGAACGATCAAAAGGCTCTATCTAAAATCTGCCTTACCGTAGATGGTGCTGCTATTACGCTTGTTAGGACAGCTAAGACAGCAAAAGAAGCCTGGGATGCACTTCAGAAGTCCTACGAGGATCGAAGCTTGGGTCGTAAACTGTCGCTGGAACGGAAGTTGTACAGATACTCCTTGTCTGATTTTACTGATTTAGAGGCTTACCTATCGGCAATAACCACCACCGCCCAAGATCTGGCCGACATAGGAAAGACTATTGAAGATAGTTCTTTGGCAGCGATTATATTGGGTGGTTTGACATCTCGATATGAGCCATTAATCATGGCGCTGGAGCATGGCAGTGTTGAGGTCACAACTGATTTGGTGAAGACTAAGTTGTTAAGTGAAATGACAAAGGAAACTAAAGATGATGTGGCTGCGTTGCATACAAACAAAAAGGTGATTTGCTATAGATGTAAAAGGCCTGGGCACAAGAGCCCTAATTGCCCTCTCAAAAAGAAGGAGAAAAAGGCAAAGATGAGCTCTACAGAGAGTTGTTCTAAAGATAAGGGACTAGTCGCTTCCAATACGAGTAAATGTTCAGGGAACATGACGGATGGTGTCAGGGAACTGGCGTTATCTGAATCTAATATTCAGATATCTGAGAAATGGATTATCGATTCAGGTGCAACAACACACATGACCCCACATGCTGAATGGTTTGATGGTTACCGATCCTATGGTGGAAAGATAACTATTGCAAATGGCAAGTCTCTGGCGGCTGTGGGCATTGGTGATGTTTTGGTTGACACCAACACCATTGTTAACAAGATTGGTAACGTAGTACATGTTCCTGGACTGGATTGCAATTTACTTTCGGTCAAGAAAGCAGTAGAGAAAGGTTTTTCTATTGTTTTTGATACCAATGGTTGTAATTTTTATTATTCTAATGATGTATCTTTTATAAATGGTCCTGTTTTGCACGGTTCTATTTGTGGTGGATTGTATACTTTAGATTGTACAGTCAAGCCGCAAAATGATTCAGCCTACAATGTTCACACTAATTTGTCCCAGTTTCAGCTTTGGCATAAGCGTCTAGGACACCTCTGCCGTATTGGTATGGATCTACTTAGAAAAGGTCTAGCTGTTGGTGTGAAGTACACTGAGGTTGACAAAGAACCATGCGTACCTTGTATAGAAGGTAAGCAGGCCCGGAAACCTTTTAAAGGGATAAGGTATAAAAAAGCTTCGTCGCCATTAGAATTAGTCCATACGGATGTTTGTGGGCCCATGTCCACCACTTCTTTTAAAGGTAATAAATATTTTATTATTTTTGTAGATGATTATACACGTTTTATATCTCTTTATTGTATGTCATCTAAGACAGAAGTTCAGAAGTATTTTTGTGCTTTCCAATCACTTGTTGAGAGACAGACTGGTACTAAAATTCGAACACTTCGATCAGACAATGGTTCCGAGTATGTCAACAAGGGGTTGACAGACTATTTGGAATCTCAAGGGATTCGCCATGAAACGTCTGTACCATACAGCCCTCAACAAAATGGGGTTAGTGAACGATGCAATCGTAGTATTGTAGAGAAGGCCCGTTCTATGCTGGCACATAGCTCTTTGTCCAAGGCTTTTTGGCAGGATGCTGTTGAGACCAGTGTTTATTTAAAGAATAGGTCACCTCATCGTGCACTTGATGGTAAGACGCCATCTGAAATGTGGTGTGGCAGAAAACCTGACTTGTCTCATTTAAGGGTGTTTGGTTGCCGAGCTTTAGTTCATGTGCCTTCATGTCACAGAACTAAACTAGACATGAAAGCTTCTGAACACGTCTTCGTTGGATACTCAGATGATCCTAAAAGCTATTATTTCCGTAGCGCGGAAAACCCTCGAAGGTTACTAAAATCACGAGATGTTACCTTCTTTGAAAATATTTTTTCAGGACTGAAGGCTAAACCTGTTTAGCCTGAACTCGTTATGAGCCCCAATCTTCTATCGCAAACTTCATCAGATACCACTTCGCCAGAGGAGATTTCTGTCTCATTACCTTCTACTTCTTCTTCTTCACCTATTTCAGAAGATGTGGAGATGGTTCCGGTAGAGCAAGGTGACGAGTTTGTGGATGTGATAGCTGAAGGTGGCGATGTAGAAGAAACACGGAGTCTATACACACAGGTGAACAAACTGATCAGTCTCTGGTTCCCTCAATTGAACCCAGTGATGTACGTCCTGAAAGAAGGTATCTTGAACGAGTACGTAAACCTCCAGAATATTATTCATACGGTACTCTCGGTGATGATTTGTTGTGTGATGATCCAAAAACTTATCGTGAAGCTATCAATAGCGATGATAAAGATAATTGGATCTCCGCAAGAGTACAATGCCCTGATGAATAAAAATACTTGGACGTTAGTGGATAAACCAAATAAAAAGGTTATTCCTTGTAAATGGGTATTTAAGTTAAAGAGGGACGCTGACGGAGCAATAGTCAAATATAAGGCGCGACTGGTTGCCAAAGGTTTTAGTCAAGTTTGGGGTACTGATTATAATGAGACCTTTGCCCCAGTGGTGCGAAATTCATCTCTGCGTACCCTTATAGCATTGGCGGCAGAAATGGATTTAAAGATTCAACATATGGATGTTGATACCGCATTCCTCAATGGAGACTTGGAAGAGGAAGTGTATATGCTACAGCCTGAGGGATTTACTGAGCAAGGGGCAGAAGGTAAAGTGTGTCTGCTCAGGAAATCCATTTATGGTTTGAAGCAGGCAGCCCGAGCCTGGAATATTAAATTGCATCAAACCCTATCGACTATAGGCTTTGCACGAACATCTGCGGAATCATGTGTTTACATGAAAAAGTTTGGTAAAGAAACTATAATTCTCGCTGTCTATGTCGACGACCTCGTTGTTTTTTACAAAGAGAGTAGTTCATTTGACATTGTCAAAAATGACTTGAAAAGATATTTCTCACTTAAAGATTTGGGACCCTTGGCATTTTGTTTAGGCTTAAATATTAACCGTGACGATGATAAAATAGTGGTCAGTCAGAAGACCTATATTCAAGCTGTTTTGGAGCGGTTTGATATGCGAGATTGTAAGGAGATGTCTACACCTTTGGAGAACAATAAGTTGGAGAAAGGTAATTTAACATCTCATGGTGAATATCCTTACCAAAACTTGATTGGTTGTCTCATGTACCTAGCTGTAAATACCAGACCCGATATAGCTTATGCCACGAGTTACTTGAGTCAGTTTAATAACTGTTTTGACAAAAGGCATTGGTTGGCTGCTAAACGGGTATTACAGTATTTGAAAGGTACTATTGATTACTGTATTACTTACAGGAATGTCGCTGGAAGTTTGTGTGGATACACGGATGCTGACTGGGCGAACTGTGTACATGACCGCCGGTCATACACTGGCTATTACTTCACGCTGGCAGGTGGACCTATTAGCTGGGAGTGTAAGAAGCAGCCGACAGTAGCTTTATCTTCTACAGAAGCAGAGTATATGTCCTTGACCAGTGCGGCGAAGGAAGCAATTTTCCTGAGACGGTTAGTGTGTGACATTACTGGTTTTGCTGACAATGTGTTGTTGTACAACGATAGTCAAAGTGCACAGAAACTTGCGCTCAATCCAATCCACCACAATAGGACCAAACATATAGATACAAGATATCATTTTATTCGTGAAAAGGTCACTGAGGGTGTTATAGACATAAAATTTATACCTACGGATAAAATGACAGCCGACGTATTAACAAAGCCCTTAAGGCGCATAGCACATCTTAGGTGTGTTGTTAACATGGGTTTAAAAATAAATAGGTAGAATAATTTTCTAGTTATTTATTTTTTGGTCGGTTAAGTCGGTTTATGTTTTGTATTTGTATAGTGTGGCATTAATGTAGTGTTTAGCATTACTATTTTATCTTTTTATTTTCATTAAGGGCGGATGTTGTAGAACCTATTTGGTACTTTGTTCTTTCTGTTGTAGGTTCGTTATTGAAAATTGAAAAAGATATCGTTCTGTTTTTTGACGTGCGTAACTATGTACTTGTTGACTTCTTGATTTTATTATAGCAACCATCTTACGTGCTTACTGTGTTTTCTTTCCTATATTTTTCACATAAAATCCAACACTTATTTCTTCTCTTTCGATTCTGTCATGCCCGAGAGTGAGAGGGACGGGTATAATCTGCAGCTGTCATGCTAGCTCCACTGAGTTATAAGTCAAATAAGAGTTCATTACAGCTAAGCGGCTGTAAAATGTCACTGAATCGCTTGTCATTGACGCTATAGAATCTCGATCGCAATTAAGCTGTCGTGGTACGAATACCTAAGCGAAGCAGATCAGGTTAGGTCCTAAACAAAACCGCAATAAGAGTTGATAGTAGGCACCCAGGTCGGCGTGGTCGGCGGTTTGGTTGTGTTTGGTTGTGGTCGGTGGTCGGCCAGGGTAACAATGATAATCGCAGGGCGAGCTTATTATCACTGCCTGTGTCATTGACTCCTCAAATCCTCCTTCACGTGGGCTTCATCATCATGAGCTATTAAATGTCTCCACTGTTGGGGCACTGGCCTTCCTCGTGGATGGATAAGGAGAATGGACCATGACCCACCACGCGGGTCAATGCGGGTTGATGGGTATTAACGACTGCAAATGCAGCCGGACCAACGGCCTAACGTGCCTTCCGAAGCACGGAGGAGCTCGAGATGAAAGTTTTTGGTCACCCATCCCGTGACCGACCATTGCGAAAGTTGCTTAACTCAACGATCGCAGACCGAACGCAGGAACCACCACGCCACGGGCTCATCTTACGTTGGCTTGCATGTTCTATATTTAGGCCGGTTCTCGCTCGTCAACGGAAGCTTCAAACTTCCTAAGATGCTGACTTTGCGTGCTTAAGTGGCTTAAGTGTGAAACGTGCCGGTTTAAGAGGGCATAATTTGCCTTATCGTTGACAGCAGAAAGACCACTCTTGTTAGGCATCATCAGCCATTTTAACGTTTCTAGTTTTAAGCAAACCTATATAAAACAAAAACTTTAACAATAACTGACAAGTATATAGGTACCATAAAAAACTTTGAAAGAAAAAATAAATTGAATTGTTTTTTAGTTTCTTCTAACTAATTAGTTAGAAGAAATTCATTTTTTCAACTCTTAAGACAAAAATATGTAACTTTTTTAGCTAATCTTGAAGTTACTGAAAAAGTCTTGGGACCATCATTACTATTTTTCAACAAGTAAAAACTTGTTCTTATTATTTTCGGCTTGCATCGACTGGAGGAGGACAAAAGATCTTGACGATTTTTCTAATTCATACATAACTCATAAGACAAAAATATGCGTCATTTTTAACTAATCTTAAAGTTACCTACCTACTGAAAAAGTCTTGGGACCATGATTAGGTACTATTTTTAAACAAGTATAATTTGTTCTTAACATTTTCGGCTTGGCACCGACTGGAGGAAGAAAAAAGATATGGACGTTCCAAGACTAATACCTAGGTAGGTAATCATTACTTCATAGCGGAAGAACATCGACACTCTTAACACTTCTCAGATAATCGAAAATTTAATAAAACCGAAATGCTAGAAGAAAAATTTTCTATGAATACTAATACTATTCAATACTATACTTTTCATGTTATTTAATTTCAGCGTAACAACATTAAATAAAGCCATTATCCTTAGCATCAGTAATTTTAGCACAGCATTCGAAACGTATAAAGTAACGTTGTAAAACCGCTTTTATTTATCATTTCATTCGCCATTTTGTTTCTTATTTTGTACTCTAATATTCATTTGCAGGCGTTATTGAATTATGAGGAGAGTGGGCGAACTCGGTTCTATATTTAGAGGCAAACTGTCGACTTTAACATCAAAGATTCGCGCCACGTTTCAATACTCGAACCATTCAAAGGAGAATAATTCGCAATACGATTTTTTGTCGGTGTTAGAAAAAGAAGCTTTTGTTTGAAATGACGTTTTTTTCGTCTCGTAATAGGTAATTTCAGAATTATTTGTATGAATAAAGACTTTTTTTTGTTACAATTTAATCAATCAGTTTGATTGACTAGCTATCAATTTTTTTTAAATACCACGGCCACGTTTGGTGATGTAAATTCTATGTATCGAAATCTGAAATCGGTGGTGTGAGTGAACGACTTAACAGCGTAACTTAACTTAACGACTTAACAGCGTAACTTAACTTAACGACTTAACTCTTTGCAGCGCCGTAGTCTGTGTGCCGTGATAGGGAGGGACCTCTCGCTGCCGAGCGTGGCCCACGCCATGCTCGATAGCGACAGGTCCTGGGATGCGGCAGTCTCCTTCTGCGAGGATGTCATCTCGCAGAAGGAGGCATCTGAGCGGATCCGCGAGCAGGAGGCTCATGCGGATCGGCTTGGACGCAGGCGGCCGGGGCGGAGGTATCTGCGCTTTGCGCACCTCATTCCCCTTTAGGGGGGCGGTGCGCTGCGGGCGATGGCCAGTTGGCTGTCGCCCGGGTCGCACGGTCCCCCGCGGTAGTCTTGGGAGATGGCCCCGTTTGCTCGGCCATCTCCCGCCGCGCAGGGGTGCGGAAACAGGCCACCCGTCAGGCCGCAGGGGGTTCTTCTCACCACGACCCCCCCACAGTCGGTGTACCTAAAACTGACGGTGTAGAGTAAGTAGTGAGGGGTTTAGTTGGTAGTGGTGCCTGCTCTCGATCGCCCCATCTGGTCAGCCCACCTTGAGTGGGTAACCTTATGGGGAGATTGTGAGGAGGCTGCCTCCCTCTGTTCGGCCCCCTCTCAAACTTTCGAGCTTGTTAGGGGGCTGGGGCAGGGGTTAGAACCGCCCAGGCCAGACGCGAAGCCTATTAGGCTTGGCGGGAGGGATGGGCGCGGCGAGGGACAGGCCCTGTGTATGACTGAGTCCAACATGCCGTTTGGTATACGTAGACAGTATTTGCCCTCACTATAATAAAAAAAAGGCGGTTAATAGTAGATTGTATTACAAGGGAGCAAAATAATATATTTACGGCGAGGGCGCTATTTTAAATCCAGAGCGCAGTGAAGGATTCTAGAGTAGAATCTCGAGCGCAGCGAGGGATTCTAAAGTAGAATCCTGAACGCAGCAAGGGATTCAATATACGCCTCCCGAGGTGAAAATAATTTTGCGGCCGAGTAATACGGCCCTGTTATTAGATAAACAATCATCGATTTTGAATCGATGGGATGAAAAGGTAATTTTCATCCCATCGATTAGAAAAGCGATTTATCTAATAACAGGGTCCAAAACGATTCATTTTTTACCTGTTATGACAAGAGGGAATAAATGAGATTTGAATTTTGAACAGCTTCATAACAGGGTCCAAAACAATGAGATTTGAATTTAGAACATAATTAAAGAAGCATTGGTTGGAGTGTAGCAAAGGGTGTGCAGTACTTAAAAAAAAAGCAACTAATTTTGTATGGGGCCGGGACTTTTTTCGGGACCGAGAAATTTTCAAAAACGGAATTTTATAAAATTGAGAATATCTCGTAAACGGTGAGTCGTAGCTAAAATCTAATAAAATTTTCAACCCCCCTACGACATCCCCGGAGATACTTATAAGAAATCTGATGGACATATTTTTTTTTTTTATTTTATTTCAAAACTCAAATTTTTGTTCTTGCCCGACTAGCGCTATGATGTATCCGAACGACAAAGAAAGGTAGGTAGTTTGAGTTGTCTTTACTGCTTTTCTTATAGAGGGGGATGAAAAGCAGAGTGTATTACTCGGCCGCAAAATTATTTTCACCTCGGGTGGCGTATATTGAATCCCTCGCTGCGTTCAGGATTCTACTTTAGAATCCCTCGCTGCGCTCGAGATTCTACTCTAGAATCCTTCACTGCACTCTGGATTCAAAATAGCGCCCTCGCCGTAAATATATTATTTTGCTCCCTTGTAATACAATCTACTATTAAGTATACTTATTAAGTTCTTGATTGATTATATAATTTTGTTTTACAATTTATTTCCATAGTTCAATAGATTATGCTTTTAAACTATTATGCTTTTTAAATATTTCAAAACTTTTTATGAGTTTATTTGTTTGAACGCGCAAAGTTTGAAAATTACATGACACTGATTTTTTAATATGGAAACAGATTGTTCATGGGGTGTAATCACAGAACATGGAAAGACATTTTTTCCGTGTTCTGTGGGTGTAATGTTTATGATAAACTAAAGCCGGGTCTCCAGCGAAAGTTTTTTGAAAACATTCAACAAAAACACATACACAAAACTTTGTTTCTGAAAAATGTTTCTTGACATGCGCCGTCTATACCTCTCTTGGCTTGTGTACACAAAACAATAGTTTCTCTAGGAAACAAAATGAGTTCGGACGAAGAAGACGTAGTTTCAGATCGTATCTTTATTCCAATCCATCTTTATGTATTTTCTCTCGTTTTATGAAGTTTTTAGATAGTTTTTTAGTTTTTAAGTAAAAGTAGAACTTTTATTCTTTTTTTCTTTTGCTCAGTGGAGTGACGCTAGCCAGATTAATTGTACTAAAATAGATAGACAGTCACTCATTGTCTATGTCTATTTTTTCTTTTTTTTTTTTTTTCTTTTTGCTGGCACTGGCCTCTCAGTCTTGTTATGTTGTCCGACTGTGTTGGCTTCACAGCCCCACCAAATACGGTCCCGACGGAAGATCAGCGCTGGCCACAAGCCAAGCATTATGCTGAGTCGGGACCATTTTGGGACATAGGTAACGTTTCAATGTGTTTTTGTGTAAATATTATTTTGTTGTGATGTCCCAAATAAATTATTTTTCTTTCTTCTCTTTCTTTCTTTCTTCTTTACTTGCATTTCTCTAAACCACCGTAGAATCAAACTTGGCGCGAAAACCAAACTTTTTTTTGTAATGGCTTCTTCCATTTTAGACAGAAATTCGGCCAGTCTAGCGAGTTATCAAAATTAAAAAAGTTAAAAGTTGTCGAAATGATAGATTATGTACAGTACCCTGCCCGTCGACCCGCGCGGGGGAAGTTTTGTGTACGTGTTTTCCACCGGGCATGGAAAGCAAAAACATTGTTGATGCAAACAAAAATGTGTAGTGAAGTGTACGTGTTTTCCACCGGGCATGGAAAGCAAAAACATTGTTGATGCAAACAAAAATGTGAGGTGAAACAAGTTTTGTTGAATGTTGAGATGTTTTTTGTTGATTGTGTAGGGCAAAACACGCGCTGGAGACCCGGCTTAATTTAAACATTTCCATGTCAGTTTTTATAATTTTGTTGCAATAACAAACTCAAAACACGAATGTGAAATTATACCTACTACATAACAGCTAGGTATCATAAACTAGAACGTCTGTGTAAAAAACGTTTCTTAGCCCGTTTACTTTATTATTTGGACGTTTCTTTTTATAAATATCTTTATTTTCTGTTAGTTTGACATATTATTTCCGACAGTAAGCGATAATCTCGGAATAAAAGTTTGTTCTTTCTTTCTTGACAAATTAATTTGTTTGATGCTGTCACTTTATATTTTTCTTGTTGAACGTTTGTCAAAGGTATTCGAGTCTAATCTCAATAGTTTTCTATTTAAAGACTTGGTAAATAAAAAGATAATTTTCAAAAAGGTGATTTGGAACGAGTCTACGTGTCGTCTTATTCTACTTTTTCACTAATAATTCTTACTTTGACTTACTTGACTTAATGTCCTATGTCCCCTGGATGGGGCAAAGGGCGTCCACAGTAGATCTCTAACGCGGTCAGTCTTGAGCATCGCGTTTCAATTCGCTCCACGTCTTCCTAATGCTTTTCGCTTCTGCCAGTACGGTGCGACGCCAGGTTTGACGAGGACGGCCACGTCTTCTTTTTCCTTGGGGATTCCAATCGAGCGCCTGCTTAGGAATATGATCGGAATCTCTCCGGAGCTTCAGATCATAGATTCCTTAGATTCACAAACACATACACACACACACGCATACACAAACTTAAATTAATTCTCTTATGTTGTGTTTCTCATATCTATATGAACTCCTATTCTTACTTGGTCCGGTGGTGAGGAGGCTGGTAATCTGTCATACAGGTCTCCTAGTACAGATGCCAGTCTCTTGCATGGATATATAAGTATTCTGTATCTAGGTTAAGAAATTTATAACTGTGTATTTTCTGTGTGAGAGAACAAATAAATAAACATTTATTATTATTATATTATTATTATTCCGAATTCTTACTTTACTTCTCGTTATTCTATTCTATTCTTATTGTGCTAACCTTATATTCAAAATCTGAAAACCATAGTTTAATCGTTTCCCCCACAGAACACGGAAAGATTTTTTTCTCTGGTTCCCCCGTTGTTTCGCGTAGCGACCTCGCTGCAGTTTCCCGTCGCCAAGGAGTTGCCCAATTGAGCTCGGCGCCTTTCCTTACCCATCCTCTTAAGATCAAGGAACTCGGTGCTCGTTGATCGCCGTAGTCAACACCTTACATTACATATTTTAAAATTCGGTAAAACATTAATAATTATTGATATTTTAATGCTTGCTTGTGGTAGGTTACTCCAATTTTTTGCGTTATTTATGTTGTTGCAATAATTTCGATATGTAATAATAGCACAAACCGGCATTTTGAGAATGATTAAGAGAAACGATGATCATCACAGCTGAATGACAACTGAGGACGTCACCAACCGACGATGTTAATCGTTTGAGCAGGGGTGCGATGCGGGGGACGAAGTTTCACCTTGGTTTCACCGTCACATCGTCGTTCACTTCGATTCTTTATGTCAACATTCATAATAAACAAGTGAAAGTCGAGCGAAAAAGAAGGTCGAGTTGGTTGATTGAATCTTAAGCCGACTCCAGACATGTATCATTTGCCCGATCCTATCACCGTATCCGATCACCGTACCGTATCTGCGTATTGTATCAAGCCCCGTATCAAGTTGTGGACGCCTCCGATTTGCTCCGTATCCGTATCTTCCCAATACCCTTTGATGATCGGACAAAAACCGACACGACATGGGACGGGCGGTATCATAACGGCGTATCGAGATCGCGTATCATTACCCGTCCACATATGCGATCATGATACGCGTCGACGATACGGATACGGTGATCGGATCGGGCAAATGATATTTGTCTGGATCCGGCTTTAGAGAATCGCACAACTGGTCCCTGCGACGCCTGCCACGCCCCCTTGGCATATCTAACCTAGTTTAATATACTATATCTATGAACCTAGTATAGTATTATATGATCTGAGGTCAGCCGCCTACAGGTCTGTGTATAAACTTTTAATTATAAAATTGTATATCACGTGTAAATATTAGTTCTAATTCTTTCTATTGTATTTTATTTTTGTATAACGTGCTATTTTTATATCCCTACTTTTATTTTTATTTATTAAATTTGACTATTATCAAGTATCCAATCTTTTCCATTCTTAATTCCCTTTTTAATTTTAATTTACAATTGTCCGTTACCTTCAGTAACGGATAGGTGCGTGTTTAGATGAAGAGTTTGGTACCTATAGAAACCGCTTGAATTTCATCTTAAGTATTAAAAGAAACATTATAAACATAACTAAAAACGAAATCTTTGACATGAGTGTTTTTTAGGATGCCAACAACAGAAAATTTTCGTATATATTGCCATTGTCTTGTTCCCATTATACCTAAAAGCTCTGCTAGTTAAGGGACAAGATATTATTATTGTGGAAAGTATTTTCATATTCCGTTAATTAATCATGTTAATCACTTAAGCAAACACATTTTTAAAAGGTAAACTTCGAGATTCTGTATTCTCGTCCCACGCTCCCGAAATTCGCTTCCAGTAAAATTATTCCTAAAACTGGCAACGAGAGAACTAATGTATGCTACGTACACAAGTGTGTATGCTACCAGTACGTATACATACACCAATTAGCATAACGTTAACCGTCGGGCTAACGTATGAACGGCTTAATCAACTTACTGTGTAGGTTCACCATTATGTTGGTTGTTAATGGATATTTTGAGACAATCCGCTCTTTTTTAAGTTTTTTCGCCTTTTTAGGGTTTCTGTACCAAAATAGTAAAAGAAACCCTTATGGTTGAGACTCAGTCTGTCTGTCACAACTGGACATCTCGAGAACTACTAATGCTATCAACTTGAAATTTTGAATAGTTTTAGATGATGTTTGCAAAACTAATTTGCAAATAAGAGAGAAATAAAAATATTTTTTTTTTCAGCAGAGACTGAAAGGGGGTTTTAATAATTCGAAGTGGGTCTACTAAAGCTGAGGCCGCAAAGTTTTCGACTTTTGATGAAAAATGTAAAAAAAAACTGTTTAATACCATCATAATTAAATTTATGATGGTACGAAACCCTCGGCACAGAATAGATATAAGTACTACCCCTCAGTGTGCATGTAATGCACATCGGTGTGTATGTAAATAAATAAATAAATAAATAAATAAATAAATAAATAAATAAAACTTTATTTGCTAAAAACATGGTAATATGGTATTTAAAGTACACTTTAAAGGACTCATGTTTTGCTTTTAGTATACATCCTGCAAAAACAGTAAGGTTATGTTTCCTTAGTTATAATAGCTATTAACAGTATGTTTTTAAGAACACAAAGATAAATTAATATTGTAGTATTGATCATTCATCAATCTATTTATAACCTCAGCAGTCTACAACACTAATTTTTGAATTATTTTGTTTCAGGTATGTATTGCTGCTTTTCATTTTGAACGAAAAGCGCAATAAATTTAATGGTGAGTAAAAATATTCATTGGTATCTTGTCACCAAAACACTAACGGTAAAAAAAGTTATCGGTACCTTGTCACCAAAACAATCAATGTAATATTCATTGACACCTTGTTAAAACGCAACTTATTTATTTTTCCCAGAAAATTCTAAAGTGTGCTTACATTAGTGGATGGGAAAATGTCAAGCCTTTTTAAAACTCATCCATTTTAATTTTTAAGAGCTTAATAGAATAAGTCCTTAATTTACGTAAGGGTTTTTTTATAAAACATATGTTTCCGTTTTTTAATGTTCTTTGGGTTTAGGTTAATAAGGTTTTACAAGATTTATTCATTACTAGCTTTCCGCCCGCATCTTCGCCCGCGTGGTATACACGACGTTATCCCATGAGAATGTGATATTTTTCCGGGATAAAAAGTAGTCTATGTTCCTCTCCAGGCCACAAAGTATCTGAGTCCCAAAATTCAGCCAAATCTGTTGAGCCGTTTTGGCGTGATTGAGTAACAAACATACAAACATCTAAACATCCAAACATCTAAACTTTCACATTTATAATATTAGTAAGATATTATGAGAGGCTACTTTTTATGTCCCCGCCATTATCATCATTATCATGTCAGCCAAACGACGCCCACTGCTGGGCATAGACCTCCCCCAAGGATCTCCACAACGATCGGTTCTGCGCTGCCCGCATCCAGCGGCTTCCTGCGAACTTGACCAGATCGTCGGTCCACTTTGTAGGGGGCCTGCCAACGGAACGTCGTCCGGTACGCGGTCGCCATTCGAGAACCTTTCCGCCCCAACGGCCATCGGTTCATCGCGCTATGTGTCCCACCACTTCAGTGATGCAATCCTTCGAGCAATGTCGGTTGTTTTAGTTCTCCTGCGGATTTCATCATTTCTGATTCGATCGAGCAGGGAAATACAGTAAAATATAATTCGTATATGGATGTATGTATGTAGTAGATGTATGGTAACTATGTAGAATGGTCCATTAGCAGATTGGTTTGGGTTGACTAATGTAAATGCAGATGGGACCTGCGGTTTTTCATGCCTTTCGAAGCAGGAGTTTGACTATATACCAACCGTTTGTTTTTAGTCGACTCATCCTACGCCCGACCACAAGAAAGCACTTTATGTTAAATTATTCGAAAGCTGAAAGAATACCTCCTTAACCGGTATCATATTTTTTTTTAAGTTTTAAAGTAGATCTACTAGGTTTACTATGGGCGCTGGCCCAAAGGTCATCCAGACGTTTGGTGACTTACCTAAATGAATTATGGTATAAGATACTAATCCTTCATACAGTTATTTGGATTATGATTTTATTCATTTTTAAGATGTGCTCAAATTGTTATAGAAAAAACCACACCGCCTTATAGTAGATTCTAGAACTTCTTTTCGGCATTATAAGTTAGAATTTCGATCGCGATCGAAATTGAAAAAAGAAAACTATTTTTAATTGTTTTTTTTTTTTAAATTATGTTTATGTAAACATTGTTAACTTTGGTAACGCGTGTTGTCTTCAATAAATTTAGGAATCATGACAGTTTCAAGTTATGGACGAAATAATAAAAATAATATACATGCTGATTTTTTTCCTGCCAGCTAGAGGGAAATTAGGCACTCTAAACAACGAAAATTTCAATCAAAGAAATCATTCCTTTATTTAAAAAAAAACTGAAAACGAAGGTTTTTCAAAATACCTTTCCTACAAAATACGTCTGTAGTTTTATCGCATCAATCGTTTAGGTCAATCTTGAAGATCGAATCTATCTTTAAAAACCATGGTGAAAAGACAATTAAAACATTATGGATTCGATGTCGAGTCGATGTTGTACTAGACTAGCACTCCGCTCGCGACTTCATCTGCGTGGACCCCCATCGAGGAGATATTCCAAAAATCCTCTCTTAGTGCTCCCCTACACTCCCCTAGGAACATACATGCCAAATTTCAGCTTCATGCGCCCAGTAGTTTCGGCTGTGCGTTGTCTGTCAGTCAGTCAGTATGCAAGAGTTTTAAATTAATATATACCTAGATAAAAAAAAACTGAGAATGCAGTTTTGTTAATTTTCAAAAACAAGGGAAAAGTTCCTTTGATTGTTTTTTATTATTTGCTATCTCTATTGTTGTGAGTTTATTCCCTCAATTCGGAATGAAAAAATCCAACCTGTATATCTGTTGCAGTATTGCAGTGGGACGATCAAGGCGGAAATAAATAAATAAAGTCTGCTTTACAGCTCTTTTCTAGTCTAACAAGAAAGGGTTTATTTAAATAAAGAATAAAGTATATTCAATGCATGAATTGAATATGGTAAAGTGTTCGAGTCGTAGAGAAAAATGTCAGACACATTTTATTGAAAGAAATTGCACTTATTCAGAAGAATCTCGTATTTCATGCACAATATTCAAGGGATTGAAAGTATAACAGTAGATTATTGCCACGAATGGTGTGTGTATTTATGTTGCTGAAAACCTTTTAGTGAACTTGCATCTGTATTTATTTATTTTTGATTCTTTATTAAACATTCATAGATACAAATCGCAGACTTAATGCCTTAGGCATTCTCTTTCATATATTCGGAAAGGATGTAAATAGAGGTATTGGCGGCAATAAAATAAAAGAAAGTCGTAAACACAATAGTCCTTACTGTATTTATTTTAAACTACGACGGCAGATATTTCGCATTATAGATGAAACGACTATTTTTCTTTATTTATAGCAACAAACAGTCGCACGTGGAAAAATATACTATGGATACAATTTTTTTTTATAATTATTGATTGACCTATATAGCGCATAGTAATAATGGTATTATTTACAATGCTTAGTGGGATGTTTTATAAAGGGTGTCTCAAAAGTACGTATCAATAGGATTTGAATTTCGCGTTATTTCCGAAATATTCATGATGGCGGGTTGAAATTTGACATACGTCATCTTGACACATGTAAAATAAATCGTGGAGCGTTTCACAATAAAACAGCGCATAGAAGTTATACAAATAACGATCAATTACAAACACTCGTCGAAAGGTCGAAAAATCTCGTAATTTCAAGAAGAGGTGGCCACCGAGATCTTGCCATCTGATGCCACTGGATTTCTTTCTTTGGGGCTACGTCAAAGATAAAGTCTACACCAACGATCCACAAAACAAAGACAATATAGACAAAATATTCGCCGAGTTATTGTTGAAATAAGTAGCGAAATGTGTGAAAGTGTCATGAAAAACTTGCACACAGCAAAAATGCCCGTGGCGGCTATTTAGCAGATATTCTATTCAGATAAAATTGTACAAGTCTCTTCTTTAAAATAAAATAAAACTACGAAAAAATTCCAATCCATTCGCGTTTAATTGAGACAAATCATCCTATACCTACTTTTGGGACACCCGTTATAAAACTTATAAAAAACTACAAAAACACTTTTACAAGTTCAGATGGAAAATAAGAAACTAAGTTTTTAGAATGCGTTTTTGAGTTAATAGAAGAAGATTAATTAAAAATTGTTTGTTAATTTTGTTTCATTTAGTGCTAAAGTTTTGTTTAGCTTACCAAGGGAAATATTAAAGAGATCGATATCATTAAAGTCGTTAGTGTGCATGTTGGTGAAACGAAAAAAAATATTATAATAACGAATAATTTAACACATAGGTACAAGGATAGGTAGATAAAATAATATAATAAATTTCACTGAGAAACTTTGTGTTAGGTCTTTTGCTGTTTTTTCTGGCACCGTTTGTATGATGGTTATAAAATCAATATTTGTTTCAAAAACGTTAGGTAGCTTATTACTAGTACTCCAATGGCTCAGTGAGCCGAAGCGTGTCACAACAACAAAAAAAAAACATGAACTTGCCACCCATAAAGTAAGTACGTCTGCGATAATTTTTGGTGTGTGGCAGCTCTAAGCCTATAGGAAAAATGTGATAGTAAAAAACCACGAGCCCTATAAGTAGCTTTCAGGCGGGATTCGAACCCGCGCTTCCGGGAATCCGGCCCGAAGCTCTGACCAACTAAGCTACCGAAAGGCTTACACGACTCGTCGAATTTTGCTATCACTTGTTACGCTGTAGGCCAGCGTTGCTTCATAATTTAAAACTTCTTAATAAATTTTCATTTTTACTATCACATTTTTCCTATACTTACAGAATTGCATTGTGAATGCATTAAAAATAATTTAAAATCAGCCTTAAGCCTGTTTCGAAATGTTTCTCAAAACTATAATGTCATTGTTCCGAGTTGTAAGGACAAAGTTTTGAAACCCCACGTTTTGTGAATTGCAATTATTGACATCTTCGAAAATCGGCCTCTTGGATTCAAAAAGTGTATTTTTCGGTGGTTCGTGATTAAATTCCATTTTAAGGCTGCGATTCCCCAAAATAGGGTATTTTAAATTATGGATTACTCGCAAATCACAAGTACTTTAAACTTGGAAAAAAATTTTATTTTACAGTTATTTATCTAGTGCTTCCGGCCGTTTTTTTTCGATTGGTGATATTTTACTGTGTCAAATAAAATCCCAAACATCCATCTAATCGTTATCCAAATATCGTATTACTTGCAGTATACTTGGTTTTAGTCAATGAAAAATATACGAAAATGATTGTCTTTGATTAGCCGAGGGATTCCGGCCGTCATAATTTGAATTTTTTTATTAGTTAATTTTTAATTGAATTTTAAGTGATTTTCGATTCGCGGGGCGCTCGCGAGTTCACAGTTCACTGCCGGCTGCCGGTGCGTCCGCGTGAAGTGTATCGAGCGCGGCCGAGCAAGCGTTAGCGTGCCTATTTCGGTCGGGAATCCTCGCCTTAAGAAGCAAAAGACTTATGGTAAACAATCTTAAAATATCTCTTTATTATCTCTATCAAAATCAATGGGTATCGACATCTTCAATGATAAATATCTCATTCGGAAGTGCTCAACTTATTCTGATATTAAATGTTAATTCCTATATCATTCACCTACTTATTGTTATTAATTTACTCTTTGTGCCCCTATTTATATTAGGTCTTTACCTATGAAATTGCCGTTTTGTATGGAGATTTCTGTAATTATTTTTTTTCCATAGTAACGTTTTTGTTATTATTTAACGACTAATATTATGTAAATTTACAAAATTTTACACACGTTTTTATGGATATTTTAACTACTAAATGACACATTCGATAAGAGAAAAAAAATTTTTTTTCACTAAGTTACAACTAATAAAGTACGAAATTCTGGAAACAAAAATAGTCGTAACTTTCGGAATAAGTTTTTTCTATGTAAATAATCAAATATCGTGGTTATTAAATTATCAAAAGTTGCTCGATACAGTCTTAATGTAACGCAATATTAAAGAAATTATATATTTCTAATATTATAAAAGTTGTTAAGTTATATGTACAAAAGAAAAAAACGGCAATTTCATATGTAAAGACCTATTATAACTAAACTAGCTGTGCCACGCAGGTAATTTGAGGAAAAAGAAAAAACTTAACTACTTGGTTTTCGGAATATTTTTCATTAATGTTCCGCTTTTGTTGGTCGTAGCGTGATGTTATAACGGGTGTCCCAAAAGTAGGTATAGGATGATATGTCTCAATAAAACGCGAATGGATTGGAATTTCTTCGTAGTTTTATTTTATTTTTAAGAAGAGACTTGTACAATTTTATCTGAATAGAATATCTGCTAAATGGCCGCCACGGGCATTTTTGATGTGTGCAAGTTTTTCATGACACTTTCACACATTTCGCTGCTAATTTCACACATTTCGCTACTTATTTCACCAATAACTCGGCGAATATTTTGTCTATATTGTCTATGTTTTGTGGATAGTTGGCGTAGACTTTATCTTTCACGTAGACCCAAAGAAAGAAATCCAGTGGCATCAGATGGCAAGATCTCGGTGGCCATTTGACATCACCTGTTCTTGAAATTACGAGATTTTTCGACCTTTCGACGAGTGTTTGTAATTGATCGTGAATTTTCGTTAAATATTTGTATAACTTCTATGCGCTGTTTTATTGTGAAACGCTCCACGATTAATTTTACATGTGTCAAGATGACGTATGTCAAATTTCAACCTGCCATCTTGAATATTTCGGAAATAGCGCGAAATTCAAATCCTATACCTACTTTTGAGACACCCTTTACATATAGCCTATAGCCTTCCTCCATAAATGGAATATTTCTGAGATGAGTGCACAATTGCATTCTAGGTGTGCATGTGACTTTTTTTGCGGGTGGGCAGGAATTTCATCTTGCATGTTAGGTTTCTTGCGGAAGTAGGTAATCTACGTATACATTTAAATAGACAAGGACTTCCGCCACCGTCGCCGACCGACCGAGACGAAGCCTGATTCAATCAAAAGACTACGAAATATTTTCTTCTACTGATAAAAGAATTAATAGGACTTAA
The DNA here is from genome assembly GCA_949710035.1 of Crambus lathoniellus. Lineage (NCBI taxonomy): Eukaryota > Metazoa > Arthropoda > Insecta > Lepidoptera > Crambidae > Crambus > Crambus lathoniellus. The sequence continues at coordinate 11,263,443 of OX453323.1, read as the reverse complement.
AAGTTCGAATATTTCTTCCCTTACTTGAAGTAATGTGTAAATTATGACAAATTCTGTGGTCGAGTGCTATACGCAACAATATGCCTAAGGTCCAGGGTTTGTTTCCCGGTTGGATGAATGTAGAAAACGAACTTTTCTCCATATTCTCGTGGTTGTAATATCCATCGTTAAATATTGAATATTTGGACACCATCACATACATTGTTCCAATACCAAAAGTAGTAGCTTGAGAAATTGGAAATAACGTCGACATACACCCAAACCCGAGGAAATATTGAAAAGTTAGTTTTTTCAATATTTACCCGACCGGGAACCGTACCCGGGACCTCTAGAGATAGCGCCACCTTGAAAACCGGTGCGTACACCATTCCGCCGCGGAGGTCGTTGTTTTCGATTGGCATAACATAAAAGTACTTAACTTGGAATTGGAGGAACCTATGTGATAGGTAGTGTATTTTTTTCTAAATCTTCTTTCAGAAAAATATCTTAACATATTCTTTCTAATAATACTAAACTTCTTCCCCCTTATTCCAAAACGTGGATTATAATAGTCTTGGTTTAAAACTGATACTAAACTGGTGCTGTCACTTTCATTTTCCTAATGAAAGACAGAACTAGCATCATTTTAAAACCAGGTTTAACTTTAGTCCACGTTTTTCAAGTCTCTTAGGAATATAAGTTAGTTTGCGGTTTTCAAAGAACTAATTTAATTAAGTTAGCCAAGAGGGGCGGGAGGGGGTGATCCCATTGAAAGCAGTTTTGCAGTCGGTTTAAAATTACTTTTCTTTGTACCTCCTCTAAAGCTTCTGAAGTTCACGTTATTTTATTAAAGTAGAAAAAAACTCTGCTCTATTTTTATTTCGTTCTATCGAAAGATATTTATAGATGGACAATGTTGGTATTAATTCTTCATTGATAATTTTATTTGTCGCTACACACCTAGAAAATGTCACCAGACCTTCTTTAAAAAAATACACTATAAAATAGATTCTTTTTTAATCCACTACGGGCTCGGGGTAGCCACCATAAAGGAGTGTATATTGCCAAAAGTCCCCACGCTTGGGAGGTGGCTTGGGGATTGCAGGGCGCAGTTTGCACCAATTAGCATTACGTCGTTGCGCGTGCAAAAGTCGCTATGTGTCATTTAGTCATTTTCGGGGTTTTATGCAGTTTTAATAGTGATTTCAATACACACATACTGTAAAAACAGCTATGTGATAAATGCAATATTTAAAGAGTTAGTAGAGTTACGGAAAGTAGCTATGTGACATTGATACATCGAAAGTTCCATGTTAACTCGCTAAGTGTACATAGCTTGCGAAAATTGCGCGCGATATGTGCAGTAGGGTGGAGCGTCACTGTATGAAAAAATTTTTTTCTTGCTATCTCGTAATGGAACTATAACCAAAAGTTGTGTTTAGGTATAGGTCTCCTATAGCCACAATATTTTTGAAATTGGTCAATTAGAAATACTGCCCCAAGTAACTTAAAGTTTGAAAAAATTCAAAAATTTCAATTATTTTTACCCTTTGTTTTAATATAATTAAATGATATTTTTAAAACTTTATATAACAATTTGGGTTGGTTAAAGGTCAATCTATCAATATTAATGCCTAGGACATCACTATTGCCGCCCCCGCGACCCCCGCGGCCTCCCTAACTACTGGCATAAAAACGGAATATTTTCAAATCTCAGTTGCGCGTCGACCGTTGCGCGGAGAAAGTTCTGTTGTGAATTTACGAGTAAATAATTTAAAATGTCGTTGTCTACTCTTCGTAGTGATTTGCAGTGCCCTTTGTTCGGCCATGGCCGTGATTTAGTATCGAATGTTTTACCTACATATGAAGATATTATGTTATGTTACATTTGGCTGAGTCGAGGTAAGAAACAGTATCGTAATCTGGCTACTGACACTTACAAAGTGCTGTCGGAGAAATTGTTGTTGGTATGGCAGTCAGCATCAATACCTACTATTGAACTTCGCTCAGTAATAAAAAGGATACAGGTCTATCATGATAAATACCGAACTTTACTCAAACCTTACAAGTCAAGAAAAAACATAGAGTCTTATCAAGAGCGTCTCAAGTTATTTAAAGAAGAAGCTCAATTTTTATTTGACATAGCAGCATGTAAATGCGAAAAGTTTAATTTATGCAAGTGTCCTAAAGAATTAAAAGTACCTACCTATTTTAGAAAGAGCGTTTTTGATTGACCAACGTACCGAGCGAAAAATGGGTATAGGAGGGATTGATTTAAAAACTTCTAAACATAACGCCAGAAGGTTTTTGAGAAGGCAACCACGCGAAACCAGACTAGCAAATGGCGATAGCGAGCCGGTTTCTTATTCTCCACAAAATGTTATTGAGGGACAGTTTTTGCCTCACACTTCTTCATCTTCTATCGAGTCGAGTTATGAGAAAAATCAAGACAAGTTACCGTCGGAACCTTCGTTGTTGATGTCTCGAGTAGTCACTCAAAAACGTAATACGATTTCTTTAGCTACTGTTGCTCGGACGGTTGACCGATACGGTGTCTCAGATAGAGCTGCAGCAGCTATCGTATCGGCGGCATTTTAAGACGTGGGTCTTATAACAGAAGAAAGTTCTACAAACATCGTTGATCGTAGTAAAATCAGAAGAGCCCGTGAACTACAGCGACAAACATTAATAAATGAGTCCAACTTGCAACAAGACAATTCAACGTTTGGTTTATATTTTGATGGTCGCAAGGACAAAACTTTAACTATGATAGATTCGTGTAGAAGAAAAATAGTTGTGGAGGAGCATATTAGTTTATTAAAAGAACCGAATTCTGAGTACATTGGACACATCGCATTATCATCCGGGCGAGCGACAGTTGTGAGTAAAAAAATAATAGACTTTTTGCAAGAAAAGCACGTAGATTTACAAAACATGGTTGTGGTTGGCTGTGACGGTACAGTTGTGAACACAGGAGCAAAAGGAGGAGTGATACGATGCATAGAACGAAGTTTGCAAAAACCCTTACAGTGGTTCATATGCCAGTTACATGCAAATGAACTTTCGCTGCGTCATATGTTTGAGAAACTGGATGGTCCTACTTCTGGACCACGAAGCTTTATGGGGCCAATCAGTAAAGATTTAAAAGATTGTGAAATGCAGTTACTAATAAACTATCAATCAATTAGTTGCATATTACCAGATGTTTCTAACGTTCAAGATTTGAGCTCAGATCAACAGTACCTGTATGATATTTGTATGGCTATTAATTCCGGTCATTGTAGTCTAAGTTTATCTAAAAAGAATCCTGGCAAAATTGTTCATTCCAGGTGGCTCACGATGGCAAACAGGCTTCTTAGATTGTACGTCTCGACAAGGTCTCCTACGGAAAACCTAACCCACTTGGTAACATTTATCTTAAACGTTTACGCCCCTATGTGGTTTTTTATCAAAACAAAGCCAACATGTATTTATGGTGCAAAACATTTGCATAAAACCATTGTTCTTTCGAGGTACCTCCCCGAACACCTAAAAAGTATAGTAGATCCAGTCATACAACGAAATGGTTTCTTTGGTCATACAGAGAATATTTTGTTGGCTATGTTGGCTGATGAAAGAAAAAATGTAAGAGTCTTAGCGCTACGCAAAATCCTTAAAGCAAGTGATTCAGCTATTAGGGGCGTGAGAGAATTTAAGGTTCCGCAATTAAATTTCAATGCTATTGACTACATTGACATCGTAATTTGGAATGATGTGGCTGTCACTGAGCCTCCAATTTTAAAAAACATAAGCACAAGCATAATTCTCGAGTGCATTGAGACGCCTGAAAAAATTGATTATTTTATAATACCCCTTCTTAAAAAGTACCCTTGTCACACCCAAGCTACAGAGAGGTGTGTTAAAATAGTAACGCCTCCGCTGCAGTCTGTGGTCCAATAAGGAGGGATGGATTCATACGAACCCGCCTTTTATCACGTAAAATTATGCCTGTTTTTGAAACAAAAAAACATTACAAAACCCATTAATTTTTATTTTTTTTATAATTTTTATGTCGAACTACCAGTATTTTTTTTTTACATTTTGTTCCGTGTTTTTATAGCTATTATAGTTCTGTTAATTTTTAAGCTAATAAATGTTATTTTTATTAAAAATTTACTGTTTTATTGAACTCCATCAAACATCTAAATATTGTCTAAAAAGTTTAATTTTTCAAAATATCAGAGGGCTTGGGCACAAAGTAACTACGCGGGCGGGCGGTCGGTGGCTTGGGGCAGTATTTCCATAAATATATCAAGAAATTTAATTATACAGTTTTTAATGTAAACACATCTGACAACTTTTGGCAATAGTTCCATTTCGAAATTCCAGAAAAAAAAATTACGCTCCACCCTAATGTGCAGTGAAGTCAAGTTCAGACTCACTGGATCACGAAACACTTAAATAAATAGCTCTATGTGTTAAATTTGCCTAGTATGTTTAATTAAGGTATTATTAATAATGTTATATATTCAAAAGTAATCTGAAACTACGTAAATTTGATATATGTATTAAAGTAAACATAAATTATTTAGATTCTCTGATTATTTTTCGGAAAAATCTGTTTTTTGTGTCTCCTGTAAATTATGTAAAAAACATATAGCGAATAAGATTTCAAAAAATTTTTATGCATTCACAATGCAAATTTTTATAAGTATAGAAAAAATGTGATAGTAAAAAACCACGAGCCCTATAAGTAGCTTTCAGGCGGGATTCGAACCCGCGCCTCCGGGAATCCGGCCTGATGCTCTGACCAACTAAGCTACCGAAAGGCTTACACGACTCGTCGAATTTTGCTATCACTTGTTACGCTGTAGGCCAGCGTTGTTTCATCAATGTGAGGAAACCCTCGCATCCGAAAGAAACATTTTTACAAATGTTTAACAGTCGATTAACATGAAACAGACATTAAATAAGATTTCAAATTATTTTTATGCATTCACAATGCAATTTTTATAAGTATAGGAAAAATGTGATAGTAAAAAACCAGGCGGGATTCGAGCCCGCGCCTCCGGGAATCCGCCTGAAAGCTACTTATAGGGCTCGTGGTTTTTTACTATCACATTTTTCCTATACTTAAAAAAATTGCAATGTTTCTTTCGGATGCGAGGGTTTCCTCACATTGATGAAACAACGCTGGCCTACAGCGTAACAAGTGATAGCAACATTCGACGAGTCGTGTAAGCCTTTCGGTAGCTTAGTTGGTCAGAGCATCGGGCCGGATTCCCGGAGGCGCGGGTTCGAATCCCGCCTGAAAGCTACTTATAGGGCTCGTGGTTTTTTACTATCACATTTTTCTTATAACATATAGCTACTTCAGCACGCGCAACGACGCATCAGTATTAGCTTTTTGTATAATTTTTATTATTGTACCATTTTGTCCAGCAACGACATAATTATTTTGTAAATGCGTTGCTTCTGTTAAAGCTGATGAGTTTTTTTCGCCTGTTTTTCTTGTCAGTTAAAAGATGTCCATAACAGGTGGTAGATAAAAAATGTTGGACGATTCATATGCATTATTTTATTTAATCTATATGAACATTTTTGTCTTTGACTTTGACTTTGACCAATGACGTTGCTGCCCGTCTCGTCAGCCTGTGGAATTTAAAGCGATACTCGGAAAACTTTTGTTGAAGCGGGATAGTTATGAGAAATCGACGCGCGCGGGAGTGAGACCGATTTTGCAGATAAGGCAAAAAAATACAAAATCAGTTCGTATTAAAAAACTATAGCGATTATTTAAAATGCTTCTATACGATCCTAAATATAATTGGTGTCCACTAATTAAATCAACTTCCAATAGTATATGTAACCCCATTTAAGAATAATCTTGAATATTCGTATTTTTTAGAGGTCTTTTCGAAAAGAAAAAGTGACGAGGCAAAATCATAAAATCGTGTTTCTGAAACTATACGAATCTAGATAAAGGCAAAGAATACTATAATATTACTAACGTATAAAGGTATGAAAAAATATATTTCTTATTAACAGATTTGTAACAACTCTAACCGCCCTATAGTTTTATATCAAAAGGTCCATACTTTTTCCGAGTAGCGCCTTAACTGCGTCTGGAGCCGTCAATGATTATCCCGTCATGACTGATGACTGTCGCCTGAGCACCATAGCATATTATACAGGGCGTTGTTTTGGTCATGTAATTCCGACTCAGTTATGATAAAAGATTTAAAAATATCTAACTATAACAGTTTTACAAAAAAACTCATACTTTTCTTACTAAAAAAGCACAACACATGGTTAACTGACGGCCGCGTACTTCGAGCAATTCCGGGACGGAAGACCCGCGTTGCTCGAAGGGCGCGTAGCTGCAAGCTACGAGCGGGGGGCGGCGGGGTACATCCTCACACCCCCGCGGCCGCCTCGTAGCGCTGCGTATCGCTACCAAACTGTTATGTGAATTGACGGATTTTTTTATGATAATTTAAGGTATTTTTTTAATTTTTTTAGCATGGCACACAACAGCTCTAAACCGCGTGAAATGGAAGGAAGGTGGAGAGGCCTTTGCCCTGCAGTGGGACGACCCAGGCTGTTTTTTTTTTTTTTTTTTATTTATCTGTATCATGTATACAACCACCTCTGAACCGGTAACGAAACTTTATGGGCGTTTGTGCACTACCACTGAATTTTACCGATCCGGAAAAAAACGGATGCTTGTATTTTAATAATTAATCATTTATATTAGTAATTAATTAAATACAAGCATCCGTTTTTTTCCGGATCGGTAAAATTCAGTGGTAGTGCACAAAGGCCCTATAAGTGCATGACCAAAAAAACGCCCTGTATAAACTGTGGCCAGAGCCTCGTCGGTTGATTAGCAGGGGGCACCACGAACAGGTGAGGTTGACAGTCAGGGTTGGCCTGATACTACATGTCTTCCCCCTTACACCTCCTTATTTTTTATAAAATCTAGTAATATTTCTGTATGTTTGAACACAGCGGAAAACGGGTCATATTTTTTTTTGTTCTTCACGAATTTTACGTGTATCTAATTATTTCTAAAATACATATAAAAAATTAAGCTCCTTTCCATCAATACTTGAAATACCATCTACCATTTTTCATCAAACGTCCTCAAAGGTAGGTATTTACAATTTCTTTCCACCCAAATACTCAACCCTGCGATAAGGCGAAAATCCCGGATAACTCGATCAGTCCGGACCCGGATTATCCCGGGATCCCGATATTCCCGGGTTCCAACTGCGGTTGCTTACTAAGCGATACCCCTTGGAGTTTCTCGATTGCATTAGTGGTAGATAGTTAAAACCCGGTTAGTTTTAACACTGGAGTTGGTTAAGATGAGATAGGTTAAGACTGTCTAATTGTGGCTTGTCTCATCATCATCAGCCATTAAGTCCCTAGTCCCTATTTTTTTTTATCCAGAACGGGTAGCTCTTTGCCTTCATCACACCTGATGTTGAAGTGGTGATAAGGCTGAAGGTGGAAGCGCACTACTCCCGGAATCCTCAATCACTGAGGAACTGGCTATCTTATCTCTAACTGCCGGAACAAAATAATGCTAAAAACATCATTGTTATGGCGTCAGACTTAGATAAGATGGTGGTAGCTATCCAGGTGGACTAATAACAAGTTCTAACTCCAACCAAACCGAATACAATATGTATATATAAGGTGTTGTATAAAAACCTGACGGAATTTAAGGGGCAGTTCAGGCAAATCGTTTTAAACATAAACGTAGCAAAAAAATGGTAAATCTGGGAATCGAACCCGGGGACCTCTGGGATTGAAATCGTTGGTGTGAACCACTAGACCACAGAGGCGGTTAGACTGCTGGGGTAGGTACAGGTCTTCATTATGGAAATGTAAGTTATAGACTCCTTGGTCTGAAAATATTATAATATTTTTTACAACCAAAGCCTGTCAAAGGGATGCTGTCAAATATCTATTGAATTCTAGTTTAGTAAACATGGAGCTAGAGTTAATACTGAGGTAACTGGAGTTTTCACCCTGAATAAAAAAGTGTGCCCAGCAAATTTGACATTTAGTATGTAGTGGCTGTCAGTTGTCTCATATGACCATACGTTTTTTTTCAAAGTGTAAGTGAGACGGAAGACAGCCACAGTGTAATTTGTGGTCACAAAAAAGTGTTAGTACTGCACTCTCCAGCTACCTCAGTATGTAGTCTAGCTCCAAGGTAGTAAACGGCCGAAAGATGCGCTGCTCTGGTTTCGATACAAGATAATACGATCAAGATATCCATTACGAGAACGAAAGTATTTCGTATCAAGATATCCATTACAGATTTCATTTCATTCAAATCCATGAGGGATTTAGTGACACACAGGCACAATTTTCCCACAAAAAATATTAGGTACTTAGTTACTTCTCACAGCAATTTCAAAGTACTAAACTAACCTAGTTGGTTAGTGCGTTCCACTGTTGATACGAAGTTTACTGGGTCCACTAGTTGTAAATAAAGATATAAGTAGTAACAAAACTCTTTCACGACTCAGGAAATACGCAACAATATTTTCATATATTCTTTTCCCCATTATTTGTGGCCCACGCAAAGCCTGTGACGTCACCGTGGCGTAAGATCTCCGTTTACCCATTCTCGGCGGTTCGCCTAAGAACTGACAGATGCGCCTCTCCCGAGATAGGCGGGTATTTTTAAACCAACCTTCGTTACAAGGAGTGCTACGCCGCGCCGCGCCGTTTTCACGGACTGATGCGTTTTGCGGGGCAAGTTGTAAGCTATGGCGGTTTTTTTTAACCACAACAGGTTAGCACTTAGCCTTTATCACACCAGCCCCCCTAGACAAGTGGCTTTTTAAAATGTATGGGATTGACATTAATAGAAAAACCAAAGTGATCCGTAGAGTACGTTTGACAGGTGTTCAATTGGGAGGAAAACTAACTTCTTATCACGGCAGAGGGCATAATGTGTTATTAGACTTTGTTTATCAATCTCACTCTATCAAAAACATAAATTTTAGATAATTAAACGTTAAGAAATGCTGGACGCGGGCAGCGCAGGACCGAACGTTGTGGAGATCCTTGGGGGAGGCCTATGCCCAGCAGTGGGCGTCGTACGGCTGAAATATAAAGCTAAGAAAGTTATATTATATTTTACTTTTGGTATTTGAGCAGGAGCTTTAAGATTACTAATTCGTGCTGAATTAGGTAATCCTGGATTTTTAATTGGAGATGATAAAATTTATAATACTATTGTTACAGCTCATGCATTTTATATATTTTTTTTATAGTTATACCAATTATAATTGGAGGTTTTGGAAACTGATTAGTACCTTTAATATTAGGAAACATTAATGTTATAAATATGAAGCAAATAAAGATTTACGTTACATTATAGTTTATTTATTTATAAATATACTATACCAACTAATTCGGAAAGATTCATCAAATATTCAAATTTGTATGTAATAGCAAACGCTGCCATCTTTTACTTGGACGGTTGTGATATTTTTACACGACACTGCCTTGAAAGTTCAGTAAAGTAAGTGGTACACTAACTTGTTGGGGAAGAATACCCACGAGTGTGTCCGATTTATATAAATAGACTTGTAAGCTCTTGAATATTGATTTCTACTTTAACAAATATGTTTTTACCTGTAATTGTCTTTCGTCATTTGGAGATTAGATAGCTAGTTCCTTAGTGTGGGTGGGAGGGTGTGGTGTTAGGAGTGCGCTGCCACCTTCAGCCTTATCCTCGATCTTCACTTGACATCAGGTGTGATGAAGGGTATAAGTTCTACCACGATGTGGATTAAGAAAAAAATTCGCTGAAGGTTTATTTTACGCGAATTCTATTAAATTGTGTCTATATTTTTTTTATTTATATTTTTGTTCCTAGGAAGCCTGACCGGCCCTTATGGTCCAGGCGAATTATATAGTAACTGCTGCCTTATTTCTAAAAGAATAAAGTAGCGTTTCAGTTTGGCCCCGTTCGGCCGCCCAGGCGTTGAAGGTTACCCTTCAACGCCTGGGTTATTTTTTTTATATTTTTCTAATTTGGTGAGACAAGGAAAGAAATCTCCTTCGCAAAATTCAATTCAATTCAATTTATTTATTTGCATTCAACTTAAGAGGCCGTTCCTGGTTTTTGAGTGATCTAGAATGTTTCTTCCGGTTTCTGCCGGAGCTGATTAGAGACAAACAGAATAGTAATGATATTTTTAACAACTCCGTAGCTCAGCGGTCAGAGCACAGAGCATTCTCACTGCATTGAAAGTTACATCAGAATACCAGCGCCACAGCCTCGGCTGTGGCAAAAGCTGAGATGAGGCAGTTTCAGCAACAAATAATGATAAAGTGTTATTTTGTTGTTTTCTTTGTAATATGTATGTATGTTTATTGCTGAATATAAGCATTTTTTTCTGTCTTTCTTCTACTTCTCGGGTTCGATTCTGGCGGAGGAACTTAGAGGATGGGTCATTTTCTTCTGATATTTCATTTTCAATTTGTCACAATACTTACTGAACACAAGTAAATTACTTTTTTAAAAGCTTGTGTTGTACTCGAATTATTTGGAGCGAAACGATTTACGCTTTTAATATTCAAGTTTCTCAAAGCAATCTGAAAGGGAAAAAACGATAGAAAAGTGGATTTCCCTATAAAGTGATTTAGATAAATCGAATCACACGCCCATTGAGTTCTAAATCAATTACGAGAATTTTCTTATTTTCTTCGAAAGGTTTTGTTCAAGAAATATTTGAGGAGGGTTCTGTTCTGTGAAATTGATTTAACGGTTTCTGTCCTAAAGTGACCGATAATGAGTCATTACGCAATTTGACTTTTAGATATTTTATAACTTGTTATGGCGTATTTTAAACGCGTCCCTAGAGAGGCTACTAATAATAATAAAACACTTTATTGCGCACAATATATAAAACCAATTACAAACAAAGAAACATAAAAACACAGAAAGCATACAACAAGACGGCTTTATTGCTCAATAGCAATCTCTTCCAGGCAACCTTGGGTGAAGAAAAAAGGCTAAGCGAAAATGAGATACCTACGTTTTGCGTGTTTTAAACAGTATAGTTACCGGATTTCTAAGAATTTTATTCTTAGGAATACAGGGTAAATAATAACCGACACTCGTGTCGGTTATTCCTTAATTAAACCCCGACTGCAAAAAAGGGTTGTTACAAGTTTGACATGTCTGTGTAAGTATCTGTCTGTGCACAGCCTTCTCTATCGTCTTCTACAAGCCATGCTATGACGCGGAACGGCAACATTGCTGTGAACCGGTTTACTCCTCTGAGTACTAAATCCTATGGAGATGGCATACCTACGAAAAAGTGAGGCATACCTACACATACCGATAAACGCGACCGGTCACGTTTTAATGTTGCCAAAAATAGGTCCAATAAATATATTGCTGTCTCTTTTTACATGGAGTATTGGAGATAAGAAAGAACAAGATGGCTGTTTATGAGCACAATGTCGATTTAGCTCATATTTGTATAACGGATAGTTCATATACTTAGAACAATGTGCCATCTCCATAGGATTCAGTACTCGAGGTTTACTCGCTGTTTACATGTCAAACGGTGTCAAACAGGTTCACTTAAAACTAGAAATGCGACGTTGCCAACTTTATGCGCATGACTTGTAGAAGACGATAGAGAAGACTGTGGTCTGTGGCATCGTAGCTCCTGAACGAATGGACCGATTTTGATGCGGTTTGTTTTGTTTGAAAGCTGCCCGTGACCAGGATGTAATGTAAAAATAATGTAGGTACCTAATAAAATAAAATCGACCCCCGACACATATTATTCTATTCTCCTAAATAGGTAATCCGTACCTCTTCTTGACATTCATGTTGTGATCAATGTTATAATCTCTGTTTGTATATTTTTATTTTGTTTACTTACTTGTTATTGTTTTTTTTTATCACCAGCATAATGAACATTAACTAATACAATTATGTTTTTGGTACAGTTTAGAAAAGCTAAATGTTATTATTTATAGGTACGCCTTTAAAGGCATATCATTCATCCAGGTGCTTATTTTATGTTTATTTAGTTCTACATTGTTTAAAGATACTGTCGCTGGTGTGTCTCTATCAATAAAAAATAGGTGAAGACCGCATTTGTTATAAAAAAGCAAATTGATATAATTGAAAAATAAATGAGAGAACAAAATTTCAATTTTTAATTGACAAAAAAAAACTATTTTTATTAAACTTTCGACGACCGATTTGGCGCAGGGGTAGGCTACCCACCTTCTGCGCTATTTACAAACAAAAAAGTATTTAAGTACCTATATATTTATCCGTTATTAAGTTTTCCATGATACAGTTTATTAATGAAATTAACATGGGCTTAGATAATTGGTGTGAATGTAAAAAGTTATTTATTTATTTACTAGCCTTCCGCTCGCGGCTTCGCCCGCGTGTACTACACGACGTTATCCCGCGTGAAGGTGATATTTTTCAGGAATAAAAGTAGCCTATGTCCTTTATTCTTATCTCTGTACCAAAATTCATTCAAATCGGTTCAGTAGTTTAGTTGTGATTGTGTAACACATAGACAGACAGAGACGCATTTATAATATAAGTAAGGAAGTAAGGATTAACAACTCAACCGTACAAGGATATGCTCTATTAGCCTCTCAGTCTACTACCCTACCGCCCGCGGTTTGGCCCGCTTGGTCTACTTACATGACGTTATACCGCGGAAATGTGATGTTTTTTCAGAATAAAAAGTAATATAGTATATGTCACCCTCCAGCTCCTCCCCAACTGGTATCTCCATACCAAAAATCACGTCGATTCGTTGCTCCGTTTTGACGTGAATGACGGACAAACACACTTTTCACTATTATCATCATGTCAGCCGAACGACGCCACTGCTGGGCATAGGCCTCCCCCAAGGATCTCCACAACGATCGGTCCTGCGCTGCCCGCATCCAGCGGCTTCCCGCGATCTTGACGAGATCGTCGGTCCACCTTGTCCCTACAAGGTAATGTCCCTACAAAATAAATTCCGTGGGCAGGCCCCCTGGCCTGCCCACGGAACGTCGTCCGGTACGCGGTCGCCATTCGAGAACCTTTCCGCCCCAACGGCCATCGGTTCTCCGCGCTATGTGTCCCGCCCACTGCCACTTCAATGATGCAATACTACTATAATACTAGTAATTTATGAAGTTAGTATTACTTAATTGATATTTGAAATAGTTTAGCTGATTCTGATTGATATCTGTAATTCACTTAATAAGCTAAACTATTTCGGAATTTGATCAATGTACTTATGACATATTCTATTCCATTTAAATCCATATCCATATAGCATTTGTGGGATGCAAGTTATCATAAATTGTAATGAATTGTTAACAGTTATTGATACCTAAGACCTTAATAAGATCTTGGTTTCTTTTTCATACACATAAAAATTTTACTAATGATGTGTCATCATCATCATCAGCTATCTAATGTCCCCAATATGCTGGGGCACTGACCTTCCTTATGGATGGATAAGGAGAGCCATGCATGATCGACCCACAAAGCAAGCCCAATGTGGATTGGTGGGTATTAACGACTGCAAATGCAGCCGGGACCAACGGCTTAACGTGCCTTACGAAGCACGGAGGAGCTCGAGATTAAAAGTTTTTGATCACCCATCCCGTAACCGACCATAGCGAAAGTTGCTTAACCTCAACGATCGCAGGCCAAGCGCGGTAACCACCCACTGCACAACAGATTCCTATATCAATAATCCTAATTAAGCGAGAAAATTCCGCTAATTTATCTTTTTAAATATTTTCACTCCGCAAAATTTTCTCAACGCTATTCATAAAAATACGCAATTAGTACCTCTACTCGAGCGCCATCTGCTAACTGATTGTTATTTGATTGTAGTTTGCAACTAACTTCATTTTTATCGTCGAATTTAAATTAACAGCTCTTGGTCTAGTTATATTTGAGATACAGTCGACAACACAGATTAAGGGTTTAATGCCCGTGATAACAAAGATTAATCTAATGATTAATGTACACCTACGGCTTTAATTGCAGTATAGACTCTAATTCACATAGCGAAATCCACAATCAAATTATATGCCAGACTGATTGTGTATGCTAAAATTACCTATAAGTAGAATCTTTTAAAGTTAGATCGAAATCACATAAATTCTTTTTACTTACCATAGTTTTATTACGTAGAAGGCTGAAGTTTTTTTTTGAAATGACAATAAGTATACATTTTACATTATTAATGATCCATACCTACTAATATTAGGTATATGTGAAAATGAGTTTGTATTTTTGTTGGTCTGTCTTTCACGTCAAAACGGAGCAACGGAACGACGACGACGTGATTTTTGGGTATGGGGATAATTTGGGAGCTGGAGAGTGACATAGGCTACTTTTTATCCCGGAAAAACATGTTCCCGCGGGATAACGTCGTGTAGTCCACGCGGGCGAAGCCGTGGCGAAAGGCTAGTTTTTATAAGCTTAGCATTACAAAGTCTATGCAGTCGATGCCACGGGCAGACGTTAGTGAAAAATATAACTGATACCACAATTTCTCTTTGCTTTAATACCATAAGTACAGTTTTCAATGTCTGCAACAAAGTTAAATTTTCTTTAATTTAAACGTTAATAAATATAAAAAGCCACGATAAAATGGAACGAACACATTTTACAATTGAAGTGTTTTCTCTAATGGAATTCTCGGCAAATTAATTCCCTGGACGATGGACAGAGACCAGGTTAAAATGACCTCTGGATAATTACAAGATGGTTTGCTCCCTGGAGTAGGAATGTATAGCAATAAGTTCTCTAACGTAGCAACAAAACTTTTACAGCTAAACGCGCATTTTATATTACTAACACTCAGAAAATTTATGTATTTTATGTTTGTTTTTTAATCACAACGGGGTAGCACTTAGCCTTTATCACACCTGATGTTAAGTGGTGATAAGGCTGAAGGTGGAAGCGCACTTCTTCCGGAATCCTCATCCACTGAGGAATTACTGGCTGTCTTATCTCTAACTGCCGGAGCACAACAATGCTGAAAACATCGTTGTTATGCCGTCAAACTTAGATAATATGATGGTAGCTAGGCAGGCAGACTTAGAACCAGTCCTACCACTTACCAAAGTTTTTTTAAAGGTTTTTTGGATTTTCTTTACATTTTCGGCATCTTTTTAGGGCCGTAGTCGCGATTGTATAAGAATAGAAAGAAAGAAAGAAAGAAAATTTATTTTTATTGACACAAGCACATGAGAAAATACAATTTTTAGAACTTAACTTAAAAAAATAATAGGCAGATCTCACGGCTGCGTCAAACTAGGAGACCAATTCAGCATGATGCCAGGTTTGTGAGACCTGACGCTGATTTTCAATTGGCACCTTATTATTATATTTTTTTTGACAGCTGAACGTCCGGAGTAGTATTAGGACACACTTTTATTAAAGTAATCATAAATAAATAAACATAACTTCCAAATACTATTTATTTATATACTTATATAAAAATAAAAAATAAATAAATAAAATATACTTAAATTAAATAGAATACTTAAGTAGAATAAGTAAAATAAATAAAAACAATATTATTTATTTTCAAACACAGCTTTCAAAAACAGTTCTCTCATAAAGGTATCTTATTATGAAACAAAAAAAAACAAAAAAAAAATGAATTCATAGAATACCGTCTATTAAGTTCTGTAGTCAGGGCGTTAAATTGGATGACTTTTCTTTTTTTAAGATGTATCACTTTCTTGTTGTTGACTTCTTGAAGAGTTCCTTCAAATATTTACACCTTTCCTTGGTCTATGACTACATAAGTAAAGCTAGAAATACACTTTTCTAGCGCAGTGTGTTGACGCGCGGTACGACGTGTATCGGTTTCATTCATACATTTAGTATGGTTAGAAACACACTTATGCAGTGTGGCGCGACTCTTTCTGTCTCTGTCGTGTCCATACTAAGTGCATGAAACAGACATTCTGGCGTCGCGCCATACCACAGAACTGTGTTTCCGTCTTTACTATCTTATAGTTGCTGCAGTCATTTCATGATGTCACAAAAATAACATGATAATATAAAGGCTCTTTTATGACGGAGCAACACTGTGCGACATTGCCGCATGCTACATATTGTGGCGTGTGTGATGACACATGCCGCATGCCGCAAATATTGGATATACAGGATAAATATTCTATCAGTGCACAAATTTTTAAGATCGTCTCAGAATCGCTAAGTGAACAACTTTCGCCTAGAAACATAGATCGAAATATGACAAATTTTTTTTGACTCTTCATACAAATCGGACTGATCACGTGATCGATTTAGTATGGGCAGTCCAAAAATTTTTGTCGTATTTCGACCCATGTTTCTAGTAGAAAGTTGTTCACTTACCGATTCTGAGACGATCTTAAAAATTTGTGCACTGATAAAAAATGATCCTGTCCTGTATAGCATACCACAAGATGTTGTGGTATGCTACATATCCAACATCTGCGGCATGCGGCAGCCTATTTTACGCCGAAACAACATTCGTGCCATTTTGGAAGCTGCGACAGTCTACCACATGACGCAAGGTGTTGCCATGCCGCACGACTCTCGCCACATTGTGCGACATTTTTAATTTTGTAGCAGGCGGCCTTGTCGCATGGCATGCCGCAATGTCGCACAGCGTTTCTCCGGCGTGAAAGAGCCTTATTATGACTAAAGGCGGATATCCTTTTAACTTGCGTAGACTTAGGAGTACAGACACGAGCAATAATATGTAATCAACATATAACTGTGACACAATGAAGCGTTCTGAAACAAAACTATCTGTACCATAGAAGTCATTCAATATTGTAATATGATATAGTCCTAGCTTGCTTACATATTACCTATCGCTGGTGACTGTACAGTGTACATACAAGCGTACATTATCCTACGGGAATAAAAATCTGCAGTAAATATGTTTCAATGGTAGCAAAGTTCTTTTGTGTCAAATAGAAATGAAAAAAAATTATTAAAAAAGTAACGGAAGACCTCTACGTTTCAGGCTGCTAACGCCTAATCATTACGTCTCTGAGGTCCTCTAATGTTTCATCAAAATTGGTTCAATGATTTTGACGTGAAAAGGTATCAAATAGAGTTACATTTTATAATATACTAGTTAGTGGCTCCTCGCGGTTGCCGTGGGAATATCGGGATAAAATATAGCCTTTGTCACTCGGGAAGAACGTAACATTCTAATGATGAAAGAATTTTTAAAATCGGTCTTGTAATTTGGAATTTATCCATTACAATCAAAAAATCTAATCTTTCCCTTATAATAATTAGTTTAAAAGAAGTATTGATATTTTATAGCTTATATTAAATCTCCAAGCACCCTGTTAACTAGGTACCAAGTCTCGGAGCGAGTGGGCGGAGCTCAAATAACACTTGTCGGTGTGAAGTTTGCGTAATCGACCGCAACAAGTGGCCAACGTCATTCCTAATCAGACGAACGAAGCTGTCTGATGAAGATCTTTCAAGTAATAAAACGGATTTATCTCTCGGTTTGTTTTATATGAAGCAACAGTGTGCGAAAGAGCACGATTGCTTCGTACATTTTGTGACTGTAGCATTTTTCCGTGTTCTGTGCTGTGTTTTAAGCTTTACTACTACACTCGTGCACAAAACTTACGGAATGCAGCGACAAAACCCTACGTTTCTTGTAAATTAATAATATTGTTCGAAGCTGACCCTAATAGGCTATTTGAAGTAACCTGCGTTTAGGGATTCAGCCCCAAGCCGCAATGTATAATGGTGCACTTGAATCACATTACAACGGGCGTCTACAAGGGTTATGCCCGTTTGCACTAAACTCGGGTTGAGCTTGTCATAGATAAGATACATCTTAGCTTAGAAACAGCCTAAAACAGCCGAGCTAAAATTTTTGTTTGCACTGACAGACTACGTCGTAACTTAGTCATCGCCTTGCTAAAAGAATGAATGAATGAATTCAAATATTAATTGTTTATAGATTTTAAAACTAGCAAGGTAGGTCACTGGATATTTTTTTGGTTGAAACTTCTCATTGATTCCTTCGTGAGTTAAAAGGAGACAAAAGCTAAGGCGTTGTCTATTTTATTTGGTAGTAGTAATTCACCGAGAAAAGAAAAAGTCAACTGAGCTCAACTGTCAAGAAAAACATAAATACAGTGCGACAACCTTTTCTGTTCCGGTGGCCAAAACTAGAACTAACGAGTTTTGTTTTTAATGTCATTTTGCTGATACTTTCATGTTTTGCTGCTAAACATAAGCGCCGCTGTCATGGGAACAGAAAAGAATGTCGATCTGTAATGTTTTTTTTAAATAAATGATGAATGACGTATGTCACATGTGTTGTGTCTCTATCTAGCAAACAAGAATACAAAAGCCACAAGCTTTTCTGTTCCGGTGACAGCCGTGACAGAGGAGTCACTTGCAATACGAAATTAGCTGTCAAAATGACTGTCGTATGAAAACTGTTTTAGTTCCAAAGATAATCACCGGAACAGAAAAGCTTGTCGCACTACTCTTTGCTCACAATGCCACAGACAATAATCACTGATATAGGTATTTCTTAAGCCTTAGGCGCTCGATATTGGGCCCGTAAGTTAAGAATGGCCTAAAGTCCATTTAAGAATGTCCTAAGGTTAGTGCAAAGCAATTTTTTGTTAAGAATGTCTTAAGTTAGCTAGGAAAAGACTTAGGCGATTCTTAAGTTTAGTGCAAACGGGTGTTAGTGTTTGATGGCTTCTACAAAGGTAAGTCATGATCATGATACATACATTATTCCATAGGACAATAAGGGTGAAGTGGACAATTCAATTTCAACCTTAACGATAGCTTTAAAATGTGATATGAAAGATGTATAAAATTTGTCAGTTTTGTCATAATCGGTCAAAGTTGACTAGTGCAACTCAGCCCAAGACAATAAACTATATCTAACTAAAGCGAGCAAGTTATTTTAATTTTTAGTTTTCTGCATTCACAATGCAATTTTTATTACTGAAAAATGGAAAATGAAGTATTTAGAAAAACGACTCCGTAGCTCAGTGGTTAGAGCAGTCGCCCGGAAAGCGAAAGGTCGTGGGTTCGAGTCCCATCGGAGCTGATTGTGAGACGGGTCGATTTTTTCTAAATACTTCATTTTCCATTTTAAAGCGAGCAAGATAATGAATATGCGTGTGTGTGTGCGTGTGTGTGTGTGTATGTGTTTGAGTGTGTGAGAGAGAGGGGATGAGATTGTTGATTTAAGTTTTTTTTTATTGTAAAGGAACACCAGTACCTTATACGCCAGAACAAACGTCTCTCTCCGGAAAAAGTATGGACTTTTTGATTTAAAACAATAGGACGGTTACAGTTGTTATAAATTTGGTAATAACCGCCTCTGTGGTCTAGTGGTTCACACCACCGACTTCAGACCCAGAGGTCCCGGGTTTGATTCCCAGCGGGGGTACATATTGTATTTGGTTTGGTTGGTGGTAGGACTTGTTCTTAGTCCGCCTGGCTAGCTACCACCATCTTATCTAAGTCTGACGCTATAATAATGATGGTTTCAGCATTATTGTGTTCCGGCAGTTAAAGATAAGATAGCCAGTTCCTCAGTAAGTGAGGATTCCGGGAGTAGTGCGGTTCCACCTTCAGCCTTATCACCACTTAACATCAGGTGTAATGAAAGCTAAGTGCTACCCCGTAGTAGAAAAAAAGAAAAAAAAATTAGATATATATTTCTTCATATATACCTTTATCTAGATTCGTGTAGTTTCAAAAACACGATTTTAATGATTTTGAATTTTGAAAAGACCTCTAAAAAATACGAAAATTCAAGATTATTCTTAAATGGGGTAACTTACACTATATTGGAAATTAGTTTGATTAGTGGACACCAATAATATTTAGGACCGTATAGAAGCATTTTTTTTAAATCGCTGTAGTTTTTTAATACGAAGTGGTTTTGTGTTTTTTTTGCCTAATCTGCATAATCGGTCTCGCTCCCGCGCGCGTCGTTTTCTCATTGCTATTTCGCTTTGCAGCATAATTCTTTCGAGTACCGCCTTAAGCATGCCTACCCTTTCTTGTAAGAAATGGTTCGATAGATAACCAATTATCCGATCCCTATTCTGCCCACGCAACGGGGTAATACACTTTCTTCCATTTCCACTAGACACTGATAAATATATCACTTGAATAATTCTTCCCACGAACACGGCGAGTCAATACAACCAACGGACCAACTGAATTTATGGTTTGGTCTTTTTTCGCTTTGCGGACTAGGCGTTTAAGCCAATGTACGACGCACAGGAAACGGTACCTATTTACAGAAGAGAGCTTTTCTTTATTTGATTTGACACTGTGTCAGTTCGCTGCTTCGATCGTTCGCTGCGAAGCTCACGAGAGTTGCGGAGTTGAAAATTCGATAAAAGATCAGAGGGGCTACCAGCTACAAATATGAATATGGGCATATGGACTTCATTACGCATTTGAAGTCCATAATATGGGCTTAAAATATCAATTGAAGCCCATGCTTTATATCCATATTTTTAGCCGGTAGCCCTCCAGGTATTACAATGCTAGTTTTAATTTTCAGAAATTGCAGTTCTTACAATGTTCGTTCAGTTGGGGCTTATACTTATCAGCTAAATCTTTTTAAACAAAAATGACTCAAAATTTATTGATCGTCTAAATGCTAATTCTAGATGTACTTAGTGAAAAACAATTTTAGTTTGGACCTCGGATTGGCAAACTCGAAAGAAAATTATGAATTAGCATTGGGGGAGATGAGAAAATTTGAAAAATATTAAGGCGATTTCTAATATCTACTGGTATCTAGTATCTACAAAAGTTTGGGGATGCAAAATATCAACAAGAATTTAAAATGAGTGATTTAATTAACAATACTGAAATTTCTACTTCGTGTTATAGAAAAAATCGACACGTCTTCTACTAGCTCCGATGGGACTTGCCAGGACCTTCCACTGTCCTGGTGAATGCTTTAATACTATTCTATCTAATCTAATAGGTACTTCATTTACAATTTTTTAATACAAAAATGCAAAAAAGTAAATATAATTCGTGTAGTTTTGGGAAACGAGTTTGGCATTATAGGTAAGCCATAAACTTATTTATCTACACTCATGTTATAATTTTCGAAATATGAACTCATGCCTGAACGTATACTGATACACTTTATGCCATAGTCAACTTTAAACAATAAAGCTGCTGTATCCGGGTGTTTCATAATGACCATTATGCAACACCCGGATACAGCTGTCACTCATTATAAAACACTTATATTTCTTAAATTTACAGTCTCCATGGCAACCGTAGGATTTACCGGCCCTGACTTCCAACATTTTCAAGCTCTTCTTTAGCCGGCAACAATCAGAAACGTTTTTAAAATTAGAATTTTGAATTTAGAAGGAATAGACCGTATAGACTCCTATGAGTGGGGTTTGGCACCAATTCACATTTTATAATTAATATTGATTTGCTTTATTTTTGAAATATATAATAAATGTAATGAGTGTAGATAAAGTAGTGTATGAGACTGCACATAACTCGGTATTAAAACACTAGTGGAATACTATTAAAAAACTCGCCAAGGCTCGTTTTTTAAACTCACACTCGTGTTTTAATACCCCTCCCTATGCGACAGTCACATAAACTACTATTATGCTAGGGGTAATAAGTTTATGTTATAAGCGCCATTCCTAAATCTGTATTGTCTGTGGTAGCCGGTAGGTAGCATTTATGTAAAAAGATTTCCGGTTGAAGGCCTCAGAAGCCAGGGACAGTTAAATTTTTACTACTGCTTAACGATTTTATATCAACAAGTGGATCACGAAAGAAAGAAACAATTAAACTTCAGAAGTAAGTACTTTTATAAAGCTATCGACGACTCGGTCCATAGAGAAATCAGGAGGTAGTATTGATTGCAAGTGCAACGCCTTGGGGAGCAAGGTGGAACCTACAGGAACCTTCACCATTAAGGCCCGTGCTATCGCCAACGACCTTGGGCATAGAAGCGTGGCCTAATTTTCCCGCCCGCTCCCCGCACCAAAACAGCTTAAACACACGTTCCGTCAAAACTATGTATTATTTTAGAACGAAAAATGCTCAGTTTTAAGTTAATCAAGTTAGCAATCTTTTCCTGAAAAAAACGTGAAAATATCACTTGTAGTTTAGAAGCAGTAGCGTATTTCAAGTTGAAAACAGCTTCATTTCAATGTTTTTTTTAATAGTATCTTAAAGAATATGTTTTTTTTAAATGCTCAGATTGAAGTTTATATATCAACTAGCGGCCGCCCGCGGTTTCACCCGCGTGGTTCCCGTTCCCGTGGGAATATCGGGATAAAAAGTACATATAAACCTTCCTCTTGAATCACTCTATCTATTAAAAAAAAACCCATCAAAATCCGTTGCGTAGTTTCAAAGATTTAAGCATACAAAGGGACATAGGGACAGAGAAAGCGACTTTGTTTTATACTATGTAGTGATATTTAATATATATTCATTCTAGAGTCATCAGTAGGCTAATTTATGAGTTTTAGGGCCTCAAAAATGATCGTATCACGACTCCATGCGCCTTAAGAATCTTAATCAAGTTGATAAAAGTGGACTACTTTGAAGGTCTAGCTAGGACTCAGTTGTAAATTGATTGACTAGTCACCTCTTTTACAAATATTGTGCATTGCATTCCAGCAGCCCGAACAACTGTCGTTATGGAACGAATAGTAAATTTATACCATCCTTCAAAAGCTGTTAGCTGTTAAAGTGCTGTTGTCAAATATCTATTGTATTTTAGTTTCTTATATGATCGAGATACTAATAACGACCTCCGTAGCCGAGTGGTGTACGCATCGTTTTCAAAGTGCCGTTGCCGTTGTCGTTGACAACCAATTTTATTGTTTTTAATGTCTTTTTTTCCTAACGAGGAGACTTTCGAAAGAATATATTAAAAAGTCAATCGTTTTATAGCCATTACAAGTATAGATCTACAATCTTTTCAGTTCCGGTGAAAGCAGGGCGATATGTATTTTTTTCTTCTTTTTGTAGCGATGTAACCGGCCCTGACTTCTGACCTTCAGAAGCGCTATGGTTGGACAACTACTTGACAGCAAAATGTCATTAAAAACACGTTAATTCTAGTCTTTGGCCACCGGAACAGAGAACGTTGTCGCACTATACCTATTTACGTCGCATACTATAAATAAATCAATTTGTTGTAATCCAGTTTTTCTTTAAAAGCTATATTAGGTAGGGCAGGCGTACCGGTTTTGGCCACTGTACCGGTTTTGGACACTTTTTGCTCTAAAAGTTTTCTAAACAACTTTTAGCCATTTTTGATAAAGGCAATTAAAATAAGGTATTTTAAGGTAATAATAACAACCGTTAGAATTTCTTATGTCATAAGATTTTTTTTCAATAAATTCCATTTTCTGTTTGAAAAAATGTTTTGTATGAAAATTTTAAAAAATTTGTTTTGGATGAAATACTTGATAAACCTTTGTTTTTTACAATTAAATTGTTGTTTTGCAATTGACTGGTTTCTAGCGCATTAGAATATATTGATTTTACCTGGTTTGTTTATTTGTTTGGTTTTGTTTTTTCGTAATACTTACAAAAGTTTAACTATCAGTAAGTGGCCAAAACCGGTTCATATGGCACCTCTCACACATTGTGTGTATTATAAAAAAAAAACTATTTTACTTTTATAAATTTGAATAATGCACCTTTAAAGGTAGATAAATCACTACATAGTATAAAACAAAGTCGCTTTCTCTGTCCCTATGTCCCTTTGTATGCTTAAATCTTTGAAACTACGCAACGGATTTTGATGCGTTTTTTTTTAATAGATAGAGTGATTCAAGAGGAAGGTTTATATGTACTTTTTATCCCGATATTCCCACGGGAACGGGAACCACGCGGGTGAAACCGCGGGCGGCCGCTAGTTATCTATAATTTAAGATATAATTTGTGTCTTAAATACCTAAGACCATTTAGTACTTACTTAGTGCTTAAAAATCCTTAAAGTGGCCACAAAGGGTACCTCTGCCCTACTTATAAAGTATCACAAAAACTCTGCTACTTCCAACCTAAGTTTATTTGTAGTAAAATCACACCGTGAAGCGAGACCCCTTTTTTACTATTTTCTTACATTTAGCTCTCACATATTTTACTTCGCCCATCTCAGGATCCGAGCGCCGTATTTTATTTTTGCACGACCAATATCGGATTGAGACCGGCGGAGCACTAAATCTTTTCAGGACCCTTAAAATTTTAGTACAACCCCTGAATTACGATGGGACAATATTGCATGGAGGAGCTCGTGGCTCAGTGGTTGGCGCGCTCGGCGGGCGATCGTTGAAGTTGAAGCAACTTTCGCAATGGTCGGTCAAGTGATGGGTGACGTAAAACATTTCGTCTCGAACTCCTCCGTGGTTCGCAAGGCACGATACCTATCAACCCGCATTGGACCCGCGTGGTGGGTCATGGCCCATTATCCTCCCTTATCCATCCATATCCATATCCAGGAAGGCCAGTGCCTCAGCAGTGGACACATTAAATGGCTGATGATGACTCTTGCTTGAAATATACGACTATAATACTTTGAGGTAACTGGAGAGAGCAGTACTAACACTTTTTTGTAGACTGTGGCTGTCTTCCGTCTCACCTACTCTTTGAAACAAAACGTTTGGTCATGTGAGACAACAGACAGCCACTACATAGTTAAATGTCAAAGCTGGGTACACTTTTTTTAT
Organism: Crambus lathoniellus; assembly: GCA_949710035.1. Classification (NCBI taxonomy): domain Eukaryota; kingdom Metazoa; phylum Arthropoda; class Insecta; order Lepidoptera; family Crambidae; genus Crambus; species Crambus lathoniellus. The sequence continues at coordinate 11,238,690 of OX453323.1, read as the reverse complement.
TCAGGCTGAAAACTCTAGATTCCTTTTACAAACTCCTTGGGTACAGTCACAGCCGACAATAGAGAAGGCGCTGTGGTACAGTGGTACAGCATGGTATAGTTTACGATACGATTACAATAACCGCAGTTTTTGTACTACGGCCATTGGCCACGACATTTACTTTATCAATCAATCATACATAGGTAACCGAATCTAGCCAAAAACACAAACTTGTATACATAATGGTATTTAGTAAGTATACTAAATTTAGTCTAAGCTCTTTGACTGTACCAGTCACCATTATACCAATCACAAGCTGTAAACGGGCGGCTGTCAAAAATGTATTTTATTTTTTTAGTTTTTTTTCTAACGTTTTGACGCGCCGGCCCGGCCGAATGGGGCCACACAACAATGGAAAACCTATTGTGTCTCATTTTACCGGGCTTGAAGGATTAAAATATTCTTTTCATCCCATCGATTCGAAAAGCGATGATTGTTTATCTAATAACAGGGTCCAAAACGATTCATTTTTTACCTGTTATGACAAGAGGGTATAAATGAGATTTGAATTTTGAACAGCTTCATAACAGGGTCCAAAACAATGAGATTTGAATTTAGAACATAATTAAAGAAGCATTGGTTGGAGCACAGCCATCTCTATCGTCTTCTACAAGCCATGCGCATAAAGTTGGCAACGTAGTTTTAAGTGAACCGATTTGACACCGTTTGCACCGTTTGACAGGTAAACAGCGAGTAAACCTCGAGTACTGAATCCTATGGAGATGGCATATCTTCTATACATCTATACAAATAAATAAAATTGGAGTGTCTGTTTGTAACATTAAATAACCGCTTTTTACGACGTGCATATGATTAAATATACGGTACATATACCAAAATGACATTTTTTACAATTTATGTCTGTCTGCCTGTTTGTTCCGGCTAATCTCTAAAACGGCTGGACCAATTTTGACGGACCGATTAATACGACAATTAGAAGTAGTTTAAAATTGAATTCCAGGATTTTCTTACATTGTGACTTACTTACACCTCACTTTTTCGTAGGTATGCCACCTCCATAGGATTTAGTACTCAGAGGAGTAAACCGGTTCACAGCAATGTTGCCGTTCCGTATCATAGCATGGCTTGTAGAAGACGATAGAGACGGCTGTGGTTGGAGTGTAGCAAAGGGTGTGCAGTACTTAAAAAAAAATCAACTGATTTTGTATGGGGCCGGGACTTTTTTCGGGACCGAGAAATTTTCAAAAACGGAATTTTATAAAATTGAGAATATCTCGTAAACGGTGAGTCGTAGCTAAAATCTAACAAAATTTTCAACCCCCCTACGGCATCCCCGGAGATACTTATAAGAAATCTGATGGACATATATTTTTTTTTATTTTTTTATTTCAAAACTCATTTTTTGTTCTTGCACGACTAGCGCTATGATGTATCCGAACGACAAAGAAGGGTAGGTAGTTTGAGTTGTCTTTACTGCTTTTCTTATAGAGGGGGATGAAAAGCAGAGTGTATTACTCGGCCGCAAAATTATTTTCACCTCGGGTGGCGTATATTGAATCCAGAGCGCAGTGAAGGATTCTAGAGTAGAATCTCGAGCGCAGCGAGGGATTCTAAAGTAGAATCCTGAACGCAGAGCGCCCTCGCCGTAAATATATTATTTTGCTCCCTTGTAATACAATCTACTATTTAAATGCATACCGTGACAGCTTGTTAGTGGTGTTTACTATGTCTAGATTCAGATGATTTTTTTAGCTATGTTTTTGTTTATGCCTTGTCGGTTGTCCATAAATAAATGAAAGAAAAAATCTTATCGTTAAATATGTAGTTACACTGTAAAACCTTCGATCAAGTGTTTATCGCTATATATGCTGAAAGCGTTTCGTTATTGATTGTTGTTTTAGCATCATGGCGGTCTTATTCAAATTACATTATGATATCGATTTATCGTTATATTAATATGCCAAGACAAAACCAAGTTCATTAGGAACTTCAGAATAAGATAATAGATATTCTATTACCTTTGCGTTCAAGTAATCACAAGCGATTTGCGCGTCTATTGCGTAGGCTTACAGTTCTGTTTAGCTTAACATGTTACAGGGTGGATAAAGTTGTAAATTATTGTAGAGTACTTAGACTCTATTAACTAAATAAGTTTGTATATTACAACTTCGAATGTTTAATTAAATTATTTTAATTTATGGTACAAAAGGCGGACTTAATGCCATAAGACATTCTCTGCCAGTCAACCAGAGGACCGGGTACTGAGACCATCAGAGGCGGTGCAAAAATCTGATACGAGAATAATGTCAAATTAAAATATAAGTATTTATAATAACAACATGTTCTGAAAACATTAATACCTACTGTATAAGACACAAATATACATAAATTAATTGACAGTAGGTACATTGACTTTATTGACAGTATAATTTCAGATTGTTCGGTTATATTTGCCTCAATACCGAAATTCCAATATTGTTTGAAAATTATAGGTAGTAACGTAATGAAACATTGATTTGTAGGATTTCGCGTTCGATTGAATTGCGTTTGGCGGTATGTGGAAGTTGATTCAATAAGGTTAAAATAAACCAGTATAGGTAGTATGTTTTATTTTAACCTTATTGTTTTATCTACAACGGGGTAGCACTTAGCCTTCAACACAGCTAATGTTAAGTGGTGATAAGACCGAATGTGGAAGCGCACTACTCCCGGAATCCTCAAACACTGAGGAACTGAGCTATCCTATGTCTAACTGCCGGAACACAATAATGCTGAAAACATCTTTGTTATTGGTGCACCATCTTGGTAGCTAGCCAGGCGGACTAAGAACACGTCCTACCATCAACCAAACCGAATACAATATGTTTCCCCACTGGGAATCGAACCCGGGACCTCTGGGTCTAAAATCGGTGGTGTGAATCACTAGACCACAGAGTCGGTTGAATTCTTATCCTTAATCCTAACCTTATTAAATCAACATTCAACAACACCTTTACGTTAACTATTATTAATATAAACTAGGATATTGCCCTCACAGAACATGGAAAGTAAGAGAAAAAATCTTTCCGTGTTCTGTGATTGCCCTCTACCAGTCTGGTCAAGCTTAGAATACCTTGGGTCATTAGTGCAAGGCAATATGGGATGATTGACCAGAGTGCCTACCATCAATCTCTCGCTGCCTGGCATGGCCAGGGCCATGCTCGGTGGCGACAGATCCTGGGAGGCGGCGGTCTCCTTTTCAATACTCAATACTCAATACTCAATAATTTATTGCAAACCATAGTGTACATACATAAGGTGGTAAAAGCAAATCTAAAGATCACCATGGACCCTGTCAGGCACGCAATTTGGTGGAAAAGGAGAGGAAGCGCCTTTTAAAGAAAGATGTATATTAAATAAGTATGAAATAAGTCCAAATTTGAATATATATAAATATATATGTCATTATCTTTATTAATTTACTATTATTATTGTATTAATTTATCATTAAAATACTCATTTAGGTCATAGTAACATTTATTAATTAGGAATTGTTTTAAATTGTTGATGAATGTCAAATTATTATCGTCATTAATTAGCGAATTAGGTAATTTATTATATATTTTAACAGATGAATGAAATGTACTTGATGATGTCAGCTTTAAACGGGAATTTGGGACTATTAATTTATTTTTATGTCGTGTCGAATGATTAGTAGTTAAATCTTGTCGTTTTTTATAGAATATACTGTATTTTCGAACAAATTTACATATTTCAAAAATATATAAACATGTAAGAGGCAGGATCTCATATTTACGAAAAAACGGTCTACAACTTTCTGTCTGCTCGATGTTAGCTATGATGCGGATCAACTTTTTTTGGGCAGTAAACAGTGATGCCACGTCAGTGCTGTTGCCCCACAGCACCACGCCGTAGCTCAGCCAAGCATGGGCATAGGCATAGTACGTGATTATTGCTGTTTCTACATCCGTTGTCTTTTTTATTTCGCGGAGTGCATAAGAAAAGCTAGATAGCTTTTTCTTAATTTTAAGTATGTGGGCTTTCCAATTTATGTGTTTATCGATGACTATCCCTAGCAACGAAAATTCATCTACACTTTCTAATTTTATGTTTCTGTGTCTTTTGCGAGGACGTGATCTCGCAAAAGGAGGCATCGGAGCATCGGATCCTCGAAGAGGAGGCTCATGCAGATCGGCTCCGACGAAGACGAGTGGGGCGGAGGAGGCGGCGATTCGCGCACCTCATTCCACCCTAGCGGGGCGGTGCGGGGAGATGGCTTGTTGGCTCCGGGAGACCCCGGATCGCACGGTCCCCCCCACGAGTCTAAGAAATGGCAACGTTTTGCCATCGATGGACGCGCAGAGGCCCGGATAGCCGGGCGAACCGCTGGTCTGAGGGGAGCGTACCACTCTGGTCCCCCATGGCCTAAAGCGAAGAGAGATATAAGAAAAAAAAAGAGTGCCTACCATCAACTTTAAGAAAGTGATTCAAAATTGGTGCGTTCCAGAATAGGTTTCTAAAATGACTTGCTTTATTTCGTACCATTACCTTCTAAAAACTGAATTGCAAATGAATTGCTGAATGTGAATGAACGAACGATTTGTGTCCTTATTTCTTCTACCCTAGGATTATCAAACTATTCCGAGATGACTAGCTCCCGAATTCTCGAACCCAAATCATCTTTGGGAGCGTCTCAAACATCATGGCATCTCTTTCATACGTTTGTCATTTACAGGGCGATGTTTGAGACGCTCCCAAAGGTAAGTATGTAGCGTACGAGTATTCGGGCATAGGTCATGTGTTTTATGTTATAGTTGAAACCCGTTTCACGGAATAGTAGGTGAGACGAGCGAAGCGTCGAGCATACTTGGTTTAGATGAACCGACGAAGAACCGACTATATACAATAGACATAATATCCTACTTCCTACTAAACTTACAACTACAAGCTTGCTTTTGGGTATACCTTTTACTTAGTACTATGTTAACAAGGCGTATAAATGGTCCTCCTCTTCTTCTAATAAATAATAAATTAATAAATAATACATTTCCGAATACTCATTCATTCCGAATAGTATACATTTACTAGGAATAGTATGACGGATATCACACATAATTACATTAACACATACATTCACGTGTTAAGGTTTTTGTATTTCCACTAACTTATAAACGTATATATAATAGTATATTTTAATACAGTTGCTCAAAAAGTGGCGTATTGCAGGGACGTATAGCGTTCGGGATGTGGGCTATTACACACTCGAACTTTTTCTTTACCTTTCCCGAACTCGTGCGTTTTCTTTCCCAACTGTCAAAATATTGTCAAAAGAAAAAACCAACCACGAAGTTTTTACAAAAAAAAATCATAGAAGTTTTTATGATTCATGCAAATATTTCTAAAAAGAAGCTACTAATTTGTTTCAACATGTCAACAAATTCATTTTGACAGCTAAGTTCGTATACGAACATCATGAAGTTCGACTTAATACTGAGGTAACTGGAGAGTGCAGTACGAACAATTTTTTGAATACCACAAATAACACAGTGGCTGTCTTCCGTCTCACCTACACTTTAAAAAAATACGTATGGTCATATGAGACAGCTGACAGCCACTACATACATAAATGTCAAATTTGCTGGCGACACTTTTTTATTCAGGGTGAGAGCTCCAGTTACCTCAGAGTATTAAGTCAAACTTCATGACGAACATCGATTGGTCTGTACCACTCGTAGCGTTCGACTGCTTTTCGATCGAACTTTTTCGATTGTAAAATTCTGACAATACACAAAATGTGTTTATATTCGTAAAATATTTGAATTTCGAGCCATAAATGTGAACTTTTCTCGATTGCCTGAGAATCGGCCCCCTGATTTAAAAGTAATTTTAATTATACATTAAATTAATTATTAGTATCGGCCAAATTAAATTTATGAATATAAAAAATACATAAAATTGGCTGTATGACCACAGATTACTAAATATGGTATGACGTGCACTACTTACCATAGTATCTGCATAAAGGAGTCTGCGCAAGTAAGTGAAAAGAAAATGAGGGACCTTATTTCTTAATTTTCTAAATTAGTTTTTTCTGGTTTTTATTGTGGTAGGTAGTTACCTACTTAGTATGATGGAATTAGTGCAATAATGTGGCTTTAATGGAAAACGGTGTGGTAAAAGAGAGAATTAAAGGAAAGGCGCTCCTGTAGGATTCGGATTGCTTTTGTTAGGTTTCATTTAATTTCATCTCATTTAATTTAATTTTCATTTCATATCAATAAAAAAATTCTACTGAAGCCTTGGCTGTATGATCATAGTTTCCTTTGCCAACCCAGAATGGGTGAAGAACACGAAAAAAAAGTCTCTGCTTATATTCTTTTACGATTAGTTAGTTGAGTTTATTGTGTTTTATTATTTTATTAAATTGCTTAATTTTTTCGCAACGTATTAAAAATAGTTGTTCAGTACACGTGCGGAACCGTCAAGAGTTCCGACAAATGTCTACCCGAGCCGAGGCGCTATACGTCCCTGCAATACGCCACTTTTTGAGCAACTGTATTAAAAAATATATTTTGTAACATCTACTTAACCTCAACGTCTCGGTCGTGAGGATAGCAAAATTATTCAAGCAAAGATACCAATTTTATGCTACATTAATTTTCTCCATTTTGGCTCCTTTTAAACTAAGAATACTTTATTATTCAAAACAGCTCCTGGCTTGATGAATAGTCTTTTACGGAGTTAACGTAAGTTTTAAATATTTATTTTAAGCATTTACAATGTAAGTTTTAAGTTTCGTAAGTTTACGAACCTATTTTAAGTCATTATCGTCCTATATAATATAATTATACACGGTACATTTTATCACCCCGGATAATTTTAGGGATTATTCTTCTCATGAAAACAAACAACTTTTATTATGGGGCCAACACTGAAATCGCGAAAAAAAACAGCTGTTCTATACAAAATTGCAATAATATTTAATCAAAATGTAAAAATCAAAAGTTCGATAAAAGTTGTTTGTTTTCATGAGTAGAATAATCCCTAAAATTATCCGGGGTGATAAAAAATTACCGAGTATAAAATCATAAAAAGGAGAGGATTTGATTTTTTCTTTGTATGTTTGTAAGTAAATGGATAAACACAAAAACTACTGGACCGATTTTAAAAATTCTATCACAATAAGAAAGCTATATTATTCTAAGTGACATAAGGTGAATTCCCACGGGAACGGGTACCAAGCGGTTAAAGCCGCGGGAGGCACTATTTTGTTATCGTACTGCCCCACCACATTGTTCCAAAGGAAACTTATGTTTCTACTTTATTTTATCTTAATGGCCCAATCCGGGCATGGCTTATTTGCGTGCCGAACGTCATCCAAATCCAGTCTACGCGCGAGTAACAAACAAATTAACTTACAAACTTTTATAATTTGAGTAGCAGCAATAACTGACTACTTAATTGGCGCTTAGCACCCACAGCAAAACAGGCTTCATTTCTAAGCTCCTTGATATATATACGACACAAAATTAGACCAATTTAAGGACTCTTTAAAAATAAACACAATTCACAAAATCGACTTCATTATGTACAAATACTTCTTCCGAGAATCTTCGATTCTCAAAATAAGAAGATATTGACACATATTATGTGCATATGCCAGTAGTACTTCTGTACACAGCATAAAACACCCCCATAATATTCGCATCGTCATTACAAAATTATTTTCTAAGCTAAACCTAAGTACCGCGAATTTAATGTGTTTTGGGGCTAATATCTTGCTATCATTGTCTCGGTCGGCATAAGCAGGTTAATTTTTCCAAGTTCCATAACATAGTAGGTACTCCTATTATAAATGTGAAAGTTTAGATGTTTGTTGCTCAATCACGCCAAAACGGTTAAACGGATTTGGCTGAAAGGGGCACAAATACTTTGTAGCCTGGAGAGGGTCATAGTCAGTTGGGCTTTCCACAAACATCATGTCCGGCTTTTAGGGCAAAATGTCCGGCCTGATACAGCTCTGGGTGAGGCTATTTTATTTTAGGACCTGGCAAATCTAGGTATGCTACATAACCAACATTTGCGGCATGCAGCATGAGGTAGCCTATGTCAAAAATATCGCATGGAATCTATCGTGTTTGGATACAAGCTGCGACAGTCTACCACATGACCAGAGAATAATATTTACATGACGCAAGGTGTTGCCATGCCGCATGACTTTTGCCGCAATGTGGAATGGTAATTTTGTAGCATGCGGCCTTGTGGCATGCCATCGCAAAGTGCTGCTCCAGCGTAAAAGAGCCTTAATGTTACAGAGTTACATTCTACTATTTCATTAATGAAGTTTTTCAGATACACCGCTTCTCTAGTCGCCTCACTTATAGCTATAAAACAAACTTCATCATCATATTCATCAGCCCTTTTAATGTTCCCCACTGCTGAGGCACAGGCTTTCCTTATGGATGGATAAGGAGTATCGGCCTAATGCGTTTTAATTATTGAATGCAAATGCAGCCAGGACCTATTTTTTTATCCTTAGCGGTGTAGCTCTTAGCCTTCATCACACCAGATGGTAAGTGTTGATAAGGCTAAAGGTGAAAGCGCACTACTCCCGGAACCCTCAATCACTGAGGACTGAAAGGCACGTTAACTAATGGCTTAACGTGCCTTCCGAAGTACGGAGGAGTTCGAGCTAATAGATTTATGGTCACCCATCTCGGGACTGACCATGCAACTTTCACAGTTGCTTGACAACGACGATTGCAGGCAAAGCGTTGTAACAACCGCATCACGGGCTCTTCGCTTACAAACTTACCTGTAGAGGCGAGATCGTGGACCTTGTAGGCTTGACTCTATCATGAGGGGTGGTATACCATGATTCTCCAGAAGTCTTGCTGCTGGCCAATGTCGGGGCCACCAGTGTTGAGGCAGGATAGCTTCGCCAGATATTCAGCGAAAAGGGAAGTACTTCGTCCGAGCTAGGTGTCTGTGCTCGGGGATCGCGGCCCAACTATTAATAACTAGTTGGAAATTGTATTTATGCAACGCATCTGAGAAACTCTGTAAGTGCGATTCATGTTTCCATACAATTCTTCAGTTCTGTCTTGACGTAGTGAATGACTTCAGACTTGCGCGTCGAAGTTTACATTTGTACTTTTTTTACTGATCTTGCGGCTTGCTTATGTAGCGATGTGAGTGCGTCGCTACATTACCCAATAACACTATTTGTAGTTATCTTCTATCATATCAACCTCATTAGGTAGGTTGTCCGACGCAAAAATACATTAATTTATCCAGGACTAATCGCCTTGCGTGACCGGACGACGCCGACGACCGCCTCCGGATATTGCGATAGAGTTGATAATGGTACTGGTACATAGAAAGCGGAGCGATGCGATAACTATGTTTTCAAGGATAGCCTAAAAGTATTTGATCCCGCATTTAGCTATGGCTATTATTGAATGCCGTTAATAAAATGCCCTATTTATTTTTAGTGTTTGGCCGTTCGTCTACAATCTATAGTCAATTATAATAATATAATAACCATAGTAAAATTCAGGTATGAACGAACTAATTGAATAATGACCCATTTACTAATAGTCCAGTGACGTAAAAAAGAAAAATGGGTCAACCTCCTACCTAATGAGAGATAAATAAGCTGTTGACTCGTGTACACCTTCATTTTGGTGTTCTAACAGTTGTCTCAAAACTCTCATAAAATCTCGTGTCTGCGTCGTTAGTTATTCAAGGTCAAAGGTCATAAAAATCACTTTTTCACGATTATCACGGTTTTCATAGCTCCAATGATGTTGACATGATGGAACAAATATGTAGATAGACAACGAATATTGCCATGTAAAAGAAAATTAGCCATTTTAAGGTAGTTTTCGAGATTTACTCCAAAAAAAGAAAAATATAAATATGTTTTTGTAAATTCTGAAAATTCAAATTCCATTTTCAATAAATACTTAATTTTATAACTTACGTATTTTATGTGCGAAAAGAGCACGCATGCGAGCGGTTGTCGTTTGACGCCGAGTACCAGCACCACACCAGCGGGTTCGAATCTTTCCGAAAGCTTATGAGGCTCGTGATTTTTTACTATCACATTTTTCCCATACCTACAAAATTGCATTGTAAATGTATTAAAATAATTTAAAATAACATGTCAAAAAATATCATCAGATAACTACGATACAATAGCATACCAACGCAAATGAATATTAGTGTGCACAAGCCTATTTACGAGGATGCGGTCCGTTCATTTCTTCAGCCGTTTCACGAGCTTTTGTTCAGCTGAAATATGGCAGGAAATCAATTAGATTAGTGAGATTTAGAGGCGTTTCAAATATTTGCTATTGTCGGACTATTTCGGGAAGAATCTTAGGAGCGATATTAATCTTTAACAAATATTTACTGGGGTGTTTACACCTGTTTAAATAGAATGAGGCTGTTTTTAACCTTTTTGGTGTTTCTTTTTGTATCAGTTGTAACAAAATGTATATTTTATTAAACATACAGACATATTTTTTACTTGATGCATGCTAATGTATTACGGCCTATTTCGGCTCTGTATTCTAAGGAAAATATAAGTAAACATACGGTACTGAATATTAAACATGGGAAGGTAAGTCTGCCCGCCTGTTACCTTGACACCGAATTCATTAGACCAATTTTTATGAATTTAGAGAAAATTATTATAAATGGTGTTAGGGGCAACGTTGCAAAGACTTTAACCATGGCTTCAGGCCATCATGCTGAACAACGCACAGCAAGATTTTTTTGTCGAAAATTAAAAAAAATTATTTCGACTCTCCTTACAAAATGTCCCGATAAGTTGCTAAATTTATATGAAAAGTCCAATTTTTTATTTCATTTCCGACAAAAATCTTGCTGTACGTTGTTCAACATGATGGTCTGAAGCCATGGTTAAAGTTTTTGCAAGGGTGCCCCTAACACCCTACAGGGTGTTAGGGGATTATACAGGTATAATACTAGCTTTCCGCCCACCGCGTCGCCCGCGTAGACTACACGACGTTATCCCGCGGGAGTATGATATTTTTCCGGGATAAAAAGTAACCTTACGTCACTCTCCAGACCCCGAAATATCCCCATAGGTACCAAAAATCACGTCGATCCGTTGCTCCGTTTTGACTTGAAAGGGGCACAAACAAACAATCAAATAAACAAACAAACACACTTTCACATCTATAATATTAAGTATGGATAACAAACAAGTATAACAAACGATTGTTTTAAAGTTTAAAATTAAAGCAATTGGGTATTTGACTGTTGTTGAAATGTAGTTGAATTATGACATTCAAAAATATAACATTATTGAATAACAAATGTGAAAAAAGAAATTCAATCTGTATTATAACAAGCGAATTATAAGCTACTTAATTGTGACTCTAGCTATCTCTTTCTAAAACGAAATTTTCTATGGCGAGAGTATGGCGCTATTGAAATGTGACGTCACGTTTCTATAGCGCTCTCCTTGTCTAATTAGAAAGTTTGATGCTCTATATCACTGAAAATATGCAAGATATTTGAAAATAAATACCTATGTTGAGTTGCTACTAGTTACATCAACATTTTAAGTCAATAAAAAAAATTCAGTCAAATACCCAATTAATATGTCATTTTTATAACGGTATATTTCCATCAAAAATAAAAACTGCCAAAACATCAATAAGCCGTGTTAATAATGCCTAAAAAAAGACTACTCTTGCTTAATTTGTTATTCGAAAGAGTTATTTTTAGGGAATCATTCCTTCATCCACCCCGTGAGTTATTTTTAGCATCAAATGTTTCAGTGTGGGGTTTCATATCTAACGTGATGGTTGATGAATTCCGTTTCTATATTATATTTTACACGATAATTTGAAGAAAATGAAATGAAGTGCCGTTTGTTGAGAGGTGGCAGCATTCTTATAAAAATCGAGAAGCGAGGCTTACCAAAACATAATATAACATAATAATATATAACTACCTAGGCTTGTCATCCATCATCACCATATTAATCGATTTTAGATATTTTTTATAGTGTGTGTGTTTGTGAGTATGTATATATATTCCGGTGTATGTGTCGCAGCCAAATGGTTGAATCCGCCATTTAATTAAACGCCTAGGCCGATAATTTTTTCCGTAAGCTATTTTTATCTTCCCATAAGTTGACGGAGTCACAAAAAAAAAATAACCAGGGATTTTAGGACGACCGCCTCGCTGCGCTTCGCGATCGCCTTAAATTTCTAACCTATCACGTGTTCTACAGGATTTCCGAGGGGTACATGCTGCCATACTTAACCATCCGCCTGCGACATGTATATAGGGTCGTTACGTTCATTAAAATATGGGTGAGCGAAACGATGGCTGGTTCTTGCGTCATGCTCGTGAACGGTTACTGCCAGTGGGGTGGGTCTGCTCATGTCTGCTTGTGATATATGTTGTGTTATATGATTGTATTATCTGCTCTTTATGAGCAAACTGGTGAGTCTTATATCGATAGTCGTGTCTTAGGTACTATACATAAATAGTTCTTATAAGCTAGTTGTGAGACCTGAAGAAATGACCTGAAAATTCCATCCTGTATATGTGTAACTCCGATACGTCCTCATCTTATCGTAATTCAAGTTATTGAATGAATCCTGTGACAGCTTTAGATCTACGACCAACCAACCGCAAGTTATTGTTACTCGCACTTGTGTGTCTTGTCTAATCTTCATTTCATCAACGCCCACGATCCACTGACATTTGCAAAAGCGACTCTTCGCAATCAATTTAACATACTACCGTGCCATCTAATATATCGTGAACTAGCTGCGTCATTGTCGGTGAGTACGGCAAAGTCGATATAGAAGCAGTAACTCAATTTCATTTATAAAAACACTATACTCCGTTTCATTAAAGAGTTCCCTTGATAGTGGCGCAGTCGCCTCCAACATACAAAATTGAGCTCTATTATCTATTACTAGCGCTCTCCCCGCGACTGCGTCCCCGTGGTATTGTGTTCACAAAAGTTACAGTACAGTAGGTACTATCGATAGTTTATTCGCCGTCAGGGATCGATACTATCGATAGTATTGCTTTTACCGATAGTAATGCACTAAAAGAGAGATCGATACTATCGATAGTACCGATACTATCGAAAACTATCAATACTATTGTTTTTGCTTAAACTATCGATAGACTATCGAAATGCTATCGATAGTGGACTATCGATCGGAAACACTAATATAAAACAGCTACGTTTTAGTTCGACTGATTTGCCGGCGGACTTTTTATGTGAAATGAAATCTAAGATGAACTAAAATGAAAATGTCACCATCTGATTTCAAAAAGGTCGCCGTAGAGTTTACCGAGAGCGGAACTCTTTTGACATCCACATATTATACTTACTTGTAAATCAATTTAATAGCACTTCTGGTTGAAGGTTTTGTACTGTTATTGTCTGTAGGTCTTATAACTTATAAATATAATAAATAAATAAATATTGGACATCATCACATAAATTGTTCCAATACCAAAGTATAGTATAGTAGCACTAGTATTATGGAAATTGTAAACAATGACCGGTATTAAGTACCACATACACCCGGACCCGAGGAAAGATTGAAAAGTTCATTTTCAATATTTATCCGACCGGGGATAAAACTCTAGAGATAGCGGCACCTTGAAAACCCGTGTAACCGAGTGGTGTAGACTCGGCCACAGAGGTCGTCATCACTTACCACGAAACACTTAAAAATAGTAATATTTAAATATCGTATATAAGCTACTGCTTTAGATTCTAGTTGACTGTGGCCCGGGTAAGTGGTAGGTGGGAAAACTATGCGCGCATGTTTGCCGGGCGAGTGTTTACCCGGACCGGTCCGCCCCTGTTGACAGTGACGCCAATGAGAGTGGAACTGGAAACTACGGATCAGGCAGGAATTAAGCATTGCAATACAAACAGACTCCATTCAAACGGCGCCATGATAACTTTTTCCACTCTCTAAAAACCTTGACATACCTACAAGAATGAATTTTCGGTATGTTGTTGAAATGCGTAAGAACTAGGGCTGTCATCATGATCATCATGTCAGTCAAACGACGCCCACTGCTGGGCATAGGCCTCCTCCAAGGATCTCCACAACGATCGGTCCTGCGCTTCCCGCGACCTTGACCAGATCGTCGGTCCACCTTGTAGGGGGCCTGCCAACGGAACGTCGTCCGATACTAGGGCTGTACCTACGTTTTGTTTTTTTTTTAATACTAATCATAGGTTTTGAAATATTTGCTCTTTAGTAATTTCATACAAAACAAAAAAGTACTAATATTTTGCAAATCTACAATGAATATTAAAAAATAACAAAACGTACAGCCCAACTTTCTTATATGCATTTCAACAACATTTTTTTTGTTCACTACGGGGTAGCACTTAGCCTTCATCACACCTGATGTTAAGTAGTGATAAGGCTGAAAGTGGAAGCGCACTACTCCTGGAATCCTCAATCACTGAGGAACTGGCTATCTTATCTCTAACTGCCGGAACACATGCTGAAAACATCATTGTTATGGCGTCAGACTTTGATAAGACGGTGGCAGCTAGCCAGGCGGACTAAGAACAAGTCCTACCACCAACCAAACCGAATACAATATGTGCCCCCACTGGGAATCGAACCCGGGACCTCTTGGTCTGAAATCGGTCATGTGAACCACTAGACCAAAGAAGCGGTTAAATACCGAAAATTAGCGGACCTTATATTGAAAAAGCTACAAAATAATAACAAATACTGCTCATGCACCCACTACCAGTGCTTTGCGTATTATTGGAGACTAGCGGCCGCCCGCGGTTTCACCCGCGTGGTTCCCGTTCCCGTGGGAATATCGGGATAAAAAGTACATATAAACCTTCCTTTCGAATCACTCTATCTATTAAAAAAAAACACATCAAAATCCGTTGCGTAGTTTCAAAGATTTAAGCATACAAAGGGACATAGGGACAGAGAAAGCGACTTTGTTTTATACTATGTAGTGATATGCTCGCCCATGACTATAGTATTGACCTATTTGCTGACCGCTTTGGAATATTATGTTCAAAAGCCCTACTGTATATAAGCATGTTAATGAATAACAAATTAATCTAGTATTATTATGACATCACTTTATGAATAGCTGCTGTAAAATTAGTGCTGACATCTTGTATTGCCTTTTGTAATTTATAATGTGACTTTATTTTAATTTTATATTCTGTTTTTTTTTGACATCTTATTTTTTATCTCTTATTATTGACTTTGTATTTAATTGTAATTGCTTGACATTCATACAGTTTATTAATTTATTGACATCATAATATTGTAAATTTTAAGCTTCTGACATATATTTGTATTTTTGACATACTGGCGTTTTGGGACTACTGTAAGTCAGTATGTACACAATTGAATTGAATAAATTGAATTGAATTGAATTGAATTGAACAAAGTCTTTCCCAATCCTGTGAAACTGTGAAAAATCTATAGGTACTATAAAAAAATCACGGCGCAGAGAGCCGAGCAATTTCCTGCGACCTTTCATGTGCGTTTTGTAGTTTATTCGCTATTTGCTCTGAGAGCTAGCACTCGACTGTAACCGGGCAGAGTACACACAATGTGTTCAAAGGTTGAATGGTACATACTGAAAGTTTGCTGAAATACGCTGAAAACTAGTTTCACCTGCAAAGTTGATTAACTTGGCACCTTTTCCCAACAGTTTACAGTTTGATACACATTTAATTCATTTTTTAAATTCTTATTTGAAAAGAGAATTTAGTCACATGTCACCCCTGTAAAGAAATCAATAATCATGAACTTAAATTGACGACCGATTTGGCGCAGGGGTAGGCTAGGCTACCCACCTTCTGCGCCAGTGGTTTCGGGTTCGATTCCCGAACAAGACAAATATTTGTGTGCATGAACATGTCTATTTGTCTTGGTCTGGGTGTTAACTATGTATATTAAGTATGTATTTACAAACAAAACGTATTTAAGTATATATTTCGCACCCTCAGTGGAAAAAAAGCATAAGTCGGAAATGTTGATTTTTCAGTACGGCCAAAAAACTGAATTTATGGAAATATTTACTTTATTTCTAGTCCTAGAAGTACTATTCTTATACCAAAAAAAGGAGAAAAAAATATTACACTGCGCGTTCTATTTAAGGAAGTGCTAATGTTTCTAGTTTATTAGGAATTATAAAAACAAATTATTATGGTTTTTTCTTAATGTAGGTACTAACAATATAAAATTCTGAGTATCAAAATTTATGCTAGAATTTCCCACAAAATTATTTATATTTCAAAAAGTATGTTCAATTAAAGCAGTAGTGAACTTGTAATACTGAACATTTTTGCTAGTATAAGTAAGTTTACTGCATTTTTTCCTTTATTAAATTTGATGTTAAAATGTATATCCAATACTTACCCCTTTTTGTAACTAAAAGCCTTGTTAAGAGAGCATAAGTAAACAATAATAATTCACTATTCCTTTTTATTTTTTACAAATGTTACATGCATATTAACAGATATTACCATAGGGTTATTATTTATGACTAAAGGAAAAAAAAGTAATAAATCTTTTGTATCGATTATTTTTTATTTTAACCAAAATATCAGCGTGTTACAATTAAAGCCTGTAATATAAATAACGCAATTTAACAATTATTGCCAAGAAATACGTAGTTTCGGTTAAGTTTATCGTAACTGATATTTTTTTAAATGAATTTCTAAATATAATGCAATAACTAAAACTTATCAAAATAACAAATAGAGCCGAAATAGAACAATTTCCCTCCCGCGAAGGATAGACAATTGATATTTCGGGTCTTGCCGTAGGTCTTCTCATGCAATTTCTTGCCGGCTGATATGGTACTGAAGAAGATGAGGGTCCAAAGACCAGACCGTAACTTGCCTGTCAGCGTGTTAGTTATCCTTTAAATCCGTGATAAAATTAATTAAAACCTATGTAAGTATAGGACAGGCATTATCTATTCTTTATTGTATTAGAAAAGTAAACACCGCGTAATATGACAAAAATGAAGTTGAATGATACTTTAGAAATATCAATTGAACGACTCTATCAGTCTACAGGTTTTAAAACCAGAAATCAAAACTAAGAAATTATTATAAAAGTTTTAGCAACATAATAATACCTTCTTGATACTAATTAAAAATATTCATCTCATATTTATTATTTATAATGGTAATCAAGATTAGAATTACATTTCATCATCATCATCATTTCATATCTGGGCATAGGCTTTCCCCAAGGATCTCCACAACGATCGGTCCTGCGCTGCCCGCATCCAGCGGCTTCCCACGACCTTGACCAGATCGTCGGTCCACCTCGAAGGGGGCCTGCCCACGGAACGTCGTCCAGTTCGCGGTCGCCATTCGAGAACCTTTCCACCCCAACGGTCATCGGTTCTCCGCGCTATGTGTCCTGCCCACTGCCACTTCAACTAAACAATCCTTCAAGCGATGTTTGTCGTTTTAGTTCTCCTGCGGATCTCATCATTTCTGATTCGACCGAGCAGGGAAATACCAAGAGTCGCTCTCTCTATTGCTCGCTGGGTGACCTTCAGCCTTCTTATGAGACCCATAGTAAAAGACCACGTCTCGCTTCCATAAGTCATAACTGGCAACACACACTGGTCAAAGACTTTAGTCTTGAGACATTGAGGAATTTTGGCCGTGAATATATGCCGGAGCTTCCCAATCAGAGCACACATCACAATCGGAGAATCACATTAAGACTTAATTATTATGGTAATCAGTCTCACATATAACCATCATTAATAAACTGGTACAAAATAATTAGTAAAAAACCTTCCTATTATTATTCCTATTATCTTGAGATGGTGAATTTTATCAACTTCTTTATAACAATGTTTGAAGAAATGGTTTTGTGTCTTGCCAATTTCCTTTCTTTAGTATTTCGTTCAAGGGGAGGCATAAGTTAAATTTTTAAAGTTAGGTACCACTGCAGATCGAGATGCCGCTCCTGTCTTGCCTCTGGTTGTTACGAATAAAAAGAAAATTGTTTCGCTATTTGCGTGCCTCCGTTAACTTGATCAGTCAATGTATTGATTCAGAAAATAATGACGTCCCATAGCTGCTGTTCATTCCTAACGAATTTCCACCCCGATTGAACATACTGAAATTTGTCGGTTTTTGAACCGTATTCAGGCCAAAAGATAACTCCGGCATTTCTAGAAAATCTGAATCTGGTCGAAGTAGTGTAAGATCATGCACTCTTCTTTCAGATGATAGCAGCAGTAGTATATCTTGTTGCTTGCTGTGCTTGTTCATTTACACATTGTGAAGGGTCTCCTGAGAGCTCGTTTCTTGAGGTTAGGTCGCCAGGATACATTTTCAGATCCGGGCACTATTAAGATGTAAGTCCCTTGACATTGATTGAGGTGTTATAGAAATTTTAGCTATTAATGGTTGGGGTGGAAAGATCCAACCCAGGTTGTAACTGCATCCAAGTCCTTGTGAACGCATTCTGCTTCTTGGCATGGGAAGCGCGTGACGTACCTTGCGACAAAAGCAGATTGTTGAGTCGCGAAAAGGTCAATACATTTTACACCCTACTTCTTGAATATCGTTTACAACAGCGGGGTGGATGTATGCCAATCTGGTAAGTTCTTGCATCTTATTAAGTGGTCGGAAATTATGTTTTAGGTGCCTGGTATGTGTTCATCATTATTTCTATATTTTCGTGACTGTCCAAATTCAAATTGGATGTTTATTGTGTGGCGTGCATTCGTTTTCAATCAATGAATTAGAGGTTCTGTTATTCGAGATCGCATAGCTTCGGTGCTAAGTTTTTCGTGGTGGCGTGCATTCGTTGTTAAGTGATTCGTATTAGTAAACTTACGGGGACGTGGTATTCGGTGTTACACTTTTCGAAGTCAGGTATCACACTCAAAATATTGTTCGCTAGTTTAAGTAATATGACTGACATTGCCCCGTTTTGGTTTCGTAAGTATACTACTACTGTTCTGTTGTCGGATTCGGAAGTAGAATTTGGTATTTCAACAAGACCCTGTATATCACAAACATTTCTTTATTGTTAATAGGTATGCCACTTCTTTTGAGTAGTGTCCCAATTTCCTGATATTAGTTTGTCTTCTAGTTCTGCTTCCCAGCCCATTTTCGAAGCTTCTTTTACCATTGTACATTTCTGGTTCTTTGACAATGATGATTGATTCCTGTCTCAGATTTTCTTGCCAACATTGCATTTCCTTAATTTTTGCTGGTTTTATTTTGAAGCGCTAGTTTGAGTTGTCCTCGGGTAGATATTTTACCGCCCTTTAAATTTTTCGACAGTGTAATCGTGCCAAAGGTATCACAAAGAACGCAAATTCCATCTTTATGAACTAAGTAGTATTGATTTGGCTTAGTGCCAACACCATTTCTTTCTTTTCACCACATTTTGAGTAGATTTTTAGATTGATTGTACGTTTTCCGAGGGTAAACTTTTATCCCAAGAAATAGAACTCATGCCCCGCTGTATTCAGTCTTACGTCTCGGTGCAACGAAATATTTTTAGTGGAAGAAAGCAGTAAGTGTTCTTATCCCTTACGTTCATAAGAAGTAAACAGTTTTACTTTTTTAAGTTAATATTTTTAGTTAAGTAAGTGCATTTATGATATAATGTTATCTAATTAATAAAACGAATAAAAGCATAATCGTATATAGAACACTAGTGGTGTAAAAATAAGGAAGGGATTAAAATAATAATATTTGTTACTGTTTATTTTCTACATAAAATCTTAACGAAAAATGTTATAATAAGTAATACGCACTATTACTAAACTTATTTTATGCGTTATAACGCATATTCTATTAATCGCTAAGTAAAATGATCTTGTAATCGAAGTTCATAAATAAATTCGTCAAATTTCACAAGAAAAATATGGAAAAAATTCAGCATATGTAACTCAACATATACTTTTCAAATATGATAAAATCGACAATTCAAAGTAAGATTACTTATGCCTTTATTTCACTGAGGGTGCGATTTATCCGTTATCAAGTTTTCCATGATACAGTTTCTTAATGAAATTAAAATGGGCTTAGATAAATTGGTGTGATTGTAAGAAGTTATTTATTTATTCATGGTCACTTTCATTGTAACTATTATGAACAACCTACCTATTATCGGGGACTCGGCAGCAAATTTAAACAAGGTGAAAATCCCCTTTGTCAATAGTTTGGTACCTATTCCATAAATTTTAGAAAAAAATAATATAAACCACCCAATACATGGATTCCCAACCACCGACATAAGGTAGGAGGAGCTTGCCACCTCGGGCCCTCCACATTATGACCTAATGACCTAACTGACGGCGGAGAGAGCAAGAAGTGAGGGGTTTAGTGGGTATTTCCCCTTCCTGATCCCCCATCGAGTATCTGACACTGGATGGAGGATCAGGAAGTGGCCAGGAGAGTCCCACATAACCACCGTCCGCACACCGCACGCGGACGGGGTATGCGTAAATGCATTCCTCTCACTAAAAAAAAAACCACCTACATAAGAAAATCGACCACCCAATAAAAAAGTTACCAGCAGAGCCGAGCAATTTCCTGTCACCTTTCAAAGTGCGTTTTGTAGTTTAACTATTTCTATTGTGCTATGTTTGCTGTTACCCTGTTACTGTGCACTGTTTGCACGAGAGTCGGCCGTAAACTCGGCCGTAACCGAGCAGAGAGTACACACAATGTGTTCAAAGGTTGAAAGGTACTGAAAGTTTGAAATGCGCTGAAAACTTAGTTGCTGTTAAGTGGGAAGTTATTTAACCGTGTTAAATTTAAACCTTGCTCCAACAGTTTACAGTTTAAAACGATTTCATTTAATGGTACTGTAGTGTCGCCTAATCTTGTCTATCAGCTCTACTGGATCTAATTAAAAGATGTAGCTTCGTTGTTGTCCTTTATTATAGCACTTTTAGTATACTTATGTTACACTTGCCAGTATGACTAGCTTACTCAAATTCTTGGAACGATCTATCGGCTATCGAGGCCTAGTACCTACTGACTGTGTCAAATCCAATCTTTTCTTTTAAAATAAAATTACCAAAGATTGATTTGAAATACATGACATACCAAACAGTCGCGATGCATTTAAAAACTAAGCGCGCCACAGCCTACAATGCTGTCTCTCGGCTGCGCACAGTATAAACACTCTACAGTACCACCTTGTACCACAGTCATTCAATTTGATATGTTGCTTTGAGTAGCTTTGCTCGTGGAATGATGAAATACTAGGGCCTCTGCAAACCGACGAAAATCAGAGTAGCAAAAAATTTTTAAATCCAAGTGTGTGGTACTAGATATATAATGCGCTTCAAACCGCAATGTCGCGTGTCAGCTTAAACAATGTAGATTTAATATTATTTTTATGCATTCACAATGCAATTTTGTAAGTATAGGAAAAATGTGATAGTAAAAAACCACGAGCCCCATAAGTAGCTTCCCGCCTCCCATCCCATCCCGCCTGAAAGCTACTTATGGGGCTCGTGGTTTTTTACTATCACATTTCACCTATATTAAACAATGTAGTTGAACAAAGTAAAACCGTAAACGGTAGTTTTGCATTCCATTAGTATCAAAAAGTAGAAGACTTTTCCAATTGTCTGTGGAAAATCGTCCAAACAATAGCACACAGAGCCAAACAAATTTCCTGCGACTTTTCAAACTGCGTTTTGTAGTTTTTATACCTATTCTGCTTTTTTGCTGTTACTGTGCGCTGTTTAGCTCTGAGAGCTCTGCGATCGGCCGTAACCGGGCAGAGTACTCACAATGTGTTTGAAAAAACATTAAACTGAAAGTTTCCTGGGTGCCTACCATCAACTCTTATTGCGATTTTGTTTAGGGCCTAAACTGATCTGCTTCGCTTATTCGTACCACGACAGCTTAATATCAATGACAGCGATTCAGTGGTTATTCAATGACATTTCACAGCCGCTAAGCTGTCAGGAACTCTTATTTGACTTATAACCCGGTCGATTTAACATGTCACTTGCAGGTTATACCCGTCCCTATCTCTCTCCGGGCATGACAAAATCGAGTGAAAGAGACGGGTAGAAGAAATAAGGAGACAAATCGTTCGGTCATTCACATTTAGCAATTCATTTGCGATCCAGTTTTTAGAAGGTCATAGTACGAAAGAAAGCAATTCATTTTAGGAACCTATTCTGCATCGCGCTATTTTAGAATCGCTGTCTTAAAGTTGATGGTAGGCACCCTGAAAGGCGCTGAAAGCTAGTTGTTAATCCTGTCATAGCCAGGAGTCATTTAACCCCTTATTCATCGTAGATTACCAAGTTTGATAACTGGCTTTCTACAAGGAAAAATAATTCTTCTTAGCTTACCCGGTTTTTTTTCCAAGTAGAAAACCGTAATTTTGTTTAGTTTTCTATGAAGATTTTCTTTTTCTCTTTAGCTTACCCAGTTATCAGATGAGATTGATTTGTCCTCGTAGAAAGCTGTGATTTTATGTGGTTTTCCATGAAGAACAATTTTCCCTTCTTAGCTAACCCGGTTCTCAAAAAAGCCAGTTATCAAACTTGGTAATCTACGACGAATAATGGCATTTAACCGTGTTCAATTGGAAAAAGGGAGATTTTTATAGTTTGCAAGAGTAAATTACCAGTTACATTATTTATTAAAACAGAATACAAAATGAATAAAAATAATAGATGTGCCTATGTGCAGAAGCAAGAAGGTCCAGCCTGGGTTCCAAGCTCGGCAAAATATAATAAGGTGAAATTTATTTATTTATTTATTTAATACTAGCGGCCGCCCGCGGTTTCACCCGCGTGGTACCGTTCCCGTGGGAATATCGGGATAAAAAGTACATATAAACCTTCCTCTTGAATCACTCTATCTATTAAAAAAAAACGCATCAAAATCCGTTGCGTAGTTTCAAAGATTTAAGCATACAAAGGGACATAGGGACAGAGAAAGCGACTTTGTTTTATACTATGTAGTGAAGCAACACTAACAATGCATTAACAAAACATATTAGAGACACAAAACATAGGCTATATACCTGTAAATACATCAATTATAAGTGTAGACAAAATTCATTTGCTCGTCATTACACTAATCCATTAAATAATGATTTACCTACTCATCATATAATAGAAATAAAAATACTAGTACATTAATAATTATAGTAAAAATCCAAATTATTATTTATTATTATAACTAATTATTTACTTAAAAATAAAATAAAATCAATAAAATCAAATTCAAATTAATATCAGATAAAATTCAGAAGTTAAAATAAAATGTCAAAATAAAATAAAAAATCAAGATTAAAATTAAAATTGGTATAAAATTAAAATAATAAAACTCAGAATAAAGTTCTAATCTCACAATAAAGCTAAAAGATGTCAATATAAGATGTCAAAATAATAAAAACAATAAAAATCATTAAAAATCATCAATCATCAATCGTGAAATGCCGATTTTCAGCCCTGTGCGACTTGCGGGGACGACCTATTTACAGGGATAAAACGAATTTTGTCCTCATTATGGGGACAAAAATCATGGAGACAACGGAAATACAGGAAAATAAGAAGTTAGGAGATAATTTTATTTCGATACCAAAATACTTTTGGCATCGATACTTTTGAACTTAGTAACAAGTAGTATTAAAAGAAAAGTACTTTGTCTCGGTACTCGGTCAGTCACCCACCCAACCCACGCAAACCGTTGATAAGTGATTACCTACTTGTCAAAAAACTCATGTGCTTGAGATTGTTTTCATAAGTTGGCGCGAAAATGACTGCTTCTAGAAATCTCATATAGAAATACGGTGAGATTTAAATGATAATATAATATAGGTGTACAGTCAGCGTCAAATTGATATAAGCGTCTAGTGTAGTCAAAATCATCTGAAAAACGAATCATCATATTGTTGTAAGCACGAGAAATGTTCAAAATATCTTAGCACTCATTGTTTCATATTTATATGAGCAGTCAGAGTGTTCAAAATTATCTAAGCAAACAAAGCTCTCAAAGTTATCTTTGCATTAAGTATGGTGTTGTACATTATGCACAGATGTTTTGAGAGCTTTGTTTGCCTAGATAATTTTGAACACTCTGACTGCTAAAATATGAAACAATGAGTGCCAAGATATTTTGAACACCTTGCGTGCTTACAACAATATGATGATTCGAACAGAATCGGGCCCCTGCTTAGATCAAATTCGTTTATGTTTTTCAGATCTTTTTGACTACTCTAGACGCTACTCTTTTTGACTAATTTGACGCTGACTGTACCTACCTACCATTATCATAAAATATGTCAACTCATATAAAGTTTTCTACGCCGACATCTATTGAAACAAAGCTGCCATCTCAGTAAGTCCACAACGCAGCGGACACGTTTCATTATATTCAACATGTTTCAAAGTTGCAACATGTTCAACAAGTCCGACACTTGCATAATACCGGGCGGATCATCCGACCCGTTATGAGTTCTTGAATGTCTAAGTAAAATTTATCTATATCTACCTATATACCTACCTAGTTATATAAAACTTTTGCGTTACTGACTGACTCACAGACAACACACACCCGAAACTACTGGACACCAAGAAGCTGAAACTTAGCATGTATGTACCTATGTTAGTATATTCCTTGAGGAGTGTAGGGAAGCACTAAGAGAGGATTTTTGGAAATTTCCTCTCTAATAAGGGGGTAAAAAGGGGTGCACGCAGACAAAGTCGCGAGCGGAGCGCTAGTTGTTACATAAAACCCTTACGTTACCTTATTAACCAATAGGATTGCATAAAATCTCAGCTCCGCAGATTTATTGCAATCCTATTGGTTAATAATTAAGAAAATTATTCAAGTTAAACGTGTTTCTGATTGTGATCACAGTACACTACAGGCCAATTTCTTTTGTCAATATATAGGATTGCGCGCTCGTACACATATACTCATGTGCACAAGCTCACACATGCATTTATACACACACACACACACACACTCACACACACACAAACACACACACAACAAGCATCCTTATTCTCTCACAACACTCATCAATGTATGTAAACAATTTTTCCTCCCTCATTTCAACTTCCCGTGCAGATTTTGTTAGTGCATGTCCAATGTCCATATTACACACCTGTGTTTTACTGTAAAA
This sequence comes from Crambus lathoniellus, assembly GCA_949710035.1. Classification (NCBI taxonomy): domain Eukaryota; kingdom Metazoa; phylum Arthropoda; class Insecta; order Lepidoptera; family Crambidae; genus Crambus; species Crambus lathoniellus. Next base: position 11,213,506 of record OX453323.1, on the reverse strand, counting down.
TTATATAAAATTATCGAGGAATCACTGACCCTGAAAATACAGCACAATTAGTTTCAGGGTCAGGGGTCTACTAATTCTTGTCTCGACTTATGTAAAACCCTAGATTAAATTTGTGTTTTGTACTAATTATGTACCTATTGTACTGTCGGGTTGTGAATATGTGATTATTTATTTATTTTATTATTATTTAATATTTCCTCTGTTCTCCGCTCCGCCGCCGCCGCCTTGCTCCGCGTAATGGACAGGCAGCGCCTTAAGCTGAAAAGTAACCCACAGTTCAAGCTACTATGTGGTTATTTGGCTTCATCGGAATGTTTTTTTAATTTTTTTTTATTTACAACGGGGTAGCACTTAGCCTTCATCACACCTGATGTTAAGTGGTGATAAGGCTGAAGATGGAAGCGCACTACTCCCGGAATCCTCAATCACTGAGGAACTGGCTATCTTATCTCTAACTGCCGGAACACAATAATGCTGAAAACATCATTGTTATGGCGTCAGACTTAGATAAGATGGTGGTAGCTAGCCAGGCGGACTGAGAACAAGTCCTACCACCAACCAAACCGAATACAATATGTACCCCCACTGGGAATCGAACCCGGGACCTCTTGGTCCGAAATCGGTGGTGTGAACCACTAGACCACAGAGGCGGTTAAATCGATGTAAACAAAAAGGGACTTGTATAACCTTCGACAATAATATTAGCTATGACCGAAGATAGCACAATAGCACAAAGTAAGTACGCGGCGCGGGCGCGACAATAGCACAATAGTCTCCGCAACAATATATTAAATGTTACCGATACCCTTTGGTATTTTGTGATTCCGTAGGTTCGTACTTCCTGATAAACTTATAGGCAATTTTATCTTAAGGGTTTTATGTTTCTTGATCAAGACTTTTATTGAATGAAATTGCTCAAACTTGAACAGAGAACGAGAGAGAGAGAGGTTTAAAAATATAGGCATCATCATTTCAGCCGTACGACGCCCACTGCTGGGCATAGGCCTCCCCCAAGGATCTCCACAACGATCGGTCCTGCGCTGCCCGCATCCAGCGGCTTCCCGCGACCTTGACCAGATCGTCGGTCCACCTTGTAAGGGGGCCAGCCCACGGAACGTCGTCCGGTTCGGAAAATATAGGCATAGGTTTAAGTTATCTAAGCCATTTAAAAAAGTCTATGAAATCATAAAGTTATAGATCCATCAGATTCAAATAATTAAAGACTACAGGCACCACATTATGTTTGCAAATTTTAGCCCTGAAAATTTTACTAACAAAGTTTATACTAGTTTTATTTTATTTATGAAGATTTACCAACGTTTGTTTACATTATTACATATTAAATAATACTATATCTAAGTAAGAAGCTAAATGTTACAAACACTTACAGGTAAATTCAACATGCATTTAAATTTAATTTACATAATTATAGAATTTTAAATAGAATTTTAAATAAATATAGCGACAATTTTAAAGATAATGATTAGAAAAAAAAATTAGCTATCAGCAATAACTTTAAGGAGACCATTGAGCGAATCGAAATGAAAGTCAACTATGTCACTGTAGTTGTTCACAATTCTGCAGAATCGGGGAATAGGCGAATTGGACCCGTGAACTGTCCTTCGCAAAGGTGCGGAAAGGGGCGTAATTCTGTTTCTAGGATATCTTCTAGGAACACGAAAGCTTAACATGGATAAGAGTGGAGTTACCAGGATGCAACTCAGACTTAATATCATACTTAACTTACCAATATCGATAAGGGGGCATGGGTTTAATTTAACATTTGAAGACCATTATTATGCCCATAATGGATATAATGTATTAAGAACTTCAAATGTCATATGAAGCCCATACTCATATCAGGAGCCCGCCAGTTCCCTCTAATTTATAAATCATACTAATGAACCCCCTTGTTCCCAGGATGTGGTCGCTGTGGCGCGCGTGGAGCGTGGTGGCGTGCGCCTGCGCAGTGGTCGCGCAGCGCATCGACCAGGAGCCGCTGCTGTCACCGCGGCCGGCGCGCGTGCGAGACCGCGAGATCCCCAAGCCGGACGAGCCGAGCTGTGACCAGCTGAAGGCCATGTGGAGGTGAACATAACGCGAAGAACTTCTCTTTCCCAACCGTTGTCCGTGGTGCAAGTGTGTGGTCTGATGGATCTTGTTGATGACTCTTGATGGCTGTCCATTAATCACAAGATATTTTAGCAACTTTTCTGACAAATGCTCGTCAAATGCCGCATAGTCCAGTTAGAACCACTCGAGAACTCATCAATCCCAATGGTTTTCAGTTCTGCAAGCGATTTGACTTGATAGCTCTCCCCATAGCCTGATGAGTCACTTTGAGCTGAGGTAATGTTAGGTAAGGGGTGCATCCACATCTTCATTGTAGTTCAATGAAGCAGTGGTCATGCAGCGCATCGACCAAGAGCCGCTGCTGTCACCGCGGCCGGCGCGCGTGCGAGACCGCGAGATACCCAAACCGGACGAGCCGAGCTGTGACCAGCTGAAGGCCATGTGGAGGTGAGATTTTCATCATCAGCCATTAGCAGACTAGGGTCATTGACATCATCATCATCAGTCAACTTTCCCAACTGTTGTTCTTGGTTGTTGCAAGTGTGTGGTCTGCTGGATCTTTCTATAGCATATTGAGCCACTATAGACGCTGCTGTGCGACCACGAGATCCCGAAGCCAGACCAGCCCATATGCGAACAACTGAAGGAGACTAGAGCAGACTACTGCTGGACATAGGCAATGAGACATCCTAAGAGCGGCTGTGAGATAATTGTAGCCCTCGTCTTTTCGCAACCTGCACCAAAACATCAGTACGCCAAGCCCAGACGGTCGTCAAATGCTGCGTCGTTCAGTTAGAACTCGGGAACTTTCTAATCCCAATGATTTTCAGTTCTGCAAGCGATGTGGCTTGGTAGCTCTCCCCATAGGCTGATAAGTCACTTTGAGCTGATTAAAGAGGTAATGTAAGATAAGGGGTCCATCCATATCTTCATAGGAGTTCAATGAAGCAGTGGTCGTGCAGGGCATCGACCAGCCGGCACGCTTCCAAAGCCAGAGCTCACCTGTAACCAACTAAAAGGCTATGTGGAGGTGAGAGTCATTGACATCATCATCAGCCATTAATAGTCCACTGTTGAACATATCGCGAAGCACTTCTCTTTCCCAACCGTTGTCCTTGGTGCAAGTGTGTGATCTGATTGCTCTTTCCATAGCTTGTTGAGTCACTTTAGACGCTGCTGTGCGACTGCGAGATTCCAAAGACAGTCGAGCCCATTTGCGACCAATTGAAGGCTATATGGAGGTGAGATTTTCATCATCAGCCATTAACAGACTACTACTGAACATAGCCAATGAGATATCCTCCCATGGTCGCCATAAAGAGTGGCTGTGTGTGAGATACTTGTAGCCCACGGCATTCCGCAACCTGCATCAAGACGATCAAGGCATAGGTCCGCCTAGCCCGGATGAACTTCAAATGCTTTGTCGTCCAGTTAGAACTACTCGAAAACTCTCCAATCCCAATGGTTTTCAGTTCTGCAAGCTGATTAAAGAACTAATGTTAGGTAAGGGGTCCATCCACATCTTCATTGGAATTCAATGAAGCAGTGGTCGTGCAGGGCATCGACCAGCCGGCACGCTTGCGTGACCGCGAGGTCCCGAAGCCAGAAGAAACCACCTGTGCTCACATGATGGCTATGTGGAGGTGAGGGTCATCATCAACATCCTCTTAAGCCATTTGTATACCACTGTTGAATATCACGCGAAGAATTTCTCTTCCCCAATCGTGTCCGTGGTGGAAGAATGTGGCCGGATGGCTCTTTCCATACTGCCAAGTACCAAGCTGGACGAGCACATTTGCGAACAACTGAAGGCTACTGCTGAACATAGGCAACGAGACATCCTCCTTTGATTTTTGTAGCCCTCGTCTTTCTGTAACCTGTACCAAGACATCGGTTACTAGCCCAGATGAACGTCACATGCTGCGTCGTCCAGTTAGAACCACTCGAAAACTCTCCAATCGCAATGGTTTTCAGTTCTGCGAGCGATTTGAGTTCATAGCTCTCCCCATAGCCTAGATGAGTCACTTTGAGCTGATTAAAGAGGTAATGTAAGGTAAAGGGTCTATCCACATTTTAATTGGAGTTCAATAAAACAGTGGTCGTGCAGCGCATCGATCAGCCGGCACGCTTGCGTGTCAGCGAGGTCCTGAAGCCAGACGAGCTCACCTGTGACAAACTAAAGGCCATGTGGATGGAGGTGAGGGTCATCATCAACATCATCTTAAGCCATTTGTATACCACTGTTGAATATCACGCGAAGAATTTATTTTCCCCAATCTTGTCCGTGGTGGAAGAATGTGGCCTGATAGCTCTTTCCATAGCTTGTTCCGTGGTTACTTTAGATGCTGCTGTGCGACCGCTAGATCCTGAAGCCAGACGAGCCCATCAGCGAATAACTGAAGGCTATGTGAAGCAGACTACTGCTGAACATAGGCAATGAGACATCCTTCTCTGCCTGATCGCCGCAAAGACCGGCTGTGAGATACTTGTAGCTATCGTCTTACTGCAACCTGCACCAAGACGTAAAAATATTACAAAGCTTTCAGGAAATTTAGAGAGTATAAATGCGCGATTTCTAAAGGTACCTGCCTACAAGTTGCCAAAACGCGACACAGCATTGATATAATCGCAAAATTGCAGATCGCCGCTGAAATAGCAGCATGTTTGCCCTAACTAATTGCGAAAAAAAAAACATATTTGTTTTGACAGTAGAATTTTTAAGTTTGAACGTAGGGCGTTTACTTCATAAAGTTTTGCCGGCTTAACTTTAATTTCCTAACAAAAAGAGGATTAGCCAATGTAAAACTACATTATAAATTACCATCGCAAACTAACGCATTTACGCCTAAACTGCGGAGTTAAGCCTGACTTGTACATAAACAAATAAATTATAACGTCCATCAAAATAATTAGGTTCAAGCCGTGATTAAACACAGCCCAAATATTTAAATCCCGACATTATTTAAAATATCACACGTGTAACCGCAATTAAGGCGAAATGTTATCTGTGGTGTTGTGACGGAATGTGTGAATGGTCTCAAATACCGGGCGTCAAGGGACAAAACAAAATGGTGATGTTAAAAAAATTACGGGATATTAAGATAAAATAATTAAATATTACTTTTATCTTTTTGTTATCACAATGCAATTGTTTATTATTGAAAGTTTCACCCCTGTCCCATCGAAACCAGTTATAGATATATAGATAGATAAAATAATTTATTTGCATCACAAACATACATGCACATAAACAAAAGAAAAGAAAAGAGAAAAAAACCACTAACTAGGCAAATATTTTCCTACAAGCAGGTATAAGTACTAATATAAGTCACCCAGCGAGCAATGGAGAGAGCGATGCTTGGTATTTCCCTGCTCGATCGAATCAGAAATGATGAGATCCGCAGGAGAACTAAAACGACCGACATCGCTCGAAGGATTGCATCATTGAAGTGGCAGTGGGCGGGACACATAGCGCGGAGAACCGATGGCTGTTGGGGCGGAAAGGTTCTCGAATGGCGACCGCGTGCCGGACGACGTTCCGTGGGCAGGCCCCCTACAAGGTGGACCGACGATCTGGTCAAGGTCGCGGGAAGCCGCTGGATGCGGGCAGCGCAGGTCCGATCGTTGTGGAGATCCTTGGGGAAGGCCTATGCCCAGCAGTGGGCGTCGTTCGGCTGATATGATGATGATGATGATGATGAAGCAGGTATATGTGTGCATGTTTGTCACAAGGACGCAGAGGCAAAAGCTCAGCGTATATTTTGCCCCGAAAGAACAAAACTATAATGGTTTTCAGCTTTCACCCGTAGAAAAACGCGAGGGGACGCATTAACAAAAACTTATAAACATTAGTTGTGAGACGGGTCGATAGGTAAGTAAAATTTAAACACAAAACAAAAAATTAAATGCACTTCTGATTGATGTTTGATACTGCATTATGCCAATGCACATAGCATATTATAAGTTGACTTTTTAACGTGGCAAATTTTTTGTACAGTCGACTCAATTGAATGTTCAATAGGTCGAAATTCAAACTTGTAGTTACGACGCTTTCAAACAAATTATAAGCAAAATGGGTCATGATTCAATTGGTTCGACTGTACACTAAATATTATTCTTAGTTCCTATAAACGAAAATCAAAAGTGTGGATTAATAAAACTATTTATTTATATTTTAATGTGTTGCCATAAATTATAGGTAAATACTAACATCCGTTGCAGCTAACAATAACATAATAAGTTTTTATAAAAATTTCATTCTCATGACAAGCTTTTTTGCTGACTGTACTTAAATATTGTATTGTCATCTAAACCAAACCTGTATACAAAATTTCAGCTCCATCGGACACTGGGAAGTGGGTCAAATTAAGCTTGCAAGATTTGTCCCCCACTAACTAAAATGGCAAGTTAATAAAAAGCTTGTAAAAAGAGTAGACTACCTACGACTAACTACGCCTGAACGGATTTTCATAATTTAACTCTTTCTGATTTGTTTTTAGGGTTCCGTACCTCAAAAGGAAAAAAAGAACCCTTATAGGATCACTTTGTTGTCCGTCTGTCTGTCTGTCCGTCTGTCTATCAAGACCCTTTATATCGATCGGGAACGCGTGGAGGTATCGAGTTGAAATTGACACCATATATTCAGGTCTACGTAAAAGCATTCCCCCTTGAAGCTGTGAAAAAATCAATCTTTTACATTAACATAACAAAAGATACGGCCATTTATGCCACAAAAAACGTATATTTCGACACTCTCAAGGGAATCAAAATGATAGGGTACTTCCCGTTGACATAGAACTATGAAATTTTGCGAGTGCAATCGTGACATACCTACTACAAATACATACAAAAATCTGAAAACGATAAATTTGTACTTAAATCAGAAAAAAGTGTATATTTGGACAGCTTGGTTACGATAATCCCCTATCTATCCCCTAGCTATCCCCGGTTAGTCAAGATGGGAGAAGTGAAAGTTTGTACGGAACCCTCGGTGCGCGGGTCCGACTCGCACTTGGCCGGTTTTTTATATATTTGGGAGAGAAATTACCAAATGTGAACGGAGCTAGTACTAGCTTAATTACAAAATGCTTGAATGGTAGGTACGTGAACAATTCGTCAGTAGAAGCGAAGGTAGGACATGGAATCCCACTTCACACCTACCTCAATGTCGTGTAATGGGGTAGTTCCGAGCATTGAATACGTGAAATATGTCGTCTAGTGTGTATGGGCATTACGTTAATATGAGGCTTACATTGTAGCGGAAATACACGGTAAGAAAGAAAGAAAGAAAGAAAAATAATTTATTTGGGACATCACAACAAAATAATATTTACACAAAAACACATTGAATCGTACGGTACCTATGTCCCAAAATGGTCCCGACTCAGCATAATGCTTGGCTTGTGGCCAGCGCTGATCTTCCGTCGGGACCGTATTTGGTGCGGCTGTGAAGCCAACACAATCGGACAACATACCAAGACTGAAACACTGATAGGCCAGTGCCAGCAAAAAGAAAAAAAAAAGAAAAAACAGGCATAGACAAGTGAGTGACCGTCTATCTATTTTTAGTATAATTAATCTGGCTAGCGTCACTCACTGAGAAAAGAAAAAAAGAATAAAAGTTCTACTTTTACTTATAAACTAAAAAAACTATCTAAAAACTTCATAACACGAGAGAAAATACATATCTAAATTAAGCAATGCACTAAAAAGCACAAGTTACACGATAATGCACCAAACTAACATACTTACTGAGTACTTACGCAAAATGTTTATACAGTGCATCAATAACTAACTTTTAAACTACGAAAAACTATCAGTAATGACTAAAAACTAAAAATTAAACTTATGAGTGCATCACAAAGTAGCAACTCTAGAAGTAACTGAAGTGTTTGAAGTGAGTCAAACAATTACAGTGAGTAATAACACTTACGGTACACTTTTGCCTTTCAATTTGGATGAAGCAACCAAATTGAACAAAGTAAACGTAAAAGTGAATCATTCAATGTCAATGTGCTTCTGTATTTCTGCCCCTTACAACCAAAATGAATCAATTTGGTTGAACCGTGTAATACTAGCATTACGGACATTAGAAATCTGTAATGTGGGTCTTATCACTAATCTATTGAAGAAAAGAGATAATGCGTAATAATATTATTGGTAGCTTAAGTATTGAATAATATAATGTCTAGGAATACCAAAAACCCATGATATCCTGTTGTCACAGAACTTAACCCTTTAATCTATATCTATACTAATATTATAAAGATGAAAGATTTGTATTTTTGTATGTAACGAATGAACTCAAAAAGTACTGGACCGATTTAGAAAATTCTTTCACCGTTAGAAAGCTAGTCTTCCCGAGTGACATAGGTTATATTTTATCCCGAAATTCCCACGGGAACGGGTACCACGCGGGTGAAACCGTGGGCGGCCGCTAGTGTCAAATAAAACTAAAAATCTATAAAACAGAAACTAAATATCGCCATGAGTGTTTATCGCATGATAATCAATTTAAAGCCGTCAGGCTTTTCAGGCAGTCAGAAAAATAAAAAACCTGGCTTGTGGCGCGACTATCGCCTCTTCATTGTTACAAAATGTCAAATTCTATAGAGAAAATTAGTTCGTCACATTTCCGTAACATGGCAAGGTGTTTTATTTTTCTGGTCAGGCTTTAAATTGATTATCACCAATGGCAGATGAAAATAAAACGATAAAGTTTTATAGGTACTTGACAGATAAGACAATTTAAATTGCGCAAAGCACTCAAAGCAGTGTCCGGTAGCCGGCCTCGAAACCGGCGAAACAGGACACCCTTCGGCCAAAAATCTTCTTTCATGAAGGTCGACAGATGATCAGTCGGCACCCTCACCACAAATATAGACATAGGCATTTTCCAGACCTTATTGAGTGAACCTACAGCGAAAGCAGCAAATGTTATCTGTCTAATTGGTTATTCACCTGGGCAGCGACAGATACTCTCTCATCAATATTTATTTAAATAATTAATAATGATATTGGTATGTACCCAATATGTACCTAATATTATATCTTGTTAGATAAAAGTCTGAACCCTAAAGTAAGAATAAAAAAGATGATTTAATTCAAACTGAACTCTGAAATATTTCGTTACTCATCATCATTATCATGTCAGCCGAACGACGACGCCAACTGCTGGGAATAGGCCTCCCCCAAGGATCTCCACAACGATCGGTCCTGCGCTGCCCGCATCCAGTGGCTTCCCGCGACCTTGACTAGATCGTCGGTCCACCTTGTAGGGGACCTGCCCACGGAACGTCGCCAGGCACGCGGTCGTCATTCGAGTGTTAGGTTCATGGTCGCATACCGGGCCTCTGTAATATCCCGGCATCGCATTACTGTGACTGCGACTAGGCTTAGATTAGGGCCACCATTTGTACTCGTATTCCTTACAGTTTGTTTATACAAATGTAATAAGAACGTCCTGTATTTACGGGGCCCTTTGTTTTGTTTTGTACTCGACAGCATTTATTCTAAGATTGATATTATAGCTCGGGACTATTGTTAGTTACGTTTGACTGGTCTAAACGATAGCACACGTTTGTAAAGGAACTGAATTATAAGAAATAACTATTTAAGTGTATTTTGATTGACTCTACACCCACTTCTGTTTATACGAGAACCTTTCCGCCCCAACGGCCATCGGTTTTCCGCGCTATGTGTGCCGCCCACTGCCACTTCAACGATGCAATCCTTCGAGCGATGTCGGTTGTTTTTCGTTCCTTTCGTTCCTAATACAAAGTAAAAGAAATCTTGAAATAATGAATGTAAATAAGATTATTATTATTCAGAGAGACAATATTAGGGGAAGTTTTTGTAGCGAATAAAAAAGTGAGATAGAAGATTTTGAATGGCGTATTAGAATTGTTCACACGAGCGAAAACACGGGATACCGCTAGTAGTACCTACAGCGTACATTATAAAGCGCAATTTCCAGCGGTCCATCAGAAAAAAGGTCTAAAATACCGAGATATTGTTGTTTATCTAAACAATAGCACAGTCCCGGAATTTAGACAAAAGTTTAAGGCCGGGAGTCGGGACATCAGTGTAAAAGCCTTTTTTCATTACCGGCCTTTTTTAAAGGCCACCTTAATTACGCTAAAAGAGTTCAGATAAGGTTGGAATTTGTTATGTCTTATTCCCTTTATGAAATTCTTTTGGAGATAAATGAGCTAGGTCATTTAGGTATAATAAAGGCACAGGAATAACGGAAAGGTGTCTCGTGAATATTTAGTTTTTTTAGCCCCCCGACTTCAAAAAGAGAGGGTGTTTGACGTGTCTGTGTGTCTGCCTGTGGCATCATAGCTCCTGAAATGAACCGGTTTTGATGCGGTTTGTTTAAAAGCTGACGCCATCAAAATGGTTCTAAAGGCTGTTTTACATCGGAACAACACTGTGTGATATTGCGGCATGCCACAAGGGCGCAAGCTACAAAATAAAAAATGTCGCTCATTGTGGCAAGAGTCGTGCGGCAAGACAACAACTTGCGTCATGTCGCAGCTTGTATCCAAATACGATGGATTCCATGCGATATTTTAGACATTATAGGATGACGCATGACTCATGCTGCAAATGTTGGATGTGCAGCATACTACAAGATGACGTAGGTACGCCACAATATGTAGCATGCGGAAATATCGCAGTGTTGCTTCGGCGTAAATGAGCCTTAACGCTGCAATTTGTGAAGATCAGCGTTTCAATGTCATCAGCTCTTTAAGTTAGCTGCAATAGGGATTTTACACACATCATAATGAGTACGTTTACTCACAAAAATATGTATGTAATTTAAAAAGAATGACATAAAAATAAAGTTAAAAATGTTAAGCAGCCCCGACACAAAATTTTTTCTAAAAAGTAAAAAACAAAAGATTCTCTCTCGGTCGGTAGACCCTACCATCTAATATACCCTTTAAACCCCCCCCCCCTTCCCCCCTTTTTGTGATCCCCCGACCGAGAAAGGGGTTGCTAAATGTTTGCTTCTTGACATCGGAAGACCAAACTTAGAGACAATTACCTTCCACTAAAGGAAAAATTGGGGGAGGCCTATGCCCAGCCGTGGGAATCGTTCGGCTGACATGATGATGATGATGAAATGAAAACATTTGCAAAAATGTTTCTTTCGAATGCGGAAGTTTGATAAAGAATTGATAAAGAACGATGGCGTTAAAAAGTGATAGCAAAATTCGACGAGTCATGTAAGCCTAAGGCCTAAGTTAAAAGGAAAAATTGTGATAGCAAAAAAACACCCGCCCTACAAGTTACTTTTAGGCGGGATTAGAACCCGCGCTCCCGGGAATCTGGCCCGATGCTCTGACCAACTAAGCTATCGAAAACATTTTTGCAAATTTTTAACAATCAATTTAGATGAAACGGCCGTTTATCACAATGCTATTCTGTAAGTAAAAGAAAAATACCTTCATTTACCTTACCTACCATTACTTGTAACCCAGTAAATAGAGACTAATTAAGGGGGGTTATCTTACAAGTGGTCCGATAGTTCTGAATTTTTGATATGTTGTCTAAGATGGTTAGTGAGTATTAAAAATGCAAAATGCACAATTCCTCGCCCTTCGCCCTCGCCGCCATATTGAAAATATCGGCAGTTTTTTCAGATTTTCACTTATATCTTCGTTTAAGTGCATTTGAGTCAGAAACAATTGTTGACAACGTTGTAGAGAATTAAATTTTCTATAACTAACGGTTTACATTTTGTTTCTAGGACAGATAGTTGCGCAGATATTCACTTAAAAAAAAATGATTTTCCAGAAATTTGTCAAACTTTTAAGAACAGGGTGCAAAATGGGCCTATAGTCGTAGCACTTTGAAACATTATTTAATATATAGTAATATAGTAATAAATAATTACAACGAAGTTGAATTGTGAAAAATAAAAAAGCTATAGTATTTCAAAAAGTCTTGAAATAAGCTAAAAATTTCGCCTAAATCTTCGTTTAAGTGCATTTTAGCCAGAAAACATTCGTCACAATGTTGTAGAGAATTAAATTTTCTATTATTGATGTTTTAAATTTTGTTTCTAGGACAGATAGTTTCGAAGATAAACCATTTTTAAATAATGAAAAAATCTAATTTTCCGGTAAATGACCACTTGTAAGCTAAACACCCTCTATTCACTGGACTATTGAAAACAATTAAAATTAAAATGTGAAGTAAATAGAATTGAAATTCGAATTAGATTTATTTTTCGGCTTATTTAAAGTATTGAGTTTTAGTACATATAAGCAACAGAGGCGTATTATCCCTAAGGCAAACTAGGCACGTGCCTAGGGGCGCGAGGTTGCGAAGGGGCGCGCGCGCAAGGGTTGAGTTTGCGCTTCGGATATCTTCGTTTCTATGCAAAACTATTGAATGCTATAATTCTTTCAGTTCTTAATAAAGGTAGTTTTAGAGCGCGACGATAATTCATTGATAAGTCTGAACTAGAGCTATAAATCGAAAGGACTGTACCAACGGTTATGAAATAAAAAGCATGAATATTATTTGTTAAGTATCAGTTGGGGTGCCTGATCTTTTGCATTATTTCAATGACATGGTCTACGAGCTGTCACCCACTTCGCTCAGCGTTTCTTTCTTTCTTTCTTACATATAGCCTATCATTTGCGCAATTAAATGTTCTGACTACACACCAATTTCCAAGTCCAAAATTTGCAAGGCATAATCATCGATAGCCATAATTTCAATAAGCATAGCTATTTAGGCATAGCTTTTGAATGTCATAATACTTAAAAGGCATTAAGTATGTTCAGAATGCATAAATTCAACGGGCTAATACGTTTGTTTATTTTGAAGTTAGGTCTGTGAAAATAAAAAATATCTTATCTGGCGCTTCGCCGGCCGCTGCCGCGGCACGCTGGCTTCGCTCGTTTGCTCGCTCGGCTCACGCGGCGTTTTGGTCACTGTTTTAACCTAACCTAAAACAACTGTTAGAATTTCTTGGCTCCTTTGGTGGGGGGCTGCCCCCCCCCCCCCCCTCTTCTCTGTTTTTTCCATTTGTACAAAGTTCAGAACTTACAGAGTAAAAAAAAATTTTGAGCCAACAGCAAATAACTCCGGAGTTATTAAAAGGGTATCGAAAATTTCGTATTTATAGTCATTTTTATAAAATTAATGTTTTAAAAATTTATTATGCTTTAGGGTAAATCCGGGGTAGTTGGCCATAATTATTATTTCTAGGTTCTGCCATAAATAAAATAGAAACATTTCTATGTCCTTTTTTTCTTATTATAACACTTTAATCATTAAACTTCAGAATAATTAACAAATTTTAAAGATTTTTCAATGGGATCAACCTTAAAATGGGTTTAGTTCCCGTTCCTTAGTGCCCGGGTGAGACGGCCATAGGAATAAAGAAGAGAGAGCCAGTACTTGATGCTACGTTATGTTTTGGGTTTATGGTTTAATTGTTGATCATTTTTGCTTAGTTTTCGTCTCAAGCCAGTAATCCGTATTTTTATTTTATTAAGATTTTTTTATATTTTCTGTTGGTTATTTGGTGTACCTTCAAGGCGAACTGCAGATTCTTGAATAAAACATAGTCTGGTACTTCTGCTGGATCTGCTGGATTAAAAGGATAAACTGATAAGGCTGCCATTATGGCATCGTGCACTGAATGCACATGGCCATCTCTCCTAATATTTTGGAGGAGATGTCCACACATAATATAAAAATTTTGCCATGGTACCTACCAGGTGCGCAGTTTTGAAGTTTTAACAAAGCTCTACTCATAAACTAATAACCTTAAGTAAAAAATATCTGTTTAAATTATGAAATAATTTGTTCATATGTTTTAACCTGCACACACTATATTATTTTTTCATTAGGCTGAAACAATTATAGGGGCGTTAGCCACTTTTGCTTTTATTTTCACCACATTTTTGATCGTGCACCTGTACTTGTACACAATACCAAGCGAACTAAGTAGTAGGTAAAAGGTGCCGTCCAGTAAATAGTTTTAGAAATAATTCGATTGGCCTCTTCTCTACCATATGGCCATCTACCCCGGAATTACCCTATAAAGTTATGAGTTTTAAAGTATGCTTTACAAAATTATGACAAACGAAAACATGAATTTCGAAGATTATGCTTTTTAATATTAAGCCTTTCAACTATTATTATGCATAGGTTAGGAAATTAATGCCAAAGATTAAAATGCTTTTCAATATTATGCCTTATGTTATGATGATTGTATGCCAAGCCAAATGAAAGTATGACAATAAACTGTATCGGTTTTACTACAAAATATATAATATGATGCTGTCTCGTACAGACTTAAGGGATAGCATCACATTTAAACCTCAGATCATATAATACTATACTGAGATTTAAACACTGTTTACTTAAGTTAAACACAAGCTAAACAGTGTTTTGTAGAAGTTTATGTGAACGAGTAATCACCAACTACCAACTATCAGTAAGACGATTTCTAATTCTTTCGAAGTTAGTAAAAAATGTGTGTGAGGGGCGCCTACGAGGTGCTTGCCTAGGGCGCTCTCCACGTTTAATCCGCCTCTGATAAGCAACCTGTTATCTAACATTCACTACGACCGACAATACCAGATTTTCAATACTTAGTACGATGCAAAAGACCACTTATTTCACAAAATTAATTAACAATTAACCGTAAAAAATCCTCCAACCATTAGCCGTAAGCTGTTTTAAAACTAGACACTTAATTTAGATTATGCCCTTCTAGCATTAAGCAAAGAGTACCGAGACCATTTATCAAGTGGCTGAAAAAAAAAACGTTGATATTCTGAAACTGTTCTTTCGAATAATTATGCAAATGTCGGTGCCTCGTATTTTATCAAAGACTGTCACGTTTGCCGCTTGCCATTCCATGGGGGAATATCAGATGGTTTTTTAATTGAAATTAAATACTGATTAGTGTTTTAATTTTGTTAGTTAGTCTATGACAATGACCTACCATTTGAGATTTATAATTTCATTTACAAATAAGCACAGTTTGAGTGGTAAAATAGTACCTTAGAAAAAAAACCGACCCGTCTCACAACCTTCTCCGATGGGACTCGAACCCACGACAGCTCTAACCTCTGAGATACGGTGTCGTTACGAGAAGCGTCGAATTTATCCAATACTTCATACGCGCTGTATAGACACCGTTAATAAAATGTGTGGGATGTTGACAGAAATTTATAACAATCTCATGTATTTCGTCCACAGGTTCTCAAAGAGGCAAGCCCGCGCGCCGGAGATCATGAATGAAGTGAGCTCCTACCGCGACCCGCTGATGTACAACGAATGGCCAGTGTACACGGCACTACCGCGCGCCGCGCCAAGGTAAAGTAAAAAAACAATTTAAATAATTTATCTAATTCAGTCTAGCTAGACTGTTCCAGCACTTGTGAATGTCAAAGAAGCTAGGCAATCGGGTCACAAAGCCCTTAAGCCGTAGGCGTTTTGACCTTGTAAGGAGAAGAACCGGCAAGAAACTCAAGTCAGTCAAGTCTTGGTTTCTCTTCATTTTTCTCAACCAAACCCCTCAGTTTCTAAGGTCTCGTTCGTACCACTGTGAAAATTTCGGGATATTTCGGGCTAGACAAGAAGTCTAGCTTTTCAAAAACAATCTAATAAAAAAAAATCTAAATCAGTCTTTTAGACAATTTTGACACTTTCAGTAATTTCACCTGTTTTGACTCTTGTTTTGTTGTTACGTAAATGTAGTCGCTTACTGTGGCCTACCAGCCCTAGGGGATCAACTCTCCCACTTTGAGAAACCCTGATTTAGGTGATGACCAAAAATCGACATTGCTAGATTATCTGTATTATCCATAAAAAGTTAATGAATCAATTTTAGCTACAGCCAATACACTGAGAGTCTAACTACTTATAGTCAACGACTACATAGATTAAACTCGTCTCGCAGTAATTCTACTATTTATCTACTCACATAGATAGATTCTATGTATTATGTCATATAATAATATGTTATTATATCCAATTCACGAATGTAGTGCCTGTGGATAAATTTAGTAGGTAGATTTTAGCAGAACGCCGCCGCCCCGCTATATATTGTGTGCCAACGAAATTACTCTCGGGTACGACCCTTAATTGTGTTTTACTGGCTTCATACACGGTGCTAGGGGTGGCACAAGTCTAATATTATTTAACTAGCCAGAGAGAAGACAGAGAAAGAGGTAAAAAGGAACATAGGAGCATTAGCATTTAACCGTCTCTAAGGGCTAGTGGTAGGTAGGTGATTTTCTTAATAGATAAAAAAAATGAAAAGAAAAATACATACCACAGGTATCAGACCCGGACGTCCCGAGTTCGATTCCCAGTAGGGGTACATATAGCATTCGATTTGGTTGTTCTAAGTCCGCTTTGCTAGCTCATCATCACCATCATTAATCTAAGTCTCACGTCATGACAACGATGTTTTTAGCATTGTTGTGTTCCGGTAGTTAGAGTTAAGATAACCATTTCCTCAGTGGTTGAGGATTTGAGAAGTAGTGCGCTTCCACCTTCAGCCTTTCCTTCACTTACAGTGCCACAAATTTTTTTGTTCCGGTGGTCAAAATGTGAAACTAACGTGTTTTTTTTAATGCCATTTTGCTGTCAAGTTGATGTCCAACCATAGCGCTGCTGGCGGCTGAAAGTCTTAAAGTCAGGGCCGGTTAAATTGCTATAAAAAAAAGAAAAACGTACGTAGCGCCGCTGTCACCGGAACAGAAAAGGTTGTGGCTCTGTAACATTAGGTGTGATGAAGATCAAGTTCAACCCCGTTGTGGATTAAAAAAAAAGTAGCAGCCTCACATCAGAACTACAGTACTGTAGCTTTTAGTTCTCTTTCCTGTGGAATTAGTTTAGGATTAGTTTGGAAGATCATTTATTTGGTGCAGTATAAATTACATCATGATCATGAGGATTTTGAACTAACTGAAATATTTTTTAAACCTAATTTACTGGTGATTGTATACTTTTACAATGAAGCTACATTTTGGTAATACGGTATTTTACTGATTTTTTTTTATTTATTTAAAATGTTTTTCGAAATATTAGCTACACAAAACAAGTTTTCATTTTGAATTATCTTGAATATTTTCAAAGATATAGGACTTCAAACTTTATAATTAGACAAGGACAGGACGCTATCTTAGTGACGTCAGTGGGTTAGTAGCGTCATAGTCACGCCATAGAAGATTTCGTTTTAGAAAGAGACAGCTATAGTCAAAATCAAACAGACTATAATTCTTTTATTATAAAACAGATTCAAATTATTTTTTCACATTTGGTATTCTTAATTGCAATATTTTTTAGCGTCATCATTAAATATCTACATTTCAACAACAGTAAAATACCCTATTCTGTTACAATGCGACAGTCAGACAGATAGACTTACCTTAAATGCAATTATAAGGTCTGAGAACACAACCAAATCACCAGGATCAGTCGAGCTACAAACTCCTAGTACCAGCGCCATTGCTGAAAAGTCATCCCCCTCCCCCTCACTTGAGTCGGAAGTTTCCTGTGATTCTCAAAATATAACTCAGGATAATATGACAGACGACATATGCTCGCTCACGGAAAGACTATCTAGAAGTGTGGAACATACAATAACTAACGATATGTCTAGTGATTATGATTTACTGCGTGATGAAATCGATCAATTGAAAATTAAACTTATATCTACAGAAAACGAGTTAGAGAATAATATATTGGAAAATAATGAGTTAAAGAAAAATGCAGCAAAATTGACTAAAGAACTCCAATTACTTAAAAAAATCTTAATAAGTCCAACTATTATTAATCAAGATAGTAAACGACACTCTTTACAATCATTAGAGTTTTCCACACCACCTAAGGCTCTTTCGTCACCGAAGAAAACACGTACGCCGGATAACTTTATTTATCTTCAAAAAAAGATAAGTGAACTCAATCAGTCGCTGGCGGATGCACGCCGGGAAATAGGCGTCCTAAATAATGAAATAACTGACCTTAAACAAAAGTTAAGCTTGCCGTATACTGAAGAAAAAGACGAAGCAAATTACATATTATCGCCTAATAAAATAAGAAGTCCTCTGAACCTTCCGTTGCAAAAGGAACGTACAATTCATATATTGGGAGATGAACAACTAAGGGGAGTATCTGCAATGTTATCACACTGCAGATCCGGAAAGTGGAACGACAGATATAATACTACAGCAACAATACTACCTGGGGCTCCAAGTTCAGAAATTGTAAAATATTGCAAAAATATATCAATTAACTTGTCTCAAGATGATGTTGTGGTTTTAAGCTTTGGTTCCCATGATAATGATCTTAACGTGCTCCATTCTAATCTATGTATTGCTGTTAATATGCTCGCTAATTCATTTGTTTACATTGTCCCTGTACACTATAATCAACATTTCAATGAAAAGCAACTGTATACATATATGAAACTATGGACTAGACATTTTAACAATTGTAATGTAATTGATCTTAGCTTAAGTTATAATAATTATAATTCTTATGATAACTCTGGTATAAACATTATTTGCAACAAAATAAATTCATGTATTGACTATTATGAATATAAAAATCAATTTTTGACATTTAAAAATATACGAAATTTGACGAAAAGTAACTCAAAACTGACTAAAAATATGTGTAGTATCGACAATATCTTAAATACAGAATCCACAACACTCCCAAAAAAAGGTACGATGCCATTCTACTTCAAGGTTTTAAAAAAACCCAAAAGTGATCTCAGCGTCCCGCTGACAATACAAGGCTCTCCTACACTACAGAACGGCTCGGAATTTTTTCGAGACTAAAAGTAAGATATTTAAAGTATTACATCAAAATATTGCAAGTGTTTTGGCAAAAAAAGAAATACTAGACCTCACAATTCAAGAATTATCGGAGGAAAATAATGACCCTGATGTCATATGCCTGAGTGAAACTTTCATAGAGGCAGGTCAGGAAAATTATGTAAGAATTAATAATTACCAACTAATTTCTGCTTTCTCTCGAAATAATAAAAGAGGCGGAACTGCTATATTGGCTCGTAAAGGCTTGTGCTGTAGGGAGTTGACTTATATACAGAAACACGCGTCTCCTAAAATTTTTGAATTATGTGGTATCGAGATATTAGAGCACAAACTTGTAATCCTTTGTCTTTATAGGACACCCAAATCAGACCCTAATATACTTTTGAATAGACTGGACTGCTTATTGAATGAAATTTTTAGTAAATATCGTTACAAAATTAAAATAGTTATAGCTGGCGACTTAAATATAAATACGCTGCAAAAAAGTAAAATAACTGAACACCTTGACGACCTTTTACAAAGTTACAATTTGACCTCACATATTACAGTACCAACTCGGAAACTCTCATGCATCGATCTTCTAATAAGTAACACTAAAGAGGTAACTGCCTCTGTTCTACCACTTTACCTCTCTGACCATGAAACGTCCCAACTTTTGAGTTTTCCTGTAAATAATGTAAAAAAATCGGTTCAATCGTATTACATATATAAAACTGATTTAAGCCAAGAAAATATAATGAAGTTCAGACAATATTTAAACAGTATTTCATGGTCACATGTTTATAATGAAACTGATTTTAATAAAAGTTTTAATAACTTCCATGAGGATTTTACTTTGTTGTACAAGTTATGTTTTCCTAAACTTAAAGTAAAAATAAATTTAAAAAAAAGAAAGGAAAACTGGATAACCAAAGGATTAAAAATAAGCTGTAAGAATAAACGGAAAGGTCGTTATAACTACTACAAGAATAAAACTACAGCGAATAAATTAGGCTACATAAAATATTCAAATATATTAAAGAGATGCATATATAATTCGAAGAAAAACTCAAATATCTCCTTCATTTGTCGAAGTAAAAATAAATGCAAAGCTTCTTGGACACTGATAAAAAATGAATTAAATATCGCTGAATCTAATAACTATATCGACAAAATTAAAAATAATGATTCTATCCTATCTGACCCAAAAAGCATAGCTACTGCATTTAATGATTTCTTTACTGCTGTCACTGATAAAGCCTGTAGCGATAATCATAAGATTATTAATCAAAAACGTATCCCTAATTCTGTTTTCCTAAAACCGTTGTCTGAAGCTGAAGTAAGAAAAGAAGTAATTCTATTAAAACCAACCAAATCGGTAGGATACGATGAAATCTGTACAAAGATTTTAAAAATATGCATTGATGATGTAGTTTCTGTTTTAACACATCTAATAAATGTATCTTTCACTTCAGGCATCTTCCCTGAAGCACTAAAACAAACAGTAATTAAGCCGATGTTCAAAAAAGGAAACTGTGATGAAATGAATAGCTATCGTCCCATTGCACTAGCACCGATACTGTCAAAAGTAATAGAAAAGTTAATGTATAAACAGCTAATTGAATTCTGTAAAAAATATAATATTATAAACTCAGAACAATATGGTTTTCAACAAAATAAATCTACAACGTTAGCTGTGCACAAACTAATTGATACGGTGGTAACTAGTATTAATAAAAAACAATTAACCACTGCTTTATTTATTGATTTGTCAAAAGCTTTTGACCGCGTTTCCCACCCACTCCTATTAAGTAAACTCGAAGCCATCGGCATCAGAGGGCCTGCTTTTGATTGGCTGAAGTCATACCTTGATAATAGGAAACAGTGTGTCGTTATCAATAAATTAAACAAAAACAATGAAGTTGAGTCGTACTCGTCAACATACAAGGGCAATGATTATGGTGTACCGCAAGGCAGCGTGCTGGGACCAGTTTTATTCTTACTATACATTAACGACATTTCACAAGTAACTAACCATAAATGTATTTCATTTGCAGACGACATTTCGATTGTAGTGACATCAGATAATAAAAAATGTACAACTAATGAACACGAAATTGACATTAATAGCACAATTCATAATTTAATTAATTACCTTGACATGCATAATTTAAAAATAAATCTGACAAAAACTAAATATATTCAATTTAACAATCATAAAAGTATCAACCTTAATATTCATTATAAAGATGTAAAAATAGATGAAGTTAAGCAAACTAAATTTCTAGGGTTAACAGTAGACCGTGACATAAATTGGAAAACACATGTAGATAATGTTTGTATTAGAATTAATAAGTTCTTGTATGCTTTAAAACAAGTCAAGAATGTGACAAATGTAAAAACAGCCATATCTACTTACCATGCCTATGTGATGTCTTTATTACGATATGGCTTAATAATCTGGGGGAATAGTACAAATGTCAACAGAGCTTTCGTTGCTCAGAAAAAATGCGTACGAGCCATATGTGGTGTTCCTCCACTCACATCATGTCGTACGTTATTTCCGCGTCTGGGCTTACTGACTCTGCCATCACTTTACATATATGAGGTATGTGTATTTGTAAGACAAAATATTAAACTATTTAGGAAAGCTTGTGATAATTATCCCCGCAATACTAGAAATCCAAATAGACTTGTACTGCAAGAAAAACCTCACACATTACAGTATTCTAAGAGCTGTCTAACTATGTGTGTTAAATTGTTTAATACTCTACCTGATAGTATGAAATGTTTAAATATTTTTAATTTTAAAAATGGTTTGTTTAAATGGCTATTGACGAAAAACTTTTATGACATTAATGATTTTTTGACTAAACGACATAATTAAATAATTTGCAATTTAAATCTGTGACATTTCAAACTTTAATATAATTTTATTTTCTAATGTATGAAATGTAATCTATATAATGTATAAATTTTAATTTAAATTTTCGAACAATAACTGAGAACTGAATATAAATAAAACTGTAAAATTTGCATGCTTAGTAATAGGCGAAACATGTTGTACAAACAAATGTAACCTACCATCATAATTACCATGTTTGTGGCAAATAAATAAATTGATTGATTGATTGATTGATTCATAATTATTATACCACTGATTGCTATAAAAGAATTTTTTTTCAAAAGCATGACACATTTAACTCCTAAAATAATAGACAAATTAAATTAATCTTGAAAATAAAATATGTAAATTAATAAAGTGAGTAAAGTGTCAACCCTATCCTATAATAGTACGTATAAGGCTA
This sequence comes from Crambus lathoniellus, assembly GCA_949710035.1. NCBI lineage: Eukaryota > Metazoa > Arthropoda > Insecta > Lepidoptera > Crambidae > Crambus > Crambus lathoniellus. The sequence goes on along the minus strand of OX453323.1, from coordinate 11,191,317 downwards.
GAGAGAAATTTACGTATAGGCTCACCTGAATTTTCAATTGAGGTTAAATGCCAATACTGAATCCTGAATAAAAAACTGAAAAGTCAGAACCGTGAAACCTATCTATTGTAGTGCCTACGCGAATGTGTTTATCTATAGAATATAGTTCAAATTGTCAATGCGAGTTCTGTAAGTGGTTGAACTTTAAGTTCTTAGTAGAAAATGTTGTCTCTATCAGGGGCCCGATTCTCAGGCATTCGATTTTTTTCAGTGTGGTAATTCGTATGTCGAACATTTTGTTTGTGGTTTCTATTGAAAAGTTAGAACGTTTCAAACAAACTAAGCTGTCCCACATGTCAACAAATTCATTTTGACAGCTAAGTTCATATACGAACATCTATTGGTTTGTTTTGTACCACTCGTAGCGTTCGACTGGTTTTCGATCGAACTTTTTCGATTGTGAAATTCTGACAATACAAAAACTTATTAATATATAAACTTTTTAAATATTTGAATTTCGAGCTTATAAATGTGAACTTTTCTCGATTGCGTGAGAATCGGCCCCCTGATATAAAAATCTGTTTGCGTAGGATCACCGTGAAAGGTCGTGGGTTCGATTCCCATCGGAGCTAGTTGTGAAACGGGTCGTTTTTTTTCTTATACTTTCTTTTTCAATAATAAAAATTGCATTGTGAAGGCAAAAAGGTAAAAGTAATTTTACACAAACCAGTCCCGTTGATCATTTTTGGAACCATTTTGCCAGCTAATTTCGTAATCCAAGTGGCTCCACTGTATTTGGCTGTCACTGGATCAGACATATACAGTGGCACAATCTTTTCTGTTCCGGTGACAGCGGCGCTATGAACGGTTTTCTTTTTTTTGTAGCAATTTAACCGGCCCTGACTTCTAAGACCTTCAGCCGCCAGCAGCGCTATGGTTGGACATCAACTTGACAGCAAAGCGACATTAAAAAAACACGCTAGTTTCACATTTTGGCCACCGGAACAGAAAAGTTTGTGGCACTGTACAGTGTGACGTTTTCTTTTCTGGTCTGGTGGCCAAAAACGAGAACTAACGTGTTTTTTATGACATTTCGCTGTCAAATTGTTTTCTAACCATAGCGCTGCTGCCGTCTGTACAGTGCCACAAACTTTGCTGTGCCGGTGGCCAAAATGTGAAACAGCGTGTTTTTTTTTTAATGTCATTCTGCTGTCAAGTTGATATCCAACCATAGCGCTGCTGGCGGCTGAAGTTCTTAGAAGTCAGGGCCGGTTAAATTGCTACAAAAAAAAGAAAAAACGTACGTAGCGCCGCTGTCACCGGCACAGCAAAGTTTGTGGCACTGTAGGTCTTCTAAGTAAGTCATATAGAAACAAGCATCCACTTTTTCACTATGGCAACTTTGAATGCAATATTTAGGTTGTATATTACAAACGTAGCAAAACCAGAAATATCCTTTACAAAATAGACATTTCGAACTCAAGTTTGTAGCAAAAACAGCATCATCACCCATATGATTGACGCGAAGACAAAAACAAAAATGTCTTCTGTACTTTACATTTCGGCTCATTGAGTCACACCAATGATTTTTGTTATCAGCATAATTATCTAAAAAATATGTAACTCGAGAAAAAAGAATCTGTTTTTATTTTTTTCCTATCTTCAAAAATGACTGAGATATTAAACGTTAAAGTACGGCCTCCGAGGAAAATTTGGGTGAACCAATGGCATTAACGTGTGACGTCACGTCGCACTTCCGTATACCTACATAGAATCCTTTGGCTATATAGTTGCGCTCTCACGGTTTCGTAATAAATTTATTTATTTTTCTTATAGTCGATCAATGAAATGTTTAAGTATTTTGTAATGAGCCCATGTGAAAAAACACCTTCAAATAATGATTTATTTTCGTGAAAAATAAATTAAATCAACTTTCGTAATGGCGGGCGGGATTCTGTCAATCATATAGCAACCGTCAAAACAAAATGTACTTACAACCTAAACCTGACTTGGTAGTTAAATATGCACCCTAAAAACTGACAGCCATTTCGATAATTTTATACTGCTAGTGGCGCCTCCACCACTGTTCAGATAAGTTTGTGGGATAAATGTCTTTCGGTATCGACAGTAGGTGACAGTTTTAGAGTGCGCCTGCGCGCGGTCGAAATTGAATACTAATCATTTACCATAACCTTAGAACGAAGAAAATGTACTGTAACTAGCGTCAAAAACGCACGAGTTGCGCGAAGATTGCGCACAGACGAACTCTATGTAGGTACAGTTAGACGAAAATCACCCGCAACAGCCGCAAACGGAGATGTCAGTGCGACATGACGTCATCGCGCAAGGAAAGGAAAGCAAATTTTCAAAAGCTGGTGAAACTTTACAACGCTGTATCTTTGGAAATCCTGGCCAGATTTCGATGAAACAAAAACTATTAGTACTTGCACGAGTACGCGCATTAAATGCAGTAATTTTTATAGTCATATTTTGATGTGTTGGTGTGACTCATTGTATGTTGCTGCCTTTATAGGCTATGATACCCTAAATTATGTTAACTAATTTTCCCTTCCTTCCAGGTTTAGATATCAGTATCCCACGCTGCCGCGCGAGGCTTACGGCCGGGTGGTCACCAAGGCTCCTCCGAATGTGGTGCGCACTCCTGACTACGACGAGGTGAGTACCTACTTCCTTTGTATCCTTTGTACACTGTGGTATCAAAAAAATCAAAAAAAATATTTATTTCGTAATAATAGAACTGTTATGGTTTATAACCATAACAGTGCATGGAGATCCTCTTTTAGGTATAAAAATACTTGTACTAGAAGATCTCGCTCTTCCTCAATGTTTTTACAAATACTTTTGTTACAGAAATACCATTAGGTGTCAAAATTATACTTTTATAAAAATAAAACAGAAGAAAAGAATAAAATATTTTTAGTTACACAATCAACTACGATATGGTCTGTGTGTGTGTGTGTGTGTGTGTGTGCGTGCGTGTGTGCGTGTTTGTGTATGTGTGTGTGTGTGTGTGTGCGTGTGTGTGGTCGTGTGTGTGTGCCCGTGTGTGTGCGTGCGTATCTGTGTGAGTGTATGTGTGAATGTGTATGAATGTGTGTTTGCGTCCTCATTATCGATATTTTATTTTAATATATTTTTTATTTCCTCATAGTCTTTACCCTTCAGCCACTCAATGACAAGCCACACAATGGTATGCAATAAACTATTACTAATGTTATTACCTACCTACCTATAACCTACCTATTACCAACTTTAGTAATGAGTATAGAGCAGGGCTTCTCAAACTGTGCGTCGCGACATACTCCTAGGGACGCGGACGTCGCGAGGCGTTCTATGTACCTACACTTTGTGAATGTCTTGAAACTCAGTTTCTTAAGAATTTAGTGTTATATCGTAACTGCAAATTCAAACTGATGACGACCGATTTGGCGCAGGGATAGGCTAGGCTAACCACCTTCTGCGCCAGAGGTATCGGGTTCGATTCCCGAACAAGACAAATATTTGTGTGCATGAACATGTCTATTTGTCTTGGTCTATTACATAGATAACATCTATGTATAATAAGTATGTATTTATAAACAAAAAGTATTTATGTAAGTATATATTTATCCGTTATCAAGTTTTCTATGATACAGTTTCTTATTGAAATAAACATGGGCTTAGATAATTGGTGTGAATGTAAGAAGTTATTTATTTTTATTTATTAAACTTAGCCCCGTTTTGAAAGGCTATGGCTGAAAAGCAAGCACATCCTTCTCATTAGTTAGTAGCCATATAAAAAGTAAAATGAATATCTCCTTTCATTGTAGTTATGATTGGTTAGTAAAAAAAGCACAGAGGGGGGCGTCGCCATCGATTGGTAAATGGCCAAAGGCGTCACAGTAAAAAAACGTTAGGGAACCCCTGCATGCGTAGCATGACAAACCCGAGTAGAGTTTTGTCTACCTCGAAAGTCCATAATTGACAGCAGAACAATAGCTTTGTCTACGATGAAATGTCATTTTAGACGTTTCGATATATACAAAACCTTTCTCGAGTTCGTCATGCTACCCGTCATGGTATAGAGTATAGGTATTGAGTCTTGAGACTAATATGTTTATTGAAAATATTTTTTTTCAGTTTTAGTTCCATGTATGGGGAGTCCCCCTTAATTTTTTTTTTTTTTTTATAAAAATCCTAGAGCGGTTCACAGAATATATCTACCTACCAAGTTTCAAGTCTGTAGTCGTAATAGTTTTGGAATAAAGTGGCTGTGACATACGGACGGACGGACGGACGGACAGACAGACAGACAGACAAACAGACATGACGAAACTATAAGGGTTCCGTTTTTTGTCATTTGGCTACTGAACCCTAAAAAACGCCCAGCAGTGGGCGTCGATCGGCTGACATGATGATATAAAAAATCGCTCAGCGTCGTTACTTAAATCATCGTGAGACGTGTCGGTTTAGATACGGAGGTCAATTTCATACTCACTATCCCTCATACTGTGAAAAATTGGAACACGTCCTGACACACATAAACGAGATCACGACCCTCCCACGCATGCAAAGTCGCGAGCAGTCACTAGTCAGTAGTCACATAATATGAGATATTACACTGTGGGTGTGCGATATTTTAACACTTTCACTGCCAACTACGAGTATGAGTACGTAGTACATGATCTGGAGCCAAATGCGAACTACGATTATTATTCTTGTAGAAGTTACATTTAGTGGATTTCTTACTGAGTTTTGAACGCTTGCAGAGGAAGGAGGACAGAAATTAATAATAATAATAATAAAAAGTTTATTTCCACCAAAAGTTTTACATAAAATCTTACAAGTAATATTATATTTAATTGGTTTGTGTGTACTGTTGTCCTTACTGGGTCACAAATTGATTCTCTGACGTTGGTAATAAAACAAAATTTGAATAATAGCAATTTAATTTATTTTAATAACATAATAATAATAGGTGGGTATATATTAATAATATATAATAATAAAATATGATATTATCTTGATTATTTATAATTAAAATTGGTATTTATAAGTAGGGCAGGCGTACCGGTTTTGGCCACTGTACCGGTTTTGGCCACTTTTTGCTCTAAAAGTTTTCTAAACAACTTTTAGCCATTTTTGATAAAAGCAATTAAAATAAGGTATTTTAAGGTAATAATAACAACCGTTAGAATTCCTTATGTCATAAGATTTTTTTCAATAAATTCCATTTTCTGTTTGAAAAAATGTTTTGTATGAAAATTTTAAGAAATTTATTTTGCATGAAATACTTTATAAACCTTTGTTTTTTTACAATTAAATGTTGTTTTGCAATTGACTGGTTTCTAGCGTATTAGAATATATTGATTTTACCTGGGTTTGGTTTTGATTTTTCGCAATACTTACAAAAGTTTAACTATCAGTAAGTGGCCAAAACCGTTACATTTGGCACCTCTCACACATTGTGTGTAATATAAAAAAAACTATTTTACTTTTATAAATTTGAAAAATGTATCTTTAAAGGTAGATAAATTATCTATAATTTAAGATATAATTTGTGTCTTAAATACCTAAGACCATTTAGTACTTAATGCTTAAAAGTCAAAAAATCCTTAAAGTGGCCACAAAGGGTACCTCTGCCCTACATTTTCATTTGGTTTGTGAAAATTATGTTTAGCTGATGTGATGATACCATTATGGTTCTTTTGCATGCTGTTCTATATATATGGCGAAATAGGTTCAAAGCTACTATTTATTTCTATATTTAACACCAACTTTCATGTGTACCTACCCTATTTAATAGAAAATAAAGTATTTGTGAGTATTTGTATTTAAACCATTTTTAGAAAATCATGTAATTTTTTTTTAGGTACAGTGACTAAGATAGTATCTACGAGATAACTCGTATTTTACATTTTGTATCGTAGCAAATAAGATAAAAAAAATTGCTACCTCCTATTATACTCGTGTGGCAGCAAACGTGTTATAAAAAGGAACGGTATTGTTACATGATCACGTGGATTGTATTACTGTTCCAATTAACGTCACATAAGATGGATGTGCCTATTTGTTGGGATAAACATTTTTATTTGAATAAATATAAAGTAAAATTTTATTAGGATATATTAAATTAAAATAAACAAATATTGGACACCATCACACATACTATGCGATTATTATAAGAATAGGACGGGTTGTTGACAAACTTCACTCTGAAAAGGTACAGTTCGCAAGAAAGTACAAAACAAAATGAAAATAGTTTTTTTTTATTTTGGCAGAACGTGGTTTGAGTATTGCCACTTTCAAAACGAAGTTTTATTTTATATTTTTAATCCACCTACGTGCTTTGCAATGTCAGAAGGAAAAGTCTTCAATGTCTTTGTAGCAGTAGCAGCTGCAGTAGCAGTTTAGACCAGCGGGACGAATTCTCAAAGGAATGGAATAGAAGAGGTGGAATAGCATTAGCAAGCATAATGTGTATTGATTTACAATTGGCGGATTCACGAAAGGCGCCTCCCCGAGTGGCTTGATTGAATCGCTCCCCGTGATACCAATACCTGGCGCACCCTGGTAACAGCTAGATTCTGCCGAATCTAACTTAAATCAACGTGCATAATCTAGCTGGCCAATCCTTTTACCATGATAGACCAATACAATTTTTCACTAGACCCCCAATTTACCAATTTTATTGTAAAGTTATTAATTTTATTAATTTTATTGTAAATTATTTTCATAACTTGAATTCCTGTTTAATTTAAATATTAAACCAGTAAATAGAATCAACATTCAATTTATTCTGTGTTATTGAAGCATAGTATTAAAGTACCCCGCAGAACAATAAGTATGAAAAAATGGGTTCAGCAGTTAAATATCACAAAATTTTAATTTGATTGAGATTCAAATTACCTGATCATTTTCGTAAAAGCATACTTTCATGAGTCCTATACTTTTCGAAAAAATCAAGTTAATGATTTGTATTTTTCTACAAATTATTCATATGTTTTGGTTTGCACGAACATCATTATTAATTTATCGTAAGCTATGACATGATCAGCCCCCTGATTCACGATTTAAATTTCTTTTTTGCACACCATACTGAAGTGAAGTGAAGTTAGTTTGACAGCACTTTGACAGCTTGACGTCACAACATGGCGGCGTCCCTATCCTATTCTTATAATAATCGCATAGTACATTGTTCTAATGCCAAACTGTAGTAGCTTAATAATAATATAAATAATAAAAATAATAAAGCTTAAGCACTAACTGTTATGGAAATTGAAAGAAAATATTGATAAGTTTGTTGTCAATATTTAACCGACCTGGAATAGAATCCGGGACGTCCTGAGATTGCGGCGGCACCTTTGAAAATCGGTGCGTACAGCCAGAGTCTTTAGTCGTTTCGCCCCACAAGCGATTCGCCCCGCGGGGCGAATCGCCCAAGAGTCCTTTTTGATTGGGTTCTTTCGCCCCGCGGGGCGAATAGCCCAAGAGTCATTTTTGAATGGGTTCTTTCGCCCCGCGGGGCGAATATTAAAAAGAATATTAATAGGTATTAAAAAGTTTACTAATCGTTGATATTTATATATGTCTTTTCATAAATATGTATCAACGATTAGTAAACTTTTTAAAGTTATAAACAAAAATGTAAATATATAAAATATAAAAAAAAAACTTATATAAGTACATGAGCATTTTAGAAAAAAACAAAGTTACTTTATCTACATAAAATAGGTTAAGTACATACTACATTTTGAAAGTATAAATTAAACTTAATAAAACACAGTCCTTAAATATTGTACATAAGCAAATATTTGTTACTGAAATTAATAAATAGCAAATTATGTGTTGGTATTTTCTCTGAACAAAAATCAAACATTAAAAGCTGATCTATGTCAACATAAATACCATAAATTTGTATCTTAAAAAACTCTTTTATTTCAAATGCTTTACACTATAAAACAGTAGATCTTTTGTGCACGCCATAAGTTGACAAAAAAAAATTTAAAAAATCCAAGGTGGCGGCCAACTTTATTGTTTGTAGGTCGACTTCGATGAAACTCGGTTTTTAGTACTATTTTGACATGAAAACAGCGACGCAATGTTAAAAATATTAAAAATCCAAGATTAAAAAAACCAAGTTTCATCGAAATCAGCCCACAAACAAAAGAATTGACCGCCATCTTTTATCTAAGACTTTTTAATATTTTTAACATTGCGTTGTTGTTTTCTTGCCAAAATAGTACCTAAACCCGAGTTTCATCGAAGTCAGCCCGGCCCACAAACAAAAAAGTTTGCCGCCATCTTGGACTTTTTTACATTTGTAACATTGCGTTGCTGTTTTCTTGTCAAAAAAGTACCAAAAACAGAACTTTATCGAAATCGGCCCACAAACAAAAAAGGTGATCGCCATCTTGGATTTTTTTATATTTTTAACATTGCGTTGCTGTTTTCTTGTCAAAAAAGTACGAAAAACCGAGTTTCATCTAAATCGACCCAAAAACAAAAAAGTTGGCCGCCATCTCGGTTTTTATTTTATTTTTAACATTGCGTTGCTGTTTTCTTGTCAAAATAGTGCTAGAATTCGAGTTTCATCGAAATCGGCCAACAAACAAAAAGGTGGCCGCCAGCTTGGATTTTTTACATTTTTGACGTTGCGTTGCTATTTTCTTGTCAAAATAGTAAAAAACCGAGTTTCATCGAAATCGACCCACAAACAAAAACGTTTGCCGCCATCTTGGATTTTTTTACATTTTTAACATTGCGTTGCTGTTTCCTTGTCAAAATAGTACCAAAAAATAAATTATAAAAAATAAAAATTAATTAAAGTAACGTACTATGTAAGTAGAGTATGTAAGAAATTTGTAAATAAATATTTCATAATAGTTTTACTTACCTAATAAAAAGCTAACAATTTTAACTTCTCGTTACAACCCTACCAAAATTTTGCACGCTCTGTGAAGTTAACTCTCTGATAGTACTCATGTGCTAGATGCTAGAAATCTCCCCGCCCCTCCAAAGCCATAACAAAATTTCAGTATTTTAATATAAATAACAGTTGAAAAATATTTGTACAAAAATGTTTATACTACAAGAATTTTAGAGTACCAAAAAAATTTTCTGTACTGGAATCAAAATATATTTATATGACGTCATACAGAAAACCGTTATACCGTTATTCATACCGGTAAACAGTCCTTGGGCCGAACCGACCCATTCCAAAAGAACCTTGGGCGTTTCGCCCCACCGAAACCACTGCGGGTCGAATCGCCCCATTCAGAAACAGTGCTTGGGTTATTCGCCCCGCGGGGCGAACCGCTTGTGGGGCGAAACGACTAAAGACTCCTCAGCCACGGAGGTTGTATGGGGCCAGCGAGCGCAGAATCACGAAAAAACTTTTCTATGGAACAGCTGTTTTTATACGCGATTCTACGGCTGGCCTCATAGTAAAATTTGATAAATGAATAATAAATAAATAAATAGCTTTTTACAATCACACCAATTACCTAAGCCCATGTTTATTTCGTTGAGAAAATGTGTCATGGAAAACTTGATAACGGATAAATATATACTTAAATACTTTTTTGTTTGTAAATACATACTTAAGATACATAGAAAACACCCAGAACAAGACAAATAGATATGTTCATACACACAAATATTTGTCTTGTTCGGGAATCGAACCCGAGACCTCTGGCGCAGAAGGCAGTTATCCTACCCCTGCGTCAAATCGGTCGTCGATATTGATGGTTTTTTTTATCCACAACGGGGTAGCACTTAGCCTTCATCACACCTAATGATAAACACCTAATCACCTATTGTCACCTAAATCTTTGTACTTAGGTATTAAATTTTGGTGGTGTATAAAATGGGAATAAGAGGTTTTTCTCATTTATCTGGATTGAGTTTTATCTTAGAAATAGAGCTCATTATTTAGAATTACAAAATGTAAATAACGAAACAGGTACAATACAATTTATTTGATCTGTCAGAGTTCTTGTAAACAGCTCTATTTCTCAAGGAAGCGTATTGGGGTGTATTCTATTCCTCGCTTATATAAATTATCTACCTAACATATTAGATAACCATTTGCACTCTTTTTGCAAACGACCTTTTTCTAACGTCTGAAATAGAAAATAAATTAAAATTTATCTATACTAATATAATAAAGAGGAAATATTTGATTGTTTGATTGTTTGCATCGAATAGGCTCCGAAACTACTGGACCGATTTAGAAAATTCTTTCACCATTAGAAAGATACATTCTTCCCGAGTGTCATAGGCTATATTTTATCCCGATATTCGCACGGGAACGGGTACCGCGCGGGTGAAACCGCGAGGATCCGCTAGTGTTAGATAAAATGAATGATTGGTCAAATAGCAATAGTTTGCAACTAAACTTAAATAAAACAAAATTATTTCAGTAAACCATTTCGAAAACCCCCATTACATAAGAAGCTGACATTTTCAAGATTCGTGTTTTCATAGTTAAAAATAATAAAAAAATATTGAATCACATACTGTTTAAAGATAGAAGGGTACAGGGGCAAAACAAGGAATGTCACAAAACAGATTTTTGTGTAATTTACATTTTAATGTAAGTATATTTGTGAACATTTGTCAAAAGTTTATTTGTATTTACAGCCGATCTTTGTAAAGTAAACTTAGGTTCCTATCAGTAAATTAATAAAAAATAATTACAAGACAAAAATAATAAAAAAATAAAATAAAAAATAAAAATCAAAAACCTGTTGGTGACATTTCTTGTTTTGCCCCTGTACCCTTCCAGTATGTGATTCAATATTTTTTTAATTATTTTTAACTATGAAAACACGAATCTTAAAAATGTCAGCTCTTAGTCGATACTTGTCGATATTGAATGAATGAATGAATAAAATTTTATTTGCAAAACCAAGTGTCACACACAATAGATCTTAAATCATTAATAAATTATTTTATTGCCCATCACTCACTAAGACCATCACTCTTTTTGCAAAAAAACTGCACTTATGCGTTACGAGGGCAAAAAACCCCACATTTTATTTGACCAGATCCAAACCACGGGCGGCGGCAGATTTAGGTTAATAAATTCATTGTCATTATTTATCAAGACTAAAATCAATGTTTTTGTCTGACTTCAAGCCAAAAAACGGATTTTAGTCTCTTTTACGAGGTCCAAAACGCCGCGTACCGCACCAGCAGAAAGTAATAAGCTAAATCAGAGCCGCATTGAACTGTCAAACAACTTAAGAAAATTGTATCAGCTTATAGCTTATAATTTAGTAGAATTTCTAGAAAATAAACACTAATGAACACAAAACTTCAGCATCTCCGAGTTTGACCTAATAAATAAATAAATAATAGATAAATTTTTTCTTACAATCACACCAATTACCTAAGCCCGTAGTTAATTTCTTAAGAAACTGTGTCTACGTGAACTTGATAACGGATAAATATATACTTATATACTTTTTGTTTGTAAATACATACTTAATATACATAGAAAACACCCAGACCAAGACAAATAGACATGACATGCACACAAATATTTGTCTTGTTCGGGAATCGAACCCGAGACCTCTGGCGCAGAAGGCAGGTAGTTTACCCCTACGCCAAATCGGTCGTCAAAATATTAGTAATATTATGGGAATAACTAAAAGCTAATAAATTAATAAAAGTAGGTAGATAAGTATGTAGGTACCTATACATAAATATAACTGTGTTTTTAATCTATTAACTTATAGCATTATATAATAATTTTAGAATAAGTATTTTACCATGCCCTCACGGGGTGCCACATGTATGCTTTAAGTATATAATGTTCTTAAAACTGTGACATGGAATAAAAATATCTGTAAGTATTTAAAACTTCAAACCAAAAACTGGAAAACACATTCAGGAAGAGGTACCGGTTTTTTTTAATGTATCAAAGAAGAGATTCTTTCAATTACAAAAGAAAAACAAATATTGCCATCACAAACCAAATAAGTTTGTATTTGCTTGTTTACAAAACAAATAATGAAATAACACAAAATCACATTAAATTCGCTTCGTTTAAAAACTTCGTTCAAAGCAAGTCGGAAACAATGGCCGCTCAGCTCAAGGCATTCAGGGGCGGTACCGTCAGCAAATTAAGTTCGTCTATTAATAGCGACGGCTTAAAAAGTTCCCATAAGGAGCTTGTGTAGCTTTTCAGCCACACAATTTTACCACAGTTCAGGGCCGAAACACAATTTTGTCGTCGTCGTCGTCTCGCACCGCGAAAATAATAATAATAATAGTATTTGCTTTATTTTCTCCACAATAATAATAATGTTACATTTTAAGTTTTGTTGTATTCAATTTTGTGTTAATCCTACTAATATTATAAATGTGAAAGTTTAGATGTTTGGATGTTTAGATGTTTGGATGTTTGTTACTCAATCACGCCAAAACGGCTGAACGGATTTGGCTGAAATATGGGACATAGATACTTTGTAGCCTGGAGAGGAACATAGACTACTTTTTATCCCGGAAAAACATCATATTCCCGCGGGATAACGTTATGTAGTCCACGCGGGCGAAGCCGCGGGCGGAAAGCTAGTTACCTATATAATGTCACCGGAAAATAATAAAAACCGCAAATTTATAAATTTCCTAAAAAAATAACCACGAAATTTAAGGAATTTCCTAGGAAATTTATAAATTTGCGGTTTTTGTTATTTTCCGGTGACATATACAATGCTTACCCTAGAGTACATCCTACTAATCCTACTAATATTATTTTGAAAGTTTAGATATTTGGATGTTTGTTACTCAATCACGCCAAAACGGCTGAACGGATTTGGCTAAAATTTGGGACACATATACTTTGTAACCTGGAGAGGAACATAGGCTACTTTTTATCCCGGAAAATATCACTTTCCCGCGGGATAACGTCGTGTAGTCCACGCCCGCGAAGCCGCGGGCGGAAAGCTATTAGGTAAATATTCACCGTGACACTGTAGTAGGTACAGTACAGTACATACAGTATTTGCCTTTCAAATATTGGATAAACCCCGGTTATTTTAGTGGTGTGGCCTCGTTGATTTGAGTTTCAAATCGGTTTCAACGGTTTTTGCAAAACCATTTCGAAATGCAGATGTCGAAAAAATAATTGTAAAGTTACAATACAGTTTCAAAATAACTATTGGTCGTTACACCTGTTTTCAAAATAACTAATGTACGAAATCACTACTGGTCATCTCACCTAACCTACGAACAACTCACCTACGGTTATTTCACCTACGGTTGATTGAACTACTGGTCATTTCACCTACGGTCATTTCACCTACGGTCAACTCACCTACACGGTTTATTTAGTTTAAAAATAGTGACTCATGTACAGACACGAGCAATAATATTATGTATACAATACAACATAGAACTTTGTCATATCACACTGTAGCGTTCCAAAAGAAAACGATCAGTGTCACAGAAGTCATTCAATATTGTAATATGACATAGTCCTATGTTGTATACATATTATTGGTCGTGACTGTATTGCTGTTAGGTGCGAGGAGCGAAGCGACGAGCATGTTAGGTTTACATGAACATACCGCGCGAGCCGAGCGAGCGAAGCGAGCGTGCCGCGGCAGCGGCCGGCGAAGCGCCAGAAACGACTATATACATATTCCCATTTCCTATTAAACTGAAGTAGGGGGTAGGGGGGGTGTATAAAGTCGATTCTGGTCACTGTTCTAACCTAACCTAACCTAAAACGTCTGTTACATTTTGTTGGGTGGCCCCCCTTGGCGGGGGGCTTCGCCCCCTGTCCCTCCTTTTATTTTTCCCAAAAGATATAAAAATTTTGAAATAAGTAACAAAAGTTTTTTTGAGCAAAAAAAAAAAAAAATTTTATATGTCCATCGGATGCCTCCTAGGTATCTCCGGTGAACCATAGGGAATCGAAAATTTTGTTAGATTTCAGCTATGACACACCGTTTTCGAGATATTTGCATATTTATAAAATTCATTCTTGAAAATTTTGCAAGTCCCCGCTTCATACTAAAACAGTAAAAAAAAAATTATGTTTGCGACACCCTAACCAAAAAAACAATCCAACGCGCCCAAATCCATTTAATAAACTTTCCAATTCATAAGCTTGTAGGCGAGTCGTTCATAGTCGAAACAACCAGTAGATGAAATGAACATTAGGCCAATCGTCCGTTAGTTGAATCAACTGTAGTTCAATCAACCGTAGGTGAAATGAACAGTAGTTGAGTCGTTCAATAGTCATTATGAAAATATGTGAATCGATCGTAGTTATTTCGACCATAGTCGTAATGACCGTAGTTATTATGATACATACCCATTCGCTTTCATTCAAGGAATTATAATGACTTACTTACATTATATTTTATATGTTATTTCAATTTCGTATTTAGCTATTTTTTACTCACCACCTTATACACTGATTCACTTTCACTCACACACACACACACACACACACATACACACACTAATGCATCAGCATGAGCTTTGCAACTTTATTTGATGTTTTCAGGACGTTGTTGTTTGTTTGTGTCATAAGTAAGTAATTCATATTAATCTATTTTAGAAACCCTGTAATTTGTCTTTATTATGAATACATTTATTTTTATATTCTTATCTTTAGCACTGTTGGTTTTCAATAAATAAAAAAGTGCTGTATTAGCCTAAAATGAATAATGGTTTTAAAATTTGAATTCTTGAATTTTGAATAATTTGAATATGTATTTAAATTTTTACGTACCTAGTGGAAAATTTAAAAGACTATTTTCCCCAATTTTTTTCTAAATTTCATAACGAATCGGAATAACTTAAGGCGCTACTCGGAAAAAGTATGGAATTTTTGCATTTGACTTTTTGATTTCAAACTATAGGACGGTTACAGTTGTTACAAATCTGGTACTTAATAAGATATATATTTCTTCATACCTTTATCTAGATTTGTATAGTTTCAAAGATAAGATTTTATGATTTTGCCTCGACACTTTTTCTTTTTGAAAAGACCTGTAAAAAATACGAAAGTTCAAGATTATTCTTAAATGGGGTTACTTACACTATTGGAAATTGGTTTAATTAGTGGACAGCAATAATATTTAGGATCGTACAGAAGCATTTTTTTTAAATCACTGTAGTTTTTAATACGAAGTGATTTTGAGTTTTTTTGCCTAATCTGCAAAATCGGTCTCGCTAGCTAAAAGTTGACTTAACTTATAGGGTGGTTTCTGAACGCGCGAAGAGAATTAATATGTTTGCGAACTTGGTGTGTAGTTCGAATTACTTTGCGGTACAGTTGGCAAAATCAATTAATCCTTGTATTGTTGGTGTCAGTAACTGGAATACGAATGACTATCCGAGAAGGGTATGTACATTTGATTCCGGGATAAATATCTAGCACTTACTTGGGTTACGGTTATCAAAGCAAGGGAGGGTACATATACTTAAGTATTTTTAAAAAGGGTCCAAAAAGGCTTTGCTGTAGTTGCATAATGTTTCCTTCAACACAATTGCAAGCCCTTAACGTCCATTAAGTACAGTAAGGGTATTGCGTAGGTCGTACTCAGAAATTTCAATGTTATTAAATTAAATTTTCTGAAAAGTAGGTGTATGATTGCTAGGTCCTTAAAAATAAGTATAATGTCATTTGTCAACCCTTTGTGAAGGGTTCTTTCCTTTGTTCCATTTTTTTAATAAAATATATAATATTGACACATACAAGGAAGAACTTTGTAACTCAGTTTACGACATTTTACAGGAGAGCGCGACAAAGATTAAAATAACGAATTTAGATACGATGATAAGTGTAAAAAAATCCGCATTTTTTGCTAAGTGTTCAGTACACCCCTGCCTATACCGCGGAGTCAGCTAGCGCAGTGGAAGCTGGTATTACTAATATAGACTCCGGACAAAAACTTGGTTTCAGCCGGGATGTAACTGAACAATTGGACTGCGATACACAGCGGATAGAATTTGTGAAGTTAGGTGATTTTACATACGGTCTGTGCTGTAGAAAGTCCCTGGGCAGCGTGGGGAGAGGGGAGCGCGCGCGCCCCCTGGTAAATCTTCTTCTTCTGCAGACCTTACCAATTAGTCACCTCACTCATAACACAAATAACAGCGTTCACAAGACACTGGGCGTTTCAACAATAGATACACAAAGACACACACGTGGGAGCCTTTTTTATTACGATATATTGTCCCGACAACAAGCGCGTGTGGTAGAAAAGGTTATCTTTCAAAGCATCCGCGACCGGCCACTCCAGAGATGGCATCAAAACCTTGGTCGTACAAAACGGGATCACATAGATAATTTAAGATGTATTCAAACTCGATATGCCAGGCACATTCAACGCGAGCGATTTTTAACAAATTCAGCAAAATTATTCCGACATTTTTCCAAGAAGAATTCCAATCAAGTGTCACTGTCAACTTCAAGTGACAGCCAAATGTCAATTTGACGTGACATTATAGATGCGTTCAGAAACGTCGATCTTTTCCGAACATCCCCCCGCCCCGGACCGTTAAGAACGGTACGTCAATCTACGGGTAACCGGGAGAGCCCACTAACTGCTCTCTTCAAAACCGAATCTCGAACCAAAACCTCAGCAAAACGAGGAACTCCGTCAGTTCCGGGGTAGAGTTTAACAATGCGCCCCCTTCGCCAACATAGGGGCGGCAGGTTAGCATCCTTAATCAACACGAGGTCGCCAGTCTGGGGTGGGGTGGTTTTATCTGTCCACTTCACGCGCTGTTGTAGGATATGCAAATACTCCATCGACCAACGTGCCCAGAAGTTTTGGGACATCTGTCTCAAAAGTTGGTATCGCGACAAACGATGGGATCCTACATCCTGAATCGGATATTCAGGCAACGCCAAAAGGGGCTGTCCGATCAAGAAATGACCTGGGGTCAACGCTTCCAGGTCATTCGGGTCCGAAGACAACGGGCACAAGGGTCGCGAGTTGAGGACGGCCTCAATTTTACAAAATACCGTATCAAGTTCCTCAAACGTGAGAATAGTTTCTCCAATCACGCGACGCAAGTGTGTCTTGGCAGCCTTTACACAAGCTTCAAAAATTCCTCCCCAGGTCGGACAAGCTGGAGGGCTAAACTTCCAGATTATCCCACGCCGGGAGAGGGTGGTTCCAATGTCTATTTTATTATCAACAAAAAACCTAACCACTTCCTTAAGATAATTACACGTTCCCTTATAATTAGTACCACAATCGGAACGTATCAATGTCGGCAGTCCTCTACGGGAAACAAATCTGCTCAAGGCGGCGACAAAGGCTTCGGTAGACAATTCCGAGACAATTTCCAAATGGACAGCCTTGGTGGACAAACACACAAACACGCACAAGTACGCCTTATAGGTTTTAGCATTACGCAGTCTCGAAGCCTTTACAGTAAAGGGACCGGCGAAGTCGGTGGCGACTCCGGCAAAAGCTCTACATTCCGTGACGCGATCAGCAGGCAAATCACCCATCTGGGGCTGCATGGTCGCGGCCTTCAATCGATAACAAGGCAGGCAACGGAAAACCACAGTGCGAATGGCTCGACGAGCAGACAAAATCCAAAATTCACGCTGCAAAATGGCCAACAAAGCATTACAGCCAGCATGTTGTGCATTCACATGGCGATCTGTTATTATCAGTTGAGTCAAATGTCCGGCTTTAGGTAACAAAAGGGGGTGACGAGCTCCATACGGCAGGTTCGCATTTCGAAGTCTTCCGCCGACTCGCAAAAGCCCACTCTCGTCCAGGAAGGGATTTAATCGCGATGCCGCGCCCTTCAACTTGCGACGGCCTAAACGCAAAATTTCAATCTCGGACTCAAAACTATCAGCTTGTACTCTCCGGACCCAAAACAAGAGCGCGTCCCTACGCTCGTCCGGAGTGAGAACCGACGAATCACGCCTCGCGCGTGGGTTTCTGCAATTGTACACAAAACGTCTGATCCAAGCGGTAACACCAAGCAGCTTCTGTAAGGAGCTGTACCGATCCAACAGCAAATCCTTTTCCCCGGCGGGGTTAGTCTCCAGGACGCATGCCCGCATATCAGGAACGGCTACGTTCGACAACGCTGGAGAGGGCGGCCACTCCGACTCAGGCCGCATCAACCACTGTGGGCCCCACCAGAGGGGGTGGTTAATTAGGGTTGGGGCTACACAACCCCGAGACGCACAATCCGCGGGATTCATGGTTCCCGGCACGTGTCTCCAAATCAACTCGATGTCGGAATTACAAATCTGCGACACTCGATTGGCCACAAACACGTCCAAGGTGTGCGCCGGAGCCTTCAACCAACAAAGGACGACCTGACTGTCCGTCCAAGCATAAACCTCTTGTATCTTAATAGATCGACCTAATGTGAGCCATACGTGGTTCAACAAACGCATTAGGAGGGCAGCTCCACACAATTCCAACCTCGGGATCGTATGACGAGTCCGAAGGGGAGCGACTTTGCTTTTCGCTATCACCAGATGCACAGCAACAACTCCGTCAACAGTAACGGTGCGGAGGTACACGGCCGCAGCAAATCCACGTTCGGAGGCATCGGAAAAGCCGTGAAGAGTAACTTTACAATTTTCAGAAGGGAGGAATAGCCTCGGCAAATGCACTTCATTAATCTCGGGGAGGGATGAAACGAAGCTCGACCAATCTCGGAGTAACTCGTCCGAGAGGGGTTCATCCCACGACACACCCGAAGCCCATAACCGTTGCAAGAAACACTTGGCCATAAACAGCACGGGGCAAATCCACCCATTGGGGTCAAAGGTACGTGCGACAGTAGACAATACTAAACGCTTGGTCCAGACTTTCGGTGGTCGTAAATCCACACAATAAGTGAACGTGTCAGAGACCGGTTTGTACTGTACGCCAAGGACGGTCACCACATGGGGATTATCAACATTTTCGAATAGGTGGGGGTCCTGCTGGTGCTCTTCGGGCAAACCTACCAGTACATCAGGCGAGTTGGATATCCATTTCCTCAACTCGTAACCTCCCGACTTCAAAAGGGCGGTGAGTTCGTCTCTCAGGACAATCGCCTCTGAGACAGATGAGGCGCCCGTGCAAATGTCATCCACATAGACGTCACTGGCCAAAATGGCGGAGGCGCGCGGGTATCTCAAGCGCTCCTTCTCGGCCAACTCCAACAAAGAACGAATCGCAACAAACGGGCTCGAAGCCAAACCGTACGTATTCGTATTCAATTCATAAATCAACAAGGGGTCCCTAGGACTCTCTCTCCACAAGATCAATTGGTACCTCCTATCCTCGGGATGGATGACCGTTTGTCTGAACATCATCCGGATGTCAGTCATAAATACAATTTGGTGCCGCCGGAAGTTGGTCAAAATGTCTGAGATCTCCGTGTGCAGCTTGGGACCTACATGCAGACGTTCAAGGACGCTCCAGTAGAGGTGGGAGCCGAACCGTCAAAGACCACCCGAATCTTTCCGGATTTCAAAACGGCGTGGTGCGGCAAAAAGAAGTGCTCAACGGAGCGCCAATCCAAATCGCTCACGGACATGTGCCCTAACTCCTCATACTCCCGCATGAATTCAACATACTTCTGGCGGAAGACCGGATCCTTGCTCATGCGACGCTCCATCGCCACTAGCCTACGTTCCGCTAGCGGTCGGGATTCGCCCAGAGGAGGTCGGCCGGCACGAAAGGGGAGACGGGTGATCAAACGACCAGAGCGGAGGCGACCAGTGTTATTCTGGTAATACAACTCGCATTCATCCGCTACTGGGTCTACCCGCGGGGCTGGTGGAGGTTCCTCAACCTCCCAAAACTTCTGCACCACTTCGGAGAGAGACACATTAAAAACAAGACCGCGATCCTCATCAAGGGAATCCAAAACGCGGCGAGCAGGGCCCATCACAACTGTACCGAGTGTCGTCTGCAGAGCTACCAAGCCATCTGGCTGCAAAACTCGCTTCCCCGTCAACAAAACTCGCCCCAGGACATCGGCTCCAAGGAGAGCATCAATCGGGCCTGGGCGGAAGAAATTTGGATCGGCGAGTGGGGAATCAGACACCAAAGACAACATACTCGGTCCCAAGTCAACTGAAGGTTGACGGCCAACAACTGTGTCCAACACAATCGCCGAGGTCTTAATGCCTGGCGTGGACTTATTACGTGATGTAAATGTGAAGTCAACATGCCCTAACAACCCGGGGACTTTCACATCGCCAACACCTCTCACGCCTTCCGTGTGGGGGTGCACCTTGAGGCCCAACCGCCTAACTAACCAAGATGACACAACACACCCCTGAGCACCGGAATCCAACAAGGCGCGAACTTCCACAAGGTCGCCATTCAATCCCCTGACAAGCACAGAGGCCGTGGGCAACAACACGGTCTCTGGAGGGGTGGCTACAATCGACCGTAAACACGTTGATTGCTAGTATGTGGGGTCCCCAGACGTCCCCCCATGGTAAGGGGGTCGCTCATAGCGATCCAGTGGGTCCCAATCTCCCACATACTGCCTACGTCCAATTCGCCCGGTATCAGGCGGGTTATATCTCCCGGCCCCTTGAAGACGGGGCGGGCGCCGCTCCAAACGCGGGTATTCGGCGAGCGGCGGCGAGAATCGGTGCCTATCATCCACCGTGTACGTCGCCCCATAGTCGCGGGGGCACGGTGACCGATTTTCAGAGGGGGGGTCCCGGGGACCCCCGGCTGTGCGAGGCTCAACACGTTGCGGGGGACTTCTACGACCTCCCGCATCGCTCGCAAAATCGAACCCCCTAGTTGGGGACCGATTTCCCATGGGGGGGTCCGTGGGACCCCCGCCCGTGCGAGGCTCAAAACGTCGCGGGGGGCCTCTACGACCTCCGGCAACGCTCGCATTACTCATCCCCATCCTTGGGGATCGGTTTCCCAGGGGGGGGTCCGTGGGACCCCCGCCCGTGCGAGGCTCAAAACGTCGCGGGGGGCCTCTACGACCTCCGGCAACGCTCGCGTAACTCATCCCCATCCTTGGGGATCGGTTTCCCATGGGGGGGTCCCTGGGACCCCCACCCGTTTGAGGGTCCAAACGTGGCGGAGAGCGTCTGGGGCCACTCTGGTGGCCACTAGAACTGCTGCGGGATGCAAACACCGCGGGGGGTCCGAGACCCCCACCCATACGCGGTGATCCTGCAGCGACGCGCTGCGGCGCTCCGCCGCCCTCTGGGCTGTTCATGCAGAGGAGGGGATGGTGGTTGCCCTTACAAAATCGGCATGGGTGCGCTTGGGTACATTCGCGCTGCATGTGCAGGCCCAAGCACGAGTAGCACCATGTCCGTTGTCGCGCGATCGCTCGACGGCCTTGGACGCGCTGGTCGAGGAACTTATCACAACGGGTCGTGCTGTGACCCGGTTCCCGACAGTACAAGCAGCGGGCGGTCTCCTGGACGGCGGCATAGCGGCCGGGCGCGCGAGGGGCCATACGCCCCCTACGGGGGGGTCCGGTGGGGGATCTACTCTGTGGCACAGGTCGTTCGGGTCCCATAGGACCGGCCAGAGAGGAATTATCTGCCAGTCTACTTTCTCCTTCCAGGAACGTCAAGAGGTCCGAGAAGGGTGGCAGATAAGTCGCACTATCCCCACCATACTGCTGCTCAAAACGGACCTTAACAGAGTCCGGCAACTTTCCCAGGACAATGTGCAGTAACAAAAACGACCACTGCTCCACTGGGAGTTTTAAGTTTTTTAATGCGTTGTAGGCAACCAACAGCGGATTCAACAAAGCCACTCTCAAGTGCATCACGCTGGCAACGCGGGGTAAATTCAAAATGGCGGCCACATGGTTGTCCGCCAGACGTCGTACGTTCTGGTACCGACGGGCAATCAAATCCCTAGCAATAGGGTAGTTTTCATCCGAGGGGGCCAAATGTTGAACTGATTCAAGGGCCTCCCCTTCCAACACGGATAACAAATAAGCTAACTTCTGGCCCTGGGTCAAATCGTCCCGGGCATGTACAAGACTATCAAAAATATTAATAAAGCCCTCCCAGTCCTCTAGACGACCAGCAAAACGCCTTAAGTCTAAGGGGGCCAATCTAGCAAAGAGAGGGGGCATACTTTTAGATGTGACCGGGGACGGGCTCGGTTCATTCTCTCTTGCCACTTGCAAAGGTCGAGCCACCTGGGTAATTCTGTCCGCAAAATCATAACACTGGTCCACATCCAAATCGACTTCTTGTCGCATTTCCACCTCGGCCTCAACAGTCCTTTCCAAAAATAAGGCATACTGCTCATCAACAACAGCCAAACGTATGGGCAGATCTCCGTATCTGTTCAACAAGGCCTCCGTCCTATCAGGTCGATCCAACAATGCGACTGCAGACGCTAACCACCGTAACTCAGAACGTATTTTGGCTTTAGCAGAGGAGGCCGTCATTGTAACGTCACAAATTTATCAACAAAACCAACAAATTCAAAATATTCACTATAACACAAAATCTCCAATATTTGGAGGTTATTACTAACCACAAAATTCCAATATTACAACAACAAAGTATTTATAATGTCACAAACTCTTAAATATCTGGAGGTTATCAGAAAACAACAAAACTCACTGACTATTGAAATTCACTCAAAATCACTGACTATTGAAATTCACTTGGATATCAACACAACATACTGTTACACAACAACAAGTTAATTTTAATTATTTCAAAGCACAAGTTTCAATGAGTTTCAATGTGTAAACAATGTCCCAAATCATTTAAGTTTCACTAAGTATTGAGTGCAAACTTATTAGCTAACCTTTTATTAGCTATTATTTTAGCAACAAACTTGTCAATATTCACAACTCAAATTTGCTAACAAAACTGAATAATAATTATTATGAGCAAAGAAAGGCATCTGTTTACAATTTGGAACTTCAATACATGACTTCAATACATTAATTACAAGACATGGAACCAATAACAAAGGAATGCCCTTTACTTTTCAAATGCAAGCCAATTACCATTTACAAGTACAAATTAATCTAGTCCGGACCAGATGGTCATCAAACGGCACTGATTAATAGACAAAATTTTGGCGTGGGCCTCTCAGGCCTTCAAGCTACGCTCTTGGCTACCAAGAAATGTTCAGTACACCCCTGCCTATACCGCGGAGTCAGCTAGCGCAGTGGAAGCTGGTATTACTAATATAGACTCCGGACAAAAACTTGGTTTCAGCCGGGATGTAACTGAACAATTGGACTGCGATACACAGCGGATAGAATTTGTGAAGTTAGGTGATTTTACATACGGTCTGTGCTGTAGAAAGTCCCTGGGCAGCGTGGGGAGAGGGGAGCGCGCGCGCCCCCTGGTAAATCTTCTTCTTCTGCAGACCTTACCAATTAGTCACCTCACTCATAACACAAATAACAGCGTTCACAAGACACTGGGCGTTTCAACAATAGATACACAAAGACACACACGTGGGAGCCTTTTTTATTACGATATATTGTCCCGACAACAAGCGCGTGTGGTAGAAAAGGTTATCTTTCAAAGCATCCGCGACCGGCCACTCCAGAGATGGCATCAAAACCTTGGTCGTACAAAACGGGATCACATAGATAATTTAAGATGTATTCAAACTCGATATGCCAGGCACATTCAACGCGAGCGATTTTTAACAAATTCAGCAAAATTATTCCGACATTTTTCCAAGAAGAATTCCAATCAAGTGTCACTGTCAACTTCAAGTGACAGCCAAATGTCAATTTGACGTGACATTATAGATGCGTTCAGAAACGTCGATCTTTTCCGAACACTAAGTAAGAAAATGAAAATGAAAAAATGAAAAAATCTTTATTGCAACAGTTACCAGATAACGTATTAATAAAAACCCTGGCTTCTGAATTTAAGTAAACTTGTGTCTCAGAAGCCAGTTCCTTCCTGAGATGACAAGGCTCATCAGGTATTGTTGAATAAATGCAATGTAAAACAATTAAGATTAGAAAAAAAAATACACAAAGAATATCATCTTAACTCAATACTGCCTAAAACTGAGTTACAATGTTCTTCCTTGCAGGTGTACATAAGTAGGTACCAAAAATTGTTTCCAATATCACTTTTTCAGTCCTAAACTCAATTATACTAAATTCAAATCTAAAACAATCTCGACATCCATATTATAATTATGAAGTAGGTACGTTACGATACTTAGTAAATAATAAATTTTCACAACTATCTGACGGAAACCATTTCAGTAAATTAACAAGCCCGGTTCCGATTATTTAACCAATCAAAACATTACAAATAAAATATCCTCATATCCCGAAAATAAATTCTTATTATAAAAAAAATGGACAACTGTGGGTATATTGGAATGTTTAATTTTGCAAAATCCGTTTGAGTTGAAATTAACTTGATAACGATAAATACTCGTATATGACTTGGTAATCTTATAACCTTATCTTGGTAAAACTAAAGAAACTTTTGGTATTTTTTTATATATCAGTAATTATTTTCTTACTTATTTTGCTATCTGTACTTGGAAAAGGTTGTGTCATAATTTACCAGGGTGAAGAATTCCTTGCACACCCTACTTAAATTAATTTTCTTTCTTGACTTTTTTAGGAAATTTTACTTCGTTTTTTACTCTAATAAGGATTCACATTTTGTTTTAAATAATACATACAGTACCTACTCAGTAACTTAATAGATTAAAAGTATAAAAGGCTCACATATTTGAAGATCAAACGAACTTACCAAGTGAAGTTCGATCCAAATTATGTGAACAGCTTCATTCGACGCGATTTGTGGCTAAAGAATAGTACCTAAGTAGGAAACTTATAAATGTTGTAAGGTTACTTCCCTACTTACTTACTAGTACGGCACATCAACATAAGTGAGTTTTGGACCCAACAAAAGATTGCACTACTTTCTGCCCTGCGCGGTTTCAAGCCAGTTTTCTGCGCCAAGTTCCCGCATTACATTACATCCAGCTAACGATCTTGCCAGTTGTATCTCGAAAAATCCTTAGAAAGATTATTTTTTGTAAGGTTAGATGAATATTTTTAGTTCCATATCTTTAACCTAGGAAAAGTTTAATCAGCGAATCAAATGAATAATAAAAAAGGCATATCAAATATAAATTAGTTACTTACGCATTTTCTTTATTTAAAATATTATTTTAAAATATACCTACGTACCTAATTATATTTGCTAGAAAAGATCTATTGTACTCTCAAAATTAATGAAAATAATCATTAAAGCTTCAGAAATATCCGTTAAAGTGATTAATATTGTGCTATTTGTTGTAAATATAAAGATGCAATCAGTATTGTTAATGTTTTTAATTAAAAGATAGTATTATTTGGTTAACAAATGAACAATAAACTCGTTAAAAAGCAAAACATAATAATATCCAATACATAAATCTAGAGATCTTTTGCTCAAGGTTAACCATTCTACGCGTAGTAGCCGTGTGACGTAACCGTAGCAGCGTTGGGCATCTTATACGATATTTTCGTCACTAATGCAACCGGCCCTGTGGCGCAACGGATAACGCGTCTGACTACGGATCAGAAGATTCCAGGTTCGAATCCTGGCAGGGTCGCAGGATTTCTTTTTTGTTTTTCCTACTTTTTGCATTAAGTTTTATTACTGCTACGAGCATTAAATTTGTTTTTATGTTGTAATTAAATTTTGACCTTGGTCGGTATTTTAAGAATTTTGGAAGTTCATCGTCTTTTTTTTATTCATGTTGAATTTTATTGATTTGGCTCAATAAAAATTGTACTTACATAAATATTTAAAATACAAATGTATGATAATAAATTTATGACAGAAAATAACAAGGTTTAACTGACCTAGGTTGGAATGTTGGTTCCACAATTAGTAAGTATCTGTTAATTATTTGTTATTTGTAAAAAATTGTATTGTCTTTATTTGAACCTAATAATATTTATTTACCCTAATAAAAAATAAACTAAAAAGGGTACCTACTTCTAATTTATTTGCGTATTTTTTATGAATAATTCATTCTAATCATAATAAACATTTATTATACCTACCTATAGGATTTAATTATTTAGCTTGTTATCTTCTGAAAACCAACTTCATCTTGTTTATGTTTAATTTCAAACGAATGATAAGATAATTTTATTACCTATCTCATTTTGTTTATTTTGGCGGTTGCATAATTATGCGATATATTTAGGAAAAAACTATGTATGGATGTTTACATCATATAGATGATGAAGTGTAGGTACCTCCTAACTGACATTTTATTATTTTGTCGATTCTTATGAATATCGTTTTAAAACACAAATTTCGCGACCACCTGGCTGCATTTCATAATTTTTGGTCAGATAACAAAAGTGAAAATACTTTGCTCCTAAGTTCATTTTTTCGTAAATCTGCTGTCAATATCTCCTACAATAGGAGATATTGACAGTAAAGATATCCATTCAGTGATCCTGTGAGTTGATCAAACTTTAAACTTTAATTATTTATGGATTACTTTAAATAAAAACTTTGTTTCTATTATTGAAAAATGGAAAATAAAGTATTTAGAAAAAATCGACCCGTCTCACAACTTATTTTTCATTTTTCAATAATAAAAATTGCACTGTGAATGCAAAAAAGTAAAAAAAAAAATTATTTGTTTCTATTATTTTTTTACTTAAA
The DNA here is from genome assembly GCA_949710035.1 of Crambus lathoniellus. NCBI lineage: Eukaryota > Metazoa > Arthropoda > Insecta > Lepidoptera > Crambidae > Crambus > Crambus lathoniellus. Next base: position 11,164,706 of record OX453323.1, on the reverse strand, counting down.
ATATTTATAATTAAATTAAGCTAAATCAGTTAAAAAGGTCTAATATTAAATGTTTTTCTCTTTGGATTTATTTTTGCTTTAATTTGCAATACCTCCTAACTTAGCTAAAACTGTAATTATTTCAAAACAATATCTCCTAACCATTCATTTAATTCAGTACCTAACCTATGGGTTCCTACATCCTATGGGATGTCCTTAGATTAACTAATTTCATAGATTAAAGGTTTCTCTAATGATAAATTTAGAATATAAAAATCATTCATTAATAGATGTAAAACAAAAGCTTTTTCGTTTCCTGTAAAATTGTCTTTTTGTAGATAGGTCATTACACTTCATTCGATATATGTATGTATACTTACTAATTTATAAGGCGCACGCTCCGTCAGCGCTTGGATATTTTTCTACTCTACCATCATAAGTTCATAACATACAATTTTTTTTTATTTAAATTTCCATAAAGTTACTTATGGGCTTCATTCTTTATGGTTTTTGAACCTTTTATTACAATGAAAGCTTAAGAAAAACCTAAATACTCAATACTCAATCATTTTATTGCATACCACAATGTAAATTAAGGTGCAGGTGAACATAAAAAAAAGATCATTCCATAATGATCATTCCATAACGCCAGGGTCCATACCCTGGCGGTCACGCAATAGGGTGTTAGAAGAGAGGAGGCGTTTCATTGAAAGTAAAGTTAACATACAAATTAGAATAAGTATTAAAAGTAAATTTGGTTGGGAGATTAAAATTAAATTATGTTATGTTTTAATTAATAATGTCATGGGTGTATTAATTTAAACTGTAATTAATAAATTATCTTTTGTTTTAAATATTAATGATGTCATTGAAGTATTCATTTAAATTATTTATTTTTGTATCGTGATGGATATTTAGATGGAATATCTTGTCGTTTTGTGAAATTCGCTATGCTTGCGTACAAATTTGCAAGCTTCGTAAATATACAAACACGGCAGGGGTAGTAAATAATATGCTATTGGATTAAATTAACATATACACTGTTTGTGGAAGCTTTTCATAAATTCTCTAATTTGAATGGTTAAAAAATAAAAACACTTTCTTCCTTTCCAGATGTTCGGTATGCTGAACGTGCCCCACACTTCGGGCAAGATCCTCCGGTACCCCGGGCCCTCGAGACCGCGAGGGGGACCCACCTTCATGGTACCCCCGCAGCGAGACAGGTGAGGAACAAGACAATGTAGTCTAAAGGCAGAGAATACTTTTAGTATTAAGTCCGCCTTGTATATTTTATTATGTATTTTGTACAAAAGATTAATAAATAAATAAAAAATAAATGGCCCCACAGACTACCAGTCCGCCAGCAATCAAAGGCCTGTCAGTTGGCCGCAATCAGCTACACACACAGTTTTACGAAGTTTACATACAAAAATAAAACCAGTCAAGAGCGAGTCGGACTCGTGCACCGAAGGGTTCCATACCATCTTAAATAAAAATTAATAAAACGTGAAAAGGTTTTCATCGGCGAGGTTATATTCGTCAGATAATTTGCGGTGTAGAATATTGCAGTCTTAGATCAGCGACATCTCTTGACCGATAGTGCACCTAATGTAATTTTTGTTGATGATTTCTGAAAAAGTTTACTACTAAAGGCGGAGCCTCTTCGAATAATAATTATATTTGTTGTGTTACTACTGTGTATATTTTGTCTCTCAATGTGTGTTTTTGTTCGAGTAAATTTTATTTAAGTACTTATTTATTTCTTTGTTTCTTTTAATATTTTTTCTTAATGCCTTTTTGATTGTGGAAGTAGGTAGTTGATGCATGGGTAAAGCAACTAAAATTGCGCAATAGGGTATTTTACTGTTGTTTAAATGTAGATATTTAATGATGACGTTAAGAAATATTGCAATTCAGAATACCAAATATGAAAAAATAATTTGAATCTGTTTTATAATAAAAGAATTATAGTCTGTATGATTTTGACTATAGCTGTCTCTTTCTAAAACGAAATCTTCTATGGCGTGACTATGATGCTACTAACTCACTGACGTCACAAAGATAGCATCCTGTCCTTGTCTAATTATAAAGTTTGAAGTCCTATATCTTTGAAAATATTCAAGATAATTCAAAATAAAAACTTGTTTTGTGTAGCTAATATATCGAAAAAAAAATTAAAGAAATAAAAAAAATCAGTAAAATACCGTATTCTTGTCAATCCCCGCCAAATATGACGTCATGACCACATGTCAAAATGTAGCAACCTATTGCTAAGATACGGCAACACAATATATTGTGTTGCCGTATCGTGGTATACCACGAAATATGTAGCAACAATGTTCCACTTAATTGCTCCAGATTAATCCATAAATGGCCGGTGTACGCGCACTTTTAATAAATCAGTACCTAAGGCACTTTGACTTCAGTACCTAAGGCACTTTGACTTTTATATAGATTTAACTTTGAAAAATTGAATGCCTGGACAGTGAAAGGTCGTGGGTTCGAGTCCCATCGAAGCTAGTTGTGAGACAGGTCGACTTTTTCTAATACTTCATTTTCAATTTTTCAATCATAATAATTGCATTGTGAATGCAAGAAAATAAAAATAGTAGATTGTACAACAAGTGCATAAAACATACCATTTTACCCGAGACGTATATATCCACCCGAGCCGTAGGCGAGGATGGATAGTCAATTCGAGGGTAAAATGGGTTTTATGTACGAGTTATACACTCTGCTTTTCACTTCGAGTGTAAGGAAAATAAATTACAATATTGCAAAAAAGAAAAAATAAAGACTTCGCCATATTGGCGGGAAAACTTTCTTTTTCTTTTTTTATACGTGGAAGTGGCAGCACAGTTACTTAGCATAGATCGTAGTCCATAATGCTCTTGAAATACTTATTTCTTACAAAACTCATTAATTTTGCCTAGTTTTATTTATTTAGTAATTTAACATGGATTATGTACAAAATTTAAGAAACAGAATGAAACAACAAGTTTATTTAACGAAGTTTAATTGCGTGTGTGACTGTTTACCTGACGACCTTTGTCTTAGAGTCTGTGACATAGACGAAGATTTTACTTTATGCACTAGAGCATAAAAGCAATTTTATGCAGCCTATACCCAACATAAACACGAACTTTACGAGCATGAGAAGTGAAAAAAATATTTTTTTAAATAAAGTAAAATCTTCGTCTAAGTCTCAGATTTTAAGACAAAGGTCGTCAGGTAAACAGTCACACGCGCAATTAAATTTCGTTAAATAAACCTGCTATTTCATTCTGTTTCTTAAATTTTGTTGTTGTGTCCATGTTAAATTACTAAATTAATAAAACTAGGAAAAATTAATGAGTTTTCTAAGACATAAGTATTTCAAGAGCATTATGGACTACGAGTAACGATATATGCTAAAGTCACTGTACTGCCACTGCCACGTATATACAAAAAAGAAAGTCTTCCCGCCAATATGGCGAAGTTTTTTTGCAATACCTATTGTTATTTATTTTCATCTCTCAGATTCGGAAAGTGATGTATATTTAAACTGAGCAGCGGGTCCAAAACTATCCGTTTCACCCTAGGGTGGAAATGAATTTTAAGAATAGAACTGAATTTGGTTACAGTCAACCATAGAGTTACCTCATCGGCAATGAAAACGTTTTCAACTAATTTTGTATGAGGACGGAACTTGCAATTTAAAAAAAAAAAAACGAGAATTTCTCAAAAACGGTGCGTCTCGTAGCGTAACTAAAATCTAACAAAATTTTCAACCCCTATGGTACTCCGGAGATAGTTAGGAGGCATCCGATACACATTAAAAAAATTTTTTTTTGTTATTTCAAATCTTCAATTTTTTATATACCTATCCTATTATAGAAAAAACAGAGAAAGACGACAGAGAAAACGACGTATATTGAATCCCTCGCTGCGTTCAGGATTCTACTTTAGAATCCCTCGCTGTTCTCGGGATTCTACTCTAGAATCCTTCACTGCGCTCTGGATTCAAAATAGCGCCCTCGCCGTAAATATGTTATTTTGCTCCCTAGTAATACAATCTACTATTTTATCCCATCGATTCGAAAAGCGATGATTGTTTATCTAATAACAGGGTCCAAAACGATTCATTGTTTACCTTTTATGACAAGAGGGTATAATTGAGATTTGAATTTTGAACGGCTTCATAACAGGGTCCAAAAGGATGAGATTTGAATTTAGAACATAATTAAAGAAGCATTGGTTGGAGTGTAGCAAAGGGTGTGCAGTACTTAAAAAAAAAATCATCTGATTTTGTATGGGCCGGGACTTTTTTCGGGACCGAGAAATTTTCAAAAACGGAATTTTATAAAATTGTGAATATCTCGTAAACGGTGAGTCGTAGCTAAAATCTAACAAAATTTTCAACCCCCCTACGGCGCCCCCGGAGATACTTATAAGGAATCTGATGGACATTTTTTTTTAAATTTCAAAACTCATTTTTTTTTTGCTTGCCCGACTAGCGCTTTGATGTTTCCGAACGACAAAGAAAGGTAGGTAGTTTGAGTTGTCTTTACTGCTTTTCTTATAGAGGGGGATGAAAAGCAGAGTGTATTATTTTCACCTCGGGCGGCGTATATTGAATCCCTCGCTGCGTTCAGGATTCTACTTTAGAATCCCTCGCTGCGCTCGAGATTCTACTCTCGAATCCTTCACTGCGCTCTGGCTTGCCGTAAATATAATATTTTGCTCCCTTGTAATACAATCTACTATTTCCTCACACTAGAAGTGAAAAGCAGAGTGTATAACTCGTACATAAAACCCATTTTACCCTCGAATTGACTATCCACCCTCGCCTACGGCTCGGATGGATATATACGTCTCGGGTAAAATGGTACGTTTTATGTACTTGTTGTACAATCTATTATAGATATAACCTCCTTGTGCATTGGTTCGCAGGTTCGAAGCCCTGAAGAAGCTGATCCGACAGGAGCACGTGCGTGAGCTGAATAGGAAGTACGAGACGGAGCAGAAGCAGGAGCTCAAGGACATAGCGGCTGGACGCGGGTAAATACGATATAATATATTTATTTACTTATTTAAACTTTTTTGCACACTGTTACAAACAAATGGTGGACTTAACCACAGAGTTGCGGTGCTTAAAACTAATAAAAAGGAGAAAAAAATGCAAAAGCAAGATCTCAAGGACATAGCGGCTGGACACGGGTCAGTAAATGTCAGTCATCCTCTTCGATCATCTATAATATCGTGATAACGTAAGCGCGTGATGTGGATATTATATTTTATATCCAGAAAATTTTATATTTGTCATCAATTCAAGATCACAGATTGAACCCACCCCATATTGAGCGTCTAATGATCACCTTACATATCACTATCACATCCAAAACTGTTGAACGGATCTGCTGGATGAATACTGAATAAAGTTTGGAACACCACATGTGCCTTACCATTTACCTCAATATTTATACGGGAACGGTCCAGATAAAGACATAGTTTAACTTAACATTGTGAATTATTTGTCCAAAAACGTTATCAACGTTACACCTGTCATTCTAAATTAGACTTTATCTCGTTGCAGTGAGGACTACGCATACGGAAGCTTCGGAGAACAGGAGCCTCGTGGTCTGCAGCCACTGCAGGTAGAATACCCTGCTGATGAGCCTTCTGCTAGGCACGGCAAGTGAGTATCATGAAATAGACCTTATCTCGGTGCAGTAAGAACTAAGTGAACGCAAACTGAGGCGAGCATTCATGAATCTCTTGTCAGGCACGTCAAGTGAGTATCATGAAGGAGTTTCTTGAATAATCTCGCGGGAAATGAAGAGAATGAAAGACACGAAGCTGGTAATATGAATAAGGCCCCTCGCGTCCAGCGAGAGCTTGACGCGAGTGGCGAATTAAAAAATAGATCTCCTGATAGTGAAAGACGATAGTAATGAATAGGTACATAATCATATAGGAACGACGGTCGTATCGTTGACCGAAATATTAGGAAAAATCGGCAGGCTTATCACGTAACTTGCAGAAGCCAAGCGATATCGAAAATCTCGCAATTATTGCTCTAAAATCGCAAGTTGAGTCGAGTCTACATCCAAATACAAACCTCCAAAGTACGAATTTGCGATTTTAGAGCAATAATATCGAGAGATTTTTGCTATCGCTTGGTTTTTGCAAGTTACGTGATAAGTCTGGCGGTTAAGATTGTATAGACATAGTGTGTGAACAAACTCACGACCACTCGACTTCTGAATTTCGACAGTTAATTATTTCGACATAGTCACAATTTTGAAAAACAATAGTTCGGCTATTCACTGCTTCAGCAGAATATATATTCGACACGCATTATTCCGACAGAACATAATATTTCGACAACACACAACTCCGAATAACACTACTTCGACAGAACCCTTCTTCGTGCCTCCCTTAACCTACCTTATTAACCAATCTTTTGCAGAGGGAGTTGTCTCAGATTTGCTCAAATTACCGGTAATAAAACCACTTCACAAAAAAGCGATAAAGAAGATTCTCGTCAGTTAAAAAAGTCTTGAATGGGCGGTAGGAAAATGTTGACGGTTCATAAGTATATGTCTAAGTCAATAAATATTTTTTATTCCAGGAAACCTCCATCAGGCAGCCGACAAGTCTCCCAATTCTCTCGCTACTCCGACGTGATGCTGCCCCCCGTCCGCCGCACGTTCTACCACCCCTACTACGACATCGTGGCCCCTGACTATGCTGCGCCCTACGCCTACTGAACACCCCCCCACCAGGCACCCCCAGGGCAACACATCACACATAAGCATATCGACAGCATATCGCTTCTAGCCAGGACTAACTGTCCCCTTCGAGCTTCGCACACTAACCGCAATATTTTTATATTATACAAGAAAAAAAAACAAAATCTTTTCGATGTAGATATTCGATCTTTAACCCTATATTGAATAATCGCAATTTTTTCTATAGATTTGTAAGAGTAGACCTCTTTAAAACCCACTAGGGTGGCTTCATATCTTCCGAGTAAGGACAATAAAAATTATTATAATATGTACTTATATTATTATTATTATTGAAATGTATACAAATCGAGCAATTAATAATGACATTGCCGTCAATTCAAAAATAATTAACGAATTTGACAATAATGATGATAATGAAAAGTTTTGAGATAAATGACTTGAAAAGAAATTTTTCGACAAATAAATTGAAATTAATTGGACAATAAATCCTTATTGATGTTGGTGTTTAGAATTTTTAAGGGAATGTAAAATGATAATGTATTCCATTTACAATTAAAACTGTTTAAACGTTTATGAAAGAACCACGTCTTTTTAGTCTGTCTTGAGGCAAAGTTATGTTCTAAGGAATTTTATCAACCAAAAACAAACTGGATGATTAATTTAAACTTTTTAAGTTCCTAAAATAGTGTTAAGATTTATTTTTAATATTTTAGAGGATACGCCTGAGCCCGGCAGCCTCTTTTTAAAAACAAATTCGATAATATCTAAAGTACTTTTTCCAAAAATATTTTATCAAAATTTTTGAACTTTCTAGTCAATGTTTTCCATTGTAGATATTTAAGTAATTAAGTTTAAGTATTATTACCTATAAGTTTTATGTGAGAAGTATTTTAATCTGTGTATGTGAGCTTATTGTTTTGTGAGCTTATTATTTTGCCAATTCCGCCAACTTAGTTTATGCTTTGCTACAAATAAAATAAATATTTGGAGATAATATTAATAGAAAGACAATAAATAAATCCTTGCCTACAATGAATGAATAGTATTTCACCAAAATATACATAATATTGTTGTGATTAGAGCTAAGTGTATCGTTATTATGACTGTAATATACCCCAAAAGCCTACAAGACGGCTAAGTCGGTACCGGTTGTGCTCGGCGAGGGATTATGAAACGTATTGCTAGATAGCAATATACGCCTAAGAAGATTCTTAGTGTGCAAAATGATCGCGCAACCGGATTACGACAGAAAAATGCTTTAACTATGTTTAAATGTTTCATGTTTACTGTAATAGATTAATTATGTAATTAAATGGCGCGTCGCGCTTCTATATTCATCTATTGGATTATAGGTGTAGGACACAGCCCGATTGGAGGGAAATAAAGTGTTGCCACATTCCGACTAATAAATCTACCAAAGAAAAAAAAAAAAAAAAACAATCAGCTTTTTCGATCCTGTTAACCAAAAAAACCATTGTACACAACACCATTTGATATAATTTTCATCAAAATGTGAGGCGTTGAAACACGAGGGCTGTAATTCTAAGAAAGTTGTTACTATTTGTGTACTATATTTATTATTATATCTAATCAACTATCGACTTAATAATTATCGACAAAATAAGTCGACATAACCTTACAGACTATAAAATTTGGCTTTAAAATTATATTACACATGTATTTTGGCTTTAAGCAAGTCAATGAACTCATTAAACTTCTATTTATTGTAAAGGATATAATATGTCCCATCCTACATGTTACGATTAGCGAGATATCTATACATATTTTTATTTATATATAATTTTCTAACAATATTCGGTAGAGTTTTACAAATTATTTTATTGTCTTTTAAAGATCATTAATAGTTAGGTAGTTAGTGGATAAAACATTGAGTAGTGATTATTGGAAGCGTATTGCAACTAAATATAGGTGTTTAATGAAATTGTACGAAAAATTTCATTAAAATTGTAGTTTTGCCGTAACATATCTTTGTGATTTAACAGATAAACGTATCTACCATATCAGTATTACGTATTAATATTGTGTTATTGGAACTATGAAACTATCGAATGCCGCAGACAAATGTAAAACTACTACTAGTTATAATAATATTTGCTACTTGCAACTCTGTAATGTATTGCATTGGCCAAAAGATGTTACCTCCTAGCCATTACTGTTTGAAAAACATTTGATAGAGTAAGTAAAAAAAAACAAATTAACGGTTAATTATTAAGAAATACTGTATTGGTGTACGCGGTGCGATCTAACCGTTGACAATAATGAGACAATAAAAGTGCGATGTAATTTCGATCTTAACTTAAGAACCATAAGGATCTTAGATCAAACCGCGGAGGCACTTATAGGTATACAATTACCTTTCCATAATAATTAATGTTTTAAAATGTATATTAATTGGTGTTTTTTTTTGAGAAATAAAGATAGTTACCTACTCCTGAGCAGAATGATCTTTCATTTGTTGGTACTTACCTGCCAACATTGACCTTCCCTTTAGCCCGGTGTTAAAATAATAACATTACGACGGTATCTGAAAATCAATTAGGTAACGAAAATTTTAAACACTTAGTTTTCTTTGAGTTTAATGATAAATTATTAACTACTATTAAACCAATATGACACTTTTGAAAGAGCACTATTTACTTCGTCAGAACAATCATCACCTTTTTCTACTATAAAGGCTAGAGATGTATCATCGGCAAATAGCACTAATTCTTCGCGTACTAAGGAAAGTCATTTATGATTTAAGAACAACAGCGATCCCAATATTGATACTTGGGGTACGCCCATAGTAATGAGGGCTCTGGTAGAGTGGGGCGAGTTCTTTCACGCAGATAGGAGAATGCATAAGGCTTGCCGATATTTCAGAGACACCATGTTTTAACTTCCTTAAAAGCGTTTGGTAATCAACACAATCGAAGATCCCGATATTTCTACCTACGGTAACGAGTACCACGTGGATGAAACCGCGAGGAGCAGCTAATTTCTAAATAAATGACAGCATTAAATCTTTCCTTTTAATAATGCTAGCCTTCCGCCTGCGGCTTCGCCTGCGTGGATTACACGACGTTATCCCCGCAGGAGTGTGATATTTTCTGGGATAAAAATAGGCTTACTGCATACTTGGGGATATGTATTTTGTGACTTGAAAGATCGACCTAAATCCCAAAAAACATATCCCCATACCAAAAAACACGCCAATCCGTTGCTTCGTTTTGACGTGAAATCGAAGTGAAAGATGGACAAAAAATAAATCAACACAATTCGCACATTTATAATATAAGTATAGATTAGTAATTATAAATAGATAAACTCGAAAACTACCATACCAATTTTGAAATTTTTTCAACCATTCAAAATTCAAAATCACTTATTTATTTTAGGCTGATACAGCACATGTGAAAGCTACATTATTTCTTAGTTATAAAGGCTTTATTGTATACCGATATTCCTACGGGAACGGGTACCACGCCAGTAAAACCACGTGGAGCGACTAGTATTCCAGCATAATCAAAATATCCATCACCGTTCAACAATGGAAACTGTTCAGGAATCAATCAAACTTGGGACTTACATCGCGGAAACTTTGGCCTCAGAAAATGGGTGGGTGATAGCTAAATTTATATAGCAGAGCTATTGAGGACCTGAACTATTAACTTTTATTAATAACCTTGCTAATTTTATGTGGAATGTTAGATATTTGTCATAGTCATTCAATCATGGTTAATCGGCTTGAAGGATCTGGATGAAAAGACACGGAATCTACAGTTAGGAAAATGTGGTTTCAGACCAATGTCCTGGAATTATGATATAATAGAGATTTTAGTGTCCTGATCAAAAGTTTGGTGACAGACACTCGTTTTTAACCGACTTCTAAATCAAAAAGAAGGAGGTTCTCTATTCGTCTGTATGTATGTTTTTTCTTTTTTTTTTAACCAACTTCTAAATCAAAAAGGAGGAGGTTCTCTATTCGTCTGTATGTATGTTTTTTTTTGTGTATTTCCACCGATTACTCGAAGACGGATGGACCGATTGAAATGATTAAAACTTTATTACATCAGGTTGGTTTCCAAGTTGGTCCCACTTTTTGAAATTTTGAAATCGGTTCAGTAGTTTTCAGGAAATCTTGAAAATACTGTCGTTTTCGTTACCACTTTATGTGAATTTAATACGTATCTTTAGGCATAACTCCTTTGTTTATAAACCGGTTTAGATGATTCTTGTTTTGTTAAAAAGGGGATACCTCAAGGTATTTTAACCGACTTCAAAAAAGGAGGTTTTCAATTTGATCACATACCTATTTACCAGAATACACGTAAATTGCCTGCACGATGCACTAAAAAGAGTAAAATAAAAATTATTTTTATAAAACAATAAAACCGGCCTTCAAAAAAATTACATCAAAAAAGTAAGAAATAATCCCTCACCAAATAAATAACGTAAGTAGGTACTTTGAAGTCGGGCCGGTTTTAACAAAAACAACAATAAACTGATTATGTTTCACGCCCGACTATAAAGTACTAACGTTATTTATTTGGTGAGGGATTATTTCTTACTTTATGATGTGATTTTTTTGAAGGCGGTTTTATTTTTTTATAAATATAATTTTTATTTCACTCTTTTTTAGTGCATCGTGCAGGCAATTTACGTGTATTGTTGTAGGTATTCGTGTTTTTGTCATTCAATCACGGCAATTCGGCTGAACGGATCTGGATGAAAAGACAGTTAGGAAAACGTGGTTTCAGACCAATGTCCTGGAATTATGATATAATAGAGATTTTAGTGTCCTGATCAAAAGTTTGGTGACAAACACTCGTCTTTTACTTTGATCTTGTGTTAATGTTTGCACTTCATCTTCACTGATATTGACAATGGTGCTTTGAGAATAGTATCGGATAAGTGTCTTGTTTTGTGATTATAATGCGCATGCAGTCACATAAAGTACGGTAACATGCAACGTGGGTCACATCACAGAGCACATATAGTCGCAGACTGTTTATCATTGAAATATTGCGAAGTGCGTCTTTTTCAGTTTTGAATTCAATGTGACTGTTGAACTTGAATCCTTATATTTTATCCTGCAATTATTTGAGACTAGTCAGTAGTCACTCGCCCTGGCTTTGCACAGGTGCAATATACACATTATATTATAATAATACATAGGTACTAACCTTCTCCTTGAACCACTCTGCCTATTGATGCAAACCGTTCAGTAGTTTGAAAACTCTAAGGATACAGACGGCCTGAAGCTATTATAATTACTGCGATCGTGTAGGTTAAGCCACTTTCACAATGGTGGGTGATGGGATGGGTGACCAAAAACTTTTCATCTCGAGCTCCTCCCTGCTTCGGAAGGCACGTTAAGCGGTTTGTCCCGGCCGCATTTGCAGTCGTTAATACTCACCAACTAGCATTGGGCCCGCTTGGTGGGTCATGGCCCATTCTCCTTATCCCCCATAAGGAAGGCCAGTGCCCCAGCAGTGGGGACGTCAAATGGCTGATGATGGTGATGATGATGTAGAAATAATCTAAGGCATCTTCCGAACGGGATCCGTCATTGACGATTCCGGATCCAGGAATCGGGCCTCGTTTATACGATTACATATCGTGATAAATTACGAATAAGTCTTTCCCATACTTTTTCTGACAATAGTTATTGTTTTTTTTAAATGTCGTGAATGATGGATCCGTTTGGCGAGCCCTAAGTAATATAGGGTATTAAATAAAAATTCAACGTGCTATCGGATATTGTTGTTTATTCCTAGAAGTCATGAGGTAAACAATGCTAAATTACTTTTTCCATATTTACCAATCGGTTCACAATCACAAACGTAAAGAAAAAATTATCTGCAACGAAACTACTTACGAAGGCGATACACTTCTTAGAGACACACTTAAATTTCCAATTGGAATTAATATAATTGTTCAAAACACTCCCATTTTATGTGATATTCACGTGGACAATACTGTAGTTACTCAAGGAGAAATAATTTTCAATAATGATTACTAAAATTAAAGCTAGGTACGTACACTAAAATACATATAAATACGCGATTAAATTATTCATAATAATCAATAAGTTTGTGAAATGAAAAAACGTAAAAAGATAGAAAATAAAAAAACGTACGTAAAATTAGATAACAAAACAAGATGAATAACAACCAATAATGTAAGATTTATTTTTATTGCAAATGAATTAAATAAGAGAATTAGCCAATTTTATGCTGCTTAAACTGATAGTGATAAACTTATTGACAAAGAAATAAAAAGACATGAAAATATAGAATTAAAAGAAGTATTGTGACTACTTTTATGGCACGGACTTTTTATAAGTTTTTCATAAACGAATACAGGAAACATATTTTAATGCAAGTACAGTTTCAATACAGAAAAAAAAACAAAAGGAGACAATAATCTAAAATGTAATTAAATTAACTTCAAATGAAATGAAAACAATAGTCGGTAGATTGACAATAGGAACAACGGGACAGTTGCTTATACTACAAAAATACTGATATAGATTAGGAATAGGATATAAAATGGTTTTGGTCATGAAACACAAACGATTGATGAACAACCTTTATCTAAAACTAAATGGCTTTAAACGGTTGCCAGGAATATAACAGGAATGCAAAAGGTTCTTTTAGAAGGACATAATATCGTGACTAATACTGCTCAGCTAAGGAGGAATTCAGCAATTTAAAAAAATACACTTACACATGTTTATGGCATATTTATGGCTACCTCATGAATCACAAACGTTAGCACTCAATTTTCTGTACATTATAAATCCAATCGTATTTTTTTATACATTATACTTTACCAATATTAGTTTAACAATTATAATTTTACTAACATACTGTTTTATATATAATAATCTAATCTTATTTACATTGTATTTTTTGTTTATAGAATTGACATTTTATTTAAATAAGTTTTTAATTAAATATATATGATTTTGTAATCCTAATGAATGTTTGCACTACTTTCTGATATTTAGCCTTATCTTATCAGAAAACGCTACACTAAATATCAATGTAAAATATTGTCACAAGATTTATCCTCAGGCACAAAGTGGTTTACGAATCCCAAACATTATTGCCTTTTTAAATTTCCATGAAATCTAAATTAATAATACTATTCGTAAAAATGTCTTTTCTCACGGGGAAGTAATAAATATAAATATTTCTTAACTAACATCTAATATTGGTCGGGATTTAGGAAATACAAACACTTTCAATATAATTAACATGCACTTTCAATAATTACTGGTATACCACAAAATTTTAAATTCACTTTGTTCTGAAAATAATACTTTTTAAAACTTTCTTTCTACACATTTTTTTAAACAAACATTTGACACAGGTTAGTGTATATATTCAACAATCATTTGGCACTCACTTATATTTGCCACTCAGTCATTAAGGTTCAAAGTATTTAAGAAATAAGAGCACGGATAAGCAAGCATCGTCAAAATATTGTTCTTAAAGATGCTTCCTAATGTATTAATCTATTCAATACGAATATTTTATTTCAACAATGCGTCTTAACTTTGCTCATACCACTTAAATAGATATTTGGACAAATCTTTCTCACCAGATGTAGGAACAGTTTTATATTTTTATATTTATAATCACTGGTTTCTATAAACCGTTCTTGATCATTACAAGCATAAGGCACACTTGAGGGACACACATTACAAATTGTCATGGTAATTTTGAGCTATTGAACCATTAAGCAACAACATCGCTAGTACGAGGCAGTCGTCTATAAGATTAGAATTTAGATACATTATAGGTATAGAAATATTTTTTAAACATTTCATTTTACACTTTTGGTGGAAATATCGGGTCGTTTTGCACCAAGCCAAATGGGTTTGATATCGCTCTTCAAGTGTTCAGTTTTAGTTTGATGCGTTTATCATGACACTGGAGTTTGACAAAACTACCCATCAATGTCTAATGACTCGACACACATTATTATCCAAAGCACACAGTCAAGTATTCCGTACTTCATAAATATTATATACATGTTTACTCGTCAATTAGTGGCACTAGTTGAGGGGCCATGATTGGCTTCCTGATGTTTGTACTTATGTGAGGTCATTTGAGATAGACCTAAAACAGCGAATCCACACTGTAAGCAGTGGTAGTGGGTTTGCTTCTTGCTGTGAATGCATTGAGGCTCGTAACCACATCCTGTAAATAAGATATACTTCACGTTTAAAGACATTCAAGATCTTAAACCTTTCTTAGTTACTGTCAGTAGGTATTCGTTTTAGTTTATGAATTACATGCAAAAAGTACAACATCGCCATAATTTGGAGACTAGTAGAGATAGTAGGTCGCAATGACAAAAAAATCGACCCGAAGGAGGAAGTAATGATTATTTTTTTACCTTTGCTTGGTGGGAACTTTTCGAAGCCAGCAGCTTGAATGGAGTCAAGTTTCTGGTGTTGGCGTCGGTGTGCCACCACCTTGTTAGTGTCGGTGCACACGAAGTCACACTTCAGGCAATGGAAATGCGAAGCCTTGTTCTGGCCTGTACCAGGGAATACCAGTCATATATGAAATATATACAATTTCACGATCATCGTAACATTTAAATGACCAGAGGGCCTACTCTGAAACGCAAAACCCGAAATTTCGGTAAACCACTCTCTAGCGGGGACAGAATCGAGTCAAAGGGGCGCGGCTAACCAAAATTTCGGATTAGCGTTTCAGAGTATGGTCCCAGTTTACAAAAAACATTGACAGTATAATTTGAGCTGCCTTATTTAAATGGACCTTGTCTGTAAGGTTAGTCAACACTTTTATAATTACTTTGTCAGAAGCGTTGTGTAAATCCACTGAAAGTAGTAGGTATCTATTTAAAAGAAGTGATTACTCACCAAACGTAGAAGCATGAGGGCATTCGGGTCTTTGGCAATAGACATTAGCACGATATTGCTGGAAATCTCCTCCCATTAATGTATCCAACCTAAGAAAATTATGAAGATTATACAAACAGTAATATAACATTCAAATAATTTTATCTGCATTAGTAAAGAAAATATTTTTACCTTTCGTGTCTAGCAGTGTGTTGAACAAATCTTGTTTTGTCACAGAATGAGTAACCGCAGTCTTTTCTTGTACAATGGAAATGGGTCTGATGTTCCCTGTAAATAAACATTACATCGTGTATAAAAAAACCGGCCAAGTGCGAGTCGGACTCGCGCACGAAGGGTTCCGTACCATTATCTATACAACATTAGACACTAATACGGTATTTTACTGTTTTTTTTTATTTCTTTAAAATGTTTTTCGAAATATTAGCTACACAAAACAAGTTTTCATTTTGAATTATCTTGAATATTTTCAAAGATATAGGACTTCAAACTTTATAATTAGACAAGGACAGGACGCTATCTTAGTGACGTCAGTGGGTTAGTAACGTCATAGTCACGCCATAGAAGATTTCGTTTTAGAAAGAGACAGCTATAGTCAAAATCAAACAGACTATAATTCTTTTATTATAAAACAGATTCAAATTATTTTTTCACATTTGGTATTCTTAATTGCTATATTTTTTAACGTCATCATTAAATATCTACATTTCAACAACAGTAAAATACCCTATCATAACCTTTTTTTATTTGCACTACACAGCAACACTACTACGAATAGCAGTCCCAGTGCAGTCGAATAATTTTTTTTTAAATTAAGTAGGTATTTATATTTAAAGTGAATATAAATTTAAATATTCTGTAATTTCAAGTTTCTACCTAAGAAAGTGTTGTATGGGAGCACCTTTTTCTTTTAAATTTAATTAAGTATTTATTTTTGACGTAATTATACAACTAAATAATCTGTGAATATTCAAGCATCTACCTGCTACTGTTATTAATAACGAGCAAAAAACTAAAAAAAACTGGTGTGTTGTATGGGAGCACCCATTAAATATTTATTTTATTTTAATTTAATTATTTATGATTAAATTGAATAATACACAACTCACTAAATATTCTGGGAATATTTCAAGCATCTATGTACATGTTGCCGTTATTAAAGTCGAGCAAAAAAATCGGTTATACCTACCGGCAACAGAAATACCTACACCACCTGTGACAACTTCAACTAAGTACCTGGTTATCACGGTTCATGAGATACAGCCTGGTAACAGACGGACAGTGGAGTCTTAGTAATAGGGTCCCGATTTTCCAGATCCCCTTTGGGTACGGAACTCTCAAAACTAATATTATTTCGTAAGCAGAAAAGGATATGAGCATTGTGTAAAAATATTCTTAGATTTTATAAAACTGCATAAAATTAAATTAATGATGGTAGAGCTTACCTATATCCACAGTGTTGATAAGCGCAATCCTCGTTAAATCTGAACCTCAAATAACCTTCAGGTATAGGTTCATCTTTCAGGACTCGCATATGAGGACCTCGAGTGGTGTGGGTACGCCTGCTAAAATATATTTAACAGTTAGGTTGGCTATTATGATCAAGAATCGATTGAAACTAAAGACTAGACAGAAATATAGATTGTTGTTGAAAAGATATATTTCATAAAATCAACTTACGATTTAGCTATCATTTCTGCTTCCTTGTCCATTCCTGGTGGTAGCCCGTGGCTTTGCAGAAGACTTTGTTCTAGAAGCAACTCTGGTGGGTACAGCATTGTTGGGTAAAGAGGGAAGGGAGATCCACTGCAATAAACAAAAAGCAAATATAATATAACGTTACACATTTCAAAACAATAAATGATGATCGAATTTTAGGCGATACAGCGACTGTCCATGCAGTGACTGTCGATATTATGAACCAGAATCCGCGGCACTATGAATAGGAAAATAATTGACAAAGGTAAAGTAGAATAGTACACTTACCCTTGCGAAAACAGAGCAACTTGCGCTAAACTAGGTAGCCCAGCCAATGATGCTGTATATTGTTGCTGCATTTTCAGTTGATCCTGAAGAGAACCTTTGCGGCCACCGGCAAGGTATTGCTGAAGAAGCAGACTTTGAACCGCTTGAACCTAAAAATAGAATTGTTTAAGTAAGTAGGTATGCACGTTAATATGTAGGGAGCCATAAACAGATTATTTAATAAGAGGCATATGGTTAAGCTTACTTGCTCTGCAGGATTGGGAGGCCGTTGCCCTGGTGAAGGCACTTGACTAGTCGAAGCCGATGCTGTCGATGGCAGAATAGATATTTCAGGATACTCTCTTTCAAGAGTTTCCTTCGTTGCAGCCAACCCCACTGGTCCAGGATCCATGGTGTTGCTGTGCTTTTTCACCATGTGGCTGAACAGCAATTTTAAATCAACGTAAGCTTGACTGCAATGAGGGCAGTGGTAGTGGAGATTCATTCCTCCAGCGTTTTTATTTAAAGGACAAGCTTGATCGTGACATGAAGGCGGGATTGTCGGTCCAGACATTTTCGGAGCTTCGTATTGTTTCTTCTGATCGTACTCCATACGAAGCTTCATTTCCTTTGACGGGGATGCGTCGTAAATGCTTCTCGGAGATGAGGTGTTGCTTCTTAGGTGAGATGACGGATAAAATGTACCGGCAGCTTTTACTACTGGAAAGAAAAGAAATACATATAAGTCAATCGATCACTCTTTAACGCATCTAGCGTTCTAACGAAATAGTTAGAGCAGTATGTTAATCGGAAAAATATGTTTACTGCTCGAAAGAATACCCACCCGAAACGTTATCCTGCTCGCGATCAAACTCGCTCTTAATCGAGAAGTTTGTAGGCATGTATGATTCTGCTGGTTCTTTCATAGAGCCCACGCTATCGACAGAACCACGTTCCTTCAAAGAGTAGTCTTTGGCTTCTTCGAATGATTTCTCTTGCTCCTCACTCTTAATCACGGGAGTGCCTCTTCCATGTTTGTGAGTTGCCAGTGCCGAATATTGCGTCAATATAGCGGGACAGTTGTTCCCTTGAGCGCAATGGAAATGAGACCTGAGCTGGTTTTTGAAACAACTCTTCCCGCCACAATGCTCAAAGGACGCGAAGTAGTCAAAGCCTTCCAGTAACGGGATGACTGAGTGAGATTCTCTCATATGAGTTTCCATAATGATATGGGACTCTCCAGCAAAACTACAGTTGAAGCAGTGAAGGTGAAGACGAGTCATTCTAAACTGACAGTTGGAATACGACTGGCTACAGGTGTCAGGGCTCGTAAAAACTTCGAAGTGTTGAAATTTGATGCGCTGAAAGTCGAATTAAATGAGTTAGAAAGTAACATAAATAAAATGATCTAAACAGAATTAACTGTAAGGTGAGAAATGATTCATTCTACTTACCGGAAACTCTTCAACAGTAGTAATGACAGAAGGCTGCGAGACTGGTGGCAGTTGGTTGCTTTTAGGTAGTTTGAAAGATGTGAAAATTGCTTGAGGAGTTACCTAAAATAATAATACCCATTCGTAAGTTAAATCGTCACATCAGAAGCTATTTAAATGTGATCAACATCAAGTTTTCTTACGTTATCAGTCCAAACTTCAACAACCCTGTTCTTCGGTGGTCTACCACGCTTCCTGCTGAACATTTCATCTAAAGAACTCGAAGGGTTGACCTGTTGAGGAACCACTCCTGGATTGGGACCCAAATTCAACTGCGCTTGAAGGTTGGGTGTCAGTTGGGAGCTGAGGCTTGGCGCCATTTGAGCTAACTGTGCCAAGTTCGGTGGGAGATTGGCCATGGTTGGCACTTGGCCGAGTTGAGCTGCCATATTAGGGTGGAGTTGAGCAGATAGTTGAGGTGTGAAGTTGGGAGCGAATCTCGCCGCTAGGTTCGGTGACATAGGGCTGAGAATAGCATGCTGCCTGTGATGTTCCAGTCTTCTGAAAGGGTGTTCTTCTGATGAGAGAATAACAGCTCCACAGTTTTCCTGCAAAGATACAGTATATTTTAGACATTAATCCCAACAATATTATAAATGCGAAAGTTTGTGAGTGTGGATGTATGTTTGTTACTCTTTCACGCAAAAACTACTGAACAGATCTGGATGAAATTTGCAACAGAGATAGATTAAAGGCTGGAATTACACATGGGATACTTGTTATCCCTATATTCTTACGGGAACGGGAACCACGCGTGTGAAATCGCAGGCAGCCGCTAGTGATTCATAAACATGTTGCCTTGAAACTATCCGGTCGTTACTTACCCATGTGCAGTGGTAGTGAGTGATATCCCTAATATGCTGACATGCAGAATTTCCACAAGGATTGTTTCGTGTATATGCTACGAAATATGCTTCTGTCACTTGGTTTTGTTGCTCATGCTCCATAACATGTTTCACCATTGTTGTGTGGCAACTGAAAAATAAACATTTAAGGAATTATTAAATTATTTTTAGGAGTTTAAGGAATTATCAAAGATAAAGAAATATTATATTTTTAAGGCTATCTCTTTATTCTTACCTATGTGCCATTTTACAAGACTCAGCAAGGCAATGGTAATGTTTATTCAAAGCACTGCATTTTCCACATTTATTATCCTCAGCATTGTTACCACCATTGTAAGTTTCAATGTATTTCCGGGTGACTTCCTCAACCAATGCCGGGTTCTGCAAAGTAAAATAAAAAAATTACTTCCAGATCTATCACTTTACACCTAACCAACTCAAAGAATCTAGAGCTAAAGATGTTATGGTTTCAAATTTTTAATAGCAAAATCTTCTAGAATTTGGGTCTAAGTTAAGAGTAAGTAGTAAAACTAACGATTGCTCGCGATCCTTCCTAACAGTTATCAGTTTCATACAGTTGTATGAAATTGTTTTTAGAGCATGCGTATGTTAAGTAGCTCCAAAGTATTACTACTCAACAACTTATGCAAAAGCTTTCCATTCCCCCCTGTTTCTAAGGGCTGCCTATGTTCTTTCACCCCCTTCTAACCCCTCATCGAGTCCTTGCGACTGGATCAGGGCTCAGAAAACCGTTAGGCGAGTCCCACATAACCACCGTCCGACTAGCAACTACTTATTATAAACAAGCGATTGAGTTTATAATTCTAGAGGGTACTAATAGAAAGCTATTATTAGCTAAAACTACAATAATTATGTATGTGTGTATGTGTGAGAGAGAGAAAGAGAGAGAAACTAGATCTGTAGACTTACAAAAGGATGCGAGTAGTCAGGGTCCAGCATAGAATTGGACATATCGTCGTCTATGTGGAGATTCCCGCCCGGCGAGTACATACTGAGGTCCGCGCCTTGCTGCATCAAGGCGCTCTGGATCACAGATGTGGGGAGGCTGGAATATGTTATGTTTACTTATAGTAAAAAAAAGATTAAAAGGCAAACACCTTCTCTCGTCTATAAAGTAACATAAGTTAAAGGCTAATCATCGCTACTACTACGTAGTAGTAGGCAATTTTTTTCCCAAAATAGGTACCCAAAAATTTATAATGCAACCAAAGACATCTTACTTGAAAACTTCTAAGTTTAAATGTTTTGACTTTCAAAAATGAGTTAGAAAAAGAACGGCATAATATCAATAAGGGTTTTCCGCATCGGTTCGGGTTTAAGAGTCACCAATTAAAAAAACCTAGTACTTATTGGTGTTCATTTTAGTGTTACCTTTGCTATAAACAGCATGTAAAGTGTAGCTAGATAGTAAAAAAAAACAAGATTATAATCCATACGCAAATAGTAAAGGTAGAACTCTTACCCAAAACTCATTTCCTGTTCCTTCCTTTCATGCTTCCTCTTATGAGTGAAGATCTGGCTGCTCGAATGCAGCACGTAGTTGCAGTGAGGTCTGATGCAATGGATGTGGTTGCAGGTCTTGCTGAACCGGCAGTCACGATACGGGCACGCCTCGTTCTTCATGTACTTCTTGAAGCCGTCCTTGGAAAGAGCCTCGTCCTTGATGTGGTAAGTCTTGTGTTTCTCTGTGGTAATGCCAAATTTTAAAATCAGATTATGAAGACAAAACCTTTTTTTTTATTATATGAGATAAACAGATACTGATTTTCTTATATTGTTTTTAAGATGTCACAATCGTTTAGTTTATGTCGGTCGTAACTAATTATAAATTCAAAATTTTATATTTCTTAGACTTAACAATATCGACGACATCTAAAGGAAAAAACACTTATCCAATTCTTAGAAAATCACTGACATTTACCTCAAGCTTCGAATAAAAACCCGTTTCCAATAAATCTGATTAAAATATCTTACCCATGTCAGCTTTATTTTTGAACGTGTAAGTGCAACCAAGCCTTCTGCAATGGAAATGGGTGGTCCTTTGCCCTGCAAAGATGCAGTGGGGGGCCGCACAGCTTTCGGTAGCCCTGAACCTTTGAAAACCTTCTTGAAGTATGGCACTGTCTTTCCTGTGATAGTTTGCGTGCATTTGCACATCTGACGTAGAAATGTAGACCTGAAAAAGACAAGAACAAACTTTGAAGTGCCCATAATTGGAATTTAAGAGCCTAGGTTACTTATATTATAATATATCGTATTAATTTAAGCGAATCATCTAGGATGAGGTAACATGACATTTCGTGATTCCTTAAAAGAATTAACAATGGTTGAGTCATTCTTAAATCGCAACATTTTACAATACGTAGTAATAACGTGTGTGCCCTTGAAGACGTAATGTTTAATAATAATCAACTTCATCACACGTATGGAGCATTTGAATCGGTTCTACAGTATCAATTAACAGTCTCCATACATCTGCTTCAATTAAAGTCCGTAAGTAAGTAGGTAAGCATTTTTCAAGTATAGTAATTACCTTATCGCAACCATCTTGAATGCAGTGGTAGTGCGTTTGGCTCCGGTTGTGTGGACAGTCGCTGAACCTCTCTGAGCAGTCGTCCAATGGCGAATATCTCATGAAACCGTGCGCTAATGACTCATCCCGCTTCTTATGCCACTGTAGGAAAAACAATCAAATCAAGTTATACACCAGGAATTAAAGGCTCAGTGGTACTGAGCAGTTAGTACGCCCACTTATGCAACTTTGATGGTCGGTTCGATTTCCACCTGAATTCTGTGAAGAACATTAATTGCTGTGGTTCCTTGTAATGGTGTCATTTTATCTCTTATATCTCCTTTGGTTCTTATATCTGTAACACCAGTGCTTAAGCTTCTTATTTCAGAAATCAGATCGATGTTTTTGGTCTTTCTGGATATCTATTTAGAAAATATATCAAAAGTTAGCTGAAACCAGTAGAAAATTAAAGTACACACCTTAAAATGCCGGATCATTTCCTCCTTCTTGCAGAATACTCTCGCGGTGCAATCCATACAGTGAAAATGCTCCCGGTAACCGAGATCCTTGCAATATGAGGAGCCACATTCCAATGTTGAGCTGTACCTGAAGTAAACAAAAATAAGTTTTATTTCATGCTTTTTACATATCAATCTAATCCGCTCGTGAGTCAAAAAGTCTAAGAAATTTCAAACGAATAAGTATAACGAGAAACTTTATTACATTCATACTTAATTACATGAATGTGTGCAGCAGTCTTCAGTTGGAATCTTCAAATATGACAGACTAACTTCATTGATAAAATCAATCTCTTATTTTAAGTTCTACCGTGAAAGCATTCCTTCTTAGAAAAAAATATTACAGATAATTTTAGTAGATAAAAGTACCCATGAAGAAAGTCGCGGGCGGCCGTAAGCTAGCCACTAAATAACCTCAGGTGTCGCAAGATGAATTTCCAACTCAACGATCCACATACCAATTGAGCGTGTTTTATGTTCCAACAATCATTCACTTTTTCACAAAGCAAGTGAGACAATTATCGTAATAATTACAAACTCCGATCAGAAAATAGGTTTCTTAATCCATAAATTAAAGAGTTCAATTAAACCCTCTTTTTGTCATGTCTTACCCTTTATTAGCAAACGGAATTCAAAGCATTCGTACTCTAATTAAACACTTCTTAATAGTGATCCAATCACCAATGTAAATACTACGAAACTTAAAAAAACTAAAGTAACCTACTCAATGCGCCAAGCATACGATCGCCATCGTTAAAATTGCTAAAGAATTGAACCGGATGAAGTCAAAGTATTACAATGAAAAATTGTCTTGCTCACATTTTTTGCTCCCAATTATTAGAATAGTTTGAATAAGAAATACATCATAGCTACATTTGCCAATACCTACGCTAGAGATCTTTTAAGATAAAAATGTACTTTAACATTAATGAAAAAAAGTCTAAAGCTACACCATTTACCTTTTGACATATCTAGAGTAATCAACTGTGGTCTGGAGTGAATTCTTCCGAGCTTGATCCAAATGATTCAGCGCAGACAGTAGACCTACAAAAAAACAGAAATAAGTTAATACAAAAAACAGTATTATGCTAATAGCCGAAACAATCACAGCTAACGATACATTCAGCCATTCCTTTTCCGTCAAAGTTATTCTTTTGTTTGGAACAGCCAAATCACTTCCATGCATCATATTCTTCGAACAATATACTGTTTTCATCGCGTCGAAAATGGTTGAAACCCGCGAGTCTGTATCAACAATAGAGGTTACGTTTACGTTACCGTCTCTATCTTCAAGTGTTTCTGCTTCGTAAAGAACTTTAACGTCTCTCGGGTTGAGTAACCGGCCCCTCCCCGTATCAAGTTTTGGAGTATCAAATAAATTATTATGGTAATTAATCAATGTTTTCTCCTAGTCACTGCGGCGCTCCATTGTGACTGATCGTTGACTCTGCATCTGGTACATGGAGTCACGAAAGTGCTTTTGTGGTTCGAATCCTTTTTGTTTTAATTTAAGCCTTTGTAAGTTAATGACATAGAAATTAAGCGTGTTAGTGTTAGTTTTGTTTATTTCAGTATATTAAAAAAAAATCTCTTAATTATATTGTATATCGTTTAGATTTGAATAAGTATCATGTGAATAATAATTATTTTTCTCTTAACATTAAAACATAATTGTTTGTTCATATTAAAAATGTATGCTGAGTTAGCAACGAAGACCAATGAATAGTCTAAAAAACCGGCCAAGTACGAGTCAGACTCGCGCACTAAGGGTTCCGTACCAAAGTGAATATATAACTATTCTGCGAGTATTTCAAGCGTCTACCTGTTGCTGTTATTATTTTGTTTTTAATTAAAAGTAAATACACAACTAAATATTCAGTGAATATTTCAAGCGCCTACCTGTTGCCGTCGTTAATATATAGCAAAAAACGGCAAATAAATAACGTTTGTTGTATAGGAGCACCCCTTAATTATCTATTTTATTCTGTTTTTAGTATTTGTTGTTATAGCGGCAACAGAAATACATCATATGTGAAAATTTCAACTCCCAAGCTATCACGGACATAAATTTCAACTCCCAAGCTATCACGGTTTATGAGATACAACTTAGTTACAGACAGACAGACAGATGGACACTGTAGTCTTAGTAATAGGGTCCCATTTTTACCCTTTGGGTACGGAACCATAAAAAAGAAATAAGATTAAACGACTTGTGCACACACCATTACTTGTAGATAAAAACAGACATACAAAACACGCTACATCTTATTGTATTGAAAATTTAGATTATCCGTAGGTACGTACAGTCCTCAGAATAAACTGTATTTGTCAGACAGCGTTTCGAAACACCACCTCTGCGTTTTTTACAAAATCGCTTTTGAAAGACGAATTAATACCTATACTTATGTAGATTAGCGTTCACAGCACAATAGATGTTAACATACGTCTTGATAATTTGGTATTACATAAGTCGTGCATGAATACTCGTGATTGTAATAATAGGAGAGGTTTAGAGAGTTATTATTAATGAACTAGAGAGACCACTTGTTTCACTCGCATGTTCAAAACGCGTTAATGGCTCACGATTTTTTAAGCGATTGTGCGAAATCGATACCGAAATTAGTATTGTTAGACATCGATAAATCGGTATGATCGAGTTTATTACCTTTAATTTATGGAGATCAAAGATAAAGAACGAGAGCACTTGACGAAACATGAAACCAGTTTGTTGGTACGGCTCTAATTCTCACGAAGTTTTATTTACAGCCAATGATTGGTGGCTACTTATTTTAATATCATTGTTGAATGCCGATTGTTTCATTGTTACCAATAAGGATGTAGGTATTATATTAGAAATTTCAAATTTCACGTTCCATAAAAACGTTTGGGCAACTTTCGCATCAAACTTATTATGTAGAATTAGAACGTCCCAAAAGGATATACGGAATTCATTGGAGTAGAAAAAGAAAAAGACAATGGATGTGAGGCTCGGACCGAATCAGATAATGTTCAACATAATATGCATTTATAATGCGATGGTGGTTTTTTAGGAAATTTCGTAAGATATTGTGCCGGTTCATTCAGCCGAGACAATGGGGTCCTCATAATGGGGTTTTGAACTCGTTCAATGGAACCTTGTGATCGACGAAAGTTCCTTACGTATGGGATTTATGATTCAGAGAAGCAGGGTGTGTGACTTCCTCTCTCGGATGTTTAGTAAACAATACGGTTCTTACGCTAATGTTGAGCAATCGTTAATTTATCGATACTGGTTTTGATAAAACAACAATTTTATTTCAATTCAAACCCGCCTCAAAGAGTAATGAATGAGTTAACAACATCCGTACAAAAAGTTACTTTCTTGCTTTTAAAATCAATTTCCTCTATTTTATTGATAGTTTCAACTAATCAAGCAAACGCTCTAAAATTGTTTTGACGGTTGTAATTAATCGTTAAATTTAAAGTTAATTACGTTCCGCCAGTAAAACGGTGGGTTTGTAAATAATTTTGACCATAATAAGTGAACTGGAATACGGCAAGTGACTCTATAAAATTCACACGGCCAAATTGGGGAGTCCGCAATGACCATTAAATTTCTTGAGAACATTATAATCCTTGTCTGGCATTTACTTCGGTGTAAAATGTCAGTAAGATTGTATTACTTTTTTTTGGTACGTACTCTTAACAGTTCCGTATCTAATTGAACTTAAATGTCACTCCAGATTTAGATAGCCTGATTAAATTGGTATAAAAAGTGCTACTGTTTACAGTTAATCGTAGAAAATTATGTTACTTTTAAAGAACTTATAGTTTACATTTTTCTATTTAAGTTAAAACGTGATGTAAGTTGTAGTCAGTAAAGTTGTAAATGGGCTACCACACCTAGTTTACTATCCATCAAAATCAGAGCAACAGGCAACTAAGAGTTCAATAACTGCATCAATCCCGGGCTTCAACACTCGTCTTCCATCTAAATTGACATTTACTCAATGCAAGTATCTCTAAAATGTAAATGCGGTTACTACACACACCAATTCACGTGCAAACTTTTGATTTGCTGCCGCCTCGCATTCGTCAAGCGATTGTAACTCTTACTTGAGTGGAATAAGGAAAAAAGGCATTTTTACGACCGCAAACATCAGTGGCCCGTAGACATGTATGCCCAATGTAACTTGATATGTAATGCTGATTGCTTTATTAATGGTTTTTATTGAAATGAGGGCTCTGATCTCGCTGGCTTGGTCTGTAGGAGGCTGTGTTTCGTATTGAGGAGGTAATGAGGCGGGGCGATGGGTGTATGTACGGACAAAGATCTAGCTATTGACACACAACTTATAAGTATCTACTTAGAATTCTTAAGCTTATTAACAATCTGTAAACTCGTTGAAGAGTTGTTTTGTTATCGAAATAATAATTCGTCATCATCGAAAACCAACCAAATGTGTACAAATGTACAACACGTGTTGTTCTAATAAAAAACTTTACGGAATACCATTACAGATATGGAAGTTCCTGCATATCTAATTGAGTTAAAATTGAATCTCATTCCTCATTTGTACGGAGCGAACGAGATGAATCATATTTCTCCCATTCCATATTCATTGCGTCAATGTATGTGATGTCCAATATAATTTTACTGTTGAAAATTATGTTTTTAGTTCTACCAAGTCTCTATGGCGAGGTGTTAAGACTCCGAATGAAACGAAAAATATTATGGATGAAGACAATTTTTCGGTTGTTGCTCTGTACGTACTTTTTATTACAATATTTCGTTTTAAGATATACCGATAAGGAGCTCTACGTGTCTAGTTTTATTTTTCCATCGATCGATTAGGCATTGTTGCTATGAGATTGGGAATATGTTTTAACGTTTTCCTGTATAGATAGCAACGTATTAGATATTGTTATTTCCATGCTTGGCGTGGGATCTTTTTGTTGTGTTGATTTTAGCATCAGATACGTTATGTTCGAATTTTTCCTCGACTTTTGTGTGGCTTTTCATAGAACGTGTAAAATTATCATAAGTGAAGCATCAAAATTGGAGTTTGGCAAGGTTGTACTTTAAGACTGATGTTATTCTTCAACTAGATGAGTTATAATAACTGTATCGGTAACGGTAAAATGTTATGTAAAGCGATCTCCAAATTGCCTTTGGATATGTTTGCGGTGTAATTATACAATGTGTACAATGTTGTATGTGCATTAATTAATCGGCAATATGATTTGAGACGTTTACACGGCGCACGGGCGGCCCAGCCTCAGTCGGCGGATGAAAGAGAACACAGATAATTATGAACGTACGCATGCGTAGATCAAATCGGGATCCATCGATCGATAAGGGATCTAGATATGTTGCCGATCGTTCGTTAGTTACGTGTGATGGCGACTGCATGTTGTTCCTATTGGATTCATTATTTACAATGGAGCTGTGCCGACTTTATTTACGAATGCGATTAATATTTCGTTGTCAAATTAATTAAGTCCATTGGCAGTTTAATACTAGTCAATAATTAATATATAATTATGTATTAAAATTATACATTATCCTTTTACGACTCATGTAAAAATGGTGTCATTTCAAATGTCAACGTTAAAAATAACATGTAATCTAAGTTTAATGGCATTTAGTACAAGCGATTCAAAGACATTAGTCCCCATTAAATCTAAGAGGACACAAAAGCCATAGCAATTATGTTCGACTTATAATAGGAGCGGTGCCTGTAAATCTTCGTCTTTGTTCGGACATCTCCGTCTGTCCCTCCCCACCCCTGCGCTTGCGCCGATTGGAGTAAATGATTCCGCATGATCTTGTTTAGTTTTTGCTCTGTTTACTCTGTCTCACTTGATAGACGCATTTTGTTCTCTTTTGTTGGTACACTTGGTACGGTCTCGGTAGTCAATTAGGGATTCAGACGAATGACAAAAAGAATTTGATCATTCAAATTGTGACGGTTATGGTTGCACGGAATAATTCCTTTGCATAAAATTTGTGTTTAAGAATGTGGAGATTGATTACTCGTTTTTTTGGAGGTCGTATGATTATGAGCAAATACATGTTGTCTGTTTTTTTATTTGATTTATTATCTTCGTTTAGGATTGCGAAATATTCTAACATGTTCAAAATGATCACGTAGTTAGAAGGCTTTTCATTATTTATTTTTATTGAAGTTGAGGTATTGTTTGAGTTAAAACCATTACCAATAAATTGAAGAGAAAAGGAAAAAATATAATGATTGATAAGCCCGCGGCTACCCGGCATCGGCTGAGTATCGATTATATCGATTAAAGTGGCGATAATCGATACTTTTGTTCGTCTCGAGAACTTTTTTACTCTTTGCAAGCAGGTGATCTGAATACTTTCCATTACTTTATTTAATTCATTGCCATAATACATTTTAAAATCAATTAAAATCGACCATTGATGTTGACATAAACTGAAGTGTATATTACATTCATTGGTTACGATGTTAAGACTTTTTTAGTATTAATTCAAAAGTATAAGTAAGTAGTGGAAAGAAATGGCTGTATCTATCCTCGCAGTAAACCTGAATTTAAAGGTTAAACTATGTAACTATTTCAATGACGTTAATTCTAAAACTGGTCTAAAAACCCAGTTTAAAAATATATATTGCTATTTTTATTTTGTCTTTACCGAAATACTTAGTGACAGTAGCAGCTAACTCGAGGTCTCATGTTTAATTGAACTTTAATAATGAACTATGACGGAAATGGTAGTTGACATAATATCCGTTTCAGCTTTCATGAGAATGAGAATTCCTGAGAACTTCTTAATTGACATTTAGAATACCTAACACTATAAGATTTTAAATTATTTTTATGCATTCACAATGCAATTTTCCTATACCTAACACTGTTTGATAAGTATTTAACATAATTTTGATGCATTGCGACGCGTAACTAAAAGATTCAAAGAAACAGATGCGTCTAATTTCTGTTGAACACTGCACAACAAAAACCTTAAATTTATTTTAATGAATTTAACATTAATTTAAGAGAAATGACAGAAAAAGGCTAAAACGAGACAGACACCTATTAATAAAGTTTTAGTTTTGAATGGTGAATAAGAATAAAATGCATCATTACACTGGTTGCAAACAACTATATAGGTACATCACCTAACGAATCAAATTAGAACCAGTCAATGGAATCTAATTAAACGTGGATCCCTAAAGACTCACTAAACAGTCCTGGCACGTTTTAAATATAAAATCTACATAATAAACGATTAAGATGCAGGCGACTAGGTACATAAAAAAGGCGCGAACAACACGTGGATTTTTTACGTCAAAAGAGTAATTTATAATAACCTATCTTTCTAATTGAACGTCTTTCCTATGAATTGTTTTTACTTTTTTGCATTCAAAGTGATATTATTAATTATTGAAAATGTCCCATCGAAGCTAGTTGTGGGGCGGGTCGATTTTTTTTTTAATATGTACTTTATTTTCAATACAGTCTATCTTTTGTTTCTCGAGATAATTAAACTTTAAAATCACGTTCGATAAAGTTTTAAAAAATTCGGAATTATCTGAAGTACGTAACGCTCGATCTGTTTTAAAAAATAAAACAGATTCGAATTGCAATTGTTTAAGCATCATACAGAAGAGAAGTCATATCATAACCGCATAGTCTAACAAAACTCATTGCACTTCAGCCCCTTCTCAACCGTAATACGGCTATTAACATTAATTAGCAAAGAGCCGATCACAAAGTATGGCGAATGGAAAAGAAAAAAGGCCATCTTCATATTACTTTTACGTTTTATAAAGCAAAAACGGCCGGGGTCACCATAATGCATTATAATTTTATACAAAGATACGAACTGCAACAGTCAAATGAATATGCAAAGGGTGTGCGTGTGTAAAGATTGAGTTATTGTGGACGCGTCAGTGTGTGTTCGCGACTCGTGCGCACAGACTAGGAATATTGAGCTAGTCGAAAGCTGTTAAAGTTATTTAAATTTTTACTTTTGGCATTCACAATCCAATTTTTATAAATGAAAAATTGAAAATTAAGTAAGTATTTAGAAAAAAATATGATGACTGATTATGATAATGATGAAATTAAAATTGGCTATACAGCGCGTAAGAAGTATTGGATTGGATGAATTCGACGCTTTTCCTAACGACTCCGTAGCTCAGTGGTTAGAGCAGTCGCCCGAATAGCGAAAGGTCGTGGGCTCGCGTCCCATCGGAGCTGGTTGTGAGAAAATTTTTATGAGAACGATTTTGTCTAAATACTTCATTTTTTAACTTTTCAATAGCTGATAAAGTATTAAAATATGACCATTTACTTTTGCCTTCTGTTTTGACACAAAATCTTGTAATTGGAATATATAGGTAATTAATTTGTAAAATCTTTAGGATAACCAGTTCCCTGCGATTGAGGATTTCAGTAGTAGTGTTGCGCGCACTTTCAGCTATATTCAGCCTACCTAGCATGACCATCATTATATTATCACGCGATATAATATAGCACGTCATAGCCGCTCATGCTAGGCCGGCCTATTTATTTTTAGTCACAATACTCGCCATTAAATTAAGTAAATGCGTCTGTAGACATTCTTCCTGGTTGAACCAATTAGCTGGTTTTGATATTTTTGGTCTGAAGATCCGTCATTTTTGGAGGCTAAAATTGAACTTTCAAGAGAATGAATTAAAAAGGACTAAAGTCAAGCAAGACCAAAACTGTAGGTTTTCTATCCGTATTTTAATTTTATTTTGAATTTTCCAAAGAAACTTTTTTACAACGAAAAGTTTAAAACTAAAAACTAAACGTCTCGACGCGAACTAAGGCGTGTATCTGCTAATCATAGGATACAAGTTTAGTAATGGTGGTACTGCGTTCGCGTAGGCTACGCCTCGCCGCGGTTCAGTGTGCGTTTCGCACAAACATCCGAAGAAATGCATATTTTATGACGTCTGAGCATTCTGCGCGGTACCACAAAGAAATTATACGCGCATTAAATCCATGGAGGTGTGATTTTTTCTTTTTTTTTTCTTTTAGTCTGTGCAGCTGTAATCTGTATTTTAGATAGTGGATTTCGCTTGTCTTTATTTTCTTTAACATTATTTTGGTTAATTGGTTAATTTATTATGTTGGAGCATTAATATGAATGAATAGCAATGACATTTTTTTCATCACATTTTGAATTATTAACTCAAAAGGGTCAATATTCCCTTTGTCTTTTAATCATTCTTATATAAACAATTAAATACTATGAAAAGTTACTAAATTTGATTTTTCTAGAATATTTTCATATTATTGAATAAGTAACTTTAAAGTTTTTACTTGAAATCTAAATGACACTAATAAAATTTTAGAAATTTAATAGCAGATTATATCGATACCAGTCAATCCGAATCCGACTATCGACTCCATTGACTCGCAGTGCACGAGAGGATGCGCTCACCAAGCCCCAGGTTAATTAACAAAAGACCTGGTCGTAGGATCGATTCCCGACCGATACAGTGTTTAGATTGCGCCGGATGTTCCGAAGAAATTAAAAAGGTTATTAAATTGTTTGTAAAACGCCGATATTGATAGGAAAAGGATGTGTGACTGAAGTCTAGAAGACTTAATGCTTTAAGCAGTAGGTACATGCGTACTCGAGAAGCCCGTGGCGCAGTGGTTACCCCACTCGGCCTGCGATCGTTGAAGTTAAGCAACTTTTGCAATGGTCGGTCACGGGATGGGTGAACAGAAAAAAAATCATCTGGAGCTCCTCCGTGCTTCGGAAGGTACGTTAAGCCGTTGGTCCCGGCTGCATTACGCGCATTGGGCTCACGTGGTGCGTCATGGACCAATCTCCTTGTCCAAATGAAGGCCAGTGCCCCAGCAGTGGAGACATTAAATGGCTGATGATGATGATGATGATGATTACTTACTTACTATTAGACTAACATTTTTCCGCCCGTGGCTTGGTCCATATAGGATTCAGTTACATCACGCAAGGATCGCTTCAAATTATCGTGTCAAAATCTTTCTCCAAGGACTTATCTAACTCAATGCCATGATTCATTAAAAAGGTTACATTGGGTTAGGCATGATAATGTTACAGATAGAGTTAGTTACTTTGGCACTATAAGAGAAACTATAACGTAATAGTTTTTCGTAAGAAAAACGGGTTTTGATTGGTTGTCGAGTCCCCTATATTCTGTACTCGACAACCAATCAAAACATGATAAAAATCCCGTTTTTCGTAATATTTACAATGTTAAATGACCATGAAAGTTTTAAAAGTTATTAAACTATAACGTGTTTAAAACATAATAAATTCTGTAGCTGTCACATTCAAACAGATGACAGAGACAGAATTATGTTTTAAACACGTTTAGCGTTGATCGCGTTTAATTTCATTGGTGAAATGGGGCCTTAGTACTAGCATAGATTCAAGATTCAAATTTGTTTATTCAATTTAGATTGTTATTTACAATACTTGTGAACGTCATAGAAGCTACGCCATCGGTTCGCGTCCATCATACGTACTAGTCCCTATGAACACCAGGTGGAATTCGAACCGATAACCTTTGGCTTTCCGGGCCTTAGCTCCACCAATTGATCTACCGGGGTTATTGTAAATGCTATACTATAAAATTATAAAGAGGAAAAATTTGATTGTTTGTTCGCTTGTTTCCATCGAAGAGGCTCCGAAACTACTGGACCGATTTGGATAATTCTTGACCCATTAGAAAGCTACTTTCTTCCCGCGTGACATAGGCTATATTTTATCCAGACATTCCCACGGGAACGGGTACCACGCGGGTGAAACCGCGAGGATCTGCTAGTATTTAATAAGTAGGAAGGCTTTATTGCAACAAAAACCAATCACAAATAGAGTAATGGTTGGCAAAGAAAACTGATTTTCAAAGACAAAGTTACCGTCAAAAAAAAAAAGATCGGCGATGGATTCCGTGACCAATGATTTTAATTATAAACAGTTATAAATTATGCCAATTTATTAAAACTGTTATTTGTAACTTATTGCTCAATGTCGGAGATAAAAATTTCTTTTTAAAATATTGCTTTATTACGTCTGCTTCAAGTCCCAAATTGAGTGGTAAACACATAAAGATCTCTCTCAACGAAATCTAATTAGATTTGAATCGATTTGAAGATTGTTAATCGATTACTTGTACGTCTACCAAATTATAACATTCACTGGGGCTAGAGAATTTGGGTTTGGTCAAGCGTGAGCGGCCTTTTTGTTAAGGGTTCAGTGTGATTTTTAAATTATACTGTCATATATAAGCACATTTTAGATTTCTGCGCGAACTGTTCATTGAAATAATACAACTTTTCCAGGGATATTTTCACGCTTTAATTACTTCGTGCGTTAAATAAAGCGTAAAAATATCCGTGGAAAATTTGTTTTATTTAAATTATACTGTCATATTTTTACATTACCCGTAGTGAGGAATAAAGTTAGGAAAACTTCAAGTAAGTCTAAAATGAAACTCTGTAAACGCAACAATCAAATTTTGTAGGAATAACGTGGCTGAAAGCAGTGTAATCTTCAACACTAAAGGAACCTAGATATTATTTTTATGATAAGCAAATCATGATTGATTTAATTCAAAATTATTTAGTTATGAGCTTAACCGCCGGTTTCCGAAACGCCAATCAAAATTAAAATTAGCTAACAGACTGTCACAATTAATTCCCAATTAATTCCCAATTAAAAGCACCTTGGGTTTCTGAAACGAAAATTATCTCACAATTAGGTTTAGATTTGTATGGGCACTGAAAGACTGTTAACAGACTGTTGACAGTCTGTCACATTTTTCTTTCAGAAACCCAAACTACAATTAATTGGAGATTAATTGGGAATTAGGTAATTTAATTTTAATTGGCGTTTCAGAAACCGGCCGTAAGTGTTTCTAATAATAGTGTCGGTTCGATACCGTCAAATTATTCTTTGGAATAAGCTTAGTTTTTACATCAGTGGAAAAAATATGGATCACGATCACAACGGATCCCTAAAAATAACAACGTGTATACGTAATCGGATATTATTGATAAATATTCACAAAACACGCAATAAACAACGAAAACATCGAAGGAGCTGATTTTTAATTGCTATAATTAAGAGATTTCTGAATAAATTACAACTCTATCGCCCCGGGCAAGCGACATAATAAAAATTATTAGAAAGAGAAACAACTACACTTTTACTTGACAAAGAGCGAGATGGAAGATTCGAAATAAGATAATCGATGATTTTTATCTAACAATCGTTGTGTCACTTGGTATTAATTTATATGTTGCGTTAGAATTGCGTGGATATAACTCTGTTTTTTTATTACTTTTAATTTTATAATGGAAATTAGCATTGACAATCACTCGTTGTGATTATTTTATAACGGTCATGCTACATTTTTTTATTAGACTTATACTTTTTAATGCGTAACTACAATGATTAATACAACTGACATATTGCAAATGAGTTTTTGTAAGTGACATGTATTTTAAGTTGGTTATATCTTTAGCTAATTTCCATCATTCAACTGCTTTAGAGGTATAAAAAATTTAAGCAATATTGTAAGGCGATGTCAAAAATTTCAAATTATTTTTTATCGTTCATCTCATAGTTGGAAATCAAGAAATAAAAAGACCAAAACTTGATAAGATTATGTAAATGCAATATCCGTTAAGGATATCAAAATTCCTGTTGCATTAACCTCAAAATGTTTACGCTTTAATGAGATTGTGACAGGTCAATGATAAGGCGTATCCATATTAGTCTAGTCTGAGATCGTTTCCTTTAAATTAGTTTTTTTTTCAATAGCGTAGAAATTAATTCAGACAGGATACATACATTCTCACACTACATTAGTTGAACTTCTATGTTCCGTTTGTAATATCTTGAGTTTTGTGAGAAAAATATGTCCGGAAATGGTAAAAGTGATGTAAGAAATTTTAAAGGAAAAGTTTTTTTTTCTCTTAACAAGTTTGGTTTTTATATAATCCCATTATTGATTATGCAAATTGATAAAATTTTGTAATTTTACTCAATAGCGGATAGTAATTATTTATTATATTATACTTAATCAATTCCGATTGTTTCGAGTAAACTATACTTTCAGTCTTTTAAGATATTTTTTGTTGAAATATGGCTATTCCGAATATCCCAAATACGAATTACCGAAATAAATGAAAATATTTATAATCAGAGAATAAAAAGTAGGTAACTGTTTTATAGTATTTTAAGATTGTTTTATATCTAAGTAAATATAAAAAAAAAATCTTTTAAGTGCTAATATGTAAATTAAATATAGCTTATTAAAACGTTCTAAAGATACTCACTACAATAAACGCCGCCATTATGGCAGACAACGAACAAAGTTGTGCTTTGGCATAAACTGTCATTGCCGATGTGATTAATGCAAATTATATTACTTCGGCCCTTCGTAAGGACATAAACAATTACTTTTGGCGACTCACGCTTGACCGGTCTGGGTAAACAGGTTTTATGCTCTTAAAACTTCGATTAACAATAGGTACCACTAAAAATCCGGTTGCAGTGTCAAAAACGGACGACCGAATAAGAGCGCACTCCAAAGATGCGCTCTTATTTCGTATTGCTTTGTAACCTTTTCTCCGTTTAAAAAGAAGTCGGTCGATGCCACATTTGAATTAGTTTTAGTTCGTGAGGCGTTATCTAGGGTTTATTTTTATTTATCCTGTTTTTTTTTATCCACAACGGGGTAGCACTAAGCTTTCATCACACCTGATGTTAAGTGATGATAAGGCTGAAGGTGGAAGCGCACTACTCCCGGAATCCTAATTTACTGAGGAACTATGGCTATCTTAGTCTCTGTTTGCCTGAAAACATAATCATCATCAGCCATTTAATGTCCCCACTGCTGGAGCACAGCCTTCCTTATGGATGGATAAGGAGAATAGGCCATGACGTACCACGCGGGCCCAATGCGGGATGTTGGGTATTAACGACTGCAAATGCAGCCGGGACCAACGGCTTAACGTGTCCGAAGCACGGAGGAGCTCGAGATGAAAAATTTTTGGTCCTCCATCCGTGACCGACCATTGCGAAATAAATAAATAAATATTCTTTTCAACACACTTGCTCATAAAGTGTGCCTTATTACATCGATCTTAGGGCCATAAACCGAACTATAACCCACGCGTGCATAATAATATTACAGTACTAGTTGCGTAATAGAATTATCCCTACAAAGTTAAGTAAGTACCTAACTGCAAATTATATGCGTGTAAACTGAGACTTTTCAATTTAACCGGGTAATACAGTATCCCTACAAAGTTAAGTTAGTACCTAACTGCAAGTTATATGCGAGTCAACAGAGCATTTTCAATTTCAGCGGGTAATAGATACAGTTCTTTTTTTGTAACAACAAAGAGGTTTTATACGGCTGAAAATCCATTTACGTTTTTAGAATAAATAAATGTGTCCCTAAATAAGACAGAAAACATAATTAAGTATATTATTATCAAATTATTTATAATTCACAATAATTTGTTATAAAACATTTGCATTTTATCACTATTATTATACTTAATTATTTTGAAGTAGGCTGTATGGCTGATGTAATCAATCACCTCACATTTGGCGCGTGCAAAAAAAAAATTTGCTCGCTTTTTCCCTTAGTTAATATTAGGTTAATACAATATGTATGCAATAAATGTTTGTTTTTCCTCGCAAGTGTGTTGAAAAAGTGCGTATGAAACTCGTGAGCAACTTACTCACTAGACACTCGGCTGATTTACGCCCTCGCCTGCGGCTCGGGCTGCAACCCACAGCCTCGTCTATAATGAGCAACCTAAGCTCACTTGTATCATAATATACTATTTACAATCACACCAATTATCTAAGCCCGTAGTTAATTTCTTAAGAAACTGTGTCTACGTGAACTTGATAACGGATAAATATATACCTACTTAAATACTTTTTTGTTTGTAAATACATACTTAATATACACAGAAAACACCCAGACCAAGATAAATAGACATGTTCATGCACACAAATATTTGTTTTGTTCGGGAATCAAACCCGAGACCTCTGGCGCAGAAGGCGGGTAGTTGCGCCAAATCGGTCGTTGCTTAACTTCAACGATCGCACGCAGCGGGCTCCTCAATCAAAACAACAATGCTGAAAACATCGTTGTTATGGCGTCTGACTTAATCCCGTACCTAATACCAGCAAGAGAGATTTTGAATTTTGAATTTTTAGAATTTTAGAGAAAAGAGTTTTGTCAACCTCGAAAGTCTATAATTCACAGCCGAACAATAGGTTTGTCCTCAGAACAATAACTAAAGGGTTTGTCTACGATGAAATGTCATTTTTGACGTTTCCATGTATACAAAACCTTTCTCGAGTTCATTACTGCTAATAATACACGGTTCAACCAAATTGATTCACTTTGGTTGAAAGGCGCAGAAATACAGGCGCACATTGCCATTGAATGATTCATTTTTATGTTTACACTAGCTTTACGTTATCCCGCGGGAATTTGATACTTTTCCGGGATAAAAAGTAGCCTATGTTCCTCTCCCGGCTACAAAGTATCTATATGCCAAATTTCAGCCAAATCCGTTCAGCCGTTTTGGCGTGATTGAGTAACAAACATCCAAACATCTAAACATCCAAACATCCAAACATCCAAACATCTAAACTTTCACATTTATAATATTAGTAGGATTGTTCAATTTGGTTGCTTCATCCAAATTGAAAGGCAAAAGTGAACCGTGTATTTCCGCTACACCCGTGCAGGAGAGTAAATGATATGATTGTGATATATCACAAGTCTATCCGAAATCAGATTTCCCCGTCGCCGGATACTCTGTCGCAACTCCGAGAGTCGCACGACAATAACGCACAAATAGGCCGGATGGCTAGACGAACACTATTATGTAGTAAATGGTGCGCGTTCGATTCCCCTCCCGGAATACAGGATTCGATGTATTTAGGTGTGTATTGGTGGTACTATTTTTTATTACTTAGGTAGTAGTAGTTTTCAACATAGTATACGGGTACAATACAACAAAGTCCTTCCTATCGTCTATCTGTTCGTTTAGAGAGTTTAAATTAAGCAAAGGATTTTAATGCAGCTTACTACCGACTACACGACGTAGTTGTGTTAGGCGTTTCATTTCCGACAAAAAGTCTTGCTGTGCGTTGTTCAGCATGATGGCCTGAAGCCATGGTTAAAGTTTTTGCAACGGCGCCCCTAACACCCTGTAGGTGTATTTATCCGTTACCAATCTTGTTTCCATAACACAGTTTCTTAATGAATAGTAGTTTATGTGACTGTCGCATAAGAAGGGGTATTAAAACACGAGTGGGAGTTTAAAAAAAGAGCCTTGGCGAGTTTTTTAATAGTATTCCACGAGTGTTTTAATACCGAGTTTTGTGCAGTCTCATACACTACTTTATCTACACTCATTACATTTATTATATATTTCAAAAATAAAGCAAATCAATATTAATTATGAAACGTGAATTGGTGCCAAACCCCACTCATAGGAGTCTATACGGTATATTCCTTCTGAATTCAAAATTCTAATTTAAAAAACGTCTGATTGTTGCCGGCTAAAGAAGAGCTTGAAAAAGTTGGAAGTCAGGGCCGGTAAATCCTACGGTTGCCATGGAGACTGTAAATTTAAGAAATATAAGTGTTTTATAATGAGTGACAGCTGTATCCGGGTGTTGCATATTGGTCATTATGAAACACCCGGATACAGCAGCTTTATTTTTTAAAGTTGACTATGGCATAAAGTGTATCAGTATACGTTCAGGCATGAGTTCATAATTCGAAAATTATAACATGAGTGTAGATAAAACTATTTATGAGCTAGATAATTTGGTGTGATTGTAAGAAATTGATTACTTTATCAATTTTACTCAGTAATAACGATCGGTAGGTAGGTACCACAGCATCAACATAATATTAGTTCCTTTGCTATTACTTACCTACTTGTTGAGCAGTTCTTAAACTGACAAACCCCGGCTAAGCACATTGATCAGTAATTCTTCACTACACACCCATCATTATCAGCTATTTAATGTCCCCACTGCTGGGGCACTGGCTTTCCTTATGGATGGATAAGGAGAATGGGCCATGACATGACCCACCACGCGGGCCCAGTGCCAATTGGTGGGTTTTACCTGCTGCCAACGGGACAACAACTGCCATGTTCAGCCGGGAGCAACGGCTTAACGTGCCTTCCAAAGCACGGAGGAGCTCGAGATGAAAGTTTTTGGTCACCCATCCCGTGACCGACCATTGCTAAAGTTGCTTAGCCTCAACGATCGCAGACCGAGCGTGCTAACAACCACACTACACGCCCATCGCTAGACTATCAGTTTCTGAGACAAAATATGCGCCGATGGGGTCAAATCCCCGCTTCAGAGGAGGACTGTGAATGCGGAACCCCAACTCAGACCATGGCGCACTTGCTTCAGTGCCCATTGTGCCCCAACTCCTGCACCATGGACGACCTAATAGAGGGCAATGAGTTGGCAATAGCGGTCGCTAACTACTGGGGGGCTACCGGCTAAGAAATATGGATATGGGTATGGACTTCAACTGTCATTTTAATTCCTTATTTTGATAGATTTTTGCTGCTTTGTTCTGTTGAACGCTGCTAGCTAGTTATCGTTACACCCGACGACACAAAACAAGGAACTGATAGCGGCTATCTTTTTCATAAAGTTGACTTAAAGTTCCGAAAAACGTATGAAGTTCATACCAATAAAGTTACGCGGTAGCCCCTCTGGTCCGCCAAAATATAGAGAACAAATCACTGACACGCAAAGAAGAAGAAGTTACTGAGATAAAACCACATAGGTACTTTCGGTACTACCACATAGGTTTACCAGTTGAACAGTTCGCGCTAGTTTTAGGTAACATCTCGTTCCCTATTTCCTGCTGGCCCCAGAGCGTAATTGTAGAAACCTCGGCTGCTCTAATCTGGCTCAATAGGGGCAAATTTACTCAATTGAGCGACGGGCGCTGCCGCTGGGAGCCACCGCACGGACGCTCCAACGAGCGAATAGTGCAATAGGAACAGTAGTAGGTTTTTTTTTGTTTTCTTATCCACAACGGGGTAGCACTTCGCCTTCATCCCACCTGATGATAAGTTGTGATAAGGCTGAAGGTGGAAGCGCACTACTCTCGGAGATCTATCTACCGATCTATCTACCTCTGGAGATCCCGCCAAAGCCAAACTGAATGCTGCCTTATTTCTATAGAAATAAGTCTCTATTACGCGGTGCCGATAGCAAAAATTTGACAGCTGTCGGTGCTTTAGAGGTTCACTAAGGAACTGGCTATCTTATCTCTAACTGCCGGAACACAATAATGCTGAAAACATCATTGCTTTTGCGTCAGACATAGGTAAGATGGTGATAGCTAGCCAGGCGGACTAGGAACAAGTCCTACCACCAACCAAACCGAATACAATATGTACCCCCACTGGGAATCGAACCCGGGATCTCTGGGCATGAAGGTAAAGAAAGCTTGACCAGAAAAAGTAAAAACCTGGCTTAAGGCGCCACTTTCGCCTCTTCATTGTTACAAATATCAAAATCTATAGAAAAATTTAGTTCTTCACATTTCCGCAACATGGCGAGGTTTTTTATTTTTCTGGTCAGGCTTTAATGTGATGCGATTTTATCTGACCTGGTGGTCAAATTTGGAACTAACAAACTTTTTAGATCATAGAAGATAGAGACTTCACCGGGTCATTGTCGTTATAACGTAATACTATTTTTGGTAAATTTTAATTTTTGGCCCAAAAACATACTTACAATATTAAACTACGAATTTAATACGATAATATACCTAGAGGTATACTCAACTTTATGATGTTCTCCTACTGCTAATACTTACATTGTAGCACAATTTTATAGCAGTAACAATATAAAGAATGTGGGATTAAACTCAACATTAATTTGCTTGTTTGTCGTTTCGTTTTTTATTGGGTCATTTTAGCACTAACGTACGAAGATACTTTAGATAAAACGGTTTTTTTTATTGACTTCGATGACTGACAAATACATGAAACGTTATAATGTGGTTATACTAATAACTTGCAAATTAAGTGCTTTTCAAAAATAACAAAATAAAGTAATCAAATGTTTAATTTAAATACTTTTTTCTAACTTATTCTTATCTCAGTGCCTATAATAAAAGCGCTGAGTAGTAAATAGGTAAGCTTCGAAGCTTATTATTTTCTAAGTTTCAGTAAAGATATCTAATAATTTGCCGTGATTGCATTGCAATATTAAGAGAACGTTCC
Source organism: Crambus lathoniellus (assembly GCA_949710035.1). Taxonomy (NCBI): domain Eukaryota; kingdom Metazoa; phylum Arthropoda; class Insecta; order Lepidoptera; family Crambidae; genus Crambus; species Crambus lathoniellus. The sequence goes on along the minus strand of OX453323.1, from coordinate 11,122,438 downwards.
ATCCAGGGTACAATGACCAGGGTACATCTACCCTTAACTTTTCTTGCGAGCGGACGTGTAGCTGTGTATTTTAAATATTGAAATTAAATTTTTAAATTGTCCTGGAGCCCCGGGCTTTGCCCTCGCTGAAGTCAAGACTTCGCCAGACCTCATACGAAGCCCTCAAACACCGAAAAGCAGAAGCGGCTTTGCTGGGATTGAACGCCGGACCGCTCGGCGTGAGTAGTGAACTTATATCCGTTCGACTACGGCTACTGGGAGTGTGGCGGCCGAAATTGCCCATCTGTTTCTACATGCTACGCTACAGTGTTATAGTACGACCATTACGATCTGTTGGGTCCGCTAATAATAATTGCTACTGGACTTATTGCTTGCGCTTAGTTTGGCTTAGTTACTTTGCCGTATAATCTGCGCCATGAGTTGCGATGCTTGCCATAGTATAATCGGCGAAGAGGAGGAGTATTTGTGCTGCACTGCAAGTAATTGTGGTAAGAAATACCATCTACTATGTGCTGGTGGAATGAAGCCTTCTGACAATGTCGGTGATTGCTGGATTTGCCCTGAATGTCGCTGTGCGTCTAAGAAAGGTGGAGATAATAGCATGACTCCAGTTGGGGCATCTAAAAAGGGCCGTGAGCGTGACCCAAATGTGACACATAGGATAAAGACAAATGTGATTTCTAATCAAACGTCACCAAATCACATTGAACGTGAGCTACTGACTGAGTTACGTGAGTTGCGTCAAGAGGTAAGCGTCTTAAATTCAAAATTGACGAACCATGAGGCAATTATAACCCAGTACGAATCAAACCTGGCAAATTACGTCTCGGAAGTTAGATTACTGCACACAAAACTACAGAAATATGAGGGCGACTCCCATAAACCTGCAGCCTCTCAGACCCCAAAGCCACCTTCAGTGCAGCAATCAGTTAAGTCCCAGCAGCCAGCATCAGGTATGTCATATGCAAATAAGGCAAGCAAAGCATCAGGTACCCAGACGCAGAAACAAAGAAAGGCTGAATCTGTGGCTCTACCTCCTACAATTTCTAAACTAGCATCAGATCAGGAAAGTCCAAGTCAGCCCTATAAAAACGATAAAGAACAGACAGCAACTGAGACCCAAGTGAATGATACCCAGCAGTGGACCGAGTTCAAGGGAAAAACTAGGCGGCGAACCTTCAAGTGCGGTACTGCCGGCCCCTCGGTCACGACACTGAAAGCTGTAGAAGTGCGAAAATATTTACATCTTTGGAACATGGCATCGGGCATCGAGGAGGTTCGTGAATATATTAATAAGCTCTGTCCTAATAGCTCTTGTACGGTTGATGAGCTTACTGCAAAAGGTGACTACAAATCTTACAAAATAGGAGTGCCTGTTGCGAGCTATGATACCTGTTACTCGATAGATGTGTGGCCGGTAAACGCTAGAATTAAAGCCTGGGTGAACTACAGAGGAACAAAAAACCATACGAGCAATAACTCAAAGGCTCCCACTAGTCCTCTACGCTTTCGTGAGCAGCCCTCCAACAGGGCGACACCGACTCGATAATAACATTATTAAAGCTGCGCAGATGAATAATATTTTTTATCAAAATGTTAGAGGCTTGAAGACAAAATTGGCAACTTGGTATGGCAGTATATTAGTGTCTGATCACTTGCTCGTGGCCGCGACAGAGACGTTTCTTGACAGTTCAGTGGACGACGCTGAAGTGGTGCCGACTGACTGGACACTGCTGCGGCGTGATCGTGCGACTCCCTGCGGGGGTGTCCTACTTGCTGCAAGACCAGGTGTCGTCGTTCAGCACAAACCGGAGCTTCAGTCAGAACTTGGTGAAGACTTGTGGGCCTCTGTAGCTTACGGCGGGAGATCTTTTATTATGTGCGTAGTTTATATAAATCCAAAGGCTACTGACGCAGTATACATGAATGTTTTCTGTAAAATTGAGTCATTTCTCACTGACAACCCTAACGCAATTTTTTTCCTTCTCGGTGATTTGAATATGAATAGTGCATCTGTCAATATAAATAATTATTACTGTTACCTTTTGACATACTGTAATCTTATAGACCATAATAATATAGTTAATTCTCAGGGAGGCATCCTTGACGTAGTGTTGGCGCAGGAGTGCAATGGGTCTCGGTCGCTGGAGGTATACGTAAGCACGGCTGCTGAGGGTTTTGTCCCTCCCGACAAACTGTACCACCCCCCGCTTGAAATAGTAGTTAATCTCGAATTGCAAAGTAACAACTGTAATCGACTGCAGCCAAGCAACATAGACTCATCGCGAGATTGGAACTTTAACAGAGTAGACATAGGTGAACTGAAATTGCTGCTCGCCGAAGTCTCCTGGAAACCAGTCCTTGAATCGAATGATGTATCTGCGGCCACGGATGCATTTTACAAAATTTTGTACGGATTATTTGATCAATCAATCCCTAAAAAGCAGAGACATTCTGCTACGCATAATAGGTACCCGGTCTGGTTTTGTGCAGATATCATAAAAGATATTAAGCGCAAAGCCCGTTTGCACAGGGTCTGGTTGACAACAAAATGTGATTCATCATATAAATCATTTTCGCGCTTGCGTGCCGAATTAAAGCTACGTATCTCTCTCGCGTATAAAGATTACTTGGCACGTATTGAGAAAAACCTACAGTTGCGACCTCAGGACTTTTGGGGCCACGTGCACAGGCTCAGGTCTAAGGGTGGCTTTGAACCCTGTGTTACTTACAAAGGTACTTCTTGTACAGGTGTTGAGGCTGCTGAGGCATTCGCCGATTACTTTTCCAGCGTCTTCTTGGACCAAACGCCTCTGCTCAACGGTAATATATGCCACGAACAGGGCCCGCAAGGTAAAAACATAGGTCTTCCTAAACTGTCACTCCCTGACATAGAACGCGGTCTAAACAAATTAAAGTCGAGTAACTCATTAGGTCCCGACGGTGTTCCTAGTTCTATTCTTAAAACTTGTAAAGAACATCTGACTCTTCCGCTTTCCCACATCATGAACATCTCTCTTGAAAATGGTAACTATCCCGAACAATGGAAGCTATCTAGAGTGACACCCATTCCGAAAACAAAAAATAGGACCGATGTCGAAGAGCACCGGCCTGTTGCTATCTTGTGCGCACCTACAAAGGTCTTCGAGTACATTTTGCACGAGGAGATATATAGACAGGTGAAGCAGCAGTTAGGCGACGACCAACACGGTTTTAGACCTGGGCGCTCCGTTAATACGAACCTGCTATGCTTGGTGGACTATGTCTCTGATGCCATGGATCACGGGTTTCAAGTCGATGTGATTTACTTTGACTTTCAGAAGGCTTTCGACAGGGTCGACAACGACATTTTATTGCGCAAACTTTCTGTCATCGGTTTATGTCCTAAATACATAAATTTCTTCTCGGACTATTTGAGGGACCGACGCCAGTTTGTGAAGCACGGTTCTTATGTATCTGGTGAATATCACACTAAATCTGGTGTCAGTCAGGGATCAGTGCTCGGTCCTCTCCTTTTTCTTATCATGATTCATGATTTACCTGAGGTATTGGTTAGCGCTAAATGTTTATTGTATGCTGACGATCTTAAGCTCTTCTTTAAAATTAAATCTAACAGTGACTGCCTTATTTTACAAAATGACATTAACAAAGTATACGAATGGAGTTTGACAAATAAAATGCAATTTAATTATAGAAAATGTAATGTAATGACTTTTGATCGTAAAAAAAACCCAATCAATTATAATTATAATATGAATAATGTATCAATTAATAGAGTTATACACGTATGCTTGAGAAAGTACAAAAGGCTTTCCTAAGAGTTCTTTACAAAAAAGTATATGGTTATTACCCGTTTCGATACCCGACCAAGTTTTTACTCGGACACCTTGGCTTCAACTCTTTAGAGGTAAGAAGAATTTTTGACCAGCTTAACACCTGCCTCAAGTCGTTAAAAGGATCAATTGATTGTATCCTCTTACACAACCTATTGTGCGTCCTGTTCGTCCCTGACAGTCCTGAGCCACCCCCGGCACGCCGACGCGGTCCTCCTCAGCAATATAATATCTTCCAAGTTAACCAGGGCCACACTGTATCGCGAGCGAATTCTCCTTTGGTTCGACCTCTGCGCCACCTCAATGCACTCCGTGACGCCAACGCTGATTTTGATTTATCGTTTGACAACTGGTCAACTATCAGACGAGCATTACTAATTTATTGTGAAAGTTTGTGGGACCAATGGAGTAATGCATGTAACTCTGACGATGAAAATAGTGATTAATGTATTTATTGTATTGTTTAATTTTGTTATTATTTTTTTTTCTTCTTTTATTGACATTTTGTAATTATTTTTTATATTTTTGCATTGTATTTGTGTGGTAAATGTAATTGATTTTGTGTCGTTTTTATCACAATAAATAAATAATAAATAATAATAATAATAATAATAATGACAACCGATTTGTCTCGGGTTCGATTCTCGAACAAGACAAATTTTTGTGTGCATGAACAAGTAAGTAGGTATATTTGTCTTGGTCTGGGCGTGTTTTGTATGTACCTAATTTAATTATGTATTTAAGAATAAAAAGTATACAAATAATAGTTTCCATAACACAGTTTCTTGCTTAAATAGTTTATAGTAGGTATATATTCATAACATTGTTTTTAAGGATAAAAATCCTCCATTATTCAAAAATGGAAAATGAAGTAAGTATTTTAGAAAAAGTCGACCCGTCTCACAACTAGCTCCGATGGGACGGATCGTTTTTTTCTACAATACTTCATTGTCCATTTTTCAATAATAAATACCTATTGCATTGTTACATAATGCAAAAAAGGTAAAAATTTAAATAATCCTCCATTATTTAAATTTTTACTTTTTTGCATTCACAATGCAATTTTTATCATAGAAAAATGGAAAATAAAGTATTTAGAAAAAATCGACCCGTCTCACAACCAGCTCCGATGGGACTCCAACCCACGACCTTTCGCTATCCGGGCGACTGCTCTAACCACTGACGACTTAACGACTCCGTAGCTCAGTGGTTAGAGCAGTCGCCCGGATAGCGAAAGGTCGTGGGTTCGAGTCCCATCGGAGCTGGTTGTGAGACGGTTCGATTTTTTCTAAATACTTTATTTTCTATTTTTCTATAATCCTCCATTATTAATTTGTGTTAATAAAACAACATCGTTTCGAAAGACGACGTTAATTAAATCAATTCCAAATTTAAATTTAATTCAAAACGTCGAGTTCAATTTGCGTCGCATATTTGAATAACCTTCTAATGCATTTAAAAAACGAACGCGAAAAAAGGCGTGTAACTTTTTGTAGTACGTAAACACGACACCACAGATTACTAAATAGTTACTTAGAATAACGTAATGCAGTGTTGCATAAATACAATTTTTGGCAGCTATAACCTAGAACAGATATTGAGGAAAACGGTTTATCAACAGAGGTAAAATTTTGTGTAATGTAATTACACCGTAGTATGTATTTTAACCGCCTCTGCGGTTTAGTAGTAGTACACACCACAGGTATTAGACCCAGAGGTCCCGGGTTCAATTCCCAGTGGGGGTACATATTGTATTCGGTTTGGTTGGTGGAAGGGCTTGTTCAAAGTCCGCGTGGCTAGCGTGGCTACCACCATCTCATCTAAGTCTGACGCCATAACAACGATGTTTTTAGCATTATTGTGTCCCAGCAGTTAGAGATAAGATAGCCAGTTCCTCAGTTATTGAGGTTTCCGGGAGTAGTGACGACTTAACATCAGGTATGATGAAGGCTAAGAGCTACCCCGTTGAAAAATAGGAAAATGAAGTATAAAGGTACGTCCACACTTGTAACATTTTGGCGTGTCCGAACACCGTGTCTTTATCATGCATCGCTAGTTTTGTTGGGCATACGCTGTGGTTATACTGTATTAAAGGCGATACTCGGAAAAAATATGCTGAAGCGAGATAGCAATGAGAAAACGACGCGCGCGGGAGCGAGACCGATTTTGCAGATTAGTCAAAAAAAACACAAAATCACTTCGTATTAAAAAACTACAGCGATTTTTAAGAAATGCTTCTATACGATCCTAAATATTATTGGTGTTCACTAATTAAACCAATTTCTAATAGTGTAAGTAACACCATTTAAAAATCAGTAACCTTGAATTTTCGTATTTTTTAGAGGTCTTTTCGAAAAGAAAAAGTCGACACTTTTTCTTCGAAAACACGATTTTATGATTTTGCCTCGACAGGCAAAATCATAAAATCGTGTTTTTGAAACTATACGATTCTAGATAAATTACCAGATTTGTAACAACTGTAACCGTCCTATAGTTTTAAATCAAAAAGTCCATACTTTTTGGGCGTTTGTGCACTACACTGAATTTTACCGATCCGGAAAAAAACGGATGCTTGTATTTTAATAATTAATTATTATAAATAATAGAATTAATTTATTTCGTGTAGTTTAGGGTTCGAAACATTGAAACTACATGAAATAAATAAATTCTTACTATTATAAATGATTAAATTATTAAAATACAAGCATCCGTTTTTTTCCGGATCGGTAAAATTCAGTGTAGTGCACAAACGCCCTTTCAGAGTAGCGCCTTAAAGAGACAATGTATTATAAAGACCCGGTGTTTGGACACTCCAAATGTAACAAGTGTGGATGCACCTTTAGAAAGTCGACCCGTCTCACAACTCTCGGTAGGTATTTCTCTTGAGTGTGAGGAGTAGGCCTGAGGGGTAGTAGGTAATATTTACACATTGATGAAAACGCTGACTAACAGCGCGTTAGAAGTATTGGATAAATTCGGTGCTTCTCCCAGCGACTCCGTAGCTCAGTGGTTAGAGCATTCGCCCGGACAGTGAAAGGTCGTGGATTCGAGTCCCATCGGAGCTAGTTGTGTTGTGAGACGGGTCGACTTTTTCTAATACTTCATTTTCTATTTTTTTATTACTTACTAAAAATTACATTGTGAATGCAATAAAATAAAATAGTAGATTATACACCGAGGAGATAAAGCTCTGTTTTATATCACGGGCGCAATATTGAATCCTGAGCAAATGAAGGACTCCAGATTTAACTCCCGAGCGTAGCGAGGGTGTTAAGCTAATAAAATTTGCTACCCCGTTGTGATAATGAGTAGAGAGTTGCGTAATGATAATGAGTTATAGGCCTCTTAAGTGTCTTAACGAAGCTAGTATGGACTATGGAAGTTTGGACCATGTCAAATTTCTCACTCATCATCTTTCCAACAAGTTCAATGTACAACAGACTAAATATTTGTGTAGAATTGATAATTAAAATAACCGATCACAGAATAAATTAGTGGTGTGTCAGTTTTCTCACGCACTCGTTAAGAATCCACTGTTTTGTGGAGAAATGTCTTGCTCTGTGGTTTGTTCGTGTTATTCAAATTATGTTTGTTGGACGCATATCATTATCGGTACAGTTTTTTTGTTGACAGATGGTTGCGGCGGTTTTTGAAAGAAGTTTTTCTTTTTGTACTATCGGTGTTCCTGTCATGGCTTCTGTGCTAAGGTTTGGATGTTTTAATAAATACTTACTTAGTTTTGTTTTGAAAATGGCAGGTAACATGTTTTTATCTTGTAGGGTTTGTCACAGGTATTCCCCTAACCCAAAAGTGGCATGATGAAAAAAGTTTCATTACAGAAATGTGATTGTAGGTAGTATGCTCTGCTATCTGATGTCGGTTATTTCGGTACAGGACTAATAGGTATCTTCGTTTACGAATAAACGTACGTATTTCAACGAACCTTTTTTTTATTATAGGGATAGTTCACAGCACAGGAATAATTCTAAATTAACAGTTTTGATTTATAAATTTGTAGGCCAATTACGACCATCCAGCGGTTTACAATTTGGGCTCGAAATTTGGAAACTATTTTAGAGAGACATTATGCTAAGAAAAGCAATTTGTCCCTTACAACGTGGGCCATTAGTAAGTATATAAGGTCCTTTTTAAATAGTGCACATAATTTTAAGGGGTCAATGTACTCATGCATACAAACAATTTTTACTATGGTACCAACATTGAAAGCGCGAAAAAAAAATCAGCTGTTCCATAGAAATTTTTAAATCGAATAGATCAAAATGTATGGAACAGCTGATTTTTTTTCGCGATTTCAATGTTGGTACCATAGTAAAAGTTGTTAGTATGCATGAGTACATTGACCCCTTAAAATTATGTGCACTATTTAAGAAGGACCTTATATATAACGTAGGCGGACCCATAATCCAAAACCAAAAAATTAAATATTCAAAGGAAGGAAATAGGCACTGGTGTTTTAATTATTAATTTTGTATGTTAAGTCTCTTTCGGCGTTTAATAGTAACTATCATCTAATTTTGCCTATTTGATTGACAAACACTAACCAGCAAATAACAGTCGTTGTTGACACATAAACACATTACAACCGTTACCAGAAAATAAGGGCGACCGCACACGACACCGCGCCACAACACCTTCGGTTATCCGAAAGCCGAAACAATTTGTACATCAACACATAACGGGTCGTAATGACTGTTATAAATCAAAAATGGTTAGACGAAATTTTTCGGTATCGATACTGGTAAAATTACTCGAATAGTTTCCGACTTATATTCTTGTTACAATTTCTGTATGTAGGTTAAAAATTGTGACCTTTACTTTAGATGTTTTTTATCGTTGCGATTGATGTGTAAGCTTTGCCGGTGAAACTGGTTTTTGAAAAAGTTGAAATTGGAGTGTTAAATCTAGTATTTATTTATTCGACATTGTGTATCTTTCTTATTTTAGATAGTCATAAATAATTAAGGCGCTACTCGGAAAAATATGGACTTTTTGATTTAAAACTATAGGACGGTTACATTTGTTAAAAATCTGGTAATAAGATATATATTTCTTCATACCTTTATCTAGAATCGTATAGTTTCAAAAACACGATTTTATGATTTTGCCTCGACACTTTTTATTTTCGAAAAGACCTCTAAAAATTACGAAAAGTGAAGATTATTCTTAAATGGGGTTAATTACACTATTGGAAATTGGTTTAATTAGTGGACACCAATAATATTGAGGATCGTATAGAAGCATTTTTTTTAAATCGCTGTAGTTTTTTAATACGAATTACGAAGTGATTTTGTGTTTTTTTTGCCTAATCTGCAAAATCGGTCTCGCTACCGCGCGCGTCGTTTTCTCATTGCTATCTCGCTTTAGCACATTTTTTCCGAGTATCGCCTTAATGACAAATACTTTAAACGATATAAGGCCATTTTAATAGTGCTATCTGTAGCATTAGATATGCATTTAATTTTTATAATGTAGCAATTCGTACCGTATCTACTCGTACTGTTACCTATATGCAGATTAAGGTCCCGAAAATTTTATAACAGAGGTTTGTATTCAATATATTAATTGTTTTCTGTTTGTCATTTGTCTGTGTAATATGTCTTTTGTTTGTAATATAGCTTTTCAAACACCTTATGACGTTTTCGCGTGATTCGGCGTCGTGTGTGTCACCCTTATCGCCTGAAAGGGCACTAATAGCGGTAATTAGTGTTGTACCGAGAACCGTTTCGTTTAGCGAATGGAAACCTTGCTAAATACACATCATATGTCCCAGTTTTGTTGACACAACAGATTATTAATTCAGATTATTAACAAAGTTTTGTTTTAGTGCCTATACTAACAATTTAATATATCGTATATAATTATAGGGAAATTTTGGTTGTATAGAAATTCAAAATCTCGCAAATATGCGATTGGTGAATTACTGTTAAATTTATTGTATGTAGGTATACTGTTGTAATGCTATTTCTTGTCTAAATAAGGATTATTGACTCTAATTAGAGTCAATATTATAGATAACCTTATTCACTAATATGCACATTGCTATTTTGAACTGTAAAATTAATAAAAAACTTAAAGTAAATTTTAGATAAAGTACTTACCTACTTACGTAAAAGATTTGCAATTCGAAGAAAATGATTTCTTAAAAATAATAACAAGTTTTAATTGTGCAACCACGAATTTCGAAATCGAACAATTTGAATGATTCCAATTTGGAATACCTTCCAATTTTAAAAATACGTCGTTCATTTTAAAACAAGAACTTGTAAGATTTCCAGTTTTAAAATAAAGAGAGTACTACCAGTTAAAATGTTAATTTTCAATGTTAATTGAAAATAACGATGCGTTGAATGTGTTCATTGTGGGAAAGATGGCTTTTTAAGTTGCCCACATATGGGCATAATATGACGTACGGTTCTTACAGCTTAGATGGTATGGGGCTTAAATGGTATGGGGTATAAAAAGTTGTACTATGCGATTATTATAAGAATAGGACGGGTTGTTGACAAACTTCACTCTGAAAAGGTACAGTTCGCAAGAAAGTACAAAACAATATGAAAGTAGTTTATTTTTATATTTTGGCAGAAGGTGGTTTGGGTATTGCCACTTTCAAAACGAAGTTTTTTATTTTTTAAATCCACCTACTTCCCTTTTTCTTCGTACACAACTTTACTGCTCGCTCATGCCCTTCGTTATGCCGCCGGCGCAAGACATAGCACAAACATTTGAACTAATGTTTGGACACATGTGGTATTTGAGTATTTGTTCAAAGCTTTGATAAAAAACTAGAACATATTTCTACAGTACTTTGCAATGTCAGAAGGAAAAGTCTTCAATGTCCTTGTAGCAGTAGCAGCTGCAGTAGCAGCTCAGACCAGCGGGACCATGATTCTCAAATGAGTGGAATAGAAGAGGTGGAATAGCATTAGCAAGCATAATGTGTTGTGTTTTGATTTACAATTGGCGGATTCACGAAAGGCGCCTCCCCGAGTGGCTAGATTGAATCGTTCCCCGTGATACCGATACCCGGCGCACCCTGGTAACAGCTAGATTCTGACGAATCTAACTTCAATCAACGTGCAGACTCTAGCTGGCCAATTTTTTTTACCATGATAGACCAATACAATTTTCACGAGACCCCTAATTTACCAATTTTATTGTAAAGTTGATTATTAAATTATTTTCATAACTTGAAATTCTGTTTTATTTAAATTCTTAAACCAGTAAATAGAATTAAAATTCAATTTATTCTGTGTTATTGAAGCATCATAACAATGTATGAAAAAATGGTTTCAGTTAAATATCACAAAATTTTAATTTGATTGAGATTCAAATTACCTGATCATTTTCGTAAAAGCATACTTTCATGAGCCCTATACTTTCCGAAAAACTCAAGTTAACTAATGATTTGTATAATTATTATCTGCAAATTATTCATATGTTTTGGTTTGCACGAACGTCATTATTTATCGTAAGCTATGACATGATCAGCCACGATAAATTTCTTTTTTTGCACACCATACTGAAGTGAAGTGAAGTTAGTTTGACAGCACTTTGACAGCTTGACGTCACAACATGGCGGCGTCCCTATCCTATTCTTATATTAATCGCATAGTACGATTCAGTATTCTGAAGCGAGTTCGCATAACTGATTTATCAGTATGGTATTTGTGATAGATAATACACTCGTGGACAATCAAATCGGCCCACTGGACTTTTTTCATACAAACATGCTCACTTTAGCCTCTCATAGATAGGAAACTATTTGCATCTGTGCAATGATTTTTATGTTAATGTAGAGGCAAAACGCCCATTTTCAAAAATCTTAAATTTTGCGAAAAAGAAAAAAGAATAAACCGAACTCATTGCTCCATATAACGTTATATGGGAAATAAAGTTTGACTTATTGTTTTTCTTTTTTGTGAAAATTCAGCGCTTTTTGTAAACGTTTAAGACTGTGAATCTATAATTGGGCGTTTTCCCTCTTTATCCACGTAAAAATCATCGCACAGATGCAAATAGTTCCTTATCTATGAGACGCTAAAGTGAGCATGTTTGTATGAAAAAAGTCCAGTGGGCCGATTTGTTTGTCCACGAGTGTATAACAAGATGTATGTTTACAAGTGCTACAGTAAAAGCAGACTTAATGTTTGGTACTTAAGGTTGATCTGGTAAGAGGTAGGATATTGTTGATAAGATTCTTTTGATGGTTTTATAAGAATCGGTGGAAAGTTTTGTTTCAGTAAGATTTGTCGTTTTCATAATGTGTATATTAAGTAAATTCAATAAGGTTATATAATAGTACCTATTTATTTTATTTATTTATTTAAACTTCATTGCACTAGGTACAAATGGCGAACTTAATGCCTTTAGGCATTCTCAACCAGTCAAACACCTATGTGCATTGATTTTTAAGTATTCTTGTAATTTACTACCAAATCAAATCTATTTTTTGTATTTATATTTTGAAACCGTAATCATAGTATTGATAAGACGATCTCCTTTCATCGTTTTGGTACAATCGCCCTTTGAAAATGATGCATGTACAGTAGGTATTGAACAAAATCTTATTTTTAGATGAAGTATATAACATAATAAATTACTTACCACTTGCTTGTAGCTTTCTTTCTTGAGAATCATCCGCGTCCATTGAAGATTGTTTTTGGAAAAAACCCTGTAATAAAAAAAAAAAAAATTTTAGGTAAGTACTTAAGTACTTACTATTCAATCAACAAACGTATCCGTGACAGTCACTGTCATGAAAATCAATCCCATTCTCGAAGTGAAAGTAAAGGACTTCACGTTATCTATTGGTGTTCCCACACTACTGTCAGGAAATGTTTACAAACATTAAGTAGTTAACAGACATTAGAAAGAAATGTTTTTTCAAGAAAAAAATCGAAATACAAAAACAACAAACAATTCCTAACAAAATGTTATGTTGTAGTTGTGAGACGGGTCGAGTTTTTCAAATGTTTTATTTGTTAGAAAATCTTTGTGTCATTTTCCAACAGCAGTGGGGGGAGGGGGGGGGGGGGGGGAGGCACCATAATGTTATTCTACACGAGTTCTTACCTGCATTTGTAAATTAGCTAAATCCTCTAAATTCTTTCGCATTAGTAGATTTTGTTGATCGAATTCTGACACGCTGTTACCAGCACTAGATGTTGTGGATTGTTCCTGTGGTACGAAAAATATAAATTAATATACAATGTACCAAGATATTATCGAGGTACTTACGTAAGTTTCACTCAAGACCGAAGTATAAATAAATAAATAAATCATGGACACCATCACATATATTGTTCCAATACCAAAGTATTGTAACTTAAGCAATAGTATTATGGAAATTGGAAACAACGACGGGTATTACCACATACACCCAAACCCGAGGAAATATTGAAAAGTTCGATTTCAATATTTACCCGACCGGGGATCGAACACGGGACCTCTAGAGATAGGGGACCAAGTATTCTGATAATTTTCTCACAAATAATTCATTTACGTAAGATAAGATAACATACATTAGAGAAACTTACAAAAATACATAATTTATTGCTTAATTGGCAGTTTCAACACTAAGAACCTACTATTTAATTCAATTGAAAAGATAAATAAAGTACCTACATCCAGTACCGTTACAGCTGTAAAAAGCTATAAGCTACAAGTAAGCAAACAGTTTCAAAGAAAAATTCCGCGTAAATCTAATTAGCTATAGTTATCTTTACGGTTTTGATTACGTTAGTCATACTAGCGCGTATCCTGAAACTTCTAAACAAAACTTAGTACAGACTGATTCAAACTTATTGGCTTGTCGGAACATATCGCGCTAGACGATGGGCAGTACACACTGTAGGATACCCACTCAAAACTGCGAATTCGCGTCGCAAAAATATGCGGCGTGCCATGCTAATAGAGGTCCCATATGCCAGATGCTAGCCCATGGTCCAGAGGGGGCAAATTGCAAGCCCAAGGCCCTATGGGGGCAGGTTGATACTCCGGAAGACAAAGTGTATCCCCCCCCCCCCCTCTTGACGACGCTCTTGCTGCCAATACTTGACATGCGTCGCAGATTTTGTGTGGGAGCCCTTATGTCGGCGCCAGACATAGCACAAACATTTGAACAAATATTTGAAGACTTTTCCTTCTGACAATGCAATGTAGGTACTGTAGTATACATAGGATAGATCGGCCACGGTGCCGAAATAAAGATATTGTATCGAAATTACATTTATTATTCAATAGAATCCCAGTGTAGGGCTTCTCATGGTGGAGGCGCCAAATTAGAATCACGCAAAACTACACATTCCGTATGTTGCAGATTCCCAAGAAAAACTAGGAAGACCATGGAGGTCTTATTGTTCGACGGCATCCAGGGGGATGTTGTAGCTTTTTTTCGGAGCTACGAAGCGATGACGGCTCTGCAAGGCTACGAAGGCGAGGCCAAGAAAATCGTCGTCGGAGCTTTCTGCACGGGCGCAGCCCGATATTTCTACAATAAGATCGTCGATATGGTGAAAGACTACGACGAAATGAAGAAGGAGTTTATCAGGGAGTTTGGTTTTGTATCGGACCCACTTGAGTGCTTCGAGGAATGTGCCCCTAATATGTGTGATTCTAGCAGTGGTGATAAATCTAATCAATGTGTTTATTTTGTGCCGGAGTTAGAGAATGTGCCAACTCCCAATCAATGTGCCTCTCGCACGCTAAACGAAAAACCCCATGATTTTTATGAAAGTGAATTTAATGATTTTAGAGCTCAAGCCCCGATGATGCCCATCACGACATCATCTTGGAGGACGACTGAGACGTCCCCACAATCTAATAATAATATTGTTGTAAGTAGAGAAGAGGATTGTATGCAGCTGACGTTGGTGCAGGACAATCACAACACAAGTAAGCGTACGCCGTTTTTACCTATTGAGTGTCGTGGTCAAAAAATAGACGCCTTGGTGGACACCGGTGCGAGTGTGTCGGTAATATCACAGACGGTAGTAGACAGTCTAGGTCTCAGTGTGGACATGGTGAACGCTGAACTACGAAATGTGAGTCCAGACGATTTCGCGGTCGCGTGTTGTAGTATACATAGGATAGATCGGCCACGGTGCCGAAATAAAGATATTGTATCGAAATTACATTTATTATTCAATAGAATCCCAGTGTAGGGCTTCTCAGTACTGTAGTATTTTATCAAAGCTACTACTATCTAACAAATACTATTACCCGTGCTACACATGTGTCCAAACATTTGTTCAAATGTTTGTGCTATGTCTGGCACCGGCTTTAGAAAGAGGCGAGGTTGTGGGGTACAGGGTAATCTACTGGGCATAGTGGCTAACTTCAGAAAGGTCAATAAGATTGAAACGCACTGTATCACATCACAGTATCTTTACAACAGATGTTTCTGCCTATGAGGTCTTGTGGCACACACCACCGGTAACAAACCCAGAGATCCTGGGTTCGATTCCCAGTGAGGGTACATATTGTATTCAGTCTGGTTGGTGGTAGGATTTGTTCTAAGTCCGCCTGGCTAGCTACCACCATCTTTTCTAAGGCTGACGCCATAACGATGTTTTGAGTGTGGTTGTGCTCCGGCAGTTAGATATAGATGGCCAATTCCTTAATGGTTGATGATTCCGGGACTCGTGCACTTCCACCTTCAGCCTTAAACTCACTTAATATCGGGTATGATTAAGGCTAAGTCGTAATCCCGTTGTTGATAAAAAAAATCACAGTATCTTTTAGTCTGTGGGCACAAAAATGGCGGCGGCGCGGCGCGATTTGTGCGTTCATTGCGCGCTCGCGACAGACATCTAATCAAAAAAGCAAATGTGACGCAGCAACTGATGCGGAAATCGCTCGCTGCTGCCGCTATCGCTCGTTCGTCGCCATTTTCGTGCCCGCAGACTAAAACTAAAGTCTCTGACCTGGCCATCAGTATCCCTGGAGATGCTCAAATCGAGAGTCTGATCACCGTCTTCCGATCCACTGCCTTCCTCCTCTTGACCCTGAGATCTGCCGAACAACCTCATAGATTGTTGGTTGATTATTTGCAATGCCCTTTGCCTAAAATATTAAGTAGTTTAAATGATTTGCGAAAGAAATAAATAAACGGTTAGGAGTTGTTGAAAATCAAGTTCTACGTTGGTGCAAAAATAAAATTTGTATCATACATAATCATAATAATTATGATTTTATTTTGATTTATTTGTTATATTTATAGTGGTTTTTTGTTTTAGAACTGTAGATTACCATAGCATGCATTGTTTTTAAGAAATAAAATACAATTTGGAGAGTGCTGAAATAATACGAATCTTAAAAGTAAGTAATTTTTAAGTAAGCAACAAGGAACAGCTCTAAAAAAGTACCTATTTTTTTACTTTAAGATATCTTATCACTAAACAATTCTTTTGGTCACTCTTTTATAAGTCTCGATGATCTAGCACCTTATAGCACCTTATTTCCTGTTTACTAGCAAGAGTTAGTAAAAAAGTCACCTTTGAGCTTCTATGTCGTTGTCTGGTGTTTTAGGCGGGGTAATATTGGTAGAGCCCTCATCCTCTGTCGCTGATGAAGACCTTCGTAAGCTCCTGTCAGTGCCATCCTCCATTCCTGAGTCATGGCGTCTCTTCAGGCTAAGAGGCAGCTGGGTGAAGGGTTTACCTGGAAGAGGTGTGATTGTAATATCATCCATGTAAACAGGTTGTTTAGCAATGTTAATTCCTATAAAGTAACATCTGTTTTCATGTTCAGGTATTATGGTTGAAATGTTTTAAGTCGAGTTTCGGGATTAGGTATACTCTTACACAATCAAGATGATCTGATTTTGATTACTTAATTAAAAGCTTCAATTTGAAATAATCCGTATAGAGTTCACTTAAAAATGTCAATCCTCTTCTTACAATAACAAAGATCATAAGAGTGGTCACGATTAATCTTGTCTCTATTGTTTGTAGTGTATGTCTACAAACATCTTCATGTTTTGTCAACTGTTTATCGGATCCTCGTGATTTTACCCACGTGGTACCCGTTCCCGTGGGAATATCGGTATAAAATATAGCCTATGTTAATCAGGGATTCTGGAGCATTCTAAAAGTGCAAGAATTTTTGAAATCGGTCCAGTAGTTTTTGAGTTTATTCGTTACATACCTGAATACATACAAATCTTTCTTCTTTATAATATTAGTAGAGATTACTATTTGTAAAAACTAACCTTGGAGGGCTTCCAAAGCCCTGATTTGCCCGCTGATAGCATCAGCGACCTCATTCGACGATAACCCATATATTCCCAGCAACTCTTTCATTGTGTTCATAGCATAATCCCTCAGGATCCTATTCGTAGTGTTGGAAGCATCGCCATTCGGCTGGGCCTCCACAGTCTCCATAGGCTCCTGGGTCTCCCCTAACCTGTCATTAGCGTTAATATCCTGCCCCTTGTTCTCCTCATCAGATTCCGACTCCCTTCTCCTAGGAGGCGAATTAGTCTTAATCAACTGCGATATAGCAAAAGGATTTTTGGCACAGAAAGTTTTATTTTGTAAACTACTAAAGTTCAAAACGGTCCTATCTCTCTCAGCCTCTTGGTTAATTTGTAAACTACGTATGTAGGAGCGTTGGTACGAGTCGAGTTTCTTGTCTTCGGGTAACCTAGTTTGGTAATTTGAGTCTATGTTTTCGTTTGAGTCCGTGCTCAGTCTTCTGCTGAGGTCGACGGCGCCTTTGAGCAGGCTGAAGTTTTTGACGCCTATTTTGGCGTAGCTCGCTTCTTCCTTATCTTCTTCCGCGTTTTCTGGTGTTGTTCTGTCGTTGCCGTTGAGGGGACTCGCTTCGCCGTTGCCTCCGTTGGATTCGTCCGAGAAGGTTGTGGCGTTTGGTGCGCAGCGGGGCTTGAAGTTCTTCCTCTTGTTCCTCTTGGGCATGTTGTAGTAGGACATGTCTGCGCTGTGCTCCTCCTGGTCAGCTGGCTCCGGCCACACCCCGTGGCGCAGGAACAGAGGCTCCTCGCCACCGGGCGCAGGCTGAAGACGCTCGTGCACCGATTCCTGATGAGCAGCCATTGCGGAAGTCATTGCACTGTTTGGACTCTCCCGACCACCACCGTCTGAAACGAGCCCGACCTGCCAACAATAACAGTTTTTAAGCAATCGAAATTTTATTCAACACAATTTAGTTGGCCGTCTCGATTCATAACAATCAGTGATTCATTTTCGATTTAAACGTAACACAATGTATTGAGAGACAATAGTCTTTTGTTGACAGTAAGATTAGCTGAATACTGTGGAATGTTTTGAATTTAAATTTTCTCTTCATTGTTTGGAAATATTTAAATTGTTTTGTTATTAATTTGTGCATCGGGGTCTTACCGAGGTTGAAACGTCATGGGTCGATCATTTCCTATTTGGTTATATAAATATTATAATCAGTCTTCGGGTCAGCCATTTGCTGTTGATCATCTGAAACAAAAAATAATAATATTAAATTTAATGAAACTTGAATTGTGTTTAATAACACTATTTTTGGAAATAATCGGAAATCAAGCGATGTAATCTTTCAAAGTTAATAATTTGTTCTATTCGTACCGGGTTATTATGCCGAAATTACTCAATACAACAAAGTAATATAAAAACTAGCCGCAGCGAAACATCAAACATCGAAAATGAACCGAACATGCGATTTTCGCGTAAAATAATTTGAAGCAAAAACTACGTTCCGTTTTCTAGCCGAATTGACGTAATACACTATAATTTAAAAATAATGATACAAAAAATCAACGTCAAGTAACACGCATCGATCAAGTGAGTCGGTATAAAATTAATTATATTCAACATATTAGATCTATTTTCGAGAAAACGAGATTGCTCGGAGCGAGGCGAGAGAGAAAAAAAATAACATGTATTCATGTCGAAATTGGTAACGTGGTTTGGTATACAATTACTTATTAAAGCTAATACAAAGATTTGGCCTTCGCGCGCGCCACAAAGAGTATCGATCTACAATTGTAACGTCTCAAAATTGGCCGTTTACCCTACATAAGTTTTGAAATTCGAACAAGTTTTGTTATTTTTTATTTTTTTTAGTTTTGTCACGATAAACGAAAATGTGCATTCAAAGAGAATCTATTTAAAAGACAATTGAATGTGGCTTTAAGAAATAGGTTGTAATGTAAGAAATAGGTAATTTGGAAATCGAATAGCTGACTTTTATTATTTTTAGACGTTCTTAATCCAAACTTTTTTGACCTCCAAAAACTTAATGTCCGAGTTATTAAATTACAGAAAAATTATGAAGATTAGAAAGTGTTTAAAAAAATTATACAAACGTAGTGGAGCATAAGGCGCTACTCGGAAAAATATGGACTTTTTAATTTAAAACTATAGGACGGTTACAGTTGTTACAAATCTGGTAATAAGATATATATTTCTTCATACCTTTATCTAGAATCGTATAGTTTCAAAAACACGATTTTATGATTTTGCCTCGACACTTTTTATTTTCGAAAAGACCTCTAAAAAATACGAAAAGTGAAGATTATTCTTAAATGGGGTTACTTACACTATTGGAAATTGGTTTAATTAGTGGACACCAATAATATTGAGGATCGTATAGAAGCATTTTTTTAAAAATCGCTGTAGTTTTTTAATACGAAGTGATTTTGTGTTTTTTGCCTAATCTGCAAAATCGGTCTCGCTCCCGCGCGCGTCGTTTTCTCATTGCTATCTCGCTTCAGCACATTTTTTCCGAGTATCGCCTTAATTCGGCAAATAACATGGTCGTTCGCCATCCGGCTCAGAGTGATCTAATAAGTAATAAGAGCATGATCTGCGTCCGTGATGGCGGAAACTCAACAAAACAGCATTGACCATAGTTCAGAGTGGCCAGATATTTATATACACCACTAAATTTAAATTAGTACAAAGATTTTACAGGAATATAGGTACTTAGCCTAAGCCCTAGCGAGGAGCCCGTGGCGCAGTGGATAGCGCGCTCGGCCTGCGATCGTTGAGGTTAAGCAACGTTCGCAATGGTCGGTCACGGGATGGGTGACCAAAAACTTTTCATCTCGAGCTCCTCCGTGCTTCGGAAGGCACGTTAAGCCGTTGGTCCCGGCTGCACTTGCAGTCGTTAATACCCACCAATCCGCACTGAGCCCGCGTGGTGGGTCATGGCTCATTCTCCTTATTCATCCATAAGGAAGGCCAGTGCCCCAGCAGTGGGGACATTAAATGGCTGATGATGATGATGATGATGATAGGTACTTAGTTTACATCAATACGATTCTTTTTTATTAAGGAGCCAAACAAGGAATCGCGAAAAACAAATCAGCTGTTCCATACAAAAGTACAACATCCACTCGACTGAGATGTATGGAACAGCTGATTAAAGTCCCATAGTAAAAATTGTTCATATGATGGACACTATCATCCCCTAAAATCTTTGTACTAATTAAAATTTAGAGGTGTATTATAAGTAAATTGAATAATTTTAAAAAGGTATTTTATAATTTGGATTGGGAAAGGATTGATTGATAAAATCCTAACGAATAGTATTAAATTGCTTCTAATGTTCCTCCTAAAGTTAGCAAATCAAAACAAATTCTCGAGCAGAAATGAAGTTACTTAGGGTTGCCATCTCCAAACTTTGAGTAAGTACGTATTCTATTTGCTGGATTAGGGGGTCCGCGCAAAAGAAACCCAGTACGATACTTAGAAGCTATCCAGGACAGCCCAGGACACCCCAAAAACCAGGACATGTCCTGGGAAAACAGGATGGATGGCATTTTAAAGTAAATGTAGTAAATAATTTTCAAAGTAAATTCTATATTACCATAGTGTGAATCGTAAGTGAGGAGGACATAATATACTCCTCTAATATAGTTTCAGAAATAATTACAAAACAGTTCATATTATTACTATACCTACTGCCTATGTCTTTACTGGGACATTCGTCTGTTCCTCTCATTACGAGGCCCGTTGCTTAGACATAAAATCCGAACGGTTTGACATGAGAAAACGGCTTAATCTATGTCAACAAAGAGTATAATATTCAAATTACCTATTACATTTTTAAACCTGTTCCAAATTTTAAAAGTGGGATAAACAAAACCCGTTCCAATTAGTTTAATGTTAAAAAAAGTCGTTAAATGTTATTCCATTTTCAAATTTGTAGCAAAATTTTCTTGAAATAAAATTGAAAAGTTTTTATCTACACTCATGTTATAATATCCGAATTATGAACTCATGCCTGAACGTATACTGATACACTTTATGCCATAGTCAACTTTAAAAAATAAAGCTGCTGTATCCGGATACAGCTGTCACTCATTATAAAACACTTATATTTCTTAAATTTACAGTCTCCATGGCAACCGTAGGATTTACCGGCCCTGACTTCCAACTCTTTCAAGCCCTTCTTTATCCGGCAACAATCAGAAACTTTTTTAAAATTTTAATTTTGAATTTAGAAGCAATAGACCGTATAGACTCCTATGAGTGGGGTTTGGCACCAATTCACATTTTTAATTAATATTGATTTGCTTTATTTTTGAAATATATAATAAATGTAATGAGTGTAGATAAAGTAGTGTATGAGACTGCACATAACTCGGTATTATGCGACAGTCACATAAACTACTATTATGTTATTGGAGAATACGAAATTTAAAAATAAATTTGTAGTAGAACTTTTTGAGACACGGTCCACTAATTATTGATCAATAACACAATACCATGAGTGAGCACCGAATTCCTACTGCTATCATACAACCTTGAACAAATCTAAAGAATTTAGTTCAATGAAAACAGCCCATTGTTATTTGGACACAAATAAAAACACTTATTGTTTCATTATTAGACACATAGGTAATTGGAGTTTCGAATTTCATTTTCACGATGCTAAAGGTCAGAGTTGGTAATTAAGTATTAGAATCCATGCTTGTGTAACTTTTTAGATCCAATTTGAGATAAAAGTTTATCGCGAGATATTGAAAGCTTAAGATATGAGCGGCCTAAAATGGACTGACTTAGATGTAATTATAAAATAAACGTTTAAAGTATTATAGCTAAGCTTCAAAGACAATCGATCTGGTTTTTTTGGTTGCACAACTGATTATAATGGTCGGTTACGCATAAACTTGATTTTGCGGATATATTTACGGTGTAGGTTGGCGATAGATAGTGCGCAACAATTTGTCTTATTTGCCTAATTAAAATGATATTTAAAATGTCAATCTTGCATCAGTTTTGTTTATCATCATGATTCATTACGTAATTTGAGTTTTGACAAAATTTCTATGTAAGTTTACTGTAGGTACTTACCTAATACTTATTACAGTTTATTATTCATTATTATTTATTCATAACGGGTTAGCTAGCACCACAGAATATACAGGATGTTAGGGGCACCTTTGCAAAAACTTTAACCATGCCTTGAAAACAACCTACAGCAAATTTTTTTTGTCGGAAATGAAAAAAGAATTCGACTGAAAAATGGTAAATGAAGTATTTAGAAAAAAATTAGAAAATATCGACCCGTCTCACAATCAGCTCCGGACGGCACTCAAACCCACGACCTTTCGCTTTCCGGGCGACTGCTCTAACCACTGAGCGACTCCGTAGCTCCGTAGAGCAGTCGCCCGGAAAGCGAAAGGTCGTGGGTTCGAGTCCCATCGGAGCTGATTGTGAGACGGGTTGATTTTTTCTAAATGCATTTTCCATTTTTCAGTAATAAAAATTGCATTGTGAATGCAAAAAACTAAAAATTAAAATAACTTAAGAATTCGACTCTTCATACAAATTTATTTATTTATTTATTTTATTTATTTGTATAGATTTACGAATGTTTGCATACATTATTACAACATTAAACTTAAGTCTATGGTTTTGCATAAATGCATCAGACAATAACAGGTAAATACCGCATGCAATAAAGTCAAAGAATATATACACTTATGATAAAGTTAAATAACATCATTAGACAATAAAAAATAGAAACATGTTTGACAAACTAGGTAGGTATTACTTATTAACCTAAAGAATAAAAAAAGGAAAAATATATATATAAACTGTGGTGGACTTACATGAGAAAAGTTAAACATAGATCTACTCTGAAAATCCCTCAATAACAGCTTTACAAACATAATTTAGCAACTAATCGGGACATTTTGTATGGAGAGTCGAAATATTTTTTTCATTTCCGACAAAAATCTTGCTGTGCCGTTGTTCAGCATGATGGCACGAAGCCATGGTCAAAGTTTTTGCAACGGCGCCCCTAACACCCTGTATAATAGTACTAAGTAGCACTTAGCCTTTATCACACCTGATGTTAAGTAGTGTTAAGGTGGAAGCACACTTCTCCCGGAATCCTCAACCCTGAGGAAGGAACTGGCCTTCTCTTCACACTTCTCTCTGAATCTTCACACCCTAGCTCAACGCCGCAAAGTCGCCTGTCTGTCGGTCTTTTATGGTCTACGGCCACACTATGCGGGAATACGCCAATAGACATCGGGATTTGCCAAATTTCAACACAGTGTAGCCACGTTATCGGGATAATTAAAGCGAAAATTTTACTACGGCATTCACTACACTATATACTTTATGCCGATAACTCGAGTGGCGATTACCGCGTGAATTTTTGCGATCGAGCGGCCACACTATGGCGATAAATTTAAAGCAATAATTCTCGCGACAATTCAAGCGAAGTTGAACATCGGCATATCCCCATAGTGTGGCCCCAGCATTACAGATTATACTTCAGAGAGTGTGCTCAGGAGCTGCATGAGCTCATACCGCCATCCCACTTCTTCCATCGGACATCCAGACGCACAGCGGGCTACCACCCTTTCTTGGTTGATATTCCTAAATGTCGCACCAAGCGCTACTCAACATCTTTTATATTGCGCACAGCAAAGGAGTGGAACTTTCTCCCTGCGTCTGTATTCCCGAGTACTTATAACCCGACCACCTTCAAAGCTATCACCTGAATAGGCACCTTCTGGGTTAGCTCGCTCCATCGTAGATCCTGTCTTAGTCCATGGGCTTTGAAAACCAATTGAAAGTTAAAAAAAATCTTATCTCTAACTGCCGGCACACAACAATGCTGAAAGGAAAACATCGTTGTTATAGCATTAGACTTAGAAAAGATGGTGGTAGTTAGCCAGGCGGATTTAAAACAAGCCCTACCACCAACCAAACCGAATACAATATGTACACCCACTGGGAATCCAACCCGTGTCCTCTACCGGGGTAGTGTGAACCACTAGACCACAGAGGCGGTTTAGAACAAAACGTAGGGCAGGCGTACCGGTTTTGGCCACTGTACCGGTTTTGGCCACTTTTTGCTCTAAAAGTTTTTTAATCAACTTTTAGCTATTTTTGCTAAAGGCAATTAAAATAAGGTATTTTAAGGTAATAATGACAACCGTTAGAATTCCTTATTTCATAAGATTTTTTTTCAATAAATTCCATTTTCTGTTTGAAAAAATGTTATTATGAAAATTTTAAGAAATTTGTTTTGGATGAAATACGTTATAAAACTTTGTTTTTTACAATTAAATTGTTGTTTTGCAATTGACTGGTTTCTAGCGCATTAGAATATATTGATTTTACCTGGGTTTGGTTTTGATTTTTCGCAATACTTACAAAAGTTTAACTATCAGTAAGTGGCCAAAACCGGTACATTTGGCACCTCTCACACATTGTGTGTAATATAAAAAAAACTATTTTACTTTTATAAATTTGAAAAATGTACCTTTAAAGGCAGATAAATTATCTATAATTTAAGATATAATTTGTGTCTTAAATACCTAAGACCATTTAGTACTTAGTGCTTAAAAGTCAAAAAATCCTTAAAGTGGCCACAAAGGGTACCTCTGCCCTACATTTAGTATTAAAGTGTTTTAAAAGTGACAATGACAATCATTTTATTCCAAAAAGTTAATTGTTGAAAAAAACAAAAGTCACGCCGCGCCGATGATAAAAAAAGGTTCGATTGAGATAATCGTATGATTAATTAAAAAATCACTTCCGTCGTCCTTCGGCGGCCATCTTGGCAGCCATGTTGGTTCCCGATCAATATTAATAATGCGCCGGCGCATGTAATTGTGTTCGTTTTATTGTTATTACATATTATTGGATATTGTTCCGTCGATGGTCAGTGCTTTTATGGCTTGCGTTTTGTTTAATGGATCACGTTGGATGTTTGGGGCGCTGCGACAAATGGAAACTAAGTTATGCTTGGTGTTAATGATTAATTAAGTTGTTTTCAAGTAGGATTTCTATAGTAGCTTGAGCACTAGTATTATGGAAATTGGAAACAACGACGGGTATTACATACACCCAACGTACACCCAAACCGAGGAAACATTGAAAAGATCGACCGGGAATCAAACCCAGAACCTCCAGAGATAGCGGCACCTAATTCATAAGTCATAATATTTATTGCAACATGTTGGTAATTACAGATTATAAATACATAAAAAATGACCCATAAACATGACCCTGCAAGGGTAGGTATGGCAATTTTTATATTTTATAATTATAAGATCTAAAACATAAAACAAAACATTTTAAGTAACATCAAAAATTTCTTGCATGGTATAATAACATTTTTGTATCAGATATTCGTTCAGTTTTGAGCAAAAGATTTTTAATGTTTGGATTTCCTGAAATTCTTTTGGTATTTTATTAAATATTTATCCAAAATCAAACTATAGTAGCTTAAGCACTAGTATTATAGAAATTGGAAACAACGACAGGTATTACATACACCCAACGTACAAACCGAGGAAACGATGAAAAGATCGGACGGGAATCAATCAAATAAACTTTATTGCACCAATAAATACACGGACAAGTACAAAAAGAGACAAGAAAAATACACAATAGGCGGCCTTATTGCTACATAGCAATTTCTTCCAGGCAACCTTGGGTGAAAGAAATAAATAAAAATGATAGTAGGGGAATGGGTGCTGAAAAAGAATATAAAATGATGGAGTAAAAGTATATACTTAAAATATTAATTACTGAAGGAGATAAATACTTAGATAATATTATAAGTTAAGAGAGGAAATGACTTTTAACTTGATTACCAAAGGACACCAGAGTCTGAACCTTTCTGGAAGCGCATTCCACGAGAGAGCGTCACGCACGGAAAAGGAACCAATAGGAGAGGAAGTCGGAAGTGTGACGCGGGATTTCTAAGGCAAGGTTAAGGCACCGATTCCCCAAAATAGGGTATTTTAAATTATGGATTACTCGCAAATCACAAGTACTTCAAAAATCACAAAAATTTTCGTGAAATTAAAACCCTGTCTGATTGTCATTTACTTCAGGAAGATTTAGATCGTCTCGCTCAGTATTGTTTGGATAATAAATTAAAATTAAATGTAGACAAATGTCACATAATAACATACAGCAAGAAAAAAAGTCCCATAATTTATAGTTATAATCTTTTAAATAATAATCTTCATAGAGTGATCGAGACACGTGACCTGGGGGTTCTCCTGGACAGCGATCTACATTTTACGTCGCATATCAATAAAATCACTGCTAAGGCCTATAGAATGTTAGGGTTTATCTTTCGTCAGGGTTCTGATTTTAAAAATCCTAGCACTCTGGTGTTATTGTATAATGCATTTGTAAGATCTGTACTGGAATACTCATCAACGGCTTGGAATCCACAGTATAAGACGCATATTGACTCTATTGAACGTATCCAGAATAAGTTCATCAGACGCATGAAATATAAATACCCTAATTTTATTATGGACATGATAACACCCTTGTGGCTGCGAAGAGAACAACGTGATCAATTATTTCTTTTTAAAATTATAAACAATATGGTTGAATCGATTTATCTTACCAGTAAGATATTTTATAAATGCAAAAGGTTTTGCTTGAGATCCTCGACAACTTTTGCTCCGCCTTTTTGTCGCACCAATTATGCCAAAAACCGCTTCTCGGTTAGAGCTTGTAGTTCTTATGATAAGAGCTATCAGCAGATTGATATTTTTTCCCTTAGTTTGTTTAAGTTTAAAAAGAGTATATGTAACAGCTGATCACCGTGTCATTGTTTTTATCATTTAACTATGTTTTAATAATTTTAATAAGTGTCTAATGGTTTGATTGTGTTTTTGGTACCTATATAATTCGTATTGTCTAGTGTATACTCAACTTATGATTTGCATTAATTTATCTTTGTGGAAACTGTGTTGGCCTTTGAACAATCATAATGCTTCTCAATAATAATGTATTATATAGTGCTGTATGTTTCCCTTATCCAATAAAATAAAAATAAAATAAATAAATACTTAAAATTTGGAAAAAATATATGTTATTTTACAGTTATTTATCTAGTGCTTCCGGCCATTTTTTTTCGATTGGTGATATTTTACTGTGTCAAATAAAATCCCATAATTCAAATATCATATTGAAAAACATATTAAAATAATTGACTTTGAATAGCCAAGGGATTCCGGCCGTCATAAACTAAATTTTCTTATTATTTAATTTTTTAAGTGATTTTCGATTCGCGAGGCGCTCGCGAGTTCACAGTTCACTGCCGGCTGCCGCTGGGTCCGCGCGAAGTGTATAGAGCGCGGCCGAGCAAGCGTTAGCGTGCCTATTTCGGTCGGGATTCCTCGCCTTAAAAATAATCAAACCCAGAACCTCCAGAGTTAGCGGCACCTAAAAAACCGGTGCGCACACTACTCAGCCTCGGAGGTCATCAGCATCTAATATTTTCACATAATCCATAAAATCGTTACATCCACGTAAGTACAACTTTTTACGACTACAACTTTTTGTTACTTCCTACACGAAAGCCAGTTATTAAAATGTTGAGTTAAAACAAAAAATTTGCCCGAGGCGAATAATAAATTTAAGAAAACTCGGTTTTAAGATTACTTGCGAGGTAAAATGATAACTTCACCTACGCAAATAACTCGGTCTAATTCGATTATGTTTTATCGGAAATCTTTGAGCAAACCGGTTTTAATTTTAAGTGTTGTTTTTGTAATGAAATGACACTCAATTCGGCGGCATTATCTGAAGAAACGGTAGAGTTATTAGTTTGTGTATAATTTTGTAGTGACGGGAGCCTGCAGCTACTTATAAAATGTGGCTATGCTTTAATAATTAAATAAATACTAGCTTTCCGCCCGCTGCTTCGCCCGCGTTGACTACACGACGTTATCCCGCGAGAATGAGATATTTTTCCGTGATAAAAAGTATATGCCTATGTTCCTCTCCAGGCTACAAAGTATCTGTGTTCCAAATTTCAGCCAAATACGTTCAGCCGTTTTGGCGTGATTGAGTAACAAACATCCAAACATCCAAACATCTAAACTTTCACATTTAAAATATCCTAATGTGAAAGGACAATCCGAATAGGACCCGCGCGGTGGGTTTATTGTCAAATCTCTTTACCTCTTTTCCTCTCTTGGTTGGTGGTTGTAGGACTTGATCTTAGTCCGCCTGGCTAGCTACCACCGTCTTATCTAAGTCTGACGCCATAACAATGATGTTTTCAGCATAATTGTGTTCCGGCAGTTAGAGATAAGATAGCCAGTTCCTCAGTGATTGAGGATTCCGGGATTAGGCGCTTCACCTTCAGCCTTATCACCACTGAACATCAGGTGTGATGAAGGCTAAGTCCTACCCCGTTGTGGAACCCGTCCATAAGGAAGGTCTGTGCCTAGCAGTGCGGATACAAAATGTCTGATGCCGATGATGCTGAGAACAAAATTAATTTTCGGACGCTAAATTGTAAAACAGATGTTGAATCGTTTTTTGTTTGAGCAAACCGGGTTTTTGACCACCACTGAGTCATACATTAAATAAAAGACTAAGTGTCGTGTGGTGTAGTTACTAGTGAGCACAGAGAGAACTAGTTCTAATGAGTGACCCTTACTATAAAAACTGGACAAGTGTGAGCTGACGTGGAAACCGAAGTTTCCGTATTCATATTTGTAAGAGATGAGACATAGAAAGAAAAGAGTTAAGATTATAAGTTGATTTTCTCAAATACAATATTTTCAATATTAAACTAAGTATGTTGGTGTACTAAGTAAATATTGGAACAAGAAGATTTTAATCCATGTTGAGCCTTTTTTCTCGTTATAAAACAGAAGATTATACACAAAAAAGGTTACAAATCCACGAATTCGGAAGTCAAAAAGATAACTCACGGTTAACGTATTCGAATCGGACATTATAGGCCGTAAAGTCACCAATAAAAACGATTAGCGCCATATTTAAATATTCAAACATCGAACGCTTCCAAACGGTCGGTCGTTAGTTTGGATTAAGAGCTCTCTTAGAGCAGACGTGTCTCGTCTCTACATTACTGTTTTATTTAAGACGCTCATTTATTTTAAAATTCCGATATTTGTCTAAACACACTATTATAATTCAGCAACTAATATTATAAATTAGATAATGCTTTTTTACAATCTAGAATTAGTGACCTTAAATAATAGTTATTTATTAAGTAGGTATATAGGTTAGGTACTATTTAATTTAAAGCTTTTATTAGGATGAAATATAAGACTTATATGTGTGTCTGAATATTTGTATGAATGTAAATTACGATTACTTATATGTTTTGCTATTAGCTTACACTACAAATAAATCAAAATAATAGTAAACTTTATGTCGTATATATTTTGTAAAAAATATTAAAAAAAACCATTACTATGCAAGTTAACAACTTCCTTCCCATCATAGATGTCAACCGTCATTAATCGCTAATTAATTAGTCGTCAACCAATTAATTAATAGTAAATGCTACGAAAACACGTTTTTGTTCACATTTAGCGACTACAGTTCTCCGTAGACGTCTACGAGATTCGTAGATCTGTGACAGAAGCGGAACTGCGCGCACGCAAGCTTTCTCGCTTATTAGTTAGTTACTGTTTTTTCTTATTTAGTATACTTTTTTATTCTTTTTTACTATGAGGTAATTTGAGCTTGTTTACGCTTTTTTTGTTAAAAAGTGACGTAATTGATTTAGGCAGAAACTATTTTAGTTAGTATTCAACTAAATTGGATGAATTACATACAACTGACATTTTTAATCTCATATAATTACGTATATAAAAGTAATTAAATGATTGTCCCATTAAAAGATTTTAAACAGCAATGAACATATTATAAAAAAAGATTAGGCAACGATTAAACTTTAAAACACAACATTCTTTCTTAATTTCCTTAAGGTCAACAAATTTAACCCAACTTATACAAACTATTAAAAACATCTTAATGGCCGCAATTAACGTTCGAACGTAATAACGGCCATTAGAATCTTTCATCTACATCTAATTGGCTAACTGTAGAGAGAAATTAATCTTAAAAAGTTTAACAAAATTACATGTGCCGAAAGTCGCGGCGCCACTGCCATTACAAATAAAAAAAAGTTCGAAGCTTACAGTACTATTTTTCTTTTTAAACCGCACAATTAAAATTGTAAGCCGCAAACCAAGAAGGTTGGCTGTCGAAATTCGGAAACCAGTAGTTGCCTGTATTTGTTATCGCAAGTAAAAAACCTTTCTACTTTAAAAGTTGAAAGAAAAAAGTTGACGTTCCAAATTCAAAACGGGCGTTCGAATTATGATTTAAAACGTGTTCCGGAGAAACTGGATGTTTCTAAAAACGAAGCTAGACGAGCGATCGTCATTATACATACGGGTAATGAGGGTCTGACACAGGAGCGGTGCGGACATCGTTTCAACATTTTATCTCATGTTTGGTACCAGTATATGTTTCTACAGTTTGTAAAAAGCTTTTGTTGTGTGAAAAGCATATTGAAATTACATTCAAATTATTATTAGATTTCTATTCATTAAAATATTGAATTTTGGATAAAATTATTTACAAACATAATCCTGTTTGTAAAAATAACTAATTGAAATTCTAGTAAAAAACAATTACTAACTAATATAGTACTATTATATATTTTGTGCTAAGATATTCAAGTTCAAACTTTGAAAAAATATAAATTAATGTCCGCTCCGCTCGCTAGTAAGACGAAGATAGTGTACTTTATAATAATATAATGTTTCAAATATTTCAAGGCTAACCGTTCTCAGCTGTCAATCATAATAAGCTATCTATCTTTGTCTGATTTATATGTACAATAGTATGTTTGTCTCACTCGAACATACGCGCCCAATCGGCCGCCTCGAGTTCTTTATTTGAAAATTTGATTTTAAATGTGGAATGAATAAGCATTATCTTAAGGAATTCGTTCTTTTATTTGAATTTTAATTTCTTTTTTAGTGTTGACTACCGCGTCACTCATTTCGTTTAAATCATTTTTCTTAAAGTTAAGATTTATTAGATGTAGGTTTTGTTCGGCAACCATTTTTTCCCGGAGTCTTGAGCTTTTGTGGAATCGTGAGTATTATTTTTCAAGTCTATATTTTATCATTGTGTTTGGTCGCCGTTATAAAGTGCGAGAGATCGTTTCTTTTGTTTATGATATTTGATATTCGTTGGTTAACGCTTATGGAATTTGTGTAAGAATTCGCGGAGTTTGTTATTGTAAGACAACGCTCTGCATTTGTAGACGTTTATAAGTATTTGCAGAATCAGCGTCTGGGGCAATTCGCCCACGTTTTTATTTCATTATTATTTTGAATAACTCAACGTTTTAAAATTGTGTTTAAATATAAATTATAGTTTAAATTAAGTAAGTAATTACTTACTTCTGTTGAGGTTAATTGTATTTAGATTAAAAAGTTTAATTTTGACATTTCACATAAAAAAAAAATTGAATAAGTATATTTTTTTAGAATTGAATATTGTGACATTTAAATATTTGCATGTTGAAATATTCGACAGAATATGCGGGAAAATTATTGTACCATCTTGTATTCTATCTGAGTACCATATTTTATGCAAATAAATAAAAATTGAATTGTATTGAATTGAATTTGACGACCTCCGAAAACTAACTTTTCGATATTTTTTCCAATTTGGGTCCTTAGTACTACTTATATGTTCTGTGTTTGGTTGTATAAGGTAAAGGTTATCCGTTGGTACAGTAAGGTACGGACAAGAGAGTGCATCTGTATTTTCGGGCCTAGGTAAGTACTGAGTCATGCACTTAAAATATCCTGTGCGCATGCCTGCTCCACAAAAACGAACTCCGAATCTAAGAATGATGCAGTTGGATCATCATCCGTCGTTGTTTTCAATTTCTAAGACACAGGTGATGAAGCCATTTAAAAGGGATTGTATAAAGAACAATGTATGTGATGGCGTCCAACATTATTATTATGGAGTACACTACCTACTACTATTAAGTTTAAAATTTGTACAAAAATAAGTTGCCTATATTATTTGGCTCTCCAGTGTTTTTTAAAGTCCCATTGTATTTAAGACCACCGTAGCACCAGCCCACCTTGGCATTCGCAATAAGCACCGTTACGCACAAATCCGCGAATCAACATCACTACAGCAACCCAACACTCTATAAGAACACAGAAAGTTATTAAACAATATACACACGACTCTAAGGAGACCTAAGTTTGTTCTCGGAATCACTCCCCATATCAAAACATAACTTACAAACTTAAATATACAGCTGGAACTGCCAAAATTCAACCTTAATTTCTAGGTAATAAAGCCCAAACGATGTATTGTAAAGCCTTAAGCCACAATGTCATAATAAACATTTGAATAAATGGAAACATTTGAAATCAGAACGGGTGCGTTGCAAGAATGTTACTGCCGTTTAAATATGATCGTTACTTTTAATTACTTTTAACATAAGGTTCAAATTGTAATGACTTTTTTTGTCAGTTGTAATTTGTAAGTTGGCGAACGCTTGTTGCCAAGTTATTTTTTATGGTTCATCTGAAAGCTCTGGACATTGAGGTTGACTTACTCGCTTTCCTGAATTGAATTTAATACTGGCCATAAATAATGTTGTAGGTACTTAAAAAGTAAGACTTTTTGGTTAAAATCAAGACATAACAGCATCCTCTAATCTTACTCATTTCTTGCCGGAAATAAAACGATTAAATAGGTATTTTGTTCATTTATCTGAACAGTGATTATAAAATGAAACAATTTGTTAACCAATTGAAATTTTCCGCTCAAACATCGTACATTTTCCTGTCAACAAAGGACAGACGGACATACTCAAACGCGTTCGTCTATAGATAGACCTTACGTGCAGAATAACTAATGAAATAACTGATAAATTATTATACCTTAACATAATTATAATTTATCATTTAAGTTCGTAATTAATTCTAATAACGTATTGTAAGTGTTAATCAGTTTGTTGTAGGACTGCGTTTCAAGTAGCTGACATTTGTACGTTAGCAATTTATTTTCATATCCTGACTTCACTATCACTATCACTACATAGTATAAAACAAAGTCGCTTTCTCTGTCCCTATGTCCCTTTGTATGCTTAAATCTTTGAAACTACGCAACGGATTTTGATGCGATTTTTTTTAATAGATAGAGTGATTCAAGAGGAAGGTTTATATGTACTTTTTATCCCGATATTCCCACGGGAACGGGAACCACGCGGGTGAAACCGCGGGCGGCCGCTAGTATTATTATAAATGCGAAAGTAATTCAGTCTCTGTCTGTCTCTGTCTTTATGTCTGTTGGTTACCTTTTCATATTTAAACCAATAACGATGGAATTTGGCATAGAGATTGATAGAGCCATTGCATGATATGTACATTGACCTTTTGTATAAAAAGATCCTTATGGGCAGGATCTTCCAAAAAGTCTGTCTTTGTCTTTTCTTTATGTGTGAAGAGTAATGAAAATAACATCGCTTTTTTATTTTTTCAATGTTTTTGTCGTAATTTTGAGCATAAATTCACTTTTTGAAAAAGTAGCCTGAGAATAATCTTCTATAAGTACTTATGTCATTACTTAAGTACCTTTTTTTCTATAAGATATTATTCGTGAATTAGAGAATAATAATCTAAGTAAGTACTTATATTATCCAACAAATATGAAAATTATGAACATTTTCTTTGACTTTTGAAAATTTTTATAAGTAAGTACCTAGTCGAGTGAAGACACGAATAAGTATCGTGTTTTTAGCCCACAAAATAATCAAGATCGTTTATCAAACTGCAACATATATTTTTATCTGCTCAAAATAAAGAATATTTGATTGTTTACTTTTGAATCAAAAATCTAGGTTAATTTCGATACTTAATTTCAAAGATCAGACATTCAGTTTTTGTATGTAATGCTGTGATTGTGTGGCCAATTGCAGCCATTCGGCCCCATTCGGCCGCCGAATATTGTCAGGTTAAGGAGCTCAATATAATCGAATTACACGCAGACAAAGTCACGGTCAGCCACTAGTAATTGATAAATAGTTTTAAGTTCAGATAATATGTAAGTTAACAAGTCTTGTATACCTTTCTAATTTAGAAGCGGTATCTTATACGTATTGCGTGGTATCATTAACATAAACTTAAAATAC
The DNA here is from genome assembly GCA_949710035.1 of Crambus lathoniellus. Classification (NCBI taxonomy): domain Eukaryota; kingdom Metazoa; phylum Arthropoda; class Insecta; order Lepidoptera; family Crambidae; genus Crambus; species Crambus lathoniellus. The sequence goes on along the minus strand of OX453323.1, from coordinate 11,088,125 downwards.
TTTAAAACTAGGACAATAGCCCGCCAACCCACGGTAATTGAAAAATAATAATTGAATTCGAATTAAGAATACGAAATCAGAATATAATGCGTTCCATATTTGAAATTCGCGCGGCGGCGGCGAGCCTACGCGTCTGCAGTGTTCTTTTTTTAAAATTGAAATTTGAATTTGGAATCGTGTGTGCTCTATTGTGTAGCAAATGGAATTCATTGTAAATACGTTACGTATACAATTGTTACTTGTACAACACGACCGTTTTAAGTTGAACCTTAGCGTTATAGGGTCCTTGTACTAACACATACCTACATATTTTGGTAGTTTTTACGACCGTATGTTAGTTCGCTTTGCTAAAATATTGAATAGAGATCTTTTTAGATAAATACTGTTTGCCGTGTCGACTCAAATTACGTAAATATATCAGTAACGGTTACTCAATTATGACCTAGAAAACGGTCATAGCATATTATTGGACAAGACTGTATTATAAAGTATTCAATTAAAATCCGTGTTTACAAGGTATTATTTGGATCGTAAAAAATAATTATTTTAGTTGAAAAACAACTACCGTAGTCGCCGTACTTATACAATATCCGGTTTCGTTAAATTTAAAAAATTAAAGTAGTTCATTGACTTCAAGCTTTTTAAGACTGTTATTTTATTTTTTCTGGCGAATGTAAGTAAGTAACTAATCTCCAAAAAGGCCGGCTGGTGATCACAGATCGAGTTAAAAGTTTACCAAACAACAGATGAAGAAATTCCATATACCAGTTCCGAGATTACAATTTGGACCGGCTAGATAATTCGCTATTAGCATACAAAGGAGTATTACAGTCTCGCTGTGCGTCCGTGTGTCATACAACTTATATTATAGGCCACGCCTTGTAGCTGTCATGTGTACCCTAATTAAGTATGGGGCAATTTGCTTTGGTTGTTACAAGATTTTGAGAAAAAAATTTTGGCGCGAAAGTTTTTTTTGGAAGTTTGGGTAATTTGTGATTTTTTTCTGTTGGTGAAGAAATCTCGAAATATTAGCTTCATTTTATGAATATGATGTGGCGCTATGAATTTAAATTTGCCTAGCTTTTACCCGAGTTAAGAAGTTCCAGAGCAATCTTTTATGTCAAACAGGTTTAATAGAGGTTTAAGTATTTAAAAAGAGTAATCTTCTGGTTGGTGGTAGGACTTGTTCTTAGTTCGCCTGGCTAGCTACCACCATCTTATCTAAGTCTGACGCTATAACAATGATGTTTTCAGCATTATTGTGTTCCGGCAGTTAGAGATGAGATGGACAGTTCCTCAGTGATTGAGAATTCTGTGAGTAGTGCGCTTCCACCTTCAGCCTTATCACCACTTAACATCAGGTGTGATGAAGGGTAAGTGCTACCCCGTTGTGGATAAAAAGAAAATGCTCTTAGGGTTTTATTTCTAGTGTAGAAATAAGCATTACCTAAGTATTTTATTATTGTTGTCAAATTCATTACCATAAACAAACTATTAAAGCTCTAACCTCATTTAAAATTGACGCCAAACCACACACAATATTCAATATTGTTAAAAAAGAATCAATATTGTCTATGCACCCGTTACCCATAGACTACTGAATATTTATGCAACAAATCACCAGGAAGACATGGATGGCTTTACGCAGAAGTCAGTCATTAAATTCCTAACACTTTCTCATTTAGATTCATAAATTTCCGGTGCAAGTTACTTGTTTGTCACTACGGTCACGTTTGACCGATTGCACGCACACACAGACACACATTCATTCATACATACACATACGTTCATTCTTGAATACGGTGTATGTACCTACTCCATATGCAGGGGTTTCTATGTGACTATATTTCTTAGCACGTAATTTAACATTCGCTTTGGTCGATATGAAAACGGCGTAAATACTGGCCTACATAAAACATTAAATCGTTCTAAGTACCTATTGGTACCTATTGACGACCGATTTGGCGCAGGGGTAAACTACCTGCCTTCTGCGCCAGAGGTCTCCGGTTTGATTCCCGAACAAGACAAATATTTGTGTGCATGAACATGTCTATTTGTCTTGGTCTGGGTGTTTTCTATGTAAGTATATTAAGTATGTATTTACAAACAAAAAGTATTTAAGTATATATTTATCCGTTATCAAGTTCACATAGACACAGTTTCTTAAGAAATTGACTACGGGCTTAGATAATTGGTGTGATTGTAAGAGAATAATAATTAAGTATTATTTATTATTATTATTATTGGTAGAGTTATATAAAAAAAAATACTTTAAGGTTCCAGTATTATTGATCTTAAATCCGGCTTACTAATTGTTTTAAGTCTGACTGGCTATATAGCCAAGCTACCACCATCTTATCTAAGTCTGTCGCCCTAACAACGATGTTTTCAGCATTGTTGTGTTCCGGCAATTAGAGATAAGATAGCCAGTTCTTCAGCAGTTGAGGGTTCCGGGAGTAGTGCGCTTCCACCTTCAGCCCTAGTGCTACATTGTTAAGTAAGAATAAAGAGAAACAAAAAGCAACTTAAAAGTTTAAAAAAGTATTCTTACCTTTTATTATCGTGTTATATTCTTTTAATATTCATAAATTTGCCTAAACTATAAATCTTAACACATCTTTTCTCTTTCTTCTCTCTGCCTCCTCTTACTTTTTTATTTTTCTTCTAGAAACACAAAACTTTATTAACCTTTTCTCTTCGATCAACAATAACACCTAGTTCTAGATACATAGTTGGAGTGAGAGATATGGCCGAGCGTATACTCCCACTTGAGAGTATAATTATAAGTAGATTATTTTGACAGTGTCAATAATACTAAGGTATTTCAAACTTGTAACGGTTCCTGTCATTTATAATGTAAGATCGTAACATTCGTAACCTTTTTTCTCCGTTTAAAAAAAAGTCAGTCTGTGCCATGTAAAGTTTTCATTTAGTTCGTGAGCCTTCATCTAGTACTATTGTTGATCGAAGCCTTTTCTAGATAAAGGTATAAAAGTTTAACCATAACCACTCAACCATACTCACATCACTATTATGGAAATTCCCTTCAACAATTTAAAGTGTTGCACTTAGGGTTGCCTGGCGTCCGGATATAGCTGGACAGGGTCCGGCTTTTAGGATGCTTGACCGGACAAAATTCCAAATTCCAAATAATTTATTGTGAAACACATTAACTACTTATATTAAATTTATTGTGAAACATATTGTGAAAAAAAAAAAAAGACGGTGTCCGGCCTGTTCGATTTTTTGAGCGGTTTTTACTTCTTTGGCCAACTATCGAACTCACTGGTCGCAGCGAGGAAGGCGAGAGTAGAGCGAATAAAAAATATTATGGCTTTTGTTTTAGAACTAGCTCCCCGCTCGCAGTTTCACCCGCGTGGACTAAGACCCATGCCCATGCAGTGCACACACTCAGGGATAACGTAGCATTCTAATGGTGAAAGAATTTTTGAAATCGGTTCAGTAGTTCCGAATCTTAGGGGGTGCCTACAACCTCACAAACTTTAAGTACCTACCGGTAAAACGAGGTGAATAGAACTGCTGGGGTGAATAGACACAAAATTAAAACGGGTTTTAAATACTACTATTTCCATAGACATTAAATTTGTTAAAAAATTTAACCATGTTTTGTTTGTTTTAAGGGGCAAGATTTAGACTTTTCAAACAAATTGTTAATGGAAATAGTATTCAAAAACGCGTTTTACTTTTGTGACATTCACCCCAGCAGTTCGATTCACCCCGTTTTACGTACCTCTTTATAATATTAGTTTATATATCGCGTGACCATCTAGGTTTTAGGGTGTCCGACTTTGAAGCCCAAAAGTCCGGATAAACCAGCTGGCCATTCCGGCTTTTCGGTTGTAAGACCTGGCAACCCTGTTACACTGGAATTCGGAAAAAGCGGTTTATTGACGGGATATTACGTTGACCAATAATCTGATTGTGACGTGACAGCGCGCGTGCCGGCCGCATTAAATTAAATTGTCTATGCTTTATAAGAAAAGGATTATACACTTTGGAGATCTACAAAATCGAAGGAGCGAAAGTCAGAAAAAGACCTCTCTGGTTCAGTGTAAAAGTTGTTAAAAAGGGCAATAAACTAGGTATTTAGACACTTAGCTACAATTTTAACATCGAACAGTCACACGAAATGAATGAACTAAGTATTCTGTATTCAATTGAATTTTGGGCAAAAACACGTTTAACTAAATTTTGCACAAATTACTAAACCGATTGTCAAAGATACCAAATGTTGATATTTTTCCCAACTATAAAAATATTTGAAATTAAAATATGTTTGTCACGCATATTTTTTTAAATGAGTTTTAATTGCTTACTTTTAGAAGTAAAATATACATAGGTACTAAAAGTTACAAATAACCAAGCATAATGCCTTAAGGCTTTTGACGTCATAGGCCAGTCCATTTTTCAAACAGGACAGTTTCGGATCACCACAAGATTAACGAGTTTACTAACTGTAGCAACAAATATCGCAATTCACACAAATCGCCGTTTTAAAACGTTTTAGTAATAAACAATTTGTCTTTTACTTTTTAAGAACATGTTTAAGAACAAGCGAATGAAAAATGGCCAGTCTTAAGATAAGCTTACGGAGTTATTATGGAAATCCTTTAAAGTGGTTACTTACCAAAGTTTTTGTTCGTTTTTCTTAGAACTCAAAATAGACATGTGACCGTAAGTTAAAATGATAAAGAAATATGTAGGCTATACAACAACAAATTTCTTTGTGAAAAAATCAAAGACCATAGACTAAATTAAAAAAAGAAACAATGCATTTCCGAGAACGCGATCAAATAAGACGGGCTTCCGGCTGTAAGTTCATAGGGACGATTTTCTAGAATTTTACAAAAAGAAATATCAATAACAGACGCGTCTTGGTAAACAGAGCTGTTATAATAACACGAGAAAGAAATAAAGATCATTATCAAGTGTGACGCATTATAAGGAGACGGGTTCCGTATGTTTAATACCTACTAGTGTTCCGCCCGCGGCTTCGCTCCCATGGACTACACGACGTTATCACGCGGGAATGTGGCACTTTTGCGGGATAAAAATGTAGACAATGGGCGCTTGTGCACTATACTGAATTTTACCGTCCCGGAAAAAAACGGATGATTGTATTTTAATAATAAATCATTTATAATAGTAAAAATTTATTTATTTCATGTAGTTTAGAGTTTGAAACAATAAATAATAAATTCTGTGTAGTGCACAAGCGCCCTATGTCTCTCTTCTCAACCCCCCAACTAGCCCCGTACCAATCATGACGTTAAATCATTGCTCCGTTTTGACGTGAAAAAGGGACAAACATACAGAACTCTTTCACTTAATTTCTAAGTAAGTACCTAGTTTGGATAATTAGACGTTTATACTCTAGATTCGCAGATCAATGATACATTTTGTAAAAAAAATCCTACAGCATTGTTTTGCAGTTCACATCACTCCACTTATGTATATTTCGAGTAATAAATGGGACGAATATCTAGTTATTTTTTAACATCCACCTTAATTATTGTTTTTACGTTTACTTACGTGTTTTGTTCGTATTTACTTTATGTATCACCTAATTATTATAATTTACCTACTTACCTAATTATTTCCAAACGGAAATCGAATTACATTTTATTTTATTTTATTTAACCTTTATTGCACAAAAGGATACAAATGGCAGACATGCCATAAGTCATTCTCTACCAAATTTAAAACATCAAATAGATACCAAAGTAACTAACTTAAACTAGAAAAAGTTTTAGTAAAAATTTCATTTTTATAACAAGCTTTTTTGCTGACTATACTTTAATATTGTATTGTCATCTAAGCTAAACTTGCATACAAAATTTCAGCTCAATCGGACACTGCGAAGTGGGTCAAATTAAACTTGCAAGATTTGACCCGAACGGACATACATGCATACATACATACACTGCAAGTTAAATAAAAGCTTGTAATAAAAACCCAGCAAATCGAACCCCAAACTTCACAGAGGTCGTTGCCCGAGTGTTCCCAGCCACTCGACTTTATAGAGAAAACACTTCAAAACGTATATTACTATTTCCATACATTAATAACTGCACCCACACAAGCAGAACCGAGTAATTAAAAGATAAACATATGGCTTTTTGAACAGTTGGGCCGATGTACTTACTTAAATGTTGGGTTACTTCTTGGCTTTAAACTTTTCGTGATTGCTCAAAGGGTTAAAGATTGGTCTAACATGAAAGATGTTTCTGTAAAATTAAAAGCTTAAGTTTCGTTTTTGATTATAAGTCTTTGATTAAATAGTAACTTAGAATATACAAAAATAGTTTTTATGCAAGATGTTGTAGCCAGGAATAACATAAAAAGTTAAAGTTTCATTTTTTAATATTAGTCTTTAAGTTCTAAAGTCTGCTGCACACGGGTAGAGTAAAGGGTATAGAAGAGCGGTAGAGTAGCTTGCCCGTGGTGCTAGCTACCTACTGTACTCTACCAATTTCAGTACCTACTCTACTCTATAGTCCGTTTGGTTAGATAGTGTCGGTACACCCGCACCGCATTGTGGCAGAGCGACACTATCTAAGCGAATGGACTATACCAATGATGTCTACATTAGTATAGGATAGTTACTAATAGTTAGTACTTACTCTACCAGTCTACTCTACCGTTTACTCTACCCGTGTACAGCAGGCTTAACTTCTAAATTGCTGAGTCGTGAAGGCGGCTAACCGCATGACATAAAAAGAGCTTTACCGAAATAAATTAAGCTTCATGAAAAATGAATACAACTGCACTTTCAGCTTTAAATTTAGATTAAAACCTAACACTTAAATTATTTGTGTTAAAAACAAATTCTTAATAAGAACATAAACGACATCACATCCTTAATGTATTCAGACATAGGAGGTACACACACTCAAAAAAATTATATTCTACAATACTACCAGAACGTATAGTTGATTTTATTTTGTCTTCATAACAATATTTAAGTGACTGTTACAGTTTTTCCAGTAACGTATGCTCTAAAACTATTTGTAAATACAAGTCATATCGTAGTCTTTACGGCGCGATTATAGTAAATGTGATATTGTAACGGTAACAATAATTCATGTAGTGGAATCATACTGTTTTGTTTATACATTTTAAACTGAGCGATTTGTCACCATAACAAAGTGAAATATTGCATTAACAACTTTGCGGAGTAATAGATACCCATTAATTTAAATTTTACAATAAATTGAGTACCATAAACAAAATTATGTGTCCCGAGTACAAAGCCGGGGGTGGGGCGGAAATCGGCCATGTTTGTTTTTTTTCATTCGTGCGTTGGAGTCGATCGCGCAGCGTACAATTTAGGAAATCTTTAAAAAACTTGATTTATGCGCAAATTGTGGGTAAAGAATAGTGATCTATTATTTAAAACTATCTGTCGTCTGTTGTTGTGTTGTTAATTTGATTAAAATGAACGAAGACATCGCTAAAATCCTGACGGATTGGTCGCTGGCAGAATACATCGACGTATTCAAAAGTAAGTACCTGGGTTATTCATAAATCTGTAGACAGTTGCGTATTTCTATTCACGTGTAATTTAATTGATGATAAGCTCATGAATAAATAAATAATAAATAAGCAGTGGGTCGAGAAAGGCTGATAATGGTGATGATGATGATGATGAAGCTCATGAATTAAATTACATGTGAAATCACACCTAGGTACCCACTTAGTGCAAAAGTAAGTACAATTGTTTCGAAGGTTTGCTGCTTAGCTAGGTACCTACTAGCGTTGAATATTGCGAAAGATATAAGTATTTTGTTTCTTTCGAAACATACAATCATACATGTATAATTTGTTTAATGCGGTGTATTTTTCATATTTAACTGTCAAAAAGAAACAACTACACTATATCTACAAATATATATTAAATTTCATTATACCTATACTATTTAACATTTCATTATAAATTACCATAACAGAAAATATTGTTACAAAGTTATCTATTGTGTTTACAGATGACGATGATTTACGGGGTACTGAACCAAAGTTGGGAAACCCACTAGCAAAAGGAAGGAAATCTAGCTGGCGACCATCAAAACAAGAAGCCAGTGAGGGATTTATTACTCACATCTGTACCCCAGCAGATCTACTACCACTACTACCATCGAAAGACTGAGAAATAAGTTCCAACAACATAATATACTTGCATACTACTATGGAATTTTTGAGTATTTGGCTGTAAGAGTACTTGTAATTTTTGTATAAAACCTTCTTTTCCGAAATCGTTCAAAAATTCAGCTGATCCATACAAGTGTAAAAGTTTTTTCTAACGATTCGAAACTAACTTTCATACAAAAAGTTTTTTCTATTACTCCAGAAACTTCAGGAGGTGAAATACTTTTTTCAATACAAGCAACTTTACTACGTCAACAATGAAATCATGAAAATTTATCAGCTGTTCCATCTATAGAAAAGTACAATACTTATTGAACCAAAGTGTATAGAACAGCTGATAATTTTTACGCGATTTCGTATTTGACTCCATAGTAAAAGTTGTTAATATGGATTGAGTTATTCACATACTGAAGTAGGTTCCAGTGATTTGAACTCTCTTAAAACTTTGTGAACATTTTCATATTTTTTTTAATAAATAAGAAGATGATTGGTATAAAATAGTTATTTTTATTCTCTTTGACATTGTTATAAGTATATACTGAACGTAACTAAATATGTGCTTATTTTATAAATCATTTATAAAAATTGGGCACATATTTTTTACCTTCAGTATATACTGATAACAATGGTATTAACCCCATCTGCCAACACTACCTATAGTAGGTGTAACATATTCTGAATAGTATATGGTACATATATTTATAGTAGGTACAACATATATTTATAGTAGGTGCAACGTATTTTCATAGTAGTTGTAACTTTCCTGTAGTTAGCTCAACAAATCTCTATGGTAACAAGTACTAAAACCAATGGATATTTTACAAAATATTTTGTAATTGTTACAATAAGCTTAATAAATGCTACCATATAATCATGTTGAGCCTAATGGAGGTTCTGTAAATACAACGAAATTTTTTTGTTGCAGACAACATACATTAATAGTGTACTATACCATAATAAATTGTCAAATATACAATTTTTATCGTAACAAGAACGATTGCATTAAACGATAATTGTGGAGTAGACCATACAAACCGTCAGGGTTGTCACATATAGCACTATAAAAATAGTACAGTGAACGATAATTCTCGTTTGAGTAACCATTTTTTTTTTCAGTGCACACACATAAATCAAAAACCATTGAACTTACTTATAAAAATAGTAAAAAAATAAAAACTAGTTGATCATAGAAAAAAAAGTTTGTCGCACACGGATTCCAGACTCAACTGATTGAAATCAAACGTCACGAGCCGTTCGAAATTCGAAAATTGTAATGATTGATTGTCAGCCAATGACAATCGCGTACATATTCAAATTCGAAATTTGAATGTGGAACGGGTTTTTTTCCTGCTACGCGACGCGTGCTGCCAGTAACATTTCCATAGTCTATGATACAATAAGCAATTATATTTTTAAAATGGCTTTTCGTTCGAAACCTCCTTATTGGCGACATTGGCGTTGCTTTGTTATTCGATAAAGGTTAGGTGACTATTCGCTGCCTTTAATAGATAATGCAACATACTTTGTATTTTATATTTTACGTATCTGTGAGTAGTTTCAATGACATGCCTTATGTAGAATCGTTTATGTAGGTTCATTACATATATTTGACACGTGTGTTTCGTTAGTGTTGTCAAAAACAAGTCTTGAATCGAAGGGCCGGCCGGGGCGGTAGGAAAATGTTGACGAATCATAAGTACTTAAGTACATAATTATATTTAGTTTTTTCTCTTTCATAGAAAAAGGGAATATAGGGTTTTTTGAAAAACACCAACCACCTTGCAGGAATACAATACTAACATCTTAAACAACAGAGCTTTTTCTACGACTTTTCAGAAAAAAATAAGTTACTGCGGCGAGGTTGCTGTGGGGTCTTACAAATGATCCTGTATACTTAGTATAATTTTATTGTAAATATAAAATCAAAATTTTGGAAAAATTCTATCCTGCAGTTGCGAATTCGAATTTGCCCGCGCAACCGTTAAGAAAATAGAGAAAGTTTTATGTGGCCGTAAACTTAAGAAATTTTTATAAACCTTAGAGTAAGGATACTTCATTGTGGCCAGTGGTGTGGTATGGTAGCAAAGCTTGGACACTTAAAGTTGACACCCAGAAGCGAGGCTTTTGTGATGGTCATACTGTAGAATGCTACGCATTAGATGGACTCATAAAGTTTCTAATGAGAGAGTTCTACAGCGCGTCGGAAGGACCCGCGAACTGACGCCAACTATCAAACGCAGAAAGGTTGGGTACCTCAATCACGTGTTAAGACACGAAAGGTAACAGCTGATGTAGCTCATAATGATGGGCAAAGTAATGGAAAAGCGACGCGTTGGCAGAAGAAAGAAGTCTTGGCTTCGGAACATCCGGGAGTGGACTATAATATTGCCAGCGTTGAACAGCTTTTTCGCTTGGCACAATACAGAGAAAAAATTCGCTGAGTTGACAGCTAACCCCCAGTAGTGGAGGGCCACAAAAATAAGAAGAAGATATCATGCAGCTGTGGCTAATAAATGATCATTGATATTTTCAGGAACCCAATATTCAACCTAAGTACATCGCCCCAACTGTTGAAAACTGAAACATCCAACGAGTTTCATATAAGAAAAAACCACATTACTCTACAAATAATACATAACCGCCTCTGTGGTCTAGTGGTACACACTACCGGTAATTAGACCCAGAGGTCCCGAGTTCGATTCCCAGTGGGGGTACCTACATATTGTATTCGTATTGCGCGGTGGTAGGGCTTGTTCACAGTCCACCTGGCTAGCTTTACATAGCTACCACCATCTTATCTAAGTCTGACGCCAATACAACGATGTTTTCAGCAGTGTTGTGTTCGGGCAGTTAAGAGATAAGATAGCCAGTTCTTCAGTAATTGAGGATTCCGGGAGGTCTGCGCTTCCACCTTCATCATCACTTGACATCAGGTGTAATGAGGGCTTAAGTGCTACCCCGTTGTAGATAAAAAAGTAAACTAAGTGGAATTAGAAAATTTGTTGCTTCTGCTCTTAAGTAAACTTCAAAGTTATTCTAAAAGTACGAAGGTAAGTAGTTATTTTTACGATTTAACAATTCGCGTTAAGTAAAGAACATAAACTTAACTAAATACAAGCATGACCAAGTTACATACCAGTAGCTCCAAGTTAAGACGTCAACCGACCATAGATATTGGGAAAAACAAATAGTTACTCTTTCAAGTATACTTAGGTACTCTATAGTGTTGTTTTTGAATTCAAATTTCGAATGGTTATTTCCGTTTTCGAGTGCGGCAACAATAGACAAACACTTATACGTGAAAAATGTACTATGCGATTATTATAAGAATAGGACGGGTTGTTGACAAACTTCACTCTGAAAAGGTACAGTTCGCAAGAAAGTACAAAACAAAATGAAAATAGTTTTTTTTATTTTGGCAGGTGGTTTGGGTATTGCCACTTTCAAAACAAAGTTATTTACATACTTCCCTTTTTTTTGTACACAACTTTACTGCTCATGCCCTTCCTTATGCCGCCGGCGGCGCCAGACAGAGCACAAACATTTGAACAAATGTTTGGACACATGTGGTATTTGAGTATTTGTTCAAAGCTTTGATAAAATACTAGAACATATTTCTACAGTACTTTGCAATGTCAGAAGAAAAAGTCTTCAGTCAGAGGTGGAATAGCATTAGCAAGCATAATGTGTTGTGTTTTGATTTACAATTGGCGGATTCACGAAAGGCGCCTCCCCGAGTGGCTCGATTGAATGGTTCCCTGTGATACCAATACCCGGCGCACCCTGGTAACAGCTAGATTCTGCTGAATCTAACTTCAATCAACGTGCAGACCCTAGCTGGCCAATCCTTTTACCATGATAGACCAAAACAATTTTTCACGAGACCCCCAATTTACCAATTTTATTGTAAAGTTGATTATTAAATTATTTTCATAACTTAAATTCCTGTTTTATTTAAATTCTTAAACCAGTAAATAATCAAAATTCAATTTATTTTGTGTTATTGAAGCATCAGAACAATGTATGAAAAAATGGTTTCAGTTAAATATCACATTTATTTAATTGAGATTCAAATTACCTGATCATTTTCGTAAAAGCATACTTTCATGAGTCCTATGCCTATACTTTCCGAAAAAATCAAGTTAATGATTTGTATAATTATTATCTGCAAATTATTCATATGTTTTGGTTTGCACGAACATTATTATTTATCGTATCTAAGCTATGACATGATCAGCCCCTGCCTGATTAACGATAAATTAATTTTTTTGCACACCATACTGAAGTGAAGTGAAGTTAGTTTGACAGCACTTTGACAGCTTGACGTCACAACATGGCGGATTCCCTATCCTATTCTTATAATAGGTCTTTACCTATGAAATTGCCGTTTTGTATGGAGATTTCTGTAATTATTTTTTTTCCATACTAACGTTTTTGTTATTATTTAACGACTAATATTAAGTAAATTTACAAAATTTTACACACGTATTTATGGACATTTTAACTACTAAATGACACATTCGTTAAGAGAATAAAATTTTTTTTCACTAAGTTACTACTAATAAAGTACGAAATTCTGGAAACAAAAATAGTCGTAACTTTCGGAATAAGTTTTTTCTATGTAAATAATCAAATATGGTGGTTATTAAATTATCAAAAGTTGCTCGATACGGTCTTAATGTAACGCAATATTAAAGAAATTATATATTTCTAATATTATAAAAGTTGTTAAGTTTTATGTACAAAAGAAAAAAACGGCAATTTCATATGTAAAGACCTATTATTAATCGCATAGTACATTCCTTTACATTTTCGAGTATTGACATTTGGATTTGAGATTTATAATTCATGTGAAGTTATAATTTATGTGACTTATGTTTGTATAGTTTTGTTATCTCTATGTAAGTGCGGCTTACTCAAAAATTAAAACATAGTTGAGCCCTTATAGATCTACTGTCCGTCTGTCAAGAACCTTTTTCTCAGGAATGCGTGGAGTGGAAGTTTCAAGCTGAAATTTATATCAAATACTAGCTTTCCGACCGCGGCTTCGCCCGCGTGGACTACACGACATTATCCCGCGGGAATGTGACATTTTTCCGGGGTATAAAGTTTTGTACCTCTCCAGGCTCCAAAGAATCTGTGTCCCAAATTTCAGCCAAATCTGTTCAGCCGTTTTGGCGTGATTGAGTAACAAACATACAAACATCCAAACATCTAAACATCTAAACATCCAAACAACCAAACATCTAAACTTTCACATTTAGAATAATAAATATATAGTACCTAGGATAGGATATTACTAAATAGCAAAAGGGTCTACGCGTGAACCTTTCATCGTTGATTTGGCGTGAGCATCAGCCACACGTAAAAACGTAAGAAGTGGTTCACCGAATTTATTTCTGAGAGTACCTAAAAAATTTTTGGTAACCCATTTTGTTACTGACCTTAGCAAAAGTTGCCTAACTACCGTAAATTGCTAACAACCAGCTGTACCTATAGTAACTATTACCTTCAAATCCTATTTTCTAATATAAATTCGTCAATTATTCATCATACCGTTACCCCCCTAGGCTTTTGACTAAAGCATAAGATAGAACAGGTAATTTGCCAAAGATTATTATTAGGTAGAACAGATTTAGTTAATAAGTGCTTCTGAGAGGAGTAACCGTTAAACTGTGATATTAAATTATATGTACTTATGTATTCAAGTTTTTTATGCTTGTTTTGGTATGCTTTGATTTAATATTTATTTTAAGATGTTGGAGCTTTTAAACCAGAATTGAAATAATAATTACTTATTATAAAATAAAATAATACTTACCATTGATAATTCAATGATACTTACATATTTTTTTATATATTATTGCAGTCTTTTGATGTGGGACAAATTACCACATGAAGCTAGAAAGACGTAGCATTAAATTATAATATGTTTGACCTAATTTGGTATTCCAAAAAAACATATCATCATCATGTCAGCCGAACGACGCCCACTGCTGGGCATAGGCCTCCCCCAAGAATCTCCACAACGATTGGTCCTGCGCTGCCCGCATCCAGCGGCTTCCCGCGACCGCCACCAGATCGTCGGTCCACCTTGTAGGGGGCCTGCCCACGGAACGTCGTCCGGTACGCGGTCGCCATTCGAGAACCTTTCCGCCCCAACGACCATCGGTTCTCCGCGCTTATACTACCTTGAAAATTAAGTATTAGAAAAAATCGACCCGTCTTACAACAAGCTCCGATGGGACTCGAACCCACGACCTTTCACTGTCCGGGCGAATGCTCTAGTTTTGAGACGGGTCGATTTTTTCTAATACTTCATTTTCAATATAATACAGATTGCATTGGGAGTGGAAATTAGTAAAAATAATTCGTACTATTTTACAATCTCAATAACTCGAATTGAAACTAATTGGTTAAAATCGATAAAAAATTAAATGGTAAAGGTACTCAAGAAAAAACTATTTTAATTAAAAACGAATAAATATAATTAGGTAACATATAATATAGTTTCAGTTCAGTTCACTAAAGATAGTAAAGAATCTAACAGTAATTTAAATTATGAGGCAGTTGTAAATTCATAAAGATTTTATTAGTCTATTAATTAAAAATTTAAAACTGATAACCAGACACTTTTTATTTTATCACTCTTTGAAAGTGATAAACGATTTATTTCGTATTTTGATGTTAGTATACTATAATAGTACGGTAACTATACTAAATGGATACTGGGTATCTTTAGAATTAAATTTTATATAGAAAGACCTTTTGAACCAAAAAATTGAAGATCCCGTGTGCGAGCCAAATAATAAAATAATAATAAAAAAGCTTTATTGCACATAAAGAAAGAAACAATAACACAAAGAGACAAATAGTAATGTGAAAACAGACAACAGGCGGCCTTATTGCTATATAGCAATCTCTTCCAGGCAATCTTGGGCGAAAGAAAAAAAATCAAAAGAACAGAGGGGAGAGGGTGCATAAAAAGGATAGAATAAGTTATACTGACAAATAGAGAACAAGAAGATAATAGAGAAAAAAAAATGATCTTATAGAGCCACAAGCTTTTCTGTTCCGGTGACAGTCGTGACAGAGGAGCCACTTGCAATACAAAATTAGCTGTCAAAATTGACTGTCGTATAAAAACTGTTTTAGTTCCAAAGATAATCACCGGAACAGAAAAGATTGGCGCACTATACATAAACTTTGATGAGTAAGGGAGAGGAAATGTCATTAGTGAAACTAAATCTGCCCGAATTCGATGGCTTGACACCTAGAGAGAATGGGGGAGGATCGTGCAGCCAGAAGAGGTAGTAACTCGGAAGGTAAGAGGCCGGTGGGCCCTCCAAGATAAATAAATAATTAAATAATAATAATTAAATAAATATTGTAAACTAGTGTTATGGAAGTTGGGAACCACCATGTGCCGCATACACCCAGACCCCGGGGAAATATTGAAAAGTTCGTTTTCAATATTTACCCGACCGGGAATCGAAACCGGGACCTCCAGAGATAGCACCTTGAGAACCGGTCTGTACAGAGAGACGTGGTGCAAAAGGACCTGTTGGAGCTGGGCGTGCCTACGTACAAACAGCACAGGACCGGAAGGAATGGCATCCTTGGGTGTCGGAGGCCAAAGATCCACTTTGGATCGCTGCGCAATGGAATGATTATGTTACCGGCCAAACTAGTTTAGTTTTTCCTAGGTTCGTTCATCTTTTAGGCGATTGTAACACAGATCCGGGACAGTTTCAAAAAAAAACACGAAATTTAAGGCGATCGCTTCCCAGCGCTTCGCAATCGCCTTAAATTTCTAGCCTATCACGTGTTCTACAGGATTTCCGAGGCAAACTCGCTCTCTGAAATGTCAACGCGATGAACTGATTTGGCCTAGGAAAAACTAGTTTGTCCTAAGTCGGGTATGGCCGGTAACATATTTATATAAGTGGAATGAAAAGACCTTTTATCGCAATTATTAGAATTAAGACTTTAGAATTAGACTGAAAAAAACTTGAAAACTGAATTGCATTTTGATATTCCAAAAATCCCTCTTTTATTCCAATAAGATACGATTCAATATTGATATGACAAGGATACTAGCCTTCCGCCCGCGGCTTCGCCCGCGTGGACTACACGATGTTATCCCGCGGGAATGTGACATTTTCTCGGGATAAAAAGTAGCCTATGTCACTCTCCAGCTTCCAAACTATCCCCATACCAAAAATCACATCGATACGTTGCTCTGTTTTGATGTGAAAGAGGGACAAACAAACAAACACACTTTCACATTTATAATTTTAGGATCTATTGAAAACACCCATTTTAACCTTAGTTAATCTTCCAATAATAAACTTAATAACAATATTATAATATTGATTATGTAAATAGATTTCCGTGTCGGTTGCATTAATTTATCGATCGATTCTGTATCGATCGGGTTGACAAAAATCTTAGTATTTGCGCCTAATGGCTGTTGGGGTTAGCACGTGGGGCTGTATGGTCGGCAAAACAATTTGAATACTGACCTACAGTATAAAATTTTTAGTTTATTTTATTTTTGTTTAGTCATCCTACGCATATTATAAATGTGAAAGTTTAGATGTTTGGATGTTTAGATGTTTAGATGTTTGGATGTTTGGATGTTTGTTACTCAATCACGCCAGAACGGCTGAACGGATTTGGCTGAAATTTGGAACACAGATACTTTGTAGCCTGGAGAGGAACATAGGCTACTTTTTATCCCGGAAATATATTACATTCCCGTGGGATAGCGTCGTGTAGTCCACGCGGGCGAAGCCGCGGGCGGAAAGCTAGTATTAACTACATAGCTAATATCATTCTTGTGATCATTCAATAAAACGATTTTTAGTGTTCCCACTGCTGATTTACTTAACCAGGCAGGAACTGTTATCAATGAAATAACATCGTTCTATAACTATATTTTATTGTTCTATAATAAGTAATAACTAAAACAGGTGTGCTTCAAGTAAAACAGAAGTTTCTTCAAATAATTCCTTGTATTTTCTTCAGCAGTTTGCCATGCGAGCTTTGCTGACTGCTGACTGCCTATCGCCTATACCATATCTAATCTATCGAGTGGGTTCAATGTGGATTGAAAGTGGATAGAAACTGAAGGTATCACGACAACTCAACCCCGAGACAATTCGGGGTTGAGTTGTTGGGGTTGAGTTTTCGGGGTTGAGTTGTCGGAGTTGAGTTGTCGGGGTTGAATTGTCGTGGGGTTGAGTTGTCGTAGACTCAAACTGAAAATGCAGCCAAAACCAACGGGTTAAAGTGCTTTTTGAATAGCGAAAGAACTCCAGGTACAAATCTTTTGGTCACCCATCCCTAAAACTAACCTAACGAAAGTTGCTTGACCGACCTGTTCTAACAATCATCAATTAAACCTAATCAATCCAATATATTATTTATTAATAATAAAACAACGCATGATCAGCCCGAAGTCGTGATGATCGTCAAGATTATAACCCAACACTTATGTATGTAGTGTTGCAAACACCTAAACACGTACTTTGGGACTCGACAAAATTGATATCATTAATCATAATACCCACACAGTCAGAACAGTCAGTTATGTCACAGTTGTCAGCGACGTTACGTCAGAACTCTGTTGTCTGTGGTACAGATGTATATGTCAAGTCGACAAACAAAGTCGAAAGATCGTTTGATCTACAGCCGCCTAAATCCTATGTGATCGATCCGGTATGGTATGAAATTAATTGAGTGATGCAATGATCAGTTAAGGGGCTTACACATGAGGGTTACACTATATTATAAAACCAGTGGTTCGCCGCGGTTTTACCCGCGTGGTACCCGTTACTTACCTGGCTGGCTGTTAGTTACCTGGCTAGCTGCCACCATCTTATCTAAGTGTGACGCCATTTTCAGTATTATTGTGTTCCCGAAGTTAGAGATAAAATAGCCAGTTCCTCTGTAGGATTCTGGGAGTAATGCTCTTGCACCTTCAGCCTTTTCACCGCGTAACATCGCCATGCCGTTTGTTTGGTATACGTATACGTAAAGACAGTATTTGCCCTCACTATAATAAAAAAAAGGTGTGATGAAGGCTAAGTGCTGCCCAGTTGTGTATTAATAAAAAGATACATTATTAATTCTGGTTGTTGGTGTACTGGTTTGTCACTTCTCTGTCTAGAAAATAAAAACATTTTCTAATGAAAAGCTTCTAAACACAAAGCAAGCCAGTCTTAAAGAAGAAGAAGAAGAGCTTCTATAATCAAAATTAAGACTAGATTTCTAACTTTTAAAAAGTTAGGAAAATTCTTGATGTCGATTTCTTGGCTTTTCACTTTGTTGTGTAAACTAACAAGGTTTAAATATAGAAGAGCTCCTACAATCAGAGCTTTGACGGCGGCGAATAAATTAAAATTGCATTTTTCATGGTAAACAACAAACTCATGAATGCTACGGGAAATCTATGAAACTAAAAAACGACGAAACCAACGGTTTATGAATAATATATAAAATAGTTATATGTCAATGAATACTATGCTCGTAAATGTCAAATTAAATTCAAATAACAACTACAAAAATACAAACAACAAAGTAAAAATTTATATTTTGTGTGTTTTCAAGCAAAACGACTACCTATAACTCGATCTATTAACTCTGCTAGCTTTTACTAATGATTGCATTGAATTTTTATTGCTGAAAAACTACTTTTCATTGACTTTTACGTTCTCTTCTGATATATTTTATAACGTTCATTGAACAGAACACGGAAAATTTTTTCGTCATTTTTCATCTTTAGTTCATAACTGGTCATCATAGCATTAGAAAGAAAATACTTTATGTGTCACATTTCAAGACTAGCAAAGATATATAAGCAATGAAAATGTCACTGAATTACATTCATAACAGTTTCAGCACTTATTACTTTTTTAAATTGCAGTGCTATTTTTATTTCACAGCTTGTTTTTTTTTTCTCTATAACTACCAGCTGCACGCAGGAAGACCTAATGGAGGCTACCAATGCTGCGATCCGCGTACCCGAATTTTAGTCCGACACTGTTTAGGTTTATGGTGTGCTATCGACTCGATAAAAAAAGAAGTCTGTAAATCGCACTCAAAATCAAGAATGTTAAACACACTGCTCTGTTGTAAAAGCTACTAATGTGCAGTGCAACCCCCCTAACGAACACCATAGGATCAGCAACTCTTGGCAGTAACGTATGTGCGATGCGATCCGATCTTTGATTAACTCGTTTCAATACTTCTGGTTTTGACTGAGCTGTGGCCAAAGCGCGTATTAAATAAATAAATATATTTTTTTTGTTAATTTTTCCGAAAAAACAGTTCAATCCTTAACTGACTCACTTGTCTTTCAAAAATTGTTTCAGGACTGTAATAATACTTAACTTTTAAGACGCCACAGTATTCGACACCACCTATGTGCGATCCGATGTTTAATTAACTCGTTCGGGTACAGTTCGCCTACTGGTTTTGACTGGGCTGTGGCAAAAGCAAATACTACTCTGATGGTCATGATAATGTAGTTAATAGTATCTGACTCAATTTCAATTTTTTTTCGGGACTAATAATTACTTACTTTAATTCGCCAGTGTTCGACACCACCAATGTGCAACACCTTTTATAATAAACTAAGGATCAGCAAGAAGCAACTCTTGACAGTGCGGTATGTGCGATCCGATCTTTAATTAACTCGTTCGGGTACAGTTCGCCTACTGGTTTTGGCTGGGCTGTGACAATAGCGCGTACTAATTCGTATACTGGTAGCGGTGGCTTGCTGACCGTACCACCTTATCTCGGTCGTGGATCTAAGTTAGCATTATTTTGAGAAGTAATTATTAATGTCGAGGCGGTTACCGAATTTCAGGTCGTTGCAGCACAGTCGTCCGGACGCAACAATACACTAATGAATAATAGAAAACTGGTACCGCCAGGTAGCCGATATCTTTGGGAGATAAATGATGAATGCGTTTTTGGATCACTTTTTTTTGTTTTAATTAACTATAGAATGCTTCTTGGCGCTTCGTAGGCGCAGTGATCATACATAGACAGGGGTCGAGCGTTCAATCCACTTTCAGGACTATTTTTGTGTGTGTGATAAGAATTTGTTTTTGTTCCGTGTCTGGGTGTAATATTATATAAATATATCCATACTAATATTATAAATGTGAAACTGTGTTTTATGTGCGTCTTTCACGTCAAAATGCTGCAACGGATTGACGAGATTTTTGGCATGGAGATAGTTGACAAGAGCTGGAGAGTGACATAGGCTACTTTTTATCCCGGAAAAATATCATATTTCCGATGAATAACGTCGCGTAGTCAACGCGGGCGAAGCCGCCGCCGCGCCGACAGAAAGCTAATCACTACATAGTATAAAACAAAGTCGCTATCTCTGTCCCTATGTCCCTTTGTATGCTTAAATCTTTGAAACTACGCAACGGATTTTGATGCGTTTTTTTTTAATAGATAGAGTGATTCAAGAGGAAGGTTTATATGTACTTTTTGTCCCGATATTCCCACGGGAACGGGAACCACGCGGGTGAAACCGCGGGCGGCCGCTAGTATGTTTATATTTGTTATTGAAAACTTGAAAATGACGTATCTAGAAAAAAATTGACCCGTCTCACAACCAGCTCCGATAGGACAGAGCTCAGTGGTTAGAGCAGTCGCCCGGATAGCGAAAGGTCGTGGGGTTCATGTCCTATAGGAGTTGGTTGTGAGACGGGTCGATTTTTTCCAAATACGTCATTTCCGAAAAATTGGAAATGATGTAGGTATATTTGGAAAAACTAATAAAACTTGCATTGTAAATGCACAAAATAATTTTTTTAATAACTATCTACGTTGTTTCTGATACCGTAACACAAGCGCTCGACTTCTATTATTTCGGAAGCAGATCAATGTGAGTGATATTGCGAGATACTTTTTTTTAATAGTTTTTGTTTCTTGGATTTGATTTGATTGTTTCTCGTGCCGTGAGAATTGCAGACCATCTGTTTCCCGCTATAGGATTGGAAAGCGAGAAATATTTTCCAACCAACATAATAACTGGCAGAAAAACCCCAGTAGACGAATATTTGGAAAAACTAATTATACTTGCATTGTAAATGCACAAAATATTTTTTTTAATAACTATCTACGTTGTTTCTGATACCGTAACACAAGCGCTCGACTTCTATTATTTCGGAAGCAGATCAATGTGAGTGATATTGCGAGATACTTTTTTTTAATAGTTTTTGTTTCTTGAATTTGATTTGATTGTTTCTCGTGCCTTGAGAATTGCAGACCATCTGTTTCCCGCTATAGGATTGGAAAGCGAGAAATATTTTCCAACCAACATAATAACTGGCAGAAAAACCCCAGTAGACGATGATTTCGGTAAAGAATCCGCCGGTGTAACTCCCGTCCACTTTAAACGGAACTCCGAAGTAAATTTGACAAAAGGAATTTTATGAACGTATAAATTCGAGATCTGCAGCGCCGGCCGTCATCGGTTCGCTACCATCCGTACTTCGGCCGGATTCGAAGAAAACATCGGGTTGGTTTTTTGTTCACGCCAAATGTTCGCGACTCCTTCAATTACTGGCGAAATTAACGATTGGACACATTTAAAAATGCGCGTTTACAAACACTGGGGGCTGTGAGCGGCGCTCACAATAGGATAGCTTCGCCTTAAATGGTTCTCAATAACCAGTTATGATCCCTTTATACTTGTGCTGCACATTTTTATAACTCTTGTTTCGAATTTCGAATAGAACTGTGTTCGTGCATTTTGATTCGGGATTACGAGCGTGAGTCATTTAATTTAATTTCGTATTGAAATTCAAGGGATCGGGTGTCATTGGACTAACACGTGTCACGGCAATTTATCACCGCTTTAGATTTTATTATAATATTAATCTAGTGTTATTGTTTTTGCGTCGAATGTAATTAAGAAACCGCGAATAAGGCTCGACGTTTGAATTCGAATGACTAAAGGTTTTAACAGTTTTTGAGATCAGCAAACACTTCACTTTGTTGAGTTGTTGATTTTATTTCGTATTCTACCAAAAACATCATCGGTTTACGTCATTTATATTAGAAGAGTAGCCGTTTCGTCGCGCAATAGATCGTTAACAAGTATCCACTTGTATGTATTAAAGGAGATATTCTTACCAGGATCAATAAACTGCTTCAAACCAGTAAAGTACACTTTTTGTGCTCAAATTGCTATCTTGAACATCCCGTGATTGCCATTATCAATCTTTGTAAAGACATAAAATCTACTAACGATGTTTCACTTCCATTTATTTTTCTTTTATGGATTACTCGAGCCATTAAACAACTCAAACGGAAGCTCTACAACAGCTCAAATATTACACATAAATTTTAATGAACCGAGTCAATTGAAAAAAATAAAATTTAAAAAGTTTATATGTATCGAACCCGAATCGAACGAGTCAATATTTCAAATTAAGAACAATTCAAATCAAATCTTCGAATTCTCGTTAGAGCAGGACGCCCGTAGGGTTGATGACCCGTTGAAATGTCAGCACATATCTATCTCATTCACTCTTCACGCTTCTATAATTCCCCGTCCCGTTCGCTCTATGAGATGTTGATCTTGATACGTCACATTTTTAATAAACGAACTTCGTATGACATGGCGCACGGAAATTCGTTCCAATGATTAATATGGCCGCCTCGTCCGTATAAGAAACTAATATACTTTGTTTTTAAACGTTATTAGAAATATTGATAGTTTCATGTCATTGCTCGTGTCTGTGATCACCCGATAAACCTTTCGGAGATAGAAAGTTTGACAGGGCAGAGAATTGAATGCATGGGAGAACAAACGTTATGTAGGCAGAATACGCAAAAAACGTAAGCAGTTGACTGTCTGTCTCATTTTTGTTACTCATGTAACGTGTCGGCCCGTTTTTTGTATTTCATGTTTGCCAGATTTTAAGAGCTTAAATGTAATTAGAGATGATATATTTCGCGTCATTGACTATTAATTAGGTCGGCGTGCAGTTGAACGACTCGTAATAACGTAATAATCTTGTCGCTGAAGGCGTTTCTGACAATTGCTACGATTCTTATTTTAATTTTGACATTAATAAGTATGGCGGAGTAGGATGTACAAAACAAATGAAAAACGACTCGCACGATCCGACAAAAAACCTCAAAGATGTGTACTAGACATCATACTGAGCGGCATTTCATTACAACGGAAATAAAAAAGTTTATATTTGACGTTTAACAAATTGTTCCTTTTTGAAATCGACCAATGAGACTATTGTGTTCGTTCCTAATGGCGTGTTCTATTTTCAAATCTCATTCTCTTTTCAAATCTCGCTCGCCTTTCAGATTCATTCGAATTTGGAATGCGTCGGTCGGATACGTGTAGGTTTTCCCACACGTCTTTTTTTAAGTTGTTTGTCTTTGAAATGAGTTGATTAATAGGATGTAGCGTTGATTGTTGCACTTTATGGTCTTGTACGGGCCGCAGACATCGCTGCACGGTGTTGCCCGTCCAAAGATATGGATACCCTTCGTATAATTACCGAGTTATGATAGAGTGTGCCATACTTTAAAGGCGATATGCTAATGATTTATTGTGATCGTAGAAATCGGCAACTGCGAAGCGGGTGGGCATGGGCAGTGATGACATTAAAGTTTTTAATCTAAATTATGCATCGGCGAAATCCTCGAAATGGACAAATGCTGGATCTAGCGAGGCGGGAGATATTGCCGAAATGCATAAACATCAAAGGGGTTTTTGTTCAAAAAGATTTAAAATTGGAGGGCGAGGGGCTAGCCAACATGGCGTCCGAGATTATAATAACGATTTTAAAAGTCCCCTCCGATTTTTATTTTTAGTTTTTTTTGGAAGGGTTGCGTAAGTGGACGCGGGGACGATGGAAAATTTGACACTATAGTGTGCTTTTGAAAAATGGGGTGAAATTTTTGCATGCTTGTGACGCCACTGTTTCGATCAAATATTTCTAGAAATGTCGCGTAGAGTTATGACACATTTTAGCTTTTCTGCAGCTAGGAATTTGTCGATAAAATAAATGTAAAGGATGTTTTCCTATAACTCTAAATTACCCGTGTAAATTGACTGAAGAACATAATTCCATATATTTGATAACATTTTCGCCGATATAGAATTTCAAAAGACAATAAATTAGAATACACTACCTACTCGTTGTCTGTCTCGTACCACAATTAATGGATTTTTGGGATATTCACAACTTACTTCTTTTGGTAGGTACTTACTTACAAATACATTAATTTTGCCAGTTCCTCTTTCATAATATTCTCATTTGTTAAAAACATAGTTGCCGAACTAAGTTTGACAGAATTCTGCCAAAAATCTATCGCTAATTCCATATTCAAACTGCATTTCAACATTCGATTTACGAATTTCATTCTTAAAACAATATGTAACTTTTCTTGTTCCATATTCAAATAAACAGAAACCCAGCCAGTCAATTGTAGAATTGCTTGTAAAACTCGGTCGTCGCTTAATTCGGCCAATTCAATTCTAAATCTTTACGAATCGTTGTCGTTGCTTTTATCAATAAAAATAAAAATCCTCGAGGAAGTAGCCACTTGGAGTTGTTACTAACTGGAATACGAGCTCAAAGAATAATGATCTTTGTGGTTCTGTAAGAAAGGTTTATTTGCGATGTGCCTTCACAGTTGGGTTGTGAAATCAATTATAGTACTTTGGTATAGAGATTTGTTTATTGTGTGTTTTATAAGCAATGGAAAACTTTTAGATATAATTGTTTGTTAAAATAAAGTTGCTTTTGTAAGTTGTTGTACTTACGGTTTTTTTTGAGATGCCGTACCTATATTTTTGAAAAATTTTGCGGTTTACAAGTGGAAACTTGAATACACACTCTCACAGTCAAATTGTAATCTAGTTAGTGCTTTGTGTTTCTATATCTACTGTAAAATCACGTAAGTACATAGCCATGTCGCAATAAAGCCATGAAGACGAACATGCCTCAGTTTTATAGGCTACTAAAACACAATTATCATTTGTTTGTATGCAACACCAGGCCATTTGTCATTAAACCTAAATTGGCGCCAAAAATGGCGGCGACATAACCTCAAAATATTCGTTAATTGATTGTAACGCTACAATCGGTTAGAAAGTTTTCGATATTATATTTGAGACGCCATTTTTACTGTATGTACGTGAAGGAAGCGAACCCGGGACCTGCATACTGATTGTCATTGCTATTCTTCCGCGTAACGTCGCATTCTGCGGTACGATTTCTTGTGAATCGTATGGTTTTTATGTATGGGAATATTTGCATGTCTTCTGCCATCATATTATTAGTGTTATGGAAGGCATTGTTTATTATACTTAAAGAAAAAAGAACTGCTTTTTCTTTGAAGAAAAAAGCAGTTCTTTGCAACTAATATTTAAGTAAAAAGAAGTATTTTTCACAAGAACAAAATATGTACTTATACCTTATACCCATAACCCCTTTTCTTTATTCTTGATAGGTTTCTTTCTTTTAACCAGGTTTTGATTGAACGTTAGTGTTTTAGAGTTGGAGAGAGTACCTATCGAATCAATTGAAATAGATATAAATCTCAGACATAGGGATTAAGTGAGACCTACATTAGTGTAGCTAGGTACGGTGAAGATCATTAAAAAAAATAAAACGTAAGTACTTGTTCTAAACTTAGTCTAATATAGCTATTATGTACTGGCATTATTAGAATAAGATAGCACTAGCGTGCTATCTTATTCTAATAATGCCAGTACCAATAACAGTAGAGGTACCGTTGCCTAAATAAGTGTGATAATCTATAAAATAGAAACTTCCAACATTATGGGCAGCAGTTCCATCGGCCATATTGCCACTTGATTCCATTGTGAAACTCCATAACGCATGCGTAACCCGCATATTAAAAACCATCGCTCGAACTAAACTAACTACGCGCGAAAACGGGGAAACAATCGCTGCGCCATCCATATTTGAAAACGTATATTTGAATATGGAACTATTTAAAATTTCGAATCCGTTGCGTTATCGCTTATACGTGTTGGCGTTTTCCGATTGTTCTTTTCAAATTTCGAATGAGGTCTATTACGATATCCGTTTATCGGGCTACGCTATGGAGTAGACTTTAACGGTTGCCGCTTTAAAGGAATCGCGAGTTGCATGCCATAATTTTATGCTCAACTACATCCGTCCTAGATATGTCCCAATTTATTTACCGTTTATCGTCATCAATACTAATATTTTTACCGCTTGGTAAAAAAAATTGTATTGATATCTTTTTCAAATAACATCAATTCGAAGTTCTACACAAAAATATGTTGCACATTCAAGCAACATTAAGTATAATTCTTCTTTTTAAATTGCATATTCGCATTGTTACAAAGTATCTCACGGTACAATCATCGAACTCTTTCGTTCGTTCTTTTTTCAAAACTAAATATGGTATTCATAAAATCGCGCGCTTTTTCGTAAAACATCCGTCGAGATTGGAACGTGGAGCGACTGGACGAATCGTTTTTGAATATGTATTCGAATTTTGAGTTTTCTTTTTTTATTCTTTTAAGGTCATCAGCTTACATCTTTCAGACAAATGAGGAATTTATAAGATCAACCGACCCGGTTTTTTAAATGTTGTCATTGTTTTTGTTTTATATATAAATTACAAACGAGTGACTTGTTAATGTTTGTTCGCCAGAAGTTTAAACTTGAAAAACTCGTAAGTCTTCAGGTGTGGCCATTGTCACCATTTCCTTATTATAACTAACAAAATCAAACAACAACGAATCATATTTTGCAGTGCGCTTCGACTGCTCTCGGGGCCGCCATAAATAATGTTAATACCATATAAAAGGCGTTTTTCGATGAATTTATTCCCAAAAACGTCCACTTTTGTGGCGAAATGGCCCGGGAAGTATAAAGATGTTCATAAATTATTCATACGAGTACACTTCGGGGCTTAGTCACTGGTGCAGTCTTGATAAAATACTCTTTTCGTTCCCAACTGTCAAGATTTTAAAGAGGCGTTGCTACTTTTTAATTTTTCAACAGTTACCTTTTAAGGGAGTCATTAGTCGCCAGCATCAAATTGCTGAATGTTACGGAACTCATTGGTCGAAAAAGGCGTGAAAAAAAAAGAATCGTAAAATATTTTTAAATTAAAACTCTTTATTGCATTGTTGCTGGCACAATCGACATCCAATCTCACCAAGCACAATCATTAACGACAATTATCTTAGGAAACAGTATAGATAAAAAAAATATTACATCGTTTTCTGAATAAAGACGAACAGACAAAGAGACCAAAACGCAAGTCATTTCATACGAATTACGACCGCTTTGTTTCAACGTTCGACTGACAAAAACACATTTTTTTTTAAATCGATGCCTTTGGAATCGATTCTCGATTGTAATTATACATATTGTGAGTTCATAGTTCTAATTAAGGCGTCAGTGTAATGGTTCAATTAAAATGCTCATTCGCATTAGATCGGTATCCTGTTCTCGTCTTTACTGAGACCAGTATTTCTTTCGACTTTCATGTAAATTAACAGTTAGCTAATTACTTTTAACATTCATTGCTTTGGACGCAAAAAATACGCTTTCTTTTCGTTCAAACAAATCTCTTCTTTCATTATCGGTTCAAAGGCTGTAAAATATTCTATCCACCAGACAGTCTAATAAAAAAAATATATATCTCTCAGAAATATGTTTTTTTTATCCACAACGGGGTAGCACTTAGCCTTCATCACACCTGATGTTAAGTGGTGATAAGGCTAAGGTGAAGGTGGAAGCGCACTACTCCCGGAATCTGAACTGGCTATCTTATCTCTAACTGCCGGAACACAATAATGCTGAAAACATCATTGTTATGGCGTCAGACTTAGATAAGATGGTGGTAGCTAGCCAGGCAGTACCACTAACCAGACCAAATACAATATGTACCCCCACTGGGAATCGAACCCGGGACCTATGGGTCTGAAATCGGTGGTGTGAACCACTAGACCACAGAGGCGGTTAAAAACTCTTTGGTGACTCTAACTAAACCGTTATATGCAATATCATAATAATATAGCAGTACATATATATAGATGTTGTTTTTTTTAACTTTGTTTGCGTCTGATCCCCACGAACCAGGCAACGAGATTACGAAAGGGTGAGTCCAGTTCCATCAATTATTTCGGTGAACACTCCGCTTTCCATTTTTTAAATAAACTTATGCTTTATAGGCAGGGGCTCCTAATAAAATTACGTATGGGGCGAGTTAAATCTCATATAGCATTTACGAACGACTGCTTTGAAGCAAAGCTTCTTTTTGAATCCGTTTTAGGTAATTGTAGAGAAGCTACTATACTAAATAATTTTGTTTTGTATTCCGTTTATTTGAAGACTATTCATAGCTCTATCGACTCTATCGTACTTCACTAATCCAGCTAAACGCAACCTCCTTGTACCTGAAATAGAAAAAAAAAACAAATTAATACAGACAATTAAAACTAAATTAACCTTTCATTACAGTACACGCCACATAATTTAAATTTAAATCAAAATAAACGAGCTACCACAATAAAGCTACAAATTTAAATTTCGAACCCTATAAGAATCTCGAATCGGTCACTTCCAAATTTAAAATCTGATAGCGACTCAGCAGCCGTATTGGTATATCGATCGATACAAAGGAATAGAACGAGCATGACGATGACGGTTCAAATATTTTTGAAAATGGAATATTAAGTGAAGCCATTATACGGCCAAGCGATTACTATTCGAGTCGAGACGTGTTATTAAAAACTATATTTAGTTCCTCGCTCGTATTACATAATTAATATATTTTTTAACTATTCGGTGCATCATTGCACGATAAATATCAATTATAAGTATCATCGTAAGAAGTCCCAGTTTGCGTATTGAGGTCGACGACTTGCGTATGCTGCCCGCGTGTGATGCTATGCGTCAAGTGACCTCTTAATGCGACTTATTGGTTACTCATTTAAAGTGCATGGCAGCCACAGCCTAACTAAACTACTCAATGAAGGCATTATTGACGCCACATATTCACTCGTTAAGGAACCCGCAGCGCAGTAGTTGACGCGCTCGGCCTGAGATCGTTGAGGTTAAGCAACTTTCGCAATGGTCGGTCACGGGATGGGTGACCAACATTTGATTATTCTCATGGTCCTCCGTGTTTTGGAAAGCATGTTAAGATGTAGGTTTCCGCTACGTTTGCAGTTGCTAATAACCCTCCAATCTGCATTGGGCCAGCGCACAGCGGAGTAGTTTGTGGTCCATTCTTCCTGTGCCCCAGCAGTGGGACATTAAATACTTAGCGATGATAATGATTCAGTCGTTATTTAGTAGGACCGGATCGCTACTTACACTGCGGCCAAATGTCTTATTGGATTCACATATGAGGGCTCACTGTCAGTCGCCTCAAGCAATATAAGATTGCTCGATAACAAAATAAGAGAATGTTTAAAAAGTTTACCTACCATTGTAATTGTATCCTATTGAGGTCGATATATACCAATTTTAGAATAGTGTATATCGATCAGTCGTAGAGTACGTATCGGTAAATAATGCATGCTTAATCTTAGATGTAGAAATATGGTGTCATTGAATCCGCCTATAGATATGACGCCCACGCGCCTGGAAACAAAAACAGATCTTGGAGAGTTCCACAAAACATCATTAAATTCAATATTTCGTTTAAAAAGCATTCCACATATCTGAACCATTAATCACTAAAACTACCGACCTTCAAGGAGAACATCGGAATAAAATCGGCAATCGAAATAAAGCACTTAAAGCGAAACGTCATTATCGCACAACATAAATAAAAAACACAGGAATCGAACGCAAAAATTGAATATCGAACTCGATTTAAAACAGAATACGAATTTTAAAAATACGAGCACGGCCGAGCGGCATTAATTAAAAATTCTCGGTAGAATATTCAAAAATAGAATTCGCATTCGAACGCTCCTCCTTGTACGGATCCGAAGTTTGAATTTGGAAGGAACAAAAGGAGGAGAACGCGGGAGCAACCCTTTTAGCGCTGATAATCTGTTCTTTGGCCGTGTTGTGTTTTGTTTTTTATTTGTTGTCACTTTTTTGTCCGAACCGAGATTGTACACAACATTCTTTACTCCGAAACGAAGCTTTTTAAACTCGCTTCGAGATTTATTCCTTTTTTATTTCCTTTAATAACGAGTCCTCGCATCCTTTTTAATTGATGAATGGTCACGAACGAACTGCACAAATAATAATTTAAGGGGTCAAATTTAAAAATGACAGTTTAAGAACCGACTAATCGATGAAGTTATGCTTTCTCATTCATAATTTAGTATTTATTTCAGAAAAGTTGGTACTTTATAGAATTACAGCTTCACAACAATATCTGAAATTTTAAAAGAAGTAAAATGAAAATATAAATAACAAAGAGACTGGTTGTTCCACAGTTAAATTGCTTCGAAATATAAAATTTTAAAAATAGAACGCAATCCTTCCGCCCTCGGTCGGGCGGTTAGTGCTTTACATGAAATATTATTTTATGGAATCAACATCTGCGGCTGTGGCGATGTGTGTGTGTGTGTGTGTGCTGGCATTATTCGAAGAGCGAGGGGCTTATGTACACAAGTGAAATTACTTAAAAAGTTTTAATACAGTTTCAAGTGGATGGGAACAGTACATTCAACTCTTCTGCGCTTAATTTTATTCCTGGGCCTTTGTTTAAAGTAAAATTGAACTTGAATATATGTTTGATACAATGTTTAGAATAAAAAAGAATATAATTTTAATAAACACATAAAAACATTAAAAGCTTCAGTAGCAATAAGCCCTGTCTTTAAAATAGATAAATAAATACACCTGAAAAACATCATTTAAAACAAGTAAATAAAATTAATATTTTATTAAAAGAATAGCTCCCTCACGCATGACATATTCCACTTTACAATCCATCCGAATCGTCAAATCACTCGTCGCGGGTTCATTTTTTAAAATTGGACCGAAAAGCGAAACCCTTCCATTTTTAAATTGCTTTCGTCATGGCATAATGTCATGGCGCTCCCTTTGCCACTATTCGAGCCGGAACAAGAGAACGTGTTTAAAATCATTGTTATTTAAAACTATAAATTTGAATTTGGAATTTTCAATGTTCTTTTATTCAGTTTTTTTTTTGTATAGCGATAAGAATCTTCATCCTTCATTGAAGTTTAAAATGAATAGTTCAGAAACTTCTTGCAATTCAAAATCTTCTTTTTTTTATTTCAATGAGAACTTAGCCGTACAATTTGGATAACCTGTAACATTTTGAATAGGTACCAATTTAAAAGCTTTATTTTCTTGGTATTCTATACTACTGATGTAGTTTAAATTTTATTACAGAAGCTAACTTAAGTTTAAACAAAATTATTTTTTTAAATCGGTACACGGCTCGAATCCCCTAAAACTAGTTATTGTGAGAGACGCTCAGCTGTGTTAGTTTTGGGATTACATTTTTTACATCCCTCCATTTTAAATTTAACTCTTTTGACTATTTTAATATTTCTGGAACTATTTTGGCTTGGGGAGAGGGTTGTGTGGGTGTTTTTTTCCAACACAAAGGGTTATTTTTGTTCGTTAGAAATATGCGGGCGGTTGTATTAATTTTTTGAATTGATCGAATTGAATGGGTTTTTCTTTAGATGTGGCGTTTAAAGCTGTTATTTGGAATTATCTTTTGATTGAAATCTGTACTTGGTTTTGTGTTATTATTCTTTGTGTTTGTTTGTAGTGTGATCAAGTCTTAATAATTATATCTTATATTCTACGCTTTTAGCGTACAGATTTAGTCTAAAATTTTAAGGTGTTCTTGTAGGTAGTAGTTAAAATATGACAACTCAAAAATACTTAATTATGTTTATTTTTAGCTTATTTTAATAAATCTTAAAGCTTTCCGCGGTTATTGGTTTCTAAATCATCACAATCAAAAGGCTGATTTCGATATTCAATCAATAAAATTTCAAAAAGCACCTAAATGCATGAGTTTCAAACTAAGTAAAGGAAATGACAAGGCATTCTTATTAGAATAATAAGACCAAAAATCTCCAAAACAGGAATGCATTCACAAAAGCTTTCAAACAAATTCGATCTGACGTATTTCCTCGTCTAACACAATTAAATATAATGACTTGTCTGGACCGCGAAAGTAACCCTATACAATTAAAAACGTATAAAAAAGCCGAAACGAAAAAAGGATAAGTTAACAAAAAACAGGGTGAATGTCCTTGTAGCCGGGAAGAAACATGTGGTGCTAACGTTTGTTATACAACGACGGCTTTGTTTGAACGTACAGTAAATAATCTTATGGTAACCAAGAGATGTATAGCGGTTTAAGAAATATAGCGAGGCAGGAAGTGTGTTCTCCGCTCGCGTTTGTCATAATAATTACGTATTAGCCGTTTCTTCGGAAAGTTATGTTTTTATATTACAGATGTTGGTGTTTCATTAATATTTTCATTACAATACTCTTTTGTTTCGCTGAAAGAAAGTTGGGGAAGGGTGGGGGGGGGAGGGATCTTAATTAGACTTTAAATTAGGTTTGTGTACTTCGGAATATCTGATTCTGTTCTGAATGTATGTTTCCCATTCTCATCCTAAAAATAATATTTAAGATAAAATAAAAAATAAGCCAATAAAATTGCCTATTTATTTATCTCTAAAAATTTGGATAAGTAAGTAATTAATTGGTTTAATATATTTTCCGTATTTTTTCATTAGTACTTACGTACGTATGTATACACGTAGTATTGTTTTGTAAACGTTTATATCAATTTTCTATTCTCTTTAACACTAGCAAGTCTCACAAGACAACCCATGAAACAAGTCATCAAGTCTCACAAGCTGGTTTAACGCATAACGCGTTAGTTTACGAGTTGTTACGTTATAAAAGCTGAGTTAGCGTGCCATTATGGCCGCTAAATAATAAAGACGCGCGCATTCACACTTTGTTAACTTTATTTCACGACATGCTTCTAGCTACGATAGAGATAAAACAATTAAATCTGAAACAAAACACTTACGCTGCTTCTTAAATAAATAAAAATGTTATTGTTGTTGCTCCCAATTCTAAATTTATAAGTCAGTGATAAGGAAAGTTTCAATATTGGAAAAGCGAACCTTGGATATTTTTTGAGCTCAATATTTATTTTCTTTCCTGATCAGAAGGTCTAAGTAGCTAAATGTCCAACAGCGCGAAACGTCTGATGAGCAGTAAGTCTAACTAGCAGAATGTCCATTTAGCAAAACGTCCAACTATCAAATGGTCTGTATAGCAGAACATCTATTTAGCAAAAAGTCATTTTTAAAATGTGTACACTCATGATAAAAAGGAAAAGTCATTTGTAAATTACATTACATTTATTTGAGAAAACAAAATTTGGATTAAAAAGCCAGTAGCGCCATAAATATTATTAGGATATTAGGCGCACAAATTCCCCTGCATTTATTTACTTACTCTTTTGATATGACCAAGGTTTATCAAAAATTCAAAAGGACTATCTTTTTGGCCCTCAAACTTTTGCAGCTCTTTTGTATTTGGCATTAAACATTAAATCGATCTTCCTTCTTTTATTTCCTTCAAATAACATATTCTTGTATTTGCGATCTTGCCAAAGCGCTTCTTTTCTAAGAGCTTTATGTAATGCTAATCAAATAGTATTCTCGACAATAAATTGTCAGTTACCATCAAAAAGATATGATTTAAGCTACATAGACCAAAGAATCTGTAGGTATGTACAAGTCTGTACGTACGTACATATTTTAATTCCGTGTCCGTTTCCCTCCCGATGTAATTTGTGTGTTGAATTTTGTGCCTGAGTATCCAGACATTTTGATAATGTGACGATTTGCTAAATAGATGTTCTGCTATACAGATCATCTGATATTTGGACGTTTTGCTACATAGGCATTTTGCTAATGAGACTTACTGCTAATTAGACGTTTCGCGCTGTTGGATATTTAGCTACTTAGACCTTCTGATCAGGAAGGTTTATTTTGATGACTGATTTGGCGCAGGGGTACGGTTACTGCCTTGTGCGTAATATTTGTGTGCATGAACATGTCTATTAATTTGTCTTGGTCTGTGAGTTTTCTATGTCTAGTATAGTCCGTTCGGTAAGATAGTGTCGGTACACCCGCACGGCATTGTGGCAGAGCGACACTATCTAAGCGAATGGACTATAAATGTATTTACAAACAAAAAGTATTTAAGTATAATATTTATCCGTTAACAAGTTTTCCATTCGACACGTTTCCTAATGAAAACATGGGCTTAGATAATTTGTGTGATTGTAAGAAATTATTTATTTAAATACTTAGGTATTATTATTTCAAGTCCGTGATTGCCAAAAGGGATAAACTACAAGATGTTCCAGATTCGAAAGTTTTCTTTACTGTTAGTCACATAGTTTTGAGTTCTAGATTTGAAAAATTGAATTGGAATGCAATTACGTCACATTAAAAACAGTTCTTAATTCGAAATGCTGCTTTGCTTTCTAATAATCAGCGCGGGAAGCTGTGAGTTTTTGCAATTGAAACAGAAATGCACTAGACGTCTGGCTATTTGCGGAGGTGCGTTTTGTTGTTTCAAACTTATCTGTATCACAATTCGCGGACGTATTACGTGTAGCCGGTCACACAGTTAATGATGCGACGCGTGTAACCAAACGCTTTCATCATAATGAACTTTATTATCAGTGTAATAAGATTTAAACTGGGTCGCCAGTGAGTTATGCCAAAATAGCGACGTTAATGTCTTTTTGTCCCTTCAGTAACTAACATTGTGTCTGTTCTTTGGAGCTGACATTTTTATTTTATAACTTTTAGATGCTATTAGTCAACTAGGCTTTGAACAGAATTAATTGAACACTTAAATAAATACGTGGAATATAAATCAAAGACTATAAGTTTATGCTCCTAGAGTATTAGTCATAGTTAATGGTTGCAAGTTAATATAAAATCTTTGAACCAATTTATAACAAACTCTGCTGAAATGACTAAATTTATCCGGACGCAAAGTACAGAAATTACAAACAGCGCCTAGTAAAATCTTTGACAAACGCGAACAACGAACAAAACGAACACACGAAACTAAATCAAATGCAACATTTACGACAAAACGTAAAACGTAAAATCTAACTGAAAACGCAGACGCATAAATAACAACAATATTTCAACAATATTTCGTCAGGGAGGGATAGTGTACGTATAATATTAATTAAGGTGCGCGACGCGTATTTCATTTTAATCGGCGTTTCTCGTTTTCGCACAACGCGCGGGAATGCACGCACCTGTCCCGCACTCTGTTACGCCCGGGCGTCATTGTCGTGGGATGTTACGCGAGTTTGAATTTGGAATAAAGGATCGTAGAACTTTGAGTTTGAATTTGGAATTCTTAGATAGGCATATAGGATGGTAGAACTTTTTTAAGACCAGTTATTTTATTAGGAACTCTAGACTTTATTGTCACACGATGTTACGCGAGTTTGAATTCGGAATAATTAAGGCCAGTTAGTTTGTTAGGGAAGTCTGTCTAAACTTTATCGTCATGAGATGCGACGCAAAGTGTCACTATTGCTCTTTTCTTTTTTTAACGGCCATTTGTGTTAAGTTTGACACTGAAAATATTGCTTATATAATTGACTCCTACATGATAGGTAACTTTAATTTATACCTAATAAGTAGTTCATTTTAATTACTTACGTAAATTAATTTAGGTCCCTTTTCAAGTTAAACATTGAACAATACATTTTTCAATTTTGAAAATACGACAAAACATTTTGAATAGGTACCTACGCAATTAAAATAATAAGAAGAAATTTAGTTTCTGCTATTAGGTACCTATTCAAAAAACTGCGCAACGCTTTTCTAACTAAATAACAATATAATTCAATATCAATACTATGTTCTGTTAAGATCCAAACGAAACCAGTGTGTTAAAGCTCGCAACTCATTGGGGCGGAAAGTGTAGTTTCCCGATGAAAACTCCAAACTACAATACCTACTACACATTTTTCTCAAACGCATAAAGCTCGAACGCACCTATTATTGAATCGTGATACTACTGAGGAAACAGTTTTCGTCTTGCTCTGCCCGAATACGTTTATCCCGCTCTACCGGTGCACGCGCCGCTATTGTGTCTGGCGCGACTCCGCAAACATTCTCCGTCTCTTTCACCCTGCATAGCGCAGTCCCTCTCGGGCGCATGTCAATGCAGTTTATTGTAGACATTAATGGCACTTATTACAAATGTAAATTTTCAGCGCGCGACCGCGTTGGTCGGCTTTTTTCTATACGATTCCTCTACTGTATGGTATTAAATTGTTGCAGACTTTATAACAAAACCTTCGTCGCCTCATACTTGTTTATTACAACTTCTGTTGTTTTGTTTTCATTACCCATAACAATGCTATTACCTATGATTCATTAATAAAAAATTTAACCAAGTTAAAATTAAATTTTTATAATAACTATAAGTAATATTGTAATAGAAATTAAGTCCTTCGAAAATAACATAACAGATTTATGAATAATGTCCACTAATATAACGCTGAAAATAATAGGTGATAAACCCAATCAAATATTCTGAACTGGCAAACAAAGAGAATGTGCCAATGCAAGTTAGACGAAAATAAAATAGCAAAGAGTGCATACGCACATCGACGCACTGACAACAGACTTACCTATTATTCGCATATCAGGGCACTTTATTTATAAAACCCGTCCAGTTTTACTTGGCACATCTTTGCGGCTTTGCGCCCCTTTGCTAAGAGAAGTAGGGTGAACATCATAGATCTTGTTACGCCGGTCGTCGTTACAACTGTTTCCCAACCGAATACCGTTCGCAAAAGATCTCACACGGCTGCCAATTTTCAGAAAGACAGAGCTAAAATAATTGCTGCAAACGCGCCCTATTTCGAGGCGCACTACACAGTTTAGATAGATTTAATTCTAGAACGTTATTATTCAACTGGCTGTTGCAAGTCTATTATTGGCGGGAAAGGGGGAAATCGGAAACGAGACTTTGCACTTCTAATTTTGAAATTATGACACGTCGTCGTATTGTCAATCGATTGTTTGTACGATGGATTAGTGTTCCATTTTTGAAATTGAGCCATTTTACTCCTTTGTCTTTTCCATTATCATCTTCAAATTTCGAACACGCGTGAGTTCTTCTTTTTTGGCCGTCTCTTGTTTCATATTCAAATTTCAATTATTAAATAATCGAAAGAAGAAATTTTCTTCTTTCACTCCTAAGTTTAAATTTTGATAATAGGTCGATGCTTCAGTTTTGACCGTCTCTTGTTGTTTAAGTTTCGAATAAAATTCTTCTTTCACTTGTTTAGTTTTTTTACTGTCTCTGGTTGTATGTTCCAATTTCGTTATTTCTCAGTCCTTTATTAGAATCGAATGCTTGTTGAATTTGAATTAGTTACCTACTATGATATAGCTTACTTTGCGTGTGTACAAAGTATTTAGTAAATCCACTTAAGGCGGTGTGCTGACTCCCGATGCCAGGAAAGGCTATCGCTCATAATAATATTACTAGGAACCTAATGTTTATTTAAACAGAGATGATTATTGACCGTCTGCCTGCACACTTCTCGTTAACTCGTCGGATAATTACAGTATTATGATACCTATTGTTTATGAATTTTAGTGTTATACTTTTGTGGCTGAACTGACAAGAAAATTGTCAGATAGCGAATAAATATTTTTGAATCATAGTTTTGAGAACAATCTGCCCTTATATTTTCTGCTAATTCTGTAAAATATGGGTTGCCTGGAAGATATCGCTGTTATGCTATAAGGCCGCCCCTTTTGCTTCACAAATTGTTACTTCATCGTATTTTTTGTATGTTTGTTCTGTTTCTGTTTTGTGTGCAAATATAGACTTAATCAATCAATCAGACAAATATTTTTTAAGAAAACTTCCTTAATCGATGATTTTATGTTTTATATTATTATACTTGTGCCAATTTGTGGAGAAATTGATTTTATTTTCTACGAAATAATTTTCAGTTTTAATAATGCCATCTTCATGCTTAAGTTTCTTCAAACTGAAACAAACTGAAGAAACTTAACTACCATGAAAAACGAGACGACGACGAGAAGGAAACGATTTTTACCATATTTAAACTTGTTTCCGAGTTCCCAATGTTTCGGCGCAGTTGCACACGCCATAATCACGGATTAACTTGATACCAGAAACTAACATGTTGATGTAAGTTATTTTAATTTTTAGTTTTTTGCATTCACAATGCAATTTTTATTACTGAAAAATGGAAAATGAAGTAGGTATTTAGAAAAAATCGACCCGTCTCGCAATCAGCTCCGATGATTGTGAGACGGGTCGATTTTTTCTAAATATGTTGATGTAAGTTAAAAATGATACAAAGAAATTAAAATTACTACCAAATACTATAAACCATAACAAAACATCTCACAGTTATTATATTAGCATAGTATTTCCTCATTTTTATGATCTTGACAATAATTACTAATAGTAGGTATAGCGTGAAAATTGAAATTGTCAAAAACTCATAATGTCACTCAGTCATAAACAGAATGATATATGGTCGTAGTAAATTAAATGGTTAATCTTAATATCAAGCGGGTGCACACTAGAGAAGTATCGTCCGAATCGTCTTTACGGCCGAACGGGAACGTAATAGCCCCATCAAATAGTAATAAACAAACAAAATAATTGTCACATTTACATGAAACATAGATTGGGATTGGCAGCCATGTGAGTCGGACCCGATGGCGCTGTGGTGCTAGCGTACCTCTTGAGCGTGAGGTCGTGGGTTCGATCCCCAACCCTTACAAACATTTATGTAAGTAATGAATGTTTGTGTTTGTTTCATGTCTGGGTGTTAGAAAATATCCATACTTCCTACTAATGTTATAAATGCGAAAGTTTGTGAGTATGGAATTATGGATGGATGTATGGATGTTTGTTACTCTTTCACGCAAGAAGTACTAAACGGATCTAGATGAAATTTGCAACAGAGATAAATTATAGCCTGGAATAACATATAGGATACTTTTATGCCGATATTACCACAGGAACCTCGCGGGTGAAACGACGGGCGGTTGCTAGTACCTATTAATATCATAAATGTGAAATTGTATTTGTTTGTTCATCTTTCACGTCAAATTGGAGCAACGTATCGACTTGATTTTGGTATGAGAATAGCTGGAGAGTGACTGCTACTTTTTATCCCGGAAAATATCATATTCCCGCGGGATAACGTCGTGGAGTCCACGCGGGTGAAGCCGCGGGTGCGGGTAGGCTAGTAAATGTAGGTATGTAGGTATATTATGTACTAGCTATCTGACCGCGGCTTCGCCCGCGCGGACTACACAACGTTATCCCGCGGGAATGTGATATTTTTCCGATATAAAAAGTAGCCTATGTTCCTCTCCAGGGTACAAAGTATCTATGTCCCAAATTTCAGCCAAATCTGTTTAGCCGTTTTGGTGTGATTGAGTAACAAACATACAAACATCTAAACATCCTTGTTCATCTATGTTGTTTCTGATATCCTTAACACAAGCATCATTATCAGCCATTTAATGTCCCCACTGCTGGGGCACTGGCCTTCCTTATGGATGGATAAGGAGAATGGGCCATGACCCACGCGGGCCCAGTGCGGATTGGTGGGTGCTATTTTTTAATCACATTAATGATTATGATTCAGTCCCACTCCTATACCATGTTTATTTCTTCATTTACATCAAACATAGATTGAGCATAAATCTGAGACGACGCGAAATTTGGCAGTACCCAGCTTGGCAGTGTTACAGTGCATTATACGGAATGCAATTTCTGTTTACTTGCATTCTTATGCTTCTCAATGTCACAGAATAAAGACTAACAGTATTAACAACCTCCGTGATCGAGTGGTGTACGCACCGGTTTTCAAGGTGCCGCTATCTCTAGAGGTTCCGGGTTCGATCCCCGGTCGGGTTAATATTGGAAACGAACTTTCCAAAATTTCCTCGGGAATAAGTGTATGTAGTAATGGAATACCCGTCGTTGTTTCAAATTTCCATAATACTAGTGCTTAAGCTACTATAATTTGGTATTGAAACAATGTATGTGATGGTGTCCAATATTTATTTATATTTATGTTTTTTTTATATATTTAGTATTCAATCTTCATAATAATATAAAGAGTCGGATCGCGAGCTAATGACTCAAATGTATCTCGCTCTCTCTCGGTATAATCAGTACCCCTAGCATGAAAAACTATCGTTATGGTAATCGAATAGTAAACTGTCCTTCAAAAGCTGTCAAAATGCTGCGAGGATCCGCTAGTTCAATATATATTTGATATATTGAACTAGCGGATCCTCGCGGTTTTACCCGCGTGGTACCCGTTCCCGTGGGAATGTCGGGATAAAATATAGCCTATGTCACTCGGGAAGACTGTAGCTTTCTAACGGTGAAAGAATTTTCGAAATCGGTCTAGTACTTTTTGAGTTTATTCGTTACATACAAAAATACAAATCTTTCCTCTTTATATTATTAAGTATAGATTTCACTTCCTTACGGCCGAGGAGGCGCTGCTCTGGTTTTCATACAAAATGTACGATCACGATAACGGTTACCGTAACGACAGTTTTTCGTGCTATGGCTACTGGAAGGATATCGGCGGGCTTATTACTGAACTTAAAGTGACAATTAATTTAAACAATTAACAATTAATCGCTACCAAAACACATATGCGTATTACAGAACGTAGATCGCTACGATAGCGCCACAAGCGAGCGATTGATGAACTAAAATTGCATGAAAGCGCTCGTACCGTACTGTAAGGGCGTTTGTGCACTACCACTGAATTTTACCGATCCGGAAAAAAACGGATGCTTGTATTTTAATAATTAATCATTTATAATAGTAATTAATTAAATACAATCATCCGTTTTTTTCCGGATCGGTAAAATTCAGTGGTAGTGCACAAACGCCCTAACGATTGCAAACCGCAAGCTAGCAACCGCAACTAGAAGCAGACGCGTTTGCTATTGTACAATTAGCAATTGGTTGCTTGTTTTGGTAATAAGCCTGCGGTATTCGCTTCATACCGAGAAAAGGCGAGAGAAATAGAGAGATTTATATGAATCGTAACTCGCATTCCGACCCTAGATGGAATACTGGTTGTTTTTATTCTGTGTCAATGTTATTGGGGATGTTAATGTTACGTCGATTCTGTGTATAAAATATTGGGCTGATGAAACGAATCTGCGTTGTTATTTAGAGTTGAATCCTGATTTAATTTGTATTGGTGAGACTATTGCCTTTAAGTAGGAGTTCAGAGAAGTCTTGGTTCCGGGGATTGGAAGTAAGTAGGGCAGAGGTACCCTTTGTGGCCACTAAGGTATTTTTTACTTTTAAGCACTAAGTACTAAATGGTCTTAGGTATTTAAGACACAAATTATATCTTAAATTATAGATAATTTATCTATCTACCTTTAAAGGTACATTTTTCAAATTTATAAAAGTAAAATAGTTTTTTTTTATATTACACACAATGTGTGAGAGGTGCCAAATGTACCAGTTTTGG
Organism: Crambus lathoniellus; assembly: GCA_949710035.1. Lineage (NCBI taxonomy): Eukaryota > Metazoa > Arthropoda > Insecta > Lepidoptera > Crambidae > Crambus > Crambus lathoniellus. Next base: position 11,046,331 of record OX453323.1, on the reverse strand, counting down.
CCACTTACTGATAGTTAAACTTTTGTAAGTACTTATTGCGAAAAATCAAAACCAAACCCAGGTTAAATCAATATATTCTAATGCGTTAGAAACCAGTCAATTGCAAAACAACAATTTAATTGTAAAACACAAAGGTTTAAAGTATTTCACCCAAAACAAATTTCTTAAAATTTTCATACAAAATATTTTTTCAAACAGAAAATGGAATTTATTGAAAAAAAATCTTATGACATAAGGAATTCTAACGGTTGTTATTATTACCTTAAAATACCTTATTATTTTAATTGCCTTTATCAAAAATGGCTGATAGTTGTTCAGAAAACTTTTAGAGCAAAAAGTGGCCAAAAACGGTACGCCTGCCCTACCTACCTACTACCTACCTAATTGAAATTTGAGAACACTTAATATTTCAATTCATGCTACTTACATCAAATTAAAATTCGCGTGATTTGTTGTTACTCACCTGTTACTCACTTTTTAACTTCAATTAAAGAAGCCATAGGGTAGGATCTGAAATTTTATTTCAATTAAATATTTGGTCGATATCAATCGAGGCTCAAAAACTCGCACATTTAGCTCACATAAAGTGTAAAAATATCAACAGCCAACTCTAATAAACTTGACGCAAACGGGCGGCGTCCGTCATCGCTCGCGCTTTCAACGCGCAATCTTTATGGAGTCCCATCCCGACAAGCGCGTCGCGAACTATCCATCCTCTCATATTTACAACAATAACCAGACGCGGAACAATTACATTTGCACACAATATAAACGGCAGAAAAGAAAGCAAATAATCACCTTTTCTAAATTCGAATACAAAGAGCCGTTCGAAATACGAAAAGGTAAGCCAATCGCGCTAGAGCGTATGCCAAAATGCCAACGCGCGACACAAACAATTAGGAATGTGTTCTATTCCAAATTCAAATACGAATACAGCAATTTGAACTCAGAATAAATGCTACTCTGTGTGTGATTAAAGACTCTATACTGTTTGGTATTCAATCTGTTCCAATTTCGAAATCACATTAAGTTATGCATAGGTGTGCATTAATTTAATTTTATAAATAGGTGATAGAATTTGTTCGGCGGCGTATTTATACGTTCGTCTAAATGTCACGGGAACAATGGAGTGGCCGTGTCTATTTAAGATTGATGAGTAACAAATAATCCTCCGTTGTTGGAAGGCGGAAAGTCGGTTGCGCAACCTCGTATGAGAATGTCAGATTACGGTCCGGTATTATTTTCGGTAAACGATACGTATCTCTGTCTATTCGAAACCGACGTTGCGTTTAATAGTTTAAGCACAGTAAGTATTTGTCGGTCTAATCTTGACTGGCAACGGTGTATCGCATCGTATAAGAACTTTTTTAAGACTTATTGTTTAAATGAAAATCGTGATTAAAAGTTTCTTAGTCGCAATCTCTGACTGTTAAAAGTCCCAAGATTCGTCGTTGGCATTCGTCAAAAATAAGAAAATAATTAATACTCGCTGCGGAATGAGAGGCTAAACATTTAGAGCGGACGCGGCAATAAAACAATACGCCGCTCGCAAACCGAAACAAAACACAGAAAAATATGAATTCCGATCGGAACGGCCGCGGAAACAAAAGATGGCGGATTTAATGAAATGAAATAAAAATATAAATTCCTTTCGCGAGCGTGAATTCTTACATTTTTAATTTGGCACAGCGGAATGGAGCTAAAAACGTTCGGATTCCAAATTCATAAGTCTCGGTGATTGTGTCGGGGCTCCGGTGAAGGAATATTCATTTTTATCGAAAATAGATTCTTGTAAGGTTTCGGCGCCGCACTCTGTTACTTGTTTAGTATTGAGCTTGTTAGTAAATTTTCCATTTAACGCTGTTTTGTAGCTTTTAACGTTTTTGAACCTTGGTTAGTCGTCTTTAGGAGTGATTGTGAATGAAATGTTTACTTTTTAATTATTATTTGATCAGGTTAGTAAGTTGAAAATGGATGAATATTGATATTTATCCTGTTAATTAATTATTACCTACATCTTCATCTTTATCCTCGGTGGAATATTTTTCACTGTTTTATTTGTAATACTTAAGTAAGTATCTAATACCTAATAAGAGCCACATACGTAGTTGCTTGCTTTCTAGCTTTCTAGTTGCAATTAATATTTATTTTCCAAAAAAATAATAAATTAATGTCAATAAATAATGACATGGCAAAAATTTGATTTCTAAAATATACTTAGTTAATACTTACAGAAAAATATTTAGATTTTGTAACATTTTCGTAAAAAATAAGTTAACAGATTTATGTTCATATAAAGTTAATAAGCATCTTATTGGGAGCATGAAGATATTCCAGACTCCCGAATAGGTAGTTGATGGTAAACAGACATGTAAAGCTGTGGTTCATTAGCGCGCGGTCGGTATTTAATAAACGAGATTTTCCTAAAACAAACAAGAACAATGAAAGTTAAGCTATCTATATAACTAACGCAGTTGTGCCTAAAATACTGACATCTGAGAATCTGACATTTTTTATAATACAGCGACATAAGATGATAAGACTTATAATGATATACTAAATTGACATTTTAATTTAATTATTTTTTTTCTATTAATTTTAATTAGAGTTTGTTCCTTTTTCATTATTTTTAAATTGACTGATTAAACATCGACATTTTCTTAATATTATATAATACGGTATTTTACTAAATTTTTTTTATTTCTTTAAAATGTTTTTCGAAATATTAGCTACACAAAACAAGTTTTCATTTTGAATTATCTTGAATATTTTCAAAGATATAGGACTTCAAACTCTATAATTAGACAAGGACAGGACGCTATCTTAGTGACGTCAGTGGGTTAGTAGCGTCATAGTCACGCCATAGAAGATTTCGTTTTAGAAAGAGACAGCTATAGTCAAAATCAAACAGACTATAAGTAATTCTTTTATTATAAAACAGATTCAAATTATTTTTTCACATTTGGTATTCTTAATTGCAATATTTTTTAACGTCATCATTAAATATCTACATTTCAACAACAGTAAAATACCCTATAGGCATTTGCATGCCTACTAAATTAGGGTAAATTATTGTTGATCCATCTATACCATTGTTGACCACCTCAATGTGAAACACAATTTTTGAAGCAAATAAAATGTTTGAGTTTGAGTTTGAGTAAAACGACTGTAACTAGAGAAACATAAGTCATTACCAAAATCACACGAGTTAAAATACCAACTAGGTTAAAAATACGACCAGAAAAATATTAACTATCTTGAACCAAACCATAGACAATTTAATCTGCGCAGAAGAAAATTTGTACTAAATATTGCAACTGCGCAGGTTGTTTTGTCTATGGGTTGGATCAAGATAAATGCCGGGAGCTATACTTACCGACGATTTTTATACTTACCAAAAACTTATTAAAACGTATATTATAGGACATAATAGATTCCACGGGTTGGTATTACAAGAACAATAACTGAGACCGTTAAAAGAGAGGCTTTCTCACAACCTTAACTCCGCTGTCGCTGTCACCGCTATCTTCATAACCGCAGCCTTACAACCGTGAGTAATCTTTTAAGAACACTGTTTATTTTCTTAGCTTTTATGAGCGAATGCTGTCAATGGATTCAGATCTTAATTGAAGCTGTAATTGGAAAGTTGTTCGGATTCCATGACTCTTAACTGTTTATTAGGTGATTGATTCGAAAACACTTTAAGCTCACGTTAGTTTACGAGCTTACTTTTCTAAACTTAATTAAGTTTTTTTTTTATTTTTATTTAAAGCTGATTTTTGTACAGAGAAGAAATTTCTCATTATTTTCTTAAAGTACGAACTACGGAGTATAAAATCGGTATGTTTTAAAATAAAGTACAAAGTCAGACAAAACGTAGTTAAAGGAAACAAAGAAAAGTATTTTAGGACGTAACGTAAGTACCTAAGTACCTAGTACAAATAGTTTCGTTGTAAAAAGTACACGTCACTCGAAACCACGCAATAAAAAAGATAGGTGCCTACTTAAATAAATAACATTTCAAAAACCGAATTCCCGAGAAATCGTAATTTCATTTCGAAAAGCGAACTCTCCTTTTTTGTGGGAAATTATTATGACTGACAGAATGCCAGAGCATATAAGTATTTTAAAACATCAATCCGGGAACGCGTAGCAATAAAATCAATCATTTTGTTGGTGGTAGAACTATTTGATCGAGCTTTTTCCAGCGATTTTCGCTTGGCATCTACACGTCTACTGAACTTTACACATAGGTAGCCGAGATAGAGCGTAGGCAAATATCGACCTTAAGTTAGTCGAGCGGTATTTCCGTAACGAATTTAGTAGATATGAAATTTTTACATTTGCCCTCGCTTCGGTTTAACCGCTTCAGTTTTGGCTTAAAAATAGACATTTTGAGTGCTCCCGAGATAAGTTAGATGGATGGTGAAGAGGTATGACGCTTTACCGAGGCTAAGGTAATAAAAGAGATGTGACTTGTTCGGTGTCAAGATGTATATTGAGATAATAATATTGAGTACAATTAAAGATACATTATCTTAGTAAGCGATCTTATTCTAGATTGCTGAGAATGCTACGCGTGTGTTCCAATTTTCTGTAAATGCGCGATAATGCAAACATCTTGTTTGTGTAATATGTTGCAATCATACTTCATCTCCCCTGAAAAAGTGGAAGGATCATCCCCTCCCTGCAAAAAGGAACAGACTCGTAACATTGACTTTAACGAACTTAACCAAAATTTAATTACTTAAGTAAAATAAGTAAACAAAATTTAAACATTATCAACATAGCAAAGTTAAAACTATTTCATTTATTAAATCGTACTAATACAAAAACGTTTTACAATATAAACAATATACCTAATTAAAATTGTATCTAATTAAAATGGTATCGAATTGAAATGGTATTGAATTAAAACGGAAGCTTCACATTTTACACTTAATCATAACAATAACAAAGTGTTAAGTAACATGGTATGTAATTAAGTACCTATACTTATAATTACGTATCAAATAAAATAGTTATTTATTGAATGGTTTGGTATTATTCTTATGCACAATTATAGCTTTATTTTCTTTTAAAATTTCTACATTAGACGTCATATCTCTTAAAACTTTATAAGGGCCATTGTAAATACTATCTAATTTATTTCCTACTTGGTTCTTTAATAATAACAAATCGCCTAACTGATAGGTAACATTATTGCTAGTTTTATCATACAATAATTTTCTTTTCTCTTTAGATTGTATCAAGTTACGTCGTGCGTCGGATTGCGCTTGTTGTAAACGATACTTAAGTTCTCGGGGATAACTGTCATAGTTATATAAGGGGTCGATTTCTGATTGTAAATTATTTGGAAGGTTACAAATTTTTCCAAAAACTAATTCGAAAGGCGTATATTTAGTTTCACTATGCACTGTGGTATTAAAAGAAAAACACCAATATGGAATCCAGGTGCTCCAGTTATGTTTATAATTATTACACTGGATTCTCAGAAAAGCTCCTAGGGTTTTATGAGTATTTTCTAAAGCGCCTACAGTTTCGTGATGGTACGCCGTAGAATTTAATTTTTTAATATGTAATAGAGAACATGTTTCGGACATCACTGATGACATGAATTCGGTTCCCTGGTCAGTCAATATTTCTCTAGGAATACCATAACGTAAAATGAAATTATTGGTAAAAGATTGAGCAACTGTGACCGAGTCTTTACTAGGTAATGGATACGCTTCAACGAATTTGGTTAAATCGCATTGTAATGTCAATACATATTTATTATTATAGTCATCAACATCGAGTGGACCCATTATATCCAAACTAATTCTTTCGAATGATGAGTGGGCTGTTGATGTTATGGTTAAGGGCTGCTTAATATGTTTATTACTATGCTTATGATATTGACATTGATGGCAATTTTTAACAAAAAGTTTTACATCATTACTCAAACCTGGCCAAAAATAATATTGCTTAATGTTGTTCATCATTCTATTAACTCCTGCGTGTCCGCTGGTAGGTAATAGATGGAAATCATTTAGTATTACTCTTTTTTGTTCACTATCATATATTCTTAATATATTTTTTGTTATGAGAAAGCGCGGGGTAACAGAGTTAATTCTTTTTGTTGCTTGTACAAGACTTTTGATTTTACTCTCGTTACATTTTTCTTTAATAATAAGTACCTCATGTATGCCTATTTTTTGACATAATGACTCTAAGTCCCTCGCTAACACCTCTGGGGTAGATGACGATCGGGTACTCAGATATATCGCTGATTGCGAAGGTACGTAAACGTAACAACTTGCATTAGAAATAATGCTATCTTTAGACTTTGAATAATTGTCAAACTTTAATTGATTAAAACTTAATTCAGTTACGTCATCGGGTTTCTTGAGAAGTTCTACCGCAATAGGTTGATCAGGCCTAGTGCTGGTGGAGCTCTCTGAAGAAGAATCAGTGGGGGTTTTTAATTTTTTACTTTGTGCTCTAGTTAAAACTGATACTGTGTTTTGATGTAATGATTTTAAAGTAGAAGATGTAATAGGTATGCGACTCAATGCGTCTGCAGCTGCATTGTTTCGTCCTGGAACATACTCTATTTCAAAATCATACTCCTCTAGGAATAATCGGAATTTAGTAAGTCTGCTTGTTGGGTCTTTCAAGTTAAATAAATAAATTAACGGTTTGTGGTCTGTTATAATTTTAAATTTACGTCCATATAAATAAGGGCGAAAATGTCTCACAGACCAAACAATTGCTAAAAGTTCTAATTCTATGATGGGATATCTCGTCTCGGCGGGTTTCAGGTTTCTACTCGCATACGCGACTACTTGACCGTTCATGTTAGATAAAACAGATCCTAAACCTGTCTTACAAGCATCTGTTTGTAGCCGAAAGATGTTACTTTCTGAAAAATCTGGATAAGATAAAATAGGGGGTTGAATTAATGCTGATTTTAATTTTTCAAATGCCGTTTGACACTCTGATGACCATAGAAACTGTACATTCTTTTTTCTTAATTGATTTAAAGGATAAACAATGTTTGCAAAGTTCGGTATGAATCGTCTGTAGTAATTTGCAAACGCGACAAAACGATTGACATCGTCGCAGTTCATCGGCACTGGATAGTTTTGCATGGTTGCAATTTTACTTTCATCTGGTAAAATTCCATCAGAAGTTATTTTGTGTCCTAGATATATTATTTCGTTTCGCAAAAATTCACACTTCATAGGATTTAATTTTAAGTTAACTTTTCTAAATCTCTCTAGTATACTAATTAAGTTTTTATTGTGGTTTTCTATAGATTTCCCGAAAATTACGCAATCATCTAAATAAATAAAAGCCTTTTTATAATTTAAGCCTGACATTGCAATAGTCATAAGACGTGAAAATACACTCGCAGATGTCCGGAGACCCATGGGACAGCGTTTCATCTGAAAAATTTTATCACCAGCAGTGAAAGCTGTGTACTTTCGTGAATCTTCGCTTAAAGATAACTGATAATAGCTTTGCGAAAGGTCTAATTTTGAAAAATAAATGTTATTTGCAAGCGAATCTAAGATATCAGTTATATTAGGCAAAGGGAATTTGTCGTCCTCAATACGATTATTTAACTGCCTGTAATCTATAACTAATCGCCATTGTTTCTCGTTTGACCTATCTGTTTTTTTCGGTACAAGCAAGACGGGACTAGACCACTCTGACGTAGCCTCTTCTATAATATCATTTTCGAGCATAATATCTATCTGTTTCTGAACTTCCTTCCTTAGTGCGAACGGTAATCTATGTGGCTTGACATAAACTGGCGAGACATTAGGTTTTAAAGTTATATTATGGGTCATTAGGTTTGTACAAGAGAGTTTGTCGCCTGGCAGATGAAAAACATCTGCGTACTTAGCGCAAATACTCTCAATACTTCGTTTTTCTTCTAAATTCAGTTCAGGTAAATTTAATAATCCTAATAATGTTTTTACACGATCGACAGAAACCTCCTCTTTTTCAAAATTACAGACTTCAAAATCATTCAATGAAAAAGTCTCTAAATCGGTAAGATCTAGATCAACTTCTTTCTCAGTGGTGTTTAATATCCTTACTGGCATGCGACCATTACAAGGTTTCGCTATTATACTTCCTATAAAAACTCCTTTCTGTATCTCTTTAGATAAACAAACACAATCGTCGCCTAACGATGTAGGTATATATTTTATTACCTCACATCGTGGCGGTATCAAATGTCTATAGTGACTCAATATAGGTATAGACACATAATTACTATCTTTAGTTAAAAGCAAAGTATTTTCTTTATAGTTAATTATAGCTTGATAGCGTTTCAAAAAATTATCACCTAAAATACCATTTGCAGAACAAGACATATTTTTAAACACATACATTTTTTCTCTAAAAACTAACCCATTATAAGACAAATCTAAGTAAATATATCCTTCAGATACTAGTTTACCGCTAACACCTTTTATAACTAACTTCTCAAATGTAATTAAATTCAATAACTTCGGATAATCGCATAACCATTCGTATTTTAAAACACAAAGGCTTGCTCCGCTATCGACTAAAAGATCGATATTGCTATTACTTACGTTAAAAGTTACGGTACTACTATTATTGTAGTTTAAAACATAATTTTCAGTAGGAACGAAAAAAATCTAAATTATTATCGTTCTGGGGCTCAGAACGCGCTTGTGACTCACTATTGGTCGATTGCTCGTGGCTAGCGTACTGCACACGTTGAAAAGGCACAGCTGAGCGCGGCGGGCGCGGGCTCGGCCGACCGCGGTCACGTGAACGTGATTGTGTTCCTTGCGCGGCGCGGGAGTCTCGCGACATGTACTTACCTTGTTGTGGTCTCGTGTTTCCGGCAGCGTACCTATTGTTTGCGCTAAATCTATTATAGTAACTATATTTATTAGAATAATTACTTGGCTGACGCGGATAATTAGTAGGTGTGCGTGAGAAATTACGAGTATGAAACTTTTTAATGTTCATAACTTCCTCGTGTCTGGTAGACATTGACTGCTCGTCTAGGGCAGTTCTTATAGCCTCTGGTAAAGAATCAAAGTGACGTGATGCTATGATAGTACTAAGCTTTTGATTCACTAATCCATCTGAAAAGCGCTTGATTGCAACCTTTTCATTAATGGGACGCAATACTTCAAACTTAGTAGCGTCGTCATCCGCTTGTGCTATGGTTAAATTCACAAAAAGTTGTTCTAGTTCCGAGCCGAATGACTCGATCGACCTATGACCTTGACGACAGTTTTGTAATTTGTGTTGGATAGCAACAGCAGATTTTTTCTGAATCAAATGCGTATTCATATCTCTAATTAAATCTTTAATAGTTGGATAACTACTTTTTAAACGTAATTTTGCGCTAGGAGAGAGCCTAGTTTTAATCACAAAATCAATAAGTAACCCATGAGTAGCATCGCTGATCATTGAACTATATAATTGTATACCATCAATTAGAGATTTAGTGACGTGTTCTTGACCTGTCATCGTTGGTAAAAGTGCAATGGCTGTCTTCAAGTCAAATTTATCTTTTTCTGCCATTTTTGAAATACTACTAACACTTAAAGTCTCTAAAGAAATAATTTTGTCATAAATGATCTGAATGTCATTTGCTATTTTATTAATTAAAGTTATATCTTTAGTTGATACCTCCGATTTTTCAACTAAATTATGTACTTGAGCTAAAATATACTCTAATTTCGCGTATTCAAGTTTCGCTTCATTAAATTTCGTAAAACCTAACTCTTTTTGACGTCTATCTGGTCCTAGTTTTACTAAATTATCTTTAATATACAATAGTTTCTTATGCAATTCATTTAAATCGGAAATAATAAATGACATTATCTAATAAGAAAAAAAAAATGTAATCCTACATATTATTTAAAACGTTTAGGTATAAAATAACTTACGACTTACGGTGGCATTATAGCGCGCGAATAAAATAATTACGTCTCTGCACGATGAGTAGGTATGTGGTGACCGGCGTGGCGTGTGGGGGCTGGGGCTGCGGGCTGGGGGTTTTCTCATGTTCCTTGAGTGTGTAGGATCTTCAGACTTCTAAGATGGGTTCCTGGACCGCTTGAAACAGCTAACTGAAGATCGGGCTGGGATTTCCCTTGCCCCTCGTACAATGGGCCGGGTTTCTACCCTGGACACCTCCTGGTCTACGTTGATGGTTGAGTCGACGTCGTTGCCAGTTCCACGGAAGATATTGTGTTTCTTAGAACTGCGCTGTTGAATTCTCTACGGAGTCGGTTGACAATTCGGTCCCAAATTTTCCGGATGCAGGCGTAAATGATGAGTATAACGATGAGAAGCAGTATGACGGATAGTAAAATTTCTGTTGTAGTGAGCTGGCTTGAAGTTTTCTGCGTTGCTTGGGCGTCGCCGCTGGCGGTTTGTGCGATGATAACTTCTTCTTTACTTTGTGGTGCTCCCATATTATTGTTTTGTCTTCCCAAGTAATGCGATGAACAGAAGTGTAGAGCCAAATAGCACCGCAACGAAGACTGCTGCTAGTATGGTGTTGAAAATTTTGCTTTGCTGCTCCATGTAGTAATGATTTTCCCGCAAAAATTTATAAGTCCGGTTGGCAAAGGGTCGCCATGAAGAGGTATGACGCTTTACCGAGGCTAAGGTAATAAAAGAGATGTGACTTGTTCGGTGTCAAGATGTATATTGAGATAATAATATTGAGTACAATTAAAGATACATTATCTTAGTAAGCGATCTTATTCTAGATTGCTGAGAATGCTACGCGTGTGTTCCAATTTTCTGTAAATGCGCGATAATGCAAACATCTTGTTTGTGTAATATGTTGCAATCATACTTCAATGGTTCGTTTTTAAACAGAGAAATGGTTTATAATTTTTAGGGTAGGTACTACTTTATATTCTGTAATTACGAACTAATCCCGCCTATTTTTAGTCGGAAGTGCTTGAGCGTGAGATGAAACACGTCAAGATTCCGCTTCAAACAGTGCTTTTTATGTTTTCCAAGTTAAGATAAGGCGTTTGAGTAGCCCACACTATATAACATTAAGTATATATGACGACCGATTTGGCCCAGGGGTAAACTACCTGCCTTCTGCGCCAGAGGTCTCGGGTTCGATTCCCGAACAAGACAAATATTTGTGTGCATGAACATGTCTATTTGTCTTGGTCTGGGTGTTTTCTATGTATATTAAGTATGTATTTACAAACAAAAAGTATTTAAGTATATATTTATCCGTTATCAAGTTCACGTAGACACAGTTTTTTAAGAAATTAACTACGGGCTTAGATAATTGGTGTGATTGTAAGAGAATATTTATTTATTTATTATTATTTATATATTTTTCATTTCAAAGACTTAAAACAATATTAGACTCAATATAAAGGTCCAATAAGACTTTATATTTATAGCTTTTTTTACATCTTACTGTTTCCTTTCGCTATATCTTTTTATGTGCAATGAAGTCCCTATTTCAGTCTTCTTATTAATAAATTAATTCAGAACTTTTACATGTAATGTGAAACTTGTAAAAGTTTCATCATTGATCTGTCTTCAAGGATTCAATATAATCAGTCCAGATATACAAAGCTCAGTCAAAATTAATCAATAAAAATAATCCACTTAAGATTCTCAATCGATCGACAAATCCATTTAATTGGAACATAAACAGACCCGTTAATTGGGAGACGGAAACGTAAACAATCAAATAACAATTTTATGTTTATGTTTATTTGCGTTTATCGACAACGTTTTTGTAGGTAAACTAATTTTGTTTATTGCGATTGACAAAACACTGGTCCATGATCACGAAATAGAGTCCGAGTCAGATACTTAACCCTGCTTAAATATAAGAGGAATTTGTGATGAAAAGTGACTTTACATATTATACATATTATGTTAAAGTCACTTTTCAATTTGACGGCTCTGCATGAAATATGACAGGGAGAAAAAAAGCCCTGGCGAGTTTCTTGCCGGTTCTTCTCGTTACAAAAGGCCTCCCGCCGTAGGATTTGCGAACCGATAGCATAGCTTCATTGACGTTTACAAGTGCTGAACCAGCCTAAAATGAATAAGTAAATGATTTTGAATTTTGAATTTTGCGCGCGACTGGGGTGTTTTTGGAGCAAGTACAGTACATTTTATTTAATTTTATTTATAAGGAAGCACTATAACTACAATTTAAAGCTTTCATAAATTTTCCTTAAAGCTAGCTATAGAATTAAAACTGTAAGTACTTACCTATTTCTAAAAATTTGTGCACAACATTTAGGCCGTTTGTGCACTACCACTGAATTTTACCGATCCGGAAAAAAACGGATGCTTGTATTTAATTAATTACTAATATAAATGATTAATTATTAAAATACAAGCATCCGTTTTTTTCCGGATCGGTAAAATTCAGTGGTAGTGCACAAACGCCCATACAAATGTAGGTACTTATTAAATAGAATCACAAATAAGTACTTATCTGTTTCTATAAGTACAGAATTGGTTTAACATAAATAACAACTTTTTAATTAAATTTATAACAAAAGGAAACAACATTTTAGTAAGTACTTACATTGTGTGCAACTTTGAAAATATCGTAAAAAAACACTTTTGAGATAAATAGTTACATTCTTTATTCTAAGGTTAAGGTAATAGATTAGAATTCGATTTCGACTTTCATTCTTAAGGCGATACTCAGAAAAATCGTGCTGAAGCGAGATGGCAATGAGAAAACGACGCGCGCGGGAGCGAGACCGATTTTGCAGATTAGGCAAAAAAAACCCAAAATCACTTCGAATTAAAAAACTATAGCGATTTTTTTTAAATGCTTCTACACGATCCTAAATATTATTGGTCTCCACTAATTAAACCAATTTTCAAGAGTATTTGGAACCCAATTTAAGAATAATCTTGAATTTTCGTATTTTTAGAGGTCTTTTCGAAAATAAATAGTGTCGAGGTAAAATCATAAAATCGTGTTTTTGAAACTATACGAATCTAGATAAAGGTATGAAGAAATATATATCTTACTAGCCTTCCGCCCGCGGCTTCGCCCGCGTGTACTACACGACGTTATCCCGCGGGAAGGTGATATTTTTCAGGAATAAAAAGTAGCCTATGTCCTTTCTCAGGCTCTAGACTATCTCTGTACCAAAATTCATTTAAATCGGTTCAGTAGTTTAGGCGTGATTGTGTAACACACAGACAGACATTTTCGCATTTATAATATAAGTAAGGAGTAAGGATTACCAGATTTGTAACAATTCTAACCGTCCTATACTTTTATATCAAAAAGTCCATATTTTTCCGAGTAGCGCCTTAAAAGAGTTGCAAGAAAAGTTGCTATGTATACTTTTTACCTAGTAAGTATTTGAATTAAACATACCTCATCACATGAAAAGCAATTTGCAAACATGAGTGTGTAGGTAGATTTGACTCTTAAATCAGATCAATTCCAATGTTATAATCGAGAGAGCGTTTTCAAGTTAATAGTGATTTCTAATTAGAAAATCTCCTTCTTTTGGTTTAAGGGAACATACGTAATATTATATTAAACAAAGAAAAGGGAAAAGATGCTACGTAGGCACTCTATAATGCATTGCACACTAAATTGTTATATTTGTAGCAAAGTGGTAGCAAACAATTTTAAGAATTCGCACGTCACTCAAACTTCTGTCGTCATGAAATCTGGGAGTAGGTATATTCACAATATTAAATAGAAATTAATTGTAAAAACGACAAAACCTACAACCAAAATTATAATCCTACTATAATATTATATAAATATGAAAGTTTAGATGTTTGGATGTTTGTTACTCAATCACGCCAAAACGGCTGAACGGATTTAGCGGAAATTTAAGACACAGATAAGTCTGGAGAGGAACGGAAGCTACTTATTACACCGGAAAAATATCACATTCCCGCGGGGTATCGTCGTGTAATCCACACGGGCGAAGCCGCGGGCGGAAAGCTAGTACATTCTTAGTTCAAATTATTTAGAAAAAAAATCAAATCCACATTTCACCGTTTAATAATTCCAAAATTGAATTTGACATTGACAGAGCGTTGTGCGCGCGCTATATACGTCCATTCGTTCACATTCCATTAGACAACTGTAGTAGTATCCAGTGATTAATTATTCGGAGAAATCTGGCCAGTGATTATGTTTTATAAACTTTTTGCTTGAACTTTTTTTAAGCGTCGAAAAGTAGCCGAAAAGTTGAGAGTTTAGTTTTTTCTTCTTTTAACATTTTTTATTGGCAGATCACGAGATGTTGAACTTTTTGATGGATACAGTTTTGTTTTTTAATCGTAAAAAGCTTGGTGAGCGGTCACAGATTATATTATGAATTGGATTTAATCTGTACCTATGTATTCAACCAAGTCGTTAGCGATTAATTTTCTTCAGTCAGATTTTATTACAGCTGCGAGTGTTTCCCCCATTTGTATAGCGCTTTGTGACTATCATTTAATTTTAAAGTTTTCTGTGCCTACATATTTCACTTTACCAAAACTGTTCGAATATTAAAATTTATCTCACATATTGTCTAGTCACGTAGATACTATAGGATCACGTAGCTACTGTATTACATGTAATTACCATAAATCTATTTCTTATGTAGGTAGGTACTTATACTAAATTTGTAAGCTCAGAATCTCTTTTTAAAGCAGAATGAGCTTTCTAAATGTTCCCGATGAAGAAGTGTTCCATTTTAAAATCAATCTAGGACAAAATACTGATAGATTACTAAGTGTTACATTTTCAGTACAAAGCCAAGTCAGCTCGGACGTGTCAACAGCACCTAAGAGAACCCTTTGAGTAGTCACAAGTCTATAAGTGTCTAATGTCCAATAAAAGTGATTTCTTCACCTTTCTCCTTTTTTATTACTTGCTAACAAGTAAATAGGAAACCTATTTTCAGTGAAACATCAATATTGTCAAATTTTGCTTGAATTGTAATGTAACTCACACAGTCACCACACTCAGATCATATAATACTATTATTATATGATCTGAGGTCACACATAATTTCATTTAACGTAAAGGGTTCCTAGGTTGCTAGGACTAGAAGGTGTAAGATTTTTTCTTCCTAAGATTTGTATTCAGCATTATTGTCTAAAAACAAAAATTTTACACAAAGAATAAGATTTAGGTAGGTAGGTATTGTATTTTTTTCTATTTCGTCTTGTTTCTTTAAAGAGCGTATTTCTAGATTCATAACTACTTAAAAAATCTTCTTATTATACTTTATTCACGAAGGCCAAAACACAAGAAAATCAATTCACTTATCTTTAGAATTCCGATAGTTCATGTCAACGATACTAAAGCCCATATTTAGTGGGACAATGGCGGGCGTGGTTCTCGAGCTAGCGTCGAATAATTACACCTTACCCCCCCTACCCCCCACTGCCTCCCCCCAGCGCGTGCCTTCATTGAGCATTGTCTCGGAGATGTGACCCTTGACGCGACTCGCAAATGATGTTACTACTAATTTATATAGTCTTCCGCCAGCTTTCTCTGTCATGAAATTAGGTGTGAAAATTAAGGTTTTTATTTCTGTTTTTTAAAAGCTATGATTTTCCAATTTTTAAGCAAAGCTTTTTAGTTTTTCTTGGTTAAAAACTTTCGGGTTACCTAATTTTAGGTATTGCTTATGAAAAGTGTATATAATCTTTCGCCTGCTTTCTCTGTTACTAACTTAGGTGTGAGAGTGTTTGATTTTAAAATTTTAATTCGTAACTTTTATATTTCTATTTTAAATAAAGTAAGAACTTTTTGGTTGTTCATTTTGAAAAGCCTCGATTTTCTAATTTAGAATCTAAGCTTTTTAATTTGGCTGGCTTTAAAACTTTCTGATTGATTACCTAATTATTGCTATTGCTTATCAAAATATTTTAAAAGGTGGCATAAACAGAAAAGTTGCGTCCCATGTCCTGTCTCATCGTCAATGATCGTTTCTATTTACTTATCATAGCGTTAAGGAATGTGATGACAACCTCGCTAGTCGGTAGCGGCCACCCCAGGCGCGTTATTGCGAATATGCCGCGGCGCACGTGCCCTCCGCATACCTACATACCACCTTACGTAACACCATACGCGCACAGAATTACTGAATCGCGATTTCTCTATCACCTTTCATACATACTCCATGAATCTACCAGCACAAAACAATTGCTAGACAATTTATTGCCCACTAAAACTCGTCTAGACAAAAAACGCGAACCACATTTTAAAATTCGAACGTCTCTAAAATTCTTATCTCAAAACCGTCGGTCTAAATTCGAAAATATGAGTGAAGCAATTGAAAAACGAAACGAACCGAGTTCATATTACGGGCGCGTTCCAAATTCGAGAGTATTCAAATATCGAACCGAGATGGATTATGACGGGCGCGGGGCGGGCGCTGGAACACATCTTGATACGCTTGAAATCATGTTTTTATTTTTTTCTTATTTCTCTCACAATGATAGACTTCACCTTTTTAAAATCAGTTACTTATTCGATATTTAAATTGCAAATTAATTTGGACAGTAAACCAATTTATAATACACATAATATTAAATTTCTCAAAGTTGAATTCTCTGCTGTAACCAAAACCAAACATTCAATCAACCGAAAATTTGAATAAAATATTACTCAAACTTATAAAACCATAATTTCGAACGGAGCGAGTCTCGTTGATATGATCCCATTGATTGATAGGTGACCACGCTGTGTATGGATTCATAAGTTCAGATCATCTTGAGCTTGCTGTTATTGGTTTAGAAGTTCACTTGTAGGTCTAAGTAGTCTGGTCGGTGTGTTCTAAGTGTGTTGACCCCGGGCATGTACTAGACCGATGTTTTGAACTTAATTAAAAATGTATAAAGTATTTATTGCGTGTCAAGAAACGCCCACCGGGTTTGTCGAGCAGATTTAATAGTTACCAACTAGACTATTATTCGACTCGAATCTCCGTTACTCGCTTCAAAATTGTTTCTTAAACTATGAGGAATGGAGATTTCGTAGTAGTAGGTATTCGCCTAATTTCCTGCCAGTGTCAAATTCTATGACCTCACCCGTCAAAAGTTTAGTGAGTCAGGTTCCTGGACATAATAAAGCTCTAGATTGATTCTAATTTCGAATCCATGTTCTATTTCCAAAACAGAAATTTGAATATGAACTGTAACCGTTGGGAGATGGAATGCTCCCTGTGTTTGTGATTCGTTTGAAAATGGAACGTCTTGTTCTTATTATGAATGCGTTAAGGATGCGCAAGAGCATGCGTCTGACGGTTTAGTAACTGATGCATTAATGCCTCGAATGTTTTTTTTTGTTCGACGCCCGGAGATTGGTCATTACACATCTGAATATGTGCTCCTCAAAAAAAGTTCAGATCACGATTCGGTAAAAAGTCGAAACGAGTCTTGTGATGTAAGTGGATAGCAAACGTGCTCTTTATGTTATTAGAATTTGAAGTTTCCGGATTGATTTGAAAGTTTACGAGACGAAGAGATTCATGGGCGATCGGTAAATTGATTATGAACTTGTTACACATTTACCGGTGAAGCTGCATAAACAAAACCAAATGCTCACGTAATAACATTGATTATCTGTAATCACGATGTTGTAAATCAGAAAGTAAATTACGTTATTCTAGTTAAGACTTTTATCTGTTCAAAATTTCGATCGGGTCAACTCAAGATTATTTTTTAACCGATAACCCTGCTGTTAATTTATTTTTTATTTCTCTGTTGTGTGAAAACAGTTTTTAGTGTTCCTGATTTCAATAATAAGGTTGCCTCCCTCAAAACTGCTTTAAACTAGAATAAAACAGTCTGATGAACAAATTTAACCGCAATCTCATACATCGCTTCTAAACCCCAAAACAGAGAATAACTCTCGTCGCAATCGTTATTGTTAACCATACCATCCAACAAAATGATACGAAACTTAAAACTTTCAAAGTGCTCTTAGATCCCCTTACACAATCAAAGGCTGCTTTTATTTTGCTACAAAATAATACTATAACGATTACGAGAAAGACTCTGTAAACTAGAATAAGAACAAAGTCCGAATTGCGCCAACATATTGAAATCGATACGAGCCAGCGAGCACGCCCGTCCTCATAATTAAGCTCCATATTCCTCAAACCGAGGAATTAACCCCAATTGAGGGATCGTACTATTTAAATGACTTGTACTATTCAGCTTTCTGGAAGCGTGTGACACGTCACTTTAATCTAACGACTCCTGTACGAATGAGACGTACTAAATTCAAATATTACACGGTTATGAGCTTGTTCGAAATTTGAAATTTACTTTTTGTCTGTGGCTTGTGTTATTTTCTTTTTTCTTATTGATTCTACGGACTCCTGTTGGGACATTAGACGTAGTAAATTCGATTATTACACAAATAGCATGATCGAAATTTTAAATTTAACTTTTGTTCGGATAAAATTCTTATATTTTTGTTTGGTCCTCCAGTGGTTTTACTTTCAAAGAATCTACAGAAACTTCTTTGATTGAAACTAACGATATTTTGAAACTGTTTTCTTTATTTCAGCAGGCAGAAGGATTCTATTTCAAACAGAAATTGTGATGTTCCGTTACGAAACGTCTACTACACAAATATTAAAACTAGAATATTTTCGAACAAGTTTCATCTTACAAAAGAATACCGTTTGTTTAAACATAATTGCTTTATTAATTCTAACACTCTCTAGTAAACCGGAGAAAGAAGTCTAACACCTCATTTCCGCCTTTTTGTAAGTTCGTTGTATTATAATGTGATATTATTATTTTCTTGTTATTAAAACCGGTATATCAAGACGTATTTCCGACATGAGAACAACAGTTTTGCATGGATATAAACGCACTTTTGTAGCACACAAAGCTATAAAATTATCATAAACCAGACACACAAGTAATAATCTCATATTTGAGCCTGTCCCGGCCGCCATCTTTAAAAACAATGAACGTTATTGTCTCTTCTTAATTCCATTTTTGAAAAAATAATCCATTTCGCATTTCATCGAGAGAGGTTCATTGATTTTTCAGTTGTAAGCGAATATGTAACTAATGTCTTTGTTCTTAAAGCTTAAAAGAGTTTGAATGACTCAAGCGCAGCTGTACTTTCAAAGCCTTATTTGCTTAACCTAAAAAGGATCTTATCTCTTTGAATGAAGAGTGGAAATTGCATACTAATTGGTTTACAGCAATTGAATGCGAGCATGAAAAGGACGGCATTACGATGAAAAGAGATGGATTTAATGCACGATCCTGCAATGTTATTATGATAATTATGTGAGGACAAAATTGAAACATATCGATTTGATATTAAATTTGTAACTTCTTCGTATACGTGTGACGGTTGACGAAAAAAGTGTAAGTAGATGAAACTTTGACTCCCAGCATTTGAAATACGAATAAATGATGCCATATTTTTAAGCATTACAATTTAAAATCATTTGGTACTTTCACATGCTAAATATTTAAGAAGGTACTTACCTAAGTCTCATAACAATTATTCCAAATATGAAAGTATACAATTACTTATAGAAAAATGCTGTATAGGTACTAAAATAACATTGAGTTGTCGTACGTCTCATTAGAGTCGATGGCAAAATGTCAAAAATAATTATTCCAAGAATGAAATTCGCAATAAAATAAATTGCCTATTTACAATTTTAAATAAGACTTAATATAAGCCATACAAGGTATGTTGCTACGAAGATGTGACAGACAGACAGGCGGCCATCGAGACGACGACGGATACAATGATACGGGTAAACTTTGATTAATATTTTTTGTAGTAGAAATCTATGTTTAAAACCAAATAAGTTACTAACTTATTAAAGTCTTACAAGAAATTCTCGAATGTACTCATTTGTAAGTAATAATCCCCTTTCTAACAAGTTACTAATAACATAATAAACAGAAAATGGTAAACGCTCATATTTATAGGTTCAGGTTGTTCACATCAGCGCCAATTGTAAACATACGCAACACTTATTAGAACTAACTGCTAAACACAACTCAATTACAGAAAACAATTTGTGATAAAATTGAAAATGGAACAACGCAACCATACAAAGGAGATTTCTCACAAAAAATGGAATATTCAAATTCCGACCAAAACAATGAACAATTTAAAAAATGAAACGCTCCCGCTCGAAAATGGAATGACGTTTATATTTTTCTTTTTTTAATTTGTTTTGAAAAATTTATTCCGGATTTTGTAGTCGCGTGCAATTCGTTTGATTGGTGTTTTGCTGAAATCGGTATTACGACTTTGAAAATCGAATGGTCACTATCGATATGGTTTAAGCGTTGAATGAATCACGTCATGTGAGTCAATTCCATTGTTCACACACAATATGCTTCGCTTACGTCGGTAAGAGTTCCGACAAATGTCTACCCGAGCCGAGGCGCAGCCGAAGGTGAGGGTTGACAGTCGGAACAAGTTGCAATGACGGTTCCGCACGTGTACTGAACAACTATTTTTAATACAGTTGCGAAAAAATTAAGCAATTTAATAAAATAATTTAACACAATAAACTCAACTAACTAATCGTAAAAGAATATAAGCAGAGACTTTTTTTTTGTTTTCTTCACCCATTCTGGGTTGGCAAAGGAAATTAAGATCATACAGCCAAGGCTTCAGTAGAATTTTTTTATTGATATGAAATGAAAATTAAATTAAATGAGATGAAATGAAATGAAACCTAACAAAAGCAATCCGAATCCTACAGGAGCGCCTTTCCTTATTTCTCTCTTTTACCACATCGTTTTCCATTAAAGCCACATTATTGCACTAATTCCACCATACTAAGTACCTACCACAATAAAAACCAGAAAAAACTAATTTAGAAAATTAAGAATTAAGGTCCCTCATTTTCTTTTCACTTACTTGCGCAAACTCCTATAAGCAGATACTATGGTAAATAGTGCACGTCATACCATATTTAGTAATCTGTGGTCATACAGCCAATTTTATGTATTTTTTATATTCATAAATTTAATTTGGCCGATACTAATATTAATTTGATGTATAATTAAAATTACTTTTAAATCTGTTATTGAAACAAATTAGAAGCTTCTTTTTAGAAATATTTGCATGAATCATAAAATCTTCTATGATTTTTTTTAGTAAAAACTTCGTGGTTGGTTTTTTCTTTTTAATAGACAATATTTTGACAGTTGGGAAAGAAAACGCACGAGTTCGGGAAAGGTAAAGAAAAAGTTCGAGTGTGTAATAGCCCACATCCCGAACGCTATACGTCCCTGCAATACGCCACTTTTTGAGCAACTGTATTAAAAATGTCTTTTTTATTGGTAAGGCATTTGGAATAACAAATGGGGTGTATACCGTGAATGTTATACACGTACACGATTCCAGTTACTTTAAGTCGTTAGATTTAAATATCGATAAAATTTATGAATCGAGTGTTTTATAATTTCAATTATATTTCGTTGTCGTAAAATTAATGTTCTTAGGAAGTGCTACTGTTTATTTCTAACACGTATTAGTTTTCGTAGTAAAGATAGGCGGATAAGCGTTGTGGTTCATTAAATTTTGGTCCTTCGAACCGTTTCTAAGCAATTTCTACAGGATGTGGATTTCTACAGTTTGTTTAACACACTGAAATATTATTATGAACAGAGGAAATTATTCGTATTATGATTGCCAGTTTTTTATTTTTTATTTTATGGAGTTCTTGATAATTGAGTTTAGAGAGAGATTGAGTCCAGTTAATGTTGGGAACATTACACTCGAAGTTGTTGACCACTATGTCTACCTAGGACAGGCAATCCAATTAGGTAAGTCCAACTTCGAGAAAGAGATCTCTCGTCGAATCCAGCTCGGATGGGCAGCGTTTGGGAAGCTCCGGCATATATTTGCGTCCAAAATTCCTCAATGTCTCAAGATTAAGGTCTTTGACCAGTGTGTGTTGCCAGTTATGACTTATGGAAGCGAGACGTGGTCTTTTACTATGGGTCTCATAAGAAGGCTCAAGGTTACCCAGCGAGCAATGGAGAGAACGATGCTTGGTATTTCCCTGCTCGATCGAATCAGAAATGATGAGATCCGCAGGAGAACTAAAACGACCGACATCGCTCGAAGGATTGCTCAGTTGAAGTGGCAGTGGGCGGGACACATAGCGCGGAGAACCGATGGCCGTTGGGGCGGAAAGGTTCTCGAATGGCGACCGCGAACCGGACGACGTTCTGTGGGCAGGCCCCCTACAAGGTGGACCGACGATCTGGTCAAGGTCGCGGGAAGCCGCTGGATGCGGGCAGCGCAGGACCGATCGTTGTGGAGATCCTTGGGGGAGGCCTATGCCCAGCAGTGGGCGTCTTACGGTTGAAATGGTGATAATTGAGTCGATTAGTATCAAAAGCGGTAATCTGACTTTTGGAGAATTTTTGGTAAGACGTCAGCAATGTGGAAAAACAATTTCCAAGAATTGGGTAAAAACTGTGAGTAAACATCCAATCTTGCTTTCTCGAGAATATAGTCTTAATAATAAACAATTATTTAATCACATCCTTTCTTTATCGAAATGACGATACATAAACATTTCTCTGTTTTCGTATTGAGGTCGGAAAAAAATCAAGAAATTAAAATTATTATTTACACGGCGGTCACGTGCGCGGTAGCTGGCATTGTGACGTCACGTCCGGCGCCTGATAAGGCCGTGTCCGGTCGGGATCCGGGTGAACGGTTGACCGAATGAAGATCGAATGAACGGCTACCGTGTTTTGGTTGAGGACGGACTTTTCCGATTGTTATCGTGATGTTCCGATCGCATTTGAGGGTTGGTGTTTTTGAGTTTGGAATGGAACGTTACTACCGTGATGTTCGGATGTGGTTCCGATCGCGGTTTGGGGTAGGAGTGTTTTGAATTTGGAACTGAGCGTGTTTTGTTTCTTTCGTTTTCTTTTTTATTTGTCGTATCATTACATGAACCTACTGAAATACAGTAATCATAAACTTAATCATACAGGTCCACTTGCAGCAAATTTGATAAATCTCGGTTTTACTAAAACTAGATTTAGCCCATACAGAAATGTAAAATTTTTAAATCTAGATTTAAATTTTTGACATTTTTGTATGGGTTAAGGACCACTTCGCTAAAGTAGATTTAGCCCATACAGAAATGTCTTTAAATATAGATTTAACTTTTGACGTTTTTGTATGGGTCAAATCAAGTTTTAGTCAAATAGAGATTTAGCAAATTTGATGCAAGTGGACCTAAAGCATAGGTACCTAACCTACTTAACTTTTTACTACCAAGGCGGTTTAAAACTTTGAGTCTTAAATTCCTTTCACCTCATAGGTACTAGTTCATTTTCACACATTAAGATCCTATTGCGATTCTAGATTTTGTGTTATTCCATTTGCTTTTAATGGTTTTTAGTTTTCCCGACGACGAAACTTCAGCACCTTTTAGTAAACCCGTAGTCACACAGGGTGATAGCTGATATTTATCATTAATAATAGGGTATTTTACTGTTGTTGAAATGTAGATATTTAATGATGACGTTAAAAAATATTGCAATTAAAAATACCAAATGTGAAAAAATAATTTGAATCTGTTTTATAATAAAAGAATTATAGTCTGTTTGATTTTGAATATAGCTGTCTCTTTCTAAAACGAAGTCTTCTATGGCGTGACTATGACGCTACTAACCCAATGACGTCACTAAGATAGCGTCCTGTCCTTGTCTAATTATAAAGTTTGAAGTCCTATATCTTTGAAAATATTCAAGATAATTCAAAATGAAAACTTGTTTTGTGTACCTAATATTTCGAAAAACATTTTAACCCTAGACACCTAACCTTCGTCGAATCGACGAATACCCGTCGGAAATATAGCTATATCTTTTTATCGAGAGCGCCGATCGTCGTGCCGTCGCTATTTAAATCGGTGCTCGCCGAGCTCTTTCCGGTGGAGGCCGTGTCGCCCAGGTAAGTGCGTTGTTTTTAGAATAGTTGCTTAAAAACTCATAAATTAAAGTATGTGCTCATTGCATAAATTAAAGAATGTGCTTCAAAAAATTAGTTTTTATTTTTTCTGATAAATAAGAAAACTATTATAATTATGTTTCGCCAAAGAAGAATAGGCTATTTTTGTTGATTTATTTTTAATTTTTTTTTTTAAGTAAGTGATCTCATGTGGCCTAGTTTCATAAGTGCCTTACCAAAAATTGACCTTAAATAAATATATTGATCTGAAACACTACTTATTGTTTTATTTACTAAAATAATACCTTATTAAACTATGTATGTATTAAACGTAACAGAATAATGTATATATATATATAATTTTGAACCACCAAAAATAGTCGTCGATTCGACGAATGGTTAGGTATAAAGGGGTACGTTCGAACGTTAGGTGTCTAGGGTTAAAGAAATAAAAAAAAATCAGTAAAATACCGTATTGTCCAATAATTTAGTTTCTTGAAAAGGTTCAAGTATTTGCTGCTATTAAAAATATCCGTGTTTTAATTAAATATACTTTACTTTACTACGATTGCATTTTTGCATTTAAACCAAGTTTTTATATTTTATCTTAAATTTTCATGGATATTATTAGTTATATCGCAGATTTTATAAACATTTACCAATTATTCTGATAAGAATCCAAGTTATTGCGTGGTTGTTGAGTTTATTATGTTATAAAATTCTAAATTATTTAATCGATAAAAATAAACTCAAGTTCTGATGGTTTAAAACGTATTTTTTATTAACGCTAGATCAAATCAAAAAACGTAGATAACATAGGCTGAACTTCATTCATAAATAAATACATTTGAATTCTTTTTTCACAAAATACCATACTTAATCAATAGGTCACAAAATACCGTAAATACCGTAATCAATATTTAGAACGTAAAAAATAATAAATTAAATTGCAAGTAGGTAATTTAAGAAAATAATTTATCAACTAAGTAAGTACTTATATTTAATCTATACTAATAAAGCTGAATCTGAAGAGTTTGTTTGTTTGTTTGAACGCGATAAACTCAGAAACTACTGGACCGAATCAAAACATTCTTTTTGTGTTGGATAGTCCATTTATCGAGGAAGGCTTATGGCTATATTTTATCCCAATACTCCCTCGCGAACGGGTACCATGCGGGTAAAACCGCGAGGATCCGCTAGTTAACAATATAACGTGAATCTTATTTCAACAAGTTTTTATCTGAAGCTCTATGTTATAAGATTTAAATGCAATTTGATCTTATTTACAATCTATTTACAATAAAGGATTAAAACCTCATTGTTCTAAAGAAGATTAAGAAAAAAAAATATAATTGAACACTCAAAAACCATAACCAAAAAGTTAACTGTAACCCTAGCATGAAAAACTCTCATTATCGTGATCGTATCGAATAATATTGTAAATAAGTAATTATAAAGAACCAGAGCAGCACCTCTTTCGGTCGTCTAAGGAACTTACATTCAATAGATATTAGTCAAAGGGTAGGGTGAGTTTTAAGATGGGTCTGTATGGCCAAATCATAAACTATAAAAAAACGAAAGTGTTCAAAGGAGTCGTGAGCTCGATTTTTGCTCGATTTTCATATTTTAAAAAAATCTGTTACTTTGATCGGGAATCAAAGCACTTGATTTTGTTAAAAAAACATGTATAAGAAAACGCATAAACTTGTGCATTCATGAAAATGGTTTGTGAACATTTAATTAATTAACTGATAAGTAGTAATTAAAATAAAAGAAAATGTTTTAGTAAAACTATTTTCTTTCATTTCCACATTCCTGTGCAAGACTTGATCCTCATTAGCCAAATCGATTGGTACAATAATACATGATGATATTTTTTTAACAAAATCAAGGGGTTTGATTCCCGGTCAAAGTAACAAACTTTTCAAAAACGTTTTAATTTTTTTTTAAATATGCAGTTTTTGTTTTCTCGAAAATCGAGCTCACGACTCCTTTGAACAGTTTTCGTTATTTCTCATACTTTAATGACTTGGCCATACAGACAGACCCATCTCAAAAACTCACCCTGTATAGTCAAACCATTTTGATATTTTGACCACAGCAGTTTGACGGATGGTACAGTTTATAGTGCGACAACGTTTTAATGTCATTTTGCTGTCAAGCTTATGTCCAACCATAGGGCTGCTGCCAGCTGATGGTTTTAGAAGTCGGGGCCGGTTAAATTGCTACAAAAAGAAGAAAAATACATAGTGCCCCTGTCACCAGAATAGAAAAGATTTTCGATCTTATCTTTACCTTCAAAACTAATTACCTAGCCTGCTAAAACGTATCGTCATGACATGACAATCTTATGTTACTTGACTGACTAGCCTAATCCTGCTTATTTTAAGGGGGCGTGGATTCGATTTCCACCTGCGACAAAGATTTGGTGGTGGTCATTAGTGTAACACAAGTGTTAAAAACTCTTGCGATACTGACCGACTGACAGACAACGCACAGTCGAAACTTCTGGGCGCAAGAATCTGAAATTTGGCATGTACCTATGTTCCTTGGGAAGAGTAGGGGGAGCAATAAGAGAGAATTCCACGCAGACGAATTCGGGTGGGGAGCACTAGTTAATAATATGATAGTGGTATAATACTATTTCGATTACCTTAACGACAGTTATCGTAGATACTACGGCTACCTATTGTTCTTTTCGGCCAGTATGCAGCTATAAAAATGTTAAACTTACAAACTTTTAAGTAAGTATTCAGCGAGATTCCTTCGAAATTTCAAACGTTAAAATCAAACTATACGCATTCCAATTTCAAAAGCCCATTAAAATAAGCGATACACAAATTGAAAATTATATCGTTGACACGACTTTATCTTTTACCTTTCAACATAATTCGAGTTTGGGTGTTTCTTTTGTGTTTTTTTATTATGTTATCTTTTTACACGCGGTTGTACACTGGCGGGCAAATCCTCAGGTATACATCATGCGAATGTTTAATATTAAACAAAGGTTAAACGGACAATAAGAAACGCTGTTGTTATAAACAAGCGACAATGTTCTGTTCTGATTGTTAACATTGTAAGTATACATTAGTTTCGTTATTATTTTGTTTTAGAGCTTCAGTAACTTTATATTGAGGAACCCGTGGCTTAGGTAGTAGAAAACGCGCTTGGCCTGCAATCGTTGAAGTTAAGCAACTTTCGCAATGGTCGGTCACGGGATGGGTGACCAAAAATGTATCGTCTCGAGCTCCTCCGTGCTTCGGAAGGCATGCAAAGCCGTTGAGCCTGGATGCGTTTGCAGTCGTTAATACCCACTAATCCGCATTGGACCCGCGTGGTTGGTCATGGTCCATTCTCCTTATCCATCCATAAGGAAGGCCTGTATCCCAGCTTTGGCGACTTATAATGGCTGATGATGAACTTTATATCATTCGTATGATGCTTAATAAAAGAGCCTTCCACCTGTTGCGTAGACTGTGTGGACTTGATGATGATATCCCGCGGGAATGTGATATTTTTCCGGGATAAAAAGTAGCCTATGTCATTATCTAGCTCCCAAGCTACCCCCATACCAAAAATCACGTTGATCCGTTGCTCCGATTTTACGTGAAAGACTGACAAACTCATAAACAAATAAACATACCTTCGCATTTATAATATTAGCCTTCCGCCCGCGTGTTCTACTCGACTTTATCCCACGGGAATGTGAAATTTTTCCGGGATAAAAAGTAGCCTATATTACCATCCAGCTCTCAAACTATCCAGATACCAAAACAATGTATGTGATGGTGTCCATATATTTTTTTTATTTCTTTGTGTGTAGAATAACTCTTACAAATTATCAATCTATCTTTTCTATTACATGTTTTTTATACTTAGGTAATTTTTTTTTACTGTCATCATAATACTTAAAAGTTTTTCAAGTCACAAATTTCAGAACGTAAAAAAGTACAAACTTTATAAGTTCTCTTCTTTTTCGTATTCCGTTAAAGGTCATAGGTTGTGCGTCGAACACGAGTGCGGGTTCGATTCTGTCTGAGCAGCATAATATGTCAGATAATAAAAGATACAAAATTGAATATTACTTCTTATTGTACTCACAAAAAAAGTACAACAGTAAACTTACACAGTAAATTACTTCTTTGTTTAACTATAAAAATATCGACTTTAAGACAGCCATTGCGATACAATTTCTTATGAGAAAAAATCGACTCTTCTCAGAACTAGCTCCGATGGGACTCGAACCCACGACCTTTCACTGTCCGGGCGATTGTTCTAAACACTGAGATACGGAGTCGCTGGGATTTGCGTTGTAAATGCAAAATAATAATAATATATCTCTTATTGTTTTGGAAAAGCATAGAAAGGACCATGCAAATAATTGTATGTGCAATGTTGCCTATGGTCCCCATCCACTAACAGATTTCAAACGTATCTCAGTTAATGTGTCTTGCCACGCTGATCACTATTTTAATAATTAATAGTCTATTTTAAAACACAAATCAAAATAAAAAAAGAACCTTCTTAAACATTTACCTCTGAGCTAACGAATCTGTAGCTCAGCGGTCAAAGCTTTATACCAAACATTGAAAGAAACGAGTCGATTTACTGTCCATATTTCATTTTCAATAATAATAATAATTGAGAAACAACTAAAAAATACTAAAATACTGAAATGCACGCAAAGTGTCCATTTCAGTATTTTTAGGTGCTACTTAATATTTTGTGGGTTAGATTGTTCGATCATATTATTATAAAGTTAGGTTAGTCCATTAATAATTACAACCCCTTATAATTTAATAACTTATTTTCAAACGTCGAAGTAATATTATTTTTTAATCTTATTTTCAAACATTAAAGTAGGTAATATTATAGAAAAATGGAAAACAAAGTATTTAGAAAAATTGCATTGTGAATGCAAAAAACTAAAAATTAAAATAACTAGGTAATATTATTTATTATTTGAATGCATTTGTTTCGCTTTTCTCTCCTTTTGAAGTAAAATTTTGGCACCAAGTTAATCGAGTAAAATTTCTCGGTAAATTTTGCTGGAGTAGGTCTATGTCTATGGCTACTAGGTTTAGTAAGTATATGAAGTAAGTAGGCTTTGCTATAATTTTGCTAAACTATACCGAAGGATTGCCTTTGACGACCGATTTGGGGCGAGGGTACGGCGGATATTCAATATTCAATAAATATTAGACCTTATTCACGGGAACTTGTCTGATTCCTGATTCTTATCTGATTTTTAGAAAATAGGCAATTGGACATATTTAGAAGAAATAAAATCGATTGGCGGCGCTAGTTGTTTCATGTCAGCCCCTTAATGAAAACTACTTATGAGCTAGATAATTTGATGTGTGTGATTGTAAGAGATTTATTATTAATTTTACTAACTTTAACAGTTTTTTTTATATAGTTCAGTTGTGTACCTACTCAATTTATGTAGTTAAAACTCTAAAAAAACCACTCAAAATATCATAAGGTTAGGAGCAATAATCATAAATTAATATAGTCTTACTAATAAGTAAATATTAGAAATGCGAAAGTTCGGATACTTAGATAATATGTCAATCACGGCGAAACAACAGGATCAGCATGAAATTTTTCTCAAAAGTGGATTATGGTCTAAATAGCATACCTAAGCCTACAGAAAATTATCTAGGCCCGGGAAATTATCTAGTTCTCTTTTTTATCAATAACGGGATAGCAGCCTTCATCACACTAAGGTTTTTATAAACATTTCTGGATTTTGTAAAAATATTAATTTGTGATTTTACTTTTAGGTTTTTAGTTTTATTTTGGAGTAAGTATAAAGAATATATTATGATATTGCTGTGGATTTGGTGTTTTATTCACCACCCAGCCACAACAGAGTACTTAATAGGCTCTAATACAGTGAAGTAAAACGTAGTGATTACTTGCTTAGTGCAGTGGAGCAAACGATGTTACCCAAACAGTCTTGACGGGTTTTTTTTAGTACAAAATGCAATAATAAAATTATGAAACACTTATTAATTCATAGTAAATCCGTGTTTTCAATATTACAAAATGGATAATGAATGTAAACATACATCTTTCTTATTTTTAAAAGCATTTCTTAGATAAAGTGACATAATCAAAATTGTTCACTAAAACCTTTTGCTTAGTTGTACCTTAGTTGTACTTAAAACAAAAAAGCTCTATAATTTTTTAAGCAAACCAACACTTGAATTTGGAATAACGTAAATATTATCGTTAGAGTAATACAAGAAGTTTGTCATCTGATCGCTTGAAGCGGTGACGTCACGCTTCAGCGGTCCCCGAATCAGTCGTATAAAATGACTCAATTTACTAGCCAATTATGTACTCTATTAACATTAGGGTATTTTACTGTTGTTGAAATGTAGATATTTAATTTGTAAAGTAATAAAAATATAACATTTAAAGAATACTAAATGTGAAAAAATAATTTAAATCTGTTTTATAGCAAGCAAATTGTTATAAGCTGTTTAATTTTGACTATAACTGTCTCTTTCTAAAATAAAATCTTCTAAGAATGGCGAGACTATGACGCTACTGATTTGGTGACGTTACAAAGATAGCCGTTCTCTCCTTATCTAATTCGAAAGTTTGATGTCCTAAAACTTTGAAAATATTCAAGATACTTAATTCAAAATATTTTTTTTTTGTGTAGCAATTTTTTCGAAGAACATTTTAAGTAAATTTGAAAAGTATGAGTAAATGACCCTATTTCAATGCTAAAACTAACAAATAAGGCATTCACCTCAGCTATTTATCAATACTGGCGCACATGCCTTTCTGGAGAATGGGCCATGCATGACCCACCACGCGGGCTCAATACGGATTGGTTGGTATTAACGACTGCAAACGAAGCCGGGACCAAAGGCTTCACGTGCCTTCTAAGCATGGAGGAGCTCGAGATAATACATTTTTGGCCACCCATCCCGTGACCGACAATTTCCGAAGTTACTTTAACCCCTATTTCACGGACTCCTTAATGACATGAATAAGTTGTTTTACTTAAAGAATTTGTTAAACAATAAATTTTAGAGAATAAGAATTTGTTAATAAAGTGGGGGTAATTGTCTAACTCAACATCTATCGCAATCGCATTCAGTTTGAAAGATATTGCACGGTCATTGCTGCTTTTGACAACTAAAACTTTGTCAACTTTCTTCAACAACAAGTGATGGATACATGATGGATGTCAAACTGAAAGCGATTGCGATTGATGTTGAATTAGACAATTACCCCCCTGTTCTAATACCTACTTAGTTTCAGTGGTAAGTAAAAATTGAGATAATGGGTAGGTCTGAAGTATAAAAAAAAACTTTTGTTTCCTCAAAAACCTCTAAAAGCTTTGATAATTTTCGCATAAGATACGATTTACAAAATTATTACTAGTTTTACGATTTAATTATTAGAATTTTGTTTCTTAAGCTAGACTGATTAAATATATTATTTTTTTTATAGCAAAAATTGTAAAACTTTAATGAAGCTAAAGTAACAAATTAAATTTATTATTTAACGTAATCTACTTAATAATTCAGAATAATTTACGGTTTAACAATTCACTAAAATATGTAAGTCTGTTGAATGAAATGTTTTAAATTACATTAACTTAGAGTTTATCGCAAAAGCTGCTTCTTCAAATAAAAGAAAAAAAAACATAGGATAAATAAATAGAAAAGAAACCTCCAGCGGCCCTGCAATTAGATTTTCGGAAAGAATAGGGTTGGTGGTTGTTTTTCTATCACAAGTTTTCCTATAGGTACTTAGAGAGTTGCGTTTGAAATCTTAACCCTTGACTGACATCGTGTGGTAAATTCCCACCCCAGCCGCTCACGTAAACTCAAATATTTTCTTTTCCAAAAAAGTTAACCGCTTTTCCTTTTGATTATTTTCAGTTCAGCGTGCGTGTTTGAGCCTCAACAACTATGTTCGTTGAGGAATAACATAACAAAAAAGTGTAATGTGATAGTTACAACAGAACTTTGATTGAGCACCTTATTTACAAAGCTTTTAAAGAGTCTACTTTGAGCTTGAACTTTCAGTAGCAAAATGCTTTCATTCCATCATAGAAATCAAGACTGTTTCTTGTATTTTAGCTATATTTTTCTCAAGAGTTAGTCTCAAAGTTCAAGTATAAATAATACGACTAAAAGTGTTCAAGCCAATATAACATATCAAAACTCTTTGCGCCCACGCAAAACCTCATTGTAGGTGGTCAATATTTAAAATCTTTCTAGAAAAAATGAAACAATTGACTATCATTGTAGCGATTATGTAAAATGTGTTTGTTAAGTTGGAAAATATAATATCATTAATTTAGAACCAATGTTTTACACACAAATAGTGTGTACAAAAAGCTAAATAATTATTACAACAAAACGTGCTGATAATAATAGAAATAAATATACGTGTGACAGTTCTAAGAATTTTTTTTGGTCTTGAATATATTTTTAAGAAGTTATTAAGTTAATTTATAGAGTTGCTCCTACAGAAAACGTAGCGTAAACTAAGCGAAAATAAGATCGTTTAGCTCTGCATATGCGGTGAACACTACGGAACCTAATAAATAGTTCGAGGTTTGAATCGAACTATGTAAAGACACTAAAAGAAGCTTATCGCTTAGCTTCAGTCATAAATCTATGAGCTTTAATTATACAACTCTATTTTTTAGGTGTTTATGATGTTAAGCACGTGAAATCAAAATCCTATTTTAGATAGACTTCTTTGGTCTAATATACATGTTGTTTATCTAAATAGAGATTTTATTGAGCTTTTACTTATAAGGCAGCCATGTCAGTGCAATAACTTAAAAGTAATTTGATAACCTTTCTCTAATTATTCTTATTAATTAATATTTATACTAATGCACTATTTCTATAAGAGCCGTTAGATATTATTCTTGGAATAGTATATCATACTTCATACTAATATTATAAATGTGAAAGTTTAGATGTTTGTATGTTTGTTACTCAATCACGCCAAAACGGCTGAACGGATTTGGCTGAAATTTGGGACACAGATACTTTGTAGCCTGGAGAGGAACATAGGCTACTTTTTATCCCAAAAAAATATCACATTCTCGAGGGATAACGTCGTGTAGTCCACGCGGGCGAAGCCGCGGGAGAAAAGCTAGTTATTGAATAAAAGAAAAATAATGCGACAGAATTAATAATTATTTTTACTTCCATGTTACAATATGTTATGACGAGACACATAATACTTTTTTTTGCAAAACAAAATATTATTAATCATTGCCAAATACCGTTTAAAAGATCATAAATAAATTTAAGCTGCAAGTATTAAAAATATTTATAGAAACTATTAATTTAATCAAATAATTTCCATGATCTAAAACTAAAATAATAACCAATGCATTTTGAATCAGATGTAAATACTTAACTTATCTCCAATAAACTATCAGATAATTGGTACTGTTCTTAATTATTATTAAAATTAGCAAACACTTACCTTAGTCTAGAACATCCAAATTCTAAAGAAATATTACAGCAAACTAATCACACAGTGTCACTTATTGTGTTTATCACCAAATGTCACACACACATACATAAAAAGCACTTCAGGTTCAATCACAGTTCTCAAAAACAAAAGTTCTTTGTACTAAAACTCCTATTTACAGCCTGAAAAAAAAGTTGTAAGTCAATTGTCAAAGCGCGCGGGAAAATTCGAAAAAGTTTCTATTCCAAAAAAACGTCCAATTCACGAAAACGCGGTATAGTCGCGCGCGCAATCCACACGCGACTGAAAAAAAATTGCTACATCTGCGTAAGACTCGGAAACTAAATCAAAATACTGGCTAGGAGAGGGACGAGTCAAGCAAGGCCCCACCCAACCCCCACCCATTCGCCGATACGCAAAAACATTCATAAAAACGGCGCGACTCCTCCGCGAAAATTCTAAATTGTTTATATCGAGACAAATAATGTAAACCAAAACGCTGCCATCTCGACAAAGCCCTAGATAAAGCAAAACATTAAACAATTAAAGAGTCACACAATAGAATTCCGACAATGTCGAAATATTTAAAACAATACACGGTTTAATTTGTACGAATCATAATAATAAACACTGGTTGGTTGCGGTTGTTATCGAATAAAATGGCTGCGTTCGATATTTGACATTTTAAAAATATTCAAATATATATATTTTTTTTAATTAGAGCCGTCTGTTTTTTTGGGTTTGGGGATCGAGTTTTCCCGCGCTCCTGTGATTTGAACGTAGAACGTACGTGTCCGTGGGCGACCGCACGCCGCAGCCACTCGGCCACGAATACGGAGGTTCGCTCGCTCGCAAGATACGCGCTCGCTTTTTTTTCCGCTAAAAAACTCAGGAGAGGGTGCTTTGGGGTTAAAGTGAGATGTATAGTCACTTTATGTAGAGCATTTTCAATGCATTTGCTTGGCGTTTGCGTTCACCTTTGGCTTCCAACGTTGTGGAGATCGGTTTTAAGTCAGCTGTTTTGTGTTCGTTTGTTGTATTCTAAATGAAATAGGTAATAAAAAAATGTACCTATGATAGAACTTTGTAAAGAGATTTATTTTAAGGTTATTAGTTATTCCTTTAAATAATTATTGTTATTGTGTCTTAGAATTTTTCGTCTTAGAAATTATTCTTAGAAAGCTTCAATGAACAGCTGTAATGTTAATATAGCTGCAAAAATATATTTATTGAGTTGATCTCTAAACGAAGTAGTATTAAAGTCCCAACCATTTTGAAACAAAAATATAAGGAAGGGTACTTACTTAAATATTTTTTCTCATTAAATTTTACCTACTAATATTATAAATTAGATTAGATATTTTTTTTGTATTTTTGTATGGATATAGTGAAAACTACTGGACCGATTTAAAAATTCTTTCACCGTTAGAAAGCTGCATTTTTTCTTAGTTACATAAAAAAGCTTAAAAAACGCAAAAGCTCCTTGTCCAGATCAAATAACGATCGTCATGATCATAACTTCCTTAGCTAATTCGGTAAAATTAGAAAAGCTCGCAGAATTATACAATATGATTTTAAGAACTAAAAACCATACCCTTCAATGGACAAAGAACATTAGAATAATAATGTGTAGTAAATACTACAAAAAAAGGTAAAAGAAATGTCATTGAAAACTTCTGGCCATAAGCCTCATGTCAAACATCTACAAAATATTTTCTAAACAGACTAACAAGAACTATGGGTAAAAAACATTCTATTTAACAGGCTGTATTAGAGCGGGATTCTCAACTATTGATCAAATGCACGTAATTAAACAAAGGCGTGAAAGTGTCAATATGGTAAGGTTTTGTATATCGCATTCGTATATTAAGGTTTTACAAAAATATAAAGCCAATCGCAAATAAAACTACAAACAACTGGTGAAGAGTTTTCTATTGATAAAGGGGCAAGACAAGGCGAACCATCATCCCCAAAACTATTCTCTTGTCTTAGAAAGCCATAAAAATTTTGCCATAAATTTTAATATCAATGACAAGCACCTTAATCAAAGATTTGCTGATGGCCTCTTCCTGATATTAGATAACGCCAGTAAGCTGGCATCCCTCTTTTATATTAACGCTATTTTCAGTTTCCGAAAATAGGGATTTTCGGAAAATATAGAGTTTAAAAGGGAAATTTCTTTAAAAAATTGAAGCTTATCTTATTCCTACCGAGAGACTTAAGACATTGAACTTAATGTACCGTTAACTTGAAAGAAAAAGCATAAAATAGACAGTTTTGTCTGCAATTAAGCTCTTAAAAGTGTTCATAAGTGTCAAATTTGTTTTTTCCACATACCTTATTAAAAGATAACCACTCATTATAGTCATTAAGTTCATATTTTTCACTGTTTGACACCTTTTATATCACCTGCGGGAATCAGGAATGTCACACATGCGTTTTAAATACTAATAACATCATTAAAACAATAAAATGGAAATGCCTATTAGAGTATACTGAACTTAGAGGGAAAAAAACATAAATACTGACTATTTCTTGCATGAGAGGTCCCGTACTCATATTTTTAAGGAGCAATTTACGATAGATTATAATAAATAAATAATAAATAACTTCTTACATTCACACCAATTATCTAAGCCCATGTTAATTTCATTAAGAAACTGTATCATGGAAAACTTGATAACGGATAAATATATACTTAAATACTTTTTGTTTGTAAATACATACTTAATATACATAGTTAACACCCAGACCAAGACAAATAGACATGTTCATGCACACAAATATTTGTCTTGTTCGGGAATCGAACCCGAGACCACTGGCGCAGAAGGTGGGTAGCCTACCCCTGCGCCAAATCGGTCGTCAAAAAAAAATATAGATATAGAATAGATTACCTACTTCCTAACCAGGGACCTTACTCTGGATCACAAAATACCGAAGTAGCCCCGCCTCTTTCAATGGATTCTGTCCTGACTATACTGAGTGATATAGAGTGAGAGGAACGGGTATACCGAAGTTTCGGATTTTGCGTTTCTTCTTGCGTTGGACCCAGAGGTCCCACACACAGTGGGGGATTCTTGTGTTCAGTTTGGTTGGTGGTAGGGTAGGTAGGAGTTATTGGAGGAGAGACCGCCTGGCTAGGGGCTGTCCATTAATCATGTGAGGCCGAAAGAGGGAAGGGCGGGGGGGGGGGGGGGTCGTCATCACTTAACATGATGGAGAAGGTTAAGCGTTACCCCGTTTTGTGGATTTAAAACAAACGAATACCTACTTCTTTTTTATTTAATGCTTAGTTTACATTGCTGGTTTTTTTTTATAAGTAAAAGAACTACCAGTATCATATTATTAACTAGCGCTCCGTCGTGACTTCGTCTGCGTGGACCCCCTTTTTCCCCCTTAGAGGGGGGATTTTCAAAAGTCCTCTCTTAGCGCTCCCATACACTCCCCAAGGAACATCATGCAAAGCTTTTTGCGCCAAGTAGTTTCGGCTGTGCGTTGTCTGTCAGTCAGTCAGTAACGCAAGAGTTTTATATATATGTCGCAGGGATTTTGTCAAAGTCGTGATATTATAATTCCACTAGTGAAATTATAATTTCACGTGATATTATGAATAGACAGTACGAGACAGTATGCACACGGCTGCGAGCCTCGGAAGTCCTGTAGAACACGTGATAGGTTAGAAATTTCGTGGTTATTTTTTTTATTAATACAAAAATACTGTCTATTCATAATTTAGCTAGTGGAATTATAATATCACATGAAATTATAATTTCACTAGTGGAATTATAATATCACGACTTTGACAAAATCCCTGCGACATAGGTATTATATAGATTGATTGATTTGATTTCTAGTTGCATAATAGATATTTGTGATACACTAATGACCACCACATGAATCCTTGTCCCTGGTGGAAATCGAATCCACGACCCCTAAAATAAGCAGGATTAGGCTAGTCAGTCAAGTGACATATAAGATTTTCATGACGTTACGTTTTAGCAGGTTAGGTAAATATTAGTTTTGAGGGTAAAGAAAGTGCTTACAGTTGCGAAAGTTTGTGAGTATGGATGTATGTTTGTTGCTCTTTCGCGCAAAAACTACTGAAAGGATCTGGATGAAATTTGCAACAGAGATAGATTAAAGGCTGGACTAACACATAGGCTACTTTTTATCCTGATACTCCCACGGGAACGGGTAATACGCGCGTGAAACCGCGGGCGGCCGCTAATTTATTAGTAAAATAAAATAATTTATTTGGTTCCAGAAAATACTTGTGATACCTTATCGGCCGCCCGCGGTTTCACCCGCGTGGTACCCGTTCCCGTGGGAATATCGGTATAAAAAGTAGAGGTAAGATACTTTGATTGTGTACCCGTGGCTCAGTGGTACGCGCGCTCGGCCTGCGATTTCGCAATGGCCCGGTCACGGGGTCTGTAACCAAAAAATTATTAGGAATCTCAAGCTCCTCCGCGCTTTAGAAGGAACGATAAGCTGTTGGTCCCTGCTGCATTTGCAGTCGTTAATACTCACTAATCCGCATTGGTACCATACCGGACGGACGACGTTCCGTGGGCAGGCCCTCTACAAGGTGGACCGAACGCGACGATCTAGACAAGGTCGCGAGAAGCCGCTGGATGCGGGCAGCGCAGGACGAATCGTTGTGGAGATTCTTGGGGGAGACTTATGCCCAGCAGTGGGCGTAGTTCGGCTGACATTATGAATCCGCATGGGCCCGTGTTGGTGATACGTGGCTCACTCTCCTTCTCCTTATCAGTCCTTAAGGAATGCCTGTGCCCCAGGAGTGGCCACATTAAATGATGATGAATATCAACTACTTACAATTAAACATAACAAAGTTCATCAAAGCTGGCTCCAGCACTCACAATGCGGCTGCCAAACTATGCCGACGGCTATAAATCCGATTTCATTTTCCCGGAGCGCGGGCGCGGCCCGTGTCTGTCCCGCGTTCGATTCCCGCCGCGCGAAATGTCACTGTTTATTTTTGTAGGCGCGCTTCATTTGTTTGTGCATTTGTCAACGTTTCAGCAGAGTAACGTCACCATTGTGTAACGCTTTGCGCGGGACTTTTTGGTGCGAATTTGGTTATGCAGCCATTTTATTTTTTGCAACTTCTCACAAACTTAGTTACTTACTAGGATGTTTTTTTGCAATTTCATTTTAAATCGGTATTGTGGACTGGTGTAATTTTGTGTTTTTACGCAGTTTCAGTTTTTAAATTTTTGTTAGGTACTAAATTTGCTGAATTTATTACTTAATACTTTTTTTTAAGTAATATTTAATTGTCCTCTGAAAGGGGGCAAGGCTTTTTTCTTAAATTCATTACTTATAAGCTATCTCGGATAATTTTGGTACTGAAAAGGTTAACTCGATCTTAATACAGTACCAAAAAATGCGCCATGTGACAGCTGAAGAAAATAACGCCACAAAAGATTAGCCTTTTGTATCTTAATTTATTATTAACAAAACTAACCCTCCAAAAAATTCGTGAACAATTCCAAGTTAATTAATAAATAAAACATCTGAAATAGTAAGTAATTTTAAGTAAAACTGTAAATTATAGCGTTGGCGGCTACCAGCCAATGTTTTTCACGGTTGGCCAGCGTTGGTGGGCGGGGCTTACACACTTTTCAATTTTAGCGGCGAATGAAAATAGACGTAATGCCAACGTACTTCACAATTTGTTGTTTGAATAGCTTTTAATGCAATTTGGTATCAGCTTATTTGTTCTGTCGGTTTATGTTTATTAAAAGAACAACCGCATAGTTTCTGAATATTTAAATACTAGCCTTCCGCCCGCGGCGTCGCCCGCGTGGACTACACGACGTTATCCCGCGGGAATGTTATATTTTTCCGGGATGAAAAGTAGCCTATGTTACCATCCAGCTCCTAAACTATCTTCGTACCAAAAATCACGTCGTTCCGTTGCTCCGTTTTGACGTGGAAGGCGGACAAACAAACAAATAAACAAACACACTTTCACATTATTTTATAATGTAATGAATTTCGCGCTATTTCCGAAATATTCAAGATGGCGGGTTGAAATTTGACATACGTCATCTTGACACATGTAAAATTAATCGAGGGGCGTTACACACTAGAATAGCACATAGAAGTTATACAAATATTTAACGAAAATTCACGATCATTTACAAACACTCGTCGAAAGGTCGAAATTCTCGTAATTTCAAGAAGAGATGATGTCAAATGACCAAAGAGATCTTGCCATCTGATGCAACTGGATTTCTTTCTTTGGGGCTACGTCAATGATAAAGTCAACGCCAACGATCCACAAAACATAGACAATATAGACAAAATATTCGCAGAGTTATTGGTGAAATAAGTAGCAAAATGTCTGAAATTAGCAGCGAAATGTGTGAAAGTGTCATGAAAAACTTGCACACAGCAAAAATGCCCGTGGCGGCCATTTAGTAGATATTCTATTCAGATAAAATTGTACAAGTCTCTTCTTTAAAATAAAATAAAACTACGTAGAAATTCCAATCCATTTGCGTTTTATTGAGACAAATCATCCTTTACCTACTTTTGGGACACCCGTTAGATAGCCGCTTGTCTACTGGGGCTGATCAGATTTAGTCCATCAGTTCTAGTTGCATTCCCCTCGCTATAAAAAAGTTCTAAGTATAAATTCTAAGCGTCCTTGTATTCTATCAAGTAACTACAGGGTGTTAGGGGCACCGTTGCAAAAACTTTAACCATGGCTTCAGACAGACCATCATGCTAATATTTTTTTCATTTCCGACAAAAAATCTTGCTGTGCGTAGTTCAGCATGATGGCCTGAAGCCATGGTTAAAGTTTTTGCAACGTTGCCCCTAACACCCTGTATAAATTACTGATCACAGGGAAATACCCCTTAAGGGTTTCGTTAGATTAAAACTTAATGTTATTGTGAGGATTATTTGTGAGTTTTTCTCGTTCTCCTTCGAAAGTTTCGTAAAGTCTTGACTTCCTTGCTGATCTTACATTGAACTGAAAATGAAGTGTTAGAAAAAGTCGACCCGTCTCACAACTAGCTTAACCACCTTTGTGGTCTAGTGGTTCACATCACCGATTTCAGACCCAGAGGTCCCGGGTTCGATTCCCAGTGGGGGTATTGTAATCGGTTTGGTTGGTGGTAGGACATGTCCTTAGCTCGCCTGGCTAGCTACCACCATATTATCTAAGTCTGACGCCATAACAATGATGTTTTAAGCATTATTGTGTTCCGGCAGTTTGAGATAAAATAACCAGTTCCTGAGTGATTGAGGATCCGGGAGTTAGTGCGCTTCCATCTTTAGCCTTATTACCACTTAACATCAGGTGTGATGAAGGCTAAGTGTTACCCCGTTGTAGATTAAAAAAAATCCAATGGGACTCAAACCCACGATCTTTCACTGTCGGGCAAATACTCTAACCCTGAGCTACAGAGTCATTCCTCAGCAGCTCAGTGGTTCACCAGCCTCAAGAATAGAAGTAAGAAGTGGTTAATCGAATTTGTTCCCTGGGGGCCGATTCTGCTAACGTTAAGTCATAATCGTGTCTCAATCGAGTTTCAATTGTAGTTTTTTTTTACACACTAGTTAAGTATAAGAATTATGACAGTATGATGTGATGTGAATGTAGTGTGTGGTGCGACTATCAGTAGTATTGTGAAAAAAGTACACATTTCTCGTAACTAGTGTGTAAAATAGCACTACTGAACTGCAATTGAAACACGATTGAGACACGATTATGACTTAACGTTAGCAGAATCGGCCCCCTGATTGTACTTACATAAATATTTGATAATACTAAACAGTCGCCATGTTAATATTCATCCTACTACTGTGCCAGTAGCTAGACGCGTATAATCGTCGGGTCCCAGAAACCGTCTTCGTGTCAGACAGACGGACAGACGTGACGACATTAGCACTTGCACCATGTAGCCTGCATAATTAATACTGTCCTTCCGAGATTGGATTATAACTCAGTCTGCGACGGTAATATAAAATTTATTGATAAATATTTGGATAATATTACTGTCTGAGACTCGGCCAATACTTTGGTTATTGCAATACCTATATATAAATACCGATAGACTGGGGTTACTTTCGGAAAAAATTGAGCTACTTTGATAATTTATAATGTAGTATAAAAACAGTATTATTCCTAATTAAGTAAAAAATGGGAATACTATCTATAGATATATTTAGGCTACCATAGGTCAGTTGAAAAAAAAAATTGGAAAAAATAATAATTTTGTCAAAGAAGCGTTGTTAAGGCGCTACTCGGAAAAAGTATGGACTCTTTGATATAAAACTAAAGGACGGTTAGAGTTGTTATAAATCTGGTAATAAGATATATATTTCTTCATACCTTTATCTAGAATCGTATAGTTTCAGAAACACGATTTTATGATTTTGGCTCGACACTTTTTATTTTAGAAAATACCTCTAAAAAATTAGAAATATCAAGATTATTCTTAAATGGGGATACATATACTATTGAAAATTGGTTTAATTAGTGGACACCAATAATATTTAGGATCGTATAGAAGCATTTTTTTAAAATCGCTATAGTTTTTGAATACGAAGTGATTTTGTGTTTTTTTTGCGTAATCGGCAAAATCGGTCTCGCTCCCGCGCGCGTCGTTTTCTCAATGCTATCTCGCTTTAGCATAATTTTTCCGAGTATCACCTTAACATACTCACCTCGAGGTGGTGGTGGTGTTATCAAAGTAAACCCGGTTTACGGTATTTAAATAAATAAGGTACACAGCTAAGTATCTATTAATATAAAAAGGAAAGATTTGTTTTCATGTTTGTAATCTATAGTAATATTATAAAGAGGAAATATTTAATTGTTTGTATGTTTGTTTGTTTGTTTGCATCGAATAGGCTTCGAAACTACTGGATCGATTTTGAAAATTCTTTGACCATTAGAAAGCTACATTCTTACCGAGTGACATAGGCTATATTTTCTCCTGGTATTCCCACGGAAACAGGTACCACGCGGGTAAAACCGCAAGGATCCGCTAGTGTAGGTATAAACTCAAAAACTACTGGACCAATTCAAAAAAATCTTTCTCCATCTGACAGCTACATTCTTCCCAAGTGACGTAGGCTATATTTTATCCCGATACTCCCACGGGAACGGGTACCACGCCGTACAATCGCGGAAAGCCACCAGTAATCATGCAAACTGAAATCGATACCAAAATATGTTACCTGAAAGGTTTTGTAATAAACCATGTTGGAAGCAGGACACCGGAACACAGAAATTGTTAAATTCTAACATCTTCATTATTTGTTCACTTTTCAGTCTACTCAACAAAATTCGAGTAAAATAAGTTTTGAAGATTACCTATTGTTAAAGAAATTTCATTTTCTTGAAGTTTTTAAAGGAAATTCTTAATTTTGATTCACAAGACCAATGTTTTTGTAAAACTCTCGTCACATTTTAGATGAGAGTTTAAACAACTGCCACTTTAAAACTTACATTCATGTAAAAAACCACGAGCCCTATAAGTAGCTTTTAGGCGGGATTCGAACCCGCGCCTCCTACTGAAAGCTACTTATAGGGCTCGTGGTTTTTTACTATCACATTTTTCCTATACTTACAAAATTGCATTGTGAATGCATAAAAATAATTTTTCCTATACTTACAAAATTGCATTGTGAATGCATAAAAATAATATAAAATCTTACATTCATGTTTCAAAACTTTCGTAAATTTCTATTTTTTTTCGAAAATATGCTTCTTTTTCCTAATACTTTGTAGGAAACTGGTAAAAATGTTAAATAAAAAATTCCATCGCTATGATTTTAGTTCTATGAGACAGAATGTTATGTTTAACTATAAATGTACCTATTGTTTTTAAAACAAATAATTTCTAAGAGCAAGTTATTTCACTGATATCTGCCTCTGAAAGGGCGTTTGTGCACTACCACTGAATTTTACCGATCCGGAAAAAAACGGATGCTTGTATTTTCATAATTAATCATTTATAATAGTATTTAATTAAATACAAGCATCCGTTTTTTTCCGGATTGGTAAAATTCAGTGGTAGTGCACAAACGCCCAAAGAAAGGCATGGTTAATATTATGTTTAAGTACAGAAGTTGTTTAAGTAGATATATTAAGATAATCCATATCTACAGATAAGATAAGGGTGACGATTAATGCTGATTAAGTTCAATGTAAATTAAGTAAAACTTATTACAACCAATGAATACACAACCCTACACAAACATATGCACGTTGACAATACAATGGAGCCAGGAAGTCCGAATTGCGCTCATGAAATTGTTGAACTTTTAATTCATTAATTCTTTGAGTTAATTGTTGGTGCATAGTTTAAACAAATAAATATTAATTTGTGGGATATTAATATGAACCTGTTTTTTTTAAATTGGAAAACATATTGAAGGATTTTCTCTTTTTGTTGTGTTAATTATGTTGGATGGATAAAGGTGTGACGTGAAGGCAACGCGAGTGGTAAAATGTATGTAGGTACTTCAGATTTTAACTTATTGTTATGCATTCATAATCATCATCATCATGTCAGCCGAACGACGCCTACTGCTGGGCAAAGGCCTCCCCCAAGGATCTCCACAACAATCGGTCCTGCGCTGCCCGCATCCAGCGGCTTCCCGCGACCTCGACTAAATCGTCGGCCCACCTTGTCGAGAACCTTTCCGCCCCAACGGCCATCGGTTCTCCGCATTATGTATCCCGCCCACTGCCACTTCAACGATGCAATCCTTCGAGCGATGGATGTTGGTTGTTTTAGTTCTCCTGCGGATCTCATCATTTCTGATTCGATCGAGTAGGGAAATACCAAGCATCTCTCTCTCCATTGTTCACTGGGTGACTTAGGCCCGAATTCTAGAACGACACTCAAGTGGTGATCTCTTCTCAAGTACAATTAGAAAGGGATGCAAATACATGCAACGAATACATTCATCCCTTGCTAACTATACTTGAGAAGAGATCTGCACTTGAGTGTCAATTCTAAAATACGGGCCTTAGAGCCTTCTTATGAGACCCATAATAATTCCATACTAACACCCATCCCGTGAACGACCATTGAGAAATTTGGTTAACTTTAGCGATCGCTGGCCGCACGCTAACCACTACAGCACGGGCTCATCATCAAGTTATAGTTCGTGGACAATTATATGACTTTTCACCTTCGTATCACACCAACACTAAGTTATTTTTGATCGAAGCTTTTCACCCTAATAACTTCTAATGTGACAAAAGTACAAAAAATACAGGTTTTTCATTT
Organism: Crambus lathoniellus; assembly: GCA_949710035.1. Classification (NCBI taxonomy): domain Eukaryota; kingdom Metazoa; phylum Arthropoda; class Insecta; order Lepidoptera; family Crambidae; genus Crambus; species Crambus lathoniellus. Next base: position 11,001,619 of record OX453323.1, on the reverse strand, counting down.
TCTAAACATCTACCCCCTTATTACAAAACGTGGACTAAAGTTAGACCTAGTTTAAAATTGATGCTATTCTGTCTTTCATTTGGAAAATGAAAGTGACAGCACCAGTTGTCCCCCTTATTACAAAACGTGGACTAAAGTTAGACCTAGTTTAAAATTGATGCTAATTCTGTCTTTCATTTGGAAAATGAAAGTGACAGCACCAGTTTAGTACCAGTATTAAACCAGGACTATTTTAGTCCACGTTTTGTAATAAGGTGGCTACTGTTTTGAACTCTTTTATTAGGTAAGTAAGTACCTATTCTAGAATAAAAAAAAATGTATGACTTTTCACCTTCGAACTAGGTGTTATTGTTGATCGAAGCTTTTCACCCTAATAACTTCTTCTAAGTATTTGATTGAATCAGGCGTCACTTGGCGGAAGTCCTTAACCATTGTGAAAAACGAAATATATGTAGCTTACTTTCGCAAAAAACACAAGCTAAGCTAAGGAAGTAAGCTAAATATATTTCGTTTTTCACAAAACTTCTTCTAATGTGACAAAAGTACAAACAATATAGGTTGTTCATTTTCTAAATATCTACTTTTTTGGACTCTCTCATTAGGTAAGTAAGTACCTATTCTAGAATTCAGAAATCAGTGACAACGATAAAACTTGATTCGACAAAACTTTAAATCGTAAGTTTTACTTCGGCATCGATATTATCGTAAAACTACATTCAAAGTTTCAATAGCGAACAAAACCGCGTGCCGGCGTAAATGCATCGCACATACAACTGTCTGCATAATAACTGCGTGTTTGAGTGTATGTCTGTGCATGTGTGTGTATGATACTATCCACACATGACTTGTTGCCAGTGTTGGGTATAAATCATACCAATGTATTTGTGATCGGGCTATGTAGGGAGGAGGTAAGGTATCGATAGAGAGGTTTATTATTAGTATCGATAAAATATTGTAATCAAGACAAAAAAATGTCGTTGGCAGCGAAATTTTAATAATTTTATTTTCCAATGTATTTTTAATAATATTTGAATAGTAATAATATTTATATTTCAAAAGTTCAATAATATTTCCAATTAATTTTCAAATTTCGTTTGTTTTAATTCACACAATTTTAAATCATTTCATTTATGAAGCATTTTAAATTTCAATTGTGGTGAGGTAGTTCTATTTCACTAAGTTCCTATAGTATTCAATAGTTTGTTGTACGATTATGCTTCTTGATCATTGAGAACACAGTGAAAGTAACATCTCGTTAGAGATGGCATTCTTATTTTTTCACTTCTATACAACTCTCTTTCTTTTATTTCTGGAAACATTTAATTCAAAGGAAATGTCCTTTAGAGTAAGGAATTACCTAACTAAAGTACTTTTTAAATTTATTACTGTTAGACCCTGGGGGCTAAATGTCTAACTGTCGTACTCAGAGACATATTTTAACTTTAATTGGCAATTAAATCTCTTTCTGTTTCTTTTTTCTCTCCAGTATAAATAAATTAGGAGAGATATTAAATTGATAATTAAATTGGCGTCTCTGAGTGAGGCAGTAACTCTCATTTATTGCGATCACTTTTAGTTTTTTTTCATTCACCACTGGCAGGCAGGCAGGTTGAAAATCATATAATTAAATTATAATTAGCGCCATAATGATAAAATTAAATGTATTATAACATTATTCGAGGCTCTATAACACGATCATCATCACTGACGTATAAAAATATCGACAAGTTATCGATCCTCTCGCCTCTTTTCCCATCCCTACCGACAATCGTGTGCCCTTATACAGACGGCGCACACCAGTGTGCGAATGCATTTCTTTCTCGTATTGTAATTTATTGGACTGTAACGAAGTTAATTATTGCGATTTTTGTATTAAACGTTGGAAATTATTTTTAGCCGCTCGCATATGCATTCGTATGGCTTTTTTACCGAGAAACGACTTGTATCCACTCGTCGATATGTGATATTAAATGTACAATAAGTTTTCTTGATACACGGAATAAAGAATGCTTCGATGTTGCCTGTTCAATGTGTTTTTTTCTGTTGTTTTAGGAATTTTCAATGCGGCTGTGGCTGTTTTATTTAGCTCTTTATAAGAGCATTAAGGCGGGCATTCCCCAAAATAGGGTATTTTAAATTATGGATTACTCGCAAATCACATGTACTTAAAACTTGGAAAAAATATATGTTATTTTACAGTTATTTATCTAGTGCTTCCGGCCGTATTTTTTCGATTGGTGATATTTTACTGTGTCAAATAAAATCCCAAACATGCGTCTAATCGTAATCTAAATATCGTATTACTTGCAGTATACTTGGTTTTAGTTAATGAAAAATATACGAAAGTAATTGTCTTTGATTAGCCGAGGGATTCCGGCCGTCATAAGTGTAAAATTTTTATTATATATTTTTAATTGAATTTTAAGTGATTTTCGATTCGCGGGGCGCTCGCGAGTTCACAGTTCACTGCCGGCTGCCGCTGCGTCCGCGTAAAGTGTATCGCGCGCGGCCGAGCAAGCGTTAGCGTGCCTATTTCGGTCGGGATTCATCGCCTTAAGAGGAGTGTGTAGTTAACGGTCTCCAATCTCGATACAAACGGCGATAACGTTTTCCACCCTCTATACCTTAAGTAACATACTATTATACAGGATACATTTTTCATCTGTGCACAAATTTTTAAGACCGACTCAGAATCGGTAAGTGAACAACTTTCTCCTAGAAACATGGGTCGAAATACGACAAAAGTTTTTGGACTTCCCGTACTAAATAGATCACGTGATCAGTCCGATTTGTATGAAGAGTCAAAATTTTTTGTCATATTTAGACCTATGTTTCTAGGAGAAAGTTGTTCATTTACCGATTCTGAAACGATCTTAAAACTTTGTGTACTGATTAAAAATTTATCCTGTAAGTATATGAATTTTCGGTATGTTGTTGAAATCCATAAGAAGTAGGGCTGTACGTTTTGTTTTTTAAACTGAAAACTTCTTTAGCGGGTTGTGCACTTTTTGTTATTAGTCAGATCGTCAGATTGTTAGACGGACACGTGACCTGATCGAAAAACTGTTACAATGTCATTAGCATACGAAGGCAAATTTCGCCATCGTTTCCAAAGTTGAGATACCTTAGCTCAGGTTAGAAAACAAGTGGCATTGAAGCCAGAAGACCTAGTTCAAATCCAGTCGGTATTTTTTATTATTTTTCTCAAATTCCTTTTTTTTGTGAAAAAGTCTAGGGAGCTCTTTTCACTTCTGCCGGCACTCCCGGAGTGCAACCCGTTGTTTTTTTTTATTATTTATCATAGATTTTGAAATATTTACACTTTAGTGATTTCATACAAAACATAAAAGTGCAAATATTTTGAAATCTACAATTTTTTTTTATTTTTTTTTTTGTTGTTGATAGGCAAGCGCTTGCCCGCTATCTCGCCTGATGGTAAGCGATGATGCGATCTAGGATGAATCGCACTTGCCTGGAAGATACCTATTCACTCGCGACTTGAAGGCCCCCAGATTGTACCTATCGGGAAACACAGACTCAGGCAAGGAGTTCCATTCAATAGCGGGGCGGATGATAAAATTTGAGGCAAACCGCTTAGTTCTTATTTTTGGAATATCCACCGAAAAACGGTGGCGCTGATTCGTACGTCTGGTCGTCCGGTGGAAGAAGGGGAACTGAATGAACGATGAATATTAAAAAAAACGAACAGTCCTAGTTCTTCTTCATTTCAACAACATATCGAAAATTCATGAAAACCTTATCGCTGTTTGTATGGAGACCGTTTGCTACACACTCCTCTTAACGGTGAGCTCTTATTTCATAATGATTCCTGTAATTTTCGACGTATCGTAGCATTCGTAACCATTTTCTCCCTTTAAAAAAGTCTTGCGTTGTGTTTTAGTTAACGAGGCATTATCTTTGGTTTTGTTGGTTGAATGTACGCGCTAACAAATCTTTAGAAGTACCTACTACTTACCGCGTAATAGTGTCTACACACGTTCCTATCCGACCTCTGATTCGGTCTGCTCCCAGACCAAATCGGAACGTGTGTAGGCAGATTTGGTCGGAGCAGACCAAATCGGAACGTGTGTAGACACTATAACTTTATGGATATGAACTTCATACGTTCTTTGGAACTCTACGTAAATTTTATAAAAAAGACTAGTGGACCCGTTGAACTTCGTTTCATCTAGGTACACAATAAAAGATTTTCATTCACCAAAGAAGTGCCTAAACACTGTGCCTGCCACAAATGTCACATATTCAAAGTAATCCAAAGCGGCTAAAACGTCAGTGATTACTTACTTACCTTCTCTTTTGGAAGCGGCCATGGAATTAATGTCAGTTTTGTTAGAAAGTCAGTTGGTATGATTTTCCATACAAACCCGCGGGATTGTGATATTTTCCGGGATAAAAAGTAGGCTATGTCACTCTCCAGCCCCAAAACTATCCCCATACCAGAAATCACGTCCGTCGTCGATCCGTTGCTTCGTTTTGACGTGAAAGACGGACAAATAAACAAACAAACAAACACACTTTCACATGATCATAATATTAGTATGGATATGGATAGCCGCTATCAGTTCCTTGTTTAGTGACGTCAGCCGGCCTAGCATGAGTGGCTTATAACGCGCGATATGATATGGTACGGCAAGTTGTCTTGCTCACCCCACTAAGGTGTAAGCAAGACGGAATGCCGTACCATATCATATCGCGTGCTATAAGCCGCTCATGCTAGGCCGGCTGGTAGTAAGTACAATAACTAAGTACTTATAGTTAGCAACGAAACAAATTAGCAAAAATATATCGAAATAAGAAATTGAAATGACGTGTATGAAGTTCATATTTATAAAGTAACGAGGTAGCCCCTTTAGATTTAAAATCATCTTTACATTTTAATTACTTATTCAATCTTTTTATCACGCTACTGTTACCTACTACACGGCGCGGAGAGTCACGGGCGTCCGTTAGTTAAATTTTCTTTTACCCAACAAAAAAATCGGTTAAGAGTAAAATAAAAAATATCCGTATATTTACTTACTTTCTTATATTTACTTTCCCAAGAAAATTAAACGTCCCTGAAGAAATGTCAGCAGAAAAAAACCTGTCGATTTCTTCAATCAAATAAACACAAAAAGATCGATTCGAAAAAAATCCTAACCGTATCAAATTTCTAAAACCTACAGGGTTAAAGCTTGGTTCACAAGTTCGAGACCTCATCATTGAATAGGGTCACATTTTTACATTTTTTTTGCAAAAAAAAAACACAAAAAGATAAAAGAACCACTTTCAAATGATCCACTTTTTAAAAAGAGATAACCCCGAAATTGATGAAATTGGGGTGAAACGTGGGAATGGCACTGGTTTAAACTTTATTATCTTTTATACAGTGGGGTTAAGACACGAATATTTCATAAATAATTCTTACCAAGGTTAATCTGTCTTGTGAAGATTTTTTTCAACTTTTGTCGCTCAGATTTATTGCATGTAATTACGAAATGTAACTACTTAATGAATAAACATGGAATCGTAACTGAATACGATATAAATCTACTTTTACAATTTATTTATTTTACTTATTTCTGAATATAACATGATCAGTAAAATACTTTTACATATTTGTATGCTCAGCATCTCATGAGGAAGTGAGTAGGTAGGTACATACAGGTGCACTTACTGAACTCACTATACCTATAGTAAACTTATTTTCTTTCTTCTTTCTTAAAAATAATATTTTATTATTTCATATAAAAATCGTTTTAATTCTTTGCAAAAAACTACATTCAACTCTAAAGATGAAGAAAGGTCTTTTCATCGAATGACCTAACAATAAAAACCTATTGACCTATTCGAACATTCCAAATCAATATACAATAACTTAACCCTTTCACCAACCACCACCGGTCGAATTGACCCTAGGTCACACAAATATCAAGTTACCGAGAAACACACATTTCTGGAATTCAATATTCGCTACAACACAATGAATGCCGTGACCTCATTGTCGAAATAGACCTAAGAAATGACCCCATGGTTGGCTCGCGCTGAATAGGTTGACTTATGACCCCAACGACCTTTTTTCCTTTTTTATTGGTCAAAGAAGGGCATCTTGCCCACAATTTGTGGACAATGGCTTCTGATTGCGTGCGACGCAATAAAAAATACAAAGAAACTGATGTAAGAAGAAAATAAGATCGAATGTGATAGTTTTGTTGGTAAAGTTGTAAATTGATACTTTTTCGTGATGGTTTTGTTTATTTGGGAAAATGAAATGATGGGTTTGCTTTATTTTAAACATTTATTCATAAATAATAAAAAACGTTGACCAGGATTCCACATTATTTCTAAAAAGTTTCAAATGTAATTTATTCAATGCTAATATTAATTATATTTTAAATTACAGAATATTTACTAATAATAAAACAAGCATTAAATAAAAAATAGTTTACAGGACACTTTACATGTAGGTAACAGTCGTTATATCAAAAAAATATTATAACTTTGTACTATAAAAAGTAACGGCGCTATCAAATATCATAAACCATTTCCAATAGCAATAAAAAATCAACAATTCCTTTATCAAAAACCGTTATTAAATCCGTCCCAAAATCTCCTACAACGGGAAGAATTCTTATAAAATTCTCAAATTACAGCAAACAGTTATAAATCAAGTCGCGAAAAATTAAGAAAAAAACTATCTCACGAGTCTCGCATCATCTGTTGCTTCCTAAAAGGGGTGAATTCGGCGATTTTTTGAACCGAACATAATACTAAACGGTACCCTCGGTTAAAAAACGCGGAAGATAGGGAAAAAGGGAGTGTTTCAAACCGTATCTAACTCTTTCCCATGGGTCTTAACCTTGGCGAACTTTTTTGTCAAAAAATAAGACACCTTTGCCATCTTTTGCGTTTTTTTGCGCGCGTCGTGTTTTTTTTATGTGAGCAGCCGTCGAGCGAGTACGGGGTCCTCTATTGTGATTGCCCCGCGCTATTATGCCCGTGTTAAGATTAAGCAGGTGGGTCAGATGTACCCCTACGGTATTTTTGGGTTAAGATTGTTAAATTAATTTTATCGCTATCTCAGATGGCGACGATTTCATTTGATATGATTATTTTTAGTACTTACCTAGTTTGATATAGGTACTATTTTGAACTGTTTATATTTTACTCTTGAGAAGTCAATCAGCCGTTATGTATTGTTACCGCATAATAATATAGGTATATATTAATTTAATATTACCCACTAATAGTGTGTATTTTCCGTGACCACGGCCGGCCCCTGTAAAGGTGCCAAAGCGTCGGAAAATAAGAAAATCTAAAAATATTTTAAAACACTGTTCAAAACTACCAATTATGTGTGCAATAACGCGTGATTAAATCTGTAAAAAGTGGTTTTATTTCAATGAACAAAATCTTTTCAGTAATAAAATTGTCAGGTGGGTACATTATTTGTTTTTTCTACAATATGAATTTAGGTAAAACAAGCTTATTTCAAAACAACAAGCAATACTTAACGAGGTACAACATTAACGAGAAGATCTTTTTACAAATTTCTTTGAAATGGGAATATTCATTAGTTCTTACGTTGGTTCCCATACCATTTCATTTAAAATCCATTTTACCTTACCAATAAACCCTTTTGAGTCCGTCACAATTTCACAGCTTGCACCGAAAACCGCAAAAGTCGCTAATGAAACGATTGCCAATACCAAATGTTCCAAAAAACTAACCAACTTCACCGAAATCGTTATTGAACAAGTATTTCTCAAAACCAAAACGAAAACTTTCGAAAACGAGCGAATAAATAAAACACGTATTCTCACCTCTACAAAACATGTCTAAGCTAAACTTGCCGCAGAATAATAACCCTTATTTAATTATTAATAAGACTGTTTCCTTTATCAAATGAGTGGCAATTACTTGTCATATTTAGCAAAAAGTTTGGTGATCGAAATAGGGCAATTATCGTGGTAAGTGGAGGCGATCTCTTGCGAATTTTCCTAAAATTACTCTGAACAAAAACGTTTGCGTTTTCGGAAATTCGTACGATGACGATTGACCAGTCGGAGTAGGGATCATTAAGTACTTTCGGGTTAAATAATTTTAATTACTTTGCCTGGTGTATAATACTCGTACTTACAAGTATTGCCGTGAGATTCGTTTATAGCCCTAGCGGTACGCTAAAAAAGCTGCAAATTGTGTTAAAAACATGAAAATCGAAACGATTGATCTTTAGGCCATACGAATAAATTTGACCCGTAGCACGAAAAAAAAAACAAGGAGAGGAGTTATGACGTCATCTTTTATTTGAATGAGATTTTTTTTCTGTATCCTATCGTGTTTTATATGAAAGGGTTTACTAAGCCGATTCTAAAAATATGTCACATCATTATAATGATATTTACACTATATTTATATTATTTTATATTATATTTCAGTCACTTGTTTTAAATTAAAATAAAAATATTTTCTAAACATACCAAATTTGTGGGCTCCTCCAGATATGACACGGTTGAATCATTATTTGTAAAATATACCTAAAATGATATGTAATAGCCTCACATCCATATTCCATACCCACGAAATCAATTTTGAAAATATTTTTTTTTTATTTTTTTTTAATATTACTAAATGTGATACAATCACAATACGTTGAAACATGTATAAAAAGTTTAATTTTAGACACTAAAGATAATAACTATGGGTTTTCCTTGAGGATCCCATTCACCGAGGATACCTACTGTCCCGGAGGACCCCGATTTCTTTTTATCTTCATGAGCTAATACTGTGTCCTCCAGGACAGGATCTTCGGGGAATGGGATTCTCAGGCAATAACCCGATAAATACTAATGAGAGAGGAGGTACAAGGTACAATATCGCAGTTTTATGCCAGCGCCATCTCTTGACCGATAGTGGAACTAATGTAATTTATGTTGACGATTTCTGAAAAGTTTACTACTACTACCTATTTAGAGACATCGTTTTATTTTTCCTGTAATCCTTACATAAACTTCTATCACACCAAATAATTTCTGAATTTTCTCTATGCAAACTTCGAAGATAAAGGCCCCCCTTTATCTCCGAAGTTACGGTAAACGGGGTACGGTATTTAAAATTTTCATCAAAAGTCGAAAATTATGTGATGTGGCCTATGAAAAAAAGACAAATTTTTTTTAGAATGTGCAAGCCTCGCTCTTTCTTAAAACCCCATAGAACCCCACTTCGAATTTTTAAGACCCCTTTTCAGTCCCTATTGCAAAAAAATATACTTAAATATTTTTATATTTCTCTCTTCTTTGCAAAATAGTTGGGCAAACGTCATCTAAAACTGTTCCTTATTTCAAGTTGATAGCATTAATAGTTCTCTAGATACCCAGCTGTGACAGACAGACTGAGTCGCACCATAACGGTTCCTTTTTACCATTTTGATGCGGAACCCTAAAAAACACCCGCAGGATAAAGCCCCGTGTAGTACACGCGGGCGAAGCTGCGGGCGGAAGGCTAGTCGATTTATAAGACGTTATCACGTCAAAAAAGAGGGCGTCTTTTAGTAATATTTGTTTCAGACTTTAGTCTGAAATAATAGTAATTGTTTAGGTATGATTCTAAAGTTAATATTTTTAACAAAGAAGTTAATTTCGCCCGAAAATAGCCTAAAATTAAAGCGCTGATTCCCGAAAATAGGGTGTTTTAAATTATGGATTACTCGCAAACCACAAGTACTGTAAATAGCTGTTAAATATATGTTATTTAACAGCTATTTATCTAGTGCTTCCGGCCGTATTTTTTCGATTAGTGATATTTTACTGTATCAAATAAAATCCCAAACATCCGTCGAATCGTAATCCAAATATCGTATTACTTGCAGTATACTTGGTTTTAGTTAATGAAAAATATACGAAAATGATTGTCTTTGATTAGCCGAGGGATTCCGAACGACATAATTTTAATTTTTTTATAAGTTAATTTTTAATTGAATTTTAAGTGATTTTCGATTCGCGTGGCGCTCGCGAGTTCACAGTTCACTGCCGGCTGCCACTGCGTCCGCGTCAAGTGTATCGAGCGCGGCCGAGCAAGTGTTAGCGTGCCTATTTCGGTCGGGAATCCTCGCCTTAACCGTCAAAAAGCGGATTGCGAAAATTCGTATCTACCTCGCAAATAATCAAAATACTTTGCACGTTAAAAATGTCAGATTTGTTTAAATATTTCAAAATTAATAACGGGGCTGGTTGGCATCCCGCTTTTTGTTGACATTCTGCGTAACAAGTTAAATTAGAAATATTTTGGCATTTGGTACCACCTCGAGGTACCACAGTAAACAGGTTATAGATATACCTACACGGTATTTTTTTTAATTATAGGTATTATTCTAATCATGGAAACAAACAACTTTTGTTATGGAAAAAAAACTGACATCTCGAAAATAAAATTAGCTGCACCATCAATGGCATTTTGATTCAATATTTTTGCACTTTTGTATGGAACAGCTGTATTTTTTTCGCGATTTCAGTTTTATTGCCATAGGTAATAAAAGTTGTTTGTTTTCATGAATGGAATAATCCCTGAAATTATGTGGGATGATAAAAAAAAATACTGAGTATTGACATTGACATGCATTAAGCTAAACGAAAATATGTTTAAATTCCGCCTCTTTTTTTGTTATCCACAACAGTGTACTCTTAGCGTTCATCACACCTTTTTTTTTTTGTTTTCGCTGTGGAAATGCGTTGCGCATTCCACTGCCGCCTGGGGAAGACGTCATGGTATGTGGGACTCCCACCCACTAAAACCACAGCGGTGTACCGTCCACGCAATGGACGAGAGCAATCGGGCCCAATGTGATAGTCACCATGCTCTCGCCCAGCGTCTGTCCCTTCGGACTCCTCTCTGACAGGTTTGCTGTCAAACCCTGGTGTGGCGCGTCGTACACTCACGCGCCTAACCTTGGGGGCCCTAACTGGACGACAGATATCCCCAATCTGCCGCCCGACCCCTACTCCAACGGGTTGCCGGCCTTCTGCCTTTGCACTACCCCGTTGGTGATACAACCGCCTCTATTGTTGTCTCGGCATCCATAGCCTCCCCTTCAGCTCTCGCCTGTGGGGGGTGTGCTGTGGGCTTCCTTGCTGCTCCACCTTTTTGTTTCCCTGTGTGGGGGTTTGGGCAGTCTTTACCCCCCAGAGGATGGTCGGCTTTCCTCCCATTCGCCGCACAGAGCACACAGTGGGGTTTAGGGGTGGAGCAGCGTTCATCACACCTGACAATAAGTGATAAAAGGCCGCAGATGGAAGTGCGTTCTAACTTGAGCTATTACGACTTTGGAAACGGTGGTGAAATTTGCCTTCGTATTCTAATGACATTGTATGTCCGTTTAACGAATTTTCGATCTGACGGTCACGTGCCCTGACACGAGTTTAACATTTTTTACCCATCACAAAAAAAGTCCACAACGTCGCTAAAAAAGTTTTCACGTCAAAAATATTTTTGCGGTTGATAACTAACTGTTTGAAGTAATTCGCAATGGGCGATTTTCTGAAAGCTCAGCCACTAGATGGCGCTGTCCCACCTATGCAGTTAGAAGGAACGGAACGTTATAAATTTTACTTTGACGCGACTTTTTTACGTAAAACGGAACGTCAGACAGATGTTATTTATTTACCTAAATCTTTAAATTTACCTATTTCGTTTCCGTTCCTCACAGTAGTACTTATTTAATATATTATTAGTTTCCTTTGGGTTTTCAAAAGTAATTAATTTAAATATGTTTCATACCAAAATATACCATAGACATGTACATACTTATTCAACGCCATCTAGTGAAGCAATTAGAAGCTTTTTTTTTTAAATGGCCTCTCAGAAAATCGCTCATTACGTCAGTCGTGATATCGTTAAAAGAATAAAGAGGATATTCTAAATCTTTACTTTTTTATCCACTACTGGGTAACAATAATCCTTTATCACACCTGATGTTAAGTGGTGATAAGACTGAAGGTGGAAGCGCACAACTCCCCGCATCCTCAATTACTGTGGAAATGGCTTTAATCTCCAACTTCCGGAAAGCAACAATGCTGAAAACATTCTTGTTATGGCGTCAGACTCAGACAAGATGGTGTAGCAGCCAGGCGGACTAAGAACGAGTCCTACCATTAAGGCGCTACTCGGAAAAATATGGATTTTTTGATATAAAACTATAGGACGGTTAGAGTTGTTACAAATCTGGTAATAAGATATATATTTCTTCATACCTTTATCTAGATTCGTATAATTTCAGAAACACGATTTTATGATTTTGCCTCGACACTTTTTATTTTCGAAAAGACCTCTACAAAATACAAAAATTCAAGATTATTCTCAAATGGGGTTACTTACACTATTGGAAATTGGTTTAATTAGTGGACACCAATAATATTTAGGATCGTATAGAAGCATTTTTTAAAAATCGCTATAGTTTTTTAATACGAAGTGATTTTGTGTTTTTTTTGCCTAATCTGCAAAATCGGTCTCGCTCCCGCGCGCGACCTTTTCTCATTGCTATCTCGCTTCAGCATGATTTTTCCGAGTATCGCCTTAATCAAACCAAATACAAGATGTAGGTACCCCACTGGAATTCGAACCCGGTACCTCTGGGTCTGATTCTGATACCGTGTTGTTTGTACCATAACACTAGAAAACAGAGGCGGTTGAAACGTTTTACAAAGAAAAAAACATTAAAGGCTCAAACAAACTAAGCTTACGTTATGCCACGTATGTGATGTTATGTCCGTCACAAGACATCGGTTTTCATAGTAAATGTATGCCCTAGAAGCACACCTATGTGTGTGACGTGTTGAAATGAAAATGTTTTGAAATGAAAATGTTTTATTAAATAAAAAAAATTACAGGTCAAATAATTACTAATGGTTCCCAAACTAGGCAAAGCCTGTCTTTTGGGGACCCACATTAAAGTAACAAACAGATTTTACTAATCTAGTGTTATAAGATAATTTGTATGCTTCTAGCACATGAGATTTTACTTTGTGCTTCTAGTGCATAGGTACATTTACTATGAAAACCGATGTCTTCTGACGGACGGAACATCACATACGTGGCATAACGTAAGCTTAGTTTGTTTGAGCCTTTAAGCTTACAATGACATAATCTTAAATCTCGGATCAAAACTTTTTGATTCCATGGACCAACTGTCACACACGGATCACCTCAAAAGTTCAAAGACCATGTGTCAGTGACTCATCAGATTTCCAAAACACAGTCCCAAAAACTTATTTAAAAAAACCAAAGAAAAAACCCTTTTCTTACAAAATTCGCGGAGATTTTAACCTTTAGCAGCCGGCGTAACGTGATTCCGCAGTTTTGTCAAAATATTATACTGTTGCGTTTTTTTTTACCCTCAACCGATTCGGCCTCAGAAGAAGGGTTGCGTTTCGGTTTTCAATATCCGTTACTTTTTGCCATCAGATAACGGTAATGACAAGTTTTGACGCAACACCTTCATTACAAAAAATAAAACAGCTTTTAGTAGGTAGCTTTTAATAGATAAATTTACTACTGCTATGCAGCTAGGAGTTGATTTTTTTTTTACATATTCCATTAGCGTATTAAATAAACCAGTTGGAACGATACTAATTTTATACTTGATATTTACATTTAGAACCTCAAACTTTTTATAGTAGAAAGGTTGAATTTGTTGAATCACAGTAAAAAGCTTTCTCTAGCTAATTTTACTTTTCTAAAGCCATATTATTTGCCTAATGAAATTATAAAAAAAAACAATAAAGTTATCGCCAAGAACTTCTGGATAAGTTTGTGCTTTAAAAAGTTTCATATTGAACTAACGTTTGTAAGGACCAGTGAAATCGTTAACAAAAGGTGGTGATCCTTATTTGAGCACTTACCTCGAAAGCATCAAACGACAGAAAAATCATCTTTGTTATTCCAAACAAAAAGCGAAATGACAAACAAAAGAACACACACCAAAAACCGCTAAGTCGCTTCACAAACCTATAACATTTCTTTTATTCATAGCCAAAAAATCTCGAACCAAGTCCTAAAATGGAAGCAAAATTTAAGAAAAAAAGTAACGTGGGTTTAATGTTTCCAACTGTTTTTAAAACTCAAAAGAACTATATTCACATTCAGAGCGCGGCGTGTTCTAAATATAAAATTTCTTTTTTGTCAAATAAGGAAGGGTTAAGTTAAAAACATTCTATTTTCGAATTGTTAAAAAGTCCACATTGTATGGAATACGTCAAAACTTCATAGTGAACTTAGTATATGTAAAATTATGAGATATAGAGTTTTGTTATTGAAAAGGAAATATTGGAAAAATTCGGGCAGTCTAACTAACTCCGATTTAATTTAATACAAAGAATGAAAACGCGTGACTTTTTCTAACTAGTCTGAAGTCGGTGCCAAGCGCGGTGGGGTGGTTTGATTCGTAAATAAATGATTCAATTCAATTTTTGTTTCTTGGTGTAAGTACTTAGGCCGTTAGTTTTTCTTTGAAGTTTTTTTTGAAGGTGGTTTACCTATTTTTTAAGTAATTTTTTTTTCAAATATTAGTTTAAATTATTTTAGCTGAAATCGAATGATGAGAGAGCTTTGCGATAAAATATATTGATTAGAACTATTGTGAAGCTCAACCCTAATTCCGTGTTATAAAATTTATCATTGCTCACAAGAATAACTTGAAAGAATACAACTAAGGGTCCATTCGTTCATATATTATAGTACTTTAAAAAAACATATTTTAACTCTTAACTGTTTAGAAGTTTTACCTTTCATCATCAGCTCACCTGAAAAACCTGAAAGAGTTCAACTAACGGTCTATACGTATCCACAATATTATCTTTCTACTCCTAAGCATTAAACATATGTAACCTTTCATAACCAGCTCATCAACATGATATGATGACTACCGTATGCAAATATGTACAACAATCTACAAATATAGCTTTAAATAATAAGTAGGTACTTGTATGAAACACATACTGGTTCGTATAAATTTCGAGGTTTTCTCTCGACTTCCCTGGGATTCCAATTAATTGAAATCGTATTTTGTTATGCACTATCTGCCACCCACTTAAACACACACAATTATCTGAAAAATCTACATATACGACGCTAGCATTATTCCTTTTTCAAATGATACCAAAGACACAGGAAGCATGAGTTTTTTGTCACTTCCACGTCTCGCCGAAGCCGATTATGTGATCCCCTCTCTTTTCCTCGTTCCCATTTATCGTACGTGAGACAAGGCCAGCAGCATCGCCTCGTTCTCAGGTGTGTTGACAATAACAGATGTTTGGAAGATGGCGGCGCAAACGCATATTATACAATTACAATTCTATTTAATTATTTTTTTTCTGTATTCGTTTGTTGGCGTGGGCGTAGTTACTCAGACAACTTAGACAATCGCCGTACGTTTTCTACATGTCATGTTTTTTTCTGGGGCCCGTTAGTTTCACAATTCGTACAGATTTGAATTGTTAATGTTTATTTCTCGGAATAAACACAAAAACAAATGAGTCGTACTTGACATAATATTTCTGTACTTCTGTACATGTCAAACATCTGGCAGCGATATTTTTTACAAACCTTGGTGATTTTAAGGTTGGAGTGTACCATGCATGATCTCATTTTTAACGGTTACTTTAAATTAAAAGCTTACTTGGAAAATGAACATGGGGGCTACTGCGTAACTTGGATTGGATATGAACTTCATACGTTTTTTTTTTAGTTTTGTTTAGTTTGACACTCCTGTATCCTAAATCGAAAGTTTGCCATGACCGCCTGAAAAGTGTTTGGTGAAATGGTTTGCATTTCACTGCATATGTTTCCTTTAAATACTTGTTTCCAAAGTTGTTGAATACTGGTTGACATAAAGTTGAACCCATCCTCTAAAAACGTAGTGTACTAAAAAGGTAATTTCTATATAAGGCATACCAATCAAATAGATAAGTATTTAAATGTAGGGAACAACTCTAAGACTCCGTAAGTATCTAGATGAAAATACTAAACTAACTTTGAATAGTTTCAGAACACAGAGTCAAATGGTAATCAATAAGTTTTTTTGTAAAAACTTGGTTGTTGTGCCAAGCTTTTTTGTTGCCTGTATAGTCCATTCGCTTAGATAGTGTCGCCCTTTTATTTGTAAATGACTTACTTAAATTCCTTTTATATAAAAATATCCAAATTTTCATAATTAATTGACTTTGGTACCCAACTTGTGTGTATTAGCGTATTAGTTATATCTGCATTAGTAAGGATTTTATAGCAAGAGCCACAATGCCATGCGGGTACCGACACTATCTAACCGAACGGACTATACTTGCTTTAATATTGTTATGTCACCCAAACCAAACCTGTATGCAAAGTTTCAGCTCAATCGGACATTGGGAAGTGGGTCAAATTTAGCTTGCAAAATTTGACGAACGGACATACATGCATACATACACTGCCGGTTAAATAAAAGCTTGTAAAAATAGTAAACTAGGTATACCATTCGTCAAAATGGTATACCTAGTATAACTTTGACAGAAATCATTTATACACTAACGCTACCAGACCCAGAGGTCCCGGACTCGATTCCCAGCGAATTGTATCCGGTTTGGTTGGTGGTAGGATTTGTTCTAAGTCCGATTGGCTAGCTACCACGATCTTATTTAATGCTAATATTACACGGTTCAACCAAATTGATTCACTTTGGTTGCAAGGCGCAGAAATACAGGCGCACATTGACATTGAATGAGTCACTTTTACGTTTACATTGTTCAATTTGGTTGCTTCATCCAAATTGAAAGGCAAAAGTGAACCGTGTATTTCCGCTATAAGTCGGACGCTCCATAACAACTAAGTATGTGATTTTATATTATTTTTATGCATTTACAATGCAATTTTGTAAGTATAGGAAAAATGTGACAGTAAAAAACCACGAGCCCTTTAAGTAGCTTCCCGCCTGAAAGCTACTTATAGGGCTCGTGGTTTTTTTTTTACTGTCACATTTTTCCTAAACTAAGTATGTTTTCAGCATTTTTTTTATCCACAACGGGGTAGCACTTAGCCTTCAACATCATTATTGTGTTCCGGCTACAAATATTATTCTGTGGTTCCGGCAGCTAGAGATAAGATAGCCAGTTCATCAGTTGGTTGATAATTAGGCGAGTAACGCGCTTTAGTAGTCGCTAAAATTCATATTTTTAAGTAAGGAACTTCTGATGAATAATTAAAGAAAATACTGAAATGTTCTATGCAAATAAATAATTACTTTTACTATTACTATTTCCATCTGCAGAGCGAAACGACGAACCTATTTTCACAATTACGTAGATTTTTTCTATTTTTTTTTTAATTTTATTAAAATAATACAATAACAGTTTTTGATTAAAAAATCCTATAACTAACACTTCCGTCAGTTACCCTGGTGACAATAATTACGAAAGCACATCTGCACTATTTCCACGCAACCAATGCGCAGTCATCCATCAAACGACATCATTTAATCCGGTACAAATTCTAAACTTTAAAAATCCAACAAAGGCGACGAAATACAATATCTCATTAAAGAGAAAAAACGCAATGAGAAAATACGATATTTGACCCAAAAAAATCCACCCTTCGGCAAAGGGTTAAAAAGAGAGAGCGACTACGTTTGTTCAGAAATAGAAAGGGATAGAATAGAACTAGCGCTCAACCCTTTCACTGCACCTGGACTTTTTTTGTTTGTAAAGTTTTTGTGTTGAAATTTAAAAAAGTGCAAAATTTCATTTTGTTTGGGGTCAATATTGATTTTCGGTTTGCTATAAAACTCGGGTACAATAGGAGTTCGTTATCTAACAGTTCAAATGAGGCCATTACTCTTTGACCTTGTGACATGAAAGGTGACATTTATTACTGAAGGCATCTAATTTAATTTAATATCTTTTATCTAGGATGCCCTAAATTGACATAATTTTGGCGAGAGGTGATATTTTTTGCAACAAGAGATCAGAATGATGCGAGTTCTGACGGAATAACAAAAAAAAACTTAAGTACCACAGTTTTAATACCTTTGGATAACTTTTTCGTGTATCTGTCTACCTAAAACCATACCTATCTCAGAAATTTGGTAATCCTAGTGTGGTTGCAAAATATCTCTCTCTTTGACTCTCACTTGTTTACATACGGGGCGGGGCTGACATGAGCCAACTATAGCGCCAAACGATTTTATTTTATATCTTCTAAATAGGCCCAATTTTATATTTAAAAAAGGAGCCATTCAAGTTCTTGTGAATAACGTCTTTATTGAATAACCCTGGCTGAGCTAGGCTGGCTGGAGTGATCCGGCCGCGCACCCTCCAGACGCAAAATAGGCGCAAATAACTTCTTAACTTCTTCTTAAATAGACGTCGATTTGCGGAAATCGCCCGTATTTATAAGAAGAAGAAGAAAGAATAACTTTTCACAAATTAAATAGCATTCAAACAGTTTTAAAATGGCCACTTTTGTTTCGAAACTGTTAACCGCATTGTATAATGGTGTAAAGTTATTCAATTAATATTAGATGTTATTCACAATACCTCGACGGATTCCTTTTTTCTAGAAATTGGGCTTATTTGGAACAAATATAATAAAACCAATTAGCGGCGCTAGTTGGCTCATTCTCAGCCACTTAAGACAATATAAAAAAAAATCCAAGCTTATACAATGATATTGACATGAAAAAATACGAATCACAGAACACGTAAAAAAATTATACGAATATTTAGCTAGGTATGCAATGCTATAGCACCCAATAATAAAATGTTACTGTAAAAATATGATACTTTGAAACAAAAGTGTTGAAAATACAAATACTTTAAAATTCAATTAAGGTCGAACCTATCCTTTAGCAATACAAAAAATGACTACCTATAACCTCCCAAAATAATCCCGTTCAAGCAAAATGCTGAATTCATTTTTAATCATTTTAACAATAAAAGGTAAAAATTAAAATGTCTTACATCTTGCCAATCGATAGGCCTTAATGTAGAAAAAGGCCAAAAGCGACACAATCAAATGAAGGACGCACAAAAACGGCGGGAAAAGGGCCAAAAAAACAACATGGCGGATTGTTTTTAATTATCGAGTATCGGCATAAATCCATGCGCGTCGCTGTGGGCTGAGGCGGCGCGGGCGCATAAGAATTATATTTTTTTCGATATTACAAGCAGAAAAGTTGTTGTTTTTGGAATCCTTTCTTTATTGTAACTTATAGTAGAAAGGTATAAAGTTGAAATAGCTGAGAAACCTTTGATATGAGTTTAAAAAGGCATAATTAACTAATCAGGCTCTTGAACGAACTTATAGATAAAAAAAATTAATAAATTTAAGTAAGTATCGTATCGTAGTAGAAGCTAGAAACCCAATTTTGGGTCCCAGGTAATAAAAACGTTAGGAATTCCTTTAATTAAAGATTTTTCCATTTCATTAGAACTAAACTTACTTGGATGACAGCGTCGAGTTAAATTTTCAAAGCTTATTTAAAAGGTACCTGAGTTAATCAGATAATTTATTTCTTATGGCTTTTTTCTACAAAGAAATATACCTATTAGGTAAAATTATCTTTTTACTAAATTAGGTTATGAAATTTCGAGTCTAAAATTTTAAATGATTTTTACTTTTTTGCATTCACAATGCATTTTTATTATTTAAAATGAAGTATTAGAAAAAAACTACCCGTCCTACAAATAGCTCCGATGGGACTCGATGATGATATTTGACGGGTCGTTTTTCAAACTAAAATTTTATTTAGCTTTTTTTCGACTCCACGCATTTTAAAACAATGATGTAAAAAGAAATGTGTATCGATGTATCAGTGTATCGTCGATACACATCCAACGTACACACTCCTCACTTATAAATACTTTACGTTGTCTGTCTGTTCGTGCCTTTGTCATTGGCCGAGTATTTATAGAGCATCTGAGCAAAATCAAGATGCACTAATTTGTATTCTGAAATAAACCCGCCCAGTCGCGCGTATAGCTGCATTAGCTGCTGGTAATGCTGTTATGTAACGACAAATAGTTTCCCGGGTGCGATTCCCGGGTTCGATTTCCCGATTTCCCGGACCCATCTGACAACTAGCTCCAAGATTTAGACTTGAAAAAAGGAGAGGCTCGTTTTTGGGAAAAGGCATAGCATTCTAATAAAGTTCCACAAGAAGTAATCGAGCTGCCTTTGAATAAATTTAAAAAAACATGTTAAAAAGACGCTCTTAAGCAAAGGCTATTACAAAGTAGAAGATTATTTAAATGATCATAACGCATGGTTGTCATAATTATAGTAAGTAACACTAACAATGTATAAAAGGAAAATATTCCTATACTTAAGTAAGTATGAGAAAACTTTCCTTCAGCATTAGCTTTTTGTATAAATTTAATTATTGTACCATTTTGTCTAGCAACGACATCATTATTTTGTAAATGCGTTGCTTCTGTTAAAGCTGATGAGTTTTTTTCGCCTGTTTTTCTTGTCAGTTAAAAGATGTCCATAACAGGTGGTAGGTAAAAAAATGTTGAACGATTCATAAGCATTAATTTTATTTAATCTATATGAATAAAAATTTATTGACTTTGACTTTGACTTTGACTTTGATTCCCGGTCGGGTAAATATTGAAAACGAACTTTTCAACATTTTCCTCGGGTCTAGTTGAAAGTATGTGGTAATACCCGTCGTTGTTTCCCCTTTCCATAAAACTAGTGCTCAAGCTACTAATACTTACTTAGTTTGGTATTTGAATAATGTGCGTGATGGTGTCCATCATCATCATCATCATGTCAGCCGAACGACGCCCACTGCTGGGCATAGGCCTCCCCCAAGGATCTCCACAACGATCGGTCCTGCGCTGCCCGCATCCAGCGGCTTCCCGCGACCTTGACCAGATCGTCGGTCCACCTTGTAGGGAACGTCGGAACACGGAACGTCGTCCGGCACGCGGTCGCCATTCAAGAACCTTTCCGCCCCAACGGCCATCGGTTCTCCGCGCTATGTGTCCCGCCCACTGCCACTTCAATGATGCAATCCTTCGAGTAATATCGGTTGTTTTAGTTCTCCTGCGGATTTCATCATTTCTGATTCGATCGAGCAGGGAAATACCAAGCATCGCTCTCTCCGATGGTGTCCAATATTTAAGTATTTATTTATTTTGTCAGGAGACCGTAAAAAATAATAAACAAAATAAATTAGAATTATTCTAATAAAATCGACCCGTCTCACAACCAGCTCCGATGGGACTGGGCGGGGCTGGTTGTGAGACGGGTCGATTTTTTCTAAATACTTCATTTTCCATTTTTCAATCATAAAAATTGCATTGTTAATGCAAGAAAGGAAAAAATTTAATTATTCTAATACACAATTTTAATGGAACTTTACGGGTAACTTCTAAAACCCATAGTTTAGTATTTTTAGACGGTATCATACATTCCGTCGAAGTCACTGTTAGAAGTAGATAGCAAATTACTGCTAAAAAGGGTCGTTTTTGACACATTTGCTATCTACTTCTACGAATGACTATGAAGGAATGTAGCGATACCTTCTAAAAATACTAAACAATAGGATTCTGTGCAATAGGCCCTAAAATTCCCCGTAAAGTTTTAAATACTTAAATCCTTTTCTTTGAGCAACTTATTAAATAAAAACCTCTGTGGGCGCCACTTTCGGTCAGGGCACCTAACTTCTATGACAATTTTCCACATTTGACTTGTTGTGACGTATCGTAGCATGTGAAAAATTATCATATTGTTTCCATTGAAAACATTGACAATAGGTGACTAGTTGTCTCTTTCTAATGGTCCTCCGGTTTACCTACACGAAGTCACCAAATATTTGAAAATAACAATAAAGTCGTTAAGTCAGAAAAAGGCCTTTATAACCACCAATCTAAATGCCTTAGGGCTCAATCAGGGAAACGAGAAATTTGGCGAAAAACCCCGACATAAAGATACCTTCACACCGCACAGGGAGATTGGGCCCGACCGGCTACCGACGGATTCCGCGCATACTGTGGCGGAATTGCGCGGAAGCGGCATTTTTCCGTGACACAATGCACTAAATTTCAATGACAGTAAGCCAGATTTTATAGACAAGTTCTAGTAAGTTTTTCAACGTAGTTTTGTTAAAATCAACCGTCTACTGACGATTTGCAGCGTCGTATTCAAAATGTGATTTGCAAATTACTATAAATTCTAACCTTCTTTGAATTTATAAAAGTAAAGTTTTGAAAAAGTAGACTCTCTGTGATTTTACTTTTAACAACCTATGCGGTAAATAACCCAAAAAACATTGGTTTTTGTTCGATAATAGTGTAACCATCTCTTCGATTGATGTAGGACAAAAAATATTTGAAAACTACCATATTTTGTATAATAAATTGTTATTTAATATTTTACTTTTTTGCATTCACAATGCATTTTTTATTACTGAAATATTTAAAATGAAATGTTTAGAAAATATCGACCCGTCTCACAACCAGTCCCATCGGAGCTCGTTGTGAGACGGGTCGAGTTTTCTAAATACGCTTCATTTAAAATTTTTCAATAATAAACTGTTGTTATTTTTAATGAATAGGTATTCGTGTTACTTATTTAAAAAACTAAGTTTATAATAATCCAAAAATATATATTCCTTTATAGTGTTTACTACGATATATGTTACAGTAAAACTTTCTTAATATTTTAAAGACTTATCTTCACATTCTTAACTTGCCGTGAAATGCAAATCGGATGCGGGCACATGTTGGTTGACACAGATTGTACAAGTTTATAGCTTTGACGACCGATTTGGCGCAGGGGTAAACTACTTGCCTTCTGCGCCAGAGGTCTCGGGTTCGATTCCAGAACAAGACAAATATTTGTGTGCATGAACACGTCTATTTGTCTTGGTCTGGGTGTTTTCTATGTATATTAAGTTTACTATTTTTTTTTATTTTTTTTTATTTTTTTTTATTTTTATCCACTACGGGGCAGCACTTAGCCTTCATCACACCTGATGTTAAGTAGTGATAAGTATAGTATGTATTTACAAACAAAAAGTATTTAAGTATATATTTATCCGTTCTCAAGCTCACGTAGACACAGTTTCTTAATAAATTTACTACGGGCTTAGATAATTGGGTGTGATTGTATGAAAATATTTATTTATTTATCTAATAAAAAAAAACCAGTGTACCCTAATCAAATGCAAATAAATTATATTCTATTCTATATCCTGCTTAGTACTGTTTTATGCGCACCGTACACCGGACCCTCGTGGTCGTACCTGGAAGCCGGTACGGTCAGCAAGAACACGTAATTGAAACATTTACGGAATCGCAGTAGAAGGAAAAACTCTATATTATTTCTACGTACCGATCGCCTTGTGTCTTCTATCGATGCCGATTTTGTTCGTAATGACTTTAGAATTATTGAAGTATCTTGGAGAGGTGAGAGAGAGAAAGAGAGAGGTATCTTTAACCGCCTCTGTGGTCTAGTGGTACACATCACTGGCATCAGACCCAGATGTCCCGGGTTCGATTCCCAGTAGGGGTACGTACATAATATTAGCGCTTGTTCAAAGTCCATCTGGCTAGCTACCACCATCTTATCTAAGTCTGGCGCCATAACAACGATGTTTTCAGTTCTTCAGTAATTGAGCATTCCGGAAGTACTGCGCTTCAGTCTTCAGTCTAATCATCACTTCATATCAGGTGTGGTGTGATGATGGCTACAGTGCCACAAACTTTGCTGTGCCGGTGGCCAAAATGTGAAACTAGCGTGTTTTTTAAATGTCATTTTGCTGTCAAGTTGATGTTCAACCATAGCGCTGCTAGCGGCTGAAGTTCTTAAAAGTCAGGGCCGGTTAAATTGTTACAAAAACAAGAAAATCGTACGTAGCGCCGCTGTCACCGGAACAGAAAAGGTTGTGGCACTGTAAGGGTGTTTGTGCACTACCACTGAATTTTACCGATCCGGAAAAAAACGGATGCTTGTATTTAATTAATTACTAATATAAATGATTAATAATTAAAATACAAGCATCCGTTTTTTTCCGGATCGGTAAAATTCAGTGTAGTGCACAAACGCCCTAAGTGCTATACCCCGTTGCCGTTGTAGAAAAAAAATCAGCCAAGTGCGAGTCGGACTCGCTCATGAAGGGTTCCGTAGCCACTTAACGTACCGATTTCATACTATTTATGTTATACTTACCAATTCTGTATTTATAGAAACAGATAAGTATTTGTCATTCTATATGATACATTTGTAAATGCTGTGCACAATTTTTTAGAAATACAGTTTTAATTCATTATCTAGCTATAAGGAAAATTTATGAAAGCTTTGAATTGTATTTTGTTAATGTGCCTTATAACTAAAATAAAATAAAAATACACCTAGCCAAAATAACACTAAGTACCTTTTTTCGCCAGCAAAAGTGTTTTTGTTTTTACAGTGTACCTATGTATTATCTCGTTCGAACCAATTTTCGTTAAACTTAAGTGTTTATTGAGGTCTAAAACAATTATAATTCTTTATTTTATATTTTCACTCTTTTACTTTAAAAGTGAAAAGGAGAGGGGGGGGGGGACACACATTTTACCACTTTGGAAGTGTCTATCTTTCAAAATATTAGCTATGAGAAAAAAATATTAAGGAAACCTTTATATTATTTTAAAAGCCCTATCTATAAAAGCCGCACACGAATAGATTTGAAGAAAAAAAAATTCCGTTCCATGTATGGGGAGACCCCTTAATTTTTTATCGTATGAAAATTGTAAAGCTGTTTACCGAATACATCTACCTACCAAGTTTCAACTGTGTAGTTTTAATAGTTTTGTAACAAAGTTACTGTGACATACGGACGTACGGACAGACAGACAGACAGACAGACAGACATGACGAATCTATAAGGGCTCCGTTTTTTGCCATTCGGCTACGGAACCCTAAAAAAGCGAAAAATATTATAGTATTTACAAAATGAAAAAAAAAA
Organism: Crambus lathoniellus; assembly: GCA_949710035.1. Lineage (NCBI taxonomy): Eukaryota > Metazoa > Arthropoda > Insecta > Lepidoptera > Crambidae > Crambus > Crambus lathoniellus. The sequence goes on along the minus strand of OX453323.1, from coordinate 10,976,643 downwards.
ATTAAGAGATTTTTCATCCATATTAACGATCTGTAGCCGTAGCACGAAAACTATCGTTAAGGTAATCGTGATAGTATACTATACTATCCGTCAAAAGCTGTCAAAGTGCCGTTGTCAAATATCTTTTGAATTTTGGAACTTTTTGAGTCATTTAATGGCTGAAAAAAATTGCAGTTGCTCTAATAAATATCTCCGTTTCTACGTTTTGACGTGAAAGACGGACAAACAAACAAAGAAACAAACACACTTTCACATGTATAATATTAGTATAGATAATATGATCACAATAACGATAACGATAGTTTTTCATGGTAGGGGTACTGTTGAAGGTCGCTAACGATAGTTTTTCATCGTAGGGGTACTGGTAAAGGTCGCTAACGATAGTTTTTCATGGTAGGGGTACTGGTAAAGGTCGCTAACGATAGTTTTTCATGGTAGGGGTACTGGTAAAGGTCGCTAACGATAGTTTTTCATAGTAGGGGTACTGGTAAAGGTCGCTAACGATAGTTTTTTATGTTAGGGGTACTGGTGAAGGTCGCTAACGATAGTTTTTCATGGTAGGGTACTGGTAAAGTTCGCTAACAATAGTGTTTCATGGTAGAGGTACTGGTGAAGGTCGCTGACGATAGTTTTTCGTGGTAGGGGTACTGGTAATGGTCGCTGACGATAGTTTTTCATGGTAGGGGTACTGGTGAAGGTCGCTGATGATAGTTTTTCATAGTAGGGGTACTGGTAAAGGTCGCTAACGATAGTTTTTTATGTTAGGGGTACTGGTGAAGGTCGCTAACGATAGTTTTTCATGGTAGGGTACTGGTAAAGTTCGCTAACAATAGTGTTTCATGGTAGAGGTACTGGTGAAGGTCGCTGACGATAGTTTTTCGTGGTAGGGGTACTGGTAAGGGTCGCTGACGATAGTTTTTCATGGTAGGGGTACTGGTGAAGGTCGCTGATGATAGTTTTTCATGGTAGGGGTACTGGTGAAGGTCGCTGATGATAGTTTTTCATGGTAGGGGTACTGGTAAGGGTCGCTGACGATAGTTTTTCATGGTAGGGGTACTGGTGAAGGTCGCTGATGATAGTTTTTCATGGTAGGGGTACTGGTGAAGGTCGCTAACGATAGTTTTTCATGGTAGGGGTACTGGTGAAGGTCGCTAACGATAGTTTTTCATGGTAGGGTACTGGTAAAGTTCGCTAATAATAGTGTTTCATGGTAGAGGTACTGATGAAGGTCGCTGACGATAGTTTTTCATGGTAGGGGTACTGGTGAAGGTAGCTGATGATAGTTTTTCATGGTAGGGTACTGGTGAAGGTCGCTGACGATAGTTTTTCATGGTAGAGGTACTGGTGAAGGTCGCTGACGATAGTTTTTCATGGTAGGGGTACTGGTAAGGGTCGCTGACGATAATTTTTCATGGTAGGGGTACTGGTGAAGGTCGCTGATGATAGTTTTTTATGGTAGGGCTACTGGTAAGGGTCGCTGACGATAGTTTTTCATGGTAGGGTACTGGTGAAGGTTGCTGATGATAGTTTTTCATGGTAGGGTACTGGTGAAGGTCGCTGATGGTAGTTTTTCATGGTAGGGGTACTGGTGAAGGTCTCTGACGATAGTTTTTCATGGTAGGGGTACTGGTGAAGGTCGCTGATGATAGTTTTTCATGGTAGGGTACTGGTGAAGGTCGCTGATGATAGTTTTTCATTGTAGGGTACTGGTGAAGGTCGCTGATGATAGTTTTTCATGGTAGGGGTACTGGTGAAGGTCGCTGACGATAGTTTTTCATGGTAGGGTACTGGTGAAGGTCGCGGTGTGCCGCTGGATGTGGGCAGAGCAGGACCGATCATTGTGGAGATCTTCGGAAGGCCTTTGCCCAGCAGTGAGCGTGGTACGGCTGCAATGATGACGATGATGTAAATATTACGAAAAGTTTTGATTTTATTTGTTTTACTTTTTTTGCATTTACAATGCAATTTATATTAGGTATTTATTGAAAATATTAAAAATGAACTAAGTATTAGCAAAAAAAAAAATATACCCGTGCTCTCGTCCGGAGCATTCGCCCGGACAGTGAAAGGTCGTGGGTTCGAGTCCCATAGGAGCTAGTTGCGAGACGGGTCGATTTTTCTAATAAGTACCTACCTACAACATTTTCAATGTTTTGATTTGTTGTCGAGGTCCCGATATTATGTCTGCGCAGTTGCACACACCATAATCACGGACTAAATGTATGTTATTCTGATATCATGGCGATGGGGTATATACGTATCATGTAGCATGTAGCTAAAAAAATTTTATAAGAATTCACATACAGAAAAAAATTGCAAAACATTAAAAAGCAATTTATTAAAAAAAGCAAAGAACAACAAAAAGATCCGGCATTTCAATTTAAGCAAACGTGCCCCATTCGAAATAACTTTCGATCATTATTGAACAAGCTAAATAAAGATCGGTACAAACTTTAAACCAGTTTCATTATTCCAGAAATCATATCCTAATCTGACATTTCCAGCCCGCCTTACATTGTCGGGAACAAAAAACTCGTAAGAACCCGAATCCTTTCAACCCACTACGAGATTTTATAGTTTTTTGAAAAATGATCAATGACAGCTTTACAATGATGGAATATACGTGGACTTTTTTAAAATAACCTCTTTGGGGGAATACGAACTTCTTTTATTTTTAATTCTTCGTAGCCTTTTTTAAAATGCCTCTTCGGAGGAATACAATCTTTTTGTTTTTCTTTTGTTTTCTTGCAGTGATGGAATATTGAATTCGTAGTCTTTTTTTTAATACTTTTTGGTGGAATAACAAGTTCCTATTTTTTTACATATTATTATTATTTAATTATCTACTTACCTCTTTGATTGAATACTAAAGTATCTACCTACGTAGTCTTTTTTTAATACCTTTTGTTGATGGAATAACTAGTTCCTATTTTTTTTACATTTTAAATTACTTCTTTGATTGAGTACTAAGTGTCTGTTTCACAATGTCTGATTAGGAGATACTTTCCAGTTTAATTGACAGTTTTATATAGACAATCTGTCAAGTAACCGCTACTGAGAACTTACTTAGACATTGTGAAACAGGCCCTAAGTATTTGTAGAATTCTTAATTTTTTACATTTTTATCGTACAACTCTTTGCTGGGATATGAAGAAACTTATTTAATTTATACTTTTTCGTAGGCCTAAACTTTAAAAAAACCAAAGTGAATAGTTAAGGTCATCGAACGATTATGATTTGAAGCCCTCCGGCCATAAGAGAGTTATGGGCGCTCCGTTCAGTCAATTTATGGTAATTTTCACGGTGATACCTCGCGAATGCTCGATTCGAAATGGAGGTTCGATATTCGAATTCTAATCGGCGCTTTGTTCTTTTTCGTTTCGTTACTTCTTTTGTTTTGGCGCAATCTTTTGTTACGTGTATTGTGTTTTATTGAAGTGAAGTTTTTAATGAAGCGTTTTGTTGCAGATACAAGGTGTTACGGGAAAGTGAGTAGTGTAGGTACACATTATTTAGCTTTTTTAAGAGTTCTAAATCGAATTGATTTTTTTTAAACCATTTATTCACCAGATTGTTTTTAATGTTTGTAGATTGGTTAATAATAGACTTCTTCTTTTAATAGGTACTAAAACCAATTAATTTCTATCTTATTTACATCATAATCATCATCTATAGGCTCACTTTAGCGTTTCTGCTTCTTACATCATACTTTCAACACTTTATTATTATTTATCCGTCTCTTACACGTTCTGGGTTGACTGGAAGAGATCTCATCTATAGATAAGTCCACCTATGCTCGCATGTTTTAAATATTTTGTGTCAATGTATTTTTTTGTGTAATAAAGAGTCTAATTTTCAAAGTCACCACCGCTCATGAAATATTGGATGACAGCTGTTAGTGCTGTTACCCTTAATAACCGCAAAATAATTTTTAAACGCGATCCCTATCCGAGAAAGACATAAACACATGAATAACAATTTACATTAAAATCTATCTGCCTTTATTATAGACCTTAAATTGTAGTAATAAATACCACAATATTCCAAAAGTTTAAATAACAAAAAAGAACCTTATACCCCCGACGTAAGGTCTTTAAGACCTGTTTGAATATGTTGGTCCAAAGTGTAGATATCTAGGCGTGTGTGAGAGCACCCGGCCGGGAATCGAACCGAAGACACATGCGTTTTAAATCAGTAAGAGCCGATCGCGCAAATAAACGACGCGAACGAACGACGTAATAAAGTATTGTAAGTGCCGGCGCAGAGGCGTGTGTGGAGTACTGGAGTCGTTAGTGGCCTAGTTTTGGGTTTATAAGACCACATTTTAAGAGATATTTAATTATTTTAATTCTTAGTTTTTTGCATTCACAATGCAATTTTTATTACTGAAAAATGGAAAATGAAGTATTTAGAAAAAAAAAACGAGACGGGTCGATTTTTCCTAAATACTTCATTTTCCATTTTTCAGTGATATTTAATTAGTTACATTATAGTCACAATCACAGTACATACAAAAATTGTTAACATACGTTTTGAGATCAGTGTGACACCCTTTTAGACGACCGATTTGGCACAGGGGTAGGCTACCCACCTTCTGCGCCAGTGGTCTCGGGTTTGATTCCCGAACAAGACAAATATTTGAGTGCATGAACATGTCTATTTGTCTTGGTCTGGGTGTTTACTATGTATATTAAGTACTAGCTTTCCGCCCGCGGCTTCGCCCGCGTGGACTACACAACGTTATCCCGCGGGAATGTGATGTTTTTCCGGGATAAAAAGTAGCCTATGTTCCTCTCCAGGGTACAAAGTATCTGTGTCCCAAATTTCAGCCAAATCCGTTCAGCCGTTTTGGCGTGATTGAGTAACAAACATCCAAACATCCAAACATCTAAACTTTCACATTTATAATATTAGTAGGATGTATTTACAAACAAAAAGTATTTAAGTATATATTTATCCGTTATCAAGTTTTCCATGATACAGTTTCTTAATGAAATTAAAATGGGCTTAGATAATTGGTGTGAATGTAAGAAGTTATTTATTTATTTATTTATTTTAGGGCGCTGCAATTTAATAATTTTAAGTCTGCTTAGAGATTATTTATTCAAAATTATAAAACACTAGACAGACTGGACAGATCAAAGAGAAGGTGAACGTCGTGTCTTATCAAGGAACCATGGAACTGGCTTTGGACAGAAACAAATGGAGCTACACAGACAAGAGCGTGGCTCTTAAATTAAGGAGGAGAGAGAAAGACTAAAAAATGTACCTAGTCCTAAATGCAGTTTTTTAATAAACCCGACAGGGTTTTTTGTAAAACACCTACAACCTGGCAGGAGTAAATTGTAAAACAACGCTTGTACATAGATAGCAACGTTTCTGCTACGACTTTTCTGTTATAAGACAAAAAAAACATACCTACATACCTATGTCCGAATAGACGAATACCTGATCTAGTTTTGTATGAAAAGTCCAATAAGAACACAATCTTTTCAAAATAAGAATATATTTAAACAACAACTCTCTGTTGCAAACTCCCGCTCATTCTTCCGGATTTGTCTCAAAGTCATTCTCCCTTTCGGCTGTACGACTCTGGAATGCTTTGCCCTTGGACATTCGTAATGCCCCTAGTAAGTGCGTCTTCAAGAGATTGGCTCGAGAATATTACTTGAGCAATTTGGCTCCGAGTTTTGTAATCTAACCGGTCTAATTGGTCGTTACTGTGTCATGTATATAAGTAGGTATATATAAGTGTAGGTATATAAGTATAATATTTTTATATATTGTATAATATGTATTTATTATTATATATTTATGTATTTAATATAAGTAAGTACCTATATTGTGTTTGATACATATTGTATTTCTTTATTTTGCTGTTTTTCTTATTATTATTGCCGCCTATTTTTTCTCTCACTGACATCCTTTCCGGTTGACTGTTAGAGAATGCTCACTAGCATTAAGTCCGCCATTTGTAACTCTTGCAATAAAGGTTAAATAAATAAATAAAAAAAATTATAACTATCTCTTCTCTATTCAGCTTCTGTTCTCAGACCGAGAATCAAATAAGATATGGAAAAATTAACTACAAGGCGTGCTCTGATTCGAGCCAACGCAGAGTTCCGTACATGGTAAATTTTAATTATCCGAATGAATTGTCACTCATAGCTGTAATTAATACTTAAATTTAAAAATATTAAAAATTCCTAAGTTTTACCGACATAAGTAGTAAATTCAATTTTCTGTATCATGTAGGCGTAGCTTTACCACAGAATATATTATATAATAGTACCTACTAAGTAACGTCCTTTACCAACTTTAGCAGTTTTGCTTGATAGAGTTGCTATTTTTTTACCCACCCCACCGATCATTCTTTCATTCATTTATTTATTCATAACAATTTAGATTGTGCAGATTTACCATTAAGCCATTAGGTACCATAAAGCAGATCATTCATTATTGCCACCAATTTTTGGACCGGCCGGTCCACCTTACCTTTGCCACATTTCGACTTCTCGCAGCTAGGACCAATGTTATTATTTTCCTTCTATACCTTTGGATTTTTGTTTTATTTGGATACCTAGATATAAAAACTGACACGAAAATATTCACAAGGATCCCTAATATTACAAAAGAAAAATTCAAAGAATCTGTACTTAATTAAAATATTCTCAACTAGCCTTCCGCCCGCGGCTTCGCCCGCGTGTACTACACGACGTTATCCCGCGGGAAGGTGATATTTTTCAGGAATAAAAAGTAGCCTATGTCCTTTCTCAGACTCTAGACTATCTCTGTACCAAAAAAATATTCAAATCGGTTCAGTAGTTTAGGTGTGATTGTGTAACACACAGACAGACAGAGACGCATTTATAATATAAGTAAGGATAATAAGTAAGGATAAGTAAGGAAGTAAGGATAAGTAAGGAAGTAAGGATTGTATGTCAAAAGAAAATACTTATCACGCTGAGCAACTTCTCTTAAGGTGCTGTATTTGTATCTCTTATAGTTAAGCTGGGCTGCTAGGGTTCCACATCAGGTGTACCAGACCTTCGATATTTTTCCGTCAATAGAAAATGTCCATGACGTTAAACAACTTTTCTTAAGACGCTGTGTTTGTATCTCATATAGTTTAATGTGGCTGCTAGGGTTCCACATCAGGTGTACCAGACCTTCAAACTTTGTACGTTAATAGAAAGTGCTCATCACGTTTAACAATTTTCATTAAATAAGTTTTAAGCTTCTAGCTTTCAAAATGACATAATTTCCATACAAACTTTCATCCCCTATTTCAACCCCTTACAGCCCTTTTTTCACATAAAAAAGTAGCCTATGTCCTTTCTCAGGCTCTAGACTATCTCTGTACCAATTTTCATTCAAATCGGTTCAGTAGTTTAGGCGTGATTGTGTAACACACAGACAGACATTTTCGCATTTATAATATACTAGCTTTCCGCTCGCGGCTTCGCCCGCGTGAACTACACGACGGGATCCCGCGGGAGTGTGATATTTTTCCGGGATAAAAAGTAGCCTATGTTCCTCTCCAGACTATAAAGTATCTATGTCCCAAATTTCAGCCAAATCCGTTCAGCCGTTTTGGCGTGATTGAGTAACAAACATCCAAACATCTAAACATCCAAACATCCAAACATCCAAACTTTCACATTTATAATATTAGTAGGATTGATAACGTCCTAAAATAGACAATTCATTAGACTTTTAGTACACTTCAATGTTTATTATGTCCATATATTTACTAATTCAATATGACATTATTAAAACGTTAATTTGTCTTCGTCTCGAAGTTGGATTACATCAGGAGGATAGTTAGTTATTGAACACGTTTTGTCACTGGTCAAATAAAATTGTACCACTCGAACGAATAAAACAAAACGGAAAATCAATAATCTAAACTTAAAGCATAGGTAAGTCACAAAATATTGACAACTATTTTTGTGATACCAAACAGAAAACCTCATCTGCAAAAACTAGTACCTATAGCTTCATTCGAATGGAACTTATCGCACTTAAATTCCTACAAGATGATCTACGCAAAGGCTAAAGTTAAAGATAACGATTTTAATAAATCCATTATAAACAAAAGACTGGCTCACACGAAATCAAATAAACCAAGAAATGAAATTATTATTTTCCAAAGAGACCGGTGCAAAGCGAACTCATTTATAATAACAGACGCTGACGAACAAAAAAACCGGGCATACCCTTTTCGGATTTTGTTCGAAAACGAACGATCTTGTGATAAATATTGAAATATGGAATGGAGATATGATACTTTTTGTTCTGACTGCTTCGCGGATGATTCGTTACCGATGGCGGCCGTCACACAGATGCGACAAATTCGGTTTAAATTTTTAGCTGACTGTTATTTTTGATCTATCCTTTACCAGAATGTCAATTACTTTTAAATTTTCGACATGTTGATACTTTTTAATACTTACCTACCTTACCTACCTACCATGGCTACCATCTATCTTTGCCACTGCAGAAATTCAATTAGTAAATCTGCTGGCCTATACTTGCTACCTACCTCAGCACCTCACTATGTTAATATTTTAGACCTGAATTGATAAGAAGCCTTATTAACGTTTTTAAATTAATATTATCTACTAATGTAGCGTTAGCTTCGGACTTCGTATCTAGAGCACACAATCTGACTACTGTCACACTTTGTATCGAGCTGACGCACATACAATTAATAATAATAATTTCATCTCCCGGCTAAGAGCCAAACTTACTTATCGTCTTAACTTTTAAACTGGTTGGTTCATGCCAATCTCTGAAAATTCAAATAAGTCTCTTCTTGTCGCATTCGCATCTCTGTGGCGTCCGCTCCGTGATTAGTCGTCGTTTGTTTTTTATTTCTGGTTTCCTAATGGCGTTCTGAACACGGGTTAATGGCTGGACCCTGGAGTGTGCTACCGTTTTATGGACTATTAATTTCTGGCGCTCTCTGCCTATGGCCGAGTGTGAACTGCTATGAGGTACCGTACCGATTGAGTCCTAATTGGGACCCCATTTTATTTGATCGATCCGATACGTTAACCGGGCCATAAACTTAGAATTGATGTGGCTTCTATTGCATGCTATGATGCACCTACTGTATTAAAAAGAATAAACTGTTAAGTTTTCAAATACATTAGATTTAAACTATTATATTTTAACCACCTCTGTGGTCTAGCGGTACACACCACCGGCATCAGACCCAGAAGTCCCGGGTTCGATTCCCAGTAGGGGTTACATATTGTATTCGGTTTGATTGGCGGTAGGGCTTGTTCAAAGTCCGCCTTGCTAGCTACCACCATCTTATCTAAGTTTGACGCCATAACAACGATATTTTCAGCACTGTTGTGTTCCCACAGTTAGAGATAAGATAGCCAGTTCCTCTGTATTTGAGGATTCCGGGAGTAAGTAGTGCACCACCTTCAGCCTTATCATCACTTTATCTAATACTAGGTGTAAAACTATTTTAGTTTGTTTGTAACTAATAATAATGTTAGTTTGCTGGCGCTGAGTGTGCCTCACTTTACGGGGCTTCCCCTGAAAGTTAGGCGTTAGGCGAAAACTGCAATTCGCATTTATTTTTGATTGGGTAAGTATTTTTTTATTTTTTTTTTAATAAGGACCTTGATGAATGCTGTCTTAATTTGAATAAGGGAAGTTCAGAAAATAGGCTAATTTTTTTAATTATTTTGGTATTTCGTTTGTATGGGAGGCTTATTTTAGCTGACCCGTCGAGTTGCCGGCATCTTAGGCAAGAATGCTTAGCCAGTATTTAGATATAAAAAAAGTCTTACTTAGGTCTAGGTACGGCCTCTTATAACACCTAAGTACGTGACAAAGGGCGTCGCGAGGCCCCCTACAGGCTCAAAACTACCTAAAAATCATAGTTATTCGAGTTCAGAGGCCAATAATGGCCCAAAGGCCGTGGGCTGGCAATTTGCCCCCTCCTGGCCATGGCCTGGCTACGTCGCCCTTGTAGGTACGTGACAAGGGAGGTTAGTGCTAAGCTAAGTATTAATAAAATTTTCTCATTATTTAAGTTAAGAATACTTATGAAGTAGGTATATGAATGCTGAGTAGGTATTCTATAAAATAAGCTTCCTTATACCATTCTAACATTATGAAGGTCCCGTATGCTTCAAATAATGCTAGCCCGCCAGTATGTAATCACAACTAAAAATTAAATTAGGTACGTTCTCTACATCACTGCAGCTTAATTAAATATTTCATTTCGAAATCTTCATTTGACTAACAAAAGTAGTATGCATCTAAAAATAACAAAAGGCATAGCCAACAAGTCATCGCGCGGTCGATCTCAATAAAAATAAGATAGAAAAAAACTCACTATCTCAACTCGTTCTTGGGATTTCATATTTTAAAATAAGTGTATTTTGAATAAGAGCGTAGTTTGTGCTGCGTCACGTACGAGTACAGACCCACAAACGTATCTGACCCGGTGGTGGTGGCGCCACTAGCAATACAAAATCACCATGACTGTCAGCTGTAAGAAAAGTTGTTTAGTTCCTAATTTGATAACCAAGGCGTCAGATAAGTTTGTGACTCTGTACGTAGCCAGGCTTGATTATACCGACGTGGGATACAAGCGTTGGCTCAACTAATCAAAAACAACTTGGGTTTATTCGAGAATAAATGATTTTTGATGTCACGTCTTGTTTGTTTTTGTTCACAGTAGGTACTAGTAATAGCATTTTGAGTGTGTTTCGTCTCGTTTCATAAATGGATAGGCATGGGCAGTCTTTAAGAATTACGTGATAGAGAATAGAGAAACTTTTTGCTGCAAGTAGGCCTTAAGATGAATGAGTACGTTTACTTAATGGGCCGAATGGATTCAAATGACTACAAAATCATCCTGAACTTCATGCAAAAAAGATCGAAGAATCGGAAAACTTCTTTCAAGTTAATCTCGGCTATGCCAAAAATTGGTAGCCTTAGGTTTGATTTTGAAATGGTTTTATTATTTTATTTATTTATGGTAAAAGATATAGTTTTGTATTTTCCACGATAATAATGAACCATGCTAATATTTATCGATAACAAACAATTTTTGTTTCTTCCACTCAATTTTATTTGTTTCGGGATGGTTTCGGGTCAGTGTTGACCCCATGCAACTACTTGTATGATTTTGTTAATTCGAGAACTTTAGGGTTAAATACCCCAACGGACTCGCTGTCACACCGTTTTGTCACACTGGTGTGACTACGAAGCATTTTTTTCTTCGTAGTCACACTGTTTGGTGTGAATATTAGTAAGCTACCAAAACATGAGACTTGTTGTCATACTACTAGTGCGGGGAAATTAAATACCCTGTATGTGCATATTTTATAACATGGATTGCAAACTGACTTATTCGTCATCTCGCGAGTGTGAAACTCGTGAAGCATAGTTTACATTGGTCGAGTAGGCGGCCGAGTCGAGTAGCGATGGACAAAAAGCAGGCTGACTCGACCAATGTAAACGATAGGGCGAGTAAACTGGGCCGAGTACAGCGAGTCGAGTGGTCTCGCGCGGAGCATAGTTGCTCGGCCGAGTTGTTTCCAGGGTTGCCAGGTGCGAAAAATCGAGAATCGTACATTAAACATAAAAAATATGTTTAAGTATATAATATATGTATAATAATCGTACTTAATACAAAATCCAATTTTTTCTGAAAATTTGGGATCGAACCATGTTGTAAATAATCGTACAAATACGATTTAAATCGTACATCTGGCAACCCTGCTGAGCCCAATTACTTGCATCCGCCCGCGCGGGTGCCCGCGTCGGAGCACTTTTGTATGGAACCACGCGGGCGTCCGCGTGGCGCAGTTTAGGCCCTAACTTACCCCTCTGGCCACGTAGTCCTACTGCCTTTGGTAACTTTTTTTTCCGGTTGGTTCGATTAACTAATCGGACTATAGAAACTGTCGTTTTCTTAGACCACGTAGTCCCACCAATCGGACCCCATGAACTTTTTTCCGGTTGGTTCGATTAATCGGATTACAAGGAATTGTAATTCCGCTTCGTCCTACCGATCGGACCACATGAACTTTTTTTCCGGTTGGTTCGATTAATCGGATCACAAGGAATTTTAATTCCGCTTCGTCCTACCGATCGGACCACATGAATAAATTTTTATTGGTGCTCAATTTGTACATCTGTTACGGCTAAAGATGGGTGTAAACATAAACTTAAGATTGGCCGGCTAAACTTAGTTTATGTTTGACGAGCGGTTAATGTTAGTTACACCTATCTTTAGCCGGCTAATCCTAAGTATAGCCGCAGCCCCTCGGCTAAATATGTAGAAGCAAATGAAAAGGAATAAATGTATAGTTTTTTACTTTATTATCGAAAATTATTAATATAAAATTAATTAGTGACGTCATTCGGAAGCACTTTAGAAGTAGCAACACCTCGAATCTTTCTGAAATTTTAGAGGCGTGGTGGGGAGGGGAGGGGAGCGCGGAGAAGCATAGTTTTTGAGAAAAAAAAAATTTTGATTTGAAAGTTTTTGATAAAAGCTAAAAAATAAATAATTAATTTATACTCAGTTTTGCACCTGAATTCAGAGAAAATTGAAGTCTCTTTTCTGGCGCTTCGCCGGCCGCTGCCGCGGCACGCTCACTTCGCTTGCTCGGCTCGCGCCGTTTTTGTTCACCAATCTAACCTAACCTAAACCTACTGAAGCCTAATTTAACAGTGTTTAGTTATCTATGGCATGTAACATATTTGCACTTACCTCAATAACGTTCCATTTCACAAAAAAGCATAATCTTCAAAATTCATATTTTCGATTGTCATAATTTTGCAAAGCAAAATGCTTTATAAAGCATTATTAATTTTTAAAAACAAAAATGTCAATATCTCAAAATTCTCATGTCTAGAACGCGTGATCCGATTGGCGGGACTACGTGGTCTAAGAAAACGTCAGTTTCTATAGTCCGATTAGTTAATCGAACCAACCGGAAAAAAAAGTTCATGTGGTCCGACCGGTAGGACAAAGGTAGGACCACGTGGCCAGAGGGTAACTTACTTTTATAGTTACAGACCCCGCACATTAAGATTTTCGGCGTTGGCTGCAGTACCAAATTACGCTATGATTAGCATACATTTTCTGTTTGTAGTATTGAAACCCCTTGCTTAGTAGCACTTCCCCACGACCTCTTTTAATTATTTTGATGTCACCAGTACTCATTTTAAAATAATACCAATACCTGCGTAACCTTCAGAAAATACAAGTAAGATGTGAAAGTCAGGAAAGCCAAAACAGAAAAGAGTCCGTTGGGTTAAATACGTGATGTAGGTAGTGATTCTACTTGTAGGTATTATAAAGCAAACTATCATTTGAGTGATAAAAGTTCGTACTTATTTGCTCTTGATTTGATCCAGATCACCAGTCATTATGACGCTGAACTAATGTAACTTGTATTTTTCTCTTCCTGACCCGTCCACCCACTGGACTTTCCCACTGGTGGGTAGATGGGTAATTCACGATTACCCCTCTACCCACTACGCTAGTGTGAACCGAATTAAGTACGTCTAGTTATCGACTAATTTACAAATTCGATTTCATAGCTATGTGCGATGCTTTTCGCGAACTCCCAATTTTCCGTAAAATCACTCATGGCCTCCAATCTCCACCATAACTTTTTTATTTTACGTCTAAGCTTACCGGCTTCCAAAACTACCTATTTCTTTTTTACAAGCTTTTTAATAACTTGCCATGTTAGTTAGTATGTTAGTTAGTTAGTGGGGGACAAATCTTGCAAGCTTAATTTGACCCACTTCCCAGTGTCCGATGGAGCTGAAATTTTGTATACAGGTTTGGTTCAGATGACAATACAATATTAAAGTAGTGTCAGCAAAAAAGCTTGTTATAAAAATGAAATTTTTACTTAAAACTTATTTCTCAATCATTGTCTGCATACTGATAGACAGGAGGAAATTATAGTGAGTTTGGCCACGAAGAAAAAGGATACTTACCCCGTTAAGCCCCTATGTCACCCGATTTCTCATCAAACTCGCCCATTTCTCTTCAAACTCAGTATATTTCCCCAAACTCTCTCTCTCGTGTGTTTATTTTTACATCAAACTATTCTATCTATATGTACATTATAAATGTGAAAGTGTGTAGTTTGTTTGTGTATTTTACGTCAAAATCGGATCAACGGATCGACGTGATTTTTGGGAGATAGCCGAGGACCTAGAGTGTGATATAGGCTACTTTGCATCCCGGTAAAATATCACATTCCCGAGGGTTATCGTCGTGTAGTCCACGCGGGAGAAGCCGCGGGCGGAAGTATTATTATAATATAGGTAAATAAAAATGAAACATCCGTTAAATTTTTAAGGTATACATATTTATTTATAAATTACGCTGTCACATGATATAAATTAAATTATGTACAATTAAATAATACAGTTATACAAAAATAATTATTAAGGATAATGATCGGGATTCTGTCGATCGTCTAAGGGATGTTCCAAGGTGGCGCTTAAACATCCGGCAGAGGATCGAAGGCCCGGCCAAGATCCGTCGCAACATTGATTAAACTCAAGCATAAACTTTTAAGAAGCTGCAATTAAAATCTGTTAGGCCAGGACGATATATAAAAATTAAGAAACGAAAAAAGTAAAAATAATAACATTGGATAAATTCGACAATAAATAAATAACATTTAAACGTTAACAGTGACTAGAGAGCGAGGATTCCGTCCAAGCGACTTCTCATAGGCATTCGATAGGGTGTAACACTTAAGAGATACTTAATAAATTAATAAATAATAATTTAATTAAATAGTAAAAAAAGAAACTCCTTTACACACTTAGACTCCGATTTGTATAAAAATTACGCTCAATATCGATTGATCATTCTGGGATCCCCAAGGGTGTGTCTTGGGGTCACCTTCTGTTTAGTTCGTATATAAAGTCCATGTTTATATGTCGCTGACGTTAAGGTAGAAGGCTGCCAAGGAGTCTCCCTTAGAGCCGACGGCGCGGGCTTGGTACTGGCCGGCGTCGTCGGGCGTGGCCTTGGCGATCTCGAGCCGGTACCGGGAGGTGCCTTCCATCGTGAACCGGTAGCGGGTCGATGTCTCGTCCACGGGCTTGCCGTCCTTCAACCACTGGAGCTGTAGTGGTGGCTGTGGGGGAAAGAGTAAGGTTAGAAAAAATTGTTATGAACATTAAAGGTACAATCTATTTTTGATCACTTATATATTTTGGGAATTTACACTAATAATAACGTATCAAAATTTGCAAAGTGAGTAAAAAAGCGTGTCTACGTTAGTTGAGTGCTTTATTTCATAACTTTTATATATCTCAAAATAGTAAAAAGGTTTACAATTTATTTAAATTTTTACTTTTTTGCATTCACAATGCAATTTTTAATGGTTGAAAAATGGAAAATGAAGTATTTAGAAAAAATCGACCCGTCCCATCGGAGCTGGTTGTGAGACGGGTCGATTTCTTCTAAATACTTCATTTTCCATTTTTCAAGGTTTACAATATTTTTATGGCTTAGTGCCTGTTTCACAATTCGGATTAGGAGATACTTTCCAGTTTAATTGACAGTTTTGTGTGGACTATCTGTCAAGTAGGTAACAGCTATTGAGAACTTACTTAGACATTAAATGACTCATGAAATTTAAGCTTTACCTTCCACATTACTTTATCCAGCTCGGTGGTGAAGACAGCGGACTCGGGAAAGATCTTATATTTAAGAGTAATGATTAGACTCTAATGTCCTGACAATACGGGCCTTAAGACCTCATCCAGCGACAAGAACGACTCTATTGCTCTAGTAATAAGGTCCACATTACCTTGTCCAACTCGGTGATAAACACAGCAGGCTAAGAACTCTCCACAGTGGCGGAGGCGGGGAAGTCCTTGTATTGTGGCGTGGCGGGCGTCTCTCCCGGGACTAGGATCATGAGAGAACACGACGATAACGACGATAACGACGATAACGACTCCACTGCCTTAGCAATAAGGCCTACATTACCTTATCCAGCTCGGCGGCAAATATAGCGGACTCGGAGCTGGCCACAGTGGCGGAGGCGGGGAAGTCCTTGTATTGTGGCGTAGCGGGCGTCTCTCCCGGGACTAGCACCACGAGAGAACACGACGAGAATGACTCGCCGACGTCGTTGAACGCCTCGCATGTGTATACGCCTGGGGAAGATAAACATTTTTGATTGGCTATATATTTAGTTTCATTGTTTGATTTGGTTTGCTTTGATATCCGACTAAGTGCCGGATTACAGTATACCAAAAACTTGTTTTGTATTGTCGTAATTATCTCTCTCTATTCTATTATTATCTATATCTATTAATTGTCTCTGTTATCTGAATAATGAATTAAATTCTTATTATTATCCATATATGGGGCTACATATCCGTCGGATGTTGAAGATTGCCGGAAAGCGCAGAGCAGGACGCAAAATGTCATGGATTTGTAACATCCGCTAGTGGACCGGCGTTAAGACGGTTGAAAAGTTGTTCAGATTCGCCATGGATCAAGCCAAATTCAAGGAGCTAACGGCCCACCTTCAATGACGAAGCGGCACTTTAAGAAGAAGAAGTGAGGTAGGTATGTTTTAAAACAATCTGATATGTTTTGATTGGCGACGGCTGCCGTCACCGCTACCATGGTATCTAAATCTTTTATGTCTCTGATTAGCATTGATTTTTGTTGTTCTTTAAAACTTACTGAAATTTAATGTTTGTAAAATACCAACATTCGTACGGGAACGAGTATCTACCACGCGAATAAGACGACGCGAAGCACCTAGTTATTTAGTGAGATCTTTAAGTATAAATTCTGCATTAAAGTTTTAAATCCACTTACCAGCGTCCTCAGGGAATATCTCGGCGATGGTCAGCTTGTGGATGTTGGCCTCGCTCGAGTATTGGAAGTCCTTGGATGGCTTGATCTCTTTGTTGTTGTGCAGCCATACTACGTCGAACCTCTCGGCTCCGACGATTCTGCGAGATGAGGGAGGTAGAAATTGCGTTTAGTATTCCGCTACAAACATCTTTTTTGTTAACTTTATTTATAAGTTTAGAACTTTGTATAAATGGAACTTTGTATAAAAAATAAGCGTGTGAACAGGAGGGCGCAATATCTTTTAAATTTAACGTCGGATAATCTAACCGTTCTATGTGAAATTAACCCAGTTTTCTGATTAATAAACTTACTTACAAGATGTAATTTTGATAAAATAAATTATACCACGT
The DNA here is from genome assembly GCA_949710035.1 of Crambus lathoniellus. Classification (NCBI taxonomy): domain Eukaryota; kingdom Metazoa; phylum Arthropoda; class Insecta; order Lepidoptera; family Crambidae; genus Crambus; species Crambus lathoniellus. The sequence continues at coordinate 10,959,390 of OX453323.1, read as the reverse complement.
TTAGTCATTGGAAGTTTACTCTTCAGGTAGGTAGTAGCTGTCAAATGTGACCAATTAAAATGGCCCTATAGTCCGACAAGCATTTCTGTTCCGGTGATCTTTGGAACTAAAACAATTTCCATACGACAGTCCCTTTACGGCCAGATAATCCATCCACAGATAGGGATATGCATGATCCAGATTAGTTGCTAGGCAACACCTAGCAACGCCCAGGCAGCTGTCGTTATTTCTATGTTAATATCAAGGAATTTATAAGTCCTACGTACAACAGGAAGGTGCACTCCGTATTTTTGTGTATTTAAAAATACACTTTAATTTTAATAGATAAGGTTTATATTTCAATACAAAATGTCAACGGTCCAGCTGAGACCGCAAGAACGAGGTGAGGGTGTCCCTTTCTCTAAAATTGCCAGCACTCTTAAATAACAGGTTTAGTAGATTTATGGTTCACAACTTTCGTTATAAAAATTAAATTTCGTAAAATTTCCGCTTCGTATTACTTTTAGTCAATAGAAAACATCGCATATTAATTTAAATATTACCGTATTAAGCATAAAAATGTATCTGGTCGTTTAAGTTTTTTATGGCTTATCCTAGAAAAGAATTTGAATGATAGATTTTAGAATGTTAAAGTGGCAACATTACAAGCCGAATGACGTTTTCTGTCTTCGTTGTGTCAAGTTCGCAATTCGCTCGTCGCCGCCCGCCGCCCGTCGCGCATGTTCGTGGCCGCCATAATGGAATGAAGTGAGATAAACTGACCTCGTTCTTACTATCTCATTAGGACGGTTTTTTAGCAGCAGTGCACCTTCCTGTTGTATTATAAATTCCTTGGTTAATATCAAGCGTTGCATAGCAACTAATCTGGATCTCACCTATCCCTATCTGTGGATAGGCTATTAATTCTGGCCGTTAGACAGCTTATTTCGTATTGCAAATGACTTCTCTGTCACGGTTGTCACCGGAACCGACAGGAGTGTGGTACTATACTATATATCTATCTATCTATACTGTAACAGAGAGATTGTGAGTGTGGTCGTTACCTGCAGGCGAGCGTGACGGCGTCGCCGTCGGTGACGAGCTGTGACTTGGCGTGATCTACGATGCGCGGCGGCTTGTCGCCCGTCGACTTGGCCGCGCCACTGCCGGGCGCTGATGATTCCATCGCTGAAACGATATGGGTATGCTATAGACATACAACATTTTGCATACAGTTCAAATGAGGGCGCGGTTACACACTTCTTAGAGAAGACGATTATTTCAATGAACGAAATGCATGGTCATGAGGCCTACTCTGAAACTCAATCTGCTTCGTCAATCAATTCTATAAGTCATGAATATTATACAAATTGACACTAGGTGGCCACTCCTACTGACTGAATAACTAACTCACAAAAGAATTGATACACGCCAAGCAGTACTCGAGATAGCGCGATGAGATGAATATTACTGTTTTCTGGCAACAGTTCAATTAAACACTTCGTAATTTTTATCAATTCATTACTCAATAACTAATTGCACATCACAGTGTACAACGGTTCTTACAAGATAGGTAATATTTAAGAATCACTATGAACCATGTTTAGCAAAACAATAATAATGGATTGGAGAAGAATTCTAAAACCATTCTCACCTTTAACAGAAACTTTGCACTTAGTTTCGACCTCTCCTTGGCTGTTGATCGCCTTGAGCGAGTACTCGGCCTCGTCCTCGGGGAAGATCTCGCTGATTGCCAGCGATGCTACGCCGTTCTTGTATTTCAGGTCCACTACCTGTGAACGTATAACAATCCCGACTTGGAAACGCGCTTTAAACTCTTTCCCCCTTATTCCAAAACGCTGACTAAAATAGTCCTGATTTAAAACTGGTACTAAACTGGTGCTGTCACTTTCATTTTCCAAATGACAAACAGAATTAGCATCAGTTTTAAACCGGTCTAACTTTTAGTCCACGTTTTGGAATAAGGAGGCTTAAGTAGATCCTATATATTTCAATAAATTTGTAACCACGCTATCGGCAACGTTGTATTACGTGATTGCTCGTATAAAAGCAATAGGGGCAAATAAAGAATAGGGTCTTCAAATAGTTTTATAACTAGTGGTCTACTCTTTTATGACAAGTAAATGATATCAGAAACGTATGCAGTCAATGCGTTTAGGGTGCTTCTTGGGCTGCCTCGCTTTTGTAGCGCATCGAGGATATGCGCGTGCGAATGTGGCAATGTCTAGTCATCTAGCGCGGTCAGCACGTCATCTAGTGTGTTGTGTTGTAGTGATATGTAGGGCTAACATGCCGGCAACGACATAGTTTGTCACGCGCCTTCAAACCAATCAGCACGTTCGTTCAAGTCTATCGCGCTATCTACGAGCGATCTGATTGGTCGAAAGTAACGCGACAAATATGTCGTTGCCGTCATGTTAGCCCTGCTGGTGTGTTGTGTTATAGTAGTGGTGCACTCACCTCGGACGAGTGCGGCGGGTTGCCATTCTTGTACTTCTGCATTTGGCAATGACTAGTCATCTAGTGTGTTGTGTAGTAGTGATATGGTGTGTTGGGTTGTAGAAGTGGTGCACTCACCTCGGACGAGTGCGGCGGGTTGCCATTCTTGTACTTCTGCATTTGGCAATGACTAGTCATCTAGTGTGTTGTGTAGTAGTGATATGGTGTGTTGGGTTGTAGAAGTGGTGCACTCACCTCGGACGAGTGCGGCGGGTTGCCATTCTTGTACTTCTGCATTTGGCAATGACTAGTCATCTAGTGTGTTGTGTAGTAGTAATATGGTGTGTTGGGTTGTAGAAGTGGTGCACTCACCTCGGACGAGTGCGGCGGGTTGCCATTCTTGTACTTCTGCATTTGGCAATGACTAGTCATCTAGTGTGTTGTGTAGTAGTAATATGGTGTGTTGGGTTGTAGAAGTGGTGCACTCACCTCGGACGAGTGCGGCGGGTTGCCATTCTTGTACTTCTGCATTTGGCAATGACTAGTCATCTAGTGTGTTGTGTAGTAGTGATATGGTGTGTTGGGTTGTCGGAGTAGTGCACTCACCTCGGACGAGTGCAGCGGGTTGCCATTCTTGTACCACTGCACGCGCGGGTCGGGGTCGCCCCTGACGGCGCATGACAGTAACAAGGGCGCTCCGTCCCGCGCGGTAAGAACGTCGGGCAAAGCGCGCGCGAACGACGGTGCGCACATAGTTGAATCTGATGCTGGTACTGGAAGAGACACACAATACGTGAGTAATGTTAAAGTTTCAAGGGTGTTTGACATCCAAAAACTATATCGGTGGACGCATTTTTCGTTGAAATCTAATGGTAAAATGCGTTTCATCGGATAATACCTATGCCGTTATGTTGGTTTTTCCGAAAGTCAACTTAATTTTGACCTTTATTACAACGCAATTAGGAAAAAATGTCAGCACTGCCAACATAACGCCATAGGTACTATCCGATGAAACGCACTTTACGCTGTCTCATTGGCACGACATGCCGACGCCGACTATCCATACTAGTGTTTGTTTGTTTGTCCGTCTTTCACGTCTAAATGAAGCAACGGATCGATGTGATTTTTGGTATGGGCATAGTTTAGGAGCTGGAGAGTGACATAGGCTACTTTTTATCCCGGAAAATAGTCACATTCCCGCGGTTTAAGGTAGAAGCCGCGGGCGGAAGACTAGTTTCATTTAATTGTGGCTGTCGGGTCATGTCGGCCAATAAAGAAACGCCCAAAGAAGAGCCTAAAGGCTGCTTGTCCACTAAAGCAAAGAGGAGTTGCCGAGAGGTTAGCGAGTTAAAATCCTATAGAATTGCACGAAACCCTGAAACCCTGTTCATTGAAGAGGAGCGGCGATATTATGAAAGGTTACTGGCGGTTTTTTTAACTTGCTCAACACCTTGCAATCCCGTTCTGCTTTCATAAGTGGACAGGCAGCTTAAAAATCACGTTATTCGTCACAGAAGGCGTATCGAACGCGTTTTCAATGCGAAACCAAACGTCGGCATGAAGACAGCGTGAACTGAAAGTGTAGGTGAAAAATGCGTCCTTACCTATAACCTACAAGAGTTTTATAAATTCATAAATCTGTGTTTATTAAAATTGAATTTTAAAATGCTTCTTATTGTCTTATAGCAACGCTCCAGATACTCTATATACTCACAGACTAGCTCCTTAGTTGCGCTCCTAGACCTCGAAGACGCGTCCGAGTCCAGTTTAGCTCCATATTTCTTCGCGCTGGCTACTACTGAGCTCTGTGGCGAGTACTTGGGCCGCGGCGCCGCATGCGACTTGGCGGGCGGGTCGATTGTAACCTGTACGACGAATTAAGAATAATTAATGTTTGTACGTGAAACTTTAATTCAAAAATACGCTTCGGAGGACAAGTGAGGAATTGACAAGCTGTGAGAGAGATTTTGTGGGTATGAAATTTAAAGTTAAAGAAATATTAACTTTATTTAAATAAGTTTAAGCCTGGCCGCCGAAAATCGCCGCCACCGACGACCACTTTCGTCTAGTTTTCATACATTTTATATGAACGTCGACGTCGATAGTCATCACTTTTTCTTTTAGCTTTAAGTGGCGGCGTTTGTAGCTTGTGTGCGCGGACGGTAAGGTGTACTACTTCTGAATCGTTTTACATTTTATTTCAAATTATCTAAATTGTTGAAAAATGGAAAATGATGTGTTTTAGAAAAAATCGACCCGTCTCACAACTAGCTTCGATGGGACTCGAACCTATCTAAATTGTTTTAATTTCATAGTTACGTTTTAGAAATGATCCTTTATACATTGTAGTGAAGGGTAAGTCATACAATGACAGTCGGACAAATTGAATCATGGTCAATTTAACTAATTATTTGTTTGAAAGTGTCAAAACTATAAAGATCAGTATAAAAGTCAACAAGCTTGAATTTCGACCTTATTGAACTTTAAAATCTGTTGAAAAAAAGACTAACTGCCGCACTCACAGACGTCAATTTACTTTAATTAGTATTAAAATCTACATATATCTGTCTCTTTTTTATGTCTAGTATTGAATAAAGTAGTAATGATAATTTAATGCCCATTAAAGTTAATAAAATTGACGTCTCTGAGTGCTGCAGATAGTCTATTTTTCAACAGATATTGGTGGGTCACAATTTAATTGGTTCGAGTGTACTAGACACATAAGAATACACAGAAAACAAAATTGAATTCGTTTTTCACTGAAATGTTCTCAATTCACTTAAATTTCAGAGGATAATGCCCAAAATTGAAATGAATATACGAGCTGGCAAGTTTATTGCGTCTGTTCTTCTTGTCAGTTAAAAACGTCTTGAATGGGCGGTAGGAAAATATTGATGATTCTGTACATATTTATTATGTCTATGTGAATAAATATATATTTTATATTATATTATTTTATTAAAAAACAGACTTACCTTGGTCTTCGTAATGATAGGCGGCGGCGCGGGCTTGAGCGGTTTCTCTATGTAGCGGCGGTCGCCAGAATGTAGGAAGTTGTGCGCCAGCGCAGCCTGCTCCGCTGATATCACCTCGCCTACAAACATTGTGCATGGTAAGCGAGGTTTTATAAAGGACTCCAGAGACTATAAATCCGCCTGCAGGCAACAGCCTTTCAGTTGGCCGTAATCGGGCACACACTCGTAGTTTTACATACAAAAACCGAATATCATTGCCGATTGCGGCCAACTGACAGGCCGCGACTCATCATCAACATAAACGTAAATTTCACGGTAAAATAATTGCGCTGAATGCAGCAACCTACGATTTGAGATATTAGATTATTTTCATGCATTCACAATGCAAACAATGCAATTTTGTAAGTAAGTGTAGGAAAAATGTAATACTTAAAAACCAGAGCCCCATAAGTAGCTTCAATCCCGCCTGAAAGCTACTTAAAGGGCTCGTGGTTTTTTTACTATCACATTTTTCTTAACCTACGATTTACACCGTAAAGGCGGTGGTAAATACATAATTTGTGCAATTTGCAGTACACTGTTAAGAAAGTTTAAAATAAGAAGCAATGTTCAACTTTAAACCTAAATTCGATACTTATTTCAAAACTTGCAATGCTACTTATATCAATTATTGGCATTTGCAGAACGAATCTGTGTTTCAGAGGTTCAAAGCTTTAAAACCATTTATTCATTTTAGGCTGATACAGCACTTGTGAACATCCAAGAAGCTACGCCATCGGTTCCTAAATGTTACGGCGGGAGGCCTTGTAATTATAACGAGAAGAACCGGCAAGAAACTCGCCAAGGGCCTGTCTTATTTCATACAGAGTCGTCAAATTGAAAAGTGACTAACGTTAGCTATCACCTGTACCACATGTTTAAGTACCTTTAATTTGGACATTTGTAATAATTATATTTTGACCATTCTTCCGACATTGATTTTGGCTTTTAATTTTATTTTGACATTTCCGATTATTGAATATAACGATTTTTCAATGTATTGTTTTAAAAAAGGTAATTAATTATATATAACTGTTTCACAATGTCCGATTAGGACATACTTTCCAGTTTACTTGACAGTTTTTTATGGCCTATCTGTCAAGTAACAGTTAATCAGAACTTGCTTAGACATTGTGAAACAGGCGCTAAATGTTACTATTTATAAATTATTTTGTGTTAATTACTTGTAATTCTAGCTTGTAGACGACTTGGATTTTTAATCTGTAAGAGTACAAGTTAATTGAACAAATAAATTAAATCACATACCTTCCACGATGACGACGCAGGACGTCTCGTCGGTGCCGTGCACGTTGGTGGCGATGCAGGTGTACTTGCCGCTGTCCTCGGGCCGGCAGTCCACGATCTCCATCGTGACCACGCCGTCCGAGTGGGTCATCGAGTAGTCGTACTTCGACAACTCTTTTCTGTCCTTGTACCTGTGCATAGAGTGAACGTGTATTTAAGTAACAAGATATAAGTAAGTCATAAGTCAGAACATATTCCACGTTCATTGTAATCTAGACTTCGTCTGTTTGTCAAAAAATATAACAGTGTCTATACACGTTCCGATCCGACAGCCGATTTGGTCTGCTCCCAGACCAAATCTGCGCTACACACGTTCCGAATTGGTCTGGGAGCAGACCAAATCGGCGGTCGGATAGGAACGTGTGTAGATGCTATAATAGATAATCTAATCCGTTCATTGGCTTTGGCTAAATCGCAATATCAGTGCTTTGCTTTAACTCAAAGCAAAGGTATCACTGAGTTTTTGCCTTTTTCTGTCTCGATGCGGCACACAGTTCCGTTTTTTTTTTGTATGTTCCTCTATGAAGTCATTTATCATCTGTGTGTTGTATGTGATGGAAATAAACAATTTATCTATCTATCTATCTATCTATCAATATAAGGTGTTGTAAAAAAAGTCGACGGACTTTTAAGGGGTAATACATTTTGGTCTATTCGATTTCAAATTTTCTATGGAACAGCTGATTTTTTTTCGCGGTTTCAATGTTGGCAGTAAAAGTTGTTTGTATGCATGAGTACATTGACCCCTTAAAATTCCGTCGACCTTTTTTTACAACACCTTATAGTTATTCACGTTCTTGGTATACTAAAAAAAGTGTTAACAGTTTAACACAAACATATAAGCCAGTGTCTTTATGATAAATCCATTGTCCTTTTGCAGCCTGAACCATAAAAATCATTTGGAATGAAACGCTTGACAGTGGCCGTGTCCCGGCCGCTGCCCAGAACACGATTCAGGCTACTGGGGTAAACGAGTTCTTGAATGGAGACCGCGTATCGGGAAGCGTAGTGTAGGACGCCCTTAGACTAGGTAGAGCGATGATCTTCGCGAGGTGGCTGGCAAGAGCTGGATGAGAGCAGCCACGTAACGTGCTCGCTGGCTTGCACTTGAAAATGTCTACGTCCAGTAGTGGACGTTAGAAGATTGTGTAGGTCACTATACAAATAGCGATATCGTTTTTAACATACAGCAATGAAGTTTTGGTATGTTGTTGAAATGAAGAACTAGGGCTGTGCGTTTTTTTTTAATATTCATTGTAGATTTAAAGGTATTGGCGCTTTTTTTGTATTAAATCACTAATGTGCAAATATTTCAATAAAAAAAAAAAAAACAAAACGTACAGTCCTAGTTCTTAGGCATTTCAACAAAATACCGAAAATTCATTGCTGTATGTTCAGGTTTAGAGGGTGAAAAACGTTATCACCGTATGGAGACCGTTTGCTACACACTCCTCTTATCAGACCGACGCGCGCCTGCATCACGCGCGGCCGCAGCTGGAACGTGACGTGGCCCACCGGTGGGCATGACACTCACCACTTGACAGTGGGCGTGGGCCGGCCGCTGAGGCAGCAGAGCAGCTTGCAGGTGTCGCGCGCCTGCATCACGCGCGGCCGCAGCTGGAACGTGAATGCGGGCGCCGTTTCGCTGGATTCCTGCCAGAATGTGTACGGGAGAGCTTCGCGTCTTCGCGGCGCTTCTGGGAGGTGTTGCCGTTGGACTTTCGGGACGGCTGTTGAGGAAAAAACAAGAAATCAGGTCAGACAATGATAGCAGTACGTTTCGTTGTTTATGTGACAGCAAATAGTGTGCTTGTGTGTGAGATATGGCTTAAAGTATATGGTCTAGATTAAAAGGAAGTTCAAATGACAAAAATGCAAACACTGATATTTGCAAACGCAATTTACAAGAAAGGGGACGTTTTTGAAAAAGCAAACATAAAAAACGAGACGGTTTTCAACAGTTTAGGCACGGAAAACCAATTGTACCTAGTAAAAGTTAAACGGTGGAAATTTTACAAACTAAGAAATTAAAACATTAATTTAATTCATAATTTAATTTAATAACTACCAATAGATGTCAATTGAAAACTGTTTGTTTGGCTTGAAAATCAAAATCATAATTATAGCGTTAAATTTGGAAAAACCGTACAGCGCGGAAGAAAATTTAAAGTCAATGACCTTTATATTTCATTCTTATACAGGTACTTGCTACGCTTATACTTTTAACTTCAACAACGGTCAAAACTTCAACCAAAATTCTGATAAATATACTTAAAAATAAAAATACACCACATGCCTAACCTTTAAACCGTCACTTCAAATCCAATATTTCACTGATCACTTTACCCAAAATTTTCACAAATAACTTAGCAATCGTGTAACGAACACCTGCTCTAGTTTGAGACTAATTTAAACAGGTATGTATGACAATCAGATCGATTAAAATACACCTTCATAGCTGATATAGTGGACAGAAATAGATCAGAAATTTCTTGACCTAAATATACCGAGTGAACTATTTGTGTTGTAGTTTGAATGCCAATGCCGATATATCATTTGACAGTTAACTCATTTTAATTAGATAATAATCATTATATAAATATATTTTATGGTGTTTGTAATTCAAATGTAATTATGACATCCTAAAGAAATACAATGATATAAAAATGATATATGATATAAATAATTTTGAAAAGGCAATGTATGAGAGGATTTATAAATTTTTAGAAAAATATAATGTTCTAGCTAAAGAACAAAATGGTTTCCGAAAAGGCAAATCGACCTCATTAGCAGCTTTTAACCTAATAAAAAATGTTACTGAAAATATAGACAAGAATATAGAAACTGTAGCCATATTCTTTGATATGAGCAAAGCATTTGACTTTGTGTCACATGATATTCTGTTATGTAAATGTGAGAAGTATGGTCTAAGAGGAAATGCACTTAAATGGTTACAAACATATCTACAGAATCGCTCGCAATATGTTGAAATTAAATACGTTAATAGCAGTAAGGAAGAGATCACGTCAAAGTCTCCACCAACACAAACCAATATAGGTATACCACAAGGTACGATACTAGGCCCACTATTATTTATAATTTATATAAACGACCTACCTTGTGTAACTAGTTACCAATGCAATTTATTCGCCGACGATATATCTGTTGTGATACCAAAAAGTCCGAATATAATGTTTGATGAAACTATTAATGCTACCATAACTCTCATAGCAAAATGGCTGACAGCTAACAATTTAAATATTAATGTAGGTAAAACTAAGTTGATAAGATTCTATAATAGAAAACCTATAGATAATGAAATAAATATTCACATTAACAATGAACCCATAGTGGAGTCGGATGAAGCACTATTTTTGGGCATAGTAATAGATAACCAGTGTTCGTGGAAAAAACATATAAGTAAAATATGCGCAAAAATAAATAGATTCGCCTATGCACTCTGGAGACTAGCGACACTAGTCAACCAAAAAGCAGCTTTAATGGCGTACCATGGGTATGTGGCATCGAACCTTAAATACGGCCTAATTCTTTGGGGAAATTCAACGGCCATTAATAAAGCCTTCATATCTCAAAAACAATGTGTACGAGCCATGTGCAATGCTCCGCCTATGACATCGTGCAAGCAATTGTTTCCAAAATTAAATCTTTTAACCCTCCCTTCCTTATATATTTTTGAATGTTGCATTTTCGTAAAAACCCATCCTCATCTATTTTTACAAAAAGACAATCAAACTATTAGAAGTATTAGGTATCCTGGAAAGTTATTGCTACCCAAAATGCAGACTACTTTATATAAGAATAACTGTTACCCAAGCTGCATACAAATTTATAATAAGTTGCCACATTCCTTGACTGAAGTAAACTTAGTTATATTTCGAAGAAAATTGTTTGACTGGCTTAAAGTAAAGTGTTTCTATTCAGTCAAGGAATATTTTAGTTGCAAAATTGACATTTAATATTACATACATCACTACATAGTATAAAACAAAGTCGCTTTCTCTTTCCCTATGTCCCTTTGTATGCTTAAATCTTTGAAACTACGCAACGGATTTTGATGCGTTTTTTTTTAATAGATAGAGTGATTCAAGAGGAAGGTTTATATGTACTTTTTATCCCGATATTCCCACGGGAACGGGAACCACGCGGGTGAAACCGCGGGCGGCCGCTAGTACCTAATAATGACCATTTTCTAAAGACAAATTATATTATTCATAAGCATCAATAATTATGTGAAATTGATTTGTATTTTGATAAATTATAATTGTAAAGTTAAGTTCATTGATTTATATTCATTAAAATATGTCACACGCCCTTAGTTGGCAAAATAGACGCACATTATAAAACTTAACATCTTATCTTATCTCTATTTTGTGAATAAAGACTATTTCATTTCATTATTTCATTTCATTTCATTTCATTTCATTTCATTTCATATTTCATTTCAAATTATGATCCGATTTTTCAAGCCAAAAAAACAGTTATTTTGAAAAATTGCTTTAACGATAAATATTTTGCAAAAATAGGTGAAGCGCCCAATTGCTATACATTGTAAAATTTTGCATGGGTCCTATGTCATATAAACCCTAGATACAGCGTAAACGCACAGAAAGTGAAGCCGCCAACGAATGCTCCATTCGAAAGGGAGCATTAGATCGCTCTCAGTAGTCATTTGACCGCCCGGCGAAACGACGCATAAATCAGCCTAAATGTGCTGAGAATATGGGCAAAAACAATTCGAAAAAAGGAAAAAAAGAGATGTAATATCATATTTTTCGGGCAGTATTGAACGTAAGTATAATTGCACAATTAATTTAAAGTCAAACATGTACTGAAACTATCATAATTTCATTATGTATACTAAAATATTGCAATATTCCTTGCCGCGCAACCGTTTCTTCTATTTGCGTTAGTAAGCCAGAGATGCAGACATGACGAAATACGATTCGCTGTTCTAGCGTCGGCCGACCATCTGAGCTTTCCATGTAATAAGATCGTAAGTACTACCATGCCGACCGAATTTAAATCCAACTACTGTTGCTTAAGGTCGAATATCAAATGTGGTGACGGCAGTATTCGGAATTTAAATATCTATAAGTATAACTACTAATGACAGTGCTGTTGGAATCACTTTTTCAAGCGCATTTAGTATGGAATTCTGTATCTAGAGTTTATTTGATCGCAGGTCCTATGACAGCTTATTCGTTCAAAGCAAATGTTGCTTTTGCACAAGGAATAGGGTCTAATTTTCTAGCATAAGCCGAATTTAAAAATGTCTAGGATATTTTTCTTGATTTTTATACCAATACCATAAAGAACTTTTAACTTGGCACTAATGAGCTGTCACAGAACCATGCAAAATTTTACAAAGAATAGAAGCCGACACAAGTGGTCGGCGGGCGCCACTTTCTTCAGCACATTGAGTGCAATATCATAAAGAATTCTGACCAAGATGGTGCAAGCCTTGTGCTCTTAATAAACCGGCGTCGTAGAAGACGACAACTTCGTAGATAATACACCTAACTCATACAATCTCTTACTAATGCCGACACAAAACTTTGACGCTGAATTGGACGATCGGTTCGTCGAGTGGCAAGTGCAGTGGCGAGTGACGAACACCTCGCGACTCGCTACTCGCCGATTGGTTGGATAAACCAATGTAAATCAGCCCTCAGACTAGTGGAGTCGAAAGCGCTCCAATAAAACAAAAGCACAGTATTAAGGTTGGTTTATTTCTAAGGACATTGAGCGTTCCAGACACATTCCGTGGCAGACAAAATAACATTCTTTTATACCATGTAAATAGGCGTATTCACATCGAAAACGTGCGAGCTGAGCGTGTCTCACTAACAAAACTGTTTTCTGTGTGGTTTCTGTCACGTTTCATGCTGGTAGATATAAACGGACAATTGAGCGTAAGCACCACTGCCAGCTAACAAGCTGAGAGGTGAAAAGAGATGAAACGTCACATCGCTACGCTCGTTAGCTCGCTCGCCAGCTAGCAGTGTGGCTTCCGCTTAATGATACGTAATGACCCAATAATAATAATAATAATACTCACGTTGCACGTTGAGGAACACGACCTCCTCCCTGAAGCCGTAGTGGTTCTCCGCGCGGATGACGTACTCGCCGCGGTCCTCTAGCTTGGCGCGGTTTATTATGAAGTAGTAGTCGTCGCCGGCGTATCTGCGAACGTTACAAGTCGGTCAGTAATTATATATCTAAAGGTGGGCTCAGACTAAACGAACATAGAGCTAGAGCTATAACAAGAGCATTTTTTCTTGATCTTTTAGTGTTAACGAAAGCACGTTTTCAGATTTTACACCAAAATAACAAAGAGCAAGAATGAGAACAAAGAACTAGAATTCTAGAACGCAGATTTAGATCAGCCTAGCGAATGCTCACTGGTCACTAGACTTGACAGCAAAATGACATTTTTAAACGAAATTGACGTATTCAAATCGCTAGAACACAAGAACACTTGAAGAGATCGTTCCAGGAATCGAGCACGTCCGAACACCTAAGAAAGCTCTAAGCTCCTGTTCGCGCGTTCTAGTGCCGTTTACATCAAGCGAGCGAGCATTCTTAAGGCGCTCGGTTTAGACCAAACGAACATAGAGCTAGAGCTAGAACAAGAGCATTCTTTCTCGATCTTTTAGTGTAAACGAAAGCACGTGTTCAGCGTTTACACCAAACGAACAACGAGTAAGAATGAGAACCAAGAACTTGAATTCTATAACGCAGATGTTTAGATCAGCCGAGCGAATGCTCTTTGGAGAACAACTTGACAGCAAAATAACATAAAAAGTTACGTCCCAAAAACGCTCTAAGCTCCTGTTCGAGTACTCTAGTGCCGTTTACATCAAGCTAGCGAGCATTCTTAGAATGTTCCTTAGAATCTATGCGAGCATCTGTGGAACAACAAAGGAATTTTCTATCTCTGTTTACATTACACTAACAGAATTTGACGGAGAGGGGATAGAATGAGCATTAGCTCGTTTGATTTCCGGATTACGAAACGCTCATCAACAATCAAACGTCATTTGTGTTTAAATAATAGTTTACAATGTTGTTATTAGATAAAAGTAAAAAAAAGATAACTGTCTTTCAGAAAAATATTGTTTAATTAAAGATATAATGATGTAAGTAAAAAATCACCCTTACGGGCTACAAAAGTATGGATCGATTTCGTATCGACTTCTTTTTTGTAGGTAGATAAATTTTAAGTATATACTTTTTATGGGTATTGAGGGCATAACAAGTATAAATTAATGTATTACAATATATTTAGTACAATATATTTAATTAAATTTTCATATTTTATTTTTCCATTCTTAGCTAACATTGCCTAAATCACGCAATGGTTCCTTGCCTCCTGGAGGCAAGCAAGTCTGCGAACTTCAATCGAATATAATCCGCCAAATTTTTATTAAATTGGACTAATTTCTTGTTCTACGATTAAAATAAGGTGTCTTGATTAAGATTGGTATAAGTTGGATAGGAACAGAGAGTGATTTGTTATAATTAATTAAAGTATTTTAATTAGCTGTCAGCTTGCCTCCGGGAGGCAAGGAACCATTGGGGCGGGTAAAAATACTTGCCTCTGGGAGGCAAGGAACCATTGAGTGGTAGGAGTTTGCGCAAGTAAATGAAAAGAAAATGAGGGACCTTATTTCTTAATTATCTAAAGTAGTTTTTTCTGGTTTTTATTGTGGTAGGTACTTAGTATGGTGGAATTAGTTCAATTCAATTCAATTCAATTTTATTTATTTGCATAAAATATGGTACAAATACAAGATGGTATTAATAATAATTTTCCCGCATATTCTGTCGAATATTTCGACGTGCAAATATTTAAATGTCACAATCATGTCACAATATTTGATTCTTAAAAAATAATATTCTATAAAAAATTGATTCAAGTAAAATGTCAAAAATAAACTAATCTAAATACAATCTCGTTTTCAAATTTGTTAAATGTCATATTGATAAGTGAAGTAAAACGTCAGAACTAAATTAATTAATCTAAATAAGTACAATGTCGTTTTCAAATTAAATGTCATATTATTTTATCATTCAATTAGTGCTTTAATGGAAAACGATGTGGTAAAAGAGAGAAATAAGGAAAGGCGATTCTGTAGGATTCGGATTGCTTTTGTTAGGTTTCATTTCATTTCATCTCATTTAATTTAATTTTCATTTCATATCAATAAAAAAATTCTACTGAAGCCTTGGCTGTATGATCATAGTTTCCTTTGCCAACCCAGAATGGGTGAAGAAAACAAAAAAAAAGTCTCTGCTTATATTCTTTTACGATTAGTTAGTTGAGTTTATTGTGTTTTATTATTTTATTATTGCTTAATTTTTTCGCAACTGTATTAAAAATAGTTGTTCACTACACGTGCGGAACCGTCATTGCAACTTGTTCCGACTGTCAACCCTCACCTTCGGCTGCGCCTCGGCTCGGGTAGACATTTGTCGGAACTCTTTGCAATGACAGACTTTCCGCACTTGTAATGAAATCTACTATTTGTGTTGGATAGTCCATTTATCGAGAAAGGACAACGGCACTCACCTCTTCATGAACTTGACGCTCTGCCTCAGCTCGTGGTTGTTCCTGGACCAGGTGACGGTGGGCGCGGCGCAGGCGATGATGCGGCAGTACAGCTTCACCGACTGCCCTTCGTAGCAGAAGGCGGATTGCGGCTTGATCACGAACCGTGGCGCCGCCTGGCGACGGTCTGTGGAAACAAAGGAATTGTCAATTATTAATGCTTTTCAATTATACTGCTATTACAATACCAATACGAATGACGAATACATCGTAAGTAAACTTAACTTGTCTATTTAAGTTTGCATTGACAGCTGAAGTTTGCCTATGGTTGTAAAAAACTGAGTTAAGTGTCTGAAGAAGAATTATAGAAATTCTTCGTGAAAAAAGTTCTTGGTCAACCTCTAAAAGAAATGTGGTGTCTTCTGATTTAACCGATTGGTTCGATCAGTCTAAAGTATTTTTTAAAATTAAGTGTGTGTTGGAGAACAAATTATACAAAAATTCGGATTCTGAATAGCGGTGCTTTTATGGTACATTCGTATTACACAAGGTCTTTACCAGCTACTCAGAAGCCAGAACCAGCTTTTACAAAAATGGCGCCCTCAATGGCCGACATTTAAATGTCAAAATTCCATTTTATTCCATTAATAAATATTGAAGGAATTTGTGACAAGAATATGTTAGGAATATTAATCCTAGTTACTCACCGAACTGTCCATCGTATATCTTCCACTTCTCGACGAGAAGTTTGCGCAGCGAACTGTACTCGCTTAGCCTGCCGATCGGCAGCTTGAACGATGACCAGTCCTGGACAAACAGATTTAGTTATTGTTTAATAATAGCTGTTACAAACACAGTCAATCCATGAACTCGTCCGCGTACCCTCGTGCTCTCCACCACGGCCTTCTTTATGGGTGGATTATCCACTCTCCTTATCCACCCAAAAAGAAGGTCTGTGTCTCACATGGGGGACAAAGTCCAATGGTAGGGGTAAAAAAACAAGTAGTAGGGGTAAATAATTTCAAGTTTGTTCAGCTGTGAAATATCCATAGTTAATATTTGGTAAAAGGCCGATGATGATAATACTTTCAAGCGCCTCTGTGGTCTAATAGTACAAACCAGTTCCCGGATTCGATTACCAGTGGGGTTACATATTATTATTGTATTGGTTGGTGATAGGGCTTGTTCTTAATCCGCCTGGCTAGCTACCACCATCTTATCTAAGTCTGACGCTATAACAACGATGTTTTCAGTATTGTTGTGTTCCGGCAGTTAGGGATAACATAGCCAGTTTCTCAGTGATTGAGGTACCGGGAGTAGTGCGCTTCCACCTTTAGCCTTATCACCACTTAACATCAGGTGTGATAAAGGCTAAGTGCTACCACGTTGTGGCTTCGATCAACAATAACACCTAGGTCTAGATATATAGTTGGACTGACAAACACGACCGAGCGATTATACTCCCAATTAAGTCACTAACTGGCGCACTCAGAGACACCAGTTAACTCTAATTGATCATTAAATCTCTATCTGTCTCTTTTTTATGTCAAGTATTGAATAAAGTAGGAATGATAATTTATTTCCAATTAAATTTAATTCTGTTAAATTTAAGTCTCTGAGTGCGGGCAGTTAGAGCATATTTATAAGTAGTTCCTGTCATTTATGACGTAAGATCGCAACGTTATTAACCTCTCTTTCTCCGTTTAAAGGTGCCATAGAAAGTTTTGATTAAGATCGTGAGCCTTCATCTAGTTCTATTGTTGATCGAAGCGTTGTGGATAAAAATAAGCTTTTAGTACAAATTTCATTTTTATGACACGCTTTTTTGCTGACTGTACTTTAATATTGTATTGTCATCTGAACCAAACCTGAATACAAAATTTCAGCTCCATTGGACACTGGGAAGTGGGTCAAATTAGGTTTACAAGATTTGTCCCCCACTAACTAACTAACATACTAACTAACTAACATGGCAAGTAAATAAAAAGCCTGTAAAAAGCTCACCAGGTATCTCGCACGTAGACGATCGCGCATAGCTTCATAGCGGCGCGCTTCGATAGTGGCGGTGCGACCGGCGGCCGCGTCGCCCGCTAGCCACGGGTGGGCTAGGCATTCGTGGGCTGTCATACGCTTCCTACAAACAAACAGACAACTTAGAACATATTCGATGTGTGTAAAGATACTTGGAAACTGAACAAATACCTACGAAGTTTAAGCAGGTACATTCAGCGTCAGAATGATCTGAGCGTTCAAACCCACCAAAATTAGCTGAACATTTGACAAAAATCAACCTCATCTCAAGAGGTAAAGGTGCATTTCCATTTGTTGTTTGAGAACAAACGACAACAAATGTTAGTACATTTTAAAGTATTGTGCTAAGAGTTATTTTTGTCAAATGTTTAGATATTTTTGGTAGGTTTGAACGCTTAGATCTCTTTGACGCTGACTTTAATTCAATTATGCTATATAAAAATTTGCTCTTTAGCTAGTATAGCCAGAGTTTTGTTGTCGACTTTCGATTTATGAAGTTGACAACCATATAAAAAAACCGTATTAAAATTTATTTTAGAAAATGGCCTATGTTTTTTACAAATAAATTGATAACACGGCGCCGTTTTATCTTAAGCCAGCATCAACAAACAAAAGAGAATAGAAATACAGTGACTTTTAATTTTCTAATGAATCTTAGGGAGCATCCAGATCTTGAGAACGCGTGTTGCCGCTCGCGAGCTCCCTTAGCTGTGCTACAATAATTGCATAAAACCACTTAATACTAGTAAGTATAATTAAACTTACTCCTTGTTCTTCACCAGCATCCTCCTGATGAAGTCCTTAGCATCATCAGAGACGTGCAGGAAGGCCTCTTCATCGAACTCCCAGTCGCAGGCCTTCACGTTCTTCAACGTTTCGATGTCGTTGTTGCCAGCGAAAGGTGATAGACCAGAGAGTCTGTAGGTAGGAGAGTACCAGTTACAAAATTATACAATCATTAACTTGCTGAAGGTAAAATACTGTTAGTGCAGCGTTGGTTTAATATTTTGTCTCCTAATAAACTTTATTTAAACACCAACACGACACTCAAATGGAGATCTCGTCTCATGTATAGTAAGCAAGGGATCAATGTATTCGTTGCATGCATTTGCATAACTTTCTAACTGTACTTGAAAAGAGATCTCCACTTGTGTTATTCTATAATACCGGCCTAAATGTCATGAAAGTGTAAGCACTAATGATAGAGGAGATAATGTAGTCAAGAGTGTATATTATTGACAAGAATTAAGAATGAAATGCTTTGGCCATGTAGATACGACGAATATCAATCAAGATCGAGTTCAAATGCGGTACGGGGGTAAAGAAAAATAAAAATACTCTTATCTACCAACTGCTCGAAAGAGATCCTATGTATATAAGTTAGTTGTATGTTTTAGTGAATATACTTACAGTACGTAAGACAGCACTCCCACAGCCCACATATCGGTGTAGAATCCAACAGGTTCGCGCTCCACGATCTCTGGCGCGGCGAATTCGGCGGTTCCTGTTGAGATCTTGACCACTTCGTTCGGGTCCAGCTTAGTTGCGAGACCGAAGTCGATGATCTGTTGAATGTATTTAGGAGTTAGTAATACTGCATATTAAACAAGTTTCAATGGAAACAGCGGAGAGGGCTCGCGAAGCGGATGCGCGGCCCTTATCCGCCGCAAACAGCATTCCCCCATAGTGAAGTCACGTCGACGATGGTGGGTGTACTATCGCCGAAATCGCACGGCTTGCACCGTCTCTAGGGAGGTGGCCAACTTGCGCGGCCATCTTCTAGCCGCGAAGGGGCCTGGATAGCCGAGCCGCGGCTGTCAGGTATCAGGGGAGGCTGTTACCCCAATCCCCCATTATCAATGACTGCCACGAGAGCAAGTACTGGGAGTTTTAGTGGGTAGGAGCAAGGTGAGTTCCACATTTAATGAAACGTAAAAACAGAGAGAAGGTCTATGTCCGCAGACGGGCGCTCCAGGGATTTCTATGGATAACGACGATATACACTGACCTTAACATCAGTGCCGGTTCTCGTCCTACACATGACGTTCTCCGGCTTCAGGTCAAGATGGATGATGTTCTGCTCGTGCATATGCTTGACTCCTTCGCAGATCTGGCGCATGTAGTGCGAAGCCTCGGCCTCGCTCATGCTGTAGCCCGGCTCGGTGATGCGCTCAAATAGCTCACCACCGGACAAGCTGTGAAGGAATTAGTTAGTATTTTTACGCCGTTCTCGAGATTGTGTACTGGTAACATCATAGATCGATTGATCACTTTAAAGAAACATTGGTTCTAAACTACGTAATAAACAGTTAGGTGTTATAGGTATACTAGAAATACCAATTTGCTAGAGGAGCCGTTTGAAATAATCTCATTATAAATACTTTTTCAAGGTACTAGATTAATACTCTGGATGTAGTATTTTGGTATAATGCGATATTCGTAATAAGCGAAATTTCATTGAAAATCGCTTTCAGAAACAATTAGATTCCAAATATTATAGTAACTTTATTACATCATATACATTGTCATCAATCGATTCTAAACTGAGCGGTTATAAAATTAAGGTTAGAAGTCAATTGTATATCTTGCTTAACAAACTATTGAATGCTTACGAGTAACTTCGGCACTACAAACAAAAGACAAAATACTCACAACTCGAATATCAGCACCATCTCATCGTCATCTTCAAACGCATCGTGAAGATTTATCAGTTTCCTGTGGTGGAGCTGGTTCATGATGTCTATCTCTTTCTTGATGAGTTCTTTCTCCATCGCTCCGGAGACGGGGATGAATTTGGCGGCGAAGTAGTTGCCAGTCGCTCGCTCGCGACATCTGTGCACGACCCCGAACGCGCCTGTGCCTACAACAGTGGATAGCACCTCATGCATCTGAGTTTTGAACTCTATAAATGGGGGATAGAGTAGACATTGTTTGGCAAACGTTTTAAAGGATTGGAGAGTGGAATTTCTAAGCTTTTAATGGCAGTCTTTGTAAATGTCGCTCGCTCGCGACATCTGTGCACGACCCCGAACGCACCTTGGCCTACAACAGTGGATAGCACCTCATGCATGTGAGTTTTAAACTCTATTATAAGGGGATAGAGTGGAGTTTTGATTGGGTGCTCATTCACTGATAAATCATAACTTTTTAATGCGAAAGTATTTCTAAATTGAACGAATAAAGTAGTTGCCAGTCAATCGCTCGCGGCATCTATGCACGAACATGAACGCAACTGTGCCTACAACAGTGTATAGCACTTCATGCATCTGAGTTTTGCTAGGTGATAGAGTGGGGTTTTGATGGGGATCGTGTTTAAGATAACAATTTAAGGGTTTGAATGTCAAAGGCTTTCTAAATGAACAGCATGGATCAATAGTTGCCAGTGGCACCGAACGCGCCTGTACCTACCAATAACAGTCAGTGGATAGCACCCATTTATCTGAGTTTTGAACTCCATTATAGATGGATAGGATGAAGTTGAGATTAGAAGACTTTCCAAATAGATTACAGACTAAAATTATGAAGATTTATTGCTAAAACTTTTTTAAATGCACTGGATGGACCGGACCTCAAACGCTTTCTATGAGCAAAGTTCGAATGTTCTCATTGTGCTTTTCTGTTTTATTCAAATCATGTTGGGAGTATTATTATGGAGACCGCTTTAACGGTTAAAAGTAGGAAGGCGTACATTCCTGTTAACATTCAACGTATAAGTATAATAAAATAATAATAATACATCTAATAGAAGCTAAAACCGTGCATCAACTATCAGGTGTTACGTTAATATAATATTTATGTGATAATAATAAAAATAATAAGAATTAGAATTTCAAAACATTTTTAAACTACATTATTATCAAAACATTTTAAACTACATTACTTCACTAACTCGCAACAAAAGTGTTTAAAATGTTTTCTTTAACCGTCTCAAAAATCTATAGAGTACAGTGCCGTAAATCAAAAATAAAATATAGTAAAAATCGTTACAGCATGCTTTATCTCAAGATTTTGTCTTTTATAAATATATAAAGTATGCGTGTGAGACAGAGAGATGCAGAGAGAGAGATGCACTACATCGATCTATTCACACACAGACCTCCGGCGCGTTTCCTTTTAGACGATGCTCTCACGAAGTCACCTGCGAAATTCATCCTTAAATATACTAGTCTTCAGGGTCAAGGTGCTCTAATGTTAATACGGCTATGTTAGGGAAAACTCTAGTTTGGTCCATTTCGGAAGAATGAGTTCAAATCATAAAAAGTCAATGGTAATAATCTAACTAATGCTTGGTTAGTTTTCATGCTTCGATATTTCGATGTAATGTCAAGTCTATCTTAAAATGAAGAAAACTTAGATAATAATTAAAATGGACTAATCATTTTAAACTACAATAACATATCAGATGCTTCCGTAAGTAACTTCGTGAGTCAATTTAAGAACAAATTTTGAGACATGCTTTTTTATCAAATTGAATTATTTTATGATTTTTTTTTTTAGAATTTCGATCCCAAATTTTCACCACGCAAAAATAATTTAAAGCAGACGGTTACATAACAGATAAGCTATCTTAATTTAAACTTCTTTCAGACTTCGAACAGCATGCAACATTTTTGGGCATTTATTTTTACAAAATATTAAATATTGTAACCAATCAAAACCATAATATCCTAATTTTTAATGTCAATCAAGTAAGCAATCCTGTTAGGGTTAACTTTTAATCATCGTCAACTAATTTTAAAATAGCATATTTTTACTCTTATCTCCATAACGTAATGCTTTTTTTTTTGGAGAATTCGACGGAATGACGGTTATTTGACTGAGTCAGGCCGTTCGTAATTTGCCTGCGCCGTACAAGCTGAATTCTACTTTATTGCGTTATAGTTAGAGTTGCTATTTATTTAAATGACTTAGCGGAGTGAACTATCTGTTACATAGTAACTATTTAGTAATCTGTGACTGAGTTTTAGAGATAAGGATGAAATTGCTATGTTAAGTATCAGATTGACGCTTCGACTCTGCGCTATTATGAATTGACTCTTAGGCCCGTATTCTAGAACGACACTCAATAGGACATCTCTTCTCAAGTATAGTTAGCAAGGGATGAATGTATTCGTTGCATGTATTTGCATCCCTTTCTAATTGTACTTGAGAAGAGATATCTACTTGAGTTTAGGAGAATCTTAGGACTGATTGCAAGCAAAATAATTGGCTAGATTTTTACATCAAGAATTTACACAAGGTATTTTCAAAATCAATAGTTTTTTTGTAAGAGCAAATTGTTTACACACCATAACCACCTCTATCACCCATAAAGCCCAAACCAGCGTGCAGTACTCACCAATCTCTTCCAGGATGTCATATTTGTCGTAAACAGAGCATGTTCTGATGTCGACGGGCTGCGGCACGAACTTGCTGTATATGTCGAAAACGTAGCTGTCGTAGTCCTTGACGGGGCCGTGGTCCGCGTTCGAGCGGATGCGTTTGCCTGATTCGTCCACTGCGGGAAGAAAGTTTTATGATTAACATTAGCGGATCCTCGCGGTTTCACCCGCGTGGTACCCGTTCCCGTGGGAATATCGGGGTAAAATATAGCCTATGTCACTCGGGAAGAATGTAGCTTTCTAATAGTGAAAGGATTATCTAAATCGGTACAGTAGTTTCGGTGCCTATTCAATGCAAACAAACAAACAATTAAATCTTTACTCTTTATAATATTATTATAGATTATAGATAAGTTTTTATAAAAACTTACCTAGTTTTTATGACAAGCTTTTTTGTTGAACGTACTTTAATATTGTATTGTCATCCAAACCAAACCTGTATGCAAAGTTTCAGCTCAATCGGACACTGGGAAGTGGGTCAAAATTAGCTTGCAAGATTTGTCTTCCACTAACTAACAAACTGACTAAATAACATGGCAAGTTAAATAAAATCTTGTAATAAAATTCCGTGCTTCGGAGGTTAAACCGTTGGTCCTGGCTGCATTTGCAGTCGTTGATACCCACCAATCGTCACTGGGCCCACGTGGTGGGTCATAGCCCATTCTACTCATCAATCTATAAGGAAGGCCAATGACCCAGCAGTGGGGTCATTAAATGGCTTATGATGATAATAATGAATAAGGTTCAAGATTAGAAGCCACAGGAAAAAATAATGACGTTAGACGTATTATGCGGGAAAGCCCTTTGCTCAAAACAATAAACCCTCTAAACATTTTTCTTGTATTTTGAATTTCTTCACGTTGTCATAGCAAATAAAAAACGGTCGCGGAACACGAAGAATCTTGCTTGTCAAAAAAGGTGTACGAAATATCAAAAATGTATGACAGAGATTGACAGGGTTTCAAAGCGCCTAATATGTACAGGCTCTTACTGTATGTCTGTAAGTTGAACATACCTGGGTATTCCTTCTTCTTGAACTCCTTCTTGACGATGGCCTTGGTCTGCACCAGCGACGTGGGCTCGCTGGGCTCCGACCGGCCGTAGATGTTCTCGGCGTACACGCGGAACTCGTACTGTTTGCCCGCTACCAAGCCAGTGATAGCCATTGTTGTGAATCTGGTGGGAAGGAGGGATTTTATGGTGCGATATAATAATAATAATATAATAATAAGTCTATGTTTTCGTATATATTTATTTATTTGTGGCCGCTAGCGCTTTTACATGCTGCGTAGTTCCTGTTCCCATAGGAATATCGGGAAAAAAAGTAAAAAAAAAATTCGGGTCGTCCTACTATACTTATATTACAAATGTAAAAGTTTGTGAGTAAGGATGCAAAAACTACTAAACGGATTTGGTTGAAATTTGGCACACAGATAGTAGACAGCCTGGATTAAAACATAGGATACTTTTTATCCCGATATTCTCACGGGAACATGTAATTTTATCACTCCGTTCAGTCGGAGTTTTGAACTCATCAACAGGTTTAGCGATTAATTTGAATTATGATGCATCTTCTTTTGTAATTGTGTATTTTTTTCTTACACGTTTATCACTAAAAACACTAACTTTCACTTTGTGGGATTTGTATCTCATAAAATACCGATAAGTAGTCTTTCTATTTACTTTGATCCTTACTACAAAATAATAAAGAATTTACATTAGTTCTCACCGCATCTTCTTTGATTTAAGAGTTTTGCTATTGTCGGTGGAGTATCTTTCATTCGTCTCGTATCTCTCTGTCAATGCCTTCACTTCTTCTGTTTGAAATAACTTATTCTCTTAACTTATTTTGCTTATATCGTAACCCTTAGGCCAGCATTTGTTTTATCTACCAAGCCTTGGAGATATAACCTTACCTGGTGTTTCCAACTCGGATCCAGCTGGTCATCGGATGCTCCCGCTTCTCCACCAGGTAGTTGGTGATGTCGGATCCTCCGTCCCATACTGGGGCCTTCCAGCTGAGGGCCAGCGAGTCCACACCGATGTTGTCCACCGCTGGGAAGCGAGGTGGGTCGGGGCGGTCTAAGGCAGGACGAAAAATACGAAATTACATGTCAATCAATTGAAACGCAGCTGACAAGAAGTAAAGAAGTTTCTAAACATTTTTGTTTTCAATAAGTCCTTTATTTTGATAGCTTACCAAAATGTTTAACAAAAGCAATTTATCACATACTGGCGAATCCATAAACTATTATAATTGTGAATGTGTGTTTGTTTGTTTAATTGTATGATTGTGTTTTTCGTAAAAAAATCATGAACAGCGAACATACAAATGAATATTACCACAGATAACATAATACTATACTAGATATTACAATCGAAAACTATTGTTTGGTGTATATAACTTGCCTACATTGCATTTGATGATTTCAAACCTATTTCAAGTTCATGTTTGGTTACTATTGTAATTTGAAACTATCTATATATAAAACTCGTGCGTTACTGTCTGACTGACAGACAACGCACAGCCGAAGCTACTGGGCGCAAGACGATAAAATTTGGCATTTATGTTCCTTGGGGAGTGTAGGGGAGCACTAAGAAAGGATTTTTGAAAATTCTCCCTCTAACGGGGCAAAAAGGGGGTCCACGTAGACTAAGTACCGAGCGGAGCGCTAGTTTTACTATATTGTTGAGAACACTTACCGCTGATTTCGATGTTGATGATAGCGGAGTCCTGTCCCAACTCGTTCTCGGCGGTGATCCTGTACGGACCTGAGTCCAGTTTGCTGGCATCGCGGATCGTCAGCACCGCGTGACGCTCTGTACGAAATTCAGGGGGAAGTTTGAATAAAACATACTTATATGATTTGTTATAATCACACTAGGTAGGTTTAATTACATAAATACAATTTATCTTGAAATTGTCGTAGAGATCCATGCCCCCTTGTTGATAAACGAAGAGTAAGTTTAACGCAAGGAGTAATATTTAACCAAGGTTCATTATTGGGCCCTATGTTTATTTGCTTATGTAAACATGACCTTATTTACTCTATTGTATGACTACCATCAGGCTTTATTTATTTCAGTTACAAATGACTTTTATATTTGCTTGATCGCTTGGTTGATGAAAATTGTGTGCGTTGTTGTTTCAAATTTATTATTATGTAGCTCTAATATTGCTAAGCAATATTTTTGGTTAAACCAGTTGTAAACTTACTCTTTGTTTATTAATAAGGCCGATTATTTCATTTTGGAAAATAAACTGCATAGTTATTTAAATATTTACTTTTTTGCATTCACAATGCAAAAAAGTAAATAAGTATAATATAAGTAATAAGTATGGTTGAAAAATGGAAAATGAAGTATTTAGAAAAAATCGACCCGTCTCACAACCAGCTCCGATGGGACTCGAATCCACGACTTTTCGCTGTGAGACGGGTCGATTTTTTCCAAAAACTTCATTTTCCATTTTTCAAATAAACTGCTTTTCAAGATTTAAACGCGCGCTGATTTATACATGTAGACTAAGAATTCTGTTACAACAGCATATCATCATAGCACACATCTAAACATAGCATCAAATCTATATTATTTCTATCAATGTATCTTACGTTTCCTTTCAACTACGTTTAAGACTAAGATCTATTTATCTAGGTTATTTCAAGCTACGTTTCTCACCTTTCCTCTCGACATGGTAGTGCAGGCCAGACTCTATGGTCTCCCCTTCTCTGACCCACGTGATCTTGGGCACGGGGTGGCCGGTGAACGGAATCTTGACCACCACGTTCTCGCCCTTGTCGAAGTACGCGGTCACTCGGAAGCGAGGCGGCACGTTCAGTTTCGGTGCGGCTGCGGATAAAAGTTCTTATTAGTATGTATGTACAGTTTAGTACAAGAACTTCGAAGCTTTTAAAATTAACATCAAACTGTTTTAAAGCAAATCATGTTAGAAATATGCAAGTTTATCTCGCGAGTCATAGTACAAATATTTGTACAGTTAAACCGATTGCATCGTGGCATTCGTGACCCACCATGAGCTCATTTTCTAACAGATATTTCAATTCAATAAGATCGTAATTTAAGCTTGACACTGATAATGGCCTTTAAAGTTTTGAAGCTTTTAAAAAGTTATGAGCAAAATGGGTCATGATTCTATTTGTTTGGACTGTAAATCTTGTTTAAAAGAGCAGGATATTATTTTAATTAGTAAGATAAGATCCTGCTTTCTGGAAAAATGCTAGAATATTAAAACATATTGTCACTCATTTAGCCTCTAGCGGTAGCATTCGCGCTCTAGCAAATGACGGTTCTGAATGACAGAAAAGGATAGCAGCGTAAGAAAGGGCGGTTCCGTGTTGTCAGATGTGGTCTAACCCAAATACAATATGACTGTCTGAAGGCTAAGGTAGAAGGTCCACTTACTCATAATAAGCAGCTCGGCACGCGTACTCTTGACACCGGCGCGGTTGACGGCACGGCACACGTACTCGTCGGCATCTTCTCCGAATACATCCACAACTGTTAGGAAATGGTTGTCTCCCTCGCTCCAGATGCGGTGGCGGGGGCCGTTGGTTATCTCGCGAGCACCTGTGATAGATTATGGAAATTATCAGTCTATATTTCAATAAAGGAATAATGCAGAAAGATTGACGATATCGAACAAAGAATTATATCTTAATAATCTTAATTTAAAACTTTCTCATATTCGAGATCATAATAGATCCATTTGCACAAAAACTGAAATTGCCCAACCTTTTTACAACGCCGAATGAAGAAGCATTAAAGTAGGTACATAGCAATACACCAATAAAGTTGGAAAATGAGATTTGTTCATATCTGTTGATCTCAGATTTGTTGATATCTCGGGTTATAAGCTGGCAAGAGCAGCCCACCACTATAAAAGAACAGTCTAATTTGTGGACATTACATCTCTCATTCATATCTACTCTACGTTAAGTTATACTAGTAGAGCTCATTGTTGCATGACACTCACCCTTGTACCACGTGATGGTCGGCTTCGGTTGGCCAGTGATGGTGCACTGGAACTTGGCGTTGTGGTACTGGATGCAGTTGGCGTTCTTCAGTGGCTTCACGATCTCCGGCGGAGTGGCAGCTACGGGCAGAAATCGGACAATAAAGAAAGTGGCAATAATACAGAAAAATCTGAGCATTGCAAAGTATTCGATGTTGTTCTAAATTTGGTATCAGACATAACATACAATTATCGTTATGTCTGATATCACATTTAGAACAAATTACGTCTGTACCTATGTAATGATAACATAATAATAATTATAAACACAACATAAGAATTCACTAAAGTAGGGAGTGATAGTTACACCTTGATTTGATCATAGGACGCACACTTGCCCCTTATTAATAAACGTAGAGTAAGTTTACACCTAGTTTGCTTAGGAATATGACGCTTTGAAACGTCAAACGTAAGGAGTAATATTGCTAAGCAATATTTTTGGCTAAACCAGGTGTAAACGTAGTCTTTGTTTATTAATAAGGCTGTTAGTGTTTGGCAAATTAAGGGCCGATTTTTCAATATCTGGATCAACATAATTCGTCTGATACTTCGATCAACAATAGTACAAGATGAAAGCTCACAAATTAAACCAAAACTTTTTATGGCACCTTTAAACGGAGAAAAAAAGTTAATTTCGTTACGATCTTACGTCATAAATGACAGGAACTACTTATTAATATACGCGCAAGTGGCTCAAGTGGACGCGCAAGTGGCTCAAGTGGTCGTATATTTGCTCAGTCGTGTTTGTCACTTCAACTATGTACCTAGACCTAGGTTTTATTGTTGATCGAAGGTCTGATATCGTTTAATACCTCCAAATTGAAAAGCGATTGTCATACAGTGTTTTGAGGTTGACATTTACTTTGGTTGGTTATTAATTTAACTGACTGATAACTAAAATCTGAGGATTAAACTGTACTTATATATTGATGTACTCACCCTTGGGGTCGACGACCTTGACTTGTGGGCTGGCGGCGCTGGGCGGGGACAAGCCCGCCTCGTTCTGCGCCGTCACCTGGAACTCGTACTGGCGACCCTCTATGAGGTGCGAGCAGTTCAGCTACGCGGGCACGTAAGATAAAACATATGCACTCGTATATTGATGTACTCACCCTTCAGGTCGACGACCTTGACTTGTTGGCTGGCGGAGCTGGGCGGGGACAAGCCCGCATCGTTCTGCGCCGTCACCTGGAACTCGTACTGGCTACCCTCTATGAGGTGCGAGCAGTTCAGCTGCGAGAGCTCGTGAGACAAAACAAGTGTACTTCTATATTGATGTACTCACCCTTGGGGTCGATGACTTTGACTTGTTGGCTGGCGGAGCTGGGCGGGGACAAGCCCGCCTCGTTCTGCGCCGTCACCTGGAACTCGTACTGGCGACCCTCGATCAGGTGCGAGCAGTTCAGCTGAGTGGGAAGGCATGGAAGCGCGTTCACGCGCTGCCAGGTGGAGTTTCCTACTTCGCGCTTGTCTATCCAGTAGCCTGTGGAGAGGTGATTAATAGGGTATTTTACTGTTGTTGAAATGTAGATATTTAATGATGACGTTAAAAAATATTGCAATTAAGAATACCAAATATGAAAAAATTATTTGAATCTGTTTTATAATAAAATAATTATAGTCTGTTTGATTTTGACTATAGATGTCTCTTTCTAAAACGAAATCTTCTATGGCGGGACTATGACCCTACTAACTCACTGACGTCACAAAGATAGCGTTCTGTCCTTGTCTAATTATAAAGTTTGAAGTCCTATATCTTTGAAAATATTCAAGATAATTCAAAATTAAAACTTGTTTTGTGTAGCTAATATTTCGAAAATCATTTTAAAGAAATAAAAAAAAATCAGTAAAATACCGTATTGTTATAACATACTAGCTGACCCAGCGCGACTTCGTTCCCGTGTCCCTACCCCCTACTCCACCCTACCCTACCCGTACTCTACCCCTACCCTACCCTTACCCTACCCCTACCCTACCCCTACCCAACCCTACCCTACCCTACCCCTACCCTACCCTACCCTACCCCTACCCTACCCCTACCCTACCCTACCCCTACCCCTACCCTACCCCTACTCTACCCCTATATCCTTCCTTGAACTTCCACAAACATTTCAAGACCAAAATTAGCCAAATCGGTCCAGCCGTTCACGCGTGATGTCGTGACCAAGGGAAATAGGGATTCATTTTTATATATATAGATAATGTAGTACCCGTTCCCGGGGGAATATCTGGATAAAATATAGCCCATATGTCACTTGGGAAGAATGTAGCTTTCTAATGGTCAAAGAATTTTCGAAATCGGTCCAGTAATTTCGGAGCCTATTCAATGCAAACAAACAAACAATCAAATCTTTCCTTTTTATCATATTAGTATAGATATAGATTTAATGTTTTTCTTAGATAAAGAGGCATATCAAGATTGTTTACTAAAATCTTTTGCTTCGCTGAATGAAGTGTAGATATTTTAACACTAACGATCCGGTTATAGTGTACATACCCTGTATCCTCGCGCCTCCGTCGCTGTGCGGTTTCTCCCACTCGAGGTGGACGAAGTCTCCTCCCACTTCCAAGATCTTGGGGATGCCGGGCGCGGACGGCGGGTCGTATGGGGCCTTGGCCTGTACATTGAATAGGAACATTAAAAACACAATAAACAAACTGCGTTTATTGGTTACAAACAAGGAGATTCAACCAAGGAAACTGGAGTTATCAGCTTGAATAAAAAAGTGTACCCAGCAAATTTGACATATAGCTACGTCGTGGCTGTCTGTTGTCTCATATGACCATACGTTTTGTTTCAAAGTATAGGTGAGACGGAAGACAGCCACAGTCTGCAAAAAAGTGTCCAGTTTCCTTGATTACAAAATTAAATGTAGCAGGAAAAACTGTTGATAAGTGTGCATTCTGTTCCTTTTAAATGTTATCATAGGTTTTTAGGTTATGTTCGTTTTGTGACCAGTAAATAATCCTCATAATTTCGAACATGTCGAATTTCTTTAAAAAGCTTATTTGGACAATTTCGTTCTATTGCAAGAAATCAATCAAGTTACATTAAAAAAATACTCGAACTCGAAAACATAGAAAGCTATTCACAACTTGCATCTTAGATAAATCACATCTTCTTTCATATGTTGGATTACATTTCATTACTTATACGACAAACGCAATAAAGTAAAAAAAAAACTCATATCAGAGACATTGCATTTCTCACTCACCTTTATCGGATTAACTCCTTCCAAAGCCGGTCCAATACCATTCTCATTAGCCGCGTGCACTCTAAAGTTGTACTCCTGTCCCTCAACCAATCCCAACACAGTATACTTCGTATCCCTGACTGAAGAAGCAATGGTTATCCATACTGTTCCCGAGACATCTATCCTTTCGACCACGTAGTGTGTGACCGGCATGCCTCCGTCGTAAGCTGGCGGTTTCCAGGCAATCGTGCAAGAGTGTCTGGAGATGTCTGTGGTCTCTAGTGGGCCTTGTGGTGGGCCTGGTAAACCTGTGACGGTTATCGAGAAGGAATCGGAGGTTTCGCCGCTGTTGTTCTTGATCGTGAGCTTGTATGTGCCTGAAGGAAGAAGTAATTTCGATAAGTTTTGGGATACTTGTAATTCAGTCAGTCTAAAAACAGATTTTAAAATGCGATTTTTATTGAGCCATTATTTTAAACTATTCTATAGGACTTTCTTTGCTCTTCTGAAGTTTTAAATTAGGTTGCTTTAAATGCTCAACAGATGTTTGATTTAAATTAAAAAAAAATACTTTTCATACAACTAAGTAAGATTCTTCAGAACTCACTTTAGAAATCACTTTTCTAAATTGTAATACACGTGAAAAAACATGACGCGTACCATTAGATGCCCTTAAAAAGTAACTTAATCGTTTAATTAAAATATTATCCCCCTTAAGGTGAACACACACTTGTACGTGGCGAACGCGCCTAACGAAACAAATTTTAGAAATCCTATGTTACGATTAGCACAATTCGACTCCGGCAGATGTGCGAGGTTTCATAGGATTTCATATAAAGAAATCTAAAATGCACACAGCTCCTCGATGAACTAGCCAAAGAATTAGATTTGTTTGTGTGTACTAAGAGGGAATTCACAAGGGTTGCACTTTATATAATTTGTTACAAAGTAAATTAGAATAAGTAATTGCTGCTGTGTTAGTACTATCGCATTGGATTTTGAAAATCTGTGATGGTAGTGTTATGTTGAAAAAATAAATAAATAAAAATTCGTTTCATTCGGGTCGGATAAGTGCGTTCACCGTTAGATGCGTTTGAAAGACTTACCCATATCATCCTTGCTGATATCCTTGATGAATATCAGCATATAGTCGTCGAACACGGTGAACTTGAGTCGCGGCGACTCGGACACCTTGTGGCCGTCCTTAGTGAGCGTGACGTCGACGGGCTGGTCGCCCGTGTACAGGATCTTTATCTTGGTGTTGTCGTGCTCGGGCAGGTGCATGTCGCCCGGCATGCGGGTGATGCGGGGCGGGCCTGGGGCGAAAAGGAAAATGAAAGAAAGAAAAATAAATTATTGCCACACAATTTACAATTGAATCAACTTGAAATTGAACACATTATTTACTATCACATTTTTCCTGTACTTACAGAATTGCATTGTGAATGCATAAAAATAATTTAAAATCACAATTATTGAACACATTGAAAATGGGAATAAATGACTGATTATTAGAAGAAATCGACTTGTCTCACAATAAGTTTTGATGGGACTAGAACCCACGACCTTTCTTTGTCCGCATTCGCCCGGACAGTGAAAGGTCTTGGGGTCGGGTCCCATCGGAGCTTGTGAGACGGGTCGTTTTTTTCTAATACTTCATTTTTAATATTTTTCACAATAAAAATTGCATTGTGTATGCACGAAATAAAAAATAATTTGGGTATTAGCATTTGAGAAAATCAGCCAAAACAGTGACAAAATAATATTTTTGATAAGAAACAAAGTGATATGCGATTCCAAAAAAAAATTGTAAGATACGTGACATTTTTGTAATAATTATTAGCATATTCAAATCAATAGATGTGCAATTTCTTTTAAAGTCATTATACCCTTACGCATAACACCAGCAGTTCCGGTTAAAATAAGAGACGTTATTCACTCCCCTTCTATATCCCTATTAGCGGATCCTCGCGGTTTTACCAGCGTGGTACCCGTTCTCGTGGGAATATCGGGATAAAATACAGCCTATATATAGCCTTCCTCGATAAATGGACTATCCAACACAAAAGGATTTTTTCAATTCAGTCCAGTAGTTTCTGGGATTAGCGCGATCAAACGAACAAACAAACTCTTTAGCTTTATAATATTAGTATAGATTATTTCTGCATAATATCTAAAGAAGTTAATCACTCACTTCCGATCTTGAGATGTCCAGTGCTGTAAATGAATCCGATGGTGTTGGACGCCTCGCACGTGTAGTCGCCCTCGTCGTCATCCTTCGCTTCCAGGATGTTCAGCTTCATCACGCCTTCGCGGGACTCGGCCACGAACCTGTGACGGGAATTAGGCATTTAAGGCCTGCGCAGACGAGGGACATTTTGCCCGTCAACATGACCTAAATGTGGTTACTTTCTCCGCGAATTCAGCGCGTAAGATGGTCATGCCATTTCTGAAGGTCTAGCGAGGAATCAGGAGGATTCGCTAGAGAACTTCATGGGCAGAATAACCTTAGTTTGCGTTGAATTCGCAGCGACTTTTAGGTTGTCGGCGGACTAAAGTCGCTAGTCTGCGCAGGCCCTTAAGAGTAGCATGACAAAATACAGTTCAAGAATGAAATTAGAATAGTTGTGTAGTTTGCCTAACCCCACTTCGCTCGGGATTGACTTAAAAAAAAACCGGAACATTTTCGGCCCAAGGCATTGAAAGTTGTAGCTACTGATGGCTTATGTGTCGGTCCATTAAGGGCAGGCGGTAAGTGAAACGCGTAAAACAGCTTTCGGGGTTTTAAACTTGTAACATAGAATTATCGACAGAAATTACTTTAAAAAATATAATAGTGAACAGGAAAAGTTACTTTACAATAACACCGTGGAAAATTTTAAATATTTAACTCACGTTAATGGCAAAAAAATTGCAAACTTCACTAAAAACAGCGAAATCAACGTTTTCTGTTTTAAAGATATTGTTAAAGAATAAAAATATTTTTAATAATATTTAATGTTAAATCAAATGGCAATGAAACATAGAATTGATTCACCGCACGATATTTGCCGTTTTTTATTTTATATTGGGAACAATCTGGCTTCAAACATTGTCAATATTAAAGCGCGAATTGCTCATACATTTTCGTATGGAACGCGGAGATAAATAAAATATTGTATAAATACAAGCCACACCGGGGGTAAAATTCAGTAAGCCCGCTGATTTCAAGGTGAGACCACGTCGCTTTTCCCAGCTCCGGAGCTACGAAAATTACGAAATCAGACTATCTGTACGCAAACTCTTTGAGCGGTGGTAAAGAAAAGGTAGGTAAAGTCAAATTTTCAAAAATCCGGCGATACCTACCAATATCGGAAGATAATTAGTTTTCCACTCAACAATTTATTTGGTACGTCATCACAACAGATATCTGGTCAAATGCTGGAGCCAGGAAGTGGCTGATGGAACTACTCACCAATTTAATGTAACCACTTCGAGTTTGGGCTTGTTTGAATCGTCTTGATAGAAACTCTAGTGCCAAACAGTTTCGAAGGTCATGCTGGAGTCAGGAGGTGGTTGATGGAACTCTTCAACGACTCAACGTAACCACTTCGAGTTTGGGCTCTTTTGAATCGTCTTGATGAAAACTCTTGTGCCAAGTAATTTCCAAGGTCAAATTCTGGAGCCAGTAAGTGGCTGATGGAACTCTTCATAAATTCAACGTAACCACTTTGGGTTTGGGCTCGTTTGAATTGTCTTGATAAGAACTCTTGAGCCAAGTTGTTTCCAAGGTCTATTGCTGGAGCCAGGAAGTGGCTAATGGAACTCTTCAATGATTCAACGTAACCAGTTTGAATTGTCTTAATGTTAACTCTTGACAAGAAAATAGCAACGCAATATTAAAAATATCAAAAAATCCAAGATGGCGGCCAACTTTTTTGTTTATGGGCCGATTTTGATCAAACGCGGTTTATGGTACTATTTTGATAAGAAAACAGCAACGCAATATTAAAAATATTAAAAAATCCAAGATGGCGGCCAACTTTTTTGTTTATGGGCCGATTTTGATGAAACGCGGTTTACGGTACTATTTTGATAAAAAAACAGCAACGCAATATTAAAAATATAAAAAATCCAAGATGGCGGCCCACTTTTTTGTTTATGGGCCGATTTTGATGAAACGCGGTTTACGGTACTACTTTGATAAGAAAACAGCAACGCAATATTAAAAATATAAAAAATCCAAGATATCGGCCAACTTTTTTGATTATGGGCCGATTTTGATGAAACGCGGATTACGGTATTATTTTGATAAGAAAACAGCAACGCAATATTAAAAATATAAAAAAATCCAAGATGGCGGCCAACTTTTTGGTTTATGGGCCGATTTTGATGAAACGCGGTTTACGGTACTATTTTGATAAGAAAACAGCAACTCAATATAAAAAATATTAAAAAATCCAAGATGGCGGCCCACTTTTTGTTTATGGGCCGATTTTGATGAAACGCGGTTTACGGTACTATATTGATAAGAAAACAGCAACTCAACATTAAAAATATTAAAAAATCCAAGATGGCGGCCCACTTTTTTGTTTATGGGTCGATTTTGATGAAACGCGGTTTACGGTACTATTTTGATAAGAAAACAGCAAAGAAATGTTAAACATATTAAAAATCCAAGATGGCGGCCGACTTTTTTGTTTGTGGGCCGATTTTGATAAAACTCGGTTTTTTCAATACTTAATACTCAATGCGCAATCATTTTATTGCATACCACAATGTAAATTAAGATGTGACGATTTTGTACTATTTTGACAAAAAAACCGTTCTTAACACAATGTAAAAAAATACAAATGGTCAAGATGGTGGCCGTTTTTTGTTTTTGTTTCTCTTTTTTCGCTTATTAAAATGTAACAGGTTTTTATTTGAAAGCTTGAGACAGAGTCAAGTATCATCATCATCATCATGTCAAGTAAAATATTTAATTAATTATTAATTTGCTTTAACACAAGCACAGTAAATTACGACGTAACATCCTTCGTAATTTACTGTGTTTTTGACAGCTGTAAACCCTATTTAAAAAAATAAAAAAAGTAAATAAAATAATAATGATATTAAGTTACAGAGTTTGAAAATAATGATTGTGACATGGGATGATTTTGATATATAGACGAAGGCGCTATAAAGGTAAAGAAATATGAATCGGCTTATTTCCAATCTGAATATTTTTCTTTGACAAAACTTCAACCCATTCAAACGTCAGGAGTAGGTCAAATTTACCTTGCAAAATTTCATGGTAGACAGACAGACAGATACAATTATAGCTGCAACTAAATAAAACATTTAATATATTTTATTTTGATACTTCTAAAATGCTAACCATAATTATTTATTTTATTTTATTTCGCAATACACCAAAATGTACCTGCCACATTTTAATTTTGTTTCAACCCTTCCGTAATTACGGAAATACCTATACAGACGTCGGTATCAACTAACTTCAAGGGCATTGGCCTACTATATAAAAAAATTGTTATACTGTGGTAATTGTAACATTTATGTATATATAAATGCGTTGCTGTTTTCTTGTCAAAATAAAACCAGAAACTGAGTTTCATTGAAATCGGCCTGCAAACAAAAAAGTTGGCCGCCATCTTAGATTTTTTATACTTTTAACATTGCGTTGTTGTTTTCTTGTCAAAATAGTACCAGAAACCAAGTTTCATCAAAATCGGCTCACAAACAAAAAAGTTGGCCGCCATCTTGGATTTTTTAATATTTTGAACATTGCGTTGCTGTTTTCTTGTCAAGAGCTCTCATGAAGACAATTCAAACGAGCCCAAAAATGAACTGGTTACGTTAAATCGTTGAAGAGTTCTATCAGCCACTTCCTGGATCCAGCAATAGCGCTTGGAAACTACTTGGCAAAAGAGTTCTCATCAAGTAAATTCAAACGAGCCCAAACTCAAAGTGGTTACGTTGATTTGTTCAGGAGTTCCATCAAACACTTCCTGACTCGAGCATCAGATCTTGGAAACTTCTTGGCACAAGAGTTCTTATCAAGACAATTCAAACGAGCCTAAAGGCGAAGTGTTTATGTTGAATTGGTGAAGAGTTCCATCAACCACTTCCTGACTCCAGCATCAAACCTTCGAAACTACTTGGCACAAGAGTTCTCATCAAGACTATTCAAACAAGCCCAAACTCGAAATGTTTACGTTGAATTGATGAAGAGTTCCATCAGCCACTTACTGGCTTCAGAATTTGACCTTGGAAACTGCTTGGCACAAGATTTCTCATCAAGACGATGCAAATAAGCCCAAACTCGAAGTGTTTACGTTGGATCGTTGAAGAGTTTCATCAACCACCTCCTGACTCCAGCATCAGACTTTCGAAACTACTTAGCAGAAGAGTTCTCATCAAGACTATTCAAAGAAGCCCAAACTAGAAGTATTTACGTTGAATTGATGAAGAGTTCTATCAGCCACTTACTGGCTCCAGAACTGGACCTTGGAAACTACTTGGCACAAAAGTTATCATCAAGACGATTCAAACGAGCCCAAAATCGAAATGGTACGTTGAATTGTTGAAAAGTTCCATCAACCACCTCCTGATGACTCCAGCATCAGACATAGGAAACTACTTGGCACAAGAGTTCTCATCAAGACTATTCAAATGAGCCCAAACTCCAACTGGTTACGTTGAAATGCTGACGAGTTCCTTCGACTGTCTGTAAGATGCTGCATCAGCCCCCAGATGGCAAACATGGCAAATCAAACGCATCAAATACGTAAAGTTACTTTCTGACAAAAAAAAGTTATTAATTTTTTTAATTTTCTGAATTACATTTTTTCGTGCTAGGGCGGAGATGTTTGTGTGCGTGAAGGCACACATATACAGATTAGCTTCGTCAATACCTACGCGCTGGCTTACAGCCGGCCCTTAAAAAGAACTTTTAATATTCCCAACGTAAATGTTAAGTTAACATTCCGCCAGTTGCAGAAAGCTCCATTAAAGTTAATGCTTCAATACATCTATTAATGTCACTTATTTTCTTGACAACGAACAAGTGACAGCAATTGATTTAATGAAGCAATAACTTTAATGGAGCTTTCTGCAACTGGCGGATTAACTGTTAAAATTAGAATGTAAAGACGGCGCGGCGGTGAGAGCAAGTAGTGAGAGGTTTAGTGGGTATTCCCCCTCCTAACCCCCCATCGAGCCCTTGCGACTGGATGAGGGGCCAGGATGCGGCTGAACGAGTCTCAATATAAGGATTATACTTTATAATTATATTATAATAATATTATGTTAGTAATTACTGACCTGGTTCCCAGGACCACTTCTCTGCCGTTCTTCATCCACCTTCCAGTGGGTACAGGGTTGCCAGTGGCCACACACTCGATGGTGAACGGTCTGCCAAGAGGCGCCGCCATGTGAGGTGGCACAGATTTGACCCATTCGGGTTTGGTGCCTCCGATCTCTTCGCCCGTGCGGACTGGGGTAGTGCATGATGATGGCTCGGATTTGCCTGGTAACGGGGAAATGAATGAGTAAATAAATATGATAAAAAATTACATAAGTACATCGATCTGAAGGTAAGATTACAAGACCCAAATAAAACAAAGATGTTCATCACTTTCACTGTAACACTTTCACACTTCGACTGTAAGCATGATCAGCACCATGCTTCATAGGATATTGTTTTACGATTTTGAGTGAGCCAACTACGATTTGTTTCACGTGTTTTTTATTTCTTTGAGTTGCTAGTATTTCTTTTTTTATTTGCACTAAGTTAGTAAAACTATCATTAAATTAAAAGTCAAATTCCAATCGTTATAGCAAAGTAACTGCCGCACTCAGAGACACCAGTCAACTTTATTTGGCAATTAAATATCTTTCATATTTGATTTAATACGGGACATAAAAAAGAGACAGAAAGAGATTTAATTGTCAATTAAAGTTGACTGGCGTCTCTGATTGCGGCAGTAAGTGTTTACAAAAATATGCTAAGCACACCGAGACGGTATCGCAGACGCAATGCGATGCAACACTGTCGGTGTGAACTTACGCGAACAAGATCAAATATTACAAAATCATGACGCACGCAGACGCAATGCAGCACGTCTGCGACACTTTTTGTTGTGTGTCAGCCTTGATACTTTAATTCTTAGTCACTCGAATAGGACAACAATCAGGTTAACTTAGTATGAAGAATTTCACGCTGAGATACATTAAGGTTTAAATTGCTTTTTCCAATTTAGTTGAGATGTTTATTAAGACCCATACACACCTGCGGCGTTGACAGCGATGATGCGGAACTCGTAGTCCTGCTTCTCGCCGAGGTTCATCGCGGTGAAGGTTGTGTCTTGCACATTGTAGTCGTTGCATTTGACCCATACGGAGCCGCCGACGTCGCGGCGCTCGATTATGTAGCCGGTGACACGAGAACCTGAAAACGAAGAAATGTTTAAATATCTTCAAGAATGATAAATAATTATAATAGAAAAAACAGAAATAGACTCCGCTTGGTACGACGATGTTTGACGAATCGTCTTTTTCACGATTTGTTTTTCATTTACGGTGGTAATGTTTTTTAAATGCTCGTGTTCACAGGTATCACGAATCGTAAAAAACAACGGATACGTCTTTAGCAAACTTTAGAGTTTCGTGTTTTTTGACGAACTGTCAATGTAAGATGTCGTGTGAACGAGCCACGACTCGGAGCTCAAATATCTAGTCTAGTTAGAGGTTCTGAAAACGGCCTTAGCGCCGTAAACCTAACGTGTTTCTTAGTAACGTATAGTTTCTAGTCTTAAAAGGTGTAATGCTATACATGGTGCATCAATCAAATTTTTGTATCGATGTCATAAACACAGCAATATGGGTATGACAATCAAAAGTTAACTGTCAGATCGATCTTTTATTGAAATCAGTATTTGTTGTAGATACAACCAGCGTCAAAATGATTTGAGTTCAAACCTACCAATAATATCTGAACATTTGACAAAAATCACTCTTAACTTAACATAATACTTTAAAAGAATAAAAAGAATAAAAGAATAAATTTATTTCTGTATAAAACTTAGTCTAAAATTTACATAAATTTTAAAAAGTAACATCTATTTTGGTGTACTTTCATTTGTTCTCAAACAACACATGAAAATGCACCTTTAGTCTTGAGATAAGGTTGATTTTTGTCAAATGTTCAGATATTTTAGCTGGGTTTGAACGCTCATATCATTTTGAAGCCAACCTTCATGAGTGAATATGCACATCAAGAAGAAGAATAATAACATAGCATGAAAATGACAGTAAAACTTGAGAACTATTAAGCCGGGTCTCCAGCGCGTGTTTTGCCCTACACAATCAACAAAAACATCTCAACATTCAACAAAACTGTCTACACAAAACATTGTTTCACTACACATTTTTGTTTGCATCAACAATGTTTTTGCTTTCCATGCCCGGTGGAAAACACGTACACAAAACTTCCCCCGCGCGGGTCGAGGGGCAGGGTACTGTACATAATCTATCATTTCGACAACTTTTAACTTTTTTAATTTTGATAACTCGCTAGACAATGACCGAATTTCTGTGTAAATTGGAAGAAGCCATTACAAAAAAAAAAGTTTGGTTTTCGCGCCAAGTTTGGCTCTACGGTGGTTTAGAGCAATGCAAGTAAAGATGGATTGGAATAATAAAGATACGATCTGAAACTACGTCTTCTTCGTCCGAACTCATTTTGTTTGCTAGAGAAACTATTGTTTTGTGTACACAAGCCAAGAGAGGTATAGACGGCGCATGTCAAGAAACATTTTTCAGAAACAAAGTTTTGTGTATGTGTTTTTGTTGAATGTTTTCAAAAAACTTTCGCTGGAGACCCGGCTTTAGATAAACTCGATTTTTACTTCTTAGCCTATAATACATACCTCCGTCGCTCGCGGGCGGGTCCCACGACAGGTCGACGTACGTCTTCCCGACGCGCACGACGCGGGGCGAGCGCGGCGCGGCGGGCGGGCCGCACTTGGGCCGGACGCGGAACTTCTGCGACGAGCCCGAGTACTTGCTGAGCCCGGCCGCGTTCTGCGCGCGCACGCGGAACTCGTACTCGTGCCCTGGCTCTAGGTTGTAAGCCTGTGAGGGACGAATGAGGATATTTTTAGACGAAAGATGTTAAAAGACATGAACATTCAAAAATTATAATTCATAATAAGCACAAATCGTCGCATGACGACGATATGCTACGCAATTGGTATACTATAGTCTTTCCAAAATATATTTACAACCATCAATTCGAATAGCTCCAGAACACATGAAATAGATAATAAATAATAATAAATATTTTTTTACAATCACACCAATTATCTAAGCCCATGTAAATTTCATTAAGAAATTGTGTCATGAAAAACTTGATAACGGATAAATATATACTTAAATACTTTTTGTTTGTAAATACATACTTAATATACATAGAAAACACCCAGACCAAGACAAATATACATGTTCATGCACACAAATATTTGTCTTGTTCGGGAATCGAACCCGAGACCTCTGGCGCAGAAGGCAAGTAGCCTACCCCTGCGCTGCGCCAAATCAGTCGTCAAAGATAAGGAGCATGTCACGCATTTTGTACTGAATAAAGCGTAGTATTTAAAACAAGCTGGTAGGATTAAATGGAAATATAGGGTTTGCTGTTTTGAGCAGAGGGTTTTTTTAACCTTCCCCGCTCACTCAATACTTCTAACGTCTTTCCTGTGTTCTGTGAAAATATCCAATTTAAACTACCTACTACTAAGCAAAACATGTTATTTTCCTTTTTATTCTCACCTGGTAGTTGCAATCCGTCTTGAAAATCCCGGAACTCGACCTTGTAACCCTGTATGCGCGCTCCGCCGTTGGAACGCAGTCGGTCCCACATTTAAACTACCTTATACCAAGAAATATATATACATTTCTGTGGTCTTACCTGGTAGTTGCAATCCTTGACCAGGTAGTCGGCACTGGTCCACACTCCGTCTTGCACGTCCCGGAACTCGACCTTGTAGCCCTGTATGCGCGCTCCGCCGTCGGAACGCGGTCGGTCCCAAACCACAGTGGCGGTGGAACCATCCCAGTCGGTCACGCGGGGCGTGACGGGCGGGTCGGGCACCGTGAATGGGAACTGGGAACGAAGGAAAAAGTATTCAAGTCGCTATACTGGCAATATGTATATATAAAAATCTTGGTTACTGACTAACTGACAGACAACGTACAACCAGAACTACTGGGCGCAAGAAGCTTTGGCATGTTTGTTCCTTGGGAAGTGTAGGGGAGCACTAAGAGAGAATTTTTGGTAATTTCCTCTATATGGGGGTAAAAAAGGTGGTCCACGCAGACGAAGTCGCGAGCGTAGCGCTAGTAAAAACATATTACTCTACAGTGCTCAGACTTATCTGACCCGGTGATCATCTGATGATCTGGCTTAGGTACTAGTTTTGTTACGAAAACCGCTCTTGTAATTTTAGCAATGGGTGCGATTAAGGTGAACATGTATACAGTGTGCCCCTCGATATGGTGCACAAACGAAAAGGGTGTTGACTATACCGGATTTCATCGACAAAATGAATATTAAAAAAAAAAATTGCTCGTTACAATTTATTTAAAAAATAAAATTCCGTTTAGGTCCTTTTGTCATAAAAAGTTAAAAGTTTTTGAACTAAAAGAGATATCGTCATAAAATAAACGCTAAAATACTTGTGAAGGATTGGAAAATAAATAGAAGAGTAAAATGAATTCCTAAAAGATAACTAACATTACAAAAGGAGACAAAATCAAACATTTTCGAGATTTTTTTAACCCTTTTTAATAAAATAATCCCATTATAGAATTTTTTTTGTCCATATTTTCTTGTTCTTTATTACATCTGCTTTGTAATAAAAAAAAAACAACGCTCTATCCCGTCCCGTTTGCTTGCTATACACAGTTAACTGCGGACGTCAACAAAAAAAGTCAATGTTGAATAGCGTTAATCGACCAAATAAAGTTGCATTCCATGCATTTCATAACGATATATCTTTTGGTTCGAAAATGATTAATTTTGTATTGCAAAAGGACCTTAAACAATATTTTTTTAAATATTTCGTAACATGTAAAATTTTTTTATTTTTATTTTTATTATATTTTTTTTTTTATTTTATTTGTCGATAAAATCGGGTATAGTCAACGCCCTTTTCGTTTGTGCACCATATCGAGAGGCACACTGTATTGAATTTATTATACATACATCATTATGCCAATTATGCTGTCATTTGCAATTTCAAAGTTAAAACGATACAGTCAAAAAAGCTTTGCCTTTTTCATCATTTTTAAAA
The DNA here is from genome assembly GCA_949710035.1 of Crambus lathoniellus. Taxonomy (NCBI): domain Eukaryota; kingdom Metazoa; phylum Arthropoda; class Insecta; order Lepidoptera; family Crambidae; genus Crambus; species Crambus lathoniellus. The sequence continues at coordinate 10,916,090 of OX453323.1, read as the reverse complement.
AAGAACTTCCGAATAAAAACTGATAATAATGTTACATAAAACATAAATTAATTGCTTTTATCTATACCAAATCCAATTTAATATCTTTTCCAAGGATGACAAGGGAAAAAAATATACATTTATTCTATGCAGTGTATAAGTCGCAGGGATATGAGGAAATCAGGGATTTCACAAAATCCCTAGGGATATCACGAAATCACGGAAGATGTGGAATAGACTTATTTACGACGTCTTCTTCCTAAACAAGTTTAGTGATATGTCATTTCACTAGACTAAGGCCCGATTTTACCAATGATATTTAAACGCGATTAACGCTAAACGTGTTTAAAACGTATTTCTGTCTCTGTCACATTCAAACAAATGAAAGAGACAGAACTTTGTATTAAACACGTTTAGCGTTAATTACGTTTAAATATCAGTGGTGAAAGTCACCCTAAATCTAGTGAAATGTCAGAAAAGTGGATTTCAGAGGTGAGAGTTTGCCTCGGAAGTCCTGTAGAGCACGTGATAGGTTAGAAATTTAAGGCCTTATCGCCTTAAATTTCGTGGTTATTTTTTTTTTTGTGATTCAACTTATGGATTGTTTGCACAAAAAAAAATAACTAATAATAATAATCACGTGTTCTACAGGACTTCCGATACAAACTCGCTCATACCTGTCACCTGCAGCCGTGAGCTTACTGTTATTACTTCAGTCATTCTTCATTTCATTAGATTTAGTTTAGTGAAATGACATATCACTGAACTTGTTTAGGAAGAAGCCATCGTAAATAAGTCTATTCCACATCTTCCGTGATTTCGTGATATCCCTAGGGATTTCGTGAAATCCCTGATTTCCTCATATCCCTGCAACATATACAGTGCTTCAAAGTTTTCACAGATTTAAATACTAAGTACTAAAAGTTTCTTACCTTAGCAGTAATGTAGTCGTCCATGGTAAGCGGGTCTGAAACACCGTACTGATTCTCGGCACGGACTCGGAATGTCACCTTCTTGTTCGGCTCTAATCCCATCACGTTGTAGTGGCAGCTGCGGACGAAAGATGATATCTTCGACCACACCTGAAAACAGAATGTGTATTAGATATTTGGACGTATTTTGGGAATCCATATCAATACTTATTACAAATTCGAAAAAAGCTCTGCTTATCTACTTGGCTTAGATTAATTTTCGACGAGAGATGCGACGACTACTTCAAAATAGATTAGGTAGATCAGGTATAAACCTGATCTACCTAATCAATTTTGATGACTTTGGTACAGAGATCACGGGGCTATAGCAAAATTATGTCTTGGTAGTGAGAAATATGAGGGGAAAGTGGAACATCAGAAAATTAATATTTTGCTAAGAAATAAAAAGGGGCTTGAATATTTTATCATAAAACCTCATTTCAAATTGCGTAATAAATGAAATAATTTGAAATAATTTGCATTTATTTGACTTTAACATTTCTTACGAACTTTGCAACTACTCAGATCGACAGTCGAGTTTTAGTCATGCCATTAAAACATTTTGCTACAACTCATGAGAGCGAATAATCTCTAACCAACGAAAAATATACAAAGTTATCACTTACCCCACTGCCGTCCATCTTCTCGACGACGTAGTTCGTGATTGGAGAGCCACCGTCATCCAATGGTTGCCGCCAGCTTAGCGTGCAAGTGTCTGGTGTGATGTCTGATGCTTCCAACGGGCCCACCGGCGGGGACGGTCTGTCTACCACCAGCACCTGGGGGGAGAAATGGTTAGCATTACTTTTAGAATCTATTGATGTAATATCAGTAAATGTTATACTTACCAATTTATCAACAAAATATATGTTGTAATGTGTCAAAGAGTTCACAGAGTTTTTATCGATAATGTACATTGACATTTTTGTTTAAAATTATTACAAACGAAGTCATAAAATAATCATCAAAGGTCTTGATTACAACAAGAAATGGTTGTAGGATTGCCATTTTTAATTCGGTCTTACTTTTCACTACTCCTAATATTAAGCTATTGTAGAGTTTCCTATATTTTAACATTTCCTAAGCCAATACAAATATAAAATCATCAATATTAACACAAGTCTTACCCTGCATGTAGCACTGTCGGATCCTTCGCTGTTGGTCAGCTGTATGGTGTATGATCCGGTATCCGACCGCTTGGCGCTCGTGTTTACGAACACCGTGTCGATGTCAGATGTGACGAAACGAAGGCGGTTGTCTGGGAACACTTCTTCGTTGTTCACCATCCAGGAGACCTGGTCGAGGGAAATGCAAGTATTTGTTATTAAATCTGGTGCTACTTCACTATAAAACGTAAAGATTTATGTGTTATTTATGTATTGTAGGTGTACACAACTGTATAACTGTAAAATACAACAAATGTATAAGGGCCATAAGGTATAACAAGAATGCCTAATAAGTTAAAAGAGTTTGCTTAAAATTGTAATTTTACATTAAAGCAGACTCTGCTTCTCAAAAACAGCAAGCTACAAATTTTTTTTTTATATTTCTTAAACCCGGTTAGGAGTAGCGATATCTGCCGACATTTTATTTGAATAACACCTTGTCTAAGCACTTGTGTTACATTTCACAACATATCTAAGATTATTCTAAATAGATTTGTGCCATGTACGAGTAATGAAATAGTTCTTGATTTATAAGGAATTCAAACAAATCTCTTATTATTATGTTAAGTTCAGTCAATAAAAAGCTCACCTTCGGCCTCGGGTTTCCAGTGAACGGCACAGTGATCTTGATCTCCTCACCGGCGATGACAGTAATGTCCCTAAGGCTGAGGTCACTGGTGATCCTCGGCGAGTTGGGTGGTGCACACGCCCTAATAGCGTCAGAGCTCTGTGACCACGGCCCTTGGCCGGCAGCGTTGATCGCCGCTACTCTGAATTCATATTCGTGATTCTCGATTAGACCAGTAACCTTGAAGGTTGTGTCAGGAATGTGAGCGTGAGATGCTTTAGTCCATTTGTCCTCAGTTATTAGTCGTTTTTCTACAACATAGCCAGTGATAGGTGAACCGCCGTCGTGACGGGGTTTCGCCCAAGTAATAGTGATGGAAGATTCCGTAGTTTCGACGGAACGAGGCGCTCCAGGCGCGCCGGGAGGATCGAATGGATGTCTAGCCTTAATAGGCTCAGTCGTTTGAGCCGGGTCTGATTGACCGTATTGGTTCTCAGCCATAACTCTGAACTCGTAGTCGCGGCCGACGGTCAAGTTCTTCACCCGCAAGAACGGAGTGGTAACGTAACCGGACACTTTAGTCCAAGTTGGCGAGCGAGCCTCACGTTTCTCAACGACATAGTTAGTAATTTCACCGCCACCGTTGTCTTTGGGCGGGTTCCAGTATAAAGTGAGAGCTTCGCCTTCGAATTCGTCCGCTCTGAGGTTCTCTGGTTTAGCAGGCCTGTCCAGAACGCGAACGTTGATCGTAGCCGTGTCGTATCCTGAAGGATTACGCAGTTGTAGACGGTATTGTCCACCGTCTGATCGTTTGGCATTCTTAACGACCAACGAGGCAGACTCCGGAGTGATCTTCTGGAATATTCTAGAGTCTCCGTCAACGTCGAGTAAGTTGTCATCAGCGAACCAAGAGGCCGTAGGTTGCGGGAATCCAGTGTATGGTACGTGAATGGAGAAGTCTTCTCCAGCGCGTACAGTGATGTCCCTGACTCCTCCCAAGTCCATGCAAGGTTTGTTCGGTTGTTCAGCGATAATGATGTCAGCGGTGGGCTTGCTCGGGTCGGATCTGCCGACGTCGTTAACAGCGATAACCCTGAATTGGTATTCAGCGCCTTCCTTGAGTTTCGGTACAGTGTGCACGAGTCCAGGAATAGGAACATCGTTGACGTCCTTCCAGTCTTTGTCACCCTTGCCCTTCTGTTGGATGATATAGCCCTTGATCTTTGAGCCACCATCGCTCTTGGGTGGTCTCCAGGACAACGTGACTGAGTCTTTAGTGACCCTGTCAGGTTTGGGCGGTTCAGGCGTGCTTGGCTTAAGTCTTTGCGTCTCAGCCGTGATCGGTTCGGTGGGTTTGCTCGGCTTGCCAGGGCCGGCTTCGTTGACAGCGATGACCCTGAATTCGTATTTGTTGCCTTCGCGGAGATCTGGCACTGTGTAGCAAATGTTGGGCGTCGGGTAGTTGTTGACCTTAACCCATTCGCCGCCGCGTTCGCGTTTTTCGACATAGTAGCCCGTGATAGGTTTGCCTCCGCAGTTCGCGGGCGGCTCCCATTCCAAGGAGCAGCTGTTTGCGGTGTATCCGGCGATCTTGGGCGTATCTGGCGCATCTGGAGGATCGAACGGCGACTTCGCAACGGTCGGTTTGCTCTCCAACGGATCGGAGATTCCGTACAGGTTCTCAGCGCGTACTCTGAATAGGTACTTCTTTCCTTCGGTAAGGTTCTTAACAGTGAAAGAACATTTAGGACAGAATCCAGCGACGGTTCGCCAGTCGTTGACCCCGAATTCTGCGACTTCGACAACGTATCCGGTGATTTCGCTGCCGCCATCGTCTGTGGGCGGGTGCCATGTTAGGCTGACCGCGTCATGAGTGACCGGAGTGCAAATAAGTGGTCCTTTGGGCACTCCCGGCTTGTCAACAACGATAACTTCGATATCGGCCGAGTCTTTACCGTGATCGTTGGAAGCTGTGATTGTGTATTTGCCAGCGTCGTCTCTAGTCGACTTCTCAATGCTGAGTTTAGTCTCATCGTTCTTAGTCTCAGAGGATAGTCGGTACGAAGGTACCAAAGGCAGGGCACCCTTTGTCCAAGAAATGGTTGGCGTTGGCGCGCCAGTAATTGGAATGTTTATGTTGATGGGTTCTCCCGCCCTGACCTTGATCTTGCGACCGATAAGGTTATCGAGCCATAGCTTAGGCTTCTCTTTCATGGGTTTGGCGACTAATACATTGGATGGGTCTGAAGGCTGGCCAGGTCCGGCAGCATTCACTGCCGATACTCTGTACTCGTATTGGTGACCTTCCTGAACCCTGTCGTCTTCATACTCATTAGTCCTCACAGGATCCTTGTTCAATTTAATCCACCGGCCAGTAGCCTTGTCGCGTCTCTCGACGTCGAAGCCAATGATGTTTGATCCACCGTTCGAAATAGGCGACTGCCATTTGATCTTGATGAGATCTTTGTCGGCGGAAACCAGCTCAGGTTTGCCAGGTTTACCAGGTACTGTGTATTGGTTCTTGGCAACGATCGCTCTGTCTGTAACCAGAGGCTCTGAACGTCCTTGCAAGTTCTCAGCAATGACTCTGAACTCGTATTTTGTTCCTTCTGTAAGTCTCGGTACAGTCGCGTGGTTGAATTTAGGATTGATGTATGTAACGGCCGGTACCCAACCGCCTCCGTGAGTAAGATCACGCTTCTCAATAACGTAAGCAGTGAGTTCGCTTCCGCCGTTGTCCTTGGGTGGTTTCCATGACAACGTGACGGATTGGGCAGTGATCTCTTCGTATTCGAATGGAGGCTGCGGTGCTCCAGGTACGTCGAGCACGATCAGCTCGAAGCTGCCTTCATCAGTGCCGGAATCATTCTTCAGTTTCAAGTTGTATTTGCCAGCGTCTGAACGTTTGCAGTTAACTGTATGTACAATAGTGTGATGTCCGACTGATGTGACAGTTGTCCTTTCATTGGCAACCACTGGATTTCCATCACGAGTCCATGTGACCTCAGGAGTAGGTTCTCCGATGAAGTTAACATCCAAGTGGAAGATAAGTCCAGCCTTGATGCGGATTTCGTTAAGCGGTGTGATGATCTTAGGCGCGACGAACCTATCCTTAGCTGTGATGATGTCGGAAGGTTCGCTGGGCTCTGATTGGCCAGCTTGGTTGACTGCGATGACGCGGAACTCATAGTCCTGACCTTCAGTTAAGTCAGGGACTGTGGCCTTAGTCTTACTAGGCGGAACATGAACGGCGTTTACCCAGTATGGGCTTCCCTTTTCCTTCTTCTGGATAATGTAGCCACTGAGCGGTGCTCCTCCATCAGATTTAGGCGCAGTCCATTGCAAGTCAACGTGGTCCTTGCTCCAGTCTGTGGCTTCAGGTTTGCCAGGAGCGGAAGGTTCATCGAACTCGTTTTTAGCTACGATTGCTCTGTCTAATTCTAGCGGCTCTGATTGGCCGATGGCGTTTACTGCACTGACTCTGAACAGGTATTCCTTCATGTGAATGAGTCTCGTCACTTGGTGAGAGAGGAAAGTGCTCATGCCGGCATCAGACCAGGTTCCACGAGTGAGATCCATCTTCTCAATAACGTAGTGGAGGATTGGTGATCCACCATCGTCAAGCGGCACCTTCCAAGACAGAGAGCACGAGTCTTTCGTAACGTCCGATACATTAAGAGGCTTTTCTGGCCTCGAAGGTTTATCCAAAACGGTAACTTGAGCAGTTCCCGAGCATATTCCGAGGTCGTTTGTGAGGGTGAGTTTGTAAACGCCTCCGTCAGCGCGGACGGAGAATGGAATGTCTAAGACCACCCTGTTATGCAGCACTTGAACGTCGATTCTGTCCGTTGGATGTACAACCTTTCCGTTGATCTGCCACTCGACTGTGGGTTTCGGAGATGCTTCGATTGGAATCTCGTATTGGATTCGTTGTCCCGCTTTGACTGTTTTGTCTGCGAGAAGCATTTTGTCGAAGTGTGGAGCGCAGAAGCGGGCCTTAGCGATTTGTGGTGTGGAAGCATCGCTAGGCTCTCCGTTTCCTGCTTTATTGACAGCAATAACACGGAACTCGTATTCCTCGCCTTCCTGTAAGTTGTTGACTGTTCCCTTCGTTTCGCCTCCAGGGACAGTAGCGGCCACTTCCCACGGACCATACTTCTTCTTAGCCTCGATGATGTAGCCAGTGATGGGTGATCCACCATCCTTCTTCGGCGGGACCCATTCCAAGTCCATATGGTCTTTGTCCCAGTCTTTGACGACGGGAGTTCCCGGTTTGTCGGGGGTTCCGTAGGGGTCTTTGGCAGTGACCGGTTCGTGACCGTTGAGGGGTTGAGACTCGCCCTGCTTGTTGACCGCTCGGACGCGGAAGTTGTAATCGTGGCCTTCGATAAGATGGTCGATTCTGATGTTGCAGGCTTGAACTTCTCCTGCCGGAATCCAGCGCATGTTTTCTTGATCCATCTTTTCAACGACGTAGTGAGCGATTTCGCTTCCACCGTCGTCCTTAGGCGGTTTCCAGCGAAGAGTACATCCTGATTTAGTGATATCATCAGCTCGGAGCGGGCCTTCCGGTGGGAGCGGAACATCTAGGACAAGTACTTTAACAGTAGCGTTGTCCGTTCCGTTAATGTTCTTAGCTCTGAGAGTGTAAACTCCCGAGTCTTGGCGTTTAGCGTCGATGACTTTGAACTTGGTAGAATGATCGTCGTTGACGACTTTGATTCTGTCAGTGTTGATGACCATGTTGTCGGCGTGCATCCATTCTTTGGTCGGTGTCGGTTCACCCTGGACGGGTACGTCCAGTTCGAAGTTCTGTCCGACCTTGACCTTGATGTCGAACATGAAGTTTCTGTCGATCTTGGGCGGCAGGTTCTTGGGGCGGGCCACGTGAGGGGCGGTGCCGTCGCTAGGCTCGCCCTTGCCGGCCTTGTTGACGGCCCGGACGCGGAACTCGTACGTATTGCCTTCGATTAAGTCGGGCACCTTGCCGGTTGTTACGTCGCCTTCCACCTGACAATAGAAGAAATAATTAGTTGTCGATTGGAAAATTTATTTTATTAAGTTTTTATACACCACTAAATTTTAATTAGCATAAATATTTTAGGGGATGTTAGTGCCCATCAATATGAACAACTTTCACTATGGGGCCAACCATGGAATCGCGAAAAAAAATCAGCTGTTCCATACATTTCAGTCGACTCGATGTTGCACTTTTGTATGGAACAGCTGATTTTTTTTTCGCGATTCCGTGGTTGGCCCCATAGTGAAAGTTGTTCATATTGATGGGCACTAACATCCCCTTAAATATTTATGTTAATTAAAATTTAGTGGTGTATACACTAAAGTGTAAATTATACGTTGCATTTGATGTTTTAATTAATGCTTTTGGTGGACTATCTTCCAATAGTTATCGAGTATCAGCTAAAATATCAGTAGATATTGTAATTATTTCTGAACGCAATATGCTGTTCATACTTTGTTCAATGACCCATGGGTTCTATAACAGCCGATTTTCGTGCAAAACAAAATATTTTTCTTTACAAGAAATAAGGTCTAACTTTCTCGCATAAGCTGCATAATAATGTCTAATGCTGATTTTCTTGAGTTTTATTCCAATACCATACATAACTTTTTGCTTTGCACGATTGAGCTTGAGCGGCATAAGACCCTTGTTACATTGAACAAAGCTAGTTATTAGCTGCTGCTAACAAGTATAACTAAAACTTTTTTAAAGTACAAAAGTTTAAGATGAACAAACACCACTACTTCAAATCGGTTGGTGTTAAAAATTACACGTAATCTTCTATCTTATAGATGAATGAATAGATGCAATACAAACCTGAGCACACTCCTCCCAGTCAGGCGAGAATCTATCCTTCTTCTCAATAACATATCCCGTAATGGGTGCTCCGCCGTCGGACGTCGGTCTGGTCCATTCCAGCTCCACGAAGTCGCGATCGAAGTCCTTGATATTGGGAGTGCCAGGTTTGGAAGCCACGTCGAACGGATTCTTGGCTTCGGTCGAGTGAGGCGTGGTGAGAGGCTCGGATTTGCCTTGCCTGAGGAGAAAAAGGTTTCGTTAATATATTTTGTCGCGTTTTCATCACACTTGACAGTAGTTTTAATGTACACAAATTTTTCAGGTTTCAGATAAGTATAATTTCAATGTTTAGAGTGGAGAATGTTATTCACAATTAATGCATTTTTTAACAATTCAGAAAAATTCTAAGAAATCTAAGTACTGTCACAACTCTCTAACCATCCAGTTTGACCCCTGGTTCACTGGACTCAATTTGTTGCAAATGATCTCTAGTATAACCCTTTTCAAGGAATAGGTCGAATTTTGTTATCATCATATTATAAGTCTACAGTTTTTTATGTTGATTTGGCAAGACAGGTAACCTTAAAATTATTGAACGGTCTTATAAGCCCAAAAATTACCTTTAGTAGGCGTGAACAAGAAATATCAAATCAAAAATGCATAACAAAAGACATAAAAAATGACTGATACCACTCACCTATTGACAGCCCTGACTCTGAACTTGTACTTGTGTCCGGGCGTCAACCCGTCAACAGCCAAGCTGGTCTGCGGGCCGTCTGTCTCGCCAGCGGTCACCCATCTGCCCGTGGCCTCGTCCATGCGCTCCACCACGTATTTGTCGATGGGCTGTCCGCCGTCGTCGGCCGGAGGGTTCCAGGAGAGCTTCGCGCCGTGTGCGTGTACGTCGGACACCTAAAAGGGGGATATAATGGGATTAAAATTTTTTAAATGATCCAGCTTCTATGGGACTCTCAATAATGAAAATTGCATTGTGAATGCTAAAATTTAAATAAAATAGGATTAAAAGCAAATAATTAGTAACTTGCGGATTCCTTGATACTAATGTTGGTAGTGTGTAACAACGAAATCGGTTTGATGTCGTAGTTGATCACTTAAATCTCTAACATCTCTCTCTTGGTAAAACGGAAAGGAATACCCAGAGTTTTACCCATTTATATGCAGTTATGTACGAGTTTGATTTTATTGCAACTCATATATAGACAAATCATAGATTATCGTTTCAGTTCATCGCCGGATGTTAATAATTTTTTGTTCATTTAACACATCAAAACTCATTTTATAACTAAGTATATTTACCGCTGTCAGCTCTCATTTCCGCTATGTAGACATAAGGAACTAGTTTAGCTAAACAACGCTTAATTTTGAATGGTCCTTTGAGCAATCAGCACAAAAACTTCAGTCACATTCCTATATATATATTTTAGTCGTGTTTTATTCTTTGAAGACTACCTCTAGATAAGTTAACTTTACCTTACCTTAAGTTTTACTACCTCTAGATAAGTTCTTACTTTACGTATTACTACCTCTAGATAAGTTCTTACCTTAAGTTTAACTACCTCTAGATAAGTTCTTACCTTAAGTTTTACTACCTCTAGATAATTTCTTACCTTAAGTGGTCCTCCTGGCGGGCTGGGCACGCTGAGCACGATAACTTCCACCTCAGCCACATCTTTGCCGTTGCAGTTCTCAGCAGTGATAGTATATCTGCCGCTGTCGGCTCTGGTCGCAGCCTTGCAGTTCAACTTGGTGTTGTAGTCAGAGTGTTGCACTTTCATATCGCCGCCGGATTTGATCTCCTTCTTGGCGAGGTACCATTTGGTTTCTGGCATTGGCTCACCGGACACCTGGAAAATGAAGGATAATTTGGATTAGTTTAGGATTCGTTATTTTTTATTGTGACAAATATTACAAAGAATATTCATGATAATGGTAGTTTTAGAGTTAATGGTTTCAACCTGATTTCCAGTTATAGTTTAGAAAAGAATTTCTCAGAAATCGTCTGGCAAGTAAGGTAGTTAGAACTAATTTAGAATACCTATGTGATTAAGGTTAAATATAAAAAGTAAATTACATAAGAAGTGTAAATAGATAAAGAGCTTCATGTTTTAAAGACAGGATTAAAGATAATACGTAAATAAACTTGTAGATTGAAAAAGATGCCGTTTTGTACCCATAACTCATTCATAGTTTACAACCAAACAATAACTTGATTCTTCATAGTAAGTGGTAGATATACTTGTTGATTGGAAAAAAAGCCATAATATACCCATTACTCATTCACAGTTTACAACCAAACAATAACTTAATTGTTCATAGTAAGTGGCTCACCTTGACATCGAACCCGAACTTCTGTCCGACCTTGATCTTGACGTCGATGAGGTTGGCCCTGTCGATCTTGGGCGCGAGGTTGCGCGGCTTGGCCACTATCGGGTGCGTGCTCTCGCTGGGCTCGCCGGGGCCGGCCTTGTTCACGGCGCGGACCCTGGGGGTAAAACATTGATTCTATAAGTGTTTAATAATTATATTCAAAAACATCACGTTTAAGAATAACATCTATTTCATCTCTACAATATGAAGGGCCTGTTTCACAATGTCTAAGTAAGTTCTGATTAGCTGTTACTTGACAGATATCCCATGCAAAACTGACAATTAAACTGGAAAGTATTAATCTCCCTTAATCATTAATCTTCTTTAAAATCTTCGATTATGGTTTAGAAGTTCAGGTGAGAAGGACATATATTTTTGCAACTATAATGTTGATAGCTGTTTTTTATAGAATTGTTTACTAAATAAAAGGTAAAATGCAGGATTTTCTTAGGATCGGCTTTCTGAGTTACGCCAGTCGGACTGTGCGAATTATGCTATTAATCACATAATTTCTGGTGTATTCGGTTTACTGAAAAAGTCTAGCTAATATTAAATGACGACACAAAATGTGTTCAAAGCAAGTACGAATAAAAAATTACGCAATTCATTTTATGCGACTATGCGACTTAGAACTCCGGACACAATATTGACTTATTACCGAAACTCATAAGATCAGGCAGGGTAGCTGTAATCTCCGGGGAGAAGGAGACGCCAACGTGTGCGACTCATTCTCCCCTAGCCGCAAGGGGGGGCGCAGTAAGGCCCTCTGTCCCCCAAAGGGTGGAGCCTAACAGGCCGCTCTGCCCGGGTCGAGTGGAGCGTGATAACGCGACCCCATAGATCCGGCGGTAAGGCGCAGGTCTTCGAGAGGAGTTTAGTTGGTAGTGGTGCATCCTCCTGTTCGCCCCACCTGGCCTGCCCGCCAAGAGCGGGTAGCCACGTGGGGAGCTGGGGAGGACGCTTCCTCCTTCTGTCCGGCCCCCTCTCGAGCTTTCGAGCTCGTTAGGGGGTGGGGCAGGGGTTAGAACCGCCCAGCCCTGACGCGAAGCCTATCAGGCTTGGTGGGAGGGCTGGGTGCGGCGAGGAACATGCCCTGGGTGTAACCGAGTCCAACATACCGTTTGGTATGCCTAAAAGGTCGCATAAAAAAAAGGGTAGCTGTAGTCTGATCTGTCGGTACTTCAATAGCCTTCTCTTAGTTTCCGAACTTGTCCTTCTATTTATAATAAGACTTTACCTAGGACTTATAGGCCCGTATTATAGAACGACACTCAAGTGAAGATCTCTTGTCAAGTATAGTTAGAAAGGGATGAAACGTTCATCCCTTGTTAACATACTTGAGAAGAGATCTTCACTTCTTCTTGGACTTGCCTTACCTAAGCTCATAAGAGCAATTTAAAAAAAAGTGTACCCGCGGTATTTGCCTTGTCCCTCAGATTTATTCGCTTATTTTTTTGGGATGAATGACTTCTAGCAGAATAAATTCATTTAAGTGAAATAAGCATATTATTAAATATATTTGTAAGTTGGCTCTGTATTGATAATTCACTAAATATTACATTTACGAAGATTTTAAAATGTTGAAGCCCATCAAATCTGCATGTCCCCTTCCCAACAGACGTCAGAAAATATTTTTTTCCAAAAGTTTCCGTGTATGCGAGCGGTTTAGTAAATACCCTTTCAATTTTTGAATGTTTAGTTTATCAGTTCAAAGTTTCATTAATATATTTTTTACATAATTTCTATCAAAAATAAATTATTTAATTAAAATCGAAAATTTAGACTAACTGGAACATTCAGTTTTGTGACCGCTTTTTTAACAAGAAAATCTACTCATTGTGTAAAAATTCGGCTTGAAATGGCAAAAATTCAGACGTCCTTCATCGTGAGACGCATTGTCATACTGATTTTCGTGACAGCGTGGACTTAACTGTTGAAGTGTTGTGTGTTTCGATTTCTTTGCTCAGGTATGTGACCATGTTTTGCCGTTAAAATTCCCTTTTCTTTAATTATTGTTATTGTAGACACATTACAAAATGTATATAGTATTTGATATCAAAAAGTTAACAGTGCTAAGTGCGATTGCTAATTTTTAAACAATTTAAAACTACAAGAAAGTAGCATTATGTGACTTCCGTTTTGTGACTTATTCTACGGTCACATAATACCGGAACGGCAAGTCACAACAGGTCGGAAAGCGTAAAGCTTATTTCACATTGCGAATCCTTATTGACCAAATTAATGAATTACTAAAATTACAATTTGTTATTTTTTATTATTTCCTCATCAAATTTACAGACAGCAGCGGCGGAGGCGCTAGGTCTACTCAAGTTTGGCCCTAATTTTGTAATGTCTTGCCTTGTGATCTCAAATAATGTAATTTAACCTAAGACAGTTCCTTTTAATTAATTTAGTGACAAGTTTTAATAAGACTAATTAAAATAAAAAAACTAAAAGAGTTATAAAAGACAGTATGAGAAAAGAATATTTAAAATTATTGTTTTATTTCTTATAAGTACTATTCATCTTGTATAACTACTTGTTTCGATTATTTCACCAAAAATTTTACTTTAACTGTATAAATACTTAATAAACTCTAAATTTTCCATATTGAGAAGTACGGTTAACATTCAGTGATCGAATTATCTTTACTTATAAAAAATATATTTTTTATAAAGTATTAAGGCTATCTTTAAACCATGTGAACGCAACCTTGTCAATTTTAAGACTTCCATTTTGTCACTGTCCCTTCAAATTGATGGAGTTAATATATAAAATTAGACGATTTTTACCTTTTAAATTTGTGCGGCCACAGAAAATGATTAGTAAATGTAATTTACTTTTCGAAAAAGCTACACATATCACATAAATTATTATGTTTTTAAAGTAAAGCTAAAAATTAACTCAATAATAAGTGACATAGTCACATAGCCGAACCAAAAAACGCAAATTTTGTGTTCAATCCTTGAAACTAAAGCTATTTTATTTGATTTATCAATAAGTCACATGTATAATTAGTATAATAAATTTAAAAAAGTCGCATTAGTTTCACAGTTTCCTTTTATTATGCTTTTCAATTTAGTCACACAACTGAACCAGTTTCGCCACAAAGTCAGTTTTGTTTCGATATTATCGCGAAAATACCTCGAATTCTGCGTTCCTTTTTAGTTTTCTTTATAATTAATTATATTTCTTATTATATAATGGTTAAATTTGTAAAGAAAAACAACTTAAGTATAAAATAAAATAATTTTTTAAAGCGGAGTACACTTTTTTTTTAAATTGCCCATAAGTCTGTCCCTCGATCAGATCAGGCACGGTGGCCGTAGTCTGATCTACCGGTACTTCAACAGCCTTCTCCCAGTTGCCGAACTTGTCCTTCTATACCAAGACATTGCCGAGGACTTTCAGACTAGCCTTACCTGAACTCATAAGTCTGTCCTTCGATCAGATCAGGCACGGTGGCCGTAGTCTGGTCCGCGGGGACTTCGGCAGCCTTCTCCCAGTTGCCGAACTTATCCTTCTTCTCGACGACGTATCCGGTGATGGGGGCGCCACCGTCCTCCCTGGGCGGAGACCACTTGAGGTCCACGTGGTCCTTGTCCCAGTCGGTGACGCTGGGCGTGCCGGGTGCACCTAAAAGGGGAGGAAATTTATTAATTAAGATGCTAAAAGAAGGAATTGATTAAATACGATGATAAAAGTACAGTTTATGTGCGTAGGAACAGGCATTGATTGATATAATAGTAGAATATTTAGCTTAGTTTGATAAAATCCTCAAATACGGTACCGATACCGTTCGCAACTACTAGAATTGGTGATAATGTATGGTCTATACATTTGCAATACTGATTGAATTAATTTTTGTCCAATGATTATCTAGAATTTTTTGCCATGTTTTATTATGGAGTAAGCTAGAGTTTTATACAAAAACAAACTTTTAATTATTTGTTAACAAATTCCTAATTTTATTTTATTTTTTCTTACGCACAGTTACAAGATACAAATCAACACATGTGAACAATGAGTCACACCAACGATTTTTGTTATCAGCATATCTAAAAAATATGTAACTCGAGAAAAAAGAATCTGTTTTTATTTTTTTCCTATCTTCAAAAATGACTGAGATATTAACCGTTAAGTACGGCCTCCGTGGAAAATTCGGGTGAACCAATGGCATTAACGTGTGACGTCACGTCGCACTTCCGTATACCTACATAGAATCCTTTGACTATATAGTTGCGCTCTCACGGTTTCGTAATAAATTTATTTATTTTTCTTATAAGTAGTCGATCAATGAAATGGTTAAGAAATTTTGTATTGAGCCCATATGAAAAAACACCTTCAAATAATGTTTTATTTTCGTGAATAATAAATTAAATCAACTTTCGCAATGGCGGGCGGTATTCTGTCAAAATGTACTTACAACCTTAACTGACTTGGTGGTTAAATATGCACCCTAAAAACTGACAGCCATTCCGATAATTTTGTACTGCTAGTGGCGCCTCCACCACTGGGTCAGATAAGTTTGTGGGATAAATGTCTTTCGGTATTGACAGTAGGTGACAGTTTTAGAGTGCGCCTGTGCGCGGTCGAAATCGAATACTAATCATTTACCATAACCTTAGAATGAAGAAAATGTACTGTAACTAGCGTCAAAAACGTACGAGTTGCGCGCAGATTGCGCACAGATGGACTCTACGTAGGTACACCGTACAGTTAGACGGAAATCACCTGTAACAGCCGCAGTCGGAGATGTCAGTGCGACATGACGTCATCGCAATAGCGCGCAAGGAAAGCAAATTTACAAAAGCTGGTGAAACTTTCCAACGCTGTAACTTTGGAAATCCTGACCAGATTTCGATGAAACAAAAACTATTAGTACTTGCACGAGTACGCGCATTAAATGCAGTAATTTTTATAGTCATATTTTGATGTGTTGGTGTGACTCATTACAACAATAACAAAAAGTTTAACATTTATTTGCATCTCAATTACAACTTACAACCGCGCACAACATGCGATTGAAGTTTTAATTTATTTGGCTACTAAACTAACAACAGTGTTGGATCACCATTACAATACTTCGTGTAAGAATGTAAATGTAAAGACAATTTGTTTCCCAATCAGACCGAACAAAGTATTTAATCCTAAAGCTACTCACCAGGCTCGTCGAACGGATTCTTGGCGATGATGCTCTGTTCGGAGGTGAGAGGTTCCGACTCGCCCTCCGAGTTGACGGCCGACACGCGGAACTTGTATTCTTTACCCGGAGTCAAGCCAGTCACGTCACATTCTGGAAAGCAAGGAGATGATCAAGATTTCGAATTCAGGCTAGGTGGATGTCGATAGTAGATAGTTTTTAATAGTAATACCAATAATAAAAAAACTGTTCCAAATTTCAAGTTGATAACATTAGTAATTCTCGAGATGTCCAGTCGTGACAGACAGAATGAGTCTCACCATAAGGGTTTTTTTAACCATTTTGGTACGGAAACCCTAATGATCTTTACGTTATGAATGAATGTAATGAATGCGTGAATTAAATTTGAATCACAAAAGATG
Source organism: Crambus lathoniellus (assembly GCA_949710035.1). Lineage (NCBI taxonomy): Eukaryota > Metazoa > Arthropoda > Insecta > Lepidoptera > Crambidae > Crambus > Crambus lathoniellus. The sequence goes on along the minus strand of OX453323.1, from coordinate 10,899,632 downwards.
TTTTTTCCGCTCTTGCAAAATACAATACATTACAAAAAATACTGCTTTTGCGAATATTAAAAATGTCAAAAACGCCACTTAAGCAAGATCTAGAAGGCAAATCATGTTCAAGTCTTCCACGGAGAAACAAAACTCTCCAAGTCATTAAAATTTATTCCCAAGGCTCTTTAAAATATAAATTGTGAACGACAAACTGTCCTTTTTAAACTTTCATGGTCATTAACACTCTAAATATTACGAAAAGCGGGATTTTTACCATGTTTTGATTTGTTGTCGAGTCTCCGATATTTAGGCGCAGTTGCACACGCCATGATCACGGAGTAACTGAATAAAGTTAATGCGGTTTGGATGTTAGGAGCTGACAAATCTGTCTACTCTCTTTCTTGGACTCCTCTTCTGATATCGGGGACTCGACAACAAATCAAAACATGGAAAATGAAGTATTTTTGAAAACATCGACCCGTCTCTCAACCAGCTCCGAAGGGACTCGAACCCCCATTTTTCAACAATAAAAATTGCATTGTGAATGCAAAAAAGTAAAAATTTAAATAAAATCAAAACATGGTAAAAATCCCGCTTTTCGTAATATTTACAGGGACAAAATGTTCTTTCTGGTACTTTGACGAAGGCAAAACTTCAGCAACTTACTCGGTTCCTCAGATCTAGCGCAGGGCACCCAGCAACCGGTCTCGGTGTCCAACTTATCCACCTGGTAGTACTCGATGGGTGCGCCACCGTCGTCCTTGGGACGCTTCCACTTGATAGTGGCGCCTTCCTTGTGGACGTCCGAAATCTGAAGGCAATAACATTGATAATTGTTTGAAAATGGGCTAAGAAATATATTTTCATTTATGATAACTTAGGCATCCACTAACATTATAAATACGAAAGTTTGTGAGTATGGATGTTAGTTAATCTTACACGCAAAAACTACTGAACGGATCTGGATGAAATTTGCAACATCGAGAAACAATGTATCTCAAAATAGTCCAATACATAGGATGTGTGTTCTTTATAATGAAATTTACCACGATATTGATATTTTTAATGCTAGTGTACCAGTTTTCAAAAAGTTGCTGATATCTAAACTCTAAATTTTCCTTCATTTCTTATTAGGTTTTGTTCAATGAATTTAATTTGTAAATTTTTTCTTTAAAATATTTGGTAAGTTTATGGTCAGTGCTGTGCACTTTTGTAATTGGACACAGATATATCATAGTATTAAGTTATGTCTTATATTTTGTACATTTTCTATCTGTTGTTTGTAATTGTGCCATGAATAAAAAAATAAAAAAAAAAACAGATATATTATAGGCTGGAATAACACATAGGATACTTTTTATCCCAATATTCCCACGGGAACGGGAACCACGCGGGTGAAACCACGAGCAGCTGCTAGTATTGACTATAATGATAGGTGGAAAAGAATTATGGGCCTTGGGGTTTGCTCAACTTGACGGTCACCGTCACGTTGATGGTGACCACATCTTTGCCGCTGGAGTTAACGCCAGCGGCAGTGTATTCTCCAGAAACGTCCGGAACGAATAAAAAGTGATTTATTGCGATTGCTAACGACTTGTGTAAGAGTAATAAATACCAGTAATGGTCCTTCGGCATTGGTCGGCTTATCGGTGACCGTCACGTTGATGGTGACCAAATCCTTTCCGCTGTAGTTGACGGCGGTGACGGGGTATTGTCCCAACTAATCTGAGACGGATCACTAGTGATTCCGATTGCTAACAACTAGTGTAAAAGTGTAATAAATACCTGTAATGGTCCTTCGGGTTTGGTCGGCTTGTCGGTGACCGTCACGTTGATGGTGACCACATCTTTCCCGCTGGAGTTGACGGCGGTGACGGTGTACTCGCCGGAGTCGTCTCGCCGCGCGGGGCGGATCACCAACTTGGTGAAGTAGTCGGGACTGTCGATGGTGACAGCCTTTGACGGGCGGAGTGGCATGTTTTGGTATCTGCAAAGTGAAATATACATTTAGAATTAAAGTGCCGATAGAAGTAAGTAAAATATCTGTGCATAATGTACAACATCATAATGCACCGATAACTTCTAGAGCTGTGTTTGCTTAGATAATTTTGAACACTCTGTCTGCACATATAAATATGAAACAATGAGTGCTTAGATATTTTGAACACCCTGCGTGCTTACAACAATATCATGATTCGAACTGCGTAGATCAAATTGGTTTTTTTGTTTTTCAGATGATTTTGATTACTCTAGCTAGACGCTTATATCAGTTTGACGCTGACTGCACTTATTTGAAGAAACCCAAAACGCTTTCTCTTTTATCTAGGCGAAGGGTGAAATACTTTGAATAGCTTACTGACTGTAAATACATTGAATTAAAAATTTGGGATAATACAGTTGATAGAATTTCATATGAATCCATACGAATATAATAAATGTGAAAGTGACTTTGTCCGTTCTTCACGTCGAAACGGAGTGACGAATCAACGTGTTTTTTGGCATGAAGATAGTTTAAGAGCTGGAGAGTGACATAGGCTACTTTTTGTCATATAAAAATATCCCATTCCCCGGGATAACGTCGTGTAGTCCACGCGGGAAGCCGCGGAAGGCTAGTATGGACATAAAACACAAAAACAAGTATGTGATAGCGATTCAGCCTGCCTAGCATAACCATCATTATATCACGCGATATGATATAGCAAGTCATGCTGTCTTGCTTGCCCCACTAAAGTGTAAGCAAGACTCTTAGCATGCGTCAATAGTCGATAAAAGTCGCTCATGGCAGATTTTGTCTATGTCTTGTTTCCCTCAAAGTTAAAATAATTACCTCCATTCTACAGCCGGTGCCGGCTCTCCGGTGATAGCAGCCTCCAGCTTCAGCGTAGCGCCAGCAGATATGGTGACGTCACGCAGATGGCGGCGGTCGATCTTGGGCGCCAGGAAGCGCGGCTTGGCGATGAAGTTCTTGGAAGCGTCGGAAGGCTTGCTCTGGCCCGCCTTGTTGATCGCCACCACGCGGAACTGGTACTCGTTGCCTTCGATCAGGCTGTGGGGAAATACAATGTTTTATAAATCGTTTTATTCTCTCGATTATTCAACATTTAGCTGTCAATCCTCAACTAAATGCAAAGTTAATCTTTGAATAAAATATCAGATTATGAACAACTAGATCAAGTTTAGTAATAAATGACTGACACACGTGGTTGTTTCTTGTAATATAATAGCTATGTATCTTAATCCCATTCCGAAAATTTAAATGAGTGAAAACGTCAAGTTTGTTAAAAAAAAACGACAAAACCAAGTCCTTTCGAAACTTTTTCAATCTTTGATCCTGTAATGTTATTACGCTCTTCTATTACTTTAAATGCTTTATTGAACAAAACCTCAATTTCAAGTTATCTTGAAATTGAGAGTTTCGCAAGTTATTGGCCAATAACGTTTGTTTACGAATCAGAGTATAATTGAGTATCTTATGTCATTGCCAAAGCTATAGAATAAAATTTAAGATATTATTAAGGCATAAAAGTGATTGACTTTAAGATACAAATCTTATTGTAACAAACTTACCCGTTAACCGTAGCATTGGGCGTCGTCGGCGTGTGCGTCTCCGCAGCCTTCTCCCACAGCGGACTGTATTTATCCTTCTTCTCCACGATGTATCCGATGATGGGCGATCCACCGTCGGATATGAGAGGCTCCCACTTGAGGTCCACATAGCAATGTAAGTCTAATCATGATAGCTTACCCGTTAACCGTAGCGTTGGGCGTCGGCGTGTGTGTCTCCACAGCCTTTTCCCACAGCGGACTGTATTTATCCTTCTTCTCCACGATGTATCCGATGATGGGTGATCCACCGTCGGATAGGGGAGGCTCCCACTTGAGGTCCACGTGGCTGGCAGACCAGTCGTCCGGTACGGGAGCTGAGGGCGCGTCTGGGGTAGCTGTAAGAGGAGGGTTTGTTAGAGGAAAATTCTTCAGGACGGTGAAAAAGTGTGCAAGGTGATTTCGATGCCTTGAACGAGAATAAAATGTCAGTTAAAGTCACAAAGCTACATGAGGAGGTGGGTTATAATGTGCGAGTATGAGTAATTCTAAATCAAAACTTAGCTACAATTTATAATATACAGGGTTAATTTTTGAACAACATCTTTTTTATTTTAAGCTCGTCTCAGAATCTGTAAGTGAACAACTTTCTTCTAGAAGCATGGGTTGTTCACTTACCGATTCTGGGACGAGCTTAAAAATTTGGATGGTGTTCAAAAATTAACCCTGTATAGCATTTCAGAGCGGGACCGATCGTTGTGGAGATCTTTGAACGAGGTCTATGTCTAGCAGTGGACGTCGTACGATTGATATAATGAAAATTTTAACTGAGCTGATTAAATATTGATTTTATTATAACAGTTAAGAGTCATCAGACCGTATACAAGATGTCCAGTAATCTCGACGATCAAGTAATCTCAAGAACAATACGTCCAACATGTTAAGTTTTAAAATCTTTAACTGCCTCTGTGTTCTAGTGGTACAACCCACCGATGTCAGCCCCAGAGGTCTCGGGTTCGAATCCCACTGGGGGTACATATTGTATTCGGTTTGGTTGGTGACAGAGCTTGTTCAAAGTCCGCCTGGCTAGCTACCCTATCTTATCTATGTTTGACGCCATAACAACGATGTTTTCAGCATCGTTGTGTTCCGGCAGTTATAGATAAGATAGCCAGTTCCCTAGTAATGGAGGATTCCGGAAGTAGTACCCTTCCACCTTCAGCCTTATCATCACTTAACAATAGGTGTAGAGAAGACTAACTGCCGCACTCAGAGACGTCAATAAAATTTAATTGTCATTAAATTATCATTCCTACTCTATTCAATACCGGACATAAAATAGAGACAGATAAAGATTTAATGATCAATTAAAGTAAATTGGCATCTCTGAGTGCGGCAGTAAGTGCTACTCCGTTGTGGATAAAAGAATCTAAACAATCGAACAAGATCACTCGAACAATAACGTGGGTAAACTTACTGAACGGATCCTTGGCGACGATGGCGCCGAAGGTCTCGAGCGGCTCGGACTCTCCCTCCTTGTTGATCGCCTTCACGCGGAACTTGTACTCGTGCCCAGGGATCAGACCGTCCACCTGACAACACACAGTTAATGTTACTTGTGCTCTATGAAAGGTAAAGAATAAACTAAGAGGGAGGTTACACGGTCCGTATTTCAAAACAACTTGACAATCGGTTGGATTGTAAAAAACGGACACTTCAAAAGGTGCGCTCTTATTTCTTATCGCTTCCTGTCATTTATGATGTAAGATCGAAAAGCTCGTAACAGCCAGTCGGTGCCATAAACTTGAGTTTTATTTTAGTTCGTTATACTACTACATAACGCATGTAGTAGTATTGTTGATCGAAGGTATTTCATCAAATCAGTCTGTAAATCTGAATAGAACGCCATCATTTTAACCAGAATGAGCTTCTTACAGACCGGACTGACGAATTTTTTTTTTTTTACTTAATTCCGTAGATAATGATATTAAACTGATGCCAGAATGATCGTGTTACTGAGGGCGTACTCTAAAACGCAAAATCTGAAATTTCATTATACCCGTGCCTCTGAATCTCCAGTCGTGACAGAATCGTGTAAAACGGACGGGGCTAACGAAGTTTCGGTTTTTTTGTTTCGGAGTCATCCAGTGTAGTGCCATCCATCATTCTCGCGTCAGTCTCAGCCTACAGACTGAACTGATGCTAAAATATTGAAAGCTCTTAGAATCTGATTCGTATACATACATGCAGTAGTTAAAGTGCCACATCAGCTGTCAAGAGATTGATATCTCCAAACAACTTATCTTCTTCATGTTTGGAGGCGTAACTGAATTGACACACTGATGAATTTATTTTCGACAGATTTTGCCCACAACTCCCGGTTGAATTGTATCAAAAAGTACGCCACCCAACATAAAAAAACAGTGGCATACATTGGCGTGTGTTATCGTTTAACTCACCTCCATCTCAGGAACATTGCCCATGGTCTTGCCAACAGGCAGCCATGTGCCGGTCTCGGTGTCGAACTTCTCGACCAGGTAAGCCTCGATGGGTTCGCCGCCGTCGTCCTTAGGGCGCTTCCATGCTAACTTGCAGCCATCCTTGTGGATGTCTGACACTTCTAGTGGGCCTTCCGGTTTCTCTGGCTTGGCTATAGAAGGAAGAAATAAAGGAAGTGTGAAATTACTGGTTTACTCGAATATTAATTCAACTATCCGTTTATATATTTGCCTTATAATTTGTCCTTCGACTGCGCTAAAATAAATGTTTTTGATTTGATTTGATTGATATAGAATGTAATAGTAAAAAACCACGAGCTGGGGCCTATTTCTCAAAAGCTTGTAACTTGTAATACAAGCGGATGTCACTTTTTGTCAGATATTGTTAGAAAGGGACTTCCACTTGTATTACAAGCTACAAGCTTTTGAGAAACGGGCCCCTGCAAGTAGTTTTCAGGCGGGATTCGAACCTGTGCCTCCGGGAATCCGGCATGATACTCTGACCAACTAAGCTACCGAAAGGTTTACACGACTCGTCGAATTTTGCTATCACTTGTTAATGCTGTAGGCCAGCGTTGCTTTATCATTGTGAGGAAACCCTCGCATCCGAAAGAAACATTTATACAAATGAAGATGACACAGCCATTAAATTAAGATATTAAATTATTGTACGCATTCACAATGCAATTCTGTAAGTATAGGATTTTAAGATAGTAAAAAACCACGAGCCCTGCAAGTAGCTTTCAGCTTTCAGGTATCCGGTTATATATTCAGGATCGTTGAATACATTTTTGAACCCTCAACTGTAAAATGAGGGGTGTTAGATTGTGAAACTGTTAAGAAGTTTAATAGATTTTTGTTTGTTGTTTAATATAATTTGTTCTCGGGCTCGCGTGAGCACAACATTGACCCTGATTGTAAGAGTAATAAGATACAATTTGACTTACATGTTACAATGATTTCGAGCTCGGCGGTGTCCTGTCCGTACTTGTTCTCAGCCTGAATCTTGTACGTGCCAGAGTCCTTGCGGCGCGGGCTGGCATGCTGGTACTTGCTCAGGTAAGGCACGTTAACCACTGTTGGACACATCAATAAGGTCAATATCTCCATAGGTTCTTAATAAGAAAGAACCAATACGAGTTTAACGTAAGAAAAATGTCGCCAGTATTTTATTATCTGAAAGTATTTGGTATCGTCAACAGACACCACCCACCATGCTAAGAATAAGAGCTAGTGACATCTATCTATACTAGTATTATAAAGAGGAAAGATTTGATTGTTTGTTTGCATGTAATAGGCTCCGAAACTACTGGAAACTGGACGGATTTAGAAAATTCTTTGACCATTAGTAAGTTACATTCTTCCCGAGTAACATAGGCTATATTTTATCCTGATATTCTCACGGGAACATGTGCCACGCGGGTAAAACCGCGAGTATCCGCTAGCCATACATAAAGTGAAGTAATAATAAAGAAACTCGGTATTTTCGTAAGTAAGTATCATTATTATCTAGAAATTGAATTTTGTATGCGCTTCGACTCCGACAGATGACACCTCGTTTGATTCTGTCAACATTTGACAATAACATGGCAGATCCGAAGATTGGTTTTGGATTTAACTACACTAAAAGCTTCGGGTACAGTCGAATAACCGATTTGTGACCCACCATAAGTTCATTTTCTAACAGATATTAAAAGTCATTAAGGACGAATTCAAACTTGTTGTCACTGACCTTTATGGTTTTGACGCTTTCAAACAAATTATTAGCATAATGGATCACGATCCAATTGGCTCGACCGTACATCTATTTAGTAAATATCAACTTTGTTTGTTTATACGTACGCTTGAGTCCATTTCCGCTGCTGACAGACTTTCCATTCAGAGTCCACGTGACATCTGGCGCCGGTTCGCCGCTGACTTTGACGTCCAGAGCGATTGGCTCGCCTTCGTGCACCTTGATGGTGCGGAGGTTGCGACGGTCGATCTTGGGGGCCACTACGGAAAAGATAGACCAGGTTTAAGCACGAATGGGACAAATCAGACAAGAATTAATACACTGTTTTAGAAATTATTGACGTAAATTAAAGCAATTATTATTGATCTTGAATACAATAAACTGGGTTGTTATTTTGATTAAATATTAAAATATCAGGAATGAACAGCTCGTTAAATGGCATTCAACTTACAGTCATCAACATTAAGTAAATTAAATACAGAACAATTTATCAGATCAAATCATGGACTAACATAGCTAGGCTACCCATATAAATTTACCAATAATGACCCTAATGACGTTGGCACTAGGATTCAAATTGCCTCGGATTGCAGACGACGGACTTGTAGCAACTCTAGGATCGTCAACGCCTTTGCATAGAACTTTTACTCGGGAACAATAGCCTAGTCTGTACAATTAGTACGCTTAATGCCATTGGTAATAAGACTCACATCTCCTTGGCTTGCAGACGACCGACTTGCTGGCGTCGCTTGGCTCGCCAGGGCCGGCTTCGTTGATGGCCTTTACACGGAACTCGTATTCCGTGCCTTCGTCCAAGTTCGGTACTGTGGCCTTCTCGTTGTCGTTGGGACCGACCTAGGGAGTAAATGAAATGATTAAGTAGCTGAAAGAATAGCTTTGTACTATTTTTATTGTTTGTGTATCTGCATTTTGTCAATATGTACGATCGGCAAGGAGTATTCAACAATTTATTCAGTTGCTAAGTTTAACCACAAGATCCCTGTGTCTTGATGTCTTCATCATCAAAACATGTTGGACTGTAATGTCTCGTAAGGAACGACTACTCGGGCTCGCAGCGAGAACAATAAAATTACTTAGTTCGTTATTTATACAGAGCAAAATGAATCTAAAGTTGTTGTGTTTCTGTTTGAACCTTCCCAAAAAAACATCTTTCTTTTCATAAGGTAAATTGGGCTGTTAATGTGTTGTTATTTTAAATTTAACGGAACTATAGGAACCATTGCAAACCGCGATTGTTGAACCACTTGCTATCATTCTTAGTTTAGCCGTGCAATGCAAATTGGGCGTACTTTTGACGTACGGTTGATACGTTTGCATTACATGGCGAGATTGGGAATGGCTAGTAATTAACCGATCGACTAAAATACTTTTTTACCGACAAAAATACTAGGTGAGCGACTTAGGGCCAATTTTTCAATGCCTGGATAAAATTTATTCGTCTGATATCGTTTAAGACCTAATCAGACCAGGGATTTTTATTCCCGTGGGACAAAAAGTCCCTGTACGTCCAATATATGTCCTCCGAGTACTTGTCGCGGACTCAACGCATTCGGTGTGCGGTCATTTGTTGCCCGGAAACGTATTTCACTATTGAGCGCTCAATGCATACAGATCGTTTTGTGCGTTGTTGCGCCTAGTTACGTCAGTTCATTTTTTTTGGGGGACTACCGCGAACTTTTCTCCAGTCCAGTCTCTCGGTGTCCGCGGTACTTTCGGGGACTTTTTGTCCGCGGTACTTTTAGTTCCTTGTGTGCGTAATTCGATACAATTTTTATGAGATCTATATCAATGGTCAAAAAAGTACTCGGCGGACAGTCCCTCGTCTGATCAGGCATTTAATACCTCCAATTATATAACCAATTGTCATTCACATCTCTCTTGTTTTGAGATTAATATTTATTTTGGTTGGTTATTAATTTAACTGACTGATAACTATTATCTGATAATTGAAATATCAGCCCTTAGTCACCAATCTAAACTTACCTAAACCTATGTTTCTGCAACCAAACCTAGTATTTTAGTCGGTTAGTAATTTTTTGTCGTTCGGTTTATTATAACTATTCCATTGATAAGTTGGGCAAATGGCTCAACAATCGCGGTGGTATAAATACAACCCTTTAATTTAAGTAACACAATCTCACCTCGCAAGCCTTCACCCACTTGGGCGAGCCGACCTCCCTCTTCTCGACGACGTAGCCGGTGATGGGCGCGCCGCCGTCGCTGATCGGCTTGTTCCACTTGAGGTCCACGTGGTCGCGGTCCCAGTCGACCACTTCTGGTGTTCCGGGCTTGCCGGGCTCGTCTGGGCAAGGGAAGGATGGATAATGAGCTTTATGACTTTTAACTTAAGGCTTATATAACTCTCACTCACTTGCGTCTGAAATTGCACATAGCAAATTCACCCTTATCTCCACAAAGTTATGTACATATTTCTCCTGATAATAAGTTTTCATTTTCATGAAAACCTTTTTTGCTGACTGTACTTTAATATATTGTATTGTCATCTGAACCAAACCTGTATACAAAATTTCAGCTCCATCGGACACTGGGAAGTGGGTCAAATTAAGCTTGCAAGATTTGTCCCCCACTAACTAACAAACTAACTAACATGGCAAGTTAATAAAAAGCTTCTAAAAAGAGCGTCGACGTGCAAATTCACGCGCATTTACGCGTCTTTTTCTCAGAAGAAATATATGCCGTATCCGTTGTAGAGATAAAGGTGAATTTGCTTTATGAAATTTCAGAATGACGCTTCGATTCTGCGCCAGTGTGAGTTGAGGCTAAGGCTTCAAGTTAAGCGCAGGTTTCTTACAAGTTTAAATTTATTAATGACTGATGAATAACTGAGAAAGAGAGAGAGAAAATAACTAATAATTGAGAAAGAGATCTCTCGTCGAATCCAGCTCGGATGGGCAGCGTTTGGGAAGCTCCGACATATATTCGCGTCCGAAATACCTCAATGTCTCAAGACGAAAGTCTTTGACCAGTGTGTGTTGCCAGTAATGACCTATGGAAGTGAGACGTGGTCTTTTACTATGGGTCTCATAAGAAGGCTCAAAGTCACCCAGCGAGCAATGGAGAGAGCGATGCTTGGTATTTCCCTGCTCGATCGAATCAGAAATGATGAGATCCGCAGGAGAACTAAAACAACCGACATAGCTCGAAGGATTGCATCATTGAAGTGGCAGTGGGCGGGACACATAGCGCGGAGAACCGATGGCCGTTGGGGCGGAAAGGTTCTCGAATGGCGACCGCGTACCGGACGACGTTCCGTGGGCAGGCCCCCTACAAGGTGGACCGACGATCTGGTCAAGATCGCGGGAAGCCGTTGGATGCGGGCAGCGCAGGACCGATCGTTGTGGAGATCCTTCGGGGAGGCCTATGCCCAGCAGTGGGCGTCGTTCGGCTGACATGATGATGATGATGATGATGATGAATAACAGAAGCTAACTAAAAAATTACTGGCATAACTATGATCCATTACTAGTTGATTTTAACATAAATATTAAAGAAACAAAATAATGAGATATACATATTTTGTTCTACCATACGATGATGATGCGATTCTTGCTCGACTCAACTGCAATGAGTCACACCAATGATTTTTGTTATCAGCATATCTAAAAAATATGTTACTCGAGAAAAAATAATATGTCTTTTTTTTCCTATCTTCAAAAATGACTGAGATATTGAACTTTAAAGTACGGCCTCCGTGAAAAATTCGGGTGAGCCAATGGAATTCACGTGTGACGTCACATCGCGATTGAGAGTTGGTGCTTCCGTATTTCTCCTTTGGCTATGAGTTGCGCTCTCACGGTTTCGCAATAAATTTATTTATTTTTCTAATACTCGATCAATGATCAATTTTGTATTGAGCAAATGTGAAAAAACACCTTCAAATAGATAAGTTGTATTTTCGTGATTAATAAATTAAATCAACTTTCGTAATGGCGGGCGGTATTCTGTCAATATAAATAGCAACCGTCAAACTTCGATCAACAATAACACGAAGCCATGGAGCTAGACTTAATATTCAGTATGTAGTCTAAACTTTTTGCACGAAGCCGTCAAATGGACAGTAGGTGACAGTTTTAGAGTGCGGCTGCGCGCGGTTGAAATCATTTACCATAACCTTAGAACGAAGAAAATGTACTGTAACTAGCGCTAAAAACGCACCAGTTGCGCGAAGATTACGCACGGACGGACTCTATGTAGGTACAGTTGGACGGAAATCACCCGCAGCAGCCGCAATCGGAGATGTCACTGCGACATAACGTCATCGCAATAGCGCGCAAGGAAATAGTAGATTTCATTACAAGTGCGGAAAGCCTGTCATTGCAAAGAGTTCCGACAAATGTCTACCCAAGCCGAGGCGCAGCCGAAGGTGAGGGTTGACAGTCGGAACAAGTTGCAATGACGGTTCCGCACGTGTACTGAACAACTATTTTTAATACAGTTGCGAAAAAATTAAGCAATTTAATAAAATAATAAAACACAATAAACTCAACTAACTTATCTTATAAGAATATAAGCAGAGACTTTTTTTTGTGTTATTCACACATTCTGGGTTGGCAAAGGAAACTATGATCATACAGCCAAGTCTTCAGTAGAATTTTTTATTGATATGAATTAATGAAAATTAAATTAAATGAGATGAAACCTAACAAAAGCAATCCGAATCCTACAGGAGCGCCTTTCCTTATTTCTCTCTTTTAACACATCGTTTTCCATTAAAGCCACATTATTGCACTAATTCCACCATACTAAGTACCTACCACAATAAAACCAGAAAAAACTAATTTAGAAAATTAAGAAATAAGGTCCCTCATTTTCTTTTCACTTACTTGCGCAAACTCCTTTAAGCAGATACTATGGTACATAGTGCACGTCATACCATATTTAGTAATCTGTGGTCATACAGCCAATTTTATGTATTTTTTATATTCATAAATTTAATTTGGCCGATACTAATATTAATTTAATGTATAATTAAAATTACTTTTAAATCTGATATTGAAACAAATTAGTAGCTTCTTTTTAGAAATATTTGCATGAATCATAAAAACTTCTATGTTATTTTTTTGTAAAAACTTCGTGGTTGGTTTTTTCTTTTTAATAGACAATATTTTGACAGTTGGGAAAGAAAACGCACGAGTTCGGGAAAGGTAAAGAAAAAGTTCGAGTGTGTAATAGCCCACATCCCGAACGCTATACGTCCCTGCAATACGCCACTTTTTGAGCAACTGTATTAAAAATAAATTTACAAAAGCTGGTGAAACTTTACAACGCTGTAACTTTGGAAATCCTGGACAGATTTCGATTAAACAAAAACTGTTATTACTTGCACGAGTATGCGCATTAAATGCAGTAATTTTTATAGTCATATTTTGATGTGTTGGTGTGACTCACTGTAGACAAAAGTTTTATCCTTAGATATTTTAAAGCATCAGCAACAGCATCAGCATCTTGACCGCAATTCACGTCAAGAAATGTAAAACGAAGAATGTACCTTATTCAAGAATATTAACTAGCTACATGTATAGTAACTAACTACTACTACTAGCAAATCGTCAATCCAACTAAAACTTTTTTACTTCAAATAACAAAACCTCACTCACCGAACGGATTCTTGGCAATAATCGAATGGTCAGCTTCCAAAGGTTCAGAAACACCCTCGTTATTAACCGCAGACACCCTAAACTTGTACTCATGTCCCGGCACCAAGTTCTCAATCTCTGCCTTCGGGTCTTTGGTCTTCAAGGCGGGCATCCAGCGGCCGGTCTCGGTGTCCAGCTTCTCCACCAGGTAGTGGTCGAGTGGCGCACCGCCGTCGTCTAGTGGCGGGTTCCATTTGAGCGTGCAGCCTTCTTTGTGAACGTCGGAGATCTGAAAAGGAAGGAAGGTTAGAAAATATAATCTATTGAGGTCATCCGATGATGATGTGTTATTTAATATTATAGTATGTCATATCTCTGCTAAAGTTTCAAATAACGAGTTGAAAGAAAGAAACAATGTTTAGGTACTTTGACACAGACGCGAATAACAGACGAAAAAATATACAAAAAAGAAAGAGCATAGCAAGAAGTAATATAAAAAAAAATAACAGACGAAAAAAAATACAAAAAAGAAAGAGCAAAGTTGCCTCACCATTGCGCCAAAACAGGCCTATTCAGCATATTTTCAGGCATAATATACTTGAGTTTAGGGTTTTAAATGGAATGTAAGTAACACGTTGCAATTTTTCGCTTACAAAGCTTATTTTTACATTTTCTAGGGTTCGTTAAGGGCAGTTGTCCCCTTTTATATAATTACCTTCAATGGTCCTTCGGGCTTAGCCGGCACGTCCAATACATTGACTTGTATGGTCGCTTCGTCTTTGCCGCTGCTGTTCTCAGCCTTTAGCACGTAAGTGCCGCTGTGTTTGCGGGAAGTTATTATGATCGAGAGCTTCGTGCGGTAGTCTTCTACGTCAACGGACAGATCGTCACGGGTAGAAAGACGTTCCTTGTTGTGGAACCTGGTTGGAGAAGATTTGGGCGTTAGCCTTAAACATAATTTTTGAAGTAAATAGTTAAAAGCCCACAAGCGAGCTGACATTTCTGATAGTCATGGTGGTTAGTGTCACTAACCACCTCATTCATTGAAAGCTTTAATACCGAGATTTTTTATTCCTTCTTTCTTCGATAATTTAGTTGTTAAGTTTAAGTTAGGTATTAGATATAATAGAGGTAGGTAACGAAAACAGCGTCTTTATCTATTTATGACGGTAATCACGCAAGCTAATTGTGACAAATATTGTACCCGAAACTTTACACTTAAACAAGATTAAAAAAGCCACAACAGGTTTTTTGTGTCAAAAAAAATCAACAATGACAGCTAATTTGTATAACTCATAGAAAATGACAATAGATTGATGAGCTACTTAGTTTCTCCAAGTCTACACGAGTCTTAGGTCCGTACTCGATCTCTTTTCAAGTATAGTTAGAAAGGGGTGCAAATCATCATCATCATCATCATTTCAACCGTACGACGCCCACTGCTGGGCATAGGCCTCCCCCAAGGATCTCCACAACGATCGGTCCTGCGCTGCCCGCATCCAGCAGCTACATGCAACGAATACATTCGTCGTCAGTACCAAACTTACCAAGTTTTAGACGGTGGCGGTTCACCGGACACCTTGATGTCCAGCCTGATGTTCTGTCCAGCCTTCAGCGTGAGATCACGCATATTTGTGCGGTCGATCTTAGGTGGTGCTACGAAAGAAAAGACAACGGTCAATTGGACTTAGTATTAAAAAAATATCATAATGTTTTGTGTTAATTATTATATATAAAAAGGTACAATGTTTTTTTATTACAAAATTGTATTTAAATCTGCAAATGCTACAAGCGTTTTAGCAACCAAATAAAAAAGGTCTGTCCAAATCATATGACGTCTTCTTTGGGGTAATGTTTAAGGTTTACAAAAAGGTGGTTTCTTTTTAAAGTCTGGCCGCTCAGAGAATGCGATCCTGACGTTTACTTATTTATTTCGTTGGAGTAAAGTTAAATTTTGAATGAAACGGTATATTTTCTATGGTTTCTCGACCTGTCAGGATCGCATTCTCTGAGCGGCCTGACATTACCCACAATTCATGTTTGTTCATTGACCTAGTTCTATAAGAGTTTTAAACCATATACGTCGCCTGTACCGTAAAGTGGTAGCTATTGAATATTTGATTTGCAGATTATACTTGTCAAACGTTAACTACTCACCAAACCTATCCTTAGCCAGCAAGCTCTCGGAGGCAGCTGAAGGTTTGCCCGGGCCGGCCTTGTTGACGGCCTTCACGCGGAACTGGTACGTCTTGCCTTCGATCAGGTCGGGCACGCGAGCTTCGGTCTTATTGCCGGGTACCTAGGGGATGAAGTCGATTGATAAGTGTGGTGTCAAGAAGTATTGAAATTCATGTCGTTTGAAAGATCTGAATTTAAATAATGATTAAGGGCCTGTTAATAACCAAAAAGTAGATTTATTTCAGGATTTTCAGCACAAAGTAGAAGAAGCGTTAAATAGCTAGATTTGTCCAGCAAAGTTTTTATTCCACTACGATATAAAACAAAAACTATACAAACGGCATGAAACTGTACGGTTAGGGGTCTGGAAAAGTACCACCTTAACTACAAAGGGCTCTAAGGCGTCCATCAGACTATCATGCCATGTAATCTTCAATCAATTCCATCAGTCATGAAACTTTATTAACCAATTATGATGCTATTTATCATAATGCTGCCCGATGTTCCTTAAGATTATGTATGATTCATTTTGATTGGTTAAAATAGTAGTGATACTGATGGAATTGACTGCAATTTGGATGGAAGTTGGTCTAAGCTATGAATTTATCACACCTCAGCAGCCTTGACCCATTTTCCGGTATCTCTGTCCTTCTTCTCGGCTGCTCCCATTTGAGGTCCACGTGGCCCTTACTCCAAACCATAGTCTGAAGGTTAACCCTGATTTATTGATGGCAGTTAGGTAGTACTACTCACCTCAGCAGCCTTGACCCATTTTCCGGTATCTCTGTCCTTCTCCACGATGTAGCCGGTGATGGGCGCTCCACCATAGCTGGTCGGTTTCTCCCATTTGAGGTCCACGTGGTCTTTACTCCAAACCTTAGCTTGAAGGTTACCTTTGATATAATGATGGTAGTTAGGTAGTATTACTCACCTCCGCAGCCTTCACCCATTTGCCAGTATCTCTGTCCTTCTTCTCCACGATGTAGCCGGTGATAGGAGCTCCACCATCGCTGGTTGGCTTCTCCCATTTAAGGTCCACGTGGTCCTTGCTCCAGTCCTTGAACTCAGGCTTGCCGGGCGAGTCGGGCTCGCCTGGGGAAAATAAGGGTAATGAGTAGGGAAGTAGAGATGATATTATGAGTAAGTGGTTGTTAACGAGGAGTATGTCAGTAAGCTCGATAAGCTTGAGTGGTTTGGATATTTTGATGTGTAATGTTTTTAGGGACACATTTATTGGGGGAAAGTTTCAGTTTGAATATTCATAAATTATCGACATGAATTTGATAATTACAAGCAAAACTATATTCGTTCATTATGCTTAGAGAAACAAAATGTTTTCTAGAACATTTTGTAGTCCTTGTTTTGTTGAAACCGGTTACGTTAGCCTCAGTAGTTGTACAACTAATGCTACACAAAAAGTGTCTTACTCCTAACTGTAACTCACCATAAGGATTCTTCGCCGTGGTTGCTGATTCAGTGACCAACGGTTCACTTTCTCCCTCAGGGTTGACGGCCTTCACCCTGAACATGTAATCCTTGCCCTCGTTGAGGCCGGTAACATCGGCCTCAGGTGTCTTTGTGGTACAGACTGGCACCCATCTCCCGGACTCGGTGTCCATTCGCTCGACGACGTAGTTCTCGACTGGTTCGCCGCCGTCGTCTTCTGGTGGCTCCCATTTGAGCTTGCAACCGTCGGCTTTGACGTCGGATACCTAGGGTAGATGGTTTGATTGAGATGGCGGTTTGGTATATCAGACGTTGTGTTGTATTAATTAAAAGATTAATTCATGGATGACTGGTATATTTTTCTTGATAACTATTTCTCAGATACAATGCGCCTTTAAGCTCCGTCGACCAAGTGCCTGTCAAAGTGACAGTTCACGACAAAGATACAGATTATACAACACGTTGAGAACTAATACTTTTTCACTTCTCATGCTCGTAAAGTTCGTGTTTATGTTGGGTATAGGCTGCATAAAATCGCTTTTTATGCTCTAGTGCATAAAGTAAAATCTTCGTCTATGTCACAGACTCTAAGACAAAGGTCGTCAGGTAAACAGTCACACACGCAATTAAACTTCGTTAAATAAACTTGTTGTTTCATTCTGTTTCTTAAATTTTGTACATAATCCATGTTAAATTACTAAAACTAGGCATAATTAATGAGTTTTGTAAGAAATAAGTATTTCAAGAGCATTATGGACTATGCTAAGTAACTGTGCTGCCACTTCCACGTATAAAAAAAAGAAAAAGAAAGTTTTCCCGCCAATATGGCGAAGTCTTTATTTTTTGCAATATTGTAATTTATTTTCCTCACACTCGAAGTGAAAAGCAGAGTGTATAATATATTTATATTTATATATAACTCGTACATAAAACCCATTTTACCCTCGAATTGACTATCCATCCTCGCCTACGGCTCGGGTGGATATATACGTCTCGGGTAAAATGGTATGTTTTATGCACTTGTTGTACAATCTACTATTGGTTGGCGGAAGGACTTGTTTTAAGTCCGCTTGGCTAGCTACCACCATCTTATCGTTTCGTTGCGTTAATTCTGTCGCAGGCAGGCAGTTACAGATAAGATAGCCAGTTCCTCAGTAATTGAGGATTCTAAGAGTAGTGCACATTCATCTTCAGCCTTATCACCACTTAACATCAGGTATGATGAAGGCTCCCCCATAGAGTTCGTAAGATATTTTGGTGTTAAAACATCGTTAAAGAGTTCAACAATATCGTTTAATCTTAGTACTATTTAGAGAAGGGGAAAGATGCTTTGAGTCATATTTTTGCTACTGTTAATTAAAACAAAAAAACTAATGTAAGCAATAGTACTATTGCTGATTTTTTTTTCGTCTGACTAAACTGCAGTAAATAGGAGCGTTTTACCTACCATTAAAACGCATATTGTGTCCGGAGCCTTATTCGAAGCCTAGGTAAACATATTTTGAGAAAGCCCTTTCCGTTTCCGTTCGACATCAATTTTCCTATTGGTCAATTTTACCCACGTGACGTCACTTCCGTAACGTCATCATAAGTCACGTGATACGAGTTCACCTTTTAGCAACGGCGGAGGATTTGTGTCATTGTAGTCCCAAAATCTGAAACACTTGACAACCATTAAGGATAAAATCTACACCAGGCAGGTCTTAAAGCTAGGCTTCGAATAAGGCTCCGGACACAATATGCGTTTTAATGGTAGGTAAAACGCTCCTATTGTGTCCTTTCGCCGTTATTCGAAGCCTAGGTAAACATATTTTGAGACCTTGTTTGTTATCGCCTGGTGAACGAGGACGCCAATGTGACATGTATCAGCAATTATGACATTAATCTTATACCTTTCGACAAATTCGACAGGTACAAGGGGTACAAGAATTAATTGTTTAACTTTATAACTCAACATCACAAATTAATACTGATATCAGAAACATTATGCTATTACTATCAAACATTCCAGTATGTCATACAATAGTACGTAAGTACCTATATAATGAAAATATGAGCACGGACTGAACATGATTGAAAAGAAAATAAAATGTATACTTATGCTCAATCTATTAAACCTTATTCATAAATATGTAAACTATGTTACATAAATCATTTACATATTCTTGAAATATTCAAAAACTGAAAAGAAACAAACATTACATTAACACAACTTGTGCTATCCCTTATATATTTTTGAAGCAAAAACATCTGAAAATCTTTTGGCTAAATCTCTTCTGATATAACATCAGTACGATATGATCTGAAAACACATAATAAAGCAAAATATAAGTACAATATAATAATTGTAAAAACTTTCGGCACAAGAAACCATAAGCACAAGACTCTTATCTTCCCTAACTGTAAAATCAGGTTGCTTTAAATTATTATGTTACACCTGCTAGTGACACGCTAAACTCCCGAGCACTAGCATTGTTACGAAGCTGACGACTGTTTCTCAGTATATCCTTTACCGCTATAGGGAAATTATTGTTCATACTAAAATAAATAATTTTGGGAATTTTAATATACCACTGTGTAGCCCCAATCTAAGCAAAGCTTGTCCTATGGCCAAGATGCCCAAGTCGTAATTCTTATGGTTCTGTAGGGTGCGAAGCATTAAGTCCACCTATGTACTGTAATTAGTGCATGAAGAATTAAATAAATAAATAAACATGTATTTTGTAAATACATGGTTGTGTTACATACAAAACACTTCGATCAATTAAACATAATATTATACTTAAAATATCGAACCCACGACGTTATTTTTGGCAGTTAAACTGTTGACTCACTACCTACACCAAATTCAAGAGAAAAGACATTATTTAAAGCTCTGTGCTAGAGAAGAAGTCAACTATTGCTATGTTTGTGCAGTGCAAGATGCATTAAAGCTTGATTGCAAAAATTAACGTTAACATTATTCGAATAAATAGGATCGCAGATCGCAGGATGTTATATGTATAACATCCTAAACTACTTGTGCCGGCTTGTCTTACTGGTCTGACAAAAAGAGCGATCATGTATAAAGGTCAAGTAAATTTCTGAAAATAATGTAAGCACATGCCTTATTTTACAAGATCAAAACAAAAGTAGTTCGTATATTAACTTCTTTAAAGCATCTGCTATTTTGTAACAAATCTCATTTGCATACAAATCGAATTAATGTAACTCTAAAAGATAAATTGCAAAAGATTTGCAATATTTTGTCATAACTTTATCTACTACTTATATCTATCAATCAATCAAATATTGATTTATTCACATAGACATATAATAAGCATGTATGTACTTATGAATCGTCAATATTTTCCTACCACCCATTCAAGACTTTTTAACTGTAACTATATATATAAATATAATAATGACAACGAAAATGACTGGTAATGGCCGATAATGACAGTTTCACTTTATATATTTTACCGACACGGTCCCAAGTTGCATTGCAGGACACAATTTTTTATATAGACTGCCATTCTAAAGACGCGTTTCTCTTATTATTAATTACCATCGAACCAATGAAAAACTCCCGTTAATTACTGTCAATTTAGCTACACGGAACATCTTAAATAGTTATATCCAATCTAGCAAAGAAACATGAATATACAAAATTAAAAATTTCATTGAGTTATGGCTCATTATACCCATCCATTTAGTAAAAATGGGTTAACCGGGCACATTATATAACTTCGTAATGAATACAAACAATTCTAACATAATGAACTAAATATATATATATATATATATATATATATATATATATATATATATATATATATATACCCATATTAAAACTCACCAAAGACATTGTTTATCAGAAACATAAGAGACTTCTTTTCCTCATCAACGAAACAACGAGCAACTTCTTTTAGTTGCCCTAATGCTTGCCCTAAGGGCATAATTTTGCTATTGTACAAGACAGTGTTCTTGTGGAGCGACTGTCAATCTGAAAACTCGTAAATTGTTATCAATGATCTGATCTACTAATTTTACATTTGTATGGGTCCGTGTCCTTGCGAAATCAATCTCAGAAACCCATTTTTACTTATTCTTTCCAAAACATTCATAATTTATCCAATTTTTATGATAATGATTCATTAAAGGTTCATAAAAAGATGTCTTTGTAGACAATATCATTGTTGTAGACCCTGTCAATCTCCAAACTGCATTCATTCTAGCCTGGAAAGGCGTAATTTTTCTATTGTTTAAGACAGTCAAAATCATTTACGTACAAGTACTTTTGACTGAATACATGAATAGTTTATATCATGATAACAAAAGGTTTACATTTTCAACATCATTACATACACAATTACATGAGTTACATGAGCACAGGAAAAAATAATATCGGTAACGTTGACTGCTATTGCCCGTTGTAGGTTGATCTGTATTACAGGCAACAAAATATGGTATATATCCCTACCTAGTTTTGCCATTTTAAAAGACCGTGATCGTCAGAATTTGTCTCACAATATAAATCTACGGTGCCATGGAGCAGCCTGCCATGTTTATACATGACGATGAGTAAGCATAAACAATGCCTGTATCAGATGACTTCACTCTTCTAGACGGCTAAAATAACTATTGCCTATAAATTTTCTAAAACATTCTACTGATGAAATAAAGTAAAGTAATAATTTATTCGGTGTTTTACACTAACAATAGGTACACATTTACTTAATCTAAACTAAATTTAGGTATGAAACAGTCGAAAGGGCAGACCCGATCGGCTCGTGCTGTTGCTTACAGCTATGTCAGACTGTCAGGCTCTTTTAGATACGCAAAACGCCAGACACGCATTATCAGAAATCGCAGAATGTCAGATTACACTAAAAGTCAGAATCGCAATATCCCAACTGGCTTTATAGCATAATTACTTTGACTGCATAGCTTCTAGTCAGTAGGTACCTATTATTCGTTAAAATACTAATTATTGCTATCACTGGTGCCCATAGGGAGCCACCGCAGTATTTCAATAAATATATGAACTATTAGTGCCAAGCACAGCTTCCAGCGTGCCTAATACTAGCGGGGCTTGTTCGCATATAAACATGAAAGGTATGTGTAGTCGATATACCTATACCCCCCCCCCCCTTTTTACTTATATTTATTTGAATATACAGTTTCTACTTTCAATCATAATTATGGCATTGACGGCACTAATAATATCACGTAATCCAAAAAAATAAAAAGATTATAATGCTTATTGTCAAAAACATTGCACCCTGATACTTGCGTAAGCAGGAAATGCCACCCGTTACTTGCGTAAGCAGGCTAATTTAATTAATTTTAAAAATAAAAAGATTCATAATGCTTATTGTCAAAAACATTGCACCCTGATACTTGCGTAAGCAGGAAATGCCGCCCGTTACTTGCGTAAGCAGGCTATGTTTTTTTTTTTTTTTTTTTTTTCATATTAATTTTTTTTTTTTTTTTTTTTTTTATGTAACCACAGCTTAAAATCTGCATTGAATATCATATTAAAAATGTCAGGGATAATGAATCCAATTACGTATCCATTAATAAAACATTATCGAACCAATGGTAGGGGGGTTCGGGGGGGCTGAGCACCCCATTTTTCAATATCAAATCATTTGCTCCATGCTACATTACACGACCCACATAAACACTCCCTAAAAGGGGCAAGGGTCAACTGTAGAAAGTATTTAGAATAAACTTTTGCAACAACAGTATGTACTTTTAAAAACATTAAATTAAATACACTATTCCCTTTAAAATATTATTTGCCTTGCACTTGTTGGTTAGTTAATACATACATAGCGACGCTTGTTCCCATTTTTAATGCAGGTAGCACTCACATACAGACATGGGAGTAATAAAAGTATAACAGTAATCACACACTATGTGCCGGTATAGATACATGATCAAAAACAAAACGTTGAAACAAAAGCAACTGAACAAAATTAGTGCTATACCACTCGACTATACTGACATTATTTTCGAACTGCAATGATACTTTTCCAATGGACATGATAACCATTAAAGAAAATGTAGGTACTTCAAAATGCTTTCGTAACAATAAATCGCCACAAGAAGTCGGTACTAATTGTAAAATAGGATTTATAAACTAAACAAGAGAAAAGTGTGTCAAGGTCAAGCACGGGCGACGACGGGAGCCGAGACCCACTGTATACTTCCCGATCCTTTCGAAATCCGTAAATCACATTGTATCACTATTAAAAGGAAATCTATTTGACATAAATGATTATGATTATGATATAATCTCTCAGCGCAGATCGCAAAATCTCTCTACTAACTATCACATGAACAGATTTTTCATGGTGAGAAAATATAAAATTTCTTACTTGCTTGTGGGTAAGAAAATAAAAATCAAAACTTTCACTGACCTGGCGAGGTGTTAAATTACCTCAATTCCTATGTGCCAATAAACCTGATACTCCATCTCGTCGTCCTAAATGCGTTGGATTTCCACGATAGGTACTTTGAAATTAACAGGTGGACCTCGAGCCCGACCCGCCATGTTTTCGCGCGCTCACTCACAGGCACGCTCTTTTAAAATTCGAACAATTTTCATAACTAATAATATTACTTTATCCGAGAAAGTAAAATAAAAGATCCACTCGTACAAATTTTTAAATTTTTAAATTTCGAACGCTAACAGCGTTTATGACTAGATGTGAACGGTTGCGAAAAATGGACGCCAATGACACAAATCCTCCGCCGTTGCTAAAAGGTGAACTCGTATCACGTGACTTATGATGACGTTACGGAAGTGACGTCACGTGGGTAAAATTGACCAATAGGAAAATTGATGTCGAACGGAAACGGAAAGGGCTTTCTCAAAATATGTTTACCTAGGCTTCGAATAACGGCGAAAGGACACAATAACAAATGATTTTTATAAGAAATCATAAGATCACAGCTAAAATGATTTTTCTCCGAGCCAAACTATCTAAATTACTGATAATAATCCCAAAGTCTGATATATGATTTGATTAACCTTGTCTTTATAAACCTACAGTCTTTATAATCTGGAAGTGCATTTTAATATAAAATACAATAGTAAAAATATGAAACCCTTATTTGCTCCATGTTTTCATATTATCAAATGGATAATGTCCTAATTGCATTTCTTTGATAAAGAGACAATTATCAAGATTGTTTACTAAAAATCTTTTGCTTCGCTGAATTTATAAGTGAATATAGAATCGTCTTTATAAACTTTGGTGAATATAGAATCAACCAACCTTGAGCGGTCCTTTCGGCTTGGCCGGCTTGCTGACAACAGAAACTTCGACCTCTACGGTATCCGTTCCAGAGTCATTCTTCGCCGTAACCACATACTTTCCGCTATCAGCTCTGGTAGTCTTTTGCAGCACAAACAGAGTATGATAGTCTTTGTTCTCGATCTTGAGCCGTTCCTCAGTCTTGATGGCTTGTCCGTTGAAGGTCCAGGTAATGGCTGGCTCGGGTTCTCCCTTAACATCGGCTTCCATCTTGAGGGTTTCCCCGACCTTGATCTTGCGCTTTTGCAAGTATTTGCGGTCGATCTTTGGTGCCACTGTGAGGAGAAATTTTATGTAGTTTTTTTCATATTTTATGAGTTTAGAATATAAAATAGATATATGGTGTAAAAGAATATAAAAAGTGATGTTAAATTGAAAGACCTTTGATTGGGCGCCTCTGAAAGCATCATTTTTTTAATATCTGACGGTTTTAACTAATTTGGGTCACCACGAAAACAAAAAGGTAAGTTAATAAGATATTTTGGTGTTAAAACATCGTAAAAGAGTTCAAAAATATCGTTGAATCGAAGTACTATTTAGATAAGGGGTAAGAAGCTGCATGAGTTGAGGATTTTTTTTGTATTTTTTCCAGTAGTTCTTGCTTTTCAAGTTCTGGGTAAAATTTGAAATTAGCTACATACGAAAGGTTTTAACTGAAATTAAACTAATCAAGAGACTTTAACAATGATAGTTTACCATAAAACATATCAGTTTTTTTTCATATCCTGTACGAAATTACATAGCTAAGCATAAATAGTGCAAAATATTTCTAAATTGTTTGCGATACTTACAGAACCGGGGCTTAGTGATGACCGACTTGCTGGGGTCGGACGGCTCGCCCGGGCCGGCCTTGTTGACGGCCAGCACGCGGAACTCGTACTCTTTGCCCTCCTCCACGTCCTCCACGCGGCCCGTGGGCCGGTCGCCGGTCGTCTTGAGGCAGTCTTGCCAAGACCTGGGGGACATATTCCAGGTTTAGATCAAGTGTAAAAGGAAAAAAAAGGGTTTTAATGGTTTGAGTTTGTATGCTAAGTCTTATTTTGCAATAGGGTATTTGACTGTTGTTATTGAAATGTAGTTATTTAAATATGACATTCAGAAATATAACATTTTTGAATAACAGATGTGAAAAAAGAAATCCAATCTGCGATTATATAACAAGCGAATTATGAGCTACCTAATTGTGACTCTAGGTCTATCTCTTTCTAAAACGACATTTTTTATGGTGGGAATTTGGCGCTACCAGCATGTGACGTCACTGGGTTGTAGCGCTCTGCTTGTCTAATTAGACACTTTGATGCTCTATATCGCTGAAAATATGCAAGATATTAGAAAATAAATACCTATCTTGTGTTGCTAACATTTCAATAAACATTTAAGTCAATAAAAATAAATCAGTCAAATACCCTATTATGTCGACTGAAGATAATTGCAAACCAAACTACGTCCAGACTGCAATTAATCTTCGAAATAACCAAATTATTTTGGAAATGTCTGATTCTGGATACGTCTAAAATGTGGCCCAATTCAGGAGCAAAGACATGATAAACAAATATTGTTTTTCTTCAAACAAACTACAAATTATAACTTAGCTGTCCATAGATAATATATTTTTTCCAAATAGTTACATCTACAAAAGTATCAATTAACCTTCCATCCTTCTATCTGTTCTGTACGATGTAGCCGGTGATAGGCGCTCCGCCGTTGTCCTTGGGCGGGCTCAACTCGAACTCTACGAATACGCATTATACAAGTATGGCTCGCCTTCGCTCGTGAGATAAAACAACTGTACCAACTAACCTTCCACCCTTCTCTCTCTTCTGTACGATGTAGCTTGTGATAGGTGCTTCGCCGTTGTCCTTGGGCGGGCTCCATTCGAGCACCACAAATACGCATTACAACTAAAAGTATGGCTCAGCGACAGGCTTATTACCAAAAACAAGCAACCAGTTACTAATTGTACAATTGCAACGCGACTGCTACTAGTTGCGGATGCTAGATTGCGGTTTGCAATCGGTACAGTACGGTACGAGCGCTTTCATGCAATTTTAGTTCACAAATCGCTCGCTTGTGGCGCTATCGTAGCGATCTACGTTCCGTAATACGAATATGTGTTTTGGGAGCGATCAGTTGTTAATTGTTGCGATTGCGACTGTCACTTTAAGATCGGTAATAACCCTGCCGCGCTCGTGATATAAAACAACTGTACCAACCTTCCACCCTTCTCTCTCTTCTGTACGATGTAGCCGGTGATAGGCGCTCCACCGTTGTCCTTGGGCGGGCTCCACTCGAGCTCCACGAAGTCCTTGTCCCAGTTGCGGGGTTCGGGGCGGCCGGGTTTGCCAGGCTCGTCTGGGGAAACATAATATAAAGTCGAATGCTGGCGACAAAGTGTGAAGAATAACTTCTAGTTAGGTATAAAAATGATCATTTTCCTAGTGGAAACTGAGCGGTTTTTTGAGCTAAATGTGTCGAACATGTTTTATCGTTTTCAAAGTATGCTATCAACTGCAACAGCAAGTATACTCTCTCGAGCTAAAGTTTTAACGATAGTATAGTGCGACAAGCATTTCTGTTCCGATGATAATCTTTGAAATTTAAACCAGGTTTCATACGACAGTCCATTTTGACAGCTAATTTCGTATTGCAAGTGTTCGTATTGCAAGACAGGAGTGTGCGATTACTTGAATAGAATTTTTTAGCACTCATAATAATTCTTGAAAGCATTACCATAAGGTTCGACGTCATCCACTCACCGAACGGATTCTTAGCGATGATCGGCTTCTCAGTCTCCAGTTCTTCAGACTCGCCCTCCTTGTTGACGGCCTTCACCCTGAACTTGTAGGGTTTGCCCTCCTGCAGGCCGGTGATGTTGGCCTTGCAGTCCTTGGCAGTGCCACATGGGACCCATGTGCCTGAAAACATTGATATGTTTTTTTTTTAATTTTATTTATTTAGGTACACAAAACAGAGTGACAGCAAATACATGTAAACAAATACAAATAGATAAAGAATTATGACAGGCTGCAACTCCGCAAGTATGTGTACACAGCATGACAGGCATTTAACATCAAAATTATTGTTTTAATCATATGTAAATTTTTTGACCATTAGTTGGACGCTCCAAGATTATAATCGTGTTTTTATTTATAAAATGATCTGCCTAGTAGATGGCAATCTCCAGAAACCCCAATGATAACACCAAGACACCATATGATCTAACATCCAACATGAAATATTTGACAAACATTTGATGACTCTGTATGACAGGGAGAAACAAAAACAGCTTTTGATGAGTTTCTTTTCGTTACAAGAACGAACCCATCGGTTCGCAAAGCCCTACGGCTTCTTTTATATCGATAAATACTTGCTTGTTACAACCTAGACAGGAAAAACGAATGTGTAATTTGCCATTCAACTTTCGGATTTACTTACCAGTAAGAGGGTCGAGTTTCTCGATCTCATAGTAGTCGATTGGCGAACCGCCATCGTCGTCCGGCTTCTTCCAGGCGAGAGTGCAACCGCTCTTGGTCACGTCCGCTACTTCTAGCGGGCCGTTGGGCTTGGTTGGCTTGCCTGGGGATGAAGAGTTAGTTGAATATAGGTCTTATTCAGTTGGATTAAGACGCGATTTCATTATATAGTTTGCCGTCACATTTGCGTACAACTTGCTTACATTGGAAACATGTTTTCAAGATTGTGCAAATTGCATGCAGGTTTTACTTGCATACAAGTGAGGATGATGTCAATTGAGTAGGTTGACAATTTACATTATGAACGGAAAACGTGCAACTAACGTTTGTGCGATCAATTTGCGCGACACTTGAACAAAAATGTACAAGTTCAAACTAACCTACATGAATATGCTTGTATGCAGGTTTATGCATAAGCAACTTGCAATTAGCTGTAACCCTGATCGTTTCGATGTCAGATAAAGTATTACAAGTATATATTTAATTTGCCATTAATATAAGAAAGACCAAGAAAATGGTCAACATAACCATCCCAGTAAGCCTAGCATGACCACCCAAAACGTGATATGTATCGCATGATAAAGCGACTTATCGACATTCAAACGTCAAAACCCATACCACCTTATTACAAAACGTGGACTAAAATAGTCCTGGTTTAAAACTGGTACTAAACTGGTGCTGTCACTTTCATTTTCCAAATGAAAGACAGAATTAGCATCAATTTTAAACCAGGTCTAACTTTAGTCCACGTTTTGTAATAAGGGGGATAGTCTTTTGACAGTTAAACCGGATAACTTATCTTATCATATCGAATTTTGTTGGTCATGCTAGGGGGGCAGAATGCTATTGTCAAATGTATGCTTGCTTGAAATGGAAATATAAAAATTTTTCATAGGTACTTTATATCGAAAATATCGAGTATTTTTTTTTGAGCAGCCTTTTTATACAAACACAGTAACCCGAGTGATTCAATAGTCATTTGTGGTTAATTCAACTACCGGCATTATTCACGTGGCGGTCACTCTTGAATTAATTTATATTCTAATATTCGTCATACAAAAATAAGTAATAGGTATCTTGACAATATTGAAAATGAAGTATTACAAAAAATCAACCTGTTTCACAACCAGCAACGATGGGACTCGAACCCTTTATTACTAATACCTCATTTTTAATAATAAAAATTGCATTGTGAATGCAAAAAAGTAAAAATAATTTGAAGTAATTCATAACTTACCAAGAATAGTAATCTCAACATCAGCTTCATCCTCTCCAACTTCATTCTTGGCTTTGATAGTATATTTGCCAGTACTAGCTCTCTTGCTCTTAGTCATCAGGAACTTAGTATTGTAGTCGATGTTGACGATCTCCAGGTTCTCTCCCGTCTTCAGCTCCTCGCCCTTGAAGAACCAGGTGACGGTGGCGGGGGGCTCGCCGAAGATCTTCACGTCGAGGGAGACTGGCAGACCAGCCTTGACGCTGATAGGGTTCAGGTTGGTGCGGTCGATTCTTGGTTTCACTGTTGGAAATTTGTTTGATATCAGTATTTAGTTTAAACATAATGATCTATAATAGATCACATGAAGGGTGTTTAACTTCTTTAGTCAGTCCTATCGAACAAAGACCGGACAACATCATGGCTGTATTGTACCGAGATGTAGTACCCAAATCGTTTCCCAAGGTTTTTACTTCGTTTACCGACACTACGTTTGAGTGTTTATCTTGTTTGGTGTTAAGCATATAACTCTTATGCTTGAAATAGCTTTAACTGAAGAATTCAAGTCATCAAGAACTTATTACAGTGATGTGGGCTTCGTAAAGTTTCAATATAGATCTTAGAATATCAAGGTACAGTTTTATTTTCTTCAACAAATTACCATTTTAATAAGTAATATGTCAGATTTCTTTAAACCTAAGATAGTAGGGCTCGGAAAGTTTTGACAAAAAGTGTGTTATACTCAGCGCAAAAATTTATACTTCTTTCAAGTAAGTTCTTGTCAAGTTCAGTTGACAAGTTTACTCACAGAATCGAGGCTTAGCCGTATGCCAGTTGGTGTTCTCCGAAGGCTCCGACTGGCCCGCCTTGTTGAGGGCTCGCACTCGGAACTGGTATTGGTTGCCTTCCTCCAGCTTGGGGACTGTTCCTTGGCATACGTTGCCTTGGATCTCGGCCGCCTGGGAGAAAATACATTCGTTATTAGTTTTTGAACAAAACAAAAATAAAATCTATAAATATTATACGAAGTTTGCCGCGCCAGCTAGTTTAAGAACTACCTCAAACTAGCTGGCGCGGCAAACTTCGTACCGCCTTAGAAAAGAAGAACCGAAAGCAGCGACCCCTACCGGGTCTAATTGTGTTTTCAAATCATCCAAGAACCCATTGAAATATACATAAAAAAATTCAACAAAACCGGTCCAACTGTTTAGGATGACTTAGGTGGCAAAACCACGTACAGAAGAATTATATGTAAGGATGGAGAGAGCAGTCTGATTTCTTTTCTTGATCGTCTTTTGGCAGCTATCAGACATACCACTTTATTTTTATCTCTCTCTCGTATTTCCAACGTTTACATTGAATACCGTATTGCTAATAAATCTTGTAAAAATTTAAATGTTATTTTTTCCAGTGCTTTTAATTACTCTTACAAAAAAACAAAATCCCCGTCCTTACCTTAACAAACTCTCCTCTATCCCTGTCCATGACTTCAATGACGTATCCAGTAATGGGTGCTCCATTATCCCTAATAGGTGGCTCCCATTTAAGCTTCGCCGACTTCTCATCCCAGTCCACGATGTCTGGTAGACCAGGTGGTGCCGGAACGTCGAATGGATTCTTGGCCAAAGTGCCATGGTCTGTTTCTAGAGGTTCTGATTCGCCTTCTTCGTTGAGGGCTTTCACGCGGAACTGGTAGGTGTGTCCCGGTTCTAGACCTGTGGCCAGAAATTTGAATGTTTAAATTGGTGTAATTGATCAACAGGACTATGAAGTTGCGGAAAGCGCGGAAAGGGAAGTCTCGAAATCTGATTGAGGAACTACAAAACTAAAGAAGTAAATGACATTTTTTATACCATAATATGAAGTCATTCCGAGGAAAATAGTCAAAAGAACACAAACAATGTGGACAAGAGGTGTAATTAGCTATTTAAAGTTAATACACTAACAGTGCATGTACAAGATAAAACATCACCTGAAGTTTAAACTTCATGATAATAATATGGTCATAGTAGACCTGGCTTTATCAAACTATCATATTCTAATCGCCCTTGACCTTTCACAAGTTGGATGCAAAATTGATTGATAAGACTTAGCAAGCTTAAGCTTAAGCCGCATGATGCGGGCAGCGCAGGACCGATCGTTGTGGAGATCCTTGGGGGAGGCCTGTGCCCAGCGGTGGGCGTCCTACGGTTGAAATGATGAAGACTTAGCAGAGGATACGGTCAAGTGACTGTACTAAATATCGCAGCCTCAGTCTTACCCATAGAGTAACTTAGTATATATAGGAAAGTCTAACCCGATTATATTTCCCAGCTGGTTTCCATTCCTCAGTAAGCGTATCCATCTTTCCAAGGATATAAGCGTTGGGAAGATGTCCTCCAGTATGCTTAAGCTTGTTCCATAATGACTAGAGCTGTTTCACTTGAATGATAGTTACACTATAATGTCAGAACTTACCAGTGACAGTAGCCTCTGTCTTATCCGGGTCGATATTCCCAGCGGGCACCCACTTCCCAGTGAGAGTGTCCATCTTCTCCAACACAAGTGCTAAGAGGATGTTCTCCGGTATGGTTGGTGTTGTTCCATAATTGCAAGACCTGTTTCAATTATCTGTTAGTTATACTATAATGTGTTATAGAACTTACCAGTGACAGTAGCCTCAGTCTTATCCGGGTCGATAGTCCCAGCGGGCACCCACTTCCCAGTGAGAGTGTCCATCTTCTCCAACACATAAGCGCTGAGAGGAAGACCGCCAGTATGTTTGGGCTTGTTCCAGCTCAACTTGACGTGGTCAGCGTGGACGTCTGATACTTCTAGCGGGCCTTCAGGCTTGCCAGGTTTGTCTATGGTGGAAGAACAGGAGTCGTGTTTCAAATCTTATAATAATTAAGGCACTCATATATGTTTAACAAGTTTACAATTTATTTTATTACAACAAAATGTCAAAAGGAAAAATGCTAGTTCTAAAATGTAATTAACTAGGTACTCATAAATAGTTTTTAAGTAATTTGCAGTACCTCAATAGGGTTCTTGTTTGGTACTATTATTAACTTTAAGGCCAAAATGTGTATGTAAATACAACAAGATAGCAAATAAAGATATGAATATAAAGATCGGTCTTTTTAGACTGTTCTCCAGAACTTTGCGTTCAATTTGTCAATAATGTTTTTCTAGAAAAATAATGCTTTTAACTGGTAATTAGATCATTAAATTACTAAGTCCCCGTTTCTTTATTTACATTACAAATATTAACTAGTAGTTAATACGAATTTGAAGTAATAGTTAACGCTTGGAAGTGTTTTCATCATGATCTGATATTTTGAACGTGTTTGGTTTTTATAGTCTAAGATCCCACTGCAAATTAGTGCGCTTAAGATCCCACTGCAAATTGGTGCGCTTATCGAGTTATCCCGAGTTTTAGCGAAAACTCGATGAGCGCACTAATTTTCAGCGGGATCTCGTACTATTATTAATAAATCTCTTTGACATTAAACGCGGGTACTTTCATTCAATAACGTGGTCCTTATGTTTTACTGTCAAAACAAAAAAAACCACAACACACTTACCCAGCACAGTAATCTCGACAGTAGCCTCGTCGACTCCAGAATCGTTAACCGCCTTGAGCGTGTAAACGCCGGAGTTCTTCCACGAGGAATCCGAGATCTGGAGACGAGTGTTGTAGTCCTCGTTCTCCAGCTTCAGACCTGGACCGGTCTCCAGAGTCTACAGACAAAAATATATTCGTATGTAGAACTGGAAGGAGCGCCTAAGCGTCAGTTCGGGCAGAGCAGAAAAGTACCCGAGCAATTTACTGGCTCAATTGAAAATAGGACTACTACGAATAGTATTACCACAGTTTAAGCAATCTCAAACGTTTCGATAAAACTCGATTTATGGTACTATTTTGACAAGAAAACAGCAACGCAATGTTAAAAATATAAAGAAATCCAAGATGGCGGCCAATTTTTTTGTTCGTAAGCCGATTTGTTCCTGGTACTATTTTGACAAAAAAACAGCAACGCAGTGTTAAAAATATTAAAAAATCGAAGATGGCGGCCAACTTTTTTGTTTGCAGGCCGATTTCGATGAAACTCAGTTTCTGGTTCTATTTTGACAAGAAAACAGCAACGCAATGTTAAAAATATAAAAACTCAAGATGGCAGCCAAATTTTTTGTTTGCTGACCGATTTCGATGAAATTCAGTTTCTGGTACTATTTTGACAAGAAAACAGCAACAAAATGTTAAACATGATGAAAATCCAAGATGGCGGCCGACTTTTTTGTTTGTCGGCCGATTTGATAAAACTCAGTTTCTGGTTCTATTTTGACAAGAAAACAGCAACGCAATGTCAAAAATATAGAAATCAAGATGGCAGCCAACTTTTTTGTTTGCAGGCCGATTTCAATAAAACTCAGTTTGTGGTTCTATTTTGACTAGAAAACAGCAACACAATGTTAAAAATATAAAAATTCAAGATGGCGGCCAAATTTTTTGTTTGCTGGCCGATTTCGATGAAATTTAGTTTCTGGTACTATTTTGACAAGAAAACAGCAACGAAATGTTAAACATATTAAAATCCAAGATAGCAGCCGACTTTTTTGTTTGTAGGCCGATTTTGATAAAACTCGGTTTTTTGTACTATTTTGACAAGAAAACCGTTCTTAGCACAATGTAAAAAAGTACGAATGGTCAAGATGGTGGCCGTTTTAGTTTCCCTTTTTTCGCTTATTAAAATGTAACAGGTTTTTATCATCATGTCAAGTAAAAGATTTAATTAATTATTAATTAAAATTTGCTTTAACACAAGCACAGTAAATTACGACGTAACATCCTTCGTAATTTACTATGTTTTTGTCAGCTG
The DNA here is from genome assembly GCA_949710035.1 of Crambus lathoniellus. Classification (NCBI taxonomy): domain Eukaryota; kingdom Metazoa; phylum Arthropoda; class Insecta; order Lepidoptera; family Crambidae; genus Crambus; species Crambus lathoniellus. The sequence continues at coordinate 10,865,774 of OX453323.1, read as the reverse complement.
TAAAACCTATTTAAAAAAATAAAAAATAAGTAAATAAAATAATAATTGATATTAAGTTTCAGAGTTTGAAAATAATGATTGTGACATGGGATGATTTTGATATATAGGCGCTTTAAAGGTTAAGAAATATGAATCGGCTTATTTCCAATCTGAATATTTTTCTTTAACAAAACTTCAACCCATTCAAACGTCAGGAGTAGGTCAAATTTACCTTGTAAAATTTCATGGCAGACAGACAGACAGATACAATTATAGGTGGAACTAAATAAATCATGTAATATATTTTATTTTGATACATCTAAAATGCTAACCATAATTAATACACCAAAATGTACCTGCCACATTTTAATTTTGTTACAACCCTTCCGTAGTTACGGAAATACCTATACAGACGTCGGTATCGCCTAACTTCAAGGGCGTTGGCCTACTATATAAAAAAATTGGTTATACTGTGGTAATTGTAACATAACATAAATGTTACAATTACCACAGTATAACCAATTTTTTTATATAATTTATATATATAATTTAGCGTTGCTGTTGCCCTGTCAAAATAGTACCAAAAATCGAGTTTTATCCATATCGGCTCACAAATTAAAAAGTTGGCTGCCACCTTGAATTTTTTTATTTTTTTGACATTGCGTTGCTATTTTTTTGTCAAAATAGTACCAGAAACTGAGTTTCATCGAAATCGGCCTGTAAACAAAAAAAATGGCCGCCATCTTGGATTTTTAATACTTTTAACATGGCGTTGCTGTTTTCTTGTTAAAATAGTACCAGAAACTAAGTATCATCAAAATCGGCTTTCAAAAAAGAAGTTAGGCGCCGCCTTGGTTTTTTTATTTTTGACATTGCGTTGGTGTTTTCTTGACAAAATTGTACTAAAAACCAAGTTTCATCAAAATCGGCTCACAAACAAAAAAGTTGGCCGCCATCTTGGATTTTTTTATACTTTTAACATTGCGTTGTTGTTTTCTTGTCAAAATAGTACCAGAAACTAAATTTCATCAAAATCGGATTGCAAAAAAAAAGTTGGCCGCCATCTTGTTTTTTTTTTGACATTGCGTTGTTGTTTTCGTGTCAAAATAGTACCAAAAACTAAATTTCATCAAAATCGGCTTACAAAAAAAAAGTTGGGCGCCATCTTGTTTTTTTTATTTTTGACAATGTGTTGTTGTTTTCTTGTCAAAATTGTACCAAAAACCAAGTTTCATCAAAGTCGGCCCGCAAACAAAAAAGTTGGCCGCCATCTTGGATTTTGGAAATTGCCTTTTTTTTAATAAGCGAGATGAAGATTTGCACCCACTCACACTACATGTCGTATGCACCATAATATTAATTTAAAAATAAATTATAACGATAAAGACGTGATAGCCCTGGAAGACTTGTCCCGAGTTACTATGAACGGCGTTGTATGTAACTCGGGACAACCACTCCCCCGTCTCACCCCGCAAGCCCCGCACGATTGACCTGTCTAGACGTCTCCGTCGGCCTACTGTATGAAAAGTTGCTTATTCTGTGGTATTACTATAGACTAAAGAAGAAAATTGTATAAATATCGACCCGAGCGTATGCTCGGGACTCGCCCGCTCGAGAGTGCTCGAGGGTGTTCTTTTAAAAGTTGTTTCGTTTGGCACCACTGACCTCTTTTATTACACACTGAACTGACAGCTGTCATAACATTTTTGTGGCTGTAGTCAAAATTAAATCTCGGGACACTCGTAGTGGCGCTTCAAATTGCCATACAAAATTAGCTGTCATTTGTATGGAGACAGCCTGTCCAGTGTGCAATAAAACTATGCATTTTCCCTCTCAATGTGAATTGTGGCGAGAGCAGGCTCTGGCCTGTGCGAGATTTTTCCGTTCTTTGACAAGGTATGCTATAGTAAAAGACGAATGAAAATGAACTGAACGAGCATGTGAGAAGAAGCTTGTCACGCATTTTGTATTGAATTTAGTGTGAAACGAAAACAAGCAACTTGCCATGCCATTACAAACTTGAATAATTCAAAATGGTACAGTCACCAAAAGCACGATGTAAACATCGTAAGGTTTAAAGGCAGTTTAAATATAATGAGAACTTAAGCCAAGGACTCAAGGGCTGGTTTATGCGGGATCCCCCGGCACGACGGGTATTACTATACTTAAATAGAAATCCCGAGCACTAAATAAAACAATGTAATTATAGTTGCTGAATAAAATATTTGTAATTGTTTTCCCTTACCTTGTTGTCGAAGGTCCAGGTCTTGGTTGGTGGAGGTTCGCCCTTGATGTCGACGTCCAGTTTGATGGTTGTGCCCGCGCGAACGCGAACAGCTACCATCTTGTCGCGGTTGATGTGTGGTTTCACTGCGAGGGTAACAATATCATGGAGTCAAATATTATTGTCTTTAGGAAATTACAGATAATAACATATTACAACTGAGAAATCTAGAAGAGAAATAAGAACAGAGAACCTTCGAAGCAATACCTGTCATTTTACATTAACAAGTGTGTAAATTGAAAATGAAGTATTAGAAAAAGTCGACCCGTCACACAACCGTGGGTTGAGGTAGCATGAGTATAAACATTTAGAATCATTTACTTTTTATGACCTGTTTTTTTCAGCTTAGATTTAAGGCCAAACATTTTGTTAGGAAAAATTTATAAAGCCATTCCAGCCTTAGTCGATAAGGACCAATAAAAAACCTTACATCTAGTAATCTGTTAAAATACTCACAGAATCGTGCCTTAGCCACATGCGGCTGTGTAGGTTCTCCAGGTTCTCCTGGGCCAGCCTTGTTGACGGCGCGGACGCGGAACTGGTATGTGTTGCCTTCTTTGAGCTCCGGCACGCGGGCTTTGCATTCTGGCGTCTGTAGGTGACAAGTACACATGATTAATCAAGTCATTCAAAACTGTATAAGCGCTACTGCACAGCGGCGTCGACGGAAAACATGTCCTAACCAGCCCCTCTAGACAAGTGGCTTTCTATTGTGGAATTCGCCAGTCGAATAGAAAAAAAATGTATGGAATTGACATTAGCGATTAAAATGTCACGTGACAGCTAATGTTAATCCCATACATTTTCTTTCTATTCGACTGGCGAATTCGCTAATAGAAAGCCACTTGTCTAGGGCTGGGGCCGTACCGGCTAACGCTCCGTACTTCGGCAAGTCTGCCGGGCTTCAAATAAATACAGATAAATCGAGCCCTAATCAAGCCAAAATGGCGAACCGTCACAGAAACATCGATATCTTCCAAATAACTAAGGCAAATAGTACAATACGAAATTCCGTACTTCGATTTGTTAGTTTTAAGATGAAGCCCGGCAGATTTGCCGAAGTTCGGAAAGTTAGCCGCTCGCCAGGGCCGCTCGTTGGCCAAAGTTAGCCGCTCGCTAGCCAGGGTTCGGTTAAAACTCGCGAACGGTTCGCAAGAAACTCCATACATTATCAAAAGATGCCGTATTCAATGAGATTCAACCAAGCAAACTGGAGATAGTAGTACAAACATTTTTTTGTAGACTGTGGCTGTCTTCCGTCTCACGTATATTTTGAAACAAAACGTATGGTCATATGAGACAACAGACAGCCACGACGTAGTTAAATGTCAAATTTGCTGGGTACACTTTTTTATTCAGGCTGAAAACTCCAGTTTCCTTTCCTTGTAGAATCTCCTTGGCCGTATTAGTCCATCTCGATGACGTAGCCGGTGATGTAAGCTCCACCATTGTTCTTGGCCGCCTCCCACATGAGTTCCACGCAATCCACATCCCAACCCCATTAATGAGCACAAACACAACAAAAAAAAAGCTTAGCAGGAATATCATAAGATAAAATAATACTAATGAACTTACAGTAGTGACAAGTGCTTCTTGCCAAGTGCCTTATTTGTCCTTTTTCTCGATGACGTAGCCGGTGATGGGCGCCCCGCCGGTGTTCTTGGGCGCCTCCCACGCGAGGTCCACTCTCAATCCCCAATAGTGGGGTCTTATAGCTAGCCAGATACATCATTTATACTACAATACTACTGAACATACCGAAGTGACAAGAGCTTCTTGCCAAGTGCCGTATTTGTCCTTCTTCTCGATGACGTAGCCGGTGATGGGCGCCCCGCCGGTGTTCTTGGGCGCCTCCCACGCGAGGTCCACTCTCAATCCCCAATAGTGGGGTCTTATAGCTAGCCAGATACATCATTTATACTACAATACTACTGAACATACCGAAGTGACAAGAGCTTCTTGCCAAGTGCCGTATTTGTCCTTATTCTCGATGACGTAGCCGGTGATGGGCGCCCTGCCAGTGTTCTTGGGCGCTTCCCACGTGAGATCCACGTCCCAGTCCCCAATAGTGGGGTCTTATAGCTAGCCAAATGTATCGTTTATACTACAATACTACTAAACTTACAGTCGTGACAAGTGCTTCTTGCCAAGTGTCGTACTTGTCCTTCTTCTCGATGACTTAGGCGGTGATGGGCGTCATTGTTCTTGGGTGCCTCCCACACATCCAAACTCCATTTGTGAGCACATACAGCTAAGCAGGAATATCACAAGATAAAATAATACTAATGAACTTACAGTAGTGAATTTTTTCATGGACGCCTCCCACACGATTTCCACGCAATCCACATCCCAACCTCATTAGTGAGCACATGCAGCTTAGCAGGAATATCATAAGATATGAACTTACAGTAGTGACAAGTGCTTCTTGCCAAGTGCCGTATTTGTCCTTCTTCTCGATGACGTAGCCGGTGATGGGCGCCCCGCCGGTGTTCTTGGGCGCCTCCCACGTGAGGTCCACGCGGTCCACGTCCCAGTCTTCGATAGTGGGCACTGATGGCTTGCCGGGGATGTCTGTACCATAACATTGTTATAAGTCACATGCTATTCTTATATCGTGACACTTGTTAGGGTCGGCGCAGACAGAACGGAAAAATCCTCACGGAAATTTTTGAGGTCATTGAAAAATTAACCATGTCACCATAGCCTAAAATACAAAATTGTATGAATAATATGCGCGCGAGGCAACGCTGACTTCTCTGTTGATATTCATACAATTTTGTATTTTAGGCTATGGTGACATGGTTCATTTTTCAATGACCTCAAAAATTTCCGCGAGGATTTCTCCGTTCTGGTTGCGCTGACCCTTATACAATATGGAGACGGCAATGAGACAATAAATTAAATGTATATCTGGTAACGGTCCCAGTCCGCATAACAAATAACAAATAAAATATCGAATAATTTAATCACAAAAAATTTAAAAATATTTTTTTCATTTGTATTTTTTTCTAGACCATGTCACAGAATAATATAAAGATACAGAAGGCTCACTTCCGAAACATTTACAATAACCTATCAATCTTTTCCACGCGACAGTTAGGTCTAAACTTTCTTCTTACTCTTGAACGAAATTGCATTTGAGTTGGATTGAGTTGATTTCACGCGTCAAAGAAAGGACTTTATTGCAACGCGATAAGTTTCACGGATTTAACTAATAAATTGACTATTGGTCCAATTTGTCCAAGAGCAAGGGGGCTGATCTTGGGGGCAATTGCGTACTAGGTAATCGTATTAATTTGACAGTTCATATCGTATTCAATTTGTATGGAATGACATTTATTATGATACAATATGAACTGTCAAATGAATACGATTGACTTTACGCAATTCCATACCTTATACTAAAAGTACTCACCATAAGGATTCTTAGCAATAATAGAGTGATCCGACTTCAGAGGCTCTGACTCTCCCTCCTCGTTGACGGCCTTCACTCTGAACTCATATTCCTCGCCTTCTTGCAACCCCTTGATGTCCATTTCGGTGTCATCGGTCTTTCCGACCGGCACCCAGCGGCCGGTCGCCTTGTTCAGCTTCTCGACCACGTAGCCGGTGACGGGTTTACCTGGGAAGAACAGATTAATTAATGTCCGATCGTGTAGAATCGTCTTATAAGATTCAAGGATTGGAATAACTGATATTAGACGTGACCAGAAAATAGACCATCAAAGATCAATTCATTCCACAAAAATAATGGTAATAAAAAAGTCCTCCTAATAAGTACCATAAATTCTAAAAACTTCTTAAGACAAATCATAACCCCTAAATTTCTACCAAAAAAGGTCTTGCTATTGAAATTCTTAAAGAGTACTCCAAACTCGCCTGTATTGTCTTCTGGCTTCTAGCAAGACAGTTTGCAGACAGTTTTCGTAACATAAATGTAGGAACCTCAAGCTAGATCGCATGTTTTCCTCGACAACGGTTCAAAATAACTTAACCTCAAAGTTTTTAAAAGCTGGCTACTTACCAAAAATAATGGTACAGAAAAGTGTTGAATCCAAAAGGTTGTCTGAACTCACCTCCATCATCTTCAGGTTTCTTCCAAGACAGTTTGCAGCCAGATTTCGTGACATCAGCGACCTTAAGCGGTCCACCGGGTTTGCCCGGGGCTGACAGTACTGTGATCTCAACATCAGCTTCGTCCTTGCCATGCTCGTTGGTTGCTAGGATACGGTAGGTGCCGGTCATCGCACGAACAGCCTCTTTGATGTCCAGCTTGGTGTTGTAGTCTACGTTGATTACGTTTGTTGTGACCTGGAGGCCAAATATATAATTAAATATATGCTACAAAAATTAATTCAAAAAGACCATGCAAATCATATCATACCAAGGCTGCGTTCCCAGTAGGCAAATTGTTTATTTAACTTACTTATTTGCTTTTTATCTCTACAAATATTATAAAGCTGAAGAGTTTGTTTGTTTGTTTGAACGCGCTAATCTCAGAAATTACTGGACCGAATTAAAAAATTCTTTTTTTGTTGAATAGTCCATTTATCGAGGGTGGCTATAGGCTATATTTTATTCCAACATTCCCATGGGAACGGGTACCATGCGGGTAAAAACGCTAGGATCCGCTAGTCACAAATATTAAAACTAAAAGGTTTAAAAAAAGATCGGACATCGGCCGCTACAACATAGTTATTGGTGTGAAGTTAGCCAATTTGCAGATCTTTTCAGTATCATAGCTTAGTGTGATTATTACAACTGAATGACACATGTCCAACCTTTTTTTCTCTGTCTGTAAACTAAGAAACTAAGGGTTGGTTGCACCACCGTAACTATAACATACACAAACTTATCTTGAGTCAGTGGCCAAATTTAGAACTATGTCTTACATATTGTTACCTAGATTACGCCATAGACGACAGCGACGCTGGCACCGAGTCAGATGAGTTTGTATCTGTTAAAGTTAATGTTAAATCAAGATGGTGCAACCCAGCTTAAGTTGAACAGAATACTCGAACCCACCTCCTTCTCATCGGCCTTCCACTTCTGGAACCACTGCACCTTGGGCGCGGGCTCTCCCTTCACGTTGACGTCGAAGAAGATTGGTTTGCCCGCGCGCACCGCCACCGCCTTCAAGTTGGTGCGGTCGATGCGCGGTTTCACTGCGGACAGACACGTTTTAATGTAGACACGACTTTACATTTTTCTTTGTGGTTTTTTAGTGTTATTTAAGTAAATAATTCTATTATATATTTTGTAATATGTTAGGAACCGAATCTAAGACAAAACTTTAGAGTGTAGGCCCCCTTGATGCGCTAAGGTGATGTAAAATATATAGATGTACTAGCTGCGCTCCAGGGCTTTGCTCTCGTGGAATTTCGGGATAAAAAATAGCCTACGACCTATACGCAGACATCTAAATATAGAAAAATGGAAAATGAAGTAAGTATTTATACTTACTCATGAATATGAACAACTTTTACTATGGGGCCAACTCTGCAACTCAACAAAAAAAATATGCTGTTTCATACAATTTGTTAATACCTACCTGACCAGAATGTATGGAACAGCTGTTTTTTTTTTGTGAAGTTGCAGAGTTGGCCTCATAGTAAAAGTTGTTCATATTCATGAGTACAATCACCACCTAAGAGGTATTGCACTTATAGAAAAACACCCTGTATACAACCTTCGATCAACAATAAAGCCTAGATACATAGTTGGAGTTATAAACACGGCCGAGCGATTGTACTCCCACTTGAGCCACTTGCGAGTATATTTTTAGAAGTAGTTCCTGTCATTTATGACGTAAGATCGTAACATTATTAACCTTTTTTCTCCGTTTAAAGGTGACATAGAAAGTTTTGATTTAGTTCGTGAGCCTTCATCTAGTACTATTGTTGATTGCAGTATACAACATGTTCCTTTTGAACTTCAATAACTCTTAAAATGCGCTTTCACGGGCAACTAATATTGCGCAATTCCTGTCAATCCCCGCCAAATATGACGTCACGGCCACATCAAGCAAATAAGGGCGATGGCAGATATCAAAATGTAGCAACCTGTTGCAGAGATACGCTTCACAATACCACGAAATATGGAGTAACATCGCTCCAATTAATTGCTCCAGATTGTTACAGTTGCCAGGCAATTATTGCCAATGAAATTTCCCATGGACGCGCGCCTTTAGGTTATATTCTGTCATCAAAAAGAAATCCAAGTCCAAGCCAAAGAGGCCACGTGGGGTAGTACGTTTTAATACAATTTGACATGTTCTGTCATGGCAACGTAATAAAATAGAGCCCAGTAACGAAAAACCAATTACTTATGATTAATAATAGTTATAAATATTAGACACCATCACATACATTGTTCCGATACCAAACTATAGTAGCTTGAGCACTAGTATTATGGAAATCGGAAACAATGACCCGACCGGGAATCGAACCCAGGGCTTAGCGGCACCTTAAAAACCGGTGCGTACACCACTCGGCCACGTAGATCATCAAACTCTCAATTTGACGACGACGAATAGTACTCTCAAAATGTGGTTCAAATATCAGGTTAAGTACTCACAGGCCTTGTGTCTGATGGTGGTCATCTTGGTAGGCTCGGAGGCCTCCGAAGGGCCGGCCTTGTTGACGGCGATAACACGGAACTCATACTCGCTGCCTTCTGGCAGGCCTTCTACCTTTCCGGATGTCTGAGTTCCGGGCACCTGTTGATGATATTTTAGATTTTAATTTAATATTACGGCGGAACATAATGAGGAAGAAGATATGTCGACATAACTTTTATGAAAGACGGGATTTTTACCATGTTTATATTTAGAAAAATGGAAAATGAAGTATTTAGAAAAAATCGACCCGTCTCACAATCAGCTCCGATGGGAATCGAAATTTTTCTATCATAAAAATTGCATTGTGTATGTGTGTGAAAAAAATTTAAATAACATGTTTATACATATTTGTTTTGGAGTTGAAAAATCTTTCATAATAGTTATAGTGATAATGACCATGTAAGTTTAAAATGTTATTAAGATACGTCGAGTAGGCTATTCATGAGCACTGTGCACCACGAGATAAGCTTGTCGTCTGTCATCCGCGACAGCGCATGTTGCTGTCTCGCTTATCCTTCCGTCTATGAGGCACAAACGCCACTTAAAGCTAGAAGAAGCAACAAGTGAAAACTACAGGAAAGAGGTCAGTTGGAGCGTTTTTCAGTGGCCCATGTGCGGCGACGCTTCCAGATACGTGAACGGGACATAGTTACGTCGACAGTCAAATACGAGACGATAGAACTTCTAAAGTTGCGCATGGTAGGCCCACTGAATGTCAAGGTTCTTCTAACATTTAAGAATACTACGCAAGGAGGAGGATTTATAATAATTTTTTAAGGTATATTTTATACCAGACAATAACATATCAATAACAATTGCTCAGGCGAACAAAAAATTATGTTATGCTTGTTGTTAATTGTACAATTTATTTATCTAGATTCTGATTCTCTCCGATTCGGATTCTTATTAGCAATTTTTTTAATTCTCATTCTGATTCTGATTTAACTCAATAGTGTAAAAACCTACCTCAACCGCGTTTTCCCAGTCGCCGCCCTTGGGCCGCTTCTGTATGATGTACTTCTGTATGGGCGCGCCGCCGTCCGACTTGGGCGGGTCCCATTTGATCTCAGCGCTTTGGTTGTCGTGGTCGGCCACTTCAACGTTGCCGGGCTTCTCCGACACATCTATTAAATAGAAGAAAACATATAACTTATCTATCTATATAAAGGTTGTCGCAAAAGTACGTAAAGAATTTGAATTTTGCGCAATTTTCGAAATATTCAAGATAGCGGGTGGAAATATACGTCATCTTGACACAGGTAAATTAATCGTGGATCCTTTCATAATAAAAGAGCGCATCGAAATTGTACAAACATTTTACAAAAATTCCCGATTAATTACAAAAACACGTCAAGGTCGAAAAATCGCGTAATTTCAAGAAGAGGTGATGTCAATTGGCCACCAAGATCTTGCGATCTGACGCCACTGGATTTCTTTCTTTGGGGCTACGTCAAAGATAAAGTCTACGCCAACGATTCACAAAACATATCAAATGAAATCAAATCAAAACGAGCAAACTGCAAAAATTTCCGTGGCGGCCATTTAGCAAATATTCTATTCAGATAAAATTGTACAAGTCTCTTCTTTAAAATAAAATAAAACTATGAAGAAATTCCAATCCATTCGCGTTTTATTGAAAAAAATCATCCTTTACCTATTTTTGGGAATCTCTCTAACTAAGATTTTGGGAAGAACGCTTGATATCTCAGAGTGAATTAGAGTACTGATTGATATTGTTAGGTATAGTCGGTGACACTAAAACTGTATTGGAGCCCCGGCTTCTCAGCGAGACTTGAGATCTCCATTTTAAAAATCTAAACGAAAATAGCCCTTAACATTAAGCAATAAGACTTACCGTACGGGTTCTTAGCCAACGTAGCGCGCTCAGTTTCAAGCGGCTCAGAGTCGCCCTCGTCGTTGCAAGCGGTGACTCTGAACTTGTATTGATGACCTGGCTCCAAGCCGGTGATCTCCATTTCTAGGGGCTTCTTGTCGCCAGCAACCCTGTGTCAGACAGAAAGAAATGGCCATGTTAAATTATTTGGTTTCAACGAACTTTAATTAATTTCGAAGATCTAAAAGAACATAAAGTACCTTTTTAACATACTTAGTTATGATTTTTCACAGAACGAGACGGCACGAAAATAATAAATAGGTACCTACTTAGCTAATTTGAAAATGTTTCTTATGTCGTTAGGTCGGTGCAATGTAATGTTTTAAAAGAGCGAATTTGAGCAAACTAATTCAAGTTAACATTCTTTGCATTTTTATTGTCAGGTTGAAGTGTTATATGCGATTTTATTTGATTAAATAGTAACTAACTATTGAACTCTTTAAAAGGGCAATAAATTGTTTTTTGAACGCTCTTATGTTCAGAAACATCAGTCGGATTTGAAGTATTTATGCTGGTCCAAATCAAAGGAAAGATTACACATTGTTAAAAAATATTTATTTATTTATTCATATGTATCGGCCAGTTTCGACCGCGTGAACTAAGGGTTGTAGCGATAGTATCGCTACAACCCTTAATTCACGCGGACGAAACTGCGGGCAGCCGTTTTACTACTATAGTTTTAACAGGTTCCCTGTCCCATGAATCATGGGATGGAAAATGATTCATGGGACATATTTAGTACCAAGATTCACACGTTCATGAATCATATATAGCAAGACAGTCACATTTTTAGTATCGGGACGTGTGTTGAACATCAAAAAAAATGGCGTGATTTATCAAAAAATAATAAAAATATCAGACTGAGATATAATTTATACGAAGACAAAAAGTGAATTGTATAGGGACAGGGAACCTGTTAAAGAAACAGCTAACAAAAATATGCGCTGGCTTTACAGCGCGTAAGAAGTATTGGATAAACTCAATGCTTCTCGTAACGACTCCGTAGCTCAGTGGTTTATTATTATTATTATTTATAGGGGGGACGCCAGTTCCCCAAGAGCTCAGTGGTTGCCAGTCGCCCGGACAGTGAAAGGTCGTGGGTTCGAGTCTCATCTAGTTCGAGCTAGTTGTGAGACGAGTCGTTTTAGCCTAATACTTCATTTTCAATAATCAAAGATAAAAAAGCTTGATTCCACATACCTGCCGACGCGTACCCATTTGCCGGTAGCCATGTCCATCTTCTCGATCTCGTACTCCTTGACTGGGGAGCCTCCATCGTCCTCGGGTTTCTCCCATTTGACCTTGCAGCCTCCGGCGTGCACATCTGATACCTCCAACGGACCTGGATAATTGAAAAAAGTAATTAGAGAATGGGTTTAAGTAATTAAAATAAAATAAATTTAATTAAAAGTAAATCTAGGGCCTACTTTAATCCATACTTAATATTATAAATGCTAAAGTGTGTGTGTGTGTGTGCGATCCATCCGTGACGTGAAAGACGGACTTACAAACAAACCAACACATCTATACTAATATTATAAAGAAGAAAGATTTGATTGTTTGTTTGTTTGCACCGAATAGGCTCCGAAACTACTGGACCGATTTCGAAAATTCTTTGACCATTACAAAGCTACATTCTTCCCGAGTGACATAGGCTATATTTTAACCCGATATTCCCACGGGAACGGGTGTCACGCGGGTAAAACTCCGAGGAACGCTAGTTTAAATTATTAGTATGGATGTTGGTTGCGAGTTATTTCTTATAAAGCCTCATCTTGCGCGGAAAATAATTTCATAAGAAAGTGACTTTAACGTTAAATGCTTTAGCGTTTAAAACTTACAGTTTACTTAAATCAAGATCCTCATCATCAGCCTTTTAATGACCCCACTGCTGGGGCACTGGCCTTCCTTATGGATGGAAAAGGGGAAAGGAGCCCAGTGCGGATTAACGACTGCAAATGCAGCCGGGACCAACGACTTAACGTGCCTTCCGAAGCACAGAGGAGCTCAAGATTAAAGCTTTTGGCCACCCATCCCGTGACCGACCATTGCGAAAGTTTGCTTAACCTTAACGATGGCCGGCCAAACGCGCTAACCACTCCGCCACGGGCTCCTCAAGTCCGAACCAAACCTAAACCAGCAATTACTTGTGGTCTTATAAACAAGAGTAACGGGACTCAACGCGACATTTATTATGTTATGTGGTACCGGGCCTATTTCACTCCCCGTGTCGGCTCGAAAACGCGGCGGCAACGCCGGCGGTGTAAATCCATAGAAATTAGGTCCGCAAAAGAGCTAGAATATATGCGATAGAAAGAGATGCAACGAGTGGCCGTTCGTAGATTGCGCCGTACAAGCTGAATTCTACTTTATTGCGTTATAGTTAGAGTTGCTATTTACTAAAATGACTTAGCGGAGTGAACTATCTGTTAGATAGTAACTATTTAGTAATCTGTGGTAGTACATAATGATGTACAGTCGCCAGCACTTCAGGTTACAACAAACTGTCAAATTTCTTTAAATAAAATTCAACCTTTTGACCACAGATAGAGTTCAGTTTCAATTAATAACTTTTGACATTTTGTAGTAACCCGACGTGCTGGCGACCGTACTTACAGCTTGACGTTTCGGCTGTGTTGCTACAGCCGTGGTCACAAGCAGACTGGCGGTACGCGGCGACGCGCGACGTCTGCCCGTTACTCTTATTTATAATTTACTAGCTGACCCAGCGCGACTTCGGTCCCGTGGCCCTACCCCCTAATCCACCCTACCCTACCCGTACTCTACCCCTACCCTACTCTACCCCTACCCTACCCCTACCCCTACCCTACCCCTACCCTACCCTACCTTTAGCCTACCCTACTTCTACTCTACCCCCACTTACCCCCTCCTCCCCTATCTTCTCACCGTAAGAACCTTCCTTGGACTTCCACGAACATTTCAAGACCAAAATTAGCCAAATCGGTCCAGCCGTTCACGCGTGATGTCGTGACCAAGGGAAATAGGGATTCATTTTTATATATATAATATAGATAATGGAACGCGAAAGTTTAAAATCTTATATTTGTGGTCTAGTTATTAATACTGACCTTTAGGCGAGCTAGGTTTGCTCAGCACGGTCAACTCGACCGTCTCTTCATCGAAACCGTTGCAGTTCTCAGCGCGCAGCTTGTATTGGCCGGTGTCGCGCCGGACTGCGTTCACTATGGTGAAGTCCGTGTGATAGTCCTTGTTTTCGATCTTGATGCGTTCGGTGTTGACTAATTTGATGTTCTCACGCCATGACCTGTGGGTGAATGGTTGAGTTAGTGTAAACAAGACGTTACATAGTATGAAACAAAGTCGCTTCCCGCCGCCGTCTGTATGCTTCAACACTCAATATTCAGTATTAAGTACCTACTTATCATAATTTATTATGTACCTAATTGTGATGGAAACTGACACTAATATGCTATTTTAGGGTCGTTTTTCAATTTGACGACTCTGTATGTAATAAAACAGGGAGAAAAAAATTAACAATGGCCATTGCGAAAATTGCTTAACTTCAACGATCGCAGGCCCAGCGCGCTAACCACTGCGCCACTGGCTCCTCATCTCTACATAGTATAAAACAAAGCCGTTGCACGAATGAGCTGTCATAGGAACCATGCTGCATTGAATACATTGAACAAAGTACGTATAATAATACATCTACAATGCACCCGTGCGAAGCCACCCCCGCCCCAGCTTCCGTGTTATTTATTTTTAACTTTATAGGATACAGGATACGTCCTAGTTTGGGAGTTGGGGGATGATTTGTAAACGCAAATGTATCTAATATTGTACACTTAAGTTTTGCCTGTAATGTTATTGTTTTTGTTGAAATATATATTTTTTATTATTTTATGTATTACTAGCTTTCCGCGCGCGGCTTCGCCCGCGTGAACTACATGACGTTATCCCGCAGGAATGTGATTTTTTTCCGGGATAAAAAGTAGCCTATGTTCCTCTCCAGGCTACAAAGTATCTGTGTTCCAAATTTCAGCCAAATCCGTTCAGCCGTTATGGCGTGATTGAGTAACAAACATCCAAACATCCAAACATCCAAACTTTCACATTTATAATATTAGTAGGATAAGTAGGATTTATTTCTAACAAATGAGTCTTTGCAATACCTAATTAGTCATAGTATCAACTTATGTCTCCACCATTTCAACCGTAAGACGCCCACTGCTGGGCATAGGCCTCCCCCAAGGATCTCCACAACGATCGGTCCTGCGCTGCCCGCATCCAGCGGCTTCCCGCGACCTTGACCAGATCGTCGGTCCACCTTGTAGGGGGCCTGCCCACGGAACGTCGTCCGGTTCGCGGTCGCCATTCGAGAACCTTTCCGCCCCAACGGCCATCGGTTCTCCGCGCTATGTGTCCCGCCCACTGCCACTTCAACTGAGCAATCCTTCGAGCGATGTCGGTCGTTTTAGTTCTCCTGCGGATCTCATCATTTCTGATTCGATCGAGCAGGGAAATACCAAGCATCGTTCTCTCCATTGCTCGCTGGGTAACCTTGAGCCTTCTTATGAGACCTATAGTAAAAGACCACGTCTCGCTTCCATAAGTCATAACTGGCAACACACACTGGTCAAAGACCTTAGTCTTGAGACATTGAGGAATTTTGGACGCAAATATATGCCGGAGCTTCCCAAACGCTGCCCATCCGAGCTGGATTCGACGAGAGATCTCTTTCTCGAAGTTGGACTTACCTAATTGGATTGCCTGTCCTAGGTAGACATAGTGGTCAACAACTTCGAGTGTAATGTTCCCAACATTAACTGGAGCGAATGCAACATGGGCATTGGACATGATTTTCGTCTTATCCATGTTCATCTTCAGACCCACTCTTTGGGAAGCATTGCTGAGATCTTCGAGCATTGTGTTCAGGTCTTCCAAGGTCTCAGCCATGAGAACTACATCATCGGCAAACCGCAGGTGTGTTAGGTACTCGCCATTGATGTTAATGCCGAATCCTTTCCAGTCCAGTAGCTTGAAAATATCCTCCAACGCAGCTGTGAATAGTTTCGGAGAAATGACTTCTCCCTGTCTCACACCTCGCTGTAGTTGGATAGGATTAGAGCTCTGGTTCTGTAGTCGGACTGACATGGTGGCGTTTTGGTATAAGTACCTCAGCACCTCGATGTACCTGTAGTCTATTTGGCACCTCTGGAGAGACTGCAGCACTGCCCAGGTCTCGATCGAATCAAAGGCTTTCTCATAGTCCACGAACGCCAAGCATAGTGGCAAGTTATACTCTTCGGTCTTCTGTATAACTTGCCGCAGCGTATGAATGTGGTCTATGGTACTATAACCTTTTCGGAACCCGGCTTGTTCGGGAGGTTGGAAGTCGTCGAACCTGCGAGCGAGACGATTCGTAATGACTCTCGAAAACAGCTTGTAGATATGGCTCAGAAGCGAGATGGGTCGGTAATTCTTCAGGAGAGTCTTATCACCCTTCTTGAAGAACAGCATCACATCGCTTCTGCCCCATGCCTTTGGCGTTTTGCCCTCGAGGATGACAGAGTTGAAGAGCTTCTGGAGGACCTTAAGTATCGGCTTACCGCCCGCTCTCAGAAGTTCTGTTGTGATTCCGTCATCGCCCGCCGCCTTGTTGTTTTTGAGCTGCTTGAGAGCCATTCTAATCTCGTACAGGCTGACGTCCGGGATGTCTTCGGTATAACTTATGTCTCAGTAAATAAATTTTAACTCATTACTTTCTCGAAATTTCATACATCAGATCTTAACCCTTAACTACCTAGCACCTGTTATCGTCACATTACCACCTAAGTATGTCTGTGAGGCTCTGGAGCTAAATTATTCTCGTTTGTAAAACTGTGTGAAGTAAGTTTTAGATAGTTAAAGACACTAATCAGTTTTTTTTTTAGTTCTGCGTAAATTGAGCTTTTCATGAGATAGCTTGCTGTCTTCTTATTGAGACTTCGGAGCTAATTTATTCTCGTTTGTAAAACTGTGTGAAGTTTTAGATAGTTAAAGACACAAATCTGATTGTGTTTTTTTTAGTTCTGCGTAAATTGAGCTTTTCATGAGATAGCTTGCTGTCTTCTTATTTTATTTTTTAATACGCAAGATTCGTTTATTTAAAAAATTAATAAGATTGATCAACACAACTGTTTTTTTAAGGTACAATAAAACTATGTTGTGTTGATCTAATTAAATTTTTGTTAAATGTTACATCACATTTGATGTCGTCATTTCATTACCTTATTTCTAGGGATATATAGGTTTTAAAGTTTAGGGGGGGACAGCGCGTACGCAGTCCCCACTACCAAAAATTACGCGTCCGAGTTATCCACATTAGGGATAATCGCAGGGGTCAACCCCACCGCAGTGCAATGGAGGAGCCTCGCCCTGGGGGAACCGCCTTCGTGATCACGGTATCCCCTACGCCAGGTAAGTATGATTTCACTAGCCGAGGCGGCTGAGGTCATCAAACCCGTAGAAATCTTAACACCGCCAGTCACGATTGTAGCAAAACAAAACATGCAGCGCCATCTGCGACGGTTTGCGTAAACATTTATACGTAGCTGCGCTCTGTGCTTTCTGTGACATAACGTAACGTTTTAGGTTGTTTTATTTGTGAAAAGCTTATTATTTTGTTTTCACAAAGCTCAAGAAGAACTTCATAATTATTATATGTATGGTTTTTGGATAAATACCAATTGCGTTGACCTGGAGCAAATTTTTCTAATACCGGTTTTATGCTATCTACTTAAATCTACTAACAGTAGTAGTGAAATTCAATAAGTCCTACCTAATCATATTATTTTAATCTGTATTTAAAGTGGCAGTACATACAAAAGGGGATTAGATTTATTCATATTTATTTATTCCACAATAATTTGCACACAATTTATTTATTTAAATTTACACACTGGTTTAAAAATTCAAAGATAATTGTTAATCATTTTAGAGAGTCCAGAGGGAAGGCTATGTACAGTATTTTGCGTTATACTCATATCTAGCTAAATCGCAAACCACAAGAAATTTTTGCTAGAGAGAGCATATCACGCATTATGTACTGAACTGAAACTGAAAGGCGGGTCCTCCCTCACCAAGCGAGCAGCCTCGCGCGAGGCAGAACGTTTGCCACGTGCGGCGGGCCTCGCACGAGGCTGCTCACTTGGTGAGGGAGGACCCGCCTAATCACGTAAAAACGGCTGATCGGATTTTTATGAAATTAAAACATAGAATACTTTTTATCCTGGTTATTGGTCTCCTAAGTATTTTCTCAAATGTCCACGCGGACGAAGTCGCGGGCGGAAGCTAGTAAATAATAAGTGTCTGTTTCACAATCAAAAAGTTAGTTCTGAGTAGCTTAGGTACCAAGAACTTTTAGGGTACTTAAGATGATTTAGGTTTCTATACCCTATTTAGCCCCTGGGTTTGATTTTCGGAAAACTACGAAATTGGTTGCCTATTTGTTTTAAAAAGTAAGCCTACAAAGTTACAAGTTGAAATGTCTATTTTACCCCCCGATTTTTCATTCAAAACTTCACCCCTTTTGCAACTTTTTAGGGGTTGAATCATGTTCAGCGTGTTAAACATCAAAATAAATGCCATTTTTGCAATCGTCATCCCATAAAACCTCAATAAAGACATCCATGTCGATTTTTAGGTTTATTTATCCCATTTAACCTCTAAGGGGTTGGCTTTCGAAAAAATACGAAATATGTGTTTGCTTATTTCTTTTACTTTCCGACCATAAGCCTAAATAATAAATTTAATGACGGACTTTCCATATACAACATTTCATCCCCCTCTTCACCCCTTCGGGGGTGGAATTGTCAGAAACGATGACACAGGAAAATATTGATTTTCAATTGCCAGCCTAAATACAAAATTTGAAGATCCTAACTTCAAAACTGAAGGACTTTTATACACATATTCATCCCCTATTTTACCCCCTGGGTTTGATTTTGGGAAAATTACGCAATGGGTTGCCTATTTGTTTTAAGAAGTAAGCCTACAAAGTTTCAAGTTGAAATGTCTATTTTACCCCTGATTTTTCATTAAAAAATTCACCCCAATTGCAACCTTTTAGGGGTTGAATCATGTTCAGCGTGTTAAACATCAAAATAAATGCCATTTTTGCAATCGTCATCCCATAAAACCTCAATAACCCGCAGAAAATCCAACTCATCTTGTGGCTTTGGTTGCCAAAAAGCTAGGCCTGACTGTGGCGGAGCAAGAAGTAGCGAGTGCTACGCGTGTTGGTGTGCGACGTAAGGACAAAGAGGGCGGAGGGCCACGGCCATTGGCTGTGCGCCTTGTGAGGCGCGTGCTTCGGGATGAGCTTCTGCAGGCCGCGCGCGTGCGACGCGCAATCGACACCTCTGGTCTCGACCTCCCCAGCGCCGCTGGTGGCGCCGCCGTTGGGGCCCCCCACCGCCTTTACGTAAACGAGCGGCTTACACGTTACAACCGAGAGCTGTTCCACAAGGTGCGCATGGAGGCGCGCCGGCTACAGTGGCGCTTCGTATGGACCCGCCAAGGCAGTATCTTCGTTCGCCAGAACAGCGAGAAACCTGCGTGGAGAATACGTAACGAGAGCGACATAAAGAGGGTTTTTGGTGAATAGTTGGTTTGCTATGAACAATCTTTGGCTGTGTCTATTTATTATTGTCGGTGTAATACCAACATATTATAAAATTGTTTTAATTATGTTTCTGTTCAAGTTTTTTATTGTGTACTTTTATTGTAATAAAGAACTTTTCGATTGCTTATTTTTGTGTATATGCAACATGTTTGTTATGTTATGCCTGATAATCTTATTACATTTCTTATTCTTATATTGTGATACATGTTATTGCTCCTGCAATGGGTGGAATTGTACTTTAATGTTTGTATTTCTATTGTTTGGTGCGTGCTTTGGTGGCTATTATAAAGTTGTTTTATCTAAGTTACTGTTTGAGTTGTTTTGCGCGTACTTTAATAACTTTAAAGTACTTATCGAACACGCGCTTTTGTGTATGTGCATCCCGTGCCCGTGTGTTATATTTTGCCTAATAATCTATTTATGTGACTTACTATTATATGATGATTTTTATTGCTCCTGCATTGGATGTATATGTGTTTTATTGTTTGTATTAGAATTGTTTTGTACGTGGTTTGGTGGCCTTGAAGTACTTACACTTCGTCCATTTCTGGACCCGTGTACTGTTGTGTTTTGGCAAATATTTTTATTGTGTAGCCTTTTAGTATGCGATGATATTTGTTGTTGTTACTTTTGGCATATACACACATATTGTATCTTAAATATTATAAAAACATACACTATTCGCACTTATTATGATAATACACAAACTATATGTTATACATATTCCACTTTTGTTGACTGGCGCCATATCACATTATTAACAGTTTTTCTTAATAATTCAAAATACATTGAAATATTTTTCTCCTTTGTTATTATTCATATTATTTCAAAAAAATATATATCATTAGGTCTACTTAACCCAGGATCCCTGGGTACACGGCACGACGAATTCGTTGCGGCCATGGAACGACAGCCGGTAGACATTATGGCCATAAATGAGACGTGGCTGCGCTCAGGCGAAGACGGCCGTGCGCCTACTTTGCCCGGGTATCGGCTACGCCATGTACCACGACCCGCCAACTTGCGTTCGCGAGGTGGCGGCGTTGGCTTCTATATCCGCCGTGGAATTACTGCGCGAGTGTTAGTCCATCCGCCCATCTACTCTGTTGAGCAAATGTGGCTTGGTCTCAAAGTGAACGGACGTAAGATAGCTGTTGGTACGGCTTACCGCCCACCCTGGTTTAACGTAGATAACTTTTTTGAAAGTCTCACCGAATCTTTGTGTTCATTCTCAATGTATGACCATATTGTGCTATTAGGCGATTTTAACATTGACTGTTGGAAGACAAACGAGTCTAATACCAAAAAAATGGCTAATTTTTTACGTTGTTTTAGTTTACAGCAATTTGTTACCGAGTCTACACACTTTACTGACCATTCAGAGTCTTTAATTGACGTAATATGTTCTAATGTCAGGATGAACAAAGTAAATGTTAATTACATACCTGATTTAAGTCGTCATGCCTTCATATCATGTGAGCTAAATATCAAAAAAACCAAACCACCTCTAAAATGGCGAACGTATAGGTCATTGCGAGATTTAGATATAAAAAAATTCAATACTGACGTGGAATCAATTGATTGGAATAACTTGATCAATTGTGAAAATGTTAACGATGCATTGAGTGCTTTTAACGCGTATATGTTGATTTTGTTTGACCGTTTTGCACCTCGCAAAACAAAATGTTTTAAAGAAAACGGATACCCCTGGATTACGTATACTATCAAAGAAATCATGAAACTCCGGGATGAGGCTCATACTAGAAGTCGTAAATCTAAATTGGATGTTCATAAGAAGTACTACAAGGAACTTAAAGGTATTGTGTCTGCATCCATGTATAGGGAAAAATCTGCATATTATAATTCTTACATAAATAAAAACGTCAATGACCCACGCAATTTATGGAAAAATATAAAACGGAATGTTGCAGATTTTAACAAAAGTAAACACGAAGATTTGCCTTCGCATTTTAATGATCCTGACAAAATGAATTATCACTTCCTAGAAAATGGTTCTAAACAGGATTTAGACATTTCCACTCTTACGTTTTTCGAGTTTCATCGTTATGGTTCTACATCTTTTGCATTGAAGTCTGTTAATGAAACCACCGTTTTAAAAATTTTAAAATCTTTTTCTACTAATGCTCAGGGCGTAGATAGTATATCAAGAGACATGTTATTGCTGACCTTACCTAGTACTTTGAGCATCATGACTGCGATCATCAATAAATCCATTGAATCAAGTGTGTTCCCTGATCTTTGGAAGGAGGCTATAGTCAAACCGATTCCTAAAAAACCGACCCAGTTGACCTAAATGATCTTAGGCCAATTAGCATTTTACCTACAATGTCTAAAGTTCTGGAAAGGGTTGTATGTGAGCAAATAACTGGTTATCTAGAATCAAATAATATATTACCCATAAAGCAATCAGGTTTTAGGAAATCGCACAGTACAGCAACAGCCTTACTCGATGTAATTGACGATGTCTTGTCGGGTCAGGACATAGGTGAAGGGGCTATACTTGTGTTATTGGACTTCTCTCGTGCCTTTGATACGATTAACACCACTCTCCTCTTATCCAAGCTTTCCTATTATGGGTTTGACTCTAGTACAATAAAATGGTTCGCAAGTTATCTTCAAGAGCGTTCACAAAGAGTTGAACTTTGTAATGGGCTGGGATCCTCGGTCACCTCTGAGAAGTTATCTTTAAAACACGGTGTTCCACAAGGTTCTATTTTGGGCCCCATTTTGTTTATCTTGTACATTGCGGACATAACAAAATGTATTTCCAACTGTAGGTATCATCTTTATGCTGATGATCTGCAGATATATCTAACTTTTAAGCCTAAAGATACTGCTGCTGCTGTAAACCTAATCAACAACGATTTAGAACAGTTAACGAAATGGTCTGAACAAAATAGTTTAGTACTTAATCCTAAAAAATCTAAGTTTCTAGTCCTTGGTTCCAAGTATCAGATAAGTAACATTATGAGCTATGACCCCCGAGTTAAATTGGGGGAAGTCTTGTTAGATAATGTACAAGTAGCGCGAAACTTGGGGCTTTTAATGGACAGTCAGCTGCGGTTCGAAGAACATGTACTTGAAACTGTCAGAAATTGTTTTTACAGATTAAAGGTGCTGTATCAGGTTCGCGAGCACCTTAGCATTGACATTAGGATTAAACTTTGCGATAGTTTAATATTATCCAAGTTGAGTTACGCAGATACTGTGATCGGTAATTGCTTGTTAGCCAGAACAAAAGCACTAATACAGCGCGTACAGAACGCATGCGCGCGTTTTTGCTTCCCAATTCCACGACGTGCACATGTTACACCTTTTCTGAACTGCAAAAGCATAATTAAGATGGAAGCACTGCGCTCGTTACATTTCTCTTCTTTGCTCTTCGGTATTATACAGTCTCGTCGACCACGCTATCTGTATGAAAAGCTTATTGTCTCCCAACGCGAAATAAGATTGGCATCTAGACTCACTTGTCCAAGACATAGTTCGTCTGCTTTTCGTGGTAGTTTCCGTTATGCTGCCACGAAATGTTGGAATAATATACCGCCTCCAATAAGATCAGCTCAAACCATTTACTCTTTCAAACGTAATCTCAAAAAGTTTTTGCTTAGTAAACAGATGCAATATTAAAGGACAACTATGTTTGTAATAATGTTAATATATTTATTTTTAGGTAAATAATCTGAAGTAAGTACCGATGTATTTTATTTATGCATTATTAAGTATATAATATATAAGTATATATATTTGATTTAGATTATTAGTATAATTTCTTGCCACACATGCACACATACACGTATTATTAGGGCTCTGCAGAATTATCAGCGTTGCAGGTGATGTACATGCTGCAACTTGTGCTGAGCAGGGTCCTTTTTGGTTTCACATTATTTTAGTTTCATGTTAATTTGAAATATTGTTTTTGTATATTTGTGGAACTGAATAAATATCTTTGAATTTGAATTTGAATAACGACATCCATATCGATTTTTAGGTTTATTTATCCCATTTAACCTCTAAGGGGTTGATTTTCGAAAAAAGCACGAATTATGTTTTGCTTATTTATTTTACTTTCCGACCATAAGCCTAAATAATAAATTTAATGAAGGACTTTCCAGAAACAACATTTCATCCCACTTTTCACCCCTTCGGGGGTGGAATTGTCAAAAACGCTGACACAGGTAAATAGTAACTTTCAATTGCCAGCCTAAATACAATGTTTGAAGATCCTAACTTCAAAACTGACGGACTTTCATACAAACATTCATCCTCTATTTCACCCCCTTAGGGGTGGAATTTCCAAAAATACTTTCTTAGTGGATGCCTACACTGTATAACGTATCTATGTGCAAAATTTGAAGTCTCTAGGTTCAGCGGTTTGGGCTGTGCGTTGATATCTCAGTCAGTCAGTCAGTCAGTCAGTCAGTCAGTCAGTCAGTCAGTCAGTCAGTCAGTCAGGACTTTGAATTTTATATATATAGATGAAGAGTGAACTGAAAACAAGATATGTTTGCAATGACAATTTAAAGGAATTCAAAATAGGGTAAACTGCCTTTACTGTTACCCTACCTTACCTATCCTCTATATCCTATCGTATCCTCATATTTTCGGCTAAATTTTAGGATGGATGCCAACAATTAGTGCATTTCACTCTCTATGGTTTGTCAGACTCGTTCGACTGACATGATGACTAGTATTAGAGGGTTTGCTGTTTAGTGCAAATGGTTTTACTACACTTGCCCCACTGACTTACTACTTCTACTCTTTCTTGTGTGCCATTGCCGTGGTTAATACACCACAAATTTTTA
Organism: Crambus lathoniellus; assembly: GCA_949710035.1. Lineage (NCBI taxonomy): Eukaryota > Metazoa > Arthropoda > Insecta > Lepidoptera > Crambidae > Crambus > Crambus lathoniellus. Next base: position 10,841,525 of record OX453323.1, on the reverse strand, counting down.
ATTAGCACAAAGTATATAATCAGGGTATCAGGACAAACAAACGTCCCTCAGTACAAACAACCTTTACTATGAGGCAATCCACGAAACCGAAAAATAATGCAGTTCCATACAGTTTGGTCGAGTCAGTATTGTACTTTTGTATGGAATACCTGATTTTATTTGTGATTTCGTGACTGGCAATGTAGTAAAATTTGTTTGTATTTATGTACTGTTACATCCCCTGAAGTATAGGTACTAATAAAAAATTTGAGTTGTTGAAAGTAGAGTAAAAATTTAAAATTGACCAAAATCTTTATTTACTCACCAAGCCATCTCCGGTGGAGGTTCACCGATGACATCCACAGACCACTTGTGAGTGCGGCCTGCCTTGATGATCACCGACTTGAATGTGCTGCGTTCGATGCGTGGCTTCACTGTAGATGAAAGGAATTATATTACTTTAAATCATAAGTAAGAAACAAATGATAAGTTAAGATATATTGTATTGCTATAGATCACTATTCAAGAAATGTGATCATCAAAGATTTTTTATCACTATCATAAGTAAGAAACAAATGATAAGTTAAGATATATTGTATTGCTATAGATCACTATTCAAGAAATGTGATCATCAAAGATTTTTTATCACTATTACACTACACTTTATCATCAATTACATAATTATCATTCATAGTCAGTAACTAGACTATTTGCAAAATAATAGTGTACTACTACTAAGGTCCGGTTGCTCGAAGCTTGGTTACGTTAACTTTAGGGTTAAATTATGGTTAAAGTAAAATTAACCGGCGGTCAAATTTAAAAAGCATTGTTGAAGAAGCGGTAACTTTAACGAGCAGTCAAATTACACATTTAACGGCGGTCAAAATAACCGACAGGGTGGGGGTGCTTTAAATTTTTACATTAGTAATTAAGGGAAGGTTAATGAAATAGTACAGACAACACTTTTAACCCAACATATTTTTCTTTGACCGAGGTCAAAATTGGCAACGGTTAAATTTTAACTTTAACTTTACTGTAATGTACGAGCAACCGGACCTAAGTTTAGGATGAGAGAGCAGGTAGAGTTTAGGTAGATAGTAGGTAAACTAAATCCATCCTTGTAGTAAGTAATAGTTTCTTATATGTCTTTTAGTCTGTTTCTAATGAGCATTTAGCAAAGGGTTAGGAGTTTGATTTGACTTGAAGGGCAAATAGTGCAGTGACAACTTCCATAATCATAGTACTGCTGAACAGTTTCACAATAAATGATTTGGAATTAAAAATGAAATATTAAAAAAAGACAACCCATCCTCCAAGTAGCTTCACCGGGAAAACTACGCCAGGTACTTGAATAAAAGGTAGTTTTTATTTTTTGGGACTTTTGATTGTGATGAAATTATTTGGAATTTGAATAAAACTTACAGTTCCTGTGCTTGCATAGATGGTTGTCGGTAGGCTGTGAAGCGTCACCGACTCCGGCCTTGTTGTAAGCCTTCACTCGGAACTGGTACACCATCTTCTCTTTAAGACCTTCCACCTTGTATTCTGTCTTGGTGTCATTTGTTTTGATCACCTGTAAATGAGTCATGATGTTTGATTTATTTATTTACAGAACATCTTTGCTAGTAGTTGTTAAAGTTTCTTGCAGATGTTACAGAAAAACTAAAGTAAAACAAAAAAAAACTTTTTCTTTCTTTCTTTCTTCTTCTTCTTAAGTGACAAGTAATAATACATACTATATTATTATTTTCCACCCAAGTTCTATGACATAAAATACTGAACAGTTTTGCACATAAATCATGCCGCAAACAATCCAAATAATATTTATTTCTCAACTCCATATTGCCGAATTGTGTTTGATGTAAGTAACTAACAGTTTTATGAAGTTTTGGTTAATGGTATCGATTGTTACAATACCCTTAATGTGTGGAACGTAATATTATATGCCTTTTAGTATTAAAAAATTATAAATAAAGTAGGTACCTACTAAACTGCCTGGCCCTCCATAGTCAATTTTAACATCCAACTTTTATTTAAGGCAAAGTTCCTTCATAAGTATAATCCTTATGGGATACTCACCTCAATCCAATCGGGCGAGAACTTGTCCTTTCTCTCAATAACGTAGCCCAAGACTGGTCTACCACCATCGTCAGTCGGCGGCTCCCATTGAAGAGTAACCGAGACGTTGTCGTAGTCGATGATGTTCGGCTTGCCTGGAGCCTTCGGAGGATCTGTTTGATAGTATATTATTAGTAGAAAGCATTTTGAACAGTTTCAATGTTGTACGTAGGTACTACAATTTCTAGGGGAACTTGGGAACTTTAAAAAATCTTGTTTTGTTTGTTTGTTTTGTTTTGTTGACAAACAAATCGCTGTCAAAATATCGCGCGTTGTCATTCATGTCACTGTCAATGTCAGATGATATTGTTTTGTTTTTGCTTGTGAAGCAAAGGTTTGCGGCTTTAACTTCTAGATATATTAAATTAAATAAATTAATCTACAGTGTAATAATTGAATTAAAATAATCAGACAAAATAATAAACTAGACTTATACTATGTAATGAATATTATTTTTACTATCAAATATACTTTTATTAGATTGACAAAATATGATATCTCACCGTAAGGATTCTTAGCAACAATGACTCCATCAGTCTCCAGCGGCTCTGACTCGCCTTCCTTGTTGACGGCGCGCACCCTGAACTTGTACTTGTGGTTCGGGGTGAGGCCCTTGACTTGGAACTCTGTTGGCTCAGGGCCTGTTTCACCGCAAGGCACCCAGTTTCCGGTATCCTGATTGATGAAAATTATTTTTTATAGTACCTACACTTCGAGAGTCAGAGAGTTATGACATACTTAAATGGAAGTGAGCCGTGGTACTATGGGTCTCATTGAAGGCTCAAGGTCACCCACCGAGCAATGGAGAGAACGATGCTTGGTAAATAAATACTTAAATTAATTAATTTCCATGCTCGTTCGAATCAGAAATGATGAGATCCGCAGGAGAACTAAAACAACCGACATCGCTCGAAGGGTTGCTCAGCTGAAGTGACAGTGGACGGAACAAATAGCGCGGAGAAAGAACCGATGGCCGTTGAAGTGGAAAGGTTCTCGAATGGCGACTGCGTACCGAACTACATCCCGTGGGCAGGGCCCCTACACCGGTGGAGTGGTGGACCTACAATCTAACTAAGGTCTGGATGTGGGCAGCGCAGGACCGATCGTTGTGGAGATCTTTGGGGGATCCCAGCAGTGGGCTTCGTATGGCTGATGATGATGATGATGGCGATGAATCCAAAAAATGCCTAGTTAAAGTTATTTTCTTACCATATCCATTTTTTCCAGTGTGTATCCAGTAATATCGGATCCCTGCCAATCGTCCGGCTTCTGCCATTTGACTGTCGCCTTCTCGGCGCGGACGTCCACGACTTCGATAGGACCGTTCGGGCGGTTTGGTTTGTCTGTAAAATAGGTAAATGTCTTAAATTGTTCTTTGATTATGTATAGCAAGACGATCATGTTGATTTTTTGTTTTAACCTACTCATGCCTAGACGTCCTACTTAAAGTCTCCTGAAAATCTGAATTTAAATAAAATTAGGCTTTGTGGACCGATGTTCCCGGTTCTCAAAGCCTCCCGACCCTTTGAAGGAAGGGTTTCCATTCCATCCATAACACTAGGTGATCTGTGTTCCATATCCAGCCGGTTCCCATGTCTGGCGCAATCCACGAAGAACTTTAAAACCTTCCATTGAAAGTAAATTAGTCTCCTGACGTAGTTCTTTGACGTTCACAAGTGCTTATAAAAGCCTAGCTAGACTGAATAAACGACAGGTATTTTATTTGATTTGATTGTACTACTCACCCAACACAACAACGTCGGCTATGCTCTCGCATGTTCCCGACGAGTTGGTGAGCACCAACTTGTACTTCCCGCTGTCTGGCCTAGTGGTCTTCCTGACTGTCAGGACCGTGTTCCTCTCGTATTTGTCGATAGTGATGCGGTCTCCGTCATCCTTGACCTCCTGTACCGGGAGAACGGTGTGAGCGATGGAAGTGAGGGATTGTATCTGATCTTGAGTGGTGTTTGGTTAATTTGGAAGGTGTGAAGTTTTAGGTGGTCTTGAAACATTTCTGATTGGTGATTTTGTTAAAACTATAACTTGGTTTGGTTTTAAGAATCTCGATAACCAGATTTAGTTCTTTTGGGAGATAATTAACAAGAAAATGGACAATTTCCACGGGAAATGTTGATGTTGAGAATGACTAAGAATTATCGTGATTCTAAGATCAACCGAATCGTTGAGAAAGTGAACAGGTAAAGGTGTAATGAGTAGGCTGGTGTATTTGATGGCAGATCAGATCCAATCCCAAAAAAAAACCATTTATTAGAGTTGTGATAAGTAAGTGTTTTAGATGTTACATTGTTACGTGTTGACAGTATCTTACACATTGTAAACTGTCAAGTTATTTGTGTTATTACAACAACGATATTCGTATTATCTTTTAAATTATTATGTTCTTTGTACAATCATACAAAAATGTTGATTAAGGTATCGAATAAAATTATGAAGAGTGAAAGAACACAAAATTGCTATTAAGCCAAACGCCGTTCGTATTTGGTAAATAGCTTTCGAAATATTTATATTACAGTTGTTCCAGAACCATGTAAGATGTAATAGCGCTCTTACGAGAGTAGTGTAAAAGCCCCAAAGACTATCAGTCCGCCGCCAGCAGGCAACGGCCTGTCAGTTGGTCGTAATCAGCAATGACGTTGCGTGATAAGGTCGGAAACGAAGAGATCCGCAGAAGAACAAAGGCTACCGACATAGCTCTCAGAGTAGCAAAGTTGAAGTGGCGATGGGCAGGCCACATCGCCCGCAGAACTGACAACCGTTGGGGAAGAAAGGTTCTGGATTGGCGACCACAAAACGGACGACGCAGCGGACGGACGGCCCCCCACAAGGTGGACCGATGACCTGGTGAAGGTTGCGGGAAGCCGTTGGCTGCAATTAGCCCACGGCCGCTCTTTGTGGCGCTCAAAGGAGGAGGCCTATGTTCAGCAGTGGACTCATAGTGGCTGATGATGATGATGAGCCATGACATTCGGTTTTTGTATGTAAAAATGTGTGTGTGTGGCCGATTGCAGCCAACTGAAAGGCCGTTGCTGGCGGACTGATGGTCTGATGGTCTTAAGAATGCTAGAGTAGGTATGAAAAATCTTTAGAACTTATGAAATGGTTTGCGCGTCCTTATCGAATCCATTTCCACTAGCACGGTATCAAAATAAACTTTTGGTGACCCATTTATTTAATATAATAAAGGGCACTGTTCAGTCACCAAAAGCCTAAAATTGATAACGTATCAGCACTGAAATTTACAACAGTTTCAGCGGATAAAATTTCAGTGTAAGTATGTGAGTTATTTTCATTTGTAGTGTAGTTGGGTTAGCCACATTTATGTAGAAAAAGTATGTGTATCAGTAGATTTTAAGACATATAAATTGATAGATAACACAACATCTAGTTTCACCCTCTGACCTTCTCCGTGTACTGCTTCCCGCGTTTCTTTTTTGGAAAAAATGTAAAATAATCATTAATACCAAAAACTCTTTTGATGACAAAGATGTATCAATTTGTTGTACTTATTTGTAGCAAACGATAAAATAGATAAAAATATCCGATGGTATCAAAAGATTTTTAGAATTTGCCCTTTAGCGATAGAGCGAGAGTGAAACAGAAATAAAGAAATAATCTGCTTACTTCTTCACCCTTCATCCATTTGACTTCCGGTTCGGGTTCACCACCGTATTTGATGTCAAAAGTGATAACCTGGCCCTTCTTGATGATCATGTTCTGAAGACCATCTCCAATAATGTACGGTTTCACTGAGTAAAGAAAAATTTAGGTATAATTTCAGAAGGTAGCTACGTCTACAATTTCATTCAACAAAGATTTTAATTTATAATTTTCGGTAGGTACTGAATGGCAAAGATAGAGTTTTAGTTCGGAATTGAAACAAATTACTAACAGTTTCTTGTAAAAGTCATTTTATTTTAAAGTTAATGAAACTAATGTTAATTACGGAAAATAAGGAACGAACAACTAAAACTTGGATCTAGGTACCCTAACCATGAGAGTTTATTGCAAACTTGGGGAAACGACTATTAAATGAGAAACCGTAACTCTATCAACCGTAAAGTCAAAATATCTAAGGAACTTATTTTGAGGTTGAAAGGAATTAACTTAATTTAATTTTACCGAATCTGCACTTAGCGACAATCGGCTTGGTGGTGTCGCTAGGTTCACCAGGGCCGGCCTTGTTGATGGCTCGTACCCTGAACTCGTAAGTACACCCTTCCTTCAAACCGTCCTGAGTTGCGCCCAGACAGTCTCCGGGCACTTCCTTGCCTTTCACCCAGTCCTTGCCGAACTTCTCCTAGAAAACCAAAGAAATAAACCGTTAGAATCTACGAATTCTTTAATTTCACGAAGATTTATCAACTGTATCGTTGACAGGAATCTTCGTGAGATAACTTGTAATGACTTGTTCACACGATAACGTTTGACGTATCGTCTTTTTTCAGGATTTGTCTTTTTTTACGGCGGTAATGATTTTCAAACGCCCGTGTTCACACGATTACGAATCGTGACGGATATTACGGTCACGTATTTCCAATACTTTAGAGATTGCTGTTTTTTTGACGAATCGTCAATGACGGATTCTTAAGTGAACGCGCCGTAGCGCTTCGTCTTCTTCCTTCTTCTTCTTCACAAACTTCTTACCTTGTATTCGATAACGTATCCGGTGATTGGTGCACCACCATCGTTATCAGGCTTCTGCCATTTGAGATCTGCATGATCTTTGTCCCAATCCACGAGCTCGACATTCTTCGGTTTCGATGGCTCGTCTGTAAACATAACAACAAAATCAAGATTTGTACCTTAGTAGAGACGTAATAAAGTATAAAACTCTTCTTCAAGGAGCAAGGGAACAGGTTTCATCTGAGTGAACTCGCTCCATCTTAGACCTCATCTTCGCTCTTGGGCCAGATTAAGGTCAAGAAAAAATATATAATGTTAACGTTAGCATAGGAAATAAATCAAAGTCAACCTACCCCATGGGTCCTTCGCAAGTACTGGCTTCGCGAATAGACCAGGCTCACTGGAACCGATCTTGTTGACGGCACGTATCCTGAACTTGTAAGTCTTTTTGGCAATGAGATCCTCAACCTTGTGTTTTGTGGGCTGACCGTATGGTACTTCAGCCACGTTGTCCCACCCTGCTTTGAGGGACAAGTCCTGGAAGAAGACAGTTTACATTAGACTCTAATGATTAGAACACTGTTAAAAAAAATACACAACCTTTATCTCGACCATAGTATTTTTTTTTGACAATTTTATGGAAACTTGTGAACGGATAAAATAATATATCACTAACATACACTTTTTGTTTATTAATACGTAGGTAGTTAATATACATAGAAAACACCCACACCAGGACAAATAGACATGTTTATGCACACAAATATTTGTCTTGTTTTAGAATCGAACCTGAGAGCTCTGGCACAAAAGGCAGGGCATGTACCTTTTTTGCCCTGCGCAAAATCGGTCGTAAACTTGTTTTGCATGGTTTGGTAATTAAAACTTACTTGTCTTTCAATGATGTATTTGACGATGGGGCTGCCACCATCATCCTGTGGAGTCTTCCATGAAACAACACAAGATGTCTGGAATACTTCAGCAACCACCACTTCTTGTGGTGGCGTGGGTACACTCTGCATTGTAATCGTGACATCTTTGGAATCTTCGCCTTGGGCGTTGGATAGTTTGATCTGGTATTTACCAGAACCTTCTCTGGTTGGCTTCTTGATCTTGAAAAGCACTTTCTCTTGTTCAACCACTGCTTCAACTTCCTTGATTGGAAGGGCCTTTCCATCTTTCCACAATTTGGCTTCGATTGGTGTTTGGCGGGTGCCAGTAACTACGAAGAAAATAAATAAAGTTATAAAATTAAACATAATAATAAATAGGGCATCGACAAAGCCGGTACTTTTTGTTTAATATATTTTTATGATATCATTCTTACCTTTATAAGGCACCTCAATAACGAATGGATTGCCGGCAGGTCCATAGAAATCTTCAGGAGATTCAATAGTAGGTTTGGACTCTCCTTTCTTTACAGTGAGCTTACAAGATGAGCTTAGTTTGCCAGATTCGCAAAGGATTTCACCATCATCCTCCATTTCAAGCTTATTGAATATAAGCTGGTGTTTACCACCGCCCAAGTTCTTGATTTCAATCCTAAGTAAGAAAATTATACATTATTGTTTCTGTTATCTAATGCTACTATAACAGCAAAATTACTCAGATACCACACAGACATTATTTCTAGTTTTATATAAAAATCTGACCTGTCATTTGGTACAATAGGCTCCCCATTGAAAGACCAGACGGCTTCCGCAGTCTGATCTTGAAGTTCCACCTCCAGAACAACTTTGTCCCTCTCAATTGCTTCGGTGTCCTTCAACTTCTTGTTGAAGCGATTCGAGTCTGGAATAATTCAAAAATACAAGATACAAATATTTCAAAGCAGCTAAGATGCTAGTTCACCGAATACAACGACGACTAAGACTTATTGGTGCGTTACGAATCTCGATACTCGATACCAAATTATCGATCAATAGGGTGTTGTTGTTGAAATGTAGATATTTAATGATGACGTTAAAAAATATTGCAATTAAGAATACCAAATGTGAAAAAATAATTTGAATCTGTTTTATAATAAAAGAATTATAGTCTGTTTGATTTTGACTATAGCTGTCTCTTTCTAAAACGAAATCTTCTATGGCGTGACTATGACGCTACTAACCCACTGACGTCACTAAGATAGCGTCCTGTCCTTGTCTAATTATAAAGTTTGAAGTCCTATATCTTTGAAAATATTCAAGATAATTCAAAATGAAAACTTGTTTTGTGTAGCTAATATTTTGAAAAACATTTTAAAGAAATAAAAAAAAATCAGTAAAATACCGTATTACTTCGTCTAGGTCTGGTAGACACAGGCCATAACTAACTCCCAACCATACTTCGCTGATTTCGTTTTAACCGATTTATTCTCAGTGCGTTAAGCGTACTAAAAGATAAGCTCTTGTATAGGTATTTAATAATATTTTCTACGGGAGACATATCAAATCAAGGAATAAAGTAGGTGTAGGTAATTTAAAACTTAAATGAATTGGAAAAACTCAAACTCAGTAATAAAAACTGACTAAAATAATTCAAATTTGTACTAGTCACTCTAATTCTTTGTTAATTAAACGAAATACAATAGGTACTTACAATTGACAATAAGTTCGCATGCCGTCTCATCAGCGTTACTGACACATTTGTAATTGCCAGCATCTGTAACCTTAGCGTCCTTGATGACGACCTTGCGTTTGCGTCCCTCTTTCACGATAGAGACGCGCTTGTCTGCTTTCACCGGCTCATCATTCTTGAACCATTTGACGTCACCACCGGCATCATCAAGCTCGCAAAGTAGCGTGATTGTGTCTTTCTCAATGGCTTGTTGCGACTTGAGAACCTTTGTGAACTTGTATGGATATTCTACAAAAAAGTAATTGTGCAGTCACAATTAAAAATTCATTAAAACGAGAGGTAATCATCATTTAGATTTGTTTTGGAGTACTTACCGACAATCTTGACTTCAGTTTCAGTTTTGTCAGTTTGCTTTTCTAGCTTACACGCATATTTGCCGGCATCTTCTAGCTTGGCATTCTTTATCAAAAGCCTGCATACTCCAGAAAGATCCTTGGATATTTGGAAGTCTTCTCCATCTTCGAGCTTTGTTTCTCCCTTCCACCACGAAACAATAGCAAGGCTGCTAGAAATAGCACATTCCAGAAGTACCTCGTGTTTCGTGTAACCACTAGTAACCTTCTTGAGATTTTTGACGAAGGTGTATGTTGGATCAGGTTCATCTACTTGCAAAAAGGCAGTACTGGTTACACCGCCAATTTCAATCGTAATTTTACCCGTATCTTCTACTTTCGGGATCGAGATAATCAGTTTGTATGAATCTTGCTCATTTACCAACTTATACTTGGAGCTTGGGAATATTTCCTGAAAATATAAATAGATGTCAGTATTTTTAATTTAGTTCAATATTGTGCTCCGAATGAAGTACAATATTTTACACCAATCATTTATTACTTACATCCTTACGGAACAACCATTTTGGTTTGGAATTTGGCTTTGAGAAGATGGCTTCGAATACCACCTTTTTATCCTTTCCTTCCTTCGCAAACTGATCAACGAGAGGCTTCAAGAATGATTCTTGTTTCTGAAAAGGATTTCCAGCACCATTAATAGGAGCACCTGCTTTTATACAAATGTCAAGGTGCAGTCACACAACGGTGCTCTTCATACAAAGCTGTTGAGGTGCTATTGAAAACACCCTCAGGTTCATCCCATATCGCTGTCAACGTCACTCGGCGAGTTAAATCAGATGCATACCATCGGAAACAAGAGAAATCGTAGTAACCGTTATATCAGCCGAGGCGTTAAGATAATCAGCCATTATTTCATAATCGTCAACCACAAACTACATGCTTTTGTACAGAAATTGGAATTTCATTATGTTTTCGACTGAACTGATTCGAATTTGAAAGTTTTCCTGCAGTTTCTTTATGAATATAAATATGAAAAAAGTTTACGTTTCATTTCGTTCTTAAAGAATTTTGTCATACATTTAATTTTAGCTTAATACGAAATGAAACGAAAAACAGCGAAGGTACATTTACTTAGACAAATATTTTTAAAGGAACATCAATTTAACAGTGCGTTTGACAATGTTGTGCGTTGTGCGGCTATAAAATTGTTGACGAAGAAGTGCACGGAAGAAAATGCTATATTGGAAAGAGGAGGTAGAGAGAGATTGCTGTATTTATAAAGAGACATAAATGTGCTTGGTACATCTTTTATTGGCCTTCTAAAAGAGAAACAATACTCCAAGAAAGGCGAAATTTGATGGGTCCTGCTGTCACTACCTATAATACAAAAAAACCTACGTAGTAAATAATTCACATCTCATATTCTCTACTTCGTATTCTGGTGACTACCACATAATGACACAGTGGCAAAATGCCTACTTTTTGAAAATAGGTACAGTTAGGTAATACGGAACTATTTACACACTGACCACTAATGAAAATCAACCAACTGTCATGTTGAAGTACCTATGCATGGTAACTAAAGTGCTCGTCAGATAAGTTTGCGCGCGGTAAAAATCGAATACTAATCTTTTCTATAACATTAGAACAAAAAAATGCACTGTAACTAGCGCCAAAAACGCGCCAGCCACGCGCAGAGTTATCTGACACACACTCTAAATACTAGTTAATGTCAAATAATAAGGTATTGTTCTATTGGTAAAGTGATACAATACAATGGACATTTCGTTTATAAAAAATCAAAAATTAAAACCGGCTCTTCTTTATGACAGCCATCGATACAACATAATCGATACAACGAAAAACAATAAAAAAGGAAGCCTCTGACGATGTGTCAACAAACATGAATGTTCAGCAACAGTGAACTTTTACAGTTTTTACAGAATAATATGTAGTTTAAAAAACTATAAAAACACACTTTTATAGGAACAGACTAAAAAGTACAAAATATCCATCTATTCAGTAACTGAAATTAAAAAGCGTGGTGCGCGTTGTCAATATTAAGTACTTGAATGCATGCTTTGCAAAGGGCGCACCACGCTTTTTAATTTCAGTTACTGAATAGATGGTTATTTTGTACTTTAAAGTCTGTTCCTATAAAAGTGTGTTCTTATAGTTTTTTAAACTACATATTATTTATTTTTTAGTTTAACAAATGGCAAGCTATGGATGGGGATGGTAATCGATTTCACAGTCCATTCATGTGTCTGCCTACCCCGTAAACCTTATAACTCAAAGGCGTGATTGTATGTATTTAGTTTTACAAATTCAAGTGGAGTCTATTAGTTACCAGATGCGCGAGCCGAACCCTTACTTCCTCCCTGCTTCATCAGACCCTCACCACCAAGTGTAGCGAATAGGTCTCATCAGAACGAAACAAATGAGCCCAAACTCGAGGGGTTTCCTTGCGGTCATTAAGGAGTGCCACTGACTTCCTCCCTGCTCCATCATCGACCCTCACCTCCAAGTGTAGCAAATAGGTCTCATCAGAACGAAACAAATGAGCCAGAACTCGAGGGGTTTCCTAATGGTCATTAAGGAGTTTCACTGGGTCCTCCCAGCTCCATCATCAGACCCTCACCACCAAGTGTAACGAATAGATCTTATCAAAACGTAACAAATGAGTACAAACTCGAGGTGTTTCCTATTGGTCATTAAGGAGTGTCACTGGCTTCTTTCCTGCTCCATCATCAGACCCTCACCACCAAGTGTAGCGAATAGGTCTCATCAGAACGAAACAAATGAGCCAGAACTCGAGGTGTTTCCTATTGGTAATTAAGGAGTGCCACTGGCTTCCTCCCTGCTCCATCATCAGACCCTCACCACCAAGTGCAGCTAATAAGTCTCGTCAGAACGAAACAACGGAGTCTAAACTCGAGAGGTTTCCTAGTGGTCATTAAGAAGTGCTACTGGCTTCCTCCCTGCTCCATCATCAGACCCTCACCATTAAGTGTAGCGAATAGGTCTCATCAGAACAAAACAAATGAGCCTAAACTCGAGGGGTTTCCTAGCAGCCATTGAAGAGTTCTATTGCCCACCTCTTGACTCCATCATTAGATCAGCTCGATGGTAGCAAATTATTGTATTGTCATCGGATTCATATAGACTTGCAAAGTTTCTAATCAATACGACAACTAGATGTAGGTTAAAATTGAATTCCAAGATTTTCTTACATTGTGACTTAGTTACAAGTGAAGCTAATAAAAGTGTGGTAATAATATGATAAGAATACGGAAGCAAATTATTCACCAATCGTGAGTTATTTACTTATTAACCTTTTAATGTTCATTTTACAAGTAGCATGATAAATATGTAGATTTTAAGAATGAATAAAATTTATAATATGCATCCAAGTGGTTTTTTCTCCACTGTACCTTTCAAAAAGTAAGTATTTTGCTACTACTTATGTCATTACGCGATTTAGTCATAATACGAAAAAGGGAATATAAGATGTTTATTATTTACTACATAGATTTTTACATTATAGGTATCGACAGCCGGACAGGTAAAAATTTTATTACTTTAAAATTTTAATTTGATCTAAGTATATTACTGTGTTTCCTTATTTTTCAATAAAATCGAATTCTGACCTAATCATTGCATTGTTGGTTTCCAATCACTTACTCATTGTTACCAGCAAAAATTTTCTGTACCTTTAGGAGTATTGAATTTTGTTTGGCCAATTGAATGTGCGACAAATATTTGCATTAAGTGATATTTTAATACATGGTGCACAGTGCCGACTACGAATTACTTTCGTTTTCAATCAAACCTCGTCTTTTTTGAACGAGTGAAGAACTGGCCAGTCGGGAATCAGTTCCGCAAGGGACGGTCTCCGGTTATACGATCTCTATAAAATATCATCTTAATAAAATCTTTACACTGACAATAATTTTCCTAGAAGGTACTTTATTTTAGAACTTTAAGATTATGAACGAAAATATTCCAAATGTAGTAAATTATGTTTCAAAAGAAATTCACAATTATGTAGGGCATGACAGATTATTGAAAAACAAATTCCAACATCCGCAAAACACCGGATGCATCAGCTGAAATTAATTAAATAAAAAAAATAGACAAAAGAGTTTATATTAATGACGTAACAGAAGCTCCTCAATCCGACGTCAAATAAAAACCTGGAAATACAAAGAGCGGACAAATTCCAAAAAAACATATTATCATCAAATTCATTCCACTTACATTCCCTGAAACGTTAAATAAACGTGAAGTGGTGATACAAAAAACTTTGTGCGAGTTATTTAAATTCCATTTTAATGCATTGTTTATTTAAATCGCCCAGAAGACAAAATCTCTAACGACAGACCTTAAAAATAATAAATAAATAGAAGAAAAATCGTGTAACATTATAAGATATCATTTGCACCTTATTTGCACTTGAATAGTTGGAGGTTTTGACTAAAGGGGATAATTTTAGTTTTGGTTTAGTTTATCAATCGTTGTTTTAGATTTATATGTTTAATAGAGTGCTTTAGTCCTTTTGAAATTTACTTTTTTAATTTGTTTATAAACCAACGCAATTAACTTAATTAGGTAATCGTTTAGAACTGTAGTCGTAGTAAAAATTTCAGAATGACCAAAGCCTCATAATTTTATTGTTTACTTTTAGTTGTTCCTTTTAGCGAACCTTTATTTTAACAGCTTCCATCAAAGCTGGCCAATCAGGTATTATTTCTGCGAGAGACATACGTCTCTTTATTTCATAGATACCCTAGAATCGACAAAAAACGTTACACAGAATGTTAACGCTCTTTTGATAAGGAAGCACGATGTTTTCAAGCAAAATACTGAAGCAGGTTGTTACAATCAGTATCCTGATATGAAATGGAATTATGACCATGGTAAACATGCTTTGGATGAAGACAAATCAGCCTTTTGGATCTATAATTATGAACTCTGTCCAATCTACTATAACTTACGTTCGTACTAAATATATTCAAGGCATCATAGAATGTTCTGAAGAATTTCCCAGCCATTTTAAACTCTTTTTAGTAATAAATTGTTCAAAGCGTCGGAAGAGCGTCGGAAAAAGTTTTAAATGTATTGTAAACAAACTATTTTAGAAGACACTGACATTGACATAATGACACAAAGCCGATGAGATAATTTGTTTAATAGTAAAAAGATTATGTAGGTATATTCTTCGATCAATAATAACACCGGTATATTACGTAGTTTTTAATATTTCCGGCTGTCGGCGTCGTCATTTGATGTTATTAGTTCGTTAATGAAAGCGAGTGAGATTTCTAGGGCTATTTATTTAATTGCATAATTTTATATAACTCTTAAGATCAGGTCAGAGTTCGTTTACAAAGTATACGAGAAACGAGAAGATAAAACTGAAATGTAAGATGGAATGACCGATGAAAATATAGTTTAGAATACTGATGACCTTGACCCAGGACCAGTTTGAAGAGTTACTGCGTCTGTCAGCTGGGATTCTAAGGATCTCCGCCCCCTCGGAGACTACCACAAGGAAGCCGTCCTCCTCGAAATATCCAGTTTCTAGTCCCTACGGACCAAATACGACGATGCATTCGATGTTATAATGATAAACATACTGTCAAATTTAACATTTGTCAAAATATAAACGTAAATAACAAATACTTTTTTAAGAACCGTTACCATGTTTTCTACATAATACCTATGAAGGCAGTAGGTAGTTATTAAAATATGGTTAGACACATTGGAATTATAAATAATTGAACAAAAATAGAGTATTAGAATAATGTAATACTGATAGCCGTATGAATTTCATCGAATGGCCTGATGGAGCTGCTTTGGATATAAATTATTTATAGTATTAAAATTTTATTTGGCCCAGTACAATTCAAAAGTAGAAATATTTTGATAATTTATTGTCAATTAAATCTAATATAAAAGTATAAAAAGAATCATACTAACGCATTTTTTTGTATTGTACTGAGTTCATAAAGTTTTTCTTTTAATTTTAGATTTATTTTAATTTATATCACCATCTTCAGTATCTAAAAAAAACCGATGTCTACAATACATCATTTCATTAACGAAGCTTGAGATAATCTTACCTTTTCCACTTTCTTAAGTGGCGGGATAGGCTTATCTGTCTCCTTGAGATCTCCCCAGTCTGGGTCTTCCTTCTTTTCACCCCATTTCGCGTACTTTCTCTTCTTTAGCATGGCACGGAAGTCCATACCACTGGAGTCTGCAGATAACGATAACATTATTGATATTTTGATTCTTTTCACTGAACTCCTTCAGTTCAATCACTTGGTTATCAATATTACCTGATACATAAAGCTGTGTTTCAGCAGAATCTTCTCCATGGATGTTGCTGACCACAACTTTGTATTTGCCTTCATCGTTGGGCTTGACCTTTCTCATACACAATGTAATAAGACCGGTTTCACCGTCAGTGACGAATTTGAAACGGCCACCTTCAATAATTTCAGTGACACCTTTGTAGAATTTGAAAGTTGGCGGAGGGTTAGCCTCCACTTGTACTGTGATGTAGCCAGTTTGATCTGTTATGAAGAAAATTATCAACTTTATTACCCACTTTGGTCTCTTTTAGATTACACTACTTACAAGAAGTTTATCTTACACTTGAATAATAAATGATAAATGCGTTTTTCTTTTTGAAATAACAATATGCCGTGAAAATAGTCACTATACCTTCAACAGCTGAGTAGCTCTCCTGAATATCGACAATAACTGGTGGACCCTCATTGCCAAGGGGCTTAAGAGGCACAGATGGCTTGTTGATGAGATCTTCCAAATCCTGGATGGATGGTCTTCTGGCATCCGCGGATTTTCGTCGCTACAGAATCAAAACCTTATTAGTAATTATCCAAAACTCAAGCTAAATGGCATTAGTTAATCACTTTGAAATACACATAGAAATAAACAATTTTCTAAACATGGGAATACTTGTAAATTAATTTATAAAGCTTTGTCGTTAAAATACGATGATATACAAACACAAATAGGCGGACTTAATAAATGCATCAGTGGATCAGATCATTAAAATATTATGACAAAGAAAAATTATACTAGCTATATTTCAATTTCTAAGACGAAATATTAGTTATGATATGACAAACGACCTACATTAAGAGCGTTAGCCAAATGCCCTGACAATGAGGATCTGGACTTCCTGACAAATTTAGCACAAGTGCTATATAGACACTCGTGAAATTATTATGATATCAGAATTATGTATTATTATAAGTAATCCACATTTCTAATTAAGTAATTGGTATAGTAAATGATACTCCAAAAAATAAACACGAATAAACACAAATTAGTTGAAGAGCATTAAATTAAATTGAAAACAATATTTATTCAATCCAAGTTTAATAAAATTATAAAATTTAAATCAGAAACAGTCAGCTAACAACCGTACAAATATTACACAATTCATATTTATAACTAAATCATTGTAAAATATACAGAAAAAAACAATGCGCTAATAATGGAACTATTTGACTTTAATATTTGGACCAAATTAAGTTAAAAAATTTCAATAAAATAATTAAAAGCTTACAGACTATTAATCATCATTATATACTGGAAGAAAAATCGATTATTTGGTAAAAAAATGTTTGTAGAGAAACTTTTGAAAACAAAACTTTCGATAAACTTTTTGGTAATTCGTAAATTTAAGAAACTTGTTATTCGCTCATACTAAGAATTACGAATATATAAATAATAGAAACATTAAGAAGTTTCTGAAATATTTTAATGATCTGTTACCTACTTAAATGGGAAATCTTGAAGCTTATTTAACGGGTTTTGTACTTACCGGATCGTCCTTAGTTTTAAGAGAAGCAAGTGGTTTTTTAGCCACTGCTGCCATGTTGTTAAGTTAACATACAACGACTAATATGCCACAACACAACTTATAGTGCTTAAAAGTCACTTAGAATTAGCTAATATTTTATCACAGATCCGTTATAACTACGTCACACAAAAACATTAACAGTTTTATATTTAACTTCAATTATGTTTCGGTGCCCGAAACTAGAATGATTCATTATTGCGGAAAAAGCTTGGCTTTAAATGCTTAAACGTACTTAATATTGTTTCTGTTACACCCTATTTTTTTTTTAATTAAATAAACTCGGTAGATTTTCGATTATTCGTTAATGTCGTTCCATCTAAAAATGGGCGCGAATGTCAAAAGACTGAAGAAGGGGTCGTGCAGACATGGTCGCCAGCAAAGCTGTGGGGTGCGGGGAGCGCGGGATCTATTTGTGCACAGCACAAATCAGCAGACCATTTCAATTAATTATCAGATTAAGGTGAGCCATCCGTGTAGCGTGTTCTTGGACGCAAGTGTTAATAAATGCATGAAGTTGTCATCGGCAGATAACTGACATGTTTTGGAGATAACATTGGCTAGTACGCTTTTAGCAAATCGATACTTTATGATTTTGAAGCTTATGTTTATTGCGAAAGTCCTCAATTAAATAGGGTTACTTGTGCTCGCTATAAATCGACACAATTATAAATTTATGTAAAATATTCCTCTTTAAGTTAATATTTCTTAGTCCTTATTCAGTATTATAGAGTTGTATGTGGCTGGCCTGCTAAACAAAAAGCTATTCAAGGAACGAATATGTTTGTCTAGATTATAATAAATTAGATGAGATTGAAGGCTTGCGTAAGAACATCTAGAGATTGATTGGCACCTTTTACAATCTGCAATTATTCAAACGATTGTCATCGCTGGCAAGGAACGCGCACCTTCAAATAGGTACACAAATTACTAACAAGGCGACAAATACTAAGATTTTATCACTGTCATCTCCGTTATTAAGAATGCTAGGGATTGAATATCTATCGAAGATGACTTGACAAGTCTGTCATCTAGCTTCTGGTTTAGTTTATGATGTGGCGACGGGTTTATTATTGATGTTTGGTAAGAGCGGTTCCAACAAAGTTTTAATATCTGCACAGAACACCTGTCGATAATTTGATTAATGTGGGCAGTTAGAGCCAATACGTGGTCCCAGTATTGTGTACTCTTGGCTTCCTTGCCAAGCATCAGTATCTGCGACCACCACTATCGGCGCAACCGCGGTGCTGCCTACGCGCGTCCTAAAAGGTATTCCTGATACTTCCACATCAACATGTCAATCAAACCTACTCATAATTAGTGCTATTTCTGTTTCACCTTTGTTTCACTTGGCTCTAAGTGTGATTTATTACATTTTCGATCAAGATTTAGATGTATTAAAAGATTTGTATTAAGCTTTGTCTGGGAATAAGGGACTTGATGGTAGATTAAGAACTATTGTTATGATAGGATTTCAATTTGATTATGTGCTCGTTTAATAAATCTGCAAATTTTTATCGTGTTTATTTAGTCTTCTCTCGTAAGAGCTACTTCAACTTTTATCTTTCTTCTTCTTTCTAATGTATCGTTAATAACACCCATCAATGTTAGTTAAATCTTGTTTACCATCTGCACAATTCACGTTCCACAACAAAGTAACAATCGCATCATGCCCTAATAAATTATGGCACCGGACTTCGCATTACACTTATAGGTCTTTAACAATATGTTATGTACCTATCTTATCATATCACACAGTCATATTTCACTCTACCTGGCATCATGCGGCAGTTAAGGGCGAGAACGGGTGCTCTTGGCCTTATTCCTATAGTCATATTTATAAGAATAACAATCCATCATAACGTGTTCATCGGCGGCGCTGGCGCAGTCGCGGTGGTTCATTTGCTTCATTAGCGGACCAACGTCACCGCATGTGATTTTGACTAAGGCAGGTGCGTTCACTTCTTCACAACTAATAGACACTGCACTAATCTAGGGATAAATTTCTTTAATATGCATCTAATAATACTCTTTGTTAATAGTTACTGAATTAATTAACAACTACGTGTTCATCTTCAGTTTATTTAAAGACTTCTTTATTTTTAATATTATATTATTCATTTTCTTTTAATTCTGCGCTCAATCTGCCTTTATATATTGTGCCAATTTTGTAGAGTACGGGCTGCCTGGAAGAAATCACTGTTTAACGATAAGGCCGCCCCTTTATTCATCATATTTTTTTGGAAATATTCCATGTTTGTGTGTTATGTTTTCGTGTGTGAAAATCTTTACGGAATCTTATTACTGCGCGCCGCGTAACTTACTTTGTGTTACTGTTTACACTTTTCATAGCTTTTGATATATTAAATGTTCTGATTACGTTACTGATTATTTTCTTAAGATTCTCGAAAGTCCTAATAGTCATCATCTATTCTGATTTTCATTTATTGTTGCTACATACAGGTGATCTGTGTTTATTGCGAATGTTTATACATTACACACCTACTTGCGAAGAGCACAGCGATTTATCACTGAAAGAAATAAATAACGATACTTGCCAATCTGTCACCCGAATGTCATGAACTATAACTACAAAGTAAAAAACAATTTCAATGTCTTGGACGCAAGGTTTCTTTTACCTACTTACATTGTTTAAAAAGTATTTAAGTATAATCAAGCTTTCCGGGAGCTTAGTTGGTCAGAGCATCGGGCCGGATTCGGAGGTGCGGGTTTGAATCTCGTCTGAATTTACAGGGCTGGTTTTTTGCTATAAAGAAATCCTTTATTTATTATCTGTATGAAATTTTGCCGTATTTAAAGTAAGTTGTTCTAAATAAGATATTTTTTTGTTGCGTCTTAGTGACTAGGTTTTAGCTTCAAACAGAAAAACGTTGGAAGCTAATTATAAAATATTTGTTTTGATTCTATGCTCAATACAGCTTTTGATTTGTGTGTGACATAATTAGATTCAGCGTCTATTTTGTGCGTTGGTTACTCATTTGTTACGGCTATAAGTGTGTTTTGTGGCATATACGTCTAGGTTAACGTTAATGACCACAGTAAATCAGATTTATCAAGGTGATCATTTACATTTAGGTATTAAAGAATTTATAGATATTAGGCTTTCGTGAAGTTAGTCGAACGAATTCAGTACTCGTAGGATCATGCACTTTATATTACAGTTGAATTCTTTGATTATGATTTACAGATACTGAAAAACTCAGTATTTTAAATTATGGAATTTGTTTTATCACATGCTTAATATTGATATTATCTGCTTCGTTTTACTTGGGACATGCGTTATCTTGTTAGTTCTTTAACGGCAGGGTTAAGTGTTAGCATGACAAAAGGTTAAGAGCACTATGCATATATTTTTTAAGGGATTAAACCATAAATTATATACGTTCCTAAACATCGGCAAGGACTAAAGATTCTTTGAAGATAAGTTATAATTCACTTCGTTATAACTATATCCTACTGACATAATCTTCTACGATATCCTTTTAGTGACTTACGACATTAATCACTTTGAAAATTCTATGTTAGCCACGTTTCTATGGGTATTCTAGACATTGATCTAAACATATATTTTTCACACATTGTATACCTCTTCCGCGAGTTCACCGGGCCTGCTGCGTTTCTTTTTAGGAAAAAAATATTCTTTTTAGTAAGACATTCTCTGTTAATGTGTGCATTGAATTAAAACTGTACACTAGTAATTTCAATTATAGTTGTGCGCTTAAATCTAAAGTGTGTTAAATGGGCGTAAAAAAGTGTGAATGTGAAAGTGTATTGGTAGTGAAAATAATATTGTAGTGTCAGATGTTTATTAATTTTTAATTTTTATAGTTGACTGTCGGATGATGTCATTGATTTACTAAAATGTAAAAGCAAAAATAAAGGATTAGATTAAAATTAAAACTAACACCAGTTATTGGGAATTCGGAAAACTAAAGCAATTCTATAAATAATCTACGAAGCGTTATGCTAAAAGAACTGGTACTGCAAGACGTTCAGATATATCCGAAAATGTAGTCGTGTTCAATAAATCAGTTCTTTTAACAATAGAAAAAGTAAAACACTCTGCGCCAGCATTTAAGTACTCATTTTTAGCTGGACAGCAAAGCAGCCACTACTTGGGTCTAAAAGGCTTGCACATCTAAAAGAAAAATAAAGAAATGGATGTGTTGTTTTATAAAAAGATTGTTTTCATTAGGTAATTAGGAAAACTACAAAAGCTTAACTGTAATGTGACTAATTTCAATGAGACTACTGGAAAGAGGGAACTCTACGTTTACCATAAGGAACTGATGTTAAATGTGTTGTAATAGAACAGTGGACATTAAAACCGTAGTGTAATACTGATCTAGATTTTATGGTCGGCTTATTAACAATGTTATAATCTGTCTTGAAATATGTCACTGAATTTTATATTGATACGAAACAGCTGTCCTTAGTTTCGTCAATGTAATAAAAGAAGAACAAAACATCTAGAAACAAAATGCTTTGCAAAAGCGAGCAGCGTCCTAAAACAGACCAGACCCAGTCGATCTCACCTTTTTGTCGTCTAAAACTTCTCCAGGGCGTAATTTGTTGACCTGTTGTTAAAAAACATTGATAATAACCCCTTATAATCCATTTTGCCTACCTAAAATCTCCTTCGCCGAACCTACTCCTGTCTACCTATTTTTGTGTTTATTTTATTATTTGGTGCAAATACCTATCAGCGTGTGCAAGAGTTATTACGTTACTTTTTGCGTCATAATCGTGTTAATAAATTTTGTTAGTGTCCGTTCCATGATGTGTACGAAAAGCTGTCTGATACACACCATGTGCCCAAGTTAATTCCTGCCAAAAATGTTCGTAATTTAAGACACCAACACGTTTATAACCGTTATTTGTGTGCGATACGTGCTGACAAGCTGTGCAATTTTGTGCGCGGACTCCACAATTTTGTGCATTTTATGAGCATCTGACGGTTGTTTTAGAGAACCTTGGATAATAACATACACTCCTGTGACTGAATAGTAGATAAAATATGAAATGATTTTTGGTCTATGTGATTATCCAGCTCTAGTAGGCGTTGTAATACGCGTCGGATGCAAACGCATTAATGTAACTTCATAAAGAAATAGTTAAGACTTTCATCACGGCAATAGAACGGACAGCATTCACGTAAGAGTCTGTAGCGGTTTTTGGTTTTACCTTTTTTTCTTCGACCACCTCACCAGGTCTTAGTTTTCTATTCTCCTGTGGATTGTTTTGTACTATATTTAAAATGACTACATACACGTGTCTAGCAAAATGTGTTTCATGTGTTTCAAAAGTGTTCGCTAGTTCTACTGGTCTAAAAGCAAGGAGCTGGGGAGATCTAAAAGTACTCCTAAAAATAATAATACTACAAAAGCAAGTCAGGGTGTAAATATCCGAAGCTACATCGTTCTATAGATGATTATTGGCATGTGTATTGAGAAGGAAATAATAATATTAACTAACAGGGCTATGATAGGGGTTCGGCTTAAGAGAATGGGTTATCTAACTACACTGAAGGGTTAAGACATATTTTTGGCATGAATAAACATTAACATTCATAAAAGTATCAACTTTATAGAGACAATCGAAATCATGTATTTGATTAGAATGCTAATGCTTACATTAACCATACAATATAATAAATATATCAAAATTTATTTTCATACCTTTGAAGATGACTTAGCATTGAAATTTAAATGAAAAAAATTGTAATAATAGTAATTTAGGTACTTTCTACTCTGATCAAAAAAATACATACCTCGTCGCTGATGATAAGCGATGGTCGCCTTCCCATTTCCTCTGGTGGAGGAATAAGGGAACCGCGTCTAGCTACTGGAGCTCCAGGCCCCAAGGAAGGTTTCCTTGGCATATCAGGCTTTGGCGACTTCTCACGAATAACTTCGATCTTAGGAGCTGCCGGTTTCTCTTCGGGTGCCTTAATTTCAGGCACCTTTGGTGTCGGCTGCATACAAAAAGTAACTTTTTCTTAGTAACGTAGACATATTGTTTTAAAAAAAGAAAGGCAGTTTCTAAGTGGATAAGGATTCCTTGAGTAATGCGCTTCCACCTTCAGCCTTATCTTCACATAAAGTGTAATGAAGGCTAAGTTCTGCCCCGTTGTGGATAACACAAACTCACTTTCACACCAATTTATTATTAGCTATTCCAAATTAAGTTTCATTTAAGAACTTGTGTTAAAAATACAAATTAACGCATTAAAAAACTATATAAGTACTTAGATTTTATATTATTTTTATGCATTCACAATGCAATTTTGTAAGTATAGGAAAAATGTGATAGCAAAAAAGCTGAAAGCTTCTTATAGGGCTCGTGGTTTTTTTTGCTATCACATTTTTCCTATATATAAGTACTTTTTATAAGAACTTACATAATATACATATAAACACACATACAAAGATGTATATTTGTCGCGGGGATCAATCCCGTAATCACTGCGCAGAAGGCAGGTATCAATACCCCTACGCCCAATTAGTCGTAATTATTATTTATTTTCGATACAAATATGTTTTAACCTACCTTGTCTTTCTCCGGTTTGTCTCTTGTTGTTGGAGTAAATGAATTCGGTTCGTATTTCTCCAAGTCAGGCCTATCATAGTCAGCGATTTCAGGAAGGTCCTCAGCCTTCTTCTTGACTGACGTAACTTTAGCTTTTTTAACTTCTTCTTCAACCTTCTCCTCCTTCACTGCTACTTTCTGTAATTACATATATTTCATAACGAATTGCATCAGATTTATTTTAATCTGGAATTGTAATAAGGATTTTTTTGTAAAGACCAAATAGTTACTAAACGTAGAAAATCTAATAGGTACTTAAAATATTTTGAAGAAGTAAAATTTCCATAGAGTATTATTAATAAAATCTCCAACTTACCTTAACGAATAGTTACACATAAAGTGACTTATATTTATAGATACATAACATTGATTGTCGTTGTGATGTTACAAAAGCAAGGCGAAAGCGGAATGGTTAAATAGAGAGAAGACCAGACAGTTAAATCAACAGAAAGTGCAAAAATTGCTTATTTATTAATTGTGCTCAAGTTAAATTAAATGTGCTCGTTGTGATAGGTATATTACAAATCGTGTACATATTAAACTATATTTCTGTACATGCCCAATACTCTATTACTCATATATCTACTAACATTTTTAGAGTGCAACTATCGCTATCAAAGGCTAAAAATATACAATTGCGTTATTCATAGCCAATAATAGAATAATACTGTGCAGACAAATAAGATAATTAAAAATCGGTGCCAATGCTAAAATAGTGCAGACAGGTGCTCTGGCAACAAAAAACCTGTGAGGAACAGAATTATGTGCAGAACGTTCAATTTTGGTGCATGTAACCGATGTGTCGAAATTTATACCTCGTCAAACTTGCTGCTAAAAGCGGGCTGTGGTATTTCTAGCGTGCTTGCTTTCATTTTATCGTCCATCATTTCAGCCTATACACAAAATCAAATTATGGCGACCATACGAAATTGTACTTTTAGAAAATGATCGCTAGTGCTGACCGCTTAACATTTTCTAAAAGCACAAATGAATTGTGTGTTATGAAATGTGTTGATGGTAGTCTTGAACATAAGATGAGTGGAATGTTAAATATTGTGTTGTGTAGTGTACCTGAGGAGAGCGTGCTCTTCTCCAAGGCGGAACTATTTCAGTTTCAAGTAGCGTTGGTTTGTATTTATCTTCTAGCTCTGGTGTTTGTTCAGCCTGGTTGAAATTTTTATTGTCATTATTTGTGCTATTTTAACATTATATATATTTATCTTCAACAAAATAGTCAGTTTTGTCTACCTGAGGTATTTCGGGAATCACGTCCCAGGAGAAAGGCACTTCGTTTGGTTTTGATTGTGTTTCTTGAGGTTGTGTTGGTACCTAGTCAAAGTTTTTATGTTTAAACAAATTTTTGTTGTAAAATGATGTAGGTTTATTTAGAGATGAGTGGTGCAGTGCTTTTCACTCGTATGTGAGCTAGTGTGCTTTTTCGTTTGTGAATTACTTTGAAATGTATGAAGCTGTGTGATGATGTCAAACTGTTAGCTTGGGATCTTTTACCAATTATTAAGGCGCTACTTGCCGTCCACTAGCACCGCCAATTCATTTATTTTTATTAAACGTACCTACACCTGATCAATATTTAAAAAAGGAAACAACCATGCCCTCTTAAATTGTCTCAATATTTTTTGAATAACTCTTCAACAGTTTTCATCCTTTCTCTAAGTTTTAAAATGGTGTTAAACCAAAAGTGGCCACTTTTGTTTTAAAACCATTATATAAAAAATATTAAAGAGTTCTAAAAAAAAAATAAGAGGGCATGGGTGTTTCCTTTTTTCAATTATTAATCTGGTTTACGTATAATAAAAATAAATGAATTGGCGGCACTAATGGACAGCAAGTAATCTATGAACAGTTGCTGTATCATGAGCTTATGACAGTAAGCCCTTGTTTGGTTGGTAATGGTAACGTTGAAGCTTTATATATTTTTTTAAATTTAGGACTGAGAATGTACCTCTTTACTGGGATTTCTCCATGGATATGCTGTTTCTTGTTTGGGTTTTTCTGTAGGTGTTTCTAACCAATCTGAGTCCTAATAAGTGTATTGTATGTGAGTTTTGGGCTATTATGATTGTATAATGTGAAAACTGAAATTTGATTAAACGTGGAATAATACAAACCTCTATTTCAATGCTAGGCTTTCTTAACCACGGCAGGAAAGGTGATTGTTTAGGTGTTGTCAATTTATCTTGTGGTTCCTCAGGAGCCTAATGAAATAATTTAATTTCAGTAACTAATCTTATTTGAGTATTTCTTTAAACTTCATTAATAAATATGATTAATACCTTTGGAGTTTCAGTAACCTCTTTGACAGGTTCAGGTCTTTTAGTTTCAACTTCCTCCTCAGGTTCCTAAAGGATATTTTAAATATTTTTAGGTTTACTATTCAATAATTTAAATTTTTTATACTTTTCATAGTTACAATTCCTACCTCCATACTATTGTATGATTTCCTTCTCCATCCAACGAATGGAGATTGTTTAGGAGTTTCTGGTTCCTATCAAAACAATTTTAGATTAATTATTGAAACTTTAAGAATATTACTTGGATATAACTAATTTATATGAAAATGATACCTTTGGTTTTTCTAGTTCTTTAAGTGGTTCCTGTACTTCAACCTTTTTATCGGGCACCTAGGAAATTTTATAAAAGATTTAAATTTTACTTTGGATTGATGAAAAATAATTGTGATTTGAAGCAAAATTAAAATAAGTTTACCTCTTCTGTTTTACTGGGTCGACGCCAAGGATATGCGATATCCGGTGGTTGCTCAACTACTAACTTTGGTTTATCTTCTTCAACGTCATTAACTTTTATTTCCTAATTAAATAAAAAACGTGTATCAGTTTCTATATTTAGTGAAACGATTTTATTTTTAACTTTGTGGTCTTATTATATACGGTAATCTTCGGAAATAATTGAAGTATATACCTGTGCAGTAGTGCTAGGTTTACGCCAAGGATAAGCAGATTCCTTAGGTTCATCTACTGTAGGATTCTGTGATTCAACTTTTTCCGTTGCGTGGGGTTTTTTATCATCCTGTTCAAAAACCTTATTTTAAATATCGCTTTAAAATCAAATAGTTAAAATTAACTTACACAAAAGGTTAAAAATTACCTCTTTTGTTTTTTTAACTCTACGCTTGACTTCAGTAGTTTCTTTTACTTCACTTTCATCAATTTGTTCCGTTTCCTGTGCATCATAGTAAATTATGTTTGAAGAATTGCTATTATTCGTATACGAGGGGCACACCGAAATGATCGGGAATAGAATGTTTCTGATAAACTTACAGTTTAAATTTATATTGATTCTAAAAAAATGGCCTTTTAAAAATAAGTTTTAGTAGAAAGAATTAGAACTAAAATTATTTGAAAATAGAAC
The DNA here is from genome assembly GCA_949710035.1 of Crambus lathoniellus. Lineage (NCBI taxonomy): Eukaryota > Metazoa > Arthropoda > Insecta > Lepidoptera > Crambidae > Crambus > Crambus lathoniellus. The sequence continues at coordinate 10,813,979 of OX453323.1, read as the reverse complement.
ACCAGCAGTTTGTAGTTGACAAGTCAGTCAAGAAAATGGAGCTTACTCGCGAACATTTCCGTTTCACATTAGCGTTTTTGAAGCAGGAAAACTTCGAGTTGATGGACCATCCTCCATACAGCCCAGATTTGAGCCCTAACGATTACTTCACATTCCCAAGAACCAAATATTTGTTACGTGGTCAATGGTTCCGGGTCCAGGACCCAGAAGAAGCAGTCGAAGCAAACAAATCGAACATTGCGTTTATGTCAACTTCAGACAGGAATTACTGCTTTAAGAATTGGTTTGACCGAATGCAAAAGTGCATTGGCTGTAATAAATAAATAAATAAATAACTTCTTACAATCACACCAATTATCTAAGCCCATGGTAATTTCATTAAAAACCTTTTTAATGGAAAACTTGATAACGGATAAATATATACTTAAATACTTTTTGTTTGTAAATACATACTTAATATACATAGTAAACACCCAGACCAAGATAAATAGACATGTTCAAGCACACAAATATTTGTCTTGTTCGGGAATCGAACCCGAGACCTCTGGCGCAGAAGGTGGGTAGCCTACCCCTGCGCCAAATCGGTCGTCACTGTAACGAAGAATACGAAAAACAATAAAAACAAATTTAGATATCTCCATAGCAAATATTTTTCTATTATCGATCATTTCGGTGTGCCCTAGGTATAGTATAAAGAACAAGTACAATAATATTCTTAACTTTCCAAAAAAGTTAAGAACTGCGATATTAAAAAACGTCCCTACCTTAGTTTTACTAGGACGTCGCCATGGATACTTCGTATCTGCAGGTTTCTCTAAACTAGGTTTACGGTCAGGCTCCAACTTTTCAGTGGTTTCCTAAACAATTTTATGGTTTATTACTTTTTGGTTTAAATATTAGGTTAAAGACGATAGTTTCAGTATTTAATAGTACGCAGTGGGTGTGTGTAGTGTGGTGAATGGGTGTATATACCTGTATGTCTGTTTTCGTAGGTCGCCAAGGATAGGCTTTTTCTGAAGGCTTATCTACCGTATCTGTCGCTACCACTCCATCTACTGTCTCTACAGTGTCACCCTATTTACAAAAATAAACTGTTATTTATGGTGTATCCTACACAATATCTTAAGGTGCATGTTTTATTGGCACCTATTATTTATTTAAAAATAAGTTTAATATTAATCACAAGGTTGTTATTTACTAAACACAATGTTTATAAAACTTTGTACAGTTTGATTATTTACTAAGAAGTAATCATAAAAGAGAGAATATTATTTACAAAAGAATATAATTTCTCCTGATTGTAGAAGGAAAGAAAAGATAAAACATAAAGTATTATCAAGACGAGTCTTGATAGAAATATAATATGTGACAAATTTTGATCATGCAGACGAATACCAATATTTCTTACCTTTAGTTTGATTTGGTCTATTTCACTCTTTTCTGGTTCTTTTATGGTCGGCTAAAATCACAAGTTAATGGGAATATAAATAAGCATCTTATAGACTTTACGTTTAATTCAAACTAAGAAAATTTATGTTATAATAACGCTTAACGTAAAACCAAGTGACCATTTAACTACCACACAGGAAAACAAAAAAAGACGTTTTATAAACTAGTTTTAACTAGAAACTTTATTAAAACTAACGCTACTCAAACAAATTAAGCATTTTGGGGAGATTGCTTAAATGTACAAAGCATCACAGGATCACTACTGCTTACGCAAGGGTGTGGCAAAGAATTTTATCGATGTGGTTTCTTTTGTTTTACCTTCATTTTCCTAAGTAACTATACCAAAAGATATTTTATTAAATTTTAATTTTATTTTCATCATTTTTATACTTTGACTTACCTTTTGCAAAGCCGTTTTCTTGACTGTGCCAACTTCTTGCTTTTCAGCAACAGAAATGGATGACTTTCTGCTTTCCGCAGTTTCCTTTGTGAACTGTAAAATAATAAGATTATTATACCATTCAAAGTATGACCAGATTCACGAAGACAAAGAAACTTATAATTTACCTTAATAGACTTATCTTCTGCGATAGAAGTCTTGCGACTTTCCGTCTTGACTTCTTCTTTCATCTATGAAAAATAAATGACGCATTAAGTATTATCTATTTTCTCTTTATTTACATGAATTAATTTCTGTTTTTTTAATTTATTGTTTAAATATTACAATTGACTTGAAAATACATACACCGCTACAAAAGCCACTACGGCTTTAACTGTGGTGGACTGTGGTGTTATAATTACTTATCTTTGTCAAACTATAAGAGAGTATTATTAACACTTTTAAATATTATCTTTTGATTTCTTTCTAGAGGTTTTAAATTAATATTGTAAAATGGATGTTGATAGGTCCTATCTAAAGGTGTGTCCAAACACACGCGTGGCAGCCGCGCGCGGTGAGTGATTTGCACATCAGTTGCTGCGTCACACTTCCCTATTTGATTAGACGTATGTCGCGAGCGCGCAATGAATGTGCAATCTGCTTGCTAGTGTTTAGATTAGACACACCTTTTCTACTTAATATTTATGTTACAAATGCTAAAGTTTGGATGATTTGTTTAGAATTTTAGATGTTGTATGTTTGTTACTCATTCACGGCGAAACGATTATACACTACTCAAAACAAAATAGGACCCATTAGGCTTTGTTCATACAAACGAGCTCACTTTAGCGTCTCATAGATGAGTAACTTTTTGCATCTCTGCAATGATTTTTACGCCAATGGAAAGACAAAAAATTATCAATTCTCGTTTTTAAAATTTTGCCAAAAACCGTCCAATATTCTCAAAAAGGAAAAAACAATAAGTCAAACTTCATGTGCCATATTATAATAGAGCGATATTATGGAGCGTGGAGCTCGGTTTATTGTTTTTCCTTCATTCCTTTTTGTATGAACAAAGCCCAGGTGGCCTATTTTGTTTAGAAAAGCATATAGGCAAAAGACTAAAGATGTGAGCGGAAAGCTGGTAAATAAATAATTTAAACAAAAGACTACAAGTAAACCATGACTAATAAAGCTCTAATAAATGTTTTGATGTAGACTTCCTTACCTACCTATATAAGCATTACGTAAGCATAAATACTCTCAGGAGCACTTGTTTGTATATAGTTTTCTTGTAGTTTACTACAATATTAATGTATAAGAATGTTAGAAGTAATGTTACTCGAATAAAAACATTTACTAAGTCTAAATAGTCTTCCAAGGAATAATATCTTATAGTGATCTTATAGCAGCGTTATGTAAGAGTACTTAATTGAGATCATGATAGGACCAAGATTAATATTATCATTTTCATCAGACAGATTTTAGAAAAAAAAGCTTTTGATTAGTACTAGCCTAGCTAGTTCTAATTAGTCTTAATATCAGTCAGATCATACAATATTTAGACTTACCTCACTCTGTATCGACGTCCTTCGACTTTCAGTCTGGAGGGAAAATAACAAAAAATATTATCACAAAAGAGTTACCAGTTATTATGTGATACCTACACAAAACCAAAATGGAATAAACACGGATATCGGATCATGGTTCTCATCCATTGGATTTGATTGGAACGGACAAGGTGTAGAAAAACATTGACAAGGAATAAGAAAATTCAATTCAAACATATAATATATACAATTGTCGCATCAGGGAAAGACAACACATTTGTATGGAATCACTCATTGGAATATTCGTGTAGAATGGAGACATGCTATCTAGGCAACCCAAATATACCTTTACTTCTAGGCGTTGTTGTTGAGCTACCATCGTCACCTGTTTCATTTATATTTCGCTATAATCAATGAATAATAAACTCTACAAATAACAAAAAAACTTTAAATTACGCATCCCAATAACTACGTTTATTTTTAAATTCCTAAGACGAAATCATTGCTGGATAATCTGGAAATGATACTAATGCCTAAAATAATATTATAGGTAATTTTTTACTGTAGATCATATATTCATTTTGGGGAACTCTGCATGTAACGCTACTAGAAATATACTCTTGGTATATTTTACTTTTCTGAACCTGGGCAAGTGTGTCAATCTGAGGTTTATTCTTGAAATAGGGTAGGTATAGTTACTTATTTGTCCGAAAAATAAATACCAACAAATTTAACCTTCTTATAACAATTTTATTATGGTAGAATACCATAATTTTATTGCTTACCTTTGTAGTTTCTTTTTCTTTCTTGTCCTTTACAGTAGGAGTAGGTGAAATCTTTTCATATTTCTCAAGAACTGGTCTCTCGTAATCATCAACAAAGTCCAGTTCGAGCTGAAAACGTTTTTTTCAAGGTTAATAGAATGAAATTGATGTGAAATATTTATTTTTCTCTGCTTTTTACTTTTGAAACGAAATCATATATTTTACAATCAAGTTATGGTAATATAAAACTAATACATATCTTACGCTACTGGAAATAAAGACATAAAACAAAGAACAAGCAACATGCGACTGGCGACCCCATACCAACCGTTGTAGAAAATCAACGCCGGATACTTTTATATACCCGTAATATTACCTATATATTTTGAATTTGCTTGAAACTATAGCAAATTAGTGTTGGCGAAATTAGTGGCAGAGTTCTGTTGAAATAAGGAGTGCAGCTGTGGGTTTCTCAGAAAAAGACATTGTGAAATCTGAGTGTGACAGAATAAGATAAGAATAGCAGAAAGAGGCGACACGAAGGAGTGTCAAAAATCAAAACATTGATTACCCCGTCATCTTTATAATTTTTAATCTCAGTATCATCATCAACATCAGGCTCATTAGTCCCAAGTTCAGCTTTTTTGGGCTTTTCTGTCGTCTTCTTTACAGTTTTCTTGAGTTGTGGCCTTTCAAATTTACCATCTTGTACTACCAGAGGAGCCTAAAGAATTATGACAACATTTAATGGTATTTCTAAAAGCCTCGTATTAAATGCTTACTTGAATGTTAGTAGATGTGCATTTCACCAGTGCAGTGGAGTGCACAATCAGTGTGTGTTTGTATAAAATGCAAGGTTAAACTAGTCTAGAAACCGTAAAAGTTAGTCACACGTGTGGTTCTATTTTAATCATCTCAGCTACTTCTAAAAAGCTAACTATTATAATGAGCTTATGTGATAAAATGCGAAAAAGTATTTTAAGCGCTTTGTCTACCTCATTATCTCCTTTTTTGACAACGGCTGGTTTTTTTACTTTAAGTTGTGCAGCCTCTGATCCTTCCTATTAGAAAATTATAGATTGTGCTATCATTTCATGAACTTAGAATAGGTATAAGTTTCTTTAGTTCTTTTTAAATAGTGTTCAATTAAGTAAAATAAAAACGATTTTTTATTTGCTGAGATAATTAAAAAGGGAAAGGAAAAATACCGTCGGCTTTTTCTTAGCTGGCGTCTTTTGGGTAAGCGATGCCTCCTCCGGAGCTGTTGTGCTAGTCTTAGTTTTGGGTTTGGTGAGACTAACAGCTTCCTCAGTGTCCTCACCCTGATTTAATATGATAACATTCAGTAAAGGAAAAGAAGAAGAAGTCAAAAGGGGAGATAAGAACGAAAAAACAGGTGTAATTTCTAAAACAATACCACAGAGTTTGTGTTGTAAAATAAGACTTTTGTAATGTAATAAAGTATGGAAATACTATGTTTATTTTTAAAGTGCTCGATTGTAAGTGCAGTAGTGCTCAGTGAACTTAATCGTAATATTGAGGTGTATGAGGACGGGTACTTGTCGGAAACATAGGAGTATAATGAAAGTGTCAAGTTCAGAACTAACAGCTCCAACACAAAACTACGATGCGAAGTCGCAGCGCAAAAATATGCAGAGCGCCATACTAATAGAAACCTTATTGCCTATCAAATACTTGACACGCGTCACAGATTTTTGCGATTCGATGCGATTTCGCATTTTGTATGGGAACCCTTAAGCCCATTTTGAGAAGGAGCTTATCATATTGATTTATCGTTGCCTTATTCATATGAATAGCGAAACTTTAAATTACCGTTTATAACCGTATTATGTATTGGCTATGGGCCAATACATAATGCGATTATAAACCGTACTACACCATGCTCCCGATAAGTACACATTTCTAAAAAAAACTAGTGCTGGTGATTAATTCTGAATTATTCAAAAAATGTTTCGCTACTTTCACTTCAATTATTATTTTCTGAAAGTACCTTAACAAGAATTAAAAGTCTCTTTAAGACAGGTGCAGTTGGTAATGTCGGTGCATTACCGGGGAATGGCACCATTTCTGTCTGTGAATAATTTGAGGCGTTTTCTTTAAACAAAGCGTATACATTTTAAAAGATCTCCCTTTTGGCTTTTATTTCGTTTTGTAACGTAATACTTATACTATAACATAAATTACATATCGCGATCGTACCTTTGTTGGTTCTTTGTCTTTTTGCCCTGGTCTTTTAATAGTTTTATCTTCAATAATTTCTGGTTTTTTAACACTTAGTTTAGCCGCAGCTTCACCTTCCTAAGGGGTTTTATTAATTAGATTTAGCTTTATATTTATTAAAAGCAATCCTTATGAATAAGCGGTATACGTGTGTGTACGAACCGTAGGTTTAATTTCAGCAGGTGTTTTGTGTGTGAGAGATACGTCTTCAGGTTCTTGGCCTGGCTTACCAGGTGCTTTAGGTTTCGATAGATTAAATTCTTCATCGACGTCCATAGGCTAAAGAAATTCACGTAATTAGTCAAAATGATATGAAAGTGAATCTAGATACAAAATTTTATTCATGAGATACCTCTGCTTGTGGTTTCTCTTTTTCTTTAACAGATCGACGTTTCGCAGTTGCCGTGGCAGGCTCATCCTCTGGTTTATTGTCCTAACAAATTGTATTTAAAATGTATTAACATTTCGTAAGTTGGTCTAAGGGATATTATAAGCAGTGTGAGTGAAAGCAAGTGTTTAATGTACCTTCTTCCTTTTCTCAGTGGGTGTAGGCGAAATTTTCTCGTATTTCTCGAGGACTGGCCTTTCGTAATCGTCGACAAACTCTTCCTCTGCAACCTTTTGATACGATTGAATATCAGTATATTGCAACTTTTTTAATGTGTTTTTTAAATTAAGCGTACCTACTACCAAATTGATTTCTTAAGTAAAATTTAACATTTTAAAAAAAGCTCTTTTGAATACATAAAAGTAATTATTGTAGCCCGACTTCGACAGAAAAATCACCAATTCACTGCATCACTGGAAAAAGAACGAAGCGAAGCATTTTACAGCATTTGCCATGCGAAAGAAGCATTTACTTACGTCTTGTTCGCTAAAAGAAAAACAAAATTTGCCGCGACAGAGGATTACCGCAAAAGTGTGTGTTCTGAAGCTCGAATCTTTGGAAGATCTGTGTGATGTTAGTGTAAGTGGTAAGTAGAAAGTTGAAAAGTACTCGTGTGTTATAGTCACTCTAAAAAAGTATGTGTAGTGTACAACAGATTTTCAAAACAGGTTTTAAAACTACCTCCTTTTCTTTAAGTGAAGGACGCTTTTTAGCTTGAGGTTCATCTGGCTTTTTGGCTTTTGCTTTAGGTTTCTCTTCTGGTTTTTTCTCTTCCTCCTAATTAAAATTGATTTTGTAAATCATTTATTATAATACTTACTATCTAAAGTTTATGTAAAATTTATGAAAATAAAATATTTATTTATTATGTATACCTTGTCCTTTGTAACAGGACGCTTACGAAGAGTAGGCATTTCTGGCTCTTCTTCTTTCTCTTTCGGTTTAATTTTACCTTTCATCATTTCAACGTCATCCTACATAAAAAATATAGATTAGGCAGATAGATAAAGCAGTCAGTAACCTTGTAAATAAAAAATAATTTAGCTTTATTATGTTTTTTGAATTAACAAATGAAATAGGTATTTAAAAAATCAACTCATTTTCCAACTATCGTCCCATAGGAGCTAGTTGCGAGATGGATGGATTATTCCTTACACTCATTTCATTTTCAATAACAAAATAAATAAAATTATAGGCTTTATTTACTTAAAGGCTTTATTTACCTGAGTATCACTAGGACGACGTTTGTCTTTAGGAGTAGGAGATACCTTTTCGTATTTTTCAAGTTCAGGTTTTTCGTAATCATCGACGAATTGGGATTCAGGCTACAAATTGTATAAATAGATTAATTTTCATAATTTAATTAAACGTCTCTTTTAATTTGAAACTATGTTTATGCTGTAAAATAGTATACCTCAAGGACACCATTTTGTTTTTTAGCTCTATCCGTAGGAGTTGGTGTGACTTTGTCATATTTTTCTAGATCAGGCCTTTCATAATCGTCCACAAACTCAGATTGTTGCTCAGGCTGAATAAAAACAAAGTTTCTGTTTTAGAGGTTTCCAGAACATTTCTAATTTTCTAATGTACTTACCTACCTACTTATTATTTATTTTTTCAAATATTTTATTTTTTTATAAATGTATAATGAAGTGTTACCTTTTTGACAGGCTTTTTAGTTTTGGCGACCTGAGGTTCTTCTGCTGGCTGTTCGGTAGGTTTCGTAGGTGTTTTAGATAGTTTGACTTGAGATATTTCATCAACAGGTTCTTCTTGTTTAGGAAGACCTTTTTTGATACTGGGTCTCTTAGTCTCAGTTTTTTCTTCTTGTTTAACCTAAGTCATTTAATAGAATGTTACTATATCTCTGTCTTTTTATTATATAGGTGATTGATTTTTTGGGGAAGAATATATTTACCTTATCTTTTTCAATTTTAGGTTTTTTCTCTGGAACTGGCGAAGCGACAGAAGTTTCTTCTTCACTTTCTTGTTCACTTTTGACACTTTCTGACACAGATGCTCGCTTTGCCTATCAATAGCAATGGCCGTTTGATAAATATTTATTTTTGCATTACCATATTATTATGAGTATTGTATAAGTTAAATATTTTAACGGTAAGGTGATAGATAATATTCTGGTATTATTATTGAGTAATTGTATAGTGTAGTGTTGTGTGATTACCTTTGGTGTGATTTCCTCTTTAGGTTTTTTATCGAGTGGCGTAGGTGTAAGTTTTTCATATTTCTCCAAAACTGGTCGCTCGTAATCGTCGACAAACTCGAGTTCCTCCTATTTTTTAAATACAGTTTAGCACATGTTAACACAAACACTCACAACAGAAAACTATAACTAAGATTAACACAGAAATGTCAACATCACTTAAGTACAGACCAAAGTTTTAAAACTGGTCTAAGTCACACCTAACAACATTAAACATAAAGATAGTAAAGTTCTCAGTACTTTTCTATGAACGCTATCTAATTAATAAATTACAATTTCTAGAGTTTGTTTTCAAGCATTTTTACATTGCGTAGTAAGTGGCTAATGAAATTGTGACTTACCTCGTCCTTCTTTGCAACAACCTTTTTCTTGACGACCTTCTTTATGGTTTTTTCAGTCTTTTTATCGGCCTCCTTTTTCTCTTCGACGGGCTCTTCTTTCGGTTTGACTGGCTTAAGTTTTGGAATGCCTTCAATTTTGGATTCAGGTTCAGGTTCAGTTTTCTTCTTCTCAATCTTTTCAAGAAGAGCTTTCTTTTCTTCTTCTGTTTTAGCAGCTTTCTTTTCCATAACCTTTGTAGCCTCTTCCACTTCTTCCTTCTTCGAAACAGTTTCTTCTTTCTTTGTAACCTTTTTAGCTTCTACCTTTGTTTGAGATTTCTTAGCTTCGATTTCTACTTCATCCTTTTGTTCATCGACTTGCATTTCTTCTTTCTTTTCAACCTTCTTTTCGGCAGTTTTCTTATGCATTTCCTAATTTAACCAAACAAGAATAGCATTGTTTACTTTGTACTACATGTTTTTGAAACTATGTTATAAGCTATGCTAAGCTTCAACATTATAGGATAACAGTGTAAAAGGCAAATGAAATATAACATGGTTCGTAATAAGCGGTACGAAATAATCTTTATGACCTCTCTTCCACGCTCTTCCTCCGGGTGGTCAAACTATTTTGTAAAACTAGTTTGTCCAGCTGGAATAATATACCGCCTGATCAAACTGCTAAACATAAACTTATAAGCCTATAAAATAATAAACTATTTTACAATCATACGAATTTAATTATGGAATGCATATGTTTACACAACGAAATACTCGTTAGGGTTCGATACTATTCTATTATGATTGTAATAAATTATGATTGCCTGTGATTGTAAATTCGATTATTATTTAATAGGATAATAAGTTTACGCTTAGCAGTTTGACCACGCTGAATATTATTCCGGCTGGACAAAATAGTTTGACCACCCAGAGGGGCTTCCGCGTACTCTATTAAAGCTATAGAAACATAAATAATATTTATTGATATAAGCAAGATTTTTAAATCTTAATTATATTTTACTTACTTTTTTCGCCTCCACGTGGTTTTCGGTTATTGAAACTGATTTTTCCTCTACTACCGACATTTCTTCTTCAGATTCTTCAATAACCGTGGTTTCTTCTTCCTCTTCCTCTTTTTTCTTTTTCTATAATGCATACAAAAAAGATAACGTGCATGAAAAATGATTATAAAGATTTATATTCAGTGGACTGTTTGTTTGTACGAGTATGTATCATTACCTTTTCTTCTACGAGAGTCAAGTCAGCACTGGACTCATCTTCACCAAACTCGTTTTTAATAACCACTCTATAGTTGGCGACGTACTTTGATGACACTTTTCTGATTATTAGTCTAGCATTGGTACCGTCAAACGACGTGTTTACTTCAGAGGAATCTCTGATAACAGTACTATTCTTGTACCATGTGCATCTGCATGATTGATCCGATGTCTTGAGAACGGCGATAAATTCGGCTTCTTGGTTTTCTTTTTTAGCCTGGTAAAACATATTAGTTAGAAATATCCACAGATTTTTTGAACGATTTTGAATTTAATAACACTTACCAAACTTCTAAAGTGTTTAACAATTTGTGGTTTGTCGCCCTTCTCTTCAGGTATATCCGTGATTTCAACTTGTTGTGATGTCGCTTCACCCTTCTCGTTCTTCGCAACAAGTTTGTATGAGCCTTTGTCTATTTGGGAAACGTTTGAAATTTCCAATTTGACTGTGAATTCACCCTGTAATTTAAATAATATTAATAAGTTTAAATAACCCAAGAGTCAAATTAATTTTCGGTAAAAACATTTAAAATATAAATCGAAGTCCTTACTTCTCTTAGAGGCTCTATCAACACAGTATGCCTAGAGCCCTCTCTGACGGCGCTAGTTTCCTTGTACCAAGTGCACGAAGGTGCGAATTTACTTAATACTTTACATTCAACAATAACAGTCTTCTTTTTAACTATCTTAATGATCTTTGGTTTCTCTTTGATAACTGGAATGACTGTAAAAAATAGATAAAAGTTAGTGTCACAGTACTCAAAGTAAAATTATACTAGTATAATATACAAATATTTGGAATGAGGGTTGCTTACTTTCTATATTGAGCGTGAGATTCGCATTGAGCTCTCCAAGTTCATTTTTAATATTGCATTTATATAATCCGGAGTCTTCAATACCAGGATCAATTAGTTCCAATATGATTGTGTAAATGTCTTCTTTGACTTCGACCCTGGTCTTAATTTTTGACGAGTCCCTGATCTCTTTGCCTTCGTGGTACCATACTATCGTCGGTTTCGGGCTAGCCTTAACTTTGCAACCCATTATAACTAATTTACCATTATCTTTGGACTGAATTGTGGGTTTCTCAACAAATGTTGGTCCTTCGCCTTCTGGCTCTGGTTCAGCCTCGATGTTGAGATTCAAATTAGCATTGCTTTCACCGTATTCGTTTTTGACGTGACAGCGGTAAGCGCCACCATCCGCTGCCGTCGGAGTAGACAAAAGCAAAACCAATTCGTAAACATCTTCACTAATTACACTTGATTTGAGTTCAATTTTACTGCTAGCCTTAACAACTGTTGTGCCTCGGTACCACGTGACTTCAGCCGCCGGCTTGGCTTTACATACACAACGCATTGTGATAAGTGAGCCATCTTCATTGGGAATGATTCGGGGTTTCTCCACAAACGATGGTGCGAAACCGTTCTCGTCATCCCCACCTAACAAAAATAAAAACATTGAATACTCATTGTTACAATCAAATAAAAAGCTTCATGCAGCTCATAAGCATTAAGCCTTACGTGCTATTGCTACTGTATGCGTACTTAGTTGATTTAGATTCTAGGTTACCTTGGAAATTGAGAGCAATATTTGCATTGCTCTCGCCAAACAAGTTGAAAGCGTTACATCTATAATTGCCACCATCTTCTCTGGTTGGACTTAAAATTTCTAAAGTTAAATTAAATGTATCTTTGGCTATAGCTTTTCTGGACATTTTCATTTTAGCTCCATCTTTAATTTCTTTATCTCCGTGGAACCAGGTAATATCTGGCAACGGGTATGCTTCTAGGACGCATTCCATTATTAATACATCCCCTTCTTGTCTAATTGTTGGCTTTTTGGGAAACCTCGGTGCCTTACCGTCGGGAATTCTGTTCAAAATACAAAATTTTAATAAAAGTCTTTTCCTACGCTGTAATTAATATACATTCAATATTTTCATCCTTACTTTGGTTTATCTCCACTTTCGAAGTTAAGATTTATTTTTGCTACGCCTTCACCTTGTTTGTTTTTCGCCACTGCCCTGTATTCTCCTTTGTCTGAATTATCTACGCCTATAATTTCGAGTCGCGCCATGTGATATAAAGTTTGGTCCTCTTCTAATGTTATTTTATATCTACTACTTTCTTTTATTAATTTTTTGCCATGATACCTGCATATCAGTTATTTTGTGATAAGTAAAGTGCACTTTTAGTATCTATGTAGAAAATTTCTCAGAGTAGTTTCTTACCATGTGATGGTTGGTTTCGGTTTGCCAACACATCTACATTCGAATGTGATTTTAGTACCATCTTCCGATTGCCTGATGACCGGTCTCTCCGTAAATGTCGGTTTGATTGAGTCTTCAGGTACGGGCGCTTCGTCGCCTATATTACGAATCCACTAGTTAGTAGCTATCTTTAAATTTGTATCATTACGCAGAATATTTGCAGCAGACTCCATATCTTCATTATAAAATTTAAGATGTTTTCTTTAAGATTTGTGTAGGATTAATTAAGTCCAATATTAACTTTGATAAAATTGATAAAGTTAATCTAGGAGTATTATAAGAATAAATAGATATAAATAATTATGTCAATATATAAAAAAATATTAATGTATTTTTCATCCAATAAAAGTATGTGCTCATTGTACTCTACTTCCAATTATAAAAACAGTACGCATTACAGTCGCCTCAGATAAGTATCTATTAGAATTAGGTGCATTTGCTAAAGCACATATTGCAAAGTTATTACTAACTACAGCCTAGACAGTACTAAATGCGAGGGAAGTTAATGTTAATAAAAGCAAATTAGCAGTAAAACTATGAAACATAAAGTGTTGGTATCTTTGAAATCTACATAAAATAAATATGTGTGTTTGTAGTGTAGGGTTGAGTAGGTATTACTTCAGAGACAAAGTGTTTTAATAAAAATCGTTATTGTTAATGTTACTTGTAAGATTGAAACGAAAATATCGAAGGTAATTGTAAAATATTAAGAAAACATCTTAAATTAAGTCATAATATAAAACAGGATTAACAAAACAGACAAAAATATAGTGTATTATGTTGAGTATCTGATATAATTAGTCGATGATTACATAAGCTTTGCTGCAAAACTTCACTTTTACAGGAAAGAAAAATTAACAACATTTCTAAAAAGAAGGATTAGAATCACACAAAACAATGACGCAAATGTTAAAAATATTGGAAGCTATATTTTCAACTATAGTTACAACTAACTTTAGCGTTAACGTTAGTGGTAACAACTTTGATCAATCAAATATAATTTGCTATTGAAAAGATTATAAAACATTTCTCATAATGTCAAAAACCCTAACTGATTAAATATTGAGCTTCTGAATCAATGTCAATTGTAAGATGGTTTGTCTAAACAACTAGGTATTGTCTACAACATTAAACACATCCCTTACTGCATGATGTCATATTATTTCATCACATAAATTTGAATCACAATTGAAACCAGATTTAAAAATTGAAACTAGATCATTTATAGCACTAGCTATACAAATGACATTAAGACATTAAGTGTTTTTGTTAACTATGTCATTATATTTCATCACATTACATGCAGTAAGGTGTGCTGTCTCAGTAGGCTGTGTTGTGAATTTGTACTCACTGTCGAAGTTTAAGCTGATTGTGGCGTTACTTTCGCCGAGTTCGTTCTTAGCCGTCACCCTGTACTTGCCAGCATCCTCCACGGTAACGTTTGCGATCTCGAGCGAGGCATAATATGATTTTCCATCTTTGTTAACGGTTAGCTATAGAAAAATAAATGAGTGTGTTTCAGTGACATTGTTTATTTATAACAATATAATTATTACATCCTTGAATAGGTGAGATTAAATGTTCGTGTCCTCTAACAGCGAAGGCTGATAGAAATGAATTTAAGAAAAATACATATTGTGGCGATCCGAAATAAATAGGATTATGGGTAGAAGAATGATGATGTACTTGTACTTAGCTGCTTGTACCCGAGTAACTTGAGACTATAAGCTTTGAACGGATATAAATAAGTATTAAATTAAATCAGTGTGTAAATTTTCAGCGATATTTATAAACGCTAACAACTAAAGCGTTATAAAATAAAAATACTGTTTAAATTTTAATCAATTGTTAAATTCTCAGAAAGATTTCCTAATGATTAGGTAGGATGTGCTACTCTAAACTTAAACTAAAACTTGTTGACGTCATTAAAGTTTTTATGAGGTAGGTATATGTAAATAAATATACTAAGTTGGATAAAGATATTGAATCAATAATTACTCGTAGATAAAGAACAACGCCGCAGCGATGAATGAGAGACAATATTAATATTCGAATTCAAATCTAGGACAAAAGGTCGTTGTGCCATGCTTAGAGCACCTGGCGTTGCTCCTAGCCAAGTAAATCTGGGTCAAGGCCATCTCTGAACACTTTTAAAACAAGTCCATTAGCAATAATACTCTTAATTTCATTTTAAAACGGGATTCGATACTCGTGATTACTTATTTTAATACAATTCTAGATATTAATACGATTCTAGATATCTACGTTAAACTTATAAATTCTTTAAGGATCAGTGCAGGATTGCTTCAAATTGTATATGTTAACCGAAAGCGATTTAATGCAAGTCGCAGGGCGATACTAGATATGGGAATGGGAGGTAGAGAAAAGTCAATAGGGAAGGGGAGGCGAAAGGCAATACGGTGACAATCCCCGTCCCTGTTGATATGTGTGCTTTGACCATAAAGCTTAATATGTCTCAGTTTACCTTATGTCTCGCTCCAGGATTGACTTCCACCGTGTTGTGGAACCAGGAGACGCTGGGTACGGGCTCAGCCTCGATGCGGCACTCGAATATAAGCCGCTTGCCATCATCTTCTTGCCTGATGGCCGGCTTGCGCGCGAACGTAGGCGCTTTACCGTCCACTTGTCTGGAAAATAATCGATATAATTTATAGGTGACGTAGCTACTATAGGAAAACTAAAAAAGAGTCGATGGAACCTGCCAATAATGTATAAAACTTTATAAATTTTTAATGATAAAATATCTCGAGAAAATAGAGGTCTATCAAAAACAAAAATATATAGAATTTTCATGAAATGATACTCACTTCTGTTTTTCCTCGTCCGCGGCTGAAAACAAAAATATTTTATTTATTAAAAAATCATCATACTAGTAAGCTGAAACAGCACCATCTAATCTTTTATATATAGCGTTGACAAGGGTTTGTATGAAATGTATATGAATCTTAGAAAATACCTCAATCATGGATTGAGATCATATTTAAAATCAACATTCTTGTAGTAGTTAGATGATTAAGTACACGAGTATGAAGAAACTTAAGAATTTGTTAGATGTACCGAGAACGGAATCCAAACAGTTGATTTCTTGTGTTTATAGTCCGAATCGTGCAAGCCAAACGTAAGCACTAAAATTATCGTTACTAATAATTCTGCGAATAGAATGAGCGTTTGTGTTCAATTATCCATATTCCTTATCGTAAAAGTAAATTCTGTTAAAACTATCAGAATCGTACCTAATGTAAGTTTTGGACACTTCTTCAAAAAACTCTTAGAAACCATAAGCATTAGGAGATTTAAATTTATTACGAACTACTAATTCATAATTACGATTGTCTGTAGGTATATATGTCACAGATACTTCAGTGATGAGTAATAAATCTTTTAACGGTGTAATATCGTCATAATGTTTACAAAGTCTGAATTTCTCTGTCGTCAGCTGACATTAGCTTCGCTTCTGACATTCAAGCTGCCATACGTAGCACTTGGCTCCTAGCTGAATGCGTGGGTTACTGGTCAACATGATTTTTGTCAGACATTTATTTCTGCCTGTGACTAATACAGTTATTTGTGAAGGTATTTTTATTGGCACAGTATTGGATTACGAGCGAATATTATGACAAATGTTCAGGATCACCGGTAGAAACTGTTTCAGTACTGTTTGTATCAAACTTCAGCGCGGTTTCATTAACAACCACATCGGCTTTATGATTTGTATTGGCTATAATTACGACTGCCAACAAACATAAAATGTTATGAATTATGTGTGAATATTAACGATGCATTAAATTACTGACACAGTTTTAGGGATTCCGCCAACTATTTCTAATATTGATAAGATTTTGACATTATAGATTGCAAAAGTAAAAACAGTTCGTTGAAACAACACGAATTGATTAAAAAGAAGTTCAAGAAGTAAAATAATTTCAAATTCTCCATATCGATTGATGATACCTAATTATTATAGAGGATTTGAAAGAAATCAGTCACTTGAACTCATGACTGGTAACAGTGACGGATTTATATTTTTTATGAGTGTATGCCACTTTATTTCCGCCGCCCCATGTACCTTTCTAAAATAATAATTTTCTCTCTCGCTGCAGCCCCTAGGACGCTGCCGCCCTTAGGCTGCGGCCTATACGGCCTATTGACAAATCCAGGACTGACTGGTAATCTGCCCGGAGAAACTGAAATCTCGAGAAGGAAGTGTCTAGACTTCTAGAAAATAAATCTAGGCTAATAGAGACTACAAAACTAACATCCTTGAGATCCTTTACTCTGATAAAAAGCACTGTCGTAGCGACAGTCTCAAGTCTGTTATTTTCAAAGCCCTTATTGAATACCATAAAGAAATAATAAACTCACGGCTAAAGTTAAGGTTGATGGAGGCGGCCACCTCGCCCATCTTGTTCTTGGCCTTAACTTTGTAGAGCCCCGCATCGGTCTCGATCACGTCGTCCAGTTCGAGTACCACCAGGAATTTGTTGTTGGCGATACTCTGGATCCTGGGGACAAGGATAAATAGTGGTCAGTTGATGTTTAATAATCTTAGTGGTATTAGTGTGTTTTATTGGTGATAGATGGCGTTAGCTGGCAATTGAATCGCGCTTGCTACGGATAAGTTCAAGTACAGTGTAGTGAACAGTTGAACATCAAAATGCGACAAATAATTTTATTGATTGACGGACATTCATACAGAAATTTTAGGATACAAACCTTCGATCGCATATTGTTGATCGAAGATATAAACACAAATATTTCCTTTCCTTATGATTTAAAGTGTGTGTTGGTGTGGGCATTACTTATGTAGGTATAAGTATGTATAGAAAGTTATGTATGGGTTTAAGTTTGGTACGGTTTTTGTAGTTCAACTGCAGAACCTTTACTTTGCCTAATTATTTTAGTGCGCAGTGCGCAATCTCATATAGGTATGTTAGTTTTTTCTATTAATGTAAGCAATATGATCTGATACATTAAAACATAGTGCAAGACATATTGATTATTTTGTTTTACATTCAATGTTTAATGGACTGTCCACAACAGTCGTAATATGAATCTCAGATGTTTAGATATCGTTGGAACAAGATCAAGGCTTTGCGGTTAACAATTTATAATTCTCCTGACAAAATATTTTATGTGATTCAGTCTAGCTAGTTTATGTGGCTTTTAATCAGCATAAAAGTTCGTTGATGTTAAAATGGACTGAATCTTATTTCATCATAAAATCCATACTATACCTACTATCTATTTAAAATAAAATAAAATAAAAATATATATTTATATAATATATATACTAATACTATCAAAGTGTGTTTGTTTGTTTGTCCGTCTTTGACGTCAAAACGCAGCAACCGTTCACCGTGATTTTTGGTATGGGGATAGTTTGGATGATGGAGAGTGACATTGGCTACTTCTTATCCCGGAAAAATATCAATTTCCAATGAGCTCAGAAGTAAAAAAAAGTCCTAAATTTGCAGAAAGTTATATTAAATACACTCCAACTCTTACAACAACGACATTTCTGCAAAAAAATACTCCAGTCCCAAAAACTTTTTCAAAAAGCATATAAACACAATATTTAAACATTAACTTCAAAACAAGTCCTACGATTTATTGCTACAGATGTTAACGTCCATTTAGTTTTATGTTCATTTTGATGGGGTTTTTCTGAAAACTGTCTACCAACCATCATCAGACCGACGGCGACGTCTCGTGCCAAATATGTCGGCACTTGGCATCAAAGGAAGTAAAAGAACAAACAGACGAAACCAAGGTGACGAAGACCATTGACCTAAAATTGGACGAACTTTAATGAATTGTCGGTGTAGGGATGTGTCACCTAAGATTTGGTATGACTAAGGCAAATACCGAATGTATCTACTACATATTTTCACTGATTTTAGACAGTGGTTTAGTTTCTTGACACATTGTTAGCTGAATGTGAACCAAATTTGGTCAAATTAGAACCAGAAAAGTCTCACAAATGCTAGCTCTTGTTACTGACGCTCTCGTTTAATAACAGATAGTTTTACTCATTAATTTGTTACTGTCATTTTGTGTAGTAATAACAAGAGCTGTGTCAAAACGTAATACTACCTACAATTGCAACACTACAGAGACATACAATAAACATTACGTTAATATTAATACAATCGAAGTTCTTGTTATTGTTATGTTGTACTCATTTAAACTTAGTCCTAGTGTCCTCTTTAAGGAGTTCATCGCTGCGGTACCAGCTGATCTCCGGCTATGGGGCCACGAGCAGCTGGCACTCGAACAGGACCTTGTTGCCATCGTCCTTCTGTCGCAGTGGTATTGATATGTTGTACTTACTTAAACTTAGTCCCAGTGTCCTCTTTAAGGAGCTCATCGCTGGGGTACGAGCTGATCTTCGGCTTCGGGACCGCGAGCAGCTGGCACTACTCGAACACGAGTTTGTTACTATCGTCCTCGTGTCACAGCTGTATGGTTATGTTGTACTTACTAAAACTTAGTCCTAGTGCACTCTTTAAGTAGCTCATCGCTGTGGTACCAGCTAATCTCCAGCTTCGGAGCCGCGAGCTGCTGGCACTCGAACACGAGCTTGTTGCCATCGTCCTCCTGTCGCAGATGTATTGATATGTAGTAGGTACTCACTTAAATTTAGTCCTAGTGTCCTCTTTAAGGAGCTCATCGCTGCGGTACCAGCTGATCTCCGGCTTCGGGGCCGCGAGCAGCTGGCACTCGAACACGAGCTTGTTGCCATCGTCCTCCTGTCGCAGTTGTATTGATATGGTGTAACTCACTTAAATTTAGTCCTAGTGTCCTCTTTAAGGAGCTCATCGCTGCGGTACCAGCTGATCTCCGGCTTCGGGGCCGCGAGCAGCTGGCACTCGAACACGAACTTGTTGCCATCGTCCTCTTGTAGCAGTTATATTGATATGTTGTAGGTACTCACTTAAATTTAGTCCTAGTGTCCTCTTTAAGGAGCTCATCGCTGCGGTACCAGCTGATCTCCGGCTTCGGGGCCGCGAGCAGCTGGCACTCGAACACGAGCTTATTGCCATCGTCCTCCTGTCGCAGCTGCGGCTTCTGCGTGAAGCTCGGCGCCAAGTCGTCGGTCACCCCCATGCCGCTAAGTTGTCATTACTGTGGTCGAATTGCCCCTCGAAGACGTAGGGTAGCCTGTGGAAGAAGAAACAATGATAAGTATTCTGATTTTATGTTTTCTTAATCCGACTGTCAAACGCGTGTTTTTATCGCTGCAAAAAGTCGCAATATATAAGGGCACTAAGGTTTCTTGCTTGCTTATTTGCAAACAAAATACCTTCGTCTCATTGAACGAAGGAGATCCATTACTTGGATTGATAACATTCTTTTGGTTGGTGGTTGGACTTGTTCTTAGTTCGCATGGCTATCTACCAACATCTTATCTAAGTGTAGTGTGTGTACTACCTATATGCAAAACTACATATAATGCAAGCGCTTATATATCAGGTACATAAGCGCTTGCATTACTTTATTTAGGTAATGCAAGCGCTTATATACCAGAGAGAGGTGAGTGTGTGCATATAGGTAGTACACACACTACAAAGTCTAACGCCTAACAACGAAGTTTCCAGCATTGTTGTGTTCCGGCAGTTAGAGATAAGCTAGCCATATCCTCACTGGTTGAGGATTCCGGGATTAAAACGCTTCCATCATCAATGAAAATAAATGCTCATTACAGATATCAAATTTCATCATGATTGCGTTTCTAATAAAACTTGTATCTATGAAGTGTTTGATTGTCAGCAGGCTGTACTTATCTAATGAACCGTAATAGCTCTAGTAATTAGGAAGACACAGAGACACAGAGCGTGTATTTCTGTTACCGCTATAATAGCAAATAATAAAAACATTGGCAAACATAAAAGAAATACGACTTGATTTTATCAAAGTCCGTCGACTAGTCCATTATTACCTCACTTACCCTAGATTGTTATGTTGACAGATTAGTAAAATTTTGTTTTATTCTATTTATTCTATTTCCACCACCATAATTTGTTAAACCTTGCTTGCATGCATTTAACATGATTCGTTCACTTTACCTAGCAGTAAAAAATAATCACTTTTATAGGACTTCCGGCTAGGTATGGCTTGGCAGACTTATTTATTCGAGACACTATTACACAATTTAAAACGTTTACGTATTGAGGAAAACATATCCGGTGGTCGACTTTGGCACCGTCTTTCGGCCATTTCAGAACTGACGAAATTATGTTTAAATATTGGCTGTACGATTGAAGGGTTAAATGATGCCACGTGTCTGTTACTGATGTCACATGACGTAAATTTAGCCTTAAAATTTTGAACGGACGTTAACATTTTCTCAATGTTCCAGCCAATTTTATTTATGACTAGCGGCCGCCCGCGGTTTCACCCGCGTGGTTCTCGTTCCCGTGGAAATATCAGGATAAAAAGTAGCCTAAGTTACTCCTTATTACATCAGCTACCTGCCCGTGAAAGTCCCGTCAAAATCGGTCCAGCCGTTTCAGAGATTAGCCGGAACAAACAGACAGACAGACAGACAGACAGACCGACAGACAGACAGACAAAAATGGTAAAAAATGATATTTTGGTATATGTACCGTATATATAATCATATGCATGTAGTAAAAAGCGGTTATTTTTATATTACAAACAGACACTCCAATTTTATTTATTTGTATAGATAATCTTCTGATCATCGTTCAGCACAACTTTTTCGACCGTCTCCCATACAGTTTATAGTGATGCCATCAAGTAGGCAATCTTGGAGCTGGCTCACGGACTAATAGAAAGGTACAACATTGATTCGACTAAAATGTATGAAACAGTCATGGCCCGCTATTATTTCTCGGCTGCTTGAAACGAGAGAGATAGAAGTTGGCTTTGGAACAGTTGATTTTTTTCTGCGATTTCGTGGCCGGCTGGCGTGGAGTTTCGTGGCCCCATTGTAAAAAAATATCGTATTGATGGACACTATTATACACAAAAATCTTTGTACAAACTTACCTACCAATTTAAATTAAGTAGTGTTTATATCGGGTGTTTTTTTAGAGGTGAAGAACTTTAAATTAAATAAATAAATAAATAACTTCTTACAGTCACACCAATTATCTAAGCCCATTTTAATTTCATTAAGAAACTGTATCATGGAACACTTGATAACGGATAAATATATACTTCAATACTTTTTGTTTGTAAATACATACTTAATATACATAGTAAACACCCAGACCAAGACAAATAGACATGCTCAAGCTCATGCACACAAATATTTGTCTTGTTCGGAAATCGACCCCGAGACCACTGGCGCAGAAGGTGGGTAGCCTACCCCTGCGCCAAATCGGTCGAATTGAAATTAAACACAGAAAATTTTCATCTCATGATAAAAACCTTCGTTCTTCTTCTAATCGTTTACTTAGCTGTCCCTCTCATCAATCTGATATCATTCATTCTTCGTTCTTCATTTATCCTATCCTTCTCTGGAACGCGCTTCCTCTAAACATCAGAATGTCCAATAGTCGGTATGCGTTTAAAACTAAGTTACGCAAGTTTCTTACTGAGCAAGCAACTCGCTCTTGAACTAGATAAATCAACGATAACTCTTATTTGTATATATCATAATATAAGTATATATTATATATATTAATATTTATAATATGTATTATAATTACAAGTATTTATTTATGTTAGTATGTGTAGTATATTACATTATTTATATAATACAACAAAGTGAATTATTTCTTTCATACTGGTTGTGCACCCTACCACATCATTGTCTCCACATCACCCAAAGGTTGACTGGTAGAGAATGCCTGTGGCATTAAGTCCGCCTATGTACTGTAACTTGTGCATAAAGAATAAATAAATAAATAAATAAATAAAATTGTTTTTAATATCCATGAAATGTAGGCTTTATTTCAAAGATATTTTTTGTCAATGTTTGAAAATGACTTCCGACATGTGGCCGCCGCGCATCTAGAGGTCCCATTTTGAAACACTTTTCGCAGTACATCAGACTGTATGTCGGCCATAACGCGTTGAATGTTGGCTTCCAAGCACAGGATCACCTGTAGTATTATCTGTGCTTCCAAGTGCTTAATGGTTACTGATTTATCGGCGCAGACATGCGATTTAACATTATACCTACCCCAAAGAAAGTTATATAATATCGTCAAATTAGAAAAACGCGGCGGGTGGCGGCAAATTATACGCTTGCCAAAATGTGTCTTTCAGCATATTAATTGTAATTTTAACTATTTCGAAATGGTCCCCCGGTGTGAGTATATTCGTGAGCCTATACCCGTGTCACATGCCCTAGTAGCCCCACTTCGAATTTCGAAGACCCCCTTTTAGTCCCTGTTGCAAAAAATATACATATTTTTCTTTCTCACTTATTTGCGAAATAGTTGGGCAAATGTTATCTAAAACTATTCCAAATTTCAAGTTGATAGCATCAGTAGTTCTCGAGATCCAGCTGTGGCAGACAGACTGAGTCGCACCATAAGGGTTCCTTTTGACCATTTTATTCAGCAACCCTAAAAATATGATTAGCTGTTTCATCATTCTCATTACGCGCTTCTATGTAAGCATGGTTTTCAGAAAGATTTCTACAGTTTCTTTACTTCCATAGTATGCGATTGTTAACCCACGCCGCCGCAGCGCAAAGAGGGGTGTTTTAAGTTTGAAGCCTATGTTTGTCTGTCTGTGCCTAAACAGATCAAGCGATTTCAATGCGAAGCTAAATTAATCGAGATGGTTCTTAGCCACGTTTGATGAAAATCCATCCGGCCATTTAAGCAGATGGTTAACTGCCTGCCGAAACGGCAAAGATACAGATCTGTAGGTGGCAAAAATGGGCGCCGGTTGCTCTGATTCTGATCTGGCTGAAATTAGCGATTCCTATGCAATTTTTTTTAGCTACAACTAATTTGTAAAGATCTGTTCAGACTTTTCAAGGTCATGAGCTCTTAAGCTTTAAGTTAGTTGAAGAAGGTATCTGACACGCATAAGGCGTATTTACTTACAAAGTTTTGTGTGTTATTTAAAAAGGATGAAATAAAAATAAATTTTAAAAACCACCGACACAAAATAACTCTAAAAAGTAAAAAAAAAACGTCTCGGTGTGGGGACCCCCCAAAATATAATACACCCTTTTAGTATTTACTTTTCCGTTTGTGGTCCCCCGACCGAAAGAGAAATTTAATTTTTTAACGTTTTTTTTGTGTCGGGGGTTTTTAAAATTTATTTTTATTTCATCCTTTTTAAATTACACACAAAACTTTGTGAGTAAATACGCCTTATATGCGTGTCAGGTTCCTACTTCAGATCGTTACAAATTAGTTTATAGCTAAAAAAATGCATTAGAATCGCTAATTACATCGCCAGATCGGAGCAACTTAATTGTAGGCGGACATTTTTTGCTGCCATTTTGTTTTTTTATTGATTTAAAAACCTGCTCCCTGTTAGTACCAAGATCGAACTTGCACAGTCACTTATTCTGCCCATTATGGACTATGCTGACGATTATACCATTGACCTCAATAAGGATCTCCAGGACAAGCTTCAGCGGCTGCAGAACCTCTGCATTCGTTTTATATATGGCTTGCGCAAGTTCGATCATGTGTCAGAGTTCAGGGCTGAACTTGAGACAACAGCGCGAGGTGCATGTCCTCACACTTTTGTCAAATGTGCTGTATGACCCTCGTACCCCTCCCTACCTTAAAGAACGTTTTCATTATCTTGGTTTGGAACATTAGTCGTCCTCATAAATCCCAGACTGATAACCTCCTGAAATCTCCGAAAGGAGTGAAAACACGTTCTGGTTATTTCAAGGAGTCTTTCACCACGGTGAAGTCAACCAGCCTTTGAAACAACTCCGCACTCCCTCCCACTGCCACTTCAACGATGCAATCCTTCGAGCGATATCGGTTGTTTTAGTTCTTATTTATTTATTTATTCTCCTGCGGATCTCATGATTTCTGATTCGCTTCATAAGTTTTATGTTTGTAGCACATCGTAGCAGCCACATAGTAGAAATCATAGCGATCATAGTCGCATAGTAAATAACAACATAGGCTTTAAACTTATAAAGATTCGCGCACATTATGTCGGGGCGCAGCGGGTCAGGCCGCAGCGCAAAAACTCGCTCAAATCACTCGTATGTATTTTATATGAACTACCTATCGCACACTATGCCGGAGCACAACGGGCCGCATAATCCGCCGCAGATTTTGGTTGCTGCGATGCGGCCCGCCCCGCCCTGCTGCACCCCGAGACAGTGTGCTATAACAAGAGGATTTTTCTCTTACAATTCGGTCGAGTTAACACGTCACCAGCAGGTTAAACCCGTCCCTCTCACTCTCCAAGCATGACAAAATCGGGTTAAAGACGGGTATAACTTGCAGGTGTCATGTTATCTTGGTGGAGTAGTCTGGCAGTACACTGTACTCAAAATCCGTCAATGCGCTGCGGCCCGGCCCGTCACTATGTGCTATGTACGCATTTTGCGCTGCGATGCGGCCCGCTGCGGCCGCCCCGGCTAATGTGCGCGAACCCTAACACCCCTCTTTGCGCTGAATCGTGGGTTAAAAATCGCATACCTTGCTGCTTGCTTTATATTTGCTCTAAAAGCTTCTTTATATTCGTAGCACATCGTAGCAGCCACGTAGTAGAAATCGTAGCGACCGTAGTAGCAAAGAATACTATAATAGTAGTAGCATAGTAAAGAAAAACATAGGATGACATAGGCTTCAAACTTATACTTAGCGCGGCCACAGACCTACCGGTCCGGCCCGATTCTGAACCGTTTCTTTGCTTTGCTTTGCTTATAAGAAAGGCCAGAATGCAATACAAAACATTCCACTCGTCACAGACCTGTCGGTAAGAACGCCCGGTCAGCAAGCAACGAATAAACAAAGAATATACTGAATAATGAACAACAACAAAAAAGTTAATTATAATTATTTACTAGTAGGTACCTAGGTATATTACTTATTTATTTTTGCATTCACAATGCAATTTTTATTAATGAAAAAAATGGAAAATGAAGTAGGTAGGTATTAAGAAAATATCGACCCCACTCACAGATAGCTCCGATGGGACTCGAACCCACGACCTTTTACTACTTTTTTGCTTTTACTGTCCGGGCGAATGCTCTAACCAAATAAACCTAAGAAAGTACTGCGACCGGCGAGTTTGTGGCGACGATGGCCTCAATTGGGTATTTGACAATTTTTTTTTATTGACTTAAAATGCTCTTTTGATTAGTAGCAACACAACATAGGTATTTATTTTCAAATATCTAGCATATATTCAGAGATATAGAGCATCAAACTTTCAAATTAGACAAGAAGAGCGCTATAGAAACGTGACGTCATATTTCTATAGCGCCATACTCTCGCCATAGAAAATTTCGTTTTAGAAAGAGATAACTAGAGTCACAATTAAGTAGCTCATAATTCGCTTATTATAATACATATTGAATTTCTTTTTTCACATTTGTTATTCAATAATGTTATATTTCTGAATGTCATAATTAAATATCTACATTTCAGCAACAGTCAAACACCCAATTCTGTACAACTATTATTCTGTGGTTCTGTAAGCAAAGAAACGGAACCGGGCTCAACCGGCAGGTCTGTGGCCGCGCTTAGGGCACACCGAAATGATCGGGAATAGAAAAATATATGCTATGGAGATATCTAAATTTGTTTTTATTGTTTTTCGAAGTATTCTTCGTTACAATCAAAGCACTTTTGCATTCGGTCAAACAAAAAAATATTAAAGCAGTAGGTAATTCCAGTCTGAAGTTGACATAAATGGCAGATTTGTTTGCTTCGACTGCTTCTTCTGGGTGCTGGACCCGGAACCATTGACCACGTAACAAATCTTTGGTTTTTTATATTATTTTTATGCATTCACAATGCAATTTTTGTAAGTATAGGAAAAATTGCATTGTGAATGCATAAAAATAATATAAAATCTCATTATGGCTGTTTCATCTTAATCGATTGTTAAACATTTGTAAAAATGTTTCTTTCGGATGCGAGGGTTTCCTCACATTGATGAAGCAACGCTGGCCTACAGCGTAACAAGTGATAGCAAAATTCGACGAGTCGTGTAAGCCTTTCGGTAGCTTAGTTGGTCAGAGCATCGGGCCGGATTCCCGGAGGCGCGGGTTCGAATCCCGCCTGAAAGCTACTTATAGTGCTCGTGGTTTTTTTACTATCACATTTTTCCTATAAATCTTTGGTTCTTGGAAATGTGAAGTAATCGTAAGGGCTCAGATCGGGGCTGTATGGAGGATGGTCCATCAACTCCACGTTTTCCTGCTTCAAAAACGCGAATGTGAAACGGAAATGCTCGCGCGTAATCTCTTCTTCACTTGTCATCTTCAAACTGCTGGTGTTCTATTTTCAAATAATTTTAGTTAACTTTTTATTCAAACACTTATTTTTAAAAGGCCATTTTTTTGAATCAATATTTTAAACTGTAAGTTTATCAGAAACATTCTATTCCCGATTCCCGATTTCGGTGTGCCCCTCGTAACACCTCTCTTTGCGCTGCGTCGTGGGTTGAAAATCGCATATCTTGCTGCTTGTTTGATATTCGCTTTAAAAGTTTTATATTCGTAGCACATCGTAGCAGCCTCGTAGTGGAAATCGTAGCGATCGTAGTAGCATGTAAAGAACTTAAATTCATAGCCCGTTCATACATAATTCTGAAATTTACAATCAACTAATATTGAGTGACGTAGTCACAATAAAAATGTATACAGGATGGAAG
Organism: Crambus lathoniellus; assembly: GCA_949710035.1. NCBI lineage: Eukaryota > Metazoa > Arthropoda > Insecta > Lepidoptera > Crambidae > Crambus > Crambus lathoniellus. The sequence goes on along the minus strand of OX453323.1, from coordinate 10,786,307 downwards.
GCAGGCCTTCCTTATGGATGGATAAGGAGAATGGACCATTCATCACCACGCGGACCGGACGCAGACACCAGTAGACGTATAACGCCCGAATTCTCGAACGCTAATGATCTTTGGGAGCGTCTCAAACATCATGGCATCTCTTTCATACGTTTGACATTAAAAGTGACAGGGCGATGTGTGAGACGCTCCCAAAGATAAGTAGCGTACGAGTATTCGGGTATAACCCTCACTAAAAAAGAGGCCTTATAATAGGGGTTAAAGTATGAAGTTGCCGTTTTTTTCTTTTGTACATATAACTTAACAACTTTTAAGCTATTAAAAATATATAATTTCTTTAATATTGCGTTACATTAGGACCGTATCGAGCAACTTCGAACAACTACTATATCGAACAACTTCATAGGTAAAGACCTATTATTTACTTTATAGAGCGTTAAGAATAATGGGCCATGACCTTCGATCAACAATAACATCTTGTTACCCATGACTTATATCTATTCTGTGCCCATGACCTACCACGCTGGTATAATGCGGATCGAAACGACTGAAAATCCAGCCGAAAGTCACGTTAAGCCGTTTCGGAAGGCACGCTAAACCTTCGGCGGCTAACGTGCTTTAACTATCTTTATTGCAAGTTCATAAAAAACAAGTGAAAGCTAAGCGAAAAAGGACATTTAGATAAGAGAAATTGGTGTTCAAATAGAGAATCGACATGGACATCAAACACAACCCCTGAAGCGGCAGCAAAGCTATCAAAATGCCGCAGGCTAGTCTAAATAATAATAATAATAAATATTGGACACCATCACATATATTGTTCAAATACCAAACTGTAGTACCTTGAGCAATAGTATTATTATTGACCCGACTGGAAATCGAACCCGGGACCTTTAGAGATAGCGGCTCCTTGAAAACCGATGCGTACACCACTCGGCCACGGAGATCGACAAATATAATTGACGGTTTTTTATTCAGTTATAGAACACAAAGTTTGGTTACGGACCAAGACAATAAACTAATGCATTAAAATATTGCAGATGACATCCCAATCGTAAAGTAACAATTGCTGCAGCAAACAATAACAAACGTAAATAGAATATTATTTCATAAATCGAAAGGACTTGAGACTGCCAACTGGGTTAATGTCTGTCCGTTTGTTTAGCCTTGGCGATGATGAGTGCATGGTGCATCTGCTGCAATGGCAATAATAATGTTTGGTGACACTTTAGTTCTTATGGTTACGGATCATTAAAAAAAAATATTAAAAGAATTAATCTATATGGTATAAAAGGCAAACGTTACTAACTGATCTTTCAATAGAAAGAAAGAAAAAGTTCATACAAAAAAAATACACAACATAAATGAATGGATGCGCTTAAAGGCACGCAGATAGGTAGATATTGAATTATTATTATTGTGACTATGTCGCTGAGTTGCGACCCTTGAGTACTGCTGCGGCACACACACATTTTATTAGGAACTTTTTGTGGTAGGTCGAACATGTGTTGATTTTCGTTGTTTCTTACTATACACAGTGCCTCCTATTATAAATGTATGTCTTGTATTGTAATTAATGAATATGTGTGTGTCTGTAGCAAGAAAATAAATCGATTATCTATCTATCTATATTGTAATGTTGGCATTTCGCTGGTTGTTGGTTAGTTGGTTCGTTGGTTAGAAATTATTTAGCATAATTAGCCCGCAAAGGGATTCCAAAGTACCTATATCATGTGGAGAAATAGTTAAGAATATTGTTTCTTAAGAAGTTCTATAGGGTAAACTACGTTATTCCGAACTGAACGCAAGCGAAGCCATGAGCAAAAGCTACATAAACACCAAATAAAACATTAATTTTCAATTTGTCGGTATAGCCCGTGTTTGTTAAAGACATCCTGGGCTTACCACATGACCTGATTTCCTACTTCAATCAGAGACGAAATAGCTCAAAGTGGACAAGACTTATCAAATATTTTGGTGAACATTATTTAAAAAACTGATAAACTTCCGATTATGTACAGCTGCATACAATAGGAACAAATTGTATCTTCCTTTTTTTATATATATCCTGCTACTTAGCAATCTGTTTCCTGGAAACAATAATCTAAAATTTCAAAAGTTGTTAAATTTTCATCAGTAAGTTTTCGTAGACAGAGCTGTGCACCCATTGGTTCCATTCTGCTTGTCGCAGTTTCAATATACGGTGATATATTGAACATAGCTCTCATTGTTTTACTTTGAAACCTTTCCAGTATCTCTATATTACTAAGGCTGGTTGTTCATAGCTGTATGCCATACGTCCATACAGGTTTCAGTAGTTATTGCTTTATAGATAGCCATTTTACTTTGAAAGCTGTGACTTGCGGCTGATGAGCCAGTATATGCTTCGAAAGCTTGAATCTACTGTAAGCACAGTCTAATTGTTTCCTTTTGGGCCACAATTATGTGTAGGTATACATTCCTAATCGTTTGGCATTATCTGATTGTGGGGTCTCAGCATTACAAAGTTACACAGGTGGGCAAGTATTTCTTTTGAGTGTGAAGATTTCATCAGTAAAATTTATTTATTTTCCTTTTCATAGAAGCCTTTTGCCAAGTGGTTTCTCATCATAGGTATAACTGTAAAAGATTCCCCATTATTTTATACGAGCACAATTTCAGCCTTGGGCAAGATGATCAAAGCTCTATTTTTATGTTACAAGTTGGTAACTTAGCCTAAAGCTTCCGCCCTATCCTTAACTTAATCAAGTGGTTACTCCTTGGTTACTCTTAAAGTATAATGGGAATAATGTCAAACATTAAATATGTGGACTGTATTGCCTTGCACGTCCTAATTTTTGATTATTTACAATAGTGACAAATTTTGATATATAGTGCAAGGATTGTCTAATCTGATGCAATATCGTTCAATAGTAATCCATCATATGGGTTACTCGGGTTGGGTGAAAAACAAAGAAAGTGAATTATAGTCTCCGTATTAGTTCGTAACATAATTTATAAAACTTAAAATACTCGTTAGCAACTCTCTTTTCGCCACTTTAATGATTCTGCTTATGGATTTACGCGTTTAGTCAAGTAATGTCTATGCTGTCTTAAACCCAATCCAAAAGTTGAAACACATGTTTTGCTAAGCTCTATATTAAGGTATCTTAGTTACAGAGAAAAATATAATAGGATTCTAGGATTCCGAATTCGTATAAATACATGAGTTTAAAAGTTAGTAAAAACAATAACTATTAACTAAAGAAATTGATAATTTAAATACACCTTCCACTAATACCCACATAAAAATCATTGTGCCTCCACTGTCACTCATTGAATAGTCAATGATTATTTTAATTTTACTATTACCGAAAATATTAATTTTACTATTACATTAAAACTGAAATTCAAATAATACTTACCAAACATAAATCTATAATACTATTATTATAAAGTAGAACGATACTTTATATATTTTCGCATACTTATTCATAAATCAAAGTCGAAATCAATCATACTGAAAGCCGACGCAAAGTCGATTTATCGTAGTAGTATCACTGAAGCCACTTGTGCTGAAAGCTCTCGGCAAGTGACTCACGCGCAGCGGTCAGCGCCATCTGGCGCGGCAAGGTGAAGTGTAACCGAGTGGGTGTCCTGTGTTCAAATTTTCTCAAGTGTGAACGAAACGTCTTGAGCTATTTCTGTATCCACAAAAGTTTCAGCTGCGCCGAACTTTTATAACTTTGCGTCTTCTGTACTTCCTACGATTATCTAACATTTTTATTGCACGATTTCCCATAATAAAACCTTTAAATAACTCGTACTAATAAAGAAAGTACTCAGTAAGCACTCGAGGAATACCACAGGGATTAGTAATAGTACCATAACTTTTTACCACTCAAGACTATTCGTAACTATATTGCGCAATGTCTGAGAAAACATAATTAGCACTTATGAAAAATGTAACATACCTATTGAAAAAAAGGGAAAATCCAATGGAAGGTATCACGATACACTTAATGAAAAAATTTAACACAACACTAAAACAGTTATTGTGGTTAATCGAGAACTTGACGAAGATTTAACAAAACTGGATTCGTTAGAGAAATCGGGCGGTTTCGTCGCCGGCGGCGGGACGCGTCGGGTCGTTTTCGAAATCGTAACTAAACTATGAAAATGTTGGCTGGCGGCCGAGGCGGGCGGGCCGGTATGCGCGTGGGCAGATGCAGCCGTCGTCGGTTGGATAACGGACTCGTCACTGTGACGTCGCCGATGCAGAGGTGTTTTCCGCTGAAGATAGAAGCTGATCTAATGGCTAGACTGATACCAGGTTTAATGTATCCATGACAAGTCACTAACAAAGAGAAATTCACTTTTGATGTGCAATTCACACGATTAAATATAGCTCTTGGAGATTACATTGAAATGTCAATGAGATTAAAAGATATTTTTTCCTGACTTTTCAAACTTCAGTAAAATCTTTCTTAACAAAACACATTTATTTATAAATTAGGTCTTAATCCAATTTTACTTTAATATTATCATAAACTAACATTTCATTTGAGGAGGTAACGAAATTCTCAATCTCCAACTTACAAGGCTCTTCGCCACTATGCACAAAATTATTAAGAAGGGTTAGAACTCTTTTTTAAATCTTATTATAATTAATCTACAGTTATGACTGGTGAGTTCATGTAATTTGCTGTCGACATGTAGACATGTCGACATTTATTGCTTTGCAGATATTGTTTAATTTCGACAGACAAAATGTAAACAGTTTTATTAGCGTTGTAAATCCTTATGTGCCATTTACTTTTCGCAAATGGCCTGCAACGCCTCTTGGCAACTGGAGAATTGAGTCAGATGGTAGTTAAATCACTTGTTGGGTGTCAAAATGAAGGACAGAACAGTACAGGGCATGTGATGTGGACGTTGATCAATGTTTTGTTGATATGACATGTTTTCTAAGATTTGCATTTGCATCAGTGAACGGATTTAGCTATGTAATAGCACCTGTTTATTATGATTAAATAATGGAGTACAAGTAATAAATAATAATAATAATAAATAACTTCTTACATTCACACCAATTATCTAAGCCCATGTTAATTTCATTAAGAAACTGTATCACAAGTATAGCTTTACTTGTGCCATACTGTGAAAGGAAACTTTAATGTCCCGAAGAGGATAACATGACGAAAGCGGCATTCAGCATTTTTATACTCTATCTATCAGAATAAATGGTCCAAGATCCCAGACTGACGACTGAAACGTGTTGGATCCTTATCCGACAACTTTTATAAACTATCGAATTTTCACATATAGCGAAGTTTAATGTATTGTATGGGGATCATGTTCGGCCCCTCCGATTGATCTGTCTGCTTACAAAAAGAATCGAAATAGCTCCTAGAGAGCATGGTAGATAAAAATCAAGACTCGGAACTAATTAAAGTTAGTATTGTCGTTCAGAGGTTCAGCCACTACCTTCAGCACGAGGTAACTACCCATAAATAGGTCATCTGTCCAAGTTAGCGGGTATGCTAAGTCTTAAAAGACGTATAAAAACTACCTAATCCAAAACCTTACAGTCGTCAGAAAATAAGAGTTATCTCTGGCGGCCCTGGGATCTAACTCTTTATATGATGAATTCGAAATAATGAACTGACTAACACAATAAGCTTTGTCAGGCTTTGTCGAATACACTGCCATACTCAAATAGATTGGCTAACTTTTGATTGGTCTTTGACCAGTGTGTGTTTCCAGTTATGACGGAAATTCGCGGAAGCGAGACGGTCTTTTACTATGGGTCTCATAAGAAGGCTCAAAGTTACCCAGCGAGCAATGAAGAGAGCGATGCTTGCTATTTCCCTGCGCGATCGAATCAGAAATGATGAGATCCGCAGGAGAACTAAAACAACCGACATCGCTCGAAGGATTGCTCAAGGATTGATTGACGACGTTCCGTGGGCAGGCCCCCTACAAGGTGGACTGACGATCTGGTCAAGGTCGCGGAAAGCCGCTGGTTGCGGGCAGCGCCGGACCGATCGTTGTGGAGATCCTTAGGGCAGGCCTATGCCTAACAGTGGCCGACGTATGGCTGATGATGATGATGATGATGATGATGATTGGCCTTAATTTATTTGTCAGAATGAGGGACACATGGAAGACGTGATAACATGCATTACGAAGAGACGCTTCGTAATGTAAGTTTATATTAATAAAAGAACAGTAGGTAGGGAGTATAGGTAGGGACTTTTCATTTCTTCCTTTGTATAGATTTTCGGCAATACTAAATTACTATTTATTTTTTTAACAAGGCTGAACTCTACCATGAAAATGCAATAAAAATTCACTGAAAACAAAAGATAACGTATTGAAAAGCGTTATAATAAAATCAGCGTTCGCCTTTGAAATTTTCATTGTTTTCGTTACGCCACGTCCGTCGTGCGAGGAATGTTTTAATTTTGTTTTATGGTGAAGCTGTAATTGTGGGAAGATCATAAGACTAGCAACGTGGGTTTAACACAAACAAACGTCTCGGCCCACGCGGGGGATTTTTCGCTGGACAAAATATCCGGTTTGCAAGAGGGCCATTTTTAAAGACAAACATTAGGTACACACGGCGGCACATCAGACTAACCATGATGACCTTGAGACCGCCTTTATGCCCTACGTAATAAAACTGTTGTCACAGTTCAACAGTTTAACTTGATGTGCTGTCGAGTGTACATAGTATTAAAAGGTTCTTCACCGTAAGGTCTATTTTCGTATGCTCAGTCTGATTCGAAATGAATAGGTCACTAAAAAGGTATGATGTTGATATAAAACTAGACGTTTGTCAAACGTGTATACAATTTTGACCCTTTGTTCATATAAAAATCATGTAGGGGAAAGCGGGGCTAAAAGTGCCATTTTCCATAAAATAGAATATGTTGATATATGAAAATAGTGTATATGTTGTGTGACTTATGCATATACATATGTAAAAAATAATTATTGGTGTTTCTGAATAGTGATATTGTTTTGTGCATCGTTAAACAGTTTTCCTACTAAAACATTTTTCATGATATCGATCGGAAGAACGGAACAACTAACCTCGCTATGGGGCTTGTTGTTCCGTCGTTTCAAAAATAAAACTTACCCTTTAAAAATTAAATCTCAGTTCTCACACGCTGAAAGAGTGTTTTTTAATCCGTCAAAATATGTGATTACTTTTTTATGTACTAATCATCATCATTTACGTCAATTTCGGTTTTTCTTCCGTAACTACTATTCTACCATAATGGAAGCGACTAAAACGGCTCTTGCAACGGCATAGTGCCATAATGTTTCGCGGCAAACATCACACAAGTCGCTCCGTTTTTTACTTGCGTTTCTATACTCATCGGAACAACTTACCTCCGGCACTTTTATCCCCGCTCTCCTACCACTAATAGCATAATGACGTAATAAAGGAATGAGTTTGTCAACTAAAAAAGTTTTTTGGAACTTTATCGTACATGTAGCAGACATGGTTTACTTTCGAAGAAAGATCAGGATTAATCAAAACCATTTTCGACGACCGATTTGGCGCAGGGGTAGGCTACCCACCTTCTGCGCCAGTGGTCTCGGGTTCGATTCCCGAACAAGACAAATATTTGTGTGCATGAACATGTCTATTTGTCTTGGTCTGGGTGTTTACTATGTATATTAAGTATATATTTACAAACAAAAAGTATTTAAGTACATATTAATCCGTTATCAAGTTTTCCATGATACAGTTTCTTAATGAAATTAAAATGGGCTTAGATAATTGGTGTGAATGTAAAAAGTTATTTATTTATTATTATTTATTTATTTATGTTTGTTTCATGTCTGGGCGATAATATTTACAAAGCGTTAGTTTTTGATGATGAAGAATAATATATTCAAATTGAAGGTTTGAAAAACCTACGAGGCTAAGTGTGATGAAGGCTATGTGCTAATATGTGGTGCTACCCCGTTGTGGGATGAAAATCTTATCGCAGCGACTGGCAACATAATTATCTAATGTAAATTACGTCTCTTATTAAATGTGGAGATTTTATTCAGTTTGTTATCTTGATAAGAAAATGTAAATATGAGTTCAAAATATCTTACGGGGGTATGTGTAATAATTTCGTCAAAAGTTTATGCTGTTATTGTGAATTCAAAGAAGCAACGCCGTTTGTTCCGAAGGAAATCTGAGAGCCAACGCGCCCTTGTGATTTTTAGTCGACCGATAGTTTAGTCGGAATCGTAAGACGATCGTGATCAAACTGTCGGCCGATAGTTGCGCGATAGTTTAGTTGATTGCAGTGCGTGCGCTCACATAATCCTTACATTACCGACAGGCCGATAGTTGCGCTGTGCGATATTTTGATCGGTCGATTTTTAACCGTCAGTTAACCGTCAGTGAAAGAGTAACAAACATCCATACATACAAACTTTCGCGTTTATAATTAAGTAGGGATATTTCGTTTTAGATCAAATGATTCTAGGAATCAGATGTAGCGTTTTTGTAGAGTTCTTTCGTTTAATATCCGACGCCAGTCACAGAGATGGTCAGGCGTCTCTCACCATATATCTGTATGTGACTCACACACTACACTACCAGTATCCTACGGTACCTGTCACTCAATACAAATGACTGGTTTCAACGACTGGCGTCAGATACTAGTCTATTAAAGAACACGCCAACACACATGAAGTGTTTATAAGCTTATATTGTTCCAGCGGTTTTGACCTAGTGACTACTCAATACTTATACTTCGTGCAACTCGCGCAGGTAACTGTCTGGCAAACAGCCAGATGTGAAGGCTAAGCGCCATCTTTTCCGTGTGTCATACTAAAAACTTTAACAATACGACGAGGAAAATTAGTCGAGCATTCTAAAACAAGTGAATACACTCATCTATATTATAAATAAGTTTAAATGATCTATATTATTGTAAAGTTTGTGGGGAAGGATGCATTATTAAAGTTCTTATTCTTTGTTCGCTACTAAGTTGCGGTTAAGGAAAAAGTTCTCTTGATTCGCAACTAATTATTTATGCCCATGTAAATTTCATTGAGAAACTGTGTCATGGAAAACTTGATAACGGATAAATATATACTTAAATACTTTTTGTTTGTAAATACATACTTAATATACATAGAAAGCACCCAGACCAAGACAAATAGACATGTTCATGCACACAAATATTTGTCTTGTTCGGGAATCGAACCCGAGACCTCTGGCGCAGAAGGCAGGTAGCCTACCCCTGCGCCAAATCGGTCGTCACTGATTGTGAACAAAGAATAAAAACTCTTTATTCGCAACTAGTTGCGAATCGCAGTTACGAAAACGGCCGGAGGGGCATTATCAATGCTCCTTCACACAATATATACGATAGCGCGCACGAACAACTCTTTTCTCTGCAAATAATTTGTCTCTTACACAAAATCCATTGGTTCGTATGAATAGAAAAAAAAAATGTGTCATAATTAATTCAAAGTCATAGCAAGATGAATGTTGTTGATGAAGACTTAACTTGTAAAGAGGATTGGGTAGCAAACGGTCTCAACACAAACGGCGACAACGTTTTATACATAAGAACTAGGGCTGTACTTTTATTTTTAACTAGCTTTCCGCCCGCGGCTTCGCCCGCGTGGACTACATGACGGTATCCCGCGGGAATGTCATATTTTTCCGGGATAAAAAGTAGCCTATCTTCCTCTCCAGGTTACTAAGTATATGTGTTCCAAATTTCAGCCAAATCCGTTCAGCCGTTATGGCGTGATTGAGTAACAAACATCCAAACATCCAAACATCCAAACATCTAAACTTTCGCATTTATAATATTAGTAGGATATTCACTGTAGATTTGAAAATATTGGCACTTTTTTGTTTTGTATGAAATCACCAAAGTGAAAATATTTCAAAATCTATGATAAATACTTATTAAAAAAGACAAAAAACGTACAGAACTGTTCTTATGCATTTCAACAACATACCGAAAATTGATTGCTGTAAGCATGTTAATGTTTAGACCTGTATAACTAATTTACAATTATGATTAAAGCGCTACTCGGAAAAAGTATGGACTTTTTGATTTAAAACTATAGGACGGTTACAGTTGTTACATATGCGGTACTAAGATATATATTTCTTCATACCTTTATCTAGATTCGTATAGTTTCAAAAACACGATTTTATGATTTTGTCCCGACTCTCGACACTTTTCTTTTCGAAAAGACCTCTAAAAATACAAAAATTCAAGATTTTTCTTAAATGGGGTTACTTACCCTATTGGAAATTGGTTTAATTAGTGGACATCAATAATATTTAGGATCGTATAGAACCTTTTTTTTAAAAAGCTGTAGTTTTTTAATACGAAGTGATTTTGCGTCTTTTTTGCCTAATCTGCAAAGTCTTGCTCCCGCGCGCGTCGTTTTCTCATAGCTGTCTCGCTTCAGCATATTTTTTTCGAGTATCGCCTTAAAGTCCTTGCCTAGAATTATAATACATATTGTTTTCCTAACACCCACCGACAAGCTTAAATAACAAACCCAAGTGGGAGGACTGCGAGGTTTCAGAATTTCAGAATCACGAGTTACATAGAAATGACTAATTTTAACACTAATAGTACAGGAAATGATTGTCGGATGTAGAATAACAGACTGAACGAATCAAATGACGGCATTACGCTCTCAATGCAAGCATTTGGCAAGCGTTCGTACAAACCGGAAATTGGCCAAATTGTTCGACTGCAATTACTGCGCATAGTTTTTGAGGACTCATTGCAAAGATATTTTTTTGAAGTGAAAACTTCTTAAGCGGCGTTGTGCACTTTTTGTGATGGAAAAAAAATTATGAACTCGCGTCAGGATCACGTGACCGTCCGATCGAAAATTCGTAAGACGGACCCGTGACCAGGATCGAAAAACTGTTACAATGTCATTAGAATACGAAGGCAAATTTCACCACCGTTTCCAAAGTTGTAATGGCTCAGCTTATAAAACGGGCGGCATTGAAGCCAGAAGACCTCGGTTCAAATCTAGTTGGTATTTTATTCTTTTTTTTTGTCAAATTCCTTTTTTTGTGAAAAGTCTAGGGAGCCCTTTTCACTTCTGCCGGCACTCCCGGAGTGCAACCCTTTGGTTTTTTTTACACAACGAGGTGGCACTTAGCCTTCATCGCACTTGATGTAAAGTGAAGATAAGGCTGAAAAGTGGAAGCGCACTACTCCCGGAATCTACACTTAGGAAGTAGCTAGCTATCTTATCTCTTAACTGCCGGAACACAACTATAATAATAATAAATAAATAAATAAATAACTTCTTACATTCACACCAATTATCTAAGCCCATGTTAATTTAATTAAGAAACTGTATCATGGAAAACTTGATAACGGATAAATATATACTCGAATGGCGATCGCGTACCGGACGACGTTCCGTGGGCAGACCCCCTACAAGGTGGACCGACGATCTGGTCAAGATCGCGGGAAGCCGCTGGATGCGGGCAGCGCAGGACCGATCGTTGTGGAGATCCTTGGGGGAGGCCTATGCCCAGAAGTGGGCGTCGTTCGGCTGACATGATGATGATGATGATATATTTAAATACTTTTTGTTTGTAAATACATACTTAATATACATAGTTAACACCCAGACCAAGACAAATAGACATGTTCATGCACACAAATATTTATCTTGTTCGGGAATCGAACCCGAGACCACTGGCGCAGAAGGTGGGTAGCCTACCCCTGCGCCAAATCGGTCGTCCGATCGGTGGTCCGAAACTATGCTGGAAACATTATTGTTATGGCGTCAGACTTAGATAAGATGGTGGTAGCTAGCCAGGCGGACTTAGATCAAGTTCTAACACCAACAAAACCGAGTGCAATATGTACCCTCACTGGGAATCGAACCCGGGACCTCTTGATCTGATATCGGTGGTGTAACCACTAGACCACAGAGGCGGTTAAAGTCATTACGTTTGATAGTCGTGATACTTTGTGATGTAAGTTAACTACTATCGGTAATGAACTAATGATAGATCGTAGGTATACAATACAAGATCTTTTGATTTCAGAAGCATTAACAACTATTATTAAGTATAAACAAATAATTTCATCGAATGCAATATTGGTTGAGCATGAGCGACGCTCACATTTGCAGCAATTGAATGCCACCGGTTATATACAGGGTGTTAGGGGCACCGTTGCAAAAACTTTAACCATGGTTTCAGGTCATCATGCTGAACAACGCACAGCAAGATTTTTTGTCGGAAATTATTTCGACTCTCCATACAAAATGTCCCGATAAGTTGCTAAATTTGTATGAAACGTCGAAAAGTTTTTTTTAATTTCCGACAAAAAAACTGTACGTTGTTCAGCACGATGGTCTGAAGCCATAGTTAAAGTTTTTGCAACGGTGCCCCTAACAGCCTGTATTGAATTTGCAGTTGTAATAACCGAGTTAATTAGTGTCCAAATATTCAATGTAGCCTTCCACCCGCGGCTTCGCCCGCGTGGAATGTGATGTTTTTCTGGGATACAATGTAGCCCATATCATTCTCCAGCTCCCAAACTATCCCCATACCAAAAATCACGTCGATCAGATGCTCCGTTTTGACGTGAAAGACGGACAAACAAGCACTCTATCACATTTATAATATCCGTATGGATTGGTGGCACCAGTTCATAGAAGTATTTTGAAAGGAGAAAAGTAAAAAATTAAAAAATTTCAAACTAATTTGTACCAAAATAGATAAAAATTAAAAAACACATACGAGACGACGGCGTTGATAATATGAACTTTTGGCGACATTTAACCAATAGCTTAGTAAATAAAAATAAAAAGTTACAAATTAATTTTTTTAGCTGCGTTGAAACTGTTGAATACTTTAATTGTTTTTTTTTTTACCATTATCATATTAAGTATGACATACATTGTCCACGCATATTATACAGAACTTAATTGCAATGGACAGGCTTATTTATTAAAATATACCTATATTAGTTTCAAGCCTTCTTAGCAATGGTATTGAAGTCGAATTATTTAGAAAATTGGATATATTATTGAAACAAAAGTCATGGGCATAATAAAAAATTTAAGGTCGAGTAAATTGCCTTCCAAGATCTATAAATGCAAGAGTTAAATCAAAACTGAGCTGAATTTCATAACAACGACACATTAATCATGAAATGAACCGTAAACGCTATTACCGATGACGAAAACAAAAATAGTATGGGAGTCGTCAATCAGATATTTATAGGGAGGGGAAACGGTAGTCGCAATTTCGATACCAAAATAGCGCATCAGGTATCAACAATGCGTCACGCCTACGCACTGGTCTGGTGTTGATTTGTACAGTAAATATTTATCACAAACACTTATCCAGATGGATCTCAACACTGATGCAGTTCTAGAATTAGATAAAGATACAAAAGCAATTCATGAAATTGTATTGAATGAAACTGATAAATTAAGAATTGCCTCCGTAGTAATGTGAGTTGCTGATGATAGAATTATAAGTGACGAACTTCAATTGATCTAGTTGTCTAAATTTACCGTCAGTTTGAAATCAATACTCAACTGGAAATAAAATAAAGTTAGTAAGTATATTAAAGTAAAGTTGTAAGTAAAATTACTTGAATGAAATTATGGCAAAGAACGACTTCAGTGAAACCATTTAATCGAAAGACGCACTCCCATAGGTATATTTCTATGCTAATGAAAACGATGATGACGACAATATTAACCGGCTTCTTCCAGTTTATTTCAGAAATAGTTCTTCCACTTTAGTTCGAAATCACGATGCACACAGATTTAGCTTTATATAAATAAGAGAAATACCAAACGACCTTTGCCTGGTGCTACCTATCTGTAATGTAACTATTTAACGTTCCCACATCCGTTTACCGATTATGAGGAAACGTTAGTATTTATTCCAATTTGTTTATTCGAAAAGATACATTCAACGGGAAATCACGGTATCGATACCTAACCTACGTTAAATACCAATTGCAAGAAGCTGATGCTGTTAATTCACCAATAAAACCTGGTTACGATCGTGAACGTTTTACGTCCAGACACTAATTCACGGTTAATTTGAAATCCGACAAGGTTTTGATTGAGGATTAAGGAAATTTTGCAGAGATTTGTTGGTCGGTAGGTATCATAGGGTTACTTTACATCGTGATTTCTCACTTTGAATACACCCCACACTGTACATACAGATATAGACAGTGATGTTATCAAAGTCGCTGTGATTTTGAAAACATCAAGCTGTCAATGAGACTAACAAGATGCAAGAAAGAAACAACTTTTACTCGTCCTATTTCCTACTAATCCTACTAATATTATAAATGCGAAAGTTTAGATGTTTGGATGTTTGGATGTTTGTTACTCAATCACGCCATAACGGCTGAACGGATTTGGCTGAAATTTGGAACACAGACACTTTGTAGCCTGGAGAGGAACATAGGCTACTTTTTATCCCGGAAAAAATCACATTCCCGCGGGATAACGTCATGTAGTTCACGCGGGCGAAGCCGCGGGCGGAAAGCTAGTAATATTATAAATGTGAAAGTTTAGATGTTTGGATGTTCAGATGTTTGGATGTTTATATGTTTGTTACTCAATCACGCCAAAACGGCTCAACGGATTTGGCTGAAATTTGCGACACAGATACTTTGTGGCCTGGAAAGGAACATAGGCTTCTTTTTATCCCGGAAAACTATCACATTCCCGTGGGATAACGTCGTGTGTACCACGCGGGCGAAGCCGCGGGCGGAAAGCTAGTTTCAAAATAAATGTTGTCGTCCTTTTAAACTTTCAGTAAAACGCTTGAAGAATATTCAGTCTAGGGAGACACTATTTGAACCGTTTAATATAATAATTATGGTTATTTCAAAGTATGGAATTAATTAATTTATTTTAGAATACTAACGTACATCCATTGATCAATACAAAGAGAAAAGATTGGTATTTCTTGTTGATTTTTTTTGTTTGTAACGAATAAAATCAAAAACTACTGGACCGATTTTAAAAATTCTTTCACCATTTGAAAGCTACTTTCTTCCTGAGTAACATAGACTATTTTATCTTGACATTCCCACGGGAACGTGTGCCACGCGTGTAAAACCATGGCGAGCCACTAATTAATTAACTATATAAAAATGCGCGCAAAAATTTAATACCAGAAACTAGTTATTTAATTATTTATTTTTGTTTTTACTTTTTTGCATTGACAATAGTCGTGACTCGTGAGACGGTATCACTAGTTGTGAGACGGGTAATTTTTTTCTAAAATACTTCATTTTCCATTTTTCAAAAAGTACCAGAAACTATTAAAAATACGTGTTGTCCCAACACAAGTCTTGTGCCAAAAATGATTTTCTAAATCAACAGTGACATTGTGGCTAATTGGGTAACAAGTCGAGACTGCTCTCTTTATTGTGCCGTAAAAATAGAAAATTGTTGCGAAATGTCAGCCAACAAATTAATTACTTGCTCCTGTAACGAAGAAGCAACTAGATCTGACACGAGCAATAGGAGCTTTATTCAAAACTATAAAATACCTATAGGAAAAATGTGATAGTAAAAAACCCACGAGCCCTAATAAGTAGCTTTCAGGCGGGATTCATTAAAATAATATAAAATACCTGTTTGCAATATGGTCTAAATCCTGGGCATTTACCCAGACCCGTTTTTTCATTCAATATATACATGTAAAAATAAATGTGAATTCCAGATACCCTCTAATATCGTATGAGTAATTTCCACCTCCACTTCCCAGTTCAACTCCACCCAATATACGAGTTTCGAAGATTATGTAGCGATTACTTATTGAAAAATTGAAAATGAAGTAGTATAAAAAATTTACCCGTCTCACAACCAGCTCCGATGGGACGGAATGGATGGGATGGTTGTGAGACATGTCGATTTTTTCTAAATACTTCATTTTAAACGTTTCATTGTACCTAATAAAAAAAATTGCATTGTGAATGCAAAAAAGTAAAAATTTTAATTAATATTATGTAAAGAATTGAAAAAATATGCTAATAAGTTGAGTAAGAGCAAAGTTCTTTGCCATAATTAAACTTGTTGTAGAGTCGAAAGAGTCGAATGATTCGGCGCAGTTGCATGCACCGTGGTCACAGAAGTGATTGTAATTCATTTATTGTAATATTCTAACTGAAATCCTATGACAGCTTCTAGCTTCTAAAACACGTTTTAGTTACTCATTCATTAGTTTAGTTGTGTCTGCGTTAATTAGTATTCATTAGTTTAGTTGTTTCGCTGGCAACACTGGCAGCAACACTTGTCAGCTTGCTTTGTAATTTTAATTAATTAATTTTATTAGTAATTTACGTTAAATTCCAAATTATTTGTAATAATTAGCTTAATTACGTGTTATTTAACAAGTGGTAGTGTTATCAGCAAGTTTAATGCGCTAACATTTGAAATATAGCGAGGAAAAATTGACCCAACTGTCAATCCAGAAGAGGATACAAATTCAAAATTAATATTCAAATTGAAAAGCTAAAAATACTGTGGACGGCTTCTTCTTAAACCTGGGGAGTATTGTTTTCATAATTTACATCACTCACATTGCATTCTCAGACCAATAGAAACTTTTTTTACGTACCTACTTACCTATCTATAGATATTGATACCAACTACCTATTTGTAGTTGTTAAATTTTCATTAATTTGTTAGACCAAACACTTGAGTATGCTATTAACAACAACAAGTGTTTTCTGATTAAGAATATCATTTGTTTGCATTGTGTTATAAGTAGTTAAACTTCAGCAACACTCCGACCATTTCAATCTTTTAAATATACCTACTTATTAGTTAGTTATTTTTAACATAAAGACTTTATTAAGTGATTGCAGGTTTTGCTATCCCCTTTACAGCCTGAATAACTAGTTGCAGTGTATAAATTTATTAGTAATAAAGTGAAGTTTTTAATTTTAATTGGGTTCAAAATACCTACCCACATATTTTGTTATTATTTTAGTTAGTGATCATTTCTTTTAAATTTAACTAACACACAGGATTTGAATGCCAAATTAGTTTCACATTCACTGTACATTAATCATTACTAGTACAGAGCTCACTTTGAGTGAGCAACGTCACAATCCATAACGATTTGGCATTGATGATAACCTCTCTTTACTTGACAAACTGTGGAAGTAGAGCTGACGGTGACCACTACTGTCACAGGCATACACCTTACTGCTACACTTTGCATACACTACATCTATACAGAGACATCTAAATCATTTCAATCAAAGATTGTGAAACTAGTTTACAAAAATAGTCTTGTGATAGTTCTTTATTTAAATAGTTAGTGGGTCGTAGAATTAAAAATATTTACTAAAATTTAAGTAAATTGACAAAATACTTCTGAAACGTTTTTATCACCTTGCTTAAACAAAAGTCAATTTGATGGTGACACCTTGCAGCTGTTTATATACAGATTTATTTTTGTATTTTGATATTATTAAAGATACTAAAGAGACTTCTTTTTTACAACAAGGCTTTTAAGAATTTTGTAATTTAATAAAACGCATTTAGCACTAGAATAATCTGTAATTTTAACAAAAGTAAGAGTTAGTTGATATAATATATTAGTTTCTGATTCTGTTTTATCATTTTTAGATTATTAAACCATAATGCTGACCCGCAAGGCTACAAACAACAACACCGAATTGAAGCTGAGGCAGGCACTAAAGGAGTTAAAGGAGTCCAGGGATACATGCAGCCAGCTAATACGTGAGCGTGATGACAGTGAAGAAGAAATCAAAAACATTGTCGGACGTAACTCACTGTTGAAGACCGAACTAGCCAGTTTGCATACTCAACATATGGAAGTGGTTTTACAAAAAGATCAACTTGAGAGTACCATCAGCAGCTATGAAGAACAGTTTAGCACATATGAGAGAGCCCTGAACCGGATTGCTGACCTGGAACATGAACTGAATGATGCCAATAAGAAAATATCTGCCTTATTAGAGCAGCAACAACAACATGAGGTGGATAAAACTCAAAGCCTTTTTGAGGAGCTAATGCTCTCGCCTGGTATTCAGTTAGCTAATTCAGCTGTAACGGCTGGTGTTTGCGTTACACCCAGACCTAATATTTTAGGTGCTAATAAATTAAAGAAGTATATAAATATTCGAAAATTTATAAAGAAAACTGGAAGGTTAATTAAGAAAAATAATTGTTTTTATAAAAATATTGCTTTGCGGAAAGAAAGAATTAGTCTTTTGGATTCAATGGAAATTTACAGTAATAAATTAACTGAAAGCAGGCAAATGTATGACCGGGACACTAAACAATTGCAATTAAATATAATAAATTTGCATGAGTCACTTGAGTCAATGCAAAATAAATATTGTACTGCGCAGAAACAAATTGATGAACACATCAAATCTGCCACAGAGTTAGTTGAACTCTGCAAATATAACGCGGAGAGATATGACTCTTTAATAAATAGTCAAATTGATACTTGTAATGATTTCTCTAAAGAGGAAAACATAATTCGGACACCTCAGAGCCCCTGTCATTCATTAACCTGCATAGAGACCTTAAAAAGTAACTATTGCAAACAGTCATTTAAATCAGCTACCTCATGCAAGTCAAAAGACACAAAAACTATTGTTTTCTCAGATAAACTGGGACAAGGTCTAGGAGTAACGATGAAAAATATATATAATAGAAATGTTATAAATGTATGTACACCTGGGAAGTCTTTTGAAGATATTGTGCATAGTTTATCTTTGTATGAAATAGATAGTTTGACCAACATAATTATTTTATGTGGCGACAGCTCCCAAGTTAGGAAACGTGAAATCTTGATGAATATTCACTTTTTATTGAAACTACAGTCTGAAACCGGCTGTAAATTAGTAATTAGCTCATTTCCTTACGCGAAAAACCTAACTAGGGAGCAGAATCAGCATATATATGAGTTAAACTCATATTTGTTCAACTTGATAAATTGTCATAGTGACAAGGTTTTATATTTTGATATTAATAATTTTATTAATAATTTTATTTTGACATCGGATACTATGTATCTTGCAAATAGGTTTAGGACAAAAATAGCTAAATTGTTAGCTTTTAATTTACAAGACACCTTTCAAGGTGGCAAGCCAAAGTCTTTTGACTCTGATTTTAGTAGCTTACCTACTAATAATAATTTAATTAATTTAAATAATATAAACACTTCTTTACAAAGTGAAAACGTCTCTAAATCGGCTTTAAACTAAAACATAAGACAACAGCCAAGCCCTCTTGCCTTAACGTATTATGTCAAAACATTCAGGGCCTGTCTGGCAAAGTTTTAGAGTTAGAATTATTTGCAGAATGTAATGACATTCATGTCATTTGTATAACTGAGCACTGGCTGAATCATTGTGATTTGTCATGTAGTGTGAATAATTTTCAGTTAGCAAATTTATTATCTAGGAAGACAACAACGCGTGGCGGCTCTCTAATTTTCGTAAAAAATAATATAAGCTACAGAGAAAGAAAGGACATTGTAAACCTTTCTATAGAACGTCATGTCGAGCTGTCATGTGTAGAATTAAAAAGCTTAGTCATTGTATGTGTATACCGACCACCTAAAGGTAATTTTGAAACATTTGAATCGGTGATGGAGGATGTGTTGAATAAGTTAAAGTTAAAAAATAAACCAATAGCAGTATGTGGCGATTTTAATGTTGATATTCTCGAAAGCTGTGCATTGACTACACGAATATTAACTTTGTTCAATTCTTTTAATTTAATTAATCAGTTCTTGGAGCCCACAAGGGTAACATCTCATTCAGCCACTTGCATAGATAATGTTTTTTCGGAGTCTGATCCGACTAACAAACTAGTCGTTAAAAATATTACATCCGACCATTACGGATTAAAGGTATCCTATGAATTAGATATTGTTGATGCGCCTAAAAGTGTACAATGCAGGCCCGTTACAAAAACGCGACTACGTAATTTTGAAAATAATGTAGCTGATAAAGTTTCTACGATGCCATATGTGCATGATGATCCTAATGTGCTTTATGGAACCCTTTTTGAATTAGTAACGAATGAGTTCAATAATATCTTTAAGTCTAAAACGATTAAATGCACCCAGAAGTTAAAGTTTTGCGAATGGGCTACGACAGGTATTTATAAAAGTAGAAACAGGCTGTATGAACTATATAAATTAAGAGAAACTAATCACAGCCCTCGTTTCGTAGAACATGTAAAACAATATTCTAAGATTTTCAAAAAAGCATGTTCTAAAGC
Organism: Crambus lathoniellus; assembly: GCA_949710035.1. Lineage (NCBI taxonomy): Eukaryota > Metazoa > Arthropoda > Insecta > Lepidoptera > Crambidae > Crambus > Crambus lathoniellus. Next base: position 10,766,036 of record OX453323.1, on the reverse strand, counting down.
AAAGTCTATATTTTTAAAGGATAAAATTAAAAAGTCAAATAATAAAATCAAAACAACTTGGGATATTATTAAGCGTGAAACCGGAAAAGGTAAACAACATGACAACAGTCTAGCGCTTAACATTAATAACGCAAGAATAAACTCTGAAACAGAAATTGCTAATATCTTTGATAACTTTTTTGTAAATATACCATTAGTAACCACCTCTAATTTGAATTCTTCACCAGCTTCTGCTGTCTCGGTTCTTGAAAAACATGTGTCTGAGTGTAGTTCATTATTTAGTTTTAAAGAAATTAATTCGAGCGATATAATCAAAACATTTAATTTACTTAAAATGAAAACTACCACTGATTTATGGGGCATATCTGTTACTGTACTTAAAAACATTATTCATGCTATTGCCCCTTATCTTGCTATTATATTTAATCAGTGTATCGCTCAAGGAATTTTTCCTGATTTAATGAAATTTAGCAAAGTGATACCTTTATTTAAATCAGGAAACAAAGAAGACCCAAGCAATTATAGACCAATATCAATATTACCCGCCTTAAGCAAAATATTTGAAAAAATAATACTAGAGCAATTATTGTCTCATTTCTCATTAAACAATCTCATGCATAGCAAACAATTCGGATTTATGAAGGGTCAGTCAACCACGGATGCTGGGGTTGCACTTTTAAAGCATGTGTTTGATGCCTGGGAAAAGTCGCAAAATACTCTTGGAATATTTTGCGACTTATCCAAGGCTTTTGATTGTGTTGATCACCGGACGCTGCTGTTGAAGCTAAATCATTACGGTGTAAAAAATAATGCCCAGAAACTAATACTGTCGTATCTCAGTTCCAGAACTCAGACAGTTGACATTAATGGAGTGAAATCAAACGGCTCTCAGATTAAACTAGGCGTACCTCAAGGCTCTATTTTAGGCCCTTTTCTATTTTTGGTTTATATTAATGATTTGCCTTTCTTTGCCAAAAACTTCTGTGATATTGTGTTGTTTGCAGATGATACTTCTTTAATATTTAACATAGACAGAAACAAAACCAATTTTGACGATGTAAACAAAGCACTGTCACAAGTACTCGGTTGGTTTAATTCTAACAATTTGCAGCTTAATGCAAAGAAAACAAAGTGCGTACTTTTTTTCTCTGCCAAATGTACAGACGGTACCTGTAGAAATTGTAATCAACAACGAAAAACTGGATTTAGTACAATCAACGATCTTTCTGGGTGTAACTTTAGACTCGAAACTTCAATGGCATGCGCATATCGCAACATTAGCTGGTAAGCTTAGTTCTGCTTCCTACGCTATTAGAAAAGTACGACAGCTAACAGATGTTGATACTGCTAGAACTGTATACTTTAGTTATTTCCATAGCATCATGTCATATGGCATTCTTTTGTGGGGATTAGCGGCTGGCATTAATGCTATATTCATCTTGCAAAAACGAGCAATCAGAGCCATCTATAAACTAGGCTCCAAAACTTCGCTTAGAGACAAGTTCAAGGAAATAGGTATACTGACAGCTGCATCTCAATTTATATTAAATTGCATTCTTTTTGTACGTCGCAATATTAACTTGTATACCAAACATGGTGATTTACACAATCGTAATACTAGAAATAGAAACAAGCTCGTAATGCCTCGGTACCGTTTAGAAAAGGTGCACGGATCTTTCGTTGGTCAAGGTATACACATATATAACAAAATCCCAAGTGATATCTTGGATTTACCATATCTAGAGTTTAAGAATCATATAAAGAGTGGCCTCCTCAAAAAAGGCTATTACACTGTAAATGATTATTTGAACGACAAAACACCTTGGTCGTAACACTCGTAACAAATGTTCCTAGTATGATATTGTGAGTCGTGTCCTATATTTTATATTATTACCGTTTATATTAGTTAAGCTTTTAATTCGGTCATTTAAGGTAGGCAGTTTGAGTATGTCATGCTCACTAAAACATTTCTACGGTGGTGGCGTGTGAGGCGGGTCGTTACGTTCCCTAAAATATGGTTGAGCGAAGCGATGGCTGGTTCATGCGTCATGCTCGTGAACGGGTGCTGCCAGTGGGAATGGGTCTGCTCTTATCTGCTTGCCTTAAAATGTGTTTTCTTTTGTTTTTATTCATTTTATTAAGAATTACATTTGAAACATGTATGGCGCAACTTGCAGTATATAGTAGAATTGTCTTTTGTTTTAAACTAATATTAAAGCTTTAAGTAGAGTTCCTAAGTAACTGAAAATTGTTCACCGCTATGATCATTAGTTCGCCTATACTTAACTGTATTTATCATAACCCATTGTGTAATTGTGATGGAAACTGACCTTAGTCATACCATGTTAAGGTCATTTTTCAATTTGACGACTCTGTATGAAATAAGACAGGGAGAAAAAAACAACCCTTGGAGTTTCTTGCCGGTTCTTCTCCAAGGCCTCCCGCTGTAGGGTTTGCGAACCGATGGCGTAGCTTCTATGACGTTCACAAGTATTGTAAATAACAATCTAAATTGAATAAACAAATTTGAATCTTGAATCTTGAATCTTAAGTTATTAGACAGTTTAAGAATTAAAAACCCCAGCCAACTAACAAGCGCATGGTTTTAGGTAGTTTTTTTTGCCCTGTGGTTTTAGTTTAGGTAAAATCTTAACATTTGCACATTATAAGGGGGATGAAGTGTAAGTAGGGCAGAGGTACCCCTTGTGGCCACTTTAAGGATTTTTTACTTTTAAGCACTAAGTAGGTAATATTATTCTGTGCTAAATGGTCTTAGGTATTTAAGACACAAATTATATCTTTAATGATAGATAATGTATCTACCTTTAAAGGTAAATTTTTCAAATTTAAAAAAGTTAAATTGTTTTTGAATCACGAAATGTGTGAGAGGTGCCAAATGTACCGGTTTTGGCCACTTATTGATAGTTAAACTTTTGTAAGTATACCGAAAAATCAAAACCAAACCCAGGTTAAATTTATATATTCTAATGCGCTAGAAACCAATGAATTGCAAAACAACAATTTAATTGTATAAAACAAAGGTATTATAAACCTTTGTTTTTCATCCAAAACGAATTTCTTAAAATTTTCATACAAAACATTTTTAAAAACAGAAAATGGAATTTATTGAAAAAAAATCGTATGACATAAGAAATTCTATCTAACGGTTGTTATTATTACCTTATTTTAATTGCCTTTAGCAATAATTACGAAAAGTTGTGTAGAAAACTTTTAGAGCAAAAAGTGGCCAAAGCCGGTTCAGTGGCCAAAACCGGGGCTTCTGTCCTATATGGATAAAGCTATAGTTAAGCAGAAGCATAGAAAAGTCATATGTTTCGAAAATTGAAAATTTTAATTCTTTCAAAAGTTGATACTGGAGAGTTGCAATGCATTTTTCAAATTCATAATTAGATTTCATATTTCGTAACAGAAGTGACGAGCGTTTGGCGGTCGGCCATATGAAAAGAGACAGTGTTATGGATTCGGTCGAGTGCGAAGGGGACAGGTGATAAACTTGTGTGAAAAATATTTATGCTAAGGCCTTCTGCTAGTATGATTCGGCTATGAATAGTCGGTCCGTTCAGCAGTAGGTTATTTTAGTTTCACAGTTTGAAGGTTACACGCTATTGCTTGTCAGTTTTCGTTTCGAGGGAGGAATTTTCTGGTTAACTTGGATATTTGAATTCGATACGTTATTTGATTTTGTAAGCTCCTCTTCTAACTTACAATATTTTAAAGAGATGATAGTCATGTACTTGTTATGACTGAATCTGTATAACTTTCTATGAATTGAAAGATGTTAAAAAGTTCATTATTTTGTTATCGATTGGTAATGGATAGCCTAAATTAGATTATTCTCATCGTCTGCGTGGACAATGTTTATGCGTTATGCTGTTTCAGACATTTTGGAATGCTAAAAAATACCATAAACTTTTACTGCAGCATGGAGAAAAACACTTTCATGGCAAAAATAATTGATAATGAACTATTACAAAATCACTTCCACCACCACACACCTGTAAAGGTCCCGGGTTCAATTTCTGGGGAGCAACGTGTAAGGTGGGTCGATATTTTCTAATATTAAGTTTAATTTTCTATATAAATAATAATTAATGTTGCTAAACGCAAAACTCAAAAACGGTTGGACCAATTCGGCAATTTTTCATAATATTCCTTAAGTCCCACGGAAGGTTTTAACCAGCTATCAAACATTTGATGCACCTAGATCGTTTATACGTCTTTCACACCAAAACGGAGCAACGGATTGACGTGATTATTGGTATGGGGGTAGTTTGAGAGCTGAAGAGTGACAAAAGTTACTTTTCATCCCGGAAAAATATTGGGTTCCCGCGGGATAAAGTCGTGTAGTCCACGCGAGCAAAGCCGCGGGCGGAAGGCTAGTCATAATAAAAATTGCATTTTGATTGCAAAAAAGTAAAGAATAATAGCCATAAAACCCTTTCACTAAAAGACTCGTCGTCCTTCAAACTATACACGGTCGTAAAGAAACTCGCTGGGCCAGAACCGGTGGCGGCAGATCATCCGCTCCAGATGCAACCCCGATGCTGACCACGATCCTCAGACAGTCGGTGTACCTAAAATTGCTCTCGATCACCCCATCTGGTCAGCCCACCTTGAGTGGGTAACCTTATGGGGAGATTGTGAGGAGGCTACCCCTATCAAGCTTTCGAGCTCGGTAGCGGGCCGGAGCAGGGGTTAGAACCACCCAGCCCTGACGCGAAGCCTGTTAGGCTCGGTGGGAGGGCTGGGCGCGGCGAGGGACAGGCCCAGTGTCTGACTGAGTCCAACATGCCGTGTGGTATACGTAAATACAGTATTTGCCCTCACCATAATAAAAAAAGGGACCGACCCCAACAGAGAGAGATGCCAAGAAAGTGATTTCCACGCAGGTAGTGATTAGAATTACCTTACCCATAACCACCCATCATAAGAGCCTAATGCGAGATAGTATCAAACTAATAGGTAGGTGAGATAAACTAATAAAGTTATGGCAACAGAAAAACACTAAAGTTATAAGTAACGTCATTTCGGTGGCAAGTGATTCCAAAAATATTTTTCAACTAAGTACTTATTATAATTTAAGAGGGGCCTCAAAGAGCATTCGATTTATAATTTCAAAAACTTAATTTTTTTTGCGGTAAGATCAAACAAAACACTTTAAAAAAAAACTGAACCCGAAATGACGAAAATTAACCATCTTCAAAAATCCACCTAAATACAAGATAATGGCACTTGATTAAAACGGTTGGAAATTGTTTTATGAGAAAACTTAATCTTTAACTCCTCGAAACGTCCTTAGGAATAATGACTAAGATGCTAAATTACGGCTTTAAATAGTTAAAAGATAAGGTAATGATTAGGATATGAAACTGTTTCTCTATTCATCAGTTTCACTCACTTAATTATAGTTTTTATTTTTTTATTGATTGATTTATAGTATGTACTTATTTAATAATTTATTACTAGTTATATATCGATAGATACTCGTTAAAGTAATTCTGTGCTAGCCGCAGCAAGCCGTCGTCGTCGGAGCAATAGGTGTAGACTCCGATTCACCTATAAGTTGTCTTGATAGTGGCGCTTCAGTCGCCTCCAACATTCAAAATTGAGCCATTTTATTATGGGTAGGGAATCTACTTTTTAGTTCCACTTCTTCTTCTTCTTCGACTTCTTATGTGAAACGAACTCTACCTACTTACAGTGTAAAAATATTACTGAAATTACTTTAGACTAGGTGTTATTGTTGATCGAAGCTTTAGAGTTACCTATGTTTTTCGAGATTATGTATGTAGGCTGTGAAGGATTTTAACGTTTGAGTTGTCGTTAGATTCGTCTTGATAGCGCGTCTGAAACTAGGTACCTAGGTATTAGATAAATAAAATTACCTAAATGGTGGATTTTTTATGCCATATTGCAATACAAAAACAACCTCGGCGGGACATGGAGAGCTATTCCTTTATACCATTGATGACAATGTAACATCTTTTGTACCTGTGTGCACAGAATAAATAAATATGAATATGAACCTACCAATCCCATCCCAAATTGAGTGGACTATCAAAATGAAGGTTTTGTAAAACTCTCCGCAATAATTTATCTAAAAAAAGAAAAGACCAAAACATTTTCATGTAAAAAAATTACCGCACTGCATCCAATAGTTAAAATGAGTATACCTGGTAATAGTAGATATATAAATAAAGTAAAAGATATAAATAACGACCTTAGAAGCTGTAACAACAGCAATTAAGCCGTACAACAAATCACGTGCATTACACAATTTAATTGTTCCCAACTGGTCGATTGCCAGCGGTGATAAGAACCGTTATGAAATTCAGCAATTACTGAGAAGATTACACAGCTCACCGCCCTCCTAATAGGCTCGCTAAGCCAACAAATATTGTAATTAATTTTCCTCTTAATTCTATTATTATTGTAGGTTAGCCGTAAATCTTTTTGAGCCTAATTATTTCATACTAGGTAGCGGATCCTCGCGGTTTCATCCGCGTGGTACCCGTTCCCGTGGAAATATCGGGAAAAAATATAGTCTATGTCACTCGGGAAGAATGTAGCTTTCTAATGGTCAAAGAATTTTCTAAATCGGTCTAGTACTTTCGGAGCCTATTCGATGCAAACAAACCTTATGATCGAAGAAACAAACAATCAAAATCTTTCCTCTTTATAATATTTGTAAAGACTTAGATACTCCTTGTAACCCGCGTTGTAACCAGGTAGGGTAAAATATTTTGCGATAAATAAGCGACAGTAACGCTGTTTGGAGACGAATCATAAATTTATCAACTCTCGTTGAACAGACTTTACTATTATCATCCTAATAAATCATCTATAAACTTAGGTATTTTCAAAATCACTTCGGTGATTTTATAATCCAAACAAACTTTACCTCTTTATAGCTTTAAATATTGTCGCGCGTACCTACTATTTATTGTAAAAAAAACGAGTTGCACTCCGGGAGTGCCGGCAGAAGTGAAAAGGGCTCCCTAGACTTTTCCCAAAAAAAAGGAAACGAGGTCTTCTGGCTTCAATGCCGCCCGTTTTCTAACTTGAGCTATTACAACTTTGGAAATTTGCTTTCGTGTTCTAATGACATTGTAACAGTTTTTCGATCAGGTCACGTGTCCGTCTTACGAATTTTCGATCTGACGGTCACGTGTCCTGACTGACGCGAGTTTAACATTTTTTACCCATCACAAAAAGTGCACAACGCCGCTAAAGAAGTTTTCACTTCAAAAACAATTTTACGTTTATTTATCAGACAATAATTACACATTTTCAATTCAATAGCATCTACTGCAATCCATACTTCCATACTAATATTATAAATGTGAAAGTGTGTTTGTTTGTTTGTTTGTTTGTTTGTTTGTCCGTCTTTCACGTCAAAACGGAGCAACGGATCGACTCGATTTTTGGTATGGGGATAGTTTGGGAGCTGGAGAGTTATATAGGCTACTTTTTATTCCGGAAAATCCATACTAATATTATAAATGTGAAAGTGTGTTTGTTTGTTTGTTTGTTTGTCCGTCTTTCACGTCAAAACGGAGCAACGGATCGACTCGATTTTTGGTATGGGGATAGTTTGGGAGCTGGAGAGTAATATAGGCTACTTTTTATTCCGGAAAATTATAAAATTAAAATTATTATTTTGTACAGAAAATCGATAAACTGTTGTACTATACAAAACTGTCATTTCTTCCATAGCCGCTTCCAAAGAGGTATGTCAAAGAGTATTGTAATCACTGACGTTTTAGCCGCTATGGATTACCTACTTTTTAATAAGTGACATTTGTTGCAGGCAGTGTATAAAACTTATTCGCGATCATTTATTTTCATCTGTCTATCTATAATAGATGTTGGTGATACGAAGTGTACCGGGTCCACTATAATTAATATGACAAAACAACGTTTTCCGGGTCAGCTAGTACCTAATAATATCAATAACTTCTGACGACCGATTTGGCGCAAGGGTAAACTACCCGCATTCCGGTATTGTATTATTCTTCCTCCGGTGGGACTCGAACCCACGTGGGTTCGGGTCCCACCGGAGCTGCTTGTGAGACGGGTCGATTTTTTCTAAATACTTCCTTCATTTTCCATTTTTCAATTATAAATATTTCATTGTGAATGCAAAAACCTAAAAATTAAAATAACTTGTATTAATACTACTAGTAAAAACAAAAGCACAACGAACGAGAAGAACAAATTCAAACACGGCCTTAAACTTTTTGTTTTCAGATTGCTTCCGAATTCCGGCATAGAGCAGCCGAGTGGCAGTAAAAGATCGGTAAACCTGTTTTCGCAAATTTTATAGCAAACTGTGGTAATTATTAAATATTTAAGGTGTTATAGTTGATCGAAGTATTTAACACAAGGACCGCGAATGTTTTAAATAAATGTTTGTACACTTCTATCTTCTAAACACTCAAATATAACTTAAAATTGTCATTAAAAGAAAAAACAGCATTTGCCTTTATTATAACACCATAATAATATATCTCTACCGAATCCAGACCAAATTTTTAGTGTGGAGCATTATATCTATTTGTAATGAACCTCCGCCAAATAATGCCGTCAAAATGTCAGATATTCAAGAAGAAAACAACAAGCTGTACAAGTCTACCAATGAGAATACTACTGATGTATGCTAACAGATCGACAATCTTTTCTGTTCCGGTGACAGCGGCGCTATGGTTGGACAGCAACTTGACTGTAAAATTACATTAAAAAGAAAACACGTTAGTTCCAGTTTTGGGAACAGAAAACGTTGTCGCACTGTAATTCCGATGACATTGTTCACGTCAGTGAAGATGGGCTTATGCATGACCCGCTATTATTTCTCGGCTGCTTGTGCCCCCTGAAACGAGCGAGATAGAAGATGGCATTGGCTTATGCAAATGGCTAACAGAAACAGAAATGCTCGTTTAAAACAAAACTGCAGACCCTAATATCTGTTCTTGGATTTCGGTGGTAACTTTCAGTACCTCAGTTCACTAATACTAGGCGATATGTGCGGAATAGACCGCGACGTTATACAAGAATCGAATCATGTTGAAAAGCCGAAAAATGGGATGAAAAGCCGACAGGTCACAGTAATGACTCCGTGACCACAGAATGCCCTTTAAAAGGAAAATATACAACACCATCCATCAATAATGCTGGTCTTGTATATTTTGATATAATATGCCTTTGATCAGATATAAACCTGCTGTCATTTATGGATCGGAATGTTGAACCACTAACTAAGGAGATGGATGAAAGAAGATTGCATTCAACTGATATGAGAATATTGAGATGGATATTTGGATGATAAGAATGGACACGATACGAAATGAGTATAATGTATATCAGGAATTTTGAAGTAGCTCCAGTGACAGAGAAAATAAAAGGAAATCGACTCGGATGGTATGGTCATGAATGTGATGAGTAGGGATGAATGTACCATGTGGTGAAAAAGGTATAGAATTCGAATGTGGACGGATATGTGGGGAAAGGAAGGCAGAATAAAAGGTAGACGGATGGCGTGGAAGATGATAAGAGAGGGTTGACTGCAGATGTGGCGGTTCATAGATGATAGACACACTGCGCTGACGTGGCTCGGACTCTAGAATTCCAGTTAGTTAGACAATGGATAAAGTAAAGGTTTTTTCATCAACCCAGTAAGGTTGGTTGTGTGATGTTGTAGCAGGTATAGTTATCGATCCTGATATCTGTAGTGTCAGCTACTACCAAAAATACAAAAAAAATAAGACAGAAATACGGAGAGCCACCAAGTCAAAGGCGTAGTTTTTTTGACACTCACAAGAGCTTGATACAGCCTAGACTTCAGTATTGAACACTACTGAGGGAATAATCCGGTAATGGTGATCAAGACAGGACGCACACATGAACGGGAATATGTTGTCTTTAGAGCTTTAAATCATTTCTCTTGATATTTGAAAAATATCGGGTTCATGTAATCCGAAATCGACGAGAACTTAAGTATAAGGAAAGTGATGAGAGAAGAGGAAGGAACAAAGATATGTAAGTATCGTAGCGAGCAAGATCTAGAGAAAAGAACTGATCTCTGCCTACCTTAGCGGGAGAAAGATGTGTTTAAATATGTAAGTATGTATGCTCTTACTGAAGAAGGCAATACATATTCTAAAGTTTAGATCGATGTACGTGATTGTATGTGATATTGATTAACAGGCTAACCAATTACTATTGGACGATCCTAAGACTCGATGAGAGGAAGATCGATGATTAATAACTAACCTACATTGTATCGGTGTTAGATCGAAAGTTCAGTGCTATAAGCTAATTGGCCATTTATTTCACAGTGTGTCAGAGTGGCATTTTGGCACATAGCAGTGGGTTCGATGATCGCCCGAACATTGGTCAACGTTGAATATCAAATACAGGCGAAAATATATTATTATACAGATCATGACGTGGCTGTCTTCAGTGGAACCAGCACAAAAACTAGTGAAAAGGTATTCATTTTGTCACGTCAACAAATGTATGGGGGAATGTAGTTCTGTTTGCGACCGTTAGGGGCGCTGCTCATACCTCATACAAATTGTTAACATGATGATGGTGACTGTGGTGATACAAATATTTAGTTTTCTTGGTGAAGTTAAGAGACGTTTTTTATGAGTTTTATTTTTGAGTAAGTAGTGGAAATTGGTGAAGGTTGAGGTTTTGTGGTGTATGAATCAGCTGTTCTTTTAGGCCGGAAAAGTGGATGACATATAAATCATGTAAATCTTAAAATCTGGCGGTGAAAACAATAAATAATATATTTTCTTGACACAGTGACCTACACAACTATGATATTTATTTTCGATATTTGACGAAATTTTACGTATAAACTAATTTATTAATACAATGAAAGAAAACAAGACAGGAAATCATATTAGTTTCCTAGTTTTAGGAAGTTGTATTTTGGTGTAAATATTATTTTTATTTTAATATAAATTTACATGACGCAACTTGTATAATAATTTCTATTATAGAATCAGGAAAATGTACCTATGTTTCTTCAATTTTGTTTTGGCTGAAAACATTCTGATATCGCTTTTTCATTCAATTCATTAAAAACAACTTTACAGCACAGATTAAAGATCATGTATTATTTTAGGTTTTGAGAGAAACACTACCGTTTAGGTAGGTATATAATGTCATGGAAAGGAAAATAGTTTGAATCAATTAAATCAAGATAGATATAAAGTCTGATAAAATACCCCAGACAGTCGCGTAAAAAAACTTAAAATACTGAAAAACATAATTCATCAAACAATTTGTCGTAAAGCTTCATGCAAAGCAAACGTTTCCATCGGATCCATGGTCAGAGCGGACTCAATCCGGCGAGCAACCGGCGCGGGCGGCGCCGGCAGCGCGGACGGCCGAACAGAAAATTGAGTCCACGCCACGACAAAAATAGTCCACGCCGAGCGCACAGCACCACCGCGCATACAAATGCGGCAACCAACCCACCCAACACCTTATCAAATTTCGCCCGTCCGCCACCCACGCAACCGCATGCATTAGTGTGTTAGCACCAAAGCGACACCGTCACCGCACCGGCACAAGCGTTAATCGATTAATAAGCACTAATCACTTACACTTTTTCACTCTCACGATCGCGATAGACCCAGGGACGTTCGCGCACGCGTGCCCGGTGGCTACTGAACCGCTTCTACCGACTAAGCGCAGCCCGCGCCGAAAATACACCACATTGTGTACACAACATTAATACCTAGTATAAAATGTCAAATTTTTCGGTTAAACTGCTTAGATGTTAAGGATAAACGCCCGCGCTGCCGGTCGGCCGTCGTGGTGCCACGCGACTGCACAGCCAGCTCTGATGCACATGTCATGATCCCGATTCAAACTATTTTGATGCGAGGACCTGATCTAGATTTCGGGTTCAAACAAGTGCGAACTGTCGCTAAGGCCTACTAAACCAAACAAAAGGGATAACTGATATTTGAAAAAACATTGTCTTCATGAACTGCACGACACAGAAAGGAATCTGTCATATCCTGTCTTGCTGGGTTAAATAAAATTTTGGATACCGACCTAAGCTGTACCCGCTAGAGTTTCTCACTTTATCTGGTAATAGTTGTTTGAGAAAGGGGTAAATAACAGGTATCCATGACATTAATGACCAAAATTATACACAGTATAAAAGTTGCACGCTTCGTCTTTTCGCATACACAAAAGCTCACGTAAAGGGTATGATATTTTCCGTCCCCACTCACGTTTTTTTTATCCAAAACTTGGTAGCACTTAGCCTTAATCACACCTGATGTTAAGGCTGAATGTGGAACCGCACTACTCCCGGAATCCTCAATCACCGAGGAACTGGTCTCATCTCTGACTGCCGGACCACAATAATGCTGAAAAAATCATTGTTATGGAGCCTGAACTATTATTATTTTTATTGTTGTGGATAAAATCGATCGTTGTGGAGATCCTTTGGGGGAGGCCTATGCCCAGCAGTGGGCGTCGTTCGGCTGACATGATGATGATGATGATGATGGATAAAAAAAACTGCCTCTGTGGTCTAACGGTTCATACAAACGATTTCAAATACAGAGGTTGAATTCCCAATGGAGGAACATAATTGTATTCGATTTGGTTGGTGGTAGGACTTGTTCTTAGTCCGCCTGGCTAGCTACTACCATCTTATCTAAGTGTGACGCATAACAATGATGTTTTCAGTTTCGATCATCCCATGGCCGACCATTGAGAAAGTTGCTTAACTTCAACGATCGCGGGCTGAGCGTTCTAACCACTGCGCCATGGGCTCCTCGTACTTATGTTACTGAAAAGAAATTGTTAGTATAAAATATTTTTAACCCGTAGGTGCCTGTAGGAAATATACGGCTTAACAGTACCTATTTGAGCCCCTATCTATATCATTCAAAGTTTTGGTGCCAAAGTCACGTAAACCAAAATTTAAATTCGAAATCCCACTGAAAAACTTATAATAAAACATCAATTTCAAATGCATTTATCATTTCTGTCGAGTTACATGCGCAGTGTCACGTCGTCGTCGTCGCCGTTACGCCAAACAAGCGCTAGAGAATTTAACTGTTGAAATATTTTCGAACTGAAGAGCCAGACGTATGAACTACTCTAAAATCGTGAAAAAATCAGCTGTTCCATACATTTCAATCGAGTTGATTTGAAAATTAGTATGGAACATCCATGAACGCCTCAGCAGTGGGATTAAATTATAAATGCGAAATTCGAAATTAACTAGGGTTGACATGAGCCAACAAGCGCCACCAATCGACTTTATTTCAGTAAAAACTGAACTGAACCGACTTCAAAAATTGAAAAGGAGGAGGTTATCTATTCGTCGCGATTATTTTTTATTTTTTATTTTATATGTATGTACACCGATTACTCGAAGACGACTGAACCGATTGAAATGGTTCAAACGTTATAACATCAGGTTTTTTCCCAAGTTGGTCCCATTTTTTGAAATTTTGAAATCGGTTTAGTAGTTTTCAGGAAATCTTGAAAATACTGTCGTTTTCGTTACTACTTTATGTGAATTTAACGTATCTTTAGGCATAACTCCTTTGTTTATAAACCGATTTCGATGATTCTTGTTTTATTGGAAAGGGGAAACCTCAAGGTATTTTAACCGACTTCAAAAAAAGAGGTTCTCAGTTTGATTACATACCTATTTACCAGAATACACGTAAATGGCCTGCATGATGCACTAAAAAGAGTGAAATAAAAATTATTTTTATAAAAAAATAAAACCGCCTTTAAAAAAAATGACATCAATTAAAAAAGTAAGAAATAATCCCTCACCAAGTAACGTAAGTACTTTGAAGTCGGGCAGGTTTTAACAAAAACAACAAAAAATTGTACATGTTTCATGCCCGACTTCAAAGTACTTACGTTATTTGGTGAGGGATTTTTTCTTATTTTTTAATTGATGTCATTTTTTTGAAGGCGGTTTTATTTTTTTATAAAAATAATTTTTCTAAGCCCAATTTTCAAATAAGTTTTTAGTAAAATTTTCATTTTCATGACAAAGTTTTTTTGCTGACTGTACTTTAATATTTTATTGTCATCTGAACCAATTCTGTTTACAACATTTCAGACACTGGGACACTGGGATGTGGGTCAAATTAAGCTTGCAAGATTTGTCCCCCACTAACATCTAACATACTAACTAACTAGTAACTAACATGGCAAGTTAAAAAAAAGCTTGTAAAAAAGGAATCATTCAAAGTCTTCTGAATAACGTCTTAGATTTATTGAATAATATTAAATATTAAATAAATAACTTTTTTACATTCACACTAATTATCTAAGCCCATTTTAATTTCATTAAGAAACTGTATCATGGAAAACTTGATAACGGATAAATATATACTTAAATACTTTTTGTTTGATAATACATACTTAATATACATAGTAAACACCCAGACCAAGACAAATAGACATGTTCATGCACACAAATAATGCTATATATAAAAATGTTATAACCATTTTTAAAACTAATGAACGCGTTAAGTTATTTAATAAATATTATCCATAACAACGATGGTTTAAGCTTTGTTGTGTTATTCCGGCAGTTAAAGAAAATATAGCTAGTTCCTCAGAATTGAACATTCCGGGAGTAGTACACTTCCATCACTTAATATCAAGTCTACGTCATACTACGTGCTACCATAAAAAAATCAACTTTTACTATGGGGCCATCCACGATATCGTGAAAAAAAAATTAACTGTTCCTTACATTTTAGTCGAGTCGATATTTTATGTTTCTATGGAACAGCATTTTTTTGCAATTTTGTGGCTGACCCCATAGACGTTAGTGTTGTAGCAAAGCGTAGTTAATGTGGAAGCTATTTAGAGAAGGAACAAACACTTATTATTTATAAGTACAGACTTTTATTTACAACATGAAAAAACGATAAGCAATAGGTACAGAGATTTCGAAAAGAGTAATCACAGTGACATTTGACACAAGATAATAATCGAGTCAAAGACACCATGTAGGTTGCACTCGCTTGCTTTCGGATCTCCTTCAACACGCCCTCTAAAACAATGCTAGTGCAGACCTGATGTTCACAAAGGTGGGCTTCGGCAGTCCTTTGGTCATGATGTCTGCGACCTGATCTTTAGTCCCAATCCTTTTAACAAATATTGCTCCTGCAGACACAAGTTCTCGGACATAAAAGTGTCGGATGCGAATATGCTTCGTCCGTTTGTGGAACTCCGGGTTGTGTGCTAATCGTACAGCTGCTTCGTTGTCAACATGAAGATTCGGCACACTCTTTATCTTTGTCAAATCTTCAAAGATTCTTGTCAGCCAAACTAATTCTCTGGCCCCTTCACTGGCAGCCACTAATTCCGCTTCAGTAGTGGACAGTGCTACTGAAGTTTGCCTTCTGCTTGTCCATGATACTGGACCTCTGGCATATAGGCATACAATTCCAGTGGTGGATCGTCCGGTAGTAGCATCACCACCATAATCGGCGTCGGTATATCCTACCAGTTCTGGCTGTGTCAGGGTCTTCGGCTTATACTGGATCCCAAAAGACGTAGTTCCCTTTAGGTAACGGAGTATACGTTTAACTCTGTTCCAGTCACTTCTGGTTGGCTTTTCTAAGTTGCGTGATACTACACCAACGGCATAGGCGATATCAGGACGGGTTGCGACCATGAGGTATGCTAGTGCACCAACAGCTTCGCGATACGGGAAATTATTCTCCTCGGTGTTTCCTTTCTCCACGTCCAATTGTGTTACAGACGATTTTTCTGCGGCGTCAATCGGTGTTGAGATAGGATTACTATTAGCCATATTAAATCGTTTAAGTACCTTCTTTGTATAGGCTTCCTGGTGGATTACGATCATGCCGTCTTTACATTGACTGATTTCCATTCCTAAGTAGTATGTCGCGGGATTTGTCGTAATTTTAAGTTTTGTTTTCAGCTTCTCTAGGAAGTCATCGGCAAGCTGTTTGTCTGAAGCAGCCACTAATCCGTCGTCGACATATAAAGTAAGTAATATCTGTTTCCCCCCTACTTTCTTTGTATATAGACACGGATCTGCAGTACTCTGTGTGAATGCGAGTTCAGTCAGTACTTTATGGAAACGATGATTCCAGCAGCGGGGCGCTTGCTTCAATCCGTACAAACTTCTTTTCAGATGACATACGCAGGTAGAGCCATCGTGAAAACCTTCAGGTTGTTGCATGTATAGCTCTTCTTCGAGCTCACCATAGAGAAAGGCAGTCGTCACGTCAAACGGTGTTAGGTACATCCTTTCACTCGCAGCAACACTTAGTAGCGATCGTATGGTTGCAAATCTGGCTACAGGACTGTACGTTTCTTCGTAGTCTATTCCTTTGCGTTGTTTAAATCCTTTTGCGACCAGACGCGCTTTGTATTTATCGATAGAGCCATCCGGGTTTCTCTTTATCTTATAAACCCATTTGCTCGGTATGGCTTTTCGATCCTGAGGTAGTTCTTGAAGGACCCATGTGTTGTTCTCTTTCAAAGAATCTATCTCTTTCTGCATAGCTTTCATCCACTCATCTTTATGTAGGCTCTTCATAGCTTCTTTAAACGTAGTGGGTTCAGCTTCTTCGTCGATAAGTGCACAACAGTCTCTGAATTTCTTTGGAAGACTAATGGTGCTCCTGTCTCGCAGTTTGTATCGAGGTTCCGTTTCTTCATCTTCTGATTCAGATGAATTTCCTAAGTTGGCATCGGATTCGTACAAACATGTGCTCGGTGGTCTAGACATTTCACCATGATCGGGATTTTCCTCATCAAATTCAATCGATCTGTCTTCTATTATCTGCGGTACACGTCCTTGATCTTCTTGATCAGGTATCGAGTTTTCGATATGATGGCTTGGTGTAAGATCTTGACTGTATTCATTGCGTTCCTGATTGAAAGTCACTTTCAAATCGACTTCATTGAAAGACGTTTCTTTCCTCGTTGTCGTGGGTACAACGTCATCGCAAAGAGTTCTGTCAAGCGGTTTCTCGTCGAAGATTACGTCTCGCGACCGAATCATTTTATTGTCATCGCACCAGATACGGTAGCCATCATCGTTGTCGTATCCGATTAATCTTCCTTTGAGGGCTGTCATGGAGAGTTTCTTTCTTTTCTGTTTGGGGACATGGACGTAAGCTCTGCAGCCTAAGATGCGTAGGTGAGCAACTTTCGGTTTATTTCCATGCCATAGTTCGTAGGGTGATTTGTTATTCATACGGGATGGACCGGTTCTGTTTAGAACGTAGGCAACCGCATTAACTATTTCGGCCCACAGCTTCTCTTGAAACCCTCCGCTATGCATAATAGTCCTTGCAGCCTCGACCAAGGTTCTATTATCTCTCTCGCTGCATCCGTTTTGCTCAGGAGTGTATGGCATAGTCAGCCTCTGTCTGATTCCATGCGTGGCGAGAATCTCACGCACATCCTTATTGTCAAACTCGCCGCCATTGTCACTCAGGAGTGTCTCGATCGAATGACGAGTATTTCTTGCTTCGGCGATGAAATCTTGCATCTTCTGTTTTACTTCTGACTTGGCTCTCAGGAAGTAAACGTAGCGATAGCCGGTGAAATCATCTTTAAATAATACAAAGTAGCGTAAATTTGTAAAAGAGTTAGGGAACGGCCCGCATACATCGCTGTGTACAAGCTCGCCTTGTCTTGAAGCTCTAGGTCGGGTCCCAAACTTCAATCGATGCGACTTGCCGAATATGCAACTTTCGCAGACGCTTTCATCTTGAGGAAGGTCTATTCCTAACTCCCGTTTTACAAATTGACGTACATGACGCTTGTTCTGATGTACGAGTCGCTCGTGGTGAAGCTGCGTCTTCGTTAATATCAGATTCACTTCCAAGTTTCTGTTAGGAATGACGGTCTTAACATTTAGCTTGTATAAGCCTCCGCTAATGCTGCGTACACCCATTAATTTAACTTCGCCGCGTGTTGACATAGTGCAGCTCGTTGGTGTGGACTCAAAATTGCTTATTGAGTTGCAGTCATGAGCAGCTAGAACAGAGAACAGGTTCTTTGTGATCTGTGGCACGTACCATACGTCTTTCAAGGTGATCTCGTAAACTCTTCCACGTACCTCTGATTTGATGTTGATATTCCCTTTGCCTTTAGCTTGCAGTGCAGTGCCATTAGCCGCAGAGACGGTGTGCATCTGGTCAAAAGTTTGGAAAGTTTGAAATAGATCTCCACGATTGCTGACGTGGCATGTTGCGCCGTTATCAACGTACCAGTTGACTGTACTCGATGAAGTCGTCGATACTTCATGCTCTGTTGTCAGTACTTCCGCTTGTAAGTACATCGATTCCACTACTTGAGATTCCTTTTGAGAAGAAAAAGAAGAGGGCGGGTTACTGCTTTTCGAAGGTTTGCCATCTTGAAGCCATCTTTTGCAATCTTTCACTCGGTGACCTTTGACGGAGCAGTAGTTGCATTTTATCTTTGCATCCTTATTCTTTTTCCTTGTCCCATTCTGTGTGGTCTTTGTTGTTAAAGCCTCTTGTTCTGGCGGCACGGTAGACACCATCAAGTTCCTTTCGAACACGCACAGACGATCGGTTAGGTTGTCAATGGTTCGTTCGGACGTTGGACACATTAACCATCCACTCTTGAATTGAACGTATTCTTCTACCAGTGTGTCGAGCGTTTTGCATATGAGAAGAAGATCCGGAAGCTTCTTATCATCGCCGAGCTCTTTGTTCAATGAGGTCCAAATGTTTTTCAATTTTGACATATGAGTTGTTGCATCGTCAGCGGGATCCTTTCTCAATCCAAAGAAACTCATACATAATTGGAAGGTTTTGTCTTCGTTTGTTCCGTCAAACATTCGATGAAGTTCTAACCATATTTCCTTAGTGGACGTAAATCTCATCACTTTTCGTAGCATTTCTTCTGTCATGTTGTTGGTAATAATGAAAAGAGCACTCGAGTCGGCTTTCGTAAATTCCGACACGGTAGCGGCGGTTGATACTCCGGTCGCACTGGCTTCACTTTCTTTATCCGCGGTAAGTCTGCCTTCAATTATGTCGAGAGCGCGAGGTATGCTCTTGAGTATAATAAGCATTTTATACTTCCACGTATCCCAGTTGCTTTTACCTTCGAGGGGTGCAATGTTATACTTGAAAGTCGAAATTTCCATCTTTTAGCTAAATTGCAGCAAAACCATAACCTGTTGTAGCAAAGCGTAGTTAATGTGGAAGCTATTTAGAGAAGGAACAAACACTTATTATTTATAAGTACAGACTTTTATTTACAACATGAAAAAACGATAAGCAATAGGTACAGAGATTTCGAAAAGAGTAATCACAGTGACATTTGACACAAGATAATAATCGAGTCAAAGACACCATGTAGGTTGCACTCGCTTGCTTTCGGATCTCCTTCAACAGTTAGTACTACAGACTACTATTATAAATTATGTGCACATTGTAAAAGCTGATCGTATTCGTCCGGACAGTGAAAGGTCGTGGGTTCGAGTCCCATCGGATCTAGTTGTGAGAAGAGCCGATTTTTCTAATACTTCATTTTGCAATATAAAAAATTGCATTGTGAATTAAAAAAAGTGGTGTAAGTATCTATACTAATTTTATAAAGAGGAAAGATTTGATTGTTTGTTTGTTTGCATCGAATAGGCTCCGAAACTACTGGACCGATTTAGAAAATTCTTTCACCACTAGAAAGCTACATTCTTCCCGAGTGACATAGGTTATATTTTATCCCGATATTCCTACGGGAACGGGTACCACGCGGGTGAAACCGCGAGGATCCGCTAGTACTTAATAATCGCAATTTCGCATCACAATAGTATCAAAATACTTTGCGAGTACTAAAAGTTTGTACCTGCAGTACTACTGTCGGGTGGACGTCCATCTTCATTTGTATCTGTCTATTTAAAAACGTTGCGCAGCTTTAAAACAAGAATTTATGAATGCTATAAATATTTTTTGCAAAGGTGTTAAGTGTTCGTTATACCTACTCGTAATGAACGTCGAGTGTTGCAAATAAAGGTTTTGTGAACACATTTCAACAAAGTAGGTACCTAATAATAATTATTCTGCCTCTATTAAATAGGTACCTTATCTTTAGATAAAAGTTTAAGAGGAGAGAAATAAATAAATCATACAACCACAGACTTAAATCTATCTCAGTGCCAAATTTCAATCTACCTATGGGTTAGTTATTTAAATTTTTATTTTTTTGCATTCACAATGCAATTTTTTGGTTGTAAAATGGAAAATGAAGTATTTAGAAAAAATCGACCCGTCTCACAACCACGATCGGAGCCACGTCCCATCGGAGCTGGTTGTGAGACGGGTCGATTTTTTTCTAAATACTTCATTTTCCATTTTTCTACCTATAGGTATTTTTTCCCTCAACTCCCTCTTGAGTCGAGGCCCTCAACTTTAAGGTCTCTGTCAAGTTAAATAACGCTCTATTATTTGGTAACGCCCGAACACGCGAACATCAGGCTCGGGAATCTCGGGATTGCATCAAGGGGTAAATCCTCAGATCATTTATAATACTAAATAGTATTATATGATCTGAGGGTAAATCTGATTTTATCTATCTTCATGAAGCAACAAAACAATACTGGCTACAATTACGTGTTAAGCGGGCGCATTCTGCGATTATGATCAGTTTACGACCATTTTAAATACCTAGTCTGATGCAGGAAGCCTGCAATTGTGATATAAAATTTCAATGCCACAGGCGTTATTATCAGGGTTGAATTTGTCTCAAAGAAATCCTGCAAAAATGATACGGAGTGAGAAAGAACACAAAAAATCGTTGATTATTATTATCGTATTGACAATCCATTTAATGTCTTTACTGGGTCACAGGGCTTTCTTAAGGATGGATAAAGAGATTGAGCCATGAACGTGACATGATCCACTACGCGTAATATTATAGTATTCTTTGACTTAGCCTTCATTACACGTCCTGATGTTAAATGATGATAAGGCTGAAGGTGGAAGCTAACACTACTACGTCTACTCCAGGAATCCTCAATTACTGAGAAACTGGCTATCGTATCTCTAACTGCCGGAACACAACAATTCTGAAAACATCGTTGTTATGGCGTAAGACTTAGATAAGATGGTGGTAGCTAGCCATACAGACTTTGAACAAGCTCTACCACCAAAATTAAACCCAATACAACATGTACCCTCACTGGGAATCGAACTCGAGACTTCTGGGTCTGATACCCAGTGGTGTGCGACACTAGTCCACGGAGGCGGTTGAAGAGCTTCCACGAATGATTATATAGAGCTGATAAAGAGACATACTATTTTTATGCCATTTCATGGCTCTTCTATCTCTGATGTCTTCCTACAAAAAAATCGCAGAGTATCAGAATTGCCCTCGAAAAAATCTAATAGACTGGTAACTCTCTCATCAACCCTGGTTGTCTACATACAACATTCAATGTCGCGCTCCCGACCTAAATACACAACTAGGCCGCCATACAGCGCGACTCGAGATATCTCGCAGGTGCCACCGATGACAAGTTTCACAATAGCCGCACCTTTCGTTGGCGGAAAATAGTCGCACTCAGCTTTCATGGTCAGTAGTGACTATTAACACGTTTAACGTGCAGCCATGATTTTTGAGACAATTCTGTGCGTGCAAAGTCAACACAATCGAATCTCTACATTATAAAACATTCAAGTCAACAAGACTAGTCGCTATCCGCCGTTTGTACATACCTACACTTTGATCTATTAAACTACGCAACAACAATAAAAATTAATAATACATTTATACTGGATAAATTTTTGACCAGTGCACAAATTTTTAGGATCAACTCGGAATCGGTAAGCGATCAACTTTCTCCTAGAAACATGGGTCGAAATACGACAAAAAATTTTGGACTCCCCATACTAAATTGATCACGTGATCAGTCCGATTTGTATGAAGAGTCAAAAATTTTTTGTCATATTTCGACCTATGTTTCTAGGAGAAAGTTGTTCGCTTACCGATTCTGAGTCGATCTTAAAAATTTGTGCACTGATTAAAAATTTACCCTGTATTATTAACCGCCTCTGTGGTCTAGTGGTTCACACCACCGATTTCAGATCAGGGTTCGATTCCCAGTGGGGGTATATAATGTATTCGGTTTGGTTAGTGGTAGGATTTGTAATAAGTCTGCCTGGCTAGCTACCACCATCTTATCTAAGTCAGACGCCATAACAACGATGTTTTCAGCATTGTTGTTTTCCGGCAGTTAGAGATAAGAAAGCTAGTTCCTCAGTAAGTGAGGATTCTGGGAGTAGTGCGCTTCCACCTTCAGCCTTATCATCACTTACATCAGGTGTGATGAAAGCTAAGTGCTACCCCGTTGTGGATGACGAAAATAAAATAATAAAATAACAGCTGTAAAGTAGTGGTAAAGTCATAAAGTTAATATATATTAACTTTATGGGTAAAGTATAAAATATCTGTCTGAAGTCTGCAATTTCCCAAAAGGAGGATAGCACAGTCAAAAACTGCTTTCACTTTTGAAAGATTGTAAAGAAGTAAAAAAATAAACGTCAATCACTTTAATCGTAAATGTCAAAATTCTAGCAAGTAAGCTGGTTCGTAAAAAGTGAATAAAACAAAAAAAAATACCAACAAAAATGTGAGAGATCAAACCAAGTATACTATGATAAGTGTCAGGGGTTTATTTATGGTAATGTTTAGAAGCGCTTTTATTGTCGCTTTCCTCAGCATCCCAAACCCCATTGTGGCTATCACGGGCTTCAAGAACTGGTCCAGGAAAGCGCTGTACCATAAAGTGGACCTCTGCACTCAGTCCTGCTACAGCCAGATCATACCAGGCCTCTACCTGAGCAATGCCAGAGCCGCTTGCGACCCATTCGTGCTTCGGCAGCTTAACATCACTCACGTCCTCACCATTGAGGCCCATCGGCTGCCGAAATCTACTTTTGCTAATACAAACATCAGCACCCTCTTCATTAGGGCCGACGACACTCCTCAAACCAATCTCCTATCCTACTTTCCGATGGCCAACGCCTTTATTGAAGAAGGCTTACAGAGAGGGAATGTTCTTGTGCACTGTCACTTCGGCGTCTCTCGCTCGGCGACCATTGTTATCGCCTTCCTGATGCAGAAGTACAAGCTGAGTTTCGAGCAAGCCTTCGCCTTCGTCAGGCAGAGGAGAAGATTCATCAACCCTAACCCTGGCTTCGTCAACCAGCTGCGCGAGTATCACCGGCTGGATTATGATATCAAAGGCTTACATAGGTTCGAGGCTTACATGAACGTGAATGCTAGAAAACATAAGTACAAAATCGCATCGCTCGCTGCCGTCGTGGTGGGAGTATTAGTTCCCCTCGTTGTCCTGGTTGGTTGAACCGTTTTTGTCAAGATATTAAAGTGCATATTGTACATTATAGAATAATAGAGAAGTAAATTTGTAAATTTTGACATTACTCTGCAGTTTCATTTAAATATTTGCTTTCAGGGTATACGGTGGACACGGTAATGTAGCTGCGAAACGAAAATAGGAAACAATATTTTTATCTTAGTGTAGTCGAAAATAAATTGTTATGTAATTTACATTTTGTAGAGTTGTAAATGTTGGCAGAATTACTACCTGTATCAGCTGTGAATTTTAAAGTGAATGTAAAAAATGAAAATGTAATATCATGAAATAAAAGTTTTCAAATACTAATTCAAAAATATTTTGCTTAATTATTGCTGAAATCTATTCGAAGGCGCCCCCACAAATCAATAAAGGTTCCATGATTCCACGACATTACCTTGCCGCCTCATATTATGAGAAAAAGTTTACTAAAACGACCGAATCTGTAACCCGAACATTATAAATAGTTTAAAAATAACCAACTTTCTAAGAAAACGTGTTACGGATTGTAATACAAAATCACAAAACGACCGCGCCGACTGTTGGCAAGACGCTCTCAGGAAGTGCATTATTAATTGCTCATTTTAAATCGGTCCACTATATAATACCTATTGGTCGACGTTTTTGAAGATCCTACGCACAACACAAGTAGAAATCATAAGAATTTAGTACGGAAATCAATTTCACTTGTTCATTATTCATTTAAATCTTATCAAAATATTATTTCAAATATGTGATGTTCAATTCCGCGTAATGAAGGCATATAAGTAATAGCAGTGCGGGGACTTCAAAATTTTCAAATTGCAGTTGATGATCATATTGTAAAGTAAACCACATACTTAACATTGTTTAAAAAGAAAGCTCAAAAATCTCTCATTGATTTCTGATTCTATTAAATTACAGCGGAACTCAGCGAGTCTCAGCTACCGTGTCGCAAAGTTGCATGTTTATCGGGTATTCTAAAGAATACACTTTCGAGAGTGTGAGAGAGAACTACACGACCTTGTTCCTCCAGCCCCATTCCACCACCCCTGTATTCCCGCTGTCCCCATGATTTTTGTCGCCATGATGAGGACAAGGGGAATTAAATAATTTTTTTAATAGAGACAACGGGAAGCATTTTTATGTAGAAAAATGGAAAATGAAGTATTTAAAACGTTAATAAGTGTGATTTTGAAGGTACCTTTAAGGTGGTTCGATTAGCTCAGTAGCGCCACCAATGGAAATAAATCAATTACGATTTATCAAGGGCTTAGAATAAAAGTTTCGGTTATTTTGCGCAAATAGAAGAGTAAAGTGCAATTTTTAAGTATTTTTCCATGGCCTCAAATATGAGCATTAAGTTATAAATTTCGATATTGCTAAATGTAGCCACTTTTGGCACTATTGAAACTCACGACTTAACTATTGCATAAGTTTGAGTTCTTGGAAGTATATTTATAAAATGCATTTTACTCTTTTATTTGCGCAAAATAACCGAAATTTTTTATCTAAGCCTTTAATAAAATGTAATTGATTTATTTCCGTTGTTGCTACTGAGCAAATCGAACCACCTTAATTTAGCATGTCTATAGTGGACCCGTTGAACTTCGTATCACTAAAGGCACAGTAAATATGTGCTAAAGCTCTGTGCTAAAGGTAGACAAATAAAAGTAAATAATCGCAAAACACACCTAAATTCACCAAAAATGTTTTATATCTGCCACAAATGTCGCAAGCCGTTTCTGAGTTTTAGCGAGACTAACGACTAACAAACAGCAATTCATTTTTATATATAGGTTTAGATTAGCTTACTATAGATTTCATTGAATCGCTTCAGCTCTTCGAATTTTATGATCGAAACTCCAGCTGGTTCCATTGAATCTATCTTTGAACCAATTATAATAAAACTAGCTTTCCGCCCGCGGCTTCGCCCGCGTGGACTACACGACGTTATCCCACGGGAATGTGATACTTTTCCGGGATAAAAAGTAGCCTATGTTCCTCTCCAGGCTACAAAGTATCTGTATCCCAAATTTCAGCCAAATCCGTTCAGCCGTTTGGCGTGATTGAGTAAAAAACATCCAAACATCTAAACTCTCACATTTGTAATACTTATTTTAAGAAGGATAAGAAGGATGGCTACATACAGTGCAGTAGGAGTGCATTGTGTTGTGTTACACAATCCCTATCTTCGGTTTCGTAGGTTCGTAGTTTCGTCCTCTTTTAATTTAATAAGGTATTGTCTTTTTTTGTCTTCTCTTTTTGGAACTTTGTTTTTAACATTTTTATTATTGTCTTTATGGTGTTGTCCGTGTTGTCTCAAGGCCCTGCCTAACAGCACTTCTGGCTCATTCTTGCCATCTAAGAATGACCCAGGAGACTTTTTGTGCTGAGGCAGGGCCCTTTAGCTACACACTTTGTATTTGTAAATATTTCTGTTTCTAAGTATTTGTCATGTGTTTTTTTTTCAGAATTATCTGGCAAGGACGTTAGAATTAGAAAAAAAGCGAAATTGCCAAGAAAGGATAGGGGAAAACAACTGCAGATACTATTTAAAATTAGTACATATTAAAGTTTATTATTACAGGTTGATAATCTGAAATACGAAGTACTTATATGGGGAAACTATGAATTTATAGGTAATTTTGTGCCTCTACAGAGGGGTGGGGAGTTTAATGCCCCAATGCCTTCCTTGCGACGTTCTGTAGTTTTCTGTATTCTCTATCACTCTTGTCAAACTCTTTTTAAAAATTTTTTTACGACAGATAACTACAGTATGTAACTATCTACTATTTACCTACATTCAGAAATAAATGATGAAGAAACAAACAACAGTTTCGTGACAGGTCATTTAGCATAAAGGACTAACTAACACAAGACGTTTGAAAATTTCATCATATTTTATTGTAGGTACAGTACAATAATATATCTTCAGACCTAAAGGCTTGAGCACACCAAACGCGGGTCAGAAGCAGAGCAGGTCAGTAGCAGAGCAGGTCAGTAGCAGCGCGGGAGTCGGCGGGAGTCGGCGGGAATCGGCGGAAGTCGGCACACTGAAAGCAGCAGCTGTTTTAAAACAGTTGCAACGCGGGCCCGCGGTCAAACCGCGGACGGGTTAGAGCCAACGCGCACTTGTGATTTTTAGTCGACCCATAGTTTAGTCGGAATCGTAAGACGATCGTTGATTAAACTGTCGGCCGATAGGTGGGTGATAGTTTAGTTGAATGTAGTGCGCGCGCTCACATAGTCCTTCATGCACATTACCGATTAAAAATCACAATCACAAGTGCGCGTTGGCTGTTAGGCAGGCAGTAGGCATAATACAACACTCATCAACTGCTTTCAATTCGACGCGCTGCGCTGCACCGCGAACGCAACGCAGAGCAGTTTCAACGCGGGCCCGCTTTCTGTGTGGTGTAGTTCATAGAGTTTCTTGTATTACCTACAACTTACACGGACCCGTATTCAAACAGCGCTGCTTCTGACCTGCGCTTGGTGTGCTCAAGCCTTAAAAATCTCATGTTCTATTTTACAGTATACATGATTCTGTGCGAAGTCTACTCCTGTTTACCTCATTTTCTGTATAGTTCTAGTAAATAATTAGCTATAACTTAAGCCTGTTTTCCAGTATTCACTTGGCGAAGAACGAGGCACGAATTTATTGACGGCGTCGCTCTGGCAACGTATTCAGAAATAATGCTTCTATTTTTGTGGTGCGTTGTGACGTAACGCGGCAGAATTTACACCACAGCCATTTCTATTCCTGTAGTCCGTATGGATTTAAGAACGGTTATTGATATCTGCTCAACTGTGCTTTTTTCTGTGAGACATAGGTAAATATTCCGATTTGCGTAAACTAGGATGACAAACTGTTAGAAATTAGTCTGTTAGAACTTCACTCCAATACTAAGTTAGTTAATGATCAACATACAATTTATTGGTGTAAGTATAGGTAATAGTGGCTACACACGATTACTTTTAACGGGTCCGTTTTAACTGAACAGTGCCTATTCACGTACCTACACTGAAGAATACACCATTTTTATTTTCAAAATGTCATTGGACGATCAGTCAAGTTCGTCAGTTCAGTTAAAAAATATGTGGCCACAATCTATTATTAGTTTTAACTGATAATATTATTAGGTTTAATCTATTATTAGTTTTAAAAGGAATGCTCATGCTTTCCTTCTTGAAGGATCTCGTGTTTGACGTGGAATATCATTATGGTTTATCATTACTATCTGTGTTCATTGTTATTATTTATATATGTTTATATAAGTATATGTATATATTCAAAATATTTATATGTATGTAGGTATGTTGTGTATTATTATATTTATGTGTATGTATTTACCTATTTTAGACAAATTATTTTTTTTTCTTCTTCTTTGTTTGTACCGCATTCGCTGATTTCTTTTTCCTAAAGGTTGACTGGCAGAGAATGCTTTAAGCGTTAAGTCCGCCTATTGTACTTTACAAATGTATTTTGTGCAATAAAGTTATATAAAATAAAATAAAATAAATAAATAATAATAATGATTGGCAATTTTCATCGTACACACACTCTGTTTTAACTGACAGTTAAGTCACAGTATTATGATATTTTACCTAAATACTGTGGTTAAGTGCACGTGTAGGTAATTCACTTTAAGTAAGTAAAATAAAACATATATCGCAGCCACTATAAGTTAGGATATCTAAAGTATAGTATAGTAAAACTTTTAATTAACCCTGATATCATGTTTGGGTGTAAAGAAAGTAAAAACCACATTTGACATACCGTCAGGAATAATTTGCATAATACTTTTACGCATGACGAAGCGCTTTCCATATTCATATAAACATCTTTATACAGGGATTATGGTTTTTTTATCCGACCCGTATGGATAAAAAACCTCAATGAAGTCTTTATCACACCTGATGCAAAGAGGTCATAAGGCTGAAGGTGGAAGCGCTCTTCTCCCGGTTTCCTACAAGCATTAAGGAACTGGCTATCTTATCTCTATCTACCAGAACACAAAAATGCTGACAACATCGTTTCTATTGCAGTCAGACTTAGATAAGATAGTGGGAGCTAGCCAAGCGGACTTAGAACAAGCCCTACCACCAACTAAACCGAATAAAATATATACCCCCACTGGGAATTGGGACCTATAGGTCTTATACCGGTGGTATATACGACTAGACCACAGAGGCGGTTAAAAACACGGGTCATACCTAACCCACCAGTCTAGATGTACCTACGACTGAAACTATAGCAAGAACAAACGGGTTAACATGTCTTCCGTAACATGGAGGAGCTCTCGAAACAAAATGTTCTTTCTATCCCAAGAAATGTGCTCTCTACTACAGTACCTACTTTTCTTGGGATAAATACCTATATACCTAAGCTATGTACCTAAACAGGTACCTATATCTATGTAGTTGCCAAAAGCAATTTTTCATAATCCTATAACATTATTCCTTATTTGCTAGTATAGAAGTTTACAGAGCGTGCATTGTTCTGCCATCCGCCCTGCGCAGACGAGGGACTAAGCTTTTATTCTGCCCATAAAGATCCTCCTGCCACCTTGCTAGACCTTTACGAATGAAATAAACGTCGTATGCATTGGGTTCGTGGCGAAAATTACCACTTTTTAAGTTAGTCCGGCGGACAAAAGTCCCTCGTCTGCGCAGGGCAGGGTCTAATAATAGCATGCAATTAATATAAAAAAAATGTTAAAACAAGCCAAAATAATTCGAGTCAAATAATTAATGCATGTCAAAACTTTGAATTTTGTATTTATATTTCGAAACTTTATCCTGCAAACATTGCGATAGGTTTCACAATTTTTTTAAAAACATTTCATGTAGCTAGGTAGGTACATATTTCGCATTACTATATGTAGCCCCACCAGGAATCGAACCTGGTGTGGCTACATATAGTAATGCGAAATTATGCCTACCACCATAGACCACAGATTCAGACCAGTACATTTACGTTTGTATCCCTGAGTCCCTTTTTATTGAAAACTTGTGGATGCCTCTGAGAGGAGACATATTGAAGCATTTGAATTAACTTTTTTTTTTATCCTGGGGGAAACGCCTTTGCGTACCACCCCGCCCGGGGAGACGAGGGGGTTATGTGGGGCTTGAACCCACTAAACCCCCAGGGTGCACCCTCTGCACATTCTGGACGGAGATTACGCGGCATGTGTGGTAATCAGCGTGTCTCCGCCCCGTGCCCGCGTCCCTTCGACGCTTCCTCCTCACCTTCCTTCGGTGTGGTGCGCCGGGGGCACCTGGCGCACCTTTCCACCATGGGGTCTTAGATGGGATACGGAATTCCCCGTTCCGCCGCCCGACCCCCCAACTGCTTCGCCACATCACGACGAAGACACATTTCTTCGAAAGGCGCGCTGAGCGGCGAACCTCCCGGGGGGAATGCCAGGTTTAGTCTGACATCCCCTCTACAACGGGCGGAGTCGCACCTCGTGCAACCCGCACCTCTTCCACTACAGCGGCTCTTGCGCCCACTCTCAACTTACCCCTCGTACTTGGGGGGCTGCACTTAACTGTGCCCATTATGTGTGCATCTGGCCGCCCACTGGCGGCACAGACGGAGCACTTGGGCTCCTCTCCGCACGCTGATGCGACGTGCCCTGACCCCCCGCACCTGTAGCACATAGTGCTTCTGTCGACATTTGAGGGGCACATCGGTCTCGTATGCCCTAATTCAAAACAGCGGAAGCACCGCAGAGGCAGGGGGGGCGGCATTTGAATTACCTACCATCGAATGCTTCGCGTCAGCTGGACACAGAAGGTCAGAAACGAAACTGTTCTCCAGCGATCCGGAAAGTCCAGACAACGTGAGAAAGCGCAAGATTGATCTTAGCCATGTGCTTAGACACGAAAGTTACATGCTGCTTCAACTGGGATAATCGTGGGGGCAATCGAAGGAAAAAGCTGGACGTACGTAAAAGCTGGACCTAGGAAAAAGCTGAACGTAGGAAAATCAGGGGACTGCTCTAACACTATTCCCGTATCATAATGACGTCAATCCGTTGCTTCGTTTTGGCGTGAAAGACGGACAAACAAACTAACACACTTTCACGTTTATAACAGTTTACATATATTGTAACTAATGTTTTTAACTATAGGTTTTGATATAAAATAAAAGAAATTGAAATATAATGAAATGTGAAGTTTTATTTTTATAACATGTAAAATTAGGTCCTTACAAGAAATACAGGGCGTGGGGATAAATATTCTACTTTGCAGCTCACTTGTTGCACTGTCAGAGGGACTTAAATTACAATATTCTCACTGAGTTGGAAATTACATAAACAGGTAATGAAGTTTAAACTAGACAAATAAAGTTTCAAAAGAAATTTATATGAATAGGAGACCTAGGCTATCGCTATCCTTAAAATAGGTTTACAACGTGTCAGACTGGATATACAAATACAAACACAAATTAAAACATGGTTGTTATTCAATATTAAACGTTTTATAAGTTCACAAGTGTAGTTTAAATCAAGTTGGGAGTGTTACAAAATTGAAAGGTAGGTAGGTAATACTTATATGTATGTAGTTAAGTTAAACTTATAAGAGAGGAGAAGATTAGAGACAATTAATGGGCGCCACGTTTATGAACAGCTCATAAACGAAGAGAGTATGGAGAGATGTAGTTAAGAGATAAAGATATAAGAACGATTACACCTGAGACTTATGTTCCGAGGAGGGGTTGCGAACGCCGGTCTCTCAAGGCCTAAGGTCAGCGAACGAGGGCTCGCCGGTATGATGTCAGCTTCGCAGGTGCTCGCTCCGGACAGGTAGTCCAGTCAATAATAAGAACTGTCGAGGAAGAAGAAAACACAGCGTTATGCCAAAGCAGTGACATAAAGAGATGTTGGTAATTTGTTTGCCATTTAGCAGATCGACTTACCCGGACGCTGAAGATCGAGGACGAATCAAGAAAATTGCAGTGTTCACACAATGATGCAGCTTAGGACGGTTAGGTTTATCAGGAATAAACTACGTAGGTAAAAAAAATGTCTATGCAATAACAGTTCACAGTGACTTTGCTTCACAGTCTTTCTCACAGTCAGTTAAGTAGCGGTTATCGAGAGAAAAAAACTCTGGGGCCAGACGGGCCCTATTTATATGTTCTGCCACGACTTTTCTAGAATCTTGTTTTTAATTCATATTGCTTTACCATCAATCTCGAATTTTCCAAGGTAAGTAGCATAGACAATGCTCACTTGTACATTTCTAGAATGATCCGAATATAGTCTATGGTTAAGAAAATTAGCTAAAGATAAATGAAGAATTATATAAAATCAAATAAAGGCAGATTTGTAGAATATGAATAACTAATTACTTTCATTGTAAATTAGATATTCATAATGTTATTGATAAAAGTTTTTAGGTACCATAGATAATCTGGACTCAATATGTAGAAGTTCAATTATTAAAGCAAGAGAGCTACTCTACGCCAGATGTCAGTTTCGGTGCTGTTGCATGAACGAGATGACAGGATGGCTATGCATTTAGGTGTGAGAGAGATGACAATATATGTGCGGCATACTTTGCCACTATTTGACACCAGATGGCGCTAAAGTTTGATGAAGTGTGGATTCTCAACGCAAGGTGTCTTTATAAGAAAAAGAGATGGAAATAGCTGGACATCCATGCAAGAATGAGGAGACGTATATCTCTGGATAATTGCTCGTGGAAATAGTTCTGCTGTTCCTCACAAGATTGAGCCAGTGGTTCAAAAATTATGATGTTTACTCTGATAAAATTAAATGTCAAACGTCAGACGTGATAGATGTTTGTTGACAAATATAAGTGTACCTAAGATGTAAAAATTAGCAATTATTGTTTGGAATTGAGTTAATGAGAATGTATGTACTTTGCAATAAGGGATGTATAAAAACTGTGTTGTGTAAAGGTACAAAATATTGGATAAAAAACAGGAATGAAGGTTAGTACTATCATAGTTTATTATGAATGTAACATATTAAAAAAATGATATGTTACAATATTACCGACTGACTGACAGACAACGCACATCCGAAACTACTGAGGGCAAGAAGCTGAAATTTGGCACGTATGTTCCTTGGGGATGTAGAGGGTTTTTTTGGAAATCACCGTCATACAAACTCTGACCCCCTTCAAAGTCAACCTGGTCAAAGTTTGTATGAATCTTTCGTGAATATTTCAATTCCACGCGGACGAAGTATAAACAGGGTGTTTTTTTTTAAGTCATTGTCATCCAATCGGCCCATCAATGTACAAATATGAAGATATGTTTTTACGTGAAAAGGGGTGGTGCCCGGCGTCAGCGCGGGCGCAGGGACGCGGGCAAAACGGGCATGAAGTATGGGTGACATTGTTTGTTTCGGTGAATTCCGTCCGCAAACTTGAATAAATTCACATTATAGTAGAGCCTGCGGTTTGTCGGGAGGCCAATGAAGTAGTTTAAGGCTTGTACGTTATTTGAATATTAATTAATTTTTTTTTTTAAATCAAATTGTTATTTTCATTTAAGTATTTTAGTTTTTATTTGTTTTAGTGATCAAGTTTTGGATTTGCCTTATATTTCTGGAAAGGACTCTATACCATAAGTATGTTCTTATTTTAAAAGGATGCTATCGACTTCAATGTATAAGTGTGGATGGTTTATTGTTACTGGGACTTTAAGGTTTTACGTTACACCGACCATAAGCATTTTGTTGTGATCTAGAAAAATATAGAAATATCATTCACGCTGTCATAAAACTCTCGCGACCTTCAGGTGGCGAGTCTTCACACTATTCTCAACTCATGCGCATTATTTTTGTAGTTTTTCGCATTCTTTCGGCTTGTCCTCAACCGTATTTAGTTTGAGTTTCAGTACAAGCGTTGGATTCGAGACCAAATTGTGGTAATGCGATAAAAATGGTTTTATGCTGTGCTTTTATATTATACTTTTGTTATATTTTAAGCAATAACGTGTAAAAATACGAAGTGCTACAATTTTGTATAAATCAGCATCGTCCATTTAAATAGAATTTAATCATAATAATTATTTATTTGTTTCAGGAAACTTAGATAAAGATGATGAACAGCAAATCTCCAGTCAATTGGGGCGAATACCTTGTCCCCAAACGGTTATAATATTAATAAATAAATATTTCTTTATTGTGCATACAATACAATCAGCATAGTACCTACACAAATAGCCAAAAACTAACAAGATTTAACAAGATTTAAATTTAAGGAGGTTAGAGAGTTGACATTAAAATTTATTGAAATAGCATTTTCATTACGGTTTAGCTCTTTCAAAAAATTATTTCGGTTCTAATCAAAGATCAAAACAAAACGGTTCCTGCTCGATATACCGGTTAATTTCGCATGCTGATTTCGGTTGCATACACACGTTTACAAAAGTAAGAATCAAATAGAAGCCGCATGAGTTGATGCGGATTGGTAGGTAGATGCTAACGACTGCAAAATTTCCACCTACATTATCGCACATTGGGCTCATGACTATTCTTCTTATCACCCTCAGCAAGTCCTGTGACCCAGAAGTGGTGTTAAAATGGCTTATGAAGATGATGATCCATATCTCCTACTTTTCCACAGTATTGTTGTACATTTTTTTTATATTTTTTTTTATATATAGTATGGGCTTGCTCTTGGCTTCATATTTATATACATTTCATCACAGAGCTATCACGTGAACACCTGTACGCTTAACCTTTGGCTAAAATTAGCGGGACCAAAATACTTGGCCAATTAATAGCTTCACAACAGATATATGCTCTGGCGCACTCACCGTCTGGATAAGGTTCAAAACAAAGAGATTTTTCACGTCGAATGCCACAATCTGATCCGGTGACAGCGATGGTGGTGGAGGAGCCAGTCACAATACAAAATAAGCTGAGAAAGTGGCTTTCAGCAGTATGCAAGAATTTTTAGTTCCTAAAATGACCACAGGTTCAAGTTAAGGGTTTCTTCCAAGATTGTTTTTTGTCGACCCCCCAACCCCTTAAAACATGGAACTCAAATGCTCACGCGATGATGTTTGACGTGTCTTTTTTCACGAATCGTCATTTTTGGACGACGGTAAGTAATGCTTTTTTAATGCCCGAATGAATAAAAGTTACGAATAGTTCATTCCTATACTTATCACGGTTTCGTATCTAAATTAAAATGTTCTATACCAATAAATATCTATAGCTCCTCAAAAAAACGAGGGTAAAATCTAAATGTGCAAAATCACGCGTTGTGGAATCAGGAAGAATAATATATTTCAGTGAATTCGTAATTAGTTCGTAATTGTTTTTTTGTGTTCCCAACAGGGTAGCACTTAGCCTTCATCACACCTGATCTTAAGTGGTGATAAGGCTGAAGTAATACTACCCCCGGAATCCTCAATTACTTAGGAACTGGCTATCTTGTATTGAGAATTTAACACATTAAAACTAAATTGGCAACTTGGTGCATAATAATGGGTAAGTACCTAATATGTTTATAACGTTTCTTTAACTTTAGTCGAGTATAGATATAAACTCTCCATCTTAAAGACTTTACTAACTTCCGAACAGAATAATATAATTTTAATATTGCACAACATTTCACAAATATCTTATAAAACCATCTGATACTAATCTCGTGACATTGCCAAACATAATGTTTCTTTTTAGAATGAGACCTAGTGAAGAATTTAAATAGATACTTGAAGAAATTTATATCGTTAGCTCATTTTAATATGAAGAGGCAGATTGTGTGGATAGCTGTTGTAGTTAACGTGAGCTGTTTACGACAGATAACTTTCGGCAGTTATTGGGTGATTAACTTTCAATTAGATAGCTAAAGATAGTCATCATCATCATCCATTAAATGTCCCCAGTCCCCACAGCTGGAGCACTGGCCTTGCTTATAGATGGATAAGGAAAATAGGCCATGACAGACCTCGCAGGCCCAATGCGGATTGGTGGGTATTGACGACTGCTAATGGGTGCCTTCCGAAGTACGGACGAGCTCGAGATGATAAGTTTTTCGTCACACATCCTGTGACCGACCATTGCGAAAGTTGCTTAACCTCTCGTATAAAAACTATAATGAAATAAAAATAATAAGGGAGATAGAGTGGGTAAGTAGTAGGCACATTTGTTAATTCCATTTTGATATTGATCGGAAAATAATTGATGATTGAAAATTTTTTTTTCTGACTCATGCTCTAAAATCTTAAGTTTCCATGTTAACAAAAAATGTATTTCCTCGGATTTCGTGAGAAAAGTTTTACACTACAAGCCTTGAACTGGAAGCTATTTGCATTCCCTCAAAACCATCCTCGACAATGCAAATCGCTAGCTTCCCGTTCTCAGCTGTAATGTACTATTGTTGAAGCGTTGTTTTGTTTAACCGCCTCTGTAGTCTAGTGGTACATAGCACCGGTATTAGACCCAGAGGTCCCGGTTTTGATTCCCAGTACATACAGGGTGTTAGGGGCATCGTTGCAAAAACTTTAAGCATGGCTTCAGGCCATCATGCTGAACAACGCACAGCAAGAATTTTTTGTCGGAAATGAAAAAAATATTTCGACTCTCCATACATAATGTCCCAATTAGTTGCTAAATGTGTATGAAAAGTCGAATATTTTTTTTCAATTCCGACAAAAAATTCTTTCTGTACGTTGTTCAGCATGATGGTCTGAAGCCATGGTTAAAGTTTTTGCAAAGGTGCCCCTAACACCCGTATTATATTCGGTTTGGTTGGTGGTAGGACGTAATAAGTTTTGGCGCCATGTCTTGTGAATGGTGTGTGTTCTACCTGTGTCCAACAACAATGTCTTCAGTA
Source organism: Crambus lathoniellus (assembly GCA_949710035.1). NCBI lineage: Eukaryota > Metazoa > Arthropoda > Insecta > Lepidoptera > Crambidae > Crambus > Crambus lathoniellus. The sequence continues at coordinate 10,729,792 of OX453323.1, read as the reverse complement.
TTGTTGTGTTTAGGCAGCAGATGAAATAGCCAGTTTTTTTTTATCCACAACGGTGTAGCACTTAGCCTTCATCACACTTGATGTTAAGTGGTGATAAGGCTCAAGCGCACTACTACCGGAATCCTCAATCACTGAAGAATTGGCTATCAAATCTCTAACCGCCTGAACAAAATAATTCTGAAAACATTATTGTTATGGCGTCAGACTTAGATAAGATGGTGGTAGCTAGCCAGGCGGACTGAGAACAAGTACTACCACCAACCAAATCCAATACAATATGTACCCCCACTGGGAATCAAACCCGAGATCTCTTGGTATGAAATCGGTGGTGTGAACCACTAGACCACAGAGGCAGTTCCTCAGTGATTGAGGATTCTGGGAGTAATCTTTACTTAACCCATTAACGGCGGAATTTTTCTACTGCTATGGATTTTTTTAGTTAATAACGATCAAACTGATATAATTTCATTTATAAAAAATCATTATCTCTTATACTTTTGGAAAAATGGTGTGATGCCTTATGGCACCGCTAGCATAATATAGTAGCATAATTTAACCAGGGGGGCTACCGCGTAACTTTATGGATATGAACTTCATACGTTTTTGGGAACTTTAAGTCAATTCTAAAAAGAAAATAGCCGCTATCAGTTCCTTGTTTTGGGACGTCGGGTATAACGATAACTAGCTAGCAACGTTCAACAGAACAAAGCAGCAAAAATCTATCAGAATAAGGAATTCAAATGACAGTTGAAGCCCATCCCCATATCAAGATTTCTTAGCCCGTAGCCCCCCTGTATCTATTGTTGAGGTATACCTACTTCTTATCGTAAAATCAGCAAACCTAGAGATCATTTGAAATAAGGAAATAAAAACTCTAATACAGAGAAGCTTATTTAATAAAATCAATACTAAAAGTATTTAAAAATCGCTATTTAATACAAAAAATTAGGTACCTATGAATAGGCAAATTGCATTCCAAGCCCAGTCCGACGCCACATTTACAACATCCAGATCTGGTTTGGCTACGACATGGACCATATGCACACCTTCGGCGCTTACCTCCATCATTGGGTTCCTCGACGATTACCACGACTAGATAAACGACCACGAGAAGACACGCGACCAGTAAGTAAAGTAGACAGCAATGAAGGCTCATCTTCGTTATCGGTATCGTTCAAAGTCAATGAAGTGCTTTTGCTATCACGGACCTTCTTTTTATCAGCCAAAACCACTGAGCTGACCTAGAGCTGAACTGCCGGCCTGTAAGATTTTTGACCTGACCTGGTTGATCTTCGTCGCTAGAATCTTCATCAGTTGGGATTGCTGGGTCTGGTGGCTCAATGAATATACACGATGATACCAAGGCTTCATCATTTTCTAGAACAGCAAGTGCATCGTGCAAGGTACAGCCTCTGTTATGACAAAAATATAAATCAAACAACTAGTCCTAACTGGCAAAAACATTGTAATGGACAAAGCCATAAGAAGTAACATGAAACATACAAGTCACTCAATTTCAATAAATCTGATATCGTTTTCGGCTAAGGATGCCGTTCGGCATCACTCACTATTATCACTGGATGTAAAAAAAACTAAAACAAAATTTAAATAACTTTTAATGTTTTTCTATAAAGTCAAGTATCAGAAACACACTAAAATACTCAGTAGCACCACAGCGGTGACACTCCGCGTCCGTGAGAGTTCGAGCGCCGGTGACGTTTAGCCGACGCTAGGGTTGATACCGAAATTGAATATAGACTTATGCCAAAGAAGGTTACGTGTAGGATGTTATATAATTTGTGTAAGAATATTTAGGTAATGAAAGACACGTTCAATTTTCAATCAACTTTTATAGATATTTTTATTAAATATCTTTACAAATGGGAAATAATAAAATTTCCGACAAAATAAAATATGAACGACATTGAATAAAATACTCAAATAAGAAACTAACAGTATAAGCTACTAACAGTGGGACACAGTTAATGTGTCCGAATAAAATACTAAATCGTCCAAAGAAAATACTAAGTTAGCGACAAAAATACTGAGTAAGTGAATCAATAATCGCCCAAATAAAAATTAGTCCTCTCAATAATTATTTATTATCGACTGAATTTTAACAACTTTAGCATTTTTTGGCTTCCTAGTAGTTCCTATTTGAATGTATGAAGATTGCGCCAGCCCTCGGCCAAGGCATTCACCCGACTGCCCGTTCCCCGCCCCGCGCGCCTCTCACGGCCCCCGCTCACATCCAGACACCCACACATAGCCGCAAGCGATTTTACGTGCACACATGCTTAAGTGTCGTTTCTTTTCGCGTAAGTGTATATATTCTTTGGTAGCACGTAAATATAATAAAATAAAGTTTGGCAAGGTACTTACTTGAAGATGGAACTCAATTTTTGTTGTTTTTTTTGACACTGAACTTCACTTGTCTGCTATGAAATGACATTTGATTGTGATTGGTTAAAACCAAATAAAATTCAAGACTATAGTGCGACAAGCTTTTCTGTTCCGGTGATTATCTTTGAAACTAAAACAGTTTTCATAAGACAGTCCATTTTGACAGCTAATTTCGTATTGCAAGTGGCTCCTCTGTCACGGCTGTCACCGGAACAGAAAAGCTTGTGTCACTGTAGAATGTACTTCTCTTGTAAGAAATACTATGACTGGTTGATTGACTAATATATGTTTTTGTTAAGAAAAAACCATAAAGTTAATATACCTTCCGCTAAGGTATATTAACTTTATGGAAAAAACCGAATATTTGAACGGTGAATTAGTGATGCAATACGGCATCGCTAGCCGTTAATGGGTTAACATCAGATGTGATGAAGGCTAAGTGCTGTGTTTAAATTTCATCCATATCCACGTGATTGATTATATACTCTTTCTCTTTGCATATGCTTTCGCCGCTCTTATAACAAATTTTTGTATTTATACTTTATTACTTTTTAGGGTTCCGTAGTCCCTTATAGTTTTGCCATGTCCGTCTGTCCGTCCGTCCGTCCGTCTGTCTGACCCCAGTCTAGCTCATAGACTCTTAGTACTAGAAAGCTGTAATTTGGCAAGAATATACATATTTACCACGCCAACAAAGTGGTAAAGTAAAATTTTGGTAAAAGGTTACCTCCCCTACATAGTCTAAGCAAAATAAGGTTTGGGGTCACATAAATTGCACCTTTAAATAATTTATTTTTAAATAATAGTATTGCCATTTTTTTGAGCACCCATCGTGATTTTGTAGGTTTACTGGTGCGTGTTCGTGAGAAATACCTAAAGTTGTGTTTTGGCCGTTTATAATTATTAGACAAAAAAGGCACTTTAGGTGAATATTATAATTTAATCTATGGATACCATTTAGATTATGATATGCAAGTAATCCCTGACGTAAGAACAATATTCTGCACATTACGACGTTTTTCTATCACAATTAAATATCACTCGGAGTGCCATTATTGTTTTAAAGTTAGAAACAATTTGATATAGAATATTCGAAATAAATCAACCTCAACAAGAGATTTTTATTACTCAATGAAAGCATTCTAAAAGACTCTAACATGAACAAAATCACCAGTTTTTTATTTTTTGTTCACACCCAAATTGTATTTTCTTACTTTATTGATTAATTAACCAACAAGTACGTAGTTAATATCAGGGATTATTCTGGTTTCCGGTTTTTCAAGTATTTATTTATGTTATTCTAAATTATCACCCGAAGTGCTTTAATTGCAACCTACTCCATACAGAAACATTTATTTTGACTGGACTAACACGTGAAATGGGCATGTAATTTTTTTTTCTTGTCTACCCCATAGTGTGGGATGTTGTTAGATAGCAATTTCAAAAACGTTGTAGGTTCGTGAAGACAGTTTTTTGATTGAGGCATCTGTTTCTGAATTATTAAGCTTTAAAGTGCAAAATTTTGTTAAGAGTCAAGTGTCCCCCCCCCTACCAGCCAAATGGTTGTTTCGGCATACGTGAAAAATTCAATATAGTAGTACATATGACGAAGTTAAAAGGAAAACTATCACAGCCATGTAGGCTTTACAAGTTTTTGAGATATAACACATTTTCGAAAACCGCAAATATTTTTTTATGATAGTAATCAATAAAAAACCATCATGATAGGTAAATCGATTTATTTGATGATTTCATTAAAATATTGTCACAGTTGTTTTCATTCATTCTTTTACAACCAGTAAAAAACAATAATTTATTACAAAATACACATTTCTCCGTTTAATATCTATTACTTTGTGCGTTGATCAATATTTGCATTAAATAAAAAATAATTAACAATTACTTAACTCTAGTAATCTCATCATTGAACTTTAAACTAAGAGATTCAGTGAATTTAGAACTTTTTGTTAAAATAACAGTTAATGTTATATTGCATTAAGTAAAATAACTTAACTTCTAAAACTTTAAAATATTCTTAAGTAACATTTTAATCCTAAAACATTTAACAACACTATAAAAATGCTAAAAAATGATTATTTTGTACAATTTCTTTTTATCTACTCTATAACTAATAATCTCAAGTGTGACTTATAAAATACCGTACAGAAATACATTTCTAAAACTAATATGTAAAATATTTAAAATAATTCAGGAGGCACGTCAATTTCCATTAGTCATGTCTTACTTAATTAAAAACAACCTGTACAATTTTATGTACATAAGGCACCTGTTACAATACAATGCAATTCTAAATGCAATTTATCTATTGTACTTAAATCAACAGTGGAAGACAATTTAAACAATATTTACATTATTCAATAGGTAAGAGTTGTGCGTGTCTTTTTTATAAAATATTTTATAGTGTACTTTAAAAATGTTCATAAAGTCGTCTTAAATTTAGAATAAAATTTTAAAATTAGTCAGTCTCCACGAGATTCTTACAACCTTTCGTTTATAATTTGCACCATTATTTTAGTTTAAAATTACTGGATCATTTGTAAGTATTGGTTTTCTTCATAAAACGAAGACAACGAAGTTTGGAGATCATTTACGACCATATTGTCTCCTCCTTGGAGGGGATGAGTACTGCTTGACACCATTTCAGAGCTCTTCCAATTCTCACAATTCTCCACGTATTCCAAAGTCCTCTGGTAGGTCTCCTGCCGCATGCTGTTCTGGTTCTTCTTTCTGCCATTTGTTGCTTCTATTTGGGACTGGGATATGTCCCATACTTGCACCTCACTTGGCTGGTTCTGACCTCTCAGACTGTTCATACTACAGTCAGTCTGCTGTTCGTGTTCGTTCTTCGGGATTTGATTGCAGTTCATTGACGCTCTCACCCCGTTAGGCTTTTGACTACCAGTAGACATGTTAACTGAATTCTGTACACTTTTTTGCATGTTGTGTTTGTTAAACTGGTTGCCAGGGTAGTCCCACTGGTTGTAAGGCCTCTGGTGATTGTAATATTGATTGTTATTCATCATCGCTTGGTTGTACTGGTGGTTATTTTTAGGCGGCGGCGGTCCCATTACGTTATTTCTATTATTCACTACTGAATTGTAAGGAGGCGGTTGAGGATATTGCATGGCTTGGTTATATTGAGCGTTTTGTTGCTCACAGTAATTATTCATGACTCCTCGACTCATGTTACCACTGTTGTCCACACTCATCATTGAAGACCTTGACATTTGCATCGGATGCATTTGGCTACTTTGGTTTGGATACATTGGTTGTTGATAATTCATCATCTGGTTAGTATAAACGATGTTTTGTTGATTTTGAGGCATCTGGTGCATTACAGGCATTTGATTCTGATTGTATTGCTGCATCATTGGATATTGCTGCATATTTTGATTCCTCATGGTCATATTTTGTTGATTTTGAATGGGATAAGGAGGAGCTTGGTTGTAACCATGATTTTGGTATTGATTTGGAACATTATTTCGACTGGGCATTTTTGTATTGCAATTCTGACGATTGTTTATGTAATTAGGCGGAGCTGGTTGCATTTGGGGCTGTTGGTTCATGATGTTTTGATTGGGATTTATCTGGTTCTGTACAGGTGGGTTCATCTGCATATTTGCCATGTTTTGGATCATCGGACTTGGAACCCCTTGAGACATAGGGCTCTGCAGGCCTGGATGCATAGGACTTGGCATGCCATGACTTAATGGACTCGCAATATTTTGTGTCATCGGACTCGCCATGTTGACCATCGCGGGACCCATATTTTGAGACATTGGGCTTCCAATATTGTTGTGACGCGGACTCATCATCATTTGGTTGGGCATCTGCGGACTCATAAGACTTTGCATGCTCTGTGGACTCATGGCATTGTATTGCGGAGACATTACACTCATGGCACTCTGGGGACTCATGACGTTATACACATTTGATGGGCTCATTACGCTATGAGGCATGTTATGTGGACTCATAACACTTTGAGGACTCATTGCACTATGTGGAAGGCTTTGTGGACTCAACATGCTATGAGCTATATTCTGAGGACTCAGTACATTTTGTGGGCTCATACCCATAGTCTTTGGACTCATCGTGTTTTGTTTCTGAGGTATTGAATTGGCTCTTCTAAGATTAGATTTCTCCGTCTGATTTGCGGTCATGGTTTGTAAAGATTGCAAGGGGTTATTACTATTATTGTTAGATGCCGGTTTTTTACCGAAATCTTTTTCGCATTTTTCTGTGTTGCCTTCTGGTATTACTTGATCTTGTAAATGGTTTTTGTCATCTGGGGATTTAGTAGCTAGAAGAGAACCACTATTGCCTGACATGCTAACATCTAATGATCTTAAATCGACTGGAATATCACTTATATTGAGATCACTTCCTATGGCACCTAAGTTTTTAAGTAGAGAATCGTCACTGGTCGCTACATCACTAATTTTGTCACTGGAGTTATTGGTGTTGTCTATTTCACTCGATGCGTTTTCTTTGGTTGCAGCATCGTTGTCATTCTTCGATTCCTGTTCAGGTGCATTGGTGGAGTCGGTATTAGCTGGTATTACCGATTCATTTGCCAATATTGATTGGTTAAGATATTGCATCATTTCATCTGGTATTACCAGCTTGTTCTCCACCATTTCACCTTCTGCAACCTGCGGAAAAGAAAAAAAAATAGTTTAAAAAATGTTGATGCTCTGGCTGCTACTCACTGATTTGAGATACAACAATATAAAATTATTTGATTGCAAAGAGTTTAAACTGACCTGTTCCAAGTTAACTTCTTGGTTCGGGTGGTGGATTTGCGCAGTAGTGACCACGGTATTAGTGGAGTTAGACCGAGACTCCTTGTAGGTCAACGTGTCATGGTCATCTTCCGTTTTGAATGGGAATGAGACGTCACCCTATAAAAGATAAAAAATCTTAGTACACAATAATAAAGTTGACACATTTTTATAATATTAATTCCGACCCTAACATCTAAGATGTGTGAGTTCGAAAACGATTGGAAATTTCGAAAATGTTGTACTATTACAATAGGTTTACTTTTTGTATATTCTATTCTATTATTCTATTCATCAGCCATTTGTATATTAATCAATGACAAATCGTGATCTGATAAAAAAGTCCAAAGCATTCGAGTCAATGAAGTTTATTTTGACCTTAAAAGTATAGAACTCACCACATCATCGGCTCCACAAGGGTAGGGTTGATAGGTCTGGGCTTGGTCACTCAGGCTGGATTGCTCAGAGAGTCTCCTAGTCTCCTCCTTGATCTGAACGTTGGGATCTAACTCCAGCGCCAGTTCTTCCGCCCTCACCTCCGAGCAGGTCACACCTCGTAGCAGAACCGCCTAGAAGAAAACAAAAAGTTGAAACTTTATGATAGAACAGGCTAGATATTGACGACCTTCATAGCCTCGGAGTGGTGTATGCACTGGTTTTCAAAGTGCCGCTATCTCTAGAGGTCCTGGATTCGATTCCCGGTCGGGTTAATATTGAAAACGAACTTTTCAATATTTCCTCGGATACGTGTGAATGTGGTTATACCCGTCGTTGTTTCCAATTTTCATAATATTAGTGCTCAAGCTACTACAGTTTGTTTGGTATTGGAACAATGTATGTGATGGTGTCCAATATTTATTTATTTATTTTGACCTTTGTAGCCTAGCTATCCTGAGTTGGTACCATTTTGGGACATTTATTACACTATAATATTTTGTGTTTATTTTTGTATGTCCCGAATAAACGATTTTATTTTTCTTTTCTTTCTTTTTTACTGTTCCAGATCTTAAAATGTTCTGAGCCTTGTCAAAGACAAATTTGATCACTCTTCAGTTTTATACGTTAAATAAATTATAGGAGGTATATAGAAAAACTTTAATATTAATTACAAAAACTTTACATTTTAAATTAGTGCCTAATTATAGATGGTGAAATTTAGCACTTAGTTTGTCATGGTTCATGGTTCAATATTTGATAGTGCATACCTGATTGCCTTGGGATGTCCTCACTGCCTGCACGGCCGCGAGAGCTGAAGACGGCGCCGGCGCATAACCAACACATGATACTTGACTAGATCTAGAAAAAAAAAGGATTAATTTAGATACAAAATATAAAAAAAAATATTTATAAGTCACTGTTTAAGGCGTTAGGTAACTGTCATCCAAATCTTAAATTAAAAGACCCATGAGACTGAAAATTAATGCAAAAAAAATATATCCATGAGACTGCTTGTAATGCCAATGTAGGAGATATCGTCAAATCAGGCTATCGAAGGACAAATGACGCACCATAGTACTACTAAATTCTATAAGTATTTTCATATCGTTTTTTCATTATTTTTTAAATTAAAAACCGGGCAGGCACTTGACCGCCATCTTGGTTGGTTAACAGGATGCAGTCTAAAGATGTTAAATGCCTGCCCAGGAGAAGCCTATTCACTCATGATTTAAAGAGTTAGAATCGGGGCACACAGAAACAGATAGCACATTCCAAACTTAAGCGCTTCGTATGAGGAATGAATTTTCGAAGCGCTTGGTACGGACAGCTGAAGTGACAACGATGTAGGGGTGGTAGGCTAGTCTGCGTCTGGTACCAGAGAGGTGGAAAGGGGCTTTGGAATTCGAACTCTTGTAGGACTCTCTTTAGATAGAAACAGCATTTTTTCTACAATAATGCAGTACAACTTAAGAGGCTGACGACAAGTCAGTCTCCCATACAAACGTAATACCAAAATAATTTAAAATTTAAGCATGATTGACTGTACTTGTGATGTTATTCGGATTAAGACAGTATTTATCTAGGTCGCTATAAAAAAATATCGTAAATACCTGTCCAATAAAAAAGCCAATGAACCTTGATAAATGCTGTCGTAATCTGAATTACATCCCAAGTACAGAAAAAAACTCATTTTTTTTATTATTTTGGTATTTCGTTTGTATGGGAGGCTCATTTTTGCTGACCCGTCGCCGGCATCTTAATAGCTAGCTACCTTCTGCTGCTGTCCGGTGAGAGCTGGTCGTAAACGGCGTGGGGCGCAACGAGGCGCTGCGGCCCCGCGCCCGTCACCGCGCCCGACACCACTGATGCTTGGCTGCTCTTACGGGAGATGTCTGATGACCTGGTGAATGGAGTTCATTGAATTTAGTTTGTTTATTCTAGATAAGAAAACAGAAGAGGGAAAACGATCGGCCACTTGATAAGACTGGAAGAATTTATTTGAGAATAGCCTACATGGAGCATATCCAAGGGTAGGTGTACGTCGTCCGTCATGTCTTTTCAAGAACTTCTAGAAGCTCTTTATTGGTTGCCTCATCTGGCCACATTTTATAAATTTTGCAGAAGAGAAGGAGGAAGGCAGTCTGGCGCAACTTCCATACAAAAAAGTGTTGTATGAAGTTTGTACCAGAAATATCGCTGTCTTGCTTTCACCTATTTGACTCTCACTCACTCTGACTGACAGTCGGCCGCCAGCCGCCAAATTTGACATTCTTGTCTTGTTGACTGTTTGTAAACGAAGCTTGATTTTAGTATTAATTGTGTGAATTTGTGCATTTTGTGAATTACTCGCAAAATTTCGCCTTATTTGTACGTTTTCGTGGTCCCGTGTGATCTGTTGAGAGATGTATTACAAAACTTGTGAAATATATTATGTGGTTTACGAGCCGGCCGGTCAGAAGTCCAAAAGCGAATATTCATGGCCAAATTTCCATTTAATGAAGAAAGGTAAGCATACATTCACATTTTGTTATAGCCATTACATTAAGGATTAAGTGATTTAAAAGTTTTCTATTAAAATTTAAAAAATTGAGAAGATAACCTGATAAATAGTGCTTATCGACAATCGATAATTTTTTAACCGACTTCAAGAATTGAAAAGGAGGAGGTTATCTATTCATCGCGTTTTTTTAAAATTAATTACTCCAATATGATGTGTCTTTCGGGAGATGAATGAAAGTAGAAATTCTCCGGAGATGTTTATTAGACCATGGTTACAAGTCAAGTCTTAAAACTAAGTAAAAATACGTTTAAAGATAATGTTTGTTGACCCGATTACGAAATCTTTCCTTCGATGCAAATACAAGCGAACGTAGCTATTTTATGTAGCAGTCACTTGTAAAATATGTTATGTTGCAGTCAAACTCTAAACTTCGACATACTACAACTCCCCCGAAAAAGGACAGGGTTCTCTCCCTGGGGATATTTAAAAAAAAATTGTGACAAGGAAAGAAAGATACGTTGACAGACCAACACACGTTTTTTTTTTCACAAAATACACGAACACAATTACTTACATTTTTAGTTATTACAAAATACAATTTTATTTAAATTACGCTTTTACAATATAGATCACACTTAGACAAAATATGGTTTTGTATTATTCTTATGAATGGTATATTCTAGGTTATTTTTTAAAATCTTAAGATTAGGACTTACATCTTCTAAAACTTCAAATGGACCTGAGAATAAACTATCTAACTTATCTCCTATATGGTTTTTTATTAATACTAAATCCCCTTTTTTATAAACTATAGGATTACATGTTTTATCATAATTAAACTTTCTTAAACATTTATTATGTAAAAGGTTTTCTATGGCGTCCATTTGCGCCTTTTGCAATCTAAATTTCAATTCCTTAGGATACGAATCAAAATTATACAAAGGATCAATACCAGTCTGCAATGTATTTGGTAATACACAGTGTTTACCGAAAACTAGTTCGAATGGTGAATATTTTGTTTCGGTATGAACAGTTGTATTAAAACTGAAACACCAGTATGGTAACCAGCTACTCCAACTACTTTTATTCTGTTCACATTGGATTCTGAGGTAAGCACCCAAGCTCTTGTGAGTATTTTCTAATGCTCCAATCGTTTCATGATGGTAAGAGGTAGAATTTAACTTCTTAATTCCTAATAAACTACAAACCTCGGCCATGACAGAAGACATGAACTCTGTGCCCCTGTCTGTTATTATTTCTTTTGGCACTCCGTACCTCAATATAAAGTTATTAACAAAAGATCTCGCTACGGTTTCCGTACCTTTAGTCGGTAACGCATAGGCTTCGACAAACTTGGATAAATTGCATTGAAGCGTAAGAACGTACTTATTATTATTATCGTCGCAATGTAAGGGTCCCATAAGGTCTAAACTGATTCTTTCAAATGCACTTGTGGGTGTCGAAGTAATAACCATTGGTTCCTTAATGTACTGATTAGTGTGTTTTTGTATCTGGCATTGCTTGCACTTTTTAACGTAATCAGTAACGTCAGTTGACAACCCAGGCCAAAAATAATGTTTCCTAATATTATTTAACATTCTATTACTCCCTGCGTGACCGCTTGTAGGAAGTAAATGAAAATCGTTTAGAATCACTCTCTTTTGGTCATTATCTGAGATTCTAATAACATCTTTTGCTACTAATAAACGAGGCGCATTTTTATTTACATTTTGTAAATATTTATATAGGTAACTTGCAAATTTTTCTATTAACTTTTCGCTGTATTTATTTTTTATAATAAGTAATTCAGCGATATTTAGTTTGCTACATAATGATTCTAGATCTCTCACTAACACCGGCAGGGTAGATAATGATCGAGATTCTAAAAAAATGGTTGACTCTTTCAACACATATGCGCAATGCCTCGACTCTGAATAAATACAATCTGAATAAATAAATTGTTTATCAATAGATGAACAAATTTTTAACTCTACTATGTCCTTGGGTTTTTTCAAAACTTCTACAACTAAAGGGTGATCAGTCCTATGAATTGTAGTGCTCTGAGTTATAAAGTCGTTGTCTAATTTTTGCTTTCGTGATTGAGCGCGAGTCATAACTGACACGACTTGCTCCTGCATACATTTTAGGTCGTTTGAATTAATAATAATTCGACTTAACGCATCGGCAGCTGCGTTGGTTTTTCCTGGCACATATTCTACGTCAAAGTCATACTCTTCTAAGTACAGTCTAAATTTAGTTAACCTACTAGATGGATCCTTTAAGCCAAAAAGATAGATAAGTGGCCTGTGGTCAGTGTAAACTTTAAATTTCCTACCATACAAGTAAGGCCTAAAATGTTTAATAGCCCATACTATAGCTAACAACTCAAGATCTATTATTGGGTAACGTGATTCTGCTGAGTTTAAGTTTCTACTAGCGTATGCTATTACTCGCCCGTCACTATTAGATAAGATAGCGCCTAAACCTATACGTGAAGCGTCTGTCTGCAAAACAAAACTATTTTCAATAGAAAGATCCGGGTATACTAACACTGGGGGCGATATTAATATTTCTTTTATTTTCTGAAAAGCTTTTTCACAATCTAATGTCCATTGAAAAGTGTTATGTTTTTTACATAACTTATTTAATGGATGAGTAATACTGGCAAATTGTGGTACAAAGCGTCTATAATAGTTAGCAAACGCTACGAACCTTTTAACGTCGTCAGCGCTTTGCGGGACTGGATAATTTTGCAGCGTTTGAATTTTGTTTGGATCAGGTAAAATTCCATTAGATGTGATTTGATGCCCCAAATAAACAATTTCGGTGCGAAGAAATTCGCATTTAATAGGATTAACTTTTAAATTTACTTCTCTCAGACGTTCTAACACTTTTATGAGATTTTGAGCATGGTTTTCCATGGATTTCCCTATAACAATAATGTCATCTAAATATACTATTGCATCCTGATAGTTAATACCAGACATAGCAATGGTCATCAACCTTGAAAAAACACTAGGTGATGTTTTCAAACCCATGGGACAACGTTTCATTTGATACATCTTGTCAGCGATGAATGCTGTATACTTTCTCGAGCTTTTGTTTAAATTAAGTTGATAATAAGATTGAGATAAATCAAGCTTAGAAAAATAAATACTACCCGATAAAGAGTCTAAAATATCAGTTATATTCGGAAGAGGAAACTTATCATCAACGAGCTTGTTATTTAATTGTCTGTAGTCTATAACAAGTCTCCATTTTTTTTCGTTCGATTTATCACACTTTTTTGGTACCAATAAAATTGGACTAGACCACTCTGACACTGTTTCCTCTATTATATCATTATCTAACATATCTTTGATATGTTTTTGTACTTCGCTTTTTAAAGCATGCGGAATCCTATAAGGTTTTGAATAAACAGGCGTATTGTCTTTTAAGAATATCGAATGGTCCATTAAATTAGTTACAGATAACCGATCCCCTGGTAAATGAAATACGTCAGAATATTTGGCACATATCTGCTCAATACATAAACGTTCCTCTTTTTTTAAATAATTTAAATCCAACAAATTAAATAAATCTTTTATTCTTTCTACCGAACAACGTTCCCTAGTGAAGTTGCAAACATTAAAATCGTTCAAATCTAAAATGTCCAAATTAGAAAAATCTATTTCTACATCATTATCCGTTGTGTTTAACACTCTAATCGGTATAAGTCCGTTACGTGGATTTGCTATTACGCCTGCGAGAAAAACGCCCTCTTGCAATTCTCTCGCTAACATGACACACTCGCTTAAGCCTTTACTACTTATGTACCTAATTACCTCACAGCGGGCGGGAATAACATGCTTGTATATATACCTATTATGATTTATTGGCATAGAAACTTTAGTATTATTACAAGTTAACTGTAAGGTGCTGTTTTTATAATCTATTACAGCATCATACTTTGCTAGAAAATTTTCTCCCAATATTCCATTAGCAGTACATGACATGTTTTTAAATACATAAAACTTTTCAGTGAAAGTAACGCTATCATAAATTAAATTCAAGTAAATATACCCTTCAGAAATCAGTTCTCCGCTGACACCTTTTATAGTTAATCTATCATAAATAATATTATTTAATAAACTCTCGCATTGTTCGCGTAACCATTCGTATCTAATTACACATAAACTTGCACCGCTATCTATTAAAAAATGTAAATATTTTCCGCCTTTTAAATTAAACGTTACGTTATTACAAGTATTACAACTAAGTATAAAATTATTTTCTATATTGCTAACGAAAAAACTGAGTGTCGTTAGGTGCATTGAGAACATTGTCACCGTTTCGCTGTGGGTCACTGTACACAGTTTGCTGTGCACTTATGTGCTGAGCCCGCGAATATCGGTCATTGGCGTTCGCGTGACGTACCGATCCACGGCGTAAAAATGTGCGGCCGCGTGATGACCTATAACCTGTATTTGAACTCGTATGAGGTTTATAATTATTTCTGAAATTATTAAAAATATTATTAGATCTCATTTGATTATGACCACGGGTAAAACCTCGATAACTATGCCGACCTCGGGAAAAACTATTATGTTTCTTGTGTTGATGATTAATATTCATCACACTTTGTTCCGGGATAGCTAAGGATTGCTCGTCTGTGGCGGCTCTTATGGCTTCTGGAAGCGACACAAAATTTCGAGACGCGATGATGGTACTTAATCGTGGATTAGATAACCCATCCGCAAAACGTTTAATGGCCATATTTTCATTAATGGGACGGAGTATAGTAAATTTATCATCATCCCCATCTGCCTGAGCTAGTGTCAAATTTACAAACAACTCTTCTAACTCCGAGCCGAATCTGTCTATAGATCTATTGCCTTGTTTAGAGCGAAGAAGCTGTGATTGAAGTGCTACTTGTGATTTTTTTTGTATTAGTAACGACTTCATATCCTGAACTAATTTATCTATTGAGTCATAGGAAGCCTGAAGGCGAAGTTTCGCACTAGGAGACAACCTAGTTTTCAAAACGAATTCAATCAAACTTGACTGTAATGTTTCACTTATCATTTTGCTATATAAAGTAATTCCATCAATCAATTGCAGTGTAACATGTTCCTGTCCTGTCATAACAGGTAGCAAAGCGATTGCTGTCTTAATATCGAAAGTCGCCATCTTGGTTTCCCTTTCCAAACCAGAACACTCTGAGTAATCTGAGCTCGAATCAGATGTGCGTAGCTCTTTTTGATACGTTACTAAACTTTGAATACTTATAAACAAAGATTTGACATCGGCTACGATTTTATCTACTAAACTAAGGTCAGAGGTGCCTATCTCAGAATAATCAATCTGCCCTTTTATTCGAGACAAAATATTATGTAACCCTCCATAGTATGATTTAGCTTCTAGTAACTTATCATACGCTAACTTTGAAGCGCGACGCTCAGGTCCTAGCTTAACTAAATATTCTTTTAAATACGACAATTTACTACGTAGTTCAATTAACTCCTTAGTCATATCATGTTACGTAGGGTATCCAATTTGCTATAGAAATATATTAAAAACAACAAAATTAATTACTACCTAAAAAAAAAATGGTCCATTTGAAATTAATAAATTAGCTTACTATTTATGAGGACACGTCATGACCTCATGCACGCCGAGTTGCGTTGGCGAAGACGTGGCACAGCAGATTGCACGCGCCTCCCGTTGATGGCGGCAGCAGCAAAGCAGCAGCAGCAGCAGCTTTGATGACTCGTTGTTTGGGCCGGGCTATACCCTGGACTCCGTGGGCCGGGATTACCCTGGACACCGCTCCAACTGGGCCGGGCTATACCCTGGACTCCGTGGGCCGGGATTACCCTGGACACCGCTCCAACTCTTCCTTCTTCTTAAACGCTCGATGACGTCAACTCTTGTGTCGACACGGTTATGTTGCCTCTAGTTATTTCGCGTCGAAGTGTCTTCACTATGTTAGCCTTGCATTTTCGTATAATGTAGAAAGCAGCGGCCAATGATGCACCAACAATGAGCACAATAATCATAATATCTGTGTGATTGATGCCTTCTGTGTGCTTTGTGGTTGCTTGAGCATCTCCGCTGGCGGTTTGCGCGATGATCACCTCTTCTTTAGTTTGTTTAGAGCCCATGATTCTTCTTAGTGCAATTTGGAGTTATACAAATTGCTAATATACTGTATGTATAGCAATATCGACGTGAAGACAACAATTATGGCTAATACTGCTACAATTGTACCTCGATGCTGCATGATAAAGTTATTCTTGAAAATATCTTCTTTCTTCTGTTCTTCAGTTAAAATGTTTCTTCATAATTTCCAATCCGTAGTTCGCGTGGCAGGGTCGCCATCCAATATGATGTGTCTTTCGGGAGATGAATGAAAGTAGAAATTCTCCGGAGATGTTTATTAGACCATGGTTACAAGTCAAGTCTTAAAACTAAGTAAAAATACGTTTAAAGATAATGTTTGTTGACCCGATTACGAAATCTTTCCTTCGATGCAAATACAAGCGAACGTAGCTATTTTATGTAGCAGTCACTTGTAAAATATGTTATGTTGCAGTCAAACTCTAAACTTCGACATACTACATTACACTAATTACTCGAAGTCGGCTGAACCGATTTAAATGATTCAAACGTTATAACATCAGGTTTTTCCCAAGTTGGTCCAATTTTGAAATGCCTATTGCATAATGAAGTAAAGTCCGTTCGGTTAGATAGTGTCGGTACACCCGCACGGCATTGTGGCTCTTTTTTAGTGCATTCGTGCATACAGTCGGGCGGGTCTAAACAAAAACACAAAAAATTGTAAATACATGTTTCACGCCTGACTTCAAAGTACTTACTTAAGTACTTAAATACGTATTAATTACGTACCTACGTGATTTTTTTAAGGCGGTTTGTATGATTTACATTATTTATTTATTTACATGCTATGCTATATTAACATGTTTCTTGTGAATATTTCAGAACCTTCAACTACAACTGCAAAAATAGCACCTGCAGCCCCTCGGGAAAGAAAACAGGTTTTTTTATAGTATCTTTATTGCCAAATGCATGTATATATATTATAAGTTCGATTAAATTAGACTTTGACTTTAATAATGGAGTTTACTTTTAGCCCCATTTGCGCCAACGTGAAATTCTTGCTAAACTTGGTTTAACTTTTTGAATGAAAATTTTATTGTCACATAACTCTTGTTTAATTTAAACCGAGAATTAACGTTAGCGTAAGTAAGGCATCAATTAGACCCTAAAGTTTGCAAAATGATAGAAATGGAATCCTGATATTTTTTAATATCGCCATCGATAAAAAATCCCACGACTGGTACATCACTATTTCGGTTATTATGTTGGGAACCCTGTACGTCATGTACGTCATAATTTCAGCTATGTGGTTGGTATTCCGTTTTAGTATAACTTCCATACGAAACGATAATTTACTTTTTTTCTATGAGAGACCCGTCTCTTAAACGTAGTGATTACATGCTCTTTGGAGGAAGGACCCGAAGGACAAGACAACAGACTCGCGGTGTTGACAGTTAACTGTCTTTTTCTTTAGAGGACGTCAGAAAAGTGTAGAGTGTGTGTCAGATAACTCTGCACGTGCCTGGCGCGTTTTTGGCGCTAGTTACAGTGCATTTTTTTGTTCTAATGATATAGAAAAGATTAGTATTCGATTTTACCGCGCGCAGACTTATCTGACACTCTAGCTTCGAGAGGCTTCGAGTGTCTAATGCCCGAATACTCGTACGCTACAGTGCCACAAACTTTGCTGTGCCGGTGGCCAAAATGTGAAACTAGCGTGTTTTTTTTAATGTCATTTTGCTGTCAAGTTGATGTCCAACCCAAGGAATTTATAAGTACTACGTACAACAGGAAGGTGCACTCCGTATTTTTGTGTATTTAAAAATACACTTTAATATTAAGAGATAAGGTTTATATTTCAATACAAAATGTCAACGGTCCAGCTGAGACCGCAAGAACGAGGTGAGGGTGTCCCTTTCTCTGAAATTGCCAGCACTCTTAAATAACAGGTTTAGTAGATTTATGGTTCACAACTTTCGTTATAAAAATTAAATTTCGTTAAATTTCCGCTTCGTATTACTTTTAGTCAATAGAAAACATCGCATATTAATTTAGGTATTACCGTATTAAGCATAAAAATGTATCAGGTCGTTTAAGTTTTTTATGGCTTATCCTAGAAAAGAATTTGAATGATAGATTTCAGAATGTTAAAGTAGCAACATTACAAGCCGAATGACGTTTTCTGTCGTTTTCAGTCTTCGTTGTGTCAAGTTCGCAATTCGCTCGTCGCCGCCCGCCGCCCGTCGCGCATGTTCGTGGCCGCCGTAATGGGATGGAGTGAGATAAACTGACCTCGTTCTTACTATCTCATTAGGACCGTTTTTTGGCAGCAGTGCACCTTCCTGTTGTATTATAAATTCCTTGGTCCAACCATAGCGCTGCTAGCGGCTGAAGTTCTTAGAAGTCAGGGCCGGTTAAATTGTTACAAAAAAAAGAAAACCGTACGTAGCGCCGCTGTCACCGGAACAGAAAAGGTTGTGGCACCAAGGAATTTATAAGTACTACGTACAACAGGAAGGTGCACTCCGTATTTTTGTGTATTTAAAAATACACTTTAATTTTAAGAGATAAGGTTTATATTACAATACAAAATGTCAACGGTCCAGCTGAGACCGCAAGAACGAGGTGAGGGTGTCCCTTTCTCTAAAATTGCCAGCACTCTTAAATAACAGGTTTAGTAGAGTTATGGTTCACAACTTTCGTTATAAAAATTAAATTTCGTAAAATTTCCGCTTCGTATTACTTTTAGTCAATAGAAAACATCGCATATTAATTTAGGTATTACCGTATTAAGCATAAAAATGTATCAGGTCGTTTAAGTTTTTTATGGCTTATCCTAGAAAAGAATTTGAATGATAGATTTCAGGATGTTAAAGTGGCAGCATTACAAGTCGAATGACGTTTTCCGTCTTCGTTGTGTCAAGTTCGCAATTCGCTCGTCGCCGCCTGCCGCCCGTCGCGCATGTTCGTGGCCGCCGTAATGGAATGGAGTGAGATAAACTGACCTCGTTCTTACTATCTCATTAGGACCGTTTTTTAGCAGCAGTGCACCTTCCTGTTGTATTATAAATTCCTTGTGTGGCACTGTACTTATCTTTGAGAGCGTCTCACACATCGCCCTGTCACTTTAAATGTCAAACGTATGAAAGAGATGCCATGATGTTTGAGACGCTCCCGAAGATGATTTGCGTTCGAGAATTCGGGCGTAAATCTATCAAAATCTTACCTGGCACTGTAAAGACTGCTTCCAGAAGAGATTCCTGAGTCCCGCCTTGTGTTGGGTACTCCAGTCTTTAGATCCACAGCGACGTTGGTGTTACCTAATTCTGTTCTTCCTGGCATGCCAACTGGATGAAAAAAATGCAAATAAGGTACTGGAATGTTTAAATTGGCAAAAAATATGATTTAGGGCCTAAACTGAGTAAAGCGGGCATCCGCGACGGGCACACGTCGCGGGTCTCCGTCCGTAGACACGCGCGCGCGCCGCGTGGACACGCGCGCGGGCTCCGTGGAACCGCATCACATAGCGCTATTGACTGAACAAGCCCGTGCGTGCTACCGCTGGCCCGCTGGCGGGCCCCGTCGCGGGCACCCGCGCGGGCGACCGTCGGCGTCGCGGGGAAACGGGCCACAAGGCGCGGGCGCGGGGCCCGCCTCCCCGCGACGGGTGCCTTCGCGGGTGCCCGCGACGGGGCCAGCGACGGAGCACTTTTGTATGGAACCGCGCGGGCGTCCGCGTGACGCAGTTTAGGCCCTTAGTCGTGTTAAAATAAATTGCTTGAATTATGTCGTAAACTTTACAGAAGCAAGTAACTTAGAGTTATAGTCCGTTCGGTTAGATAGTGTCGGTACACCCGCACGGCATTGTGGCAGAGCGACACTATCTAAGCGAATGAACTATACCAACACGTGGAAGTACTAAAGATAAAACTGTAGGCTGGTTTAACGATACAAGGTCTAGTTTAAAGTGGTATTTCGCGAAAAAATACTTATTTTGTTATGACCGTAAAGAATTAAACATGTTTAATTGACCATAGTGTGTGAGTGAAACACACTATTATACCTACTTTTAAAAAATGAAACCCGAGGAGATTCAACAAAGGGAACTGGAGATAGTAGTACTAACACTTTTTTGTAGCCTGTGGCTGTCCTCCGTCTCACCTATAATTTTAAACAAAACGTATGGTCATATGAGACAACAGACAGCCACTACACTAGTAGTTAAATGTCAAATTTGCTGGGTACACTTTTTTAATTTAGCCTGAAAACTCCAGTTTCCTTGTAGAATCTCCTTGTTTAACCTAACTCACCTCCTCCGATGTCAATGTGCGGGGGCGGCATCAGCCTGGCCAGCCCTAACTTGTTGTTCTGCAGACGCGGCGCGTGTGCGTGGTGCGCTCGAGGGGACCCTATGGCTACCATCGCGCGCAGCATGAGGGGCAGCTGGCCTACTTCGCCCACTACTTCTTGGTCCACCTGGAAATTGATTATTATGTCAATTTGTGTTAGAAACATTTGTCTTAAGGCGGTACCCTGACCGAAAGTGACCCCTCAGAGGATTTTATTTCATAAGTTGCTAATAGAAAAGGATTTTTATAAAACTTTACGAGGAATATCTAGTATTTTTAGAAGGTATCGCTACATTCCCCTTATAGTCATTCGTAGAAGTAGATAGCAAATGTGTCAAAAACGGCCACTTTTAGCAGTTTTGCTATCTACTTCTAACAGTGACTACGAGGGAATGATACTGTTTGAAAATACTAGACTATGGGCCCCAAAAATTCCCCGTAAAGTTTCATTGAAACTGTGTATTAGAATTACATAATAAATAAAATTTAACGCGGCGCCACTTTCGGTCAGGGTACTTACCGCCTTAAGGTATGGGGGTATAGGCCTCCCTATACTTTGTACAACGTAGCATGGGTCCTATGACAGCTCATTCGTGCAAAGCTAGCTTTTTATGCTATTGGAATAAAATGTAAGAAAAGCAGCATTAGACATTTTTTAATGCAGGTTATGTTAGAAAAATAGACCCTATTCCTTGTGCAGAAGCCAAATTTTTGCTTTGCATGAAAATGTGTTGTCATAGGTAGGACCCATGCTACATTGCCAAAGTATAATGATGCAATATCACTGAAACGCAGAAGAATAGAGCACAATGGAATAGAGTTTCATACAATGGACACCACAAGTAAGTTCTACAGACAATAATGTGTGAAGAGGCAGCTCAGCTCCGCTCCAATCCGCTTTAAACAGAAACACTCTAAACGCGAGGGTTAATGGAAGAATTACAATTCTTGGGCAGCTATGTTTACAGAAAGCATGGCTTAGGAACGATGGTGCTTTGAAATTTTTATTTGGACGTGATGGGAACATTTATTTAGAAAATGTTTTTTTAACCGCCTTAACCGCCTCTGTGGTCTAGTGGTTCACACCACCGAATTCAGACCAAGAGGTCCCGGGTTCGATTCCCAGTGGGGGGTACATATTGTATTCGGTTTGGTTGGTGGTAGGACTTGTTCTTAGTCCGCCTGGCTAGCTACCACCATCTTATCTAAGTCTGACGCCATAACAATGATGTTTTCAGCATTATTGTGTTCCGGCAGTTAGAGATAAGATAGCCAGTTCCTCAGTGATTGAGGTTTCCGGGAGTAGTGCGCTTCCACCTTCAGCCTTATCACTACTTAACATCAGGTGTGATGAAGGCTAAGTGCTACCCCGTTGTGGATAAAAAAAATAAAAAAATGTAAGATAATCAAGACACAATAAAGTTGCCTCACCTCTCCATCTATCCTGAAGTATGGAACACCATTTTCGTCATTGAATCCTCCTAAACCAGAACCACCAAAGTCCAGTTCTCCCCCACACGCCGATAACTGCAAAAACATAAAACAATTTATTTATATATTTTTTTTTAATAATACGACACCAAAATTAATACAAGGCTATGAGAAAACATTTCAGAAGAGAAATATTTTATATATTTCTCCAACTGACCTGATGCGCAGGAGTATGAAGACCATGAGGCAGCGGTGACGCAGGGCTCTCGCTCTTGACCGACGCGGATGAAGTGTGTCCTCTGACCCCAATAGGCACTCCTCCTTCCTCAGACCGTGGCGAGGAACCTGCCCCGCCACCGCCGGACTCAGCTGAGTCATCTCCGCGACTGCAACCTGAACAAGAAGGTAAGCTTTTAATAAAGACGGTTAATCAGAAGTTGCGATGGTGTTCTTAGTCTGATTCCTACCCCTTGGGCTCGATATTTATGTAAAAATGGCACGTATTTCAACTGCATACTTATAGTATTCCAGAGTATGACTAAATGGAATAGAGGACCAATGAGTTTTTTGACTCGTCTTATAATATTGTAGTAGAATAAAAGCTTAAAACATAGGTATAGTAGTATAGCCTGACTGATCATGGGAAGTGTTCTTACCTTTGTGCTTTTTACTGGCATAAAATTCAGCGCCGTGAACGGTCTTAACATGTTTCCGAAGTGATGATGGGTCCGTGTACCTCTTTGTGCAGCCAGGAGCTTTGCAGACGTAAGGTTTCTGAGAAAATAAGCAGTATTTATAGCACCTATGAAGCTTTGCAAATCTTATACAAGTAATAAATAAATAATTCATAAAATTCGGAATACGACGCATTTTGAGGCCAGCAAACTGTTTCATAATTTCCACTTGCATTGACGAAACTTTTGCACAATAGACTCTATTGGTAATCCATAGTCATACCTCATTGCTATGCGTTCTGTTTTGGTGTTTCGCCCGGTCGCTGGCGTTGGAGAAAGCTTTCGCGCACCCAGGGTATTCACAGGTGTACGGTTTCTCTCCTGTGTGACTGCGCAGGTGGGTCTTCAGGTTCTCGAGCCTAGAGTAGGCTTTACAGCATCCCTCGAACTGTAACAAAATGACACGTTAGGTTGAGCGTATGTGGCTAGAAGGGCAAACTAGTGGACTATTTAAATTCTAACTTATTTGATAAAGATAAAGATAATTTATTTGCATAAAATATGGTACATTGAGATCTTAAACTTCTAAATTCAGTTTCACATATTTTGCCAAATGTAATGGCGTGCAAATGTAATGGCGTTGTAAATGGGGGAAGGAAGGAAAGGAAGTAGGAAGAAATGGACATATTAGCCGAAGTCAAAATGATATTCCAGTTCACTGTTACTTGACGAATTTCAGGCGCTTCTGTTTTGAGAAGTAGAAGAAAGCCGTCACCTTTTCTATAATATTTTATTTAACTGATATTAACCTTCTGTAATAACTACAAAAAGGAGTAGGTACTTACCGTGCATTTATGAGGTTTTTCACCAGTATGCCGTCGCATATGTACGACCAACATGTACTGCGCTTTGAACGGTTTCTCATCCCTGGAGCATCCAACCCAGCGGCACACGAACGCCTTCTTGCTGGCATGGATGTGGTCCGTGTTTATGTGCTTCACCAGGTCGTCCTGGGTGGGGAACTCTAGCTTGCAGTCCACCTAGGAGAATTGAAGATTATAATTAGTGATTTTAGACATCATTTAATGCGGCAGCTAGATCACTTTCATTGTTTACCATTAATGATATGTGGTCGTCCAAATCAAAAGGGACCTTGTGGCGCTCGGCACTTATGCCTTTACTGCTGTTGTTCGAATACAAAACAACGACAATAAAGACGTATGTGCCGGCCGCAATAAGGTCCCTTTTGATTTGGACGACCACATATTATCTTGCCAACTGTGTATCGTCACTGGAATACTGTATTGTATTTCATCATTGTAGTCGCAGTCTGAAACACTATCACGACTAATATGTATAGTGGACAGTTGATTATCTTTGAAGTAATTTGCATTGGTGTAACAACGACTAAATCAGTGATTGCGATATTTCACTGGATCATTGGACTTACAAATTTGGAAAGCAGGTTTTAAATCACGCGACAAACTTAAACTTAGCCCACTTTAATTCATACCTGAATCAGTATCAAGGATATTGAAAATGATAAATAGGAACTTACCCAATGACAGTTGGTCTCGATGAAGTCTCCAGGTTCATCCTTGGAGTCCAGGCCATCGTGCACGGTGCTCTCGGCAGCGGCTGATAAAGGCTTGTTGCTGTGGTGGTTATCCCTCTGCATCAGGCTTGGCGGTGACTTCCTTTGGGTGATATTTGATGGGCTACAATATAATACAAGGTAAGTATGCAATTTTTATATGTTGCCTAGAACCCTAGGAAGTTGTTGGTGATTACTGTGAGTGAAGTGGTTGGGAGAGCCCGTGGCGCAATGGTTGCTTGCTCGACCTGCTATCGTTGAGGTTAAGCCACTACCGCAATGGTCGGTCACTGGATGGCTGACAAAAATTTACTATCTCGAGCTCCTCCGTGCTTCGGAAGGCACGACAAGCCGTTGGTGTCGGTTCTATTTGCAGTTGCAGTTTTATTGGGCACGCTTGGTGGCCCATTCTCCTTATCTATTTACGAGGAAGGCCTGTGCCCCAGAGTAAGGACATTAAATAGCTGATGATGCTGACCGTGAGTAAGGCACTTCAAAGTTTCTGTGGGGGTGTGTTACAATGCATGTAATGGTAAAGTTAGATCCTTGTTGTAAGCTAGTTTTAGTTATTGATCGTTTATTGTATAAACATAACAAACAATTTGAAAACGTTTGCTTTCAATTTTAGAGGAATATTTTTTTGATAACACTAAGAGTCTCCGCAAACTGCAGACTTTCTATCGGTCGATAGTTTAGTCGGGCTCTTTAACCAGAATGAAGATACTGTACCTATGCAAGTGCGCTCACAAGAACAATTCGGATTGCCTTCAATCTAACCAGTTAGCCAACTATCGTCCGACTGGAAAGTCTGCAGTTCTAGAGTCCCCGACTCAGACAGTTTTTAAACAGTATTTTTTTAACTTAAAAGTAGGTATATTTTGCTCTGTCCCCATACCTATCAGCTTCCATAATGCTGGTGACTTCACGCTGTTGAGGTGGTTGCTGCAGATGTTGTGGTGGAGTACCATCGAGACCCAACCCTGGCCTCACGTCCACTGGAGCCCCCATTATAAGTTGCGTCGGTGAGGATATGTGAGATCTGCAGAGAGTATGGTACAGTGCTGTAGTAAGTCGTATTACTCGTATTAAATCTATTTATTCTATCAATGCTTTTGAATATTGTTCGCCATTATGTTTAGTAAAGTAAAGTAAAGTACAGTACGGTAGCCACAACGCTGATTTTCAGCTGGTTGTCCCTGTTTCTACGTAGGTACTTTATTTAATAGATTATTTTTGTAAAAACGGCGACCAAATGCAGCTTTTTTCACTTTTACTTATTGAAAGCAAATGTTTTAATGATCGTGAAGTCTATGATCATAAATAGCACTAAGGTTCTGGTTATTACAACCAACAAACAACATTTGTTTATAAAAAGAACCAGACAGTATATAAAAAAGAAAATGTACTTGGTGGAAATTGACAACCCATGGTTCCACCTAAGGAAGGGGGGCTACCGGCAAAAAAATATGAAATAAATACAGAATAATATATTAGTACATAAATATTGGACACCATCACATACATTGTTCCAATACCAATTGAATGGAAATTGGAAACTACGACAGGTATTACCACATACACCCAAACCCGAGGAAATATTGAAAAGATCGTTTTCAACATTAACCCGACCGGGGATCGAACCCGGGACCTGTAGAGATAGCGGCACCTTGAAACCGGTGCGTACACCACTCGGCCACGGAAGTCGTCAATGCTGATCGTTCATTTGACAATTTGAAGTCCATATTATGCCCATATGGGAGGAGCCCGTGGCGCAGTGGATAGCGCGCTCGGCCTGCGATCGTTGAGGTTAAGCAACGTTCGCAATGGTCGGTCACGGGATGGGTGACCAAAAACTTTTCATCTCGAGCTCCTCCGTGCTTCGGAAGGCACGTTAAGCCGTTGGTCCCGGCTGCACTTGCAGTCGTTAATACCCACCAATCCGCACTGAGCCCGCGTGGTGGGTCATGGCTCATTCTCCTTATTCATCCATAAGGAAGGCCAGTGCCCCAGCAGTGGGGACATTAAACGGCTGATGATGATGATGATGATGATTATGCCCATATATGGACAAAATATGTCAAATGAAGCTCACGCTCAAATCCATATTTTAGACGGTAGCCCCTGTGACTAGCGCGACTCGGGTGAGAAGGAGTCGCGGGCACTTTCTACCAATCAGATCGCTCGTAGATAGCGCGCGTGACTAAGGCGACGTGCTGATTGGTTGGAAGGAGCGCAACGAAGAGTCGCTCTAAGTTGTGCTAGCACTACAGGTTGACGAATAAGTCATCACCAGCTAGTCAAAGTACAAGACTTGATTGCCTTACCTATGAATACCAGCGACTAAATGCGCATGCGCTGCGTGGTGGGCCGCCGCCGCCGCCGCCTGCTGGTGGGCGGGGTCCATCAGCACCCCGCCCGCGAGCACCGCGCTGCCGCCCACCACGCCACCCCGAGCTAGTAGCTGCTGAGCGAGCGAAGCGTGCGACATTGTGAGCGCTGGTGATATCGCACCTAGAAGAAAGGAGTTTAATTACGGTTACTTCATTTTTCAAAGGGAAGCGAGTCGTGAAACATTTTTCATTAGTGCTCCACTTCTGTTGGTCGTAGCAAGATGTTATATAGCGTATAGCTTTCCTAGATAAATGAACTATCTAACACAATAAGAATTTTTCGATTCGGTCTATAGCGCGTTCAAACAAACAAACTTTTCAGCTTTATAATATAGATAGTACCTATAGATGTTTGTCTTCCTTAACTTACCAGCACTAAGATGTCCATAGCTCCCAGTAGACGCGGCCGATGGTGCTCTGACCGCCAGGCTGGCAGGAGATGCTCTGATGACCGCTGCCAAGTCTAATGACTCTGCTGAGTACGGACTCCAAGAGACTGCTCTTTTTCGGTTAACTGATGCTCCAATGGCACCCCCTGATAGTCTTAGACGGGTTGGTGAGGCTATTCTTGATCCTGGAAACATGTTTTACTTGTTAATAAACACACATCATACACGAACACTGATTATGAGCTAAGTAGTAAAGGATTAGTTACGGTAATACATCATCATCATCATCATGACATCCGAACGTCGCCCACTGCTGGGTATAGGCCTACCCCAAGGATCTCCATAGCGATCGGTCATGCCCTGCCTGCATCCAACGGCTTCCCGCGACCTTGACTAGATCATCGATCCACCTTGCAGGGGGCCTGCCCACGGAGCGTCGTCCGTTACGCGGTAGCCATTCCAGATCAGAGAGCTAATATATAACAGAATTTAAATGATCTCGAGTCTTTTTGTGGCAGATGGGAATCAAAGCCACAGTTCTTGCTGTAGGTATAGCACGCAGGAGGCCATTGAAACACTCAAATTTAATAAGGTATTTAAATATTAGATAAAGCGGGCAACCGTTTGAAAAATATAGGGTAGGTCATACAAGGGATATGCAACAGCTTTTTGAATTAGCAGGTTCTAATTTTACTGCTACTCTAGATGCCAAAGTTGTTGTATTTCGTTTAGCATTTGTGAAAAATTAAATTTAGCCGCATTAGTAAGTAAGTAAGTACTTCATTGTGTATTGTATATTGTGTGTATTGTGTATTTTGTGCATTTACCCCATGGTGACCTTAGATGAATGAAAAGAACGGTACCTTCTAAACTAAGTTGAAAATCCTGGCTGGCCAGAGTACTGCCAGCATGTAGCTCGGGGTGTAAACTCCTCGCCGCACTTAAATATTCTAAACCTGAAACAAAAATAAGTTGACTGTTAATGAATTAATAATTTAACAACAACTGTTACCTAAGCATATTGCGCTGCGCTGCGTTGCGACCATAAACTTATATATACTAGGGGTAAAGTATAATAAGTTTATGGTTGCGACCCGGCATAATGTGCGCCCAATCTTTTTCAGTTTATCATACAACCACCATATACAAATAACTTCTACCGTGATCGCTTACAGTTTAAAAGATGTTTTACAACCATCGCTGCAATAAGACACTTATTTTTTTAAACTGCCTTCGATAACAAGTGATGGATGTCAAACTGAAAACGAAAAATAACGTCGAGTTCATTTGCGATATGATGATCAAATTTTAGAGAATCGAAGTAGGTATGTACCTGGAGTATTATAAAAAGAACGATTTTTTTTACGTTATTAGTAAACCCAAGTTTAGAATACAGTAAGATAAGGAATGCATTTATAAAATGATGAACAGAACATATTTCAACTAAATAAATACTATGAAAGCTTTTTTGTACTAAGTTGTTGTTGTATTGCTTTCATTTTAAACGTTTAGTATGTAATTAAACAAATTGCTTGGTTTAAATAAGAAATAAACTAAAAATATAATGCAACATTCAAAACAATAATAATAATAATGAAAAAAAAAAAAAAAAAAAAAAAAAATCGTCAACCTGACAGGTCGTTATTTTCCATAATTTTATTGATTTTATTAAGAAATATTTAATTCAGAGGTCACATAATACCATAATAATAATATTTAATATCTAATAGCCTGCAACAATATATACTTACATAGAACAACAACAAAGAAGATACATATTTTATAATCTATTTAAAAATGATCCTGTATGACAGTTGAAAATGTCATCAACAATACAAACACAATTAAATGGGAATGGGATATAAATGAACAAATAGATGTTGACGAGAAGCCGAGCAGCACGTCTACCACCTCCGGGCTCGTCACCTCGCTCCGCCTCGCAGTTGTCGGCAACTGCCTCAGTGCCGTGTGTTCAGCTGACATCTGCAGTTGCGTCGAGCGATAGTGACGAGTACTTCTCTCCACCGACGTCGCCACCACCTGTACGCCGGAGGAGGGGCCGGCCACCGAAGAGTTTGGGGCTTCTGGGGCAAACGGCTCCGGTCAGGGCCCCCGCTCCCGGTGGAGTGCAGCGCATGCGATGGACAATTTCCATCAATGAAAATGTCATGCGCGCATATTTTGAGGCAACAGAGGCAGGAACTAATCTTACTGCGTATCGTGTTCGGATGCTTTCTCTGTTTCAGGCTCTCGAACCATCAATCAACGTTTCGGCTCAACGACTGTCGGATCAGGTGCGAGCCATTCAACGGGGTCACTTGTTGGATGACTCGGTACTTGATCGGCTCCGTACGGAGGTGCAACGTAACCGTATCATTACTACTGCATCGCAGGCGGCAACTCAAGCTTCTGCCGCGGCCACATTGCAAGCTGGCGTTGCTGATAGTGATCGTGGAGATGATATGGTTACTACTGTAAGTCCCCAATACAATGATATATTGAGGAGTACTCTTGAAGATGTAGTTCGGGAATTTCGATCGACTTCGGTTCACCTTAGACCTCGGCTTCCACGTTTTCCCATGCACAAAAAAAATAGGGCGCTGATGTGTGCCTTAGATTTGCTACTACCAAATTACTTTGATAGTAGTGAAGACCTGGCTGATACTCATTCGATCCTGTACTGTGCGGCTATTACAGCTTGTCGTGTTGCTCATGTCAAATTTCCAAATACTGACACAGCAACACGCCCTCGCCTGGCTGTACCAGCCTGGCAGTGTAGGATTGAACGTCGTATCAGTGAGGCTAGGGTACTCATCGGTAAGCTCAGCTGCTTTAGGGAGGGCAACATGCGCCCTAGGGTCATGCGCTTTGTGAAACGTGCATTCTTGGGGACTGGTATTAGTCCTCAAAATTATATTTCATGTGTCACAGAGCGCATCGACTTCCTGAAGCAGAAAATTTGTGCATGGGCTAATCGTATTCGGAGGTATAGGGTGCGAGTCGATCGCTTTACTCAGAACCGCATGTTCGAGAGAGATCAACGACGTGTTTATGCATCCTGGGAGCGATCGGATCAGAGTGATACTGATATGCATCGGCCGGATGATGATGCCATGATTTCTTTTTGGCACAACATCTGGTCCGTGCCTGTCACTCACTCTGAAGGCGCGTGGATGGAGGATGTTAAGCGTTCGTGTGAGCTTATACCTGATATGAATGAAGTAACCATTGACTACCAAGACGTAGTTTGTGCAGTTCGTTCTTTACCCAACTGGAAATCTCCAGGCCCGGATGGACTGCACAATTTCTGGTATAAATGGTTACCTAGCTCGCACGTTTGCTTAGCATCTCAATTTCAATGCGCTTTATTATCTCGATCGCTTCCAGAATTTATGACAACAGGCATAACCCATCTGCTCCATAAATCTGGTAGTACTGCGGACCCCAAAAACTATAGACCTATCACCTGTCTGCCAACAATTTATAAAATTCTTACGTCCATTTTGAGGTCGAAGATTAATAAACACATTGATGAAAATTCTATTATGTTCGCCTCTCAGAATGGATGTAGGAATGGGGCCCGTGGTACTAAGGAGCTACTCCTCATTGACATGGCTATTAACCAGCAGGTTCGTCGAAACCGAAAGAACCTGTCGACTTCCTGGATAGATTATAAGAAGGCCTATGATTCCGTGCCGCATTCGTGGCTCATGAGGGTGCTGGAGTTGTATAAAATAAATACAACTCTACGCACTTTCTTGATATCGTGCATGCGAAAATGGAGAACGGTCCTTTTCTATCCAGGATCTCGACGGATTCTAGGTCAGGGCGATCCTATAAAAATAGAGCGAGGTATCTTCCAGGGTGACGGTTTGAGTCCATTGTGGTTCTGTCTGGCCTTGAACCCTCTGAGTACACTTCTCGAGAGTTCAGGATTAGGCTATCGTTTACGGAGAAATGGTCAAGTAATATCACACCTGCTGTACATGGATGACCTGAAACTATTTGCCCATAGCAGTTCTCATTTGACAGCGTTACTGAAGGTTACTGAAGCTTTCAGTAATGCCATTAAAATGGAATTTGGTGTGGACAAATGTGCAGTCATGCATGTAAAGCGTGGTCAGATAATGGAATCTACGGGTATACAACTCTCGGATTCTATTCATCTTAGATCTCTCTCCGTAAACGAAACCTATAAATATTTAGGTATGTCACAGGCATTAGGCATCAACGATGCTGACATGAAACAGTCGTTGAGTGAGCGTTTCTTGGGGCGCCTTTCAAAAGTCCTTAAAAGTCTTTTGTCAGGCGGAAACAAGGTTCGCGCATACAATGGATGGGTCATGCCGGTACTGATGTATTCCTTCGGCATACTTAAATGGACTCAAACTGAACTGGATGCCCTGGATAGAAAAGTTCGTACATTGCTAACAGCACACCGCATACATCACCCACGTTCATCGACCATGAGATTGTATATCCCGCGGAAGTGCGGTGGTCGTGGCTTCTTAAATGCTAAGACATTGCATAACCGCGAGATATGCAATCTTAGGGAGTATTTTCTCCAAGTCGATATGGGGTCTCATAGAGATGTAGTTGCTGTTGACAATGGACTGACTCCTCTATTTTTAGCAAAAGAAAACTGGCGCAAACCTGTAGTACTTAGTACTTCCGACCGCAGCACTGTGTGGCAAAGCAAGGAGTTACATGGCAGATTCTACCGGGCTCTCCATGGGCCCG
Organism: Crambus lathoniellus; assembly: GCA_949710035.1. NCBI lineage: Eukaryota > Metazoa > Arthropoda > Insecta > Lepidoptera > Crambidae > Crambus > Crambus lathoniellus. The sequence continues at coordinate 10,697,983 of OX453323.1, read as the reverse complement.
ACGTAGATTTATTAGCCTCAGTATCCTGGCTCCGTTTCGGTGATCTTTTTGGTGAAACCGAAGGTTTTGTCTGTGCAATTATGGATGAGGTTGTGATGACGAATAACTACCGAAAGTATATCCTAAGGGATGGCACAGTGGATATTTGCCGAGCGTGTCATCGTCCGGGTGAATCCCTTAGGCATATAATCTCCGGTTGTTCTCGTCTCGCAAACGGCGAGTATTTGCATAGACATAACCAAGTGGCCAGGATAATACACCAACAACTTGCTCTGAAACATAGTCTTGTGGCATCCGAGGTGCCGTACTACAGGTATGCACCAGAACAGGTCCTTGAAAATAGCCATGCCACATTGTATTGGGATCGATCTATCATTACAGACAGGACTATTGTAGCTAATAAGCCTGATATTGTATTGGTAGATCGACACGAACGCCGCGCGATAATTGTTGATGTCACTGTTCCCCATGACGACAACCTTGTGAGAGCTGAAAAAGATAAAGAAACCAAATATCTTGATTTAGCTCACGAGATTGTTGACATGTGGGACATTGATTCAGCAATTATTGTTCCGATAGTCATATCTGCCCATGGTCTGATAGCCAAGAGCCTCGATAAACACCTTAAGAGGCTTGCGTTAGGTGGATGGATCGGGAGTCAGATGCAGAAGGCAGTACTTCTGGACACGGCCCGTATAGTGAGAAGGTTCCTGTCTCTGGATCCTTAACCATCGGTAGCCGGGACCTTGATCTTGCTGCCGTTGGGGAACTGCATTTTTGTATTTTTAAATGTTATATTTTTTAGTGTTATACATTGTAAAAATTTAATGTTTAGAAATATAATTTTGTAAGTATTTAAAATGTAATAAAGGAAATAATAATAATAATAAAACACTTTATTGCAAAAAGAAAACACATAACAAAAAAGAAGACACTACAAAAGAAGTACACAAAAGGCGGCCTTATTGCTAGGTAGCAATTTCTTCCAGGCAACCTTGAGTGGAAAAATAATAATCGTCTGAGGACATAAAGGGGAAGGGGGAGTGGGTGCAATTTGAAGAACATTATAATATATTATATAGATATAATTAAAAAGAAATAGGAATAAAGTAAAGAAAATTTAATGATAGTAGGAGTAAGAGAGGAAATAAGATAGGTATTAAGAATAAGATAGGAAATGCGTTCGGACTTGATCACTAAAAGATTTAAGAGATGGAGCCTTCCTGATACCTTCTGGAAGAGCATTCCATAGTCGAACAGCATGCAAAGAGAAAGAATAGGAGAGGAAATCTGTGGAATGGGGTGGAAAAACAAGAGTAAGATTTGAGGAGGAGCGTAAGGTACATTGGGTGGAGGAGGTGTGATATCGGAAACACTCTTTAAGGTAGTGAGGAGTGGTTGGGTGGAAGAGGATGGCATAGAGAAGCGTAAGAGCATGTAAGTCCCTGCGCCGGCGAATTGGAAGCCAATTTAGCTTTGAGCGGAAATGCGACACGTGGTCAAATTTACGAAGATTAAAGATGAAACGGATACACATATTCTGCAGACGCTCCAGTTCGTTGAGCAAAACCTCCGAAAGATCCGTGTAACAGACATCAGCGTAGTCTATGACAGAAAGGAGAAGAGACTGGGCAAGAGTAATTTTGGTTTTAGTGGGCAGAAAGTTTCGTAAACGGTTTAATGAGCTGTATGCAGCAAATACTTTTTTTCTAAGAGCATCGACCTGAGGAATCCATGAAAAACAATCATCAAAAATTACGCCAAGGTTTCGAACAGATTTAGATAAAGGAACGACAGTGCCATCGAAAGTGATAGGAGGTAACTGCCCAAAATCAATCCTCGAGACGTAATATGGACTACCAATAATGATTGCCTGAGTCTTAGAAGGGTTTACAGTAAGCCCAAAAGACTTACTCCAATTGGTAATAGCAGCGAGATCGATATTGGTAGCCGATATTGCACTAGGGAGTTCAGAGAGAGGTGCCAAACAATAATAACATTCGCAAACATTATAAATAATTACTACGCAAATCTCGCCTAAACTGGCTGTTAGCAGAAATGTGATAGCCTGCCACATTTCAAACGATATGGTCACCCTACTCCATAACTGCAAATTGAGATGTCCACAAGTTGGACCAACTTGAATGCTAAACGGCCACTTAACGCCAACACAGATTAAATATGACCCCAGATGGCTTTTACAAGCTATCTCTCGAAAGCATATTATAAATTTAATCTAGAATGTCCTAATATGACACTAGTTTATTGCACACTGAATTTGCACAAAGTATCTGGTTTAGATGTGGATCGTTTAAGCTATTTTATGTCTTTTTCAGGAAAGGCTATTCGTTAATTCGGTTCGAATTCTGGGCACGAAACGTAACGTAACGTAACACATAACGATGTCATTATGTTACATAACATACCTATTACCTACCCGTTATCGTGAACGTATTATTTTGTATGAAACCCAAAGCAGCGCCTCTTTCGGTCGTATAAGGAACTGAAATTTAATACATATTTGACAGTAGCACTTTTGAAGGACGGTGGTTAGCTATTCGATTACCCTAACGATAGTTTTTCATGCTAAAGGTTTGGTACTGTAGTTTAAGGGTCAAAAATGTTGCAGTTCACTGGCACTTTCAAATATCAAACATTAACTTGTATATATGGTAGTAATTTACGACAAATGCGTTAATAAATAAATCGCATTTAAATTTAAGTGTTCATACTTATTTATTTACTAGTCTTTCGCCCGTGGCTTCGCCCAAGTGGACTACACGACGTCATCCCGCGGGAATGTGGTTTATTTCCGGCATATAACGACAACCGACGACCTCCGTGGCCGAGTGGTGTACGCACCGGTTTCTAGTTACCGCTGGCTCTAGAGGGTTCGATCCCCGGTCGGGTAAATGAACTTTTCAATATTTCTTCGGGTCTGGGTGTATGTGGTAATACCCGTCTTTGTCTCCAATTTCCATAATACTTGTGCTTAAGCTACTGCTATAGCTTGGTATTGGAACAATGTATGTGATGGTGTCCAATAATTATAATTTAATTTAATATAATGTACACTCTCCCGCTCTCAAATTATCCCCAATAATAAAAATCACGTCGATCCGTTGCTCCGTTTTTACGTAAAAGACCGCCTCTGTGGTCTAATGGTAAGCACCACCGGTATCAGATCAAGAGGTCCCGGGTTCTTTTGGCTGGTAGTAGGGCAGGCGTACCGGTTTTGGCCACTGTACCGGTTTTGGTCACTTTTCACTTTAAAGTTATATAAATAGGAATTAAATAATTATTGCTTATATTTATTAATGGCGAATAAAAGTTTTAGTTAATAATTACAGCACTTAGCTTTTTTATGTAGTACGATATTTTGGAAATAAACACGTGTTATGTTTCAAAGTTAACATTTTGTAAAATTCTTAAGCAAAATGTTAAGGGTAAAGGTTTTGTAAAATCATTTTTTTTCTACAATAAAATTATTTTATGGTTAAGTATTTAATATTTTATATCATATTGGAATATGTTTCTTCCAAATGGATTAAGTGTTGTTTTTTTCACTGTTATTACAAAAAGTTGGGAAACAATAAGTGGCCAAAAGTGGGGCTAGAAATTTTAGCATTGTGCCACCTTTGGCCACTTTGGCATTAGTAGAAAGTTTCCAACCTATCATAAAGTTCATTTATTTTAAAAGACTCCCAACTCACTTTTGTTAGCTAACGTAGGTACTAGAAAATTAGCGGATTGAGGCTAGTGTAGGCACTAGCCTACACTAGCCTCAATCCGCTAATTTTCTTTTAATCAAGTGATAAAGGTATACTTATAAAATTGTAGTAAGGAGCTAGCTGTGATTGAAATACTATTTCATGTAGTGTTTTAGTCCAGAACTCTAATAAGACATCAATTAAGCATTAACTCAACTTATAAATATAGTAATTTTATGAAAGTGGCCAAAACCAATGCAAACGGTGTATTTGGCCCCCTCCGCAGAATTTGTTCTAAATAAAAAAAACTATTGATTTTTTTTTACTTTGTAGATTGTACCCTTAAAGGTCGATAAATTATCTATAACTCTACATTATAAATTTTCTCTAAAATACTTAAGATCATTAAGCACTAAGCGGTTAAAAGTGGAAAAATCCTTAAAGTGGCCAAAACCGGTACGCCTGCCCTACCTTAGGGCAGGCGTACCACCATCTGATCTAAGTCTGACGATGTTTTCAACATTGTTGTGTTTCGGAAGTTTGAGATAAGATAGCCAGTTCCTCAGCAACTGAGGATTCCGGGAGTAGTGCGCTTCTATCTTCAACCTTATTATCTCGAAAAATCAGGTGTTTGCGATGAAGGCTAAATGCTACCCTGTTGTGGAAAGAAAAGACTGACAAAAAAATAACCAAACAAATAAACAAAAACAAACGCACATTTATTTTGAGAGTATTTAACATAGTTATTTTAATTTTTTTTTTTTTAATTTTTTTGATTTTTGCATTCACAATGCAATTTTTAATATAGAAAAATGGAAAATGAAGTATTGAGAAAAAATCGACCCGTCTCACAACTAGCTAGCTAGTCCCATCGGAGCTAGTTGTGAGACGGGTCGGTTTTTTCTCAATACTTCATTTTCCATTTTTCTATATTTAACATAGGCTTACACCGCTAACTGTAAAGTTCCGTGGTTCTTCATATTATGTGCAGCGCTACATGATTTTTTTTATTTGGTTTCACCCTCAGTACAGCCTGAGCTTTATGAGAGTGAAACTAAATGAAAAAGCCTGAGCTACGCAGAACTATATTCAATTTTAATTTAGACAGCGGAAAACGAAGTTAAACTTGGATTTCTATAGCCTATAAACGCTTTACAACCGCGCTCGAAGCGCTTACAGAAGCTTTAAAAATCGACACGAGAACGAATTATAAAACTAAATTGAAACCCATTAAAAGCCGAGCCCAACCTTATAGTTTTGGGCTATTAATCAGACTTAATCAAGCTCCTCGGCGGGCGTCATTCCAGCCGCTAGTTTCCTAAATAATCACATTTAATACGCTCGAAAACAAACACTCCGACGGCGAACCGTAAAAAGAGAATAAAAATGCTTGATTTGTTGATCACGCTCGTTTCGCAGCGAGGCGGCCGTCCCTACCAGAAATAATAGGTTGATGTTAAAGGCGTGAGCGACCACCAATTTGGCAAATAACTGGCCAAACAAGAAAACCCAGGAGAATAACGTGCCTATGTGGTCCGCGTTTGACGCGCCGCGCCGGAGTCCAACCGAAATTTTTATGTCTTCATCCATTGTGAGAAACGTCCGAAACTGTTGCTTCGGTTAATAAAAAGTATAAAATACCTATCATCGAATGGACTTATGCTCGATAATTTCGGAGTCGAATTCCGTTTGCATGGTCACCCTGACGACATTGCTTTAACACCGCGCAAAAAGTCATTCGAAAACTATCTTTACGTTCATTTCTCGAATAGTTGAATATCGAGTGGTGAGGTGAGGTTATTGGGTCTTTTTTGTTCGTCGCGGTGTGTATGAGTCGACTGATGTATTAATTTTTATCTGAATCGATTGGGCGTTAAATTAGGTATCGAGAGGTCTAGTGATTTCGTGGTCACGTTTGGAGTTGAAATATGAATGTCAATGGCTCGGTTGGTCGGTCTCTTTGCGTGGCGACTGCGGGGTTATACTAATGAGTGGACTGTAAATTATGAGTCCTGTTGTTATTCGAATATGCCGGCGAGTTAAAGGCGTCTCCGCTGTGAATCTTTAATGCCGGGGTTAATACCTCTTCGAGTATTTCGTGTACTCAGTTTTGGGCGCAACCCACTAAAATTGAGACTTTATAAAATTTAGATTGAGGATTTAGCAAGCTATATAAAGGTGTAGTACCTACAAACAGTACAAAGTCCTTTCCAAGTAGCTTTTGCTTGCGGCTTCTCTTGTGCTAATTCAGGGGTAACGTAGTTTACTCTTTCTGTGTGTAAAAACAATATTCTTTACTATTTCTCCATACAAACTTTGCACTCCGGAAAATCTTATCATATCATATCTTAGCGAATGTATATTGACTTGATAGTAGGTAACTATCTGCTTGCCAAATTTCATCGCAAGCAGTTCAGGGTTCGAGTAGAGTCTTGATAGATCAGTCATTACTTAGTCGTGGGCCACACTGGAGCGGAGCGTCTTGCGTCCGCGTTGAGCGAGAAAAACAAATATATTGAGGCGGACGGGAGGGGCTACACTGGCGCGTCCGGCGGTTGGCGCGACCGGCGGAGGGAATAGTACGTGTTCGAGCGTCTTGCGGATCCGCAGGTCGCCTCCGCGCCCCGCGGTCGCTCCAGTGTTGCCCACGACTTAAAAATATGAATCACCCATCCCGATGCCTTTAAGTGTCTACAAGCTCAAAAATAAATTGATATATAATAATTATATATTAAAATCTGGTAGAAACGTAATAGCCATCAATCAGACATTATTTCTGAGTCTGCTTAACGGTTCGTTAAACACCCAAAGTGATAAGGTAAAAAAAATCAACCGTCAGTTGTCATAAAACGATTAGTAAGGACAAGGATTGGGGTACTGCAAAAACCGGCGGCTGGTTCCAAACGAGCTTTTTATGCTATAATCAAAGGTTGTGCAGGTAGGATATGTTTATATTATGTTTTATATTGAGATGTAAAACCTCTTTCGTATAATAATTGCTAGACAGTGGCGGACAAGGGCAAGCTCATAACACCACATTGCCACTAGGTACTTTGTTTTTAAATAGAGGCAGAGCGTACATTCTTAAAACGCGATTATATTCTCCTACTACTATCCTACTAATATCTATACATACATACATACATACAAATAAATAAAATTGGAGTGTCTGTTTGTAATATTAAAATAACCGCTTTTTACTACATGTATATGATTATATATACGGTACATATACCAAAATAAAATTTTTTACAATTTTTGTCCGTCTGTCTGTCTGTCTGTCTGTCTGTTTGTTCCGGCTAATCTCTGAAACGTCTGTACCGATTTTGACGGGACTTTCACTGGCAGGTAGCTCATGTAATAAGGAGTAGCTTAGGCTAATTTTTATCCCGATATTCCCACGGGAACGAGAACCACGCGGGTGAAACCGCGGGCGGCTGCTAGTTATTAATAATATTACAAATTATTGTGAAACACATTAGGTACAAATGTAAGAGTTTAGTTAGATGTTAAGATGCTTGGATGTTTGTTACTCAATCACGCCAAAACGGTTTAACGAATTTGGCTGAAATTTGGAACAAAGATACTTTTTAGCCTGGAGAGGAACATAGGCTACTTTTTATCTCGGTATAAAATCACATTCTCTCGGGATAACTTCGTGTAGTCCACGCGGGCGGAAAGTTAGTTGTAGATAAAATAAAAATCTTATTGTGTTAGTTGTAGAATTGACTTTGAGGGTAAACCAAGCTTTTTGGCTGATATGGAATTATTGCAAACGAATATTTAGTGTTTTTTATTATTTTTGATAAGCGATTTTGCAATTATCCTGCTTTAGTTAAAAGTTATGGATACCCTAAGAAAAGTTAATAAATGTGATTTTCAAACTAAAATAATTAAGTTATTTTAATTTTTAGATTTTTGCATTCACAATGCAATTTTTAATATAGAAAAATGGAAAATGTCCCATCGGAGCTAGTTGTGAGACGGGTCGATTTTTTCTAAATACTTCATTTTTCCATTTTTCTATTACTATAATTAATATGTTCAGATTTATGTCAGTCTCAGGTAGGTATAGCTTTTGAGCGATTGGGCTATCGAAAATGCATTTTTTATTTTTTAATCATTGGCTATTTTTGTCGTTCTAAACACGAACAGATTTAAGAACTTACATAAATCTCTTACAAGCTAAATCATAAAAATGTATTTCATTTAACATACAATATAATAATACCTACCTAATGGGTATCACCTACTTAGGCAAACTCTATACACAGGCGTATTGAAAGGATGTAGACATTTATGGCCTTTTAAATTGTCTTAATAACTTAATAATCTCGTCATTCCGGAAACGTTTAACAATAAAACAGTGTGAAACTAGGTACCTTTGGCATCGGACAAAAAACATAATGACGCACACATCGTTATAACGACTCAAAATTATAACTTTTACAAACATAATTATACCTGGAGGTCTAAATCACTATCTCTTTCGGGCTTAAGTCAGACCATATTATGTCTATCCCTGTCTGGCCCACATTTTGCGCCGATTTTGAATTCATAATGACCAGTTTATATATTTTTGCTTTTTTTGTCGGTTTCTTGGAAGATGCGAGCCACTACTGGTTAAATTGACTGATTGAGAAATAAATGGGTAAACCAGTCTCTCGGTTAGTATATTTCTCAAACGATATTATTTTGAAAGACGAGACGTTGAATTGACACATCAATATTATAAAATATAAATATATATTTTTAGCCACAACGGGGTAGCCTTCATCACGCCTGATATTAAGGGATGATATGGCTGAAGGTGGAAGGTCACTACTCCCGGAATCCTCAATTACTGAGGAACTACCAGAACACAACAATGCTGAAAACATCGTTGATAGAGCGTCAGACTTAGATAACCAGACTTAGATAGGTGGTAGCCAGCCAGGTGGACTGAGAACAAGTACTACCACCAACCAAATCCAAGCCCTACCACCAATACCGACAGATAAGATGAGTTTTCTACATTGAGTCGGGGTGGATTATGAAATCTATACAGCTAACACCATGACGCCTATCTAAGAAAACAAAAAGTATCATCATCATCATCATTTCAGCCGTACGGTGCCCAATGCTGGGCATAGGCCTCCCCCAAGGATCTCCACAACGAACTAAAAAGTATAAGTTTACTAAATGCAACGAAATTGATAGTTTGTGATATATATTTTGTGACTCCTTATCATATATTGAGATTTTAATTTTTTTTTATGCATTCACAATGCAATTTTGTTAGTATAGGAAAAATGTGATATAATAAGTAATAATATTAATTATTAAAATTATTAAAAAAAAATGATTCAAACATTTTAGGGGTTTATAGTGTCCATCATTTGTGTGTTTGTCCGTCTTTCACGTCAAAACGGAGCAACCATTCGACGTGATTTTTTGTACGGGGAGAGTAACATAGGCTACTTTTTATCCACGGAATAACGTCGCGTAGTACACGCGGGCGATGCCCCTAGGCGACAAGCTTGTGTATAACAATTGAAATGTATAAAAAAGGAGAGCTTATGTAAATCATTGAAATATATTAAAAAGGAGCTCTTATTTCTATGCAACACTTAGAGCAATTTGCACGGAAAAAGAAATATGCAATTCAATATAATTGCGTTTTCTTTTTTTGTTCAAATATTTACAAACATTTCAGAACACATAAATACCAATTTCTCTCGTTTCAAGTCACAAATGCTGCGCCATATGGTGATTTAGATGCCACGTTTGCACAAAAACACGTGTTAAGTTGTTAATTAGCATTCCAGGAACCTTACAGTCCCGGGTTCGATGCCATCTGAGGTGATTTATGTTTCCTACAACACGAACTTTCGTTGACACAAAGTTAAATTATTATTAGTGAGATGAAGAAATGACGCAGAGGAAATATTTTTGTAACAAGCATCATAAATTGTGATGATTATTGCATCAGCAAAGTATTTCTTTAAGCAATTATTGCAATAGGAACTAATAGATGTTTCAGGAAAATATTATTATGGTATGGTACTAATATTAAAATTTCTAAAAATCAGTTAGTGAAGTACATGTATTTTGTGCAATTTTCAACCGACTTAGAAAAGGAGGAGGTTATACGTTCGACTGTATGTATTTTTTTTCTATGTAAATGTTCACCGATTTTTTCGTAAATTGTGAACCAAAATTCATATTTTTTTAATCGAAAGAGTACCCATACTTTTCGGTTGTCCTATTGTCACCAAGTCAGGATCTGATGATGGGATCCTAAGGTTATTTTTCGTTTTTAAGTGTTTAATGTAGTGACTTTTTGTTATATTTTTATAAAATGTTTGCTTATTTAACATTTTGTTATTCGTAAGTATATTTATCGCATTATTTGTGTTCAGTAACGATAGAATTGAGGAGGGAGGAGCCCGTGGCGCAGTGGATAGCGCGCTCGGCCTGCGATCGTTGAGGTTAAGCAACGTTCGCAATGGTCGGTCACGGGATGGGTGACCAAAAACTTTTCAACTTGAGCTCCTCCGTGCTTCGGAAGGCACGTTAAGCCGTTGGTCCCGGCTGCAGTTGCAGTCGTTAATACCCACCAATCCGCACTGAGCCCGCGTGGTGGGTCATGGCTCATTCTCCTTATTCATCCATAAGGAAGGCCAGTGCCCCAGCAGTGGGGACATTAAATGGCTGATGATGATGATGATGATGAACGATAGAATTTCACAAAACGTTATAGCTATATTGGTGCCTTAGAATAATAACAATTGGTGCTTAAATTCACACTTAATACTAAAAAAGCTACTACCACTACAGTTTTGGTTTGCCTAAGTTTTTTACAAGTTTTTTCACTGCTGATAGTGGTATAACTACAGGGTAGAAAGCCGGCAAAATGCCACGGGCCCCAGCCGGAAGGGGCCCCCGAATCAGCAATCAAATTTAGATTAAGTTTTTAGTAAAAAAAATAAAAATTATTTTCATGACAAGTTTTTTTGCTGTCAATCTATATTGTATTGTCATCTAAACCAAACTTGTATACAAAAATTCAACTCCATCGGACACTGGGAAGTGGGTCAAATTAAGCTTGCAAGATTTGTCTCCCACTAACTAACAAACTAACTAACATGGCAAGTTAATAAAAAGCTTGTAAGAAGAAAGAATAGGAACCCAAACGGTATAGTTACGCCACTCACTGCTGGCGTTAATATCAAAAACGTCGTATAAAACTTCCCAACAAAACCCGAAACGATTATTTCAGTAATTAATAGAAACTAAATACCAAGTGATTGGTTAAAGGCTCATCGATAGCTCGGCTAACAGGTATCGATTTCCCAGATTAATATTACTAACGACTTAATCGATTCGAATCCAATCGATTCACGCGGACCATTGTGCTTAATCAAATTAACTTTTTGCTTGGAAACGCAATTGTTTTTGTTGTATGTATGGTTTTTTTAACACGTATTGAGTTTTGGAGTTTGATAGTTTAGCACATCTTTCATACTGTGCTGGTTGATTGGAATAAAATAAATACTTTTACTAACACGCTTAGATTAAACGCGTTTTAATTAAACTTTATGTTTTTTTAATATTATCAGCTACTTTTGTAGTTCAATATTTTAACTTCGGAAATATTACGAAATTAAACAACACAAAATCTAAAATTTCAAAAAACTTGTAAAGAGGTGTACCTTATGCTATGTAAATAAAAAATTGAACGATAAAAAATACTTAAGTTTAAAACCTATTGGATGATAATAATAATTCTTGTTTGACTTTTAGCTGACATTAGCGACTAGACTAAAATCTGTGCCAACCAATTAATTTAGTCCCAACAAATTGAGGTCAGCTTCCTGTGTATTTATTTTAGAATGCTTTCTGTAAATACGAGTAACAGAAGAAATAACAAGTCTAGCTATCGAGAAAGCCACTTAAGTCATCGATCTAAGCATGGAAGTAAAAAAAACCGAGCTCAAAGTTTTCTAAGAACAATTATCTAAGTGAAGCGTGGGTGCTAATGCTAATGTATGGCCTAAGGCAAAAGAATCTACTACCATGAAAATAATTTGATTATGAGTTTTCCAAACAAAATTAATTGTGGCACAGAAATATTAGCTTTTTGACTATTTATGTAAGTTTTATTTCACTTTACAATAGTTAAAAAGATCAATCGTTTTTCCCTGTAAAAAAATATATAAGTAAAAAAAATACATAAGTACTTACCTATTACGAAGATGCAATAAAACCAATGAAATGAGTTTGACTTATCAGTTGAATTGAGTTTATATGTCTTAAAATGTACAAACGATTCAAATATAAACATAGCTCCGTTAGAAAATCAATAAAGTTTCAAAGCACTTAATTTTACTGAGGTGTTGGAAATATTGTAACATTAGAAAAATACTAGCCCCAGAAGTAGATTTACGGCCGCGGGAATTTATTTATTTCGATTATTATCGTTATTGTGACGAATCGAATAGAAACCAAAAATTTATGTTTTTTATTCTGTAATGTGTCATAAATATTAAAATCGCTTCAGTTCGTTGCTCAGCCCACCGCCCCCAGCCTACACCAACGTAAGGAACTCGTTCCAAAGATGTCTCAATCTGAGTCCGGATCAATCAGTACCGACTGAGTTTTTTCATCGATCATGATCGAACCGACCGAACAGGTTTACGACCGAACAAATTGTATAAGATTATCTCCCAATACAACTTTTTAGATTCGCTAAAAAATACAACGACAATGCTGTCTATAAACATTGTTCAGATTTTTGTTTTTGGCCGCGGAACCGGCGGAAAATTAAGGAAATATTTGTTTGGTGATCAAGGTTTGAAGGTGATTTCATTAGTGAAAATTTAAAGTATGGCGTAAGAATTGATTAAAAATTTGTAAAATAAAATGACGTACTACATTCACGTAATCGCGGAATACTACAAGAAATATAAAATATAAAATAGTAAGTATAAAATAATATAAAATATAGAAAAAAACAAAGACGTGAAATCTTCAATGAAAACCCTCAACAATTTCAACAGAAAACCCACAATAACTTTCAAAGTTAATAAATATAAATTACCCGATCCAAACAAACACACAAAAGGCACGAATGAAGAAATTATCGCTATTAGTGAGACCGTAAGAGATATTTATTAAAATGTATCGAATGTTCCAAGCGCAGCAGGTATTACTATCTAAGGGGTTCGGATATGGTCATTATCAATCATGGTCTTGAAGACATTACCTATTATCAGGCCCGCAGCGGTGGATGAAAGGCACAGTGATAAATAGATTACAAATTATAATTTATACTTATGAGATCTAGTGTTGATGTCAATTACTTCATTGCCTTTTCGATGCCGAAGGTTTTGCTATCAGTGGCGTGGACTGATTGGGTGGAATAACGACGTGATGGGCATAGTGGATTAGTTACTTAAGTTAAAATGTTTAAAGTAAGATAGTTGAGTGTTGGAGTAATGGAAGGAAGTCGCTTTTTAAAGTAAATTTTGTTGCTGGGATCATCTGAAAAAGGTTTGTGTTATATTATAATGACATGTTTTTGTTGACTGTCCTATATATTTTGAGTAAACTCAATCAGTTTGTTCTCTTTTCATTTGTTATTCGTTTTTTAATTTGTGAAATAAGAATTAAGGTATCGGTTCGAACCGGGCGTTGGACGACAACTGCAAGCGTCGACGCTCTATTTCATACAAAACAAAGAAACATCAACTAGAAACTAGTATGGCGCGACGTCATGTCGCTTGCAGTATTATCGTCCGCTACAAAATACAAATAGCCAATTTAAAAGTGACAATTCAGACACTTTAAACTCATTTCCATATAAATTTTGGGATATCACTCAATCAAGATTGTGCCGTTTCGGTATATCTATGTTTACAAAAAGAAACTAACCGTAAGGCCATTCAATTAAAGGCTCCGAGATCAAAATTAAGCCTTCTTCGTTTAAAATGCATTAATCCGGTCACTTGTCATGCGAGGGCGCACGCTGCATCTCTTTCTAAAACCCGTTCTGGTCCTCTCGCCTCCTCGTTGACAAAGATTAAGTTTTAGGATGCAGTTTGACAAAGGTGCTTGTAAAAAAATTAATGAAGGTGTCAACTTTGCTTGCAACGTTTTGTAAATTGTAAATTGTAACAAAAAATATATGAGATTCCGAAAATTTGTTAGTGTGCATATAATTTAAAATATTGCAGCTAATTAATTAGTTCGATTCAATGCTTAACAGTTTTCTTGAATAGGTACCTCAAATAAAATATCTCTTATAGAAAGTCTTTACGGCTTTAAAAGCACGATTTACAGTTGAAGCATCTAGAATGTTTCAACATTGTACCTGTTCATATTACCGACGATCTCTCCGATTCTTTGACCGCTGTTATCGTTCTCCGTTTCACAATCGAAGCGCTACGGTCTTTTTCCTTTTTCGTTTTTGGAGTAACATGAACTCTCAATCTCTCGCGCACAGTTTTTACGCTCAGTTAAACGAGAGTCGGCTCTTAATTTACGATTATCGAACGATGAAGACATATACATGTATCGATACACGCCCCTATATGCATACGCTTACCTTATAATAATATTCGGTACATCGACTTTTACGATTGCCTCGGTTATCATCTTTATATTTTCACACTTTTTTACGATCTTTTTGCGACTCGAGAAAGCTGATTTGATATAAATTAATGTTTTAGTATTCCCATCAACTGTTATGAGATATAAAATGCTTTAAATATATCATACCGCGGTGATTGGCAGCTGTATCATTAGTGGCTTTATTAAAATGTTTCATAAGATTCCAGCGAGCAAAAACTTGGGACAGGTAAATATGGTGATTAACATTTTCGGAGAGAGAAAAAGTGCATAATGACGGGTCTCCGTGCAAACAGCTTTATTTAAAAGGAATACGCAATGCATATCATTTACACACATCATTTTAATTCTAGTTATCCTTGGTGATCTTAAAGTAGCATTCAAGTTGCACAATTGCTGTTTATTCGCTACCGATTCATACCATAAATGTAATATGTCCTGTTAGTCTAGATTTCCTTCGAAACAAGAATGATAAGGCTACAAATTGAGTGAAAAAGTGTCCCAATGAACCTTTAAACTGTCCTCTATATATGTCCCGGGAATACGTTCAGAGTTTACATCATCATTCACTGCGTTATCTGATATTCCATCCCATTCAATTCTGATTCCTCTGCAACAGTTTTGAAAGTATGTATTGCATTGTTAAGGTGGAGCACTTACTTTCTTATAGTAGCATAAACAAGTTCCGCTAAAAGTAGTATATTGGGATCACTTACTTCTGAAACTACAACTCTGTTACTGCAACTGTAAAGGTTGTTGTTGTCTGTATCCTATGGTACATCAGCTTCAGTTGTATTTTCATCATTAATGCTTTGTTTTAGGGTGCATATTTCTTTGGGTTCCTCAGTTGACTGAGTAGTTATTTGTTTTAAGGGGGCTTTATCGCGGCACGTAGGCTCGATTTGAATAAAAATACAATTTATATGTGTCGGAGCGTTCGGTAAGGCAGTGTAGGGTTACATAGCCGGTCGGACGACTCGGCTCCCAATTTGCTGGTGTATTTCTGAGTAAGTTATTAAGTTTCGGCTTGTCACTTCGGTTGCGAAATTTTGCAGTCGGCCCGATGCAGCCGGGTCGACATTTTGTGGGCAATCAACTGCATCTAGCTTTTTTGCCTGCATAATGACTACAGAGAATACGAAATTTAAGCCGCAGACCAGAAGCTTCATTAGCATCCTACTAATACTAATATTATAAATGTGAAAGTTTAGATGTTTGGATGTTTGGATGTTTGTTACTCAATCACGCCAAAACGGCTGAACGGCTTAGGCTGAAATTTGGAACACAGATACTTTGTAGCCTGGAGAGGAACATAGGACACTTTTTATCCCGGAAAAATGTCACATTCCCGCGGGATAACGTCGTGTAGTCCACGCGGGCGAAGCCGCGGGTGGAAAGGAAGTTATAGAATAAAACAGCCATTATTTACTTTTCATCTAAATAATTAAATAATTTGGTAGCTTTTTATAGCGCTATGTTTTTAAATGTGGTGTTTATGATTCTGAATGACAATTAAATTGTTAATTGATTAGTTGACCCTGATTTGTGGAGATTTCTTATCTTTGGCACACGTTTCGGATTACGGAATTCATTATTTCACCCATTTCCTCAAGTTACATACAAAATCATTACTATATTCCTTAATTTAAAACCTAACTATCTTACTAAAATCTTGTTAAACCTACTCACCTAAATCGGTAATTAAAAAACAGATTTAAACATAACCGTTAATGCACGGTATTTTCAGAGAATAAAGCTGATAAGTAGAATGTTATCTCCATGTTATAAGACCCAAATCTAGGTCTTGAGAACTGAATCATTTGCATCCGGTGACTGCATTGCAGTAGGCGAAATATGATCGCCAGCCACTTCCAGAGAAACGAGATGGATGGCTGTGCATAAGATAGAGCTAAGATTTTTCTACACTAATATTTATACATGAAAATTTTAATTTTTGTTTGTTTTTATTAAATAAAAACAAAAACAGCTGATCCGTTTTTTTTATTCTTACGCACCACCGACAGAAAGCTTTATAATTCCTAACATGACATAGGGTAATATTTTATCCTGATATTTTCAAGGGAACGGATATCACAAGGATAATTTTAAATAAATTAGTTTGTATAATAAATATTCTGATTCTGATAAATATCAAAATGTAACCCTATTCTAGCAAGTAAATGGCTTACTTACTTATTAGATAACTTATTTTTATTAAAGAATTTTTATATTTAATATTTATTTTGGCAACACACAATACATATCCACTCAGGAAAAGTCGCGGGCCGAATGCTAGTCTACTAAACAAATAAAGTCGTAATATTTTGTCAATAAGGAAAAGAACGTCAAACCACCTTATTTTAGGATGGTCAAAATGTGCATAATCATTTTTACCATCTTAACATTTAAAAAATGTTGACTGACACCCACATTTTAAAATACATCCCAAGAATCCAAAATATGCCTTGATTCTTGAAAAGTACCTATTCAATAAGCCCCGACAGTAATAAAGTTGTCAGCGGGCTTATTAATATTTATAAGCATAATATAATGAAAAATATATCCAATTCTATCAAGTTTTTTTTACCGGACACCACCTTAACTCATAATTTAATGTGCATTCCCAACACCATAATTACATTTTAAATGAGTGTTTTATATTATAAGATTATGACATTATATTAGTCACGTTGTTTTTATGTTGATTTAGTTTCTTTTTCATATTTATTTATTGACTCATTTTAAATTAGACACGTGAAATATCATAACGCATTAAATATTGATGGTTTTCAAATATTCGAAACCAGTTTTAAATATACATCGGAATATATGCATTTTTTGGATAAGTATTAATATTATTAATAGAATATATAATTTTTTACTACCTATGTTTTTATTTGTAATTTTATACCTACACTTTTAACGCTGATTTTAAACTAGATAAGCAAGTTATCCTTGTTGAGATCCTTGGGGGAGGCCTATGCCGAGCAGTGGGCGACGTTCGGCTGACATGATGATGATGATGAAGCAAGCTATCGATTAAATACCTCACGGTAATGTTTTAAAATCTGTTTAACTGAAAATTAAAAAGGTTTTTTCTATCATTGGACGTACCGTACCCGTAGATTTTCCTATCATTTGACTTACCGTAGATTGGGAATATAATAATATTACTTTAGGAAAATGAAGCTACTTTGTAATTAATAATGTAGTATAAACACAGTAATATTTGTAATTAATTCAAAAATGGTCATACTATCTGTAGTTATATTTAGGCTACCATAGGTCCGTTGAAAAAAAAAAGTTATAATTTAGTCCAATAAGTGTTTTCAACAAAATCACCCCCTCAAATCAAAGTAACCCCAGTTTACTGGTAATGGTCTGAGAATCTTGTCTAAAAAAAGTTATTATTGCTATTATAATTATTATTGAGAGCGGAGGCTATATTTTATGCCTATTGTTATAAATGGGAACATGAAGCCATGCGGGTAATACAAAGGGGTGTAAGTAGCTAGTATTTTATATATTTCTTCATTAATATGAAAGAATATATTATTTTGATGATGATATTATTTTATTACTTAATAGTGCTGTTAAAACAATACATTATTTAAATTTCCCAAAAGTTACTCCTCAGCTCATGCATAAACCTCTCCATAGTGTTCATTAAAAAAAATCGCACCTAATTGAGCGTTATCTAAAGATGCATTTCACGGGCTCGTGAGCGTCCTGACTGTCGCGTAAACAGACACCGAAGCAGATTTTTTTAAATATTATTATTATTTCGTCTCGTAAACAGTTTGGCAAGGGTTGAGTTTCATACGCGATTGTTCATGGCCTATTAAACTCGGCTGGTTTGGCCGAAAGTTGTATAGGTACTATAAAAACGAATTATATTTGAAGGTTTTCTTTTTTACTTGCAGTTTAAATTTTATATTTGAGTTGAATCGAAATTTTGTGAACCGTTGCATTGCTGTTTGATGCAGTATTGTTGTGGTTCGTATAGAAAACGAGTAAAAAAATCCGGAAATAGGTACTAATAAAAAGTATTTAATAACTAATACAAAGTTAGATTTCCCCATGCCAGCATTTCAAAATATAGAACTTCATTACTTACAAACAACTTCATTTTACCCGCGTGGTACTCCTTCCCGTGGTAATATCGGGATCAAATATAGACTATGTTACTCAGAAAGAATGTAGCTTTCCAATAGTGAAATAATATTTAAAACCGGTCCAGTTATTGAGTTTCGTTACAAACCAAAAATCAAAAATACAAATATTTTTTCTCTATAATATTAGTTTAATCAAATTTTAAACAAGTATATGAAACTAGTTGAAAATCTATATTTCTATATCTGTAGTATTTATATCTATCTCTCTATCTATCTATCATCATCATCATCATTATGTCAGCCGAACGACGCCCACTGCTGGGCATAGGCCTCCCCTAAGGATCTCCACAACGATCGGTCCTGCACTGCCCGCATCCATTTAAATCTAATTAGTATAAAATATGTACAATTACATAAAACTCTTGCGGTACTGACTGACTGACAGATAACGCAAAGAGGATTTTTGGTAATTCCCCCTCTAAGGGGGTAAAAGGGGGTAAAAGGGGGTAAAAGGGGGTCCAAGCAGACGAAGTCGCGAGCGAAGCGCTAGTATGTTATAAAAAATAGTCAGTAATACAGTAACAATATTGGTAACCGTCATTGTAAATGATTTATGTAAGTACGGTATCGAACAACGTACGATTTCCAAAGTAAGTAAATCCATTCATGATTGAATATAAAAATTGTTCACACCATTTCTCATTGTTTCTTGTCTCACATTTTCAGTCAGAGCACTTTTCTTATCTGATTAATGGTATAAGATCACGTATCCAAGCATAGAGTAAGATTAAATGAGGAGGTTCGTTTCAAAACTTTTTACCTATTCCACTTTTATATTTTTTTCGGAAATTGAGAAAAATGAATTTTATAGGCAGCCAGCAATATATTATGATCTGATTTTTGTTTAATTTTGGATACGACCGTAATACTCATTGATTTGTACAGGTTTCAAAAGTTTAGCATTAATATATCCTACTAATCCTACTTCCTACTATCCTACTAATCCTACTATAATATTATAAATGTGAAAGTTTAGATGTTTGGATGTTTAGATGTTTGGACGTTTGTATGTTTGTTACTCAATCACACCAAAACGGCAGAACGGATTGGGCTGAAATTTAGGACACAGATACTTTGTAGCCTGGAGAGGAACATAGGCTACTTTTTATCCCGAAAAAATGTCACATTCCCGCGGGATAACGTCGTGAAGTCAACGCAGGCGAAGCCGCGTGCGGAAAGCTAGTACTGAATAATTCGTCAATTTGAAATGATAGAATGAAAACAAATTTCATTAAAAAAAATGAAAAATTTAAGAACTTTGAAACTTTAAACTGTCAAAATTTAAAGAAAAAACATGTTAAATTACTATTATACTTACTACCTAAATACTTTTAAAATAAATATGTTTTGTTACAAAAACACTATGTTTCAAAAGGGCATTGTCATTTCGAAGGGGATAAAACTACTTTTTAACGAAACTTATTTATTTATTTTCTAGTGGATTTATCACGTTTAGTCAAACTCTTGTTTTCGCTACCTACGTGTTAATTTCAATGTTACCAACCAAAATAAAATTTAAAATCATGTCCCGATGAAAGTGGAATAGCCAAGTTTTAAAAAGAACCTCCTCAAATAAAAGTCACTTCATACTTCAGTACTTCATCATGTCAGCCGAACGACGCTCACGCTGGGCATAGGCCTGCCGCAATAATCTCCACAACGATCGGTCCTGCGCTGCCCGCATCCAGCGGCTTCCCGCGACCTTGACCAGATCGTCGGTCCACCTTGTAGGGGGTCTGCCCACGGAACGTCGTCCGGTACATAGTCGCCATTCGAGAACCATTCCGTCCCAATGGGCATTGGTTCTCCGCGCTGTGTGTCCCGCCCACTGCCACTTCAATAATGCAATCCTTCGTGTCGGTTGTTTTAGTTCACCTACGGATCTCATCATTTCTGATTCGATCGAGCAGGGATATACCAAGGATCGCTCTCTCCATTGCTCGGTGGGTGACTTTGAGCCTTCTTATGAGACCCATAGTTCACACAACGGGTATCAGACCCAGAAGTCCGGGTTCGATACTCAGTGGGGGTACATTTTACCCCGGTATCGGTTTATCAGACGGTAGATCGGTTTGGTTGGCGGTAGGGCTTGTTCAAACTCCGCTTGGCTAGCTATACCATACCACCATTTTAGCTAAGTCTGACGCCTTAGCAACGATATTTTCAACCTTGTTGTGTTCCGGCAGATAGTGATAAGATAGCCAGATCCTCAGTAATTGAGGATTCCGGGAGTAATGGGCTTCATCCTTATCATCACTTAACATCAGTACCCCGAGTGTAAGTTTTTATGTCAAGCAAACGCAAACTATTTCGATTACGTATTTATGTCAATTTGTATGAAAACTATAAAAGCGCGCTACTCGCCGCTAGAGGCGCTAATACAGTTTTCATACAAATTGACATAAATACGGAGTCGAAATAGTTTGCGTTTTTTGACATAAAAACTTACACTACGGGCTCAGTTGTGATGAAGGCTAAGTGCTACTTCGTTGAGGAAAAAATGTAATGAAGTTAAGCTTTAGGTACTTCATTACATCTTTTTTAACAGCGAGGTTGCACATAGCCTTCATCACAAACTGATGTTAAGTGATGATAATCCTCATCCCATAATGTAGCCTTTTCCAACCACATCACAATGGTGCAAACCACTCAACCGCATGCACCGCTTAAATTGGACATTCGAATGGTAATTCAAATGAAGTGCACACGGGAATATACCTGCTGTATGTATTTAGTTGTCGGTGCATACAGTGCATACTGCATAGTGTTGTAGGGAAAACACCGTGGCTGCAAGTCGAATTGGTAATGCGCACTGGAGGCTCGACTTCACTGCTATGGAGGGTCCAAGTGATGGAGATAGGTATAGCGTATATGAATACCTAATAATGGCGGTATTGGACGATTCACTTCTGCCTTTCAATTTGGATGAAGCCACCAAATTGAACAATGTAAACATAAAAGTGAATTATTGAATGGTAATGTTCAACCACATTCAATCGTGTTGAAAAAATTTAGCTTGCTCAATATTTTCACTTTTGGGTTCAACCTTCAATGCAATTGAACGAAAGTTGAACGTGTTTAAACAAAAGAATTGAATGATTCCCTAGATGTTCAATTTCAATGTGCTTTCTGATTGGTAGAAATATTCAAGCAATGCGAATTGATATCCTACTAATATTATAAATGTGAAAGTTTAGATGTTTAGATGTTTGAATGTTTGTTACTCAATCACGCCAAAACAGCTGAACGGATTTGGCTGAAATTTGGGACACAGATACTTGTAGCCTGGAGGGGAACATAGTCTACTTTTTATCCTGAAAAAAATTCACATTCCCGCGGGATAACGTCGTGTAGTCCACGCGGGCGAAGCTGCGGGCGGAAAGCTAGTAATTTATATAGTTCACTTTTAAGATATGTTAACATCAGTATCTTTCACTGCTGCGCCTTTCAACCAAAGTGAATCAATTTGGTTCAACCATATTGATTCACTTTGGTTGAAAGGCGCAGCAGTGAAAGATATCTATATCGGCATAAGGAAAATGAAGTATTAGATAAAATAGACCCGTCTTACGACTAGCTCAGATGGGACTAAAACCCAACCTTTCACTAATGTCGTGGGTAATGCTATCTTCACTTTAATGAAATAAACGCTGGCTTCCAGCGTGATTGATTAGAATTAAGAAGTATTTGATAAATTCTACTCGTCTTCTAACGACTCCGTAGCTCAGTGGTTAGAGCATTCGCCAGGATAGTGAAAGGTCGTGGATTCGAGTCCCATTGGATCTAGTTGTGAGACAGTTCGATTTGTCGAACACTTACCTCATTTTCAATACTAAAAATTCATTGTGAATGCAAAAATACTACAGAACATAAATTCTATATTTCTATGAGCTCATAAAGTCGCAAACATTCAAATCGCTTCAACTTCAAACTTGTTCCATACAATGAGTCCATTAATGCATCTCATGCATCTGTTACGGTCTTACCCATAGATAATATTAGTGGAGGCGTGTTAGGGAAAAATATCTCGAAATTTCCCCTTTTCTCCCATAATGGGCTCAATGATCCGATTCTTGAGGTTTTGTTGATTTGTTTGTTTTGTACTTTATCTTGTGGTGATTGAAAAGAATTGTTTTGACAAAGATAAATATTTCGTCACAATGCTTTTGAGTGTTACTTTCAATAACCGATTATCGGGTGAAGGTCGCAGGAAGACGCTGGATGATGGCTGATGATGATGATGATAATCAGTTGCCTCAATTTCATGATTTACGTAATCAGATGCTTCTACTTAGGTCAAGTAAGTAGAGATATAGCAACGAGTAAGTATTAGATGGTAATAGAGTAAAAAATTATTTCTAATTTAGATTTTTAATATTAGTACAAAAAATGGTATAAGTAAGTAGGTAGTTTGCTTTAAAATTACTAGGTCAAAGATTTATTGAAAATACAAGTATTAAAGTATCTAGTTATTTAAATTTTTACTTTTTTGCATTCACAATGCAATTTTTATCATAGAAAAATGGAAAGTAGCTCAGTGGTTAGAGCAGTCGCCCAGATAGCGACAGGTCGTGGGTTCGAGTCCCATCGGAGCTGGTTGTGAGACGGGTCGGTTTTTTCTAAATACTTTATTTTCCATTTTTTTTAAGTATCTAGCTAGCGGCAATGGACAGTAAAATTCAATTAAAAAATTACTCCCCCCCCCCCCCCCCCCTGTTTTCCCAGGAATGAACCTAGGATTCACATTAAATAAAAGAATTTCCAGCACCACCGTAAAAGTAGAAATGAAACGTCTTAATTGAAAATGGTAATGCCTTCGTTATTCCCGGCATGCCAATCCGACCCGTGACTTAACCATAGTCTTACCTTTAATAGCCAGTTTACGTATCTGTCATCTTGGAAGTGCCATCTTTAAAACATACCTTATTGGGTAAAGGAGAAGGTTTGGTGTTGCTTGTTAGACGGTGAAGAGTCGGCAGTAGCAGTCGTGAGTTCGGAATCTAATTAACACTTTGGTTGGTGTATAGATAAATTGTGCCGATACTGTACGCTCTGGACGCTTATGAAATGTGCACTTAATACGAAGGTTTATTGAGGATTTGCGAGTTAAAGGGACCTTGGTGCCTACCCATCAACTCTTATTGCGGTTTTGTTTAGGACCTAAACTGATCTGCTTCGCTTATTTGTACCACGACAGCTTAATTTCAATGACAGCGATTCAGTGATAATTCAATGACATTTCACAGCCGCTAAGCTGTCATGTAGTCTTATTTGACTTATAAACTCGGCCAAGCTAACATGACACCTGCAGGTAATACCCGTCCATGAAGTTTGACTTAATACTCTGAGGTAACTGGAGCTCTCACCCTGAATAAAAAAGTGTCGCCAGCAAATTTGACATTTATGTATGTAGTGGCTGTCAGCTGTCTCATATGACCATACGTATTTTTTAAAAGTGTAGGTGAGACGGAAGACAGCCACTGTGTTATTTGTGGTATTCAAAAAATTGTTCGTACTGCACGCTCCAGTTACCTCAGTATTAAGTCGAGCTTCATGTACCCGTCCCTCCCATGACAGAATCGAGTGAAAGAGA